>CM050516.1:17780000-19102500 GCA_027563665.1 Antrozous pallidus
TCCAGGTGTTGACTGCATGTTAACCTCAGGTGAAATTGTCCAGATAATGGAGCAAAGTGACCTTGCAACACTCTGAAGATGTGAAGGAAGAGGAGGTTAGGCTCCACAAGGATGCCAGCTCCGATGGGTACCTGGTGCACATCTTAAGGCACATGGCCAAGGAGCTGTTCACCTACTGCACCCTTAGGAATAAAGACTTCCAAGAGGTCATTCTTGAAAGGGACAGAGAGTTTCTGCTACACTTTGAGGCTGCTTACAGCTTTCAGAACATCCATAACATGGTCCTGAAGCTGAAGAGGGGCAAGTTCCCCTGCCATTTCGTGGAGGTACTAACCTGCACTGGGAGTGCATAAGTGGCAGGGGCCAGGCCCACGCAGAGGACAAACACGCAGACAGGGCACTGCTGCAGCAGATGGAAGGCATCTGCACTGCCATCCCGGTGTGGTCCCCGAAAACCACCACTCATGTGTAGGAGCTGTACTAGGAGGGGATGGAGGGTGGGCACCCCCCCCCCCCGGGCTCAGGTAGCCCTGCATACCAGTTGACTGGTAGCTATGACATGCACTGACCATCAGGGGGCAGAAGCTCAACACAGGAGCTGCCTCCTGGTGGTCAGTGTGCTCCCATAGCTAACCTCCCATGGTCAGCCAACCTCCTGTGGTTCCTTCCCCTGACTGGCCAGCCCTGATTGGCCCTGGTTGCCAGCCAGGCTGAAGGACCCCACCTGTGCACGAATTCGTGCACTGGGCCTGCAGTAGTTAAATAATTGATATAAGGAATGATTTAAAGAAACACAAGCATAAGTACTTGAGATAACTTCTCACTAGGCATTCGAATTTTCCATCAGTAATTAATATAATGTTGATTGCATCTTACCACATGAGAAGAAGACTTCCACCTTAGACTCATGAAAACCTTATATTGTAAAGAATGATAAAAGCACTATACGATCTCTAGACTATTCTTTATCAAGGGCATTGGCAGGCATTTCCCTTTTAGCCTTTGATCTCCCTGTCAAACGATGTCTTTCAGTGAGCAAATTATCAAGGCAAATGTCCTTCCCTGTTCCTTCCCCTTGATCTATCTCTCCTTCTCAGATAGTCAAGATAGATCTCTGCTTTAAACAGAGAAAACTCACATGAAAATGTTATGCTGCGGTCTAGTCAAGACTTAACCTAATTAGAAAAAAACATTATCTCTATCTGCCTTTCCTCTCCGTATTTTTTCTTGTTAATAAGCCCTCGTTTTTTCTTAACCCCTTAAAATACTAAAAAAGTACCTCACCCAGCATATGCCAAAAATCACACCACATACTTCATAATGTATCATCTCTTTCAACCCTTATTCAACCCTGTGACTGTGTTTTGTCCCCATTTAACAAGTCCACAAACTGACACTTAGAGTAAGTAATTTGCCTTGGGTCACCTAGCTTGTAAGTGGTATACCTGGTATTTGAACCCAGAGCTTCTAATTCCCAAAACTGCTCTTAAAACACACAATCTACTGCAGAATTCATTCTTTGCATTCTCTAAGTTTAACCTGGTATAACTCAAGATTCTCTTCCCCAAACTAATCAAAGACAAATAATCCAAGTCCTACATAATAAAGATATTTGGTGTTCTTATAAGAACAAAAATGATTTACTTAAAAAAATGTTCTTTCCATGAGACTTGCTTGGGGCAGTGTATCACAAACTATGTGAACCAAGAACGCATGCTTTCTTTAAGATAAGACTCATAGATTTGGGACACTGCCAGGGTGTTTGTTAACCCTTAAGGGATTGCAATCAGCTAAAAATTTCATATCTGTGTTACTGGAACACAGTGCAATGAGAAGACATGGATTATCTTTCACATTCACTCCTTAGAGTTCATCCAAATCTATTGTAGGAATCTATGCCTCTCAGTCCTACCAGTTACCCAACCTGTTTATAGCCTGATAAGGAATACGTACATGGTAAGTGATACCATTATTATTTTAAAACTCATTCTATAATGCTTATGGTGTCATTATGACATTTTTATTTTTAAATTAATTTTATTGAGGTATAATTTGCAATACAAAATAATTCAATCCTTCTAAGTCTACTTTGGTGCATTTTGACAAATGTACGTACCATTGTAAATGCCACCTTAGTGAATATAAAGAACATTTCTATTACTCTACAAAGTTCCCTATGGACCTCAGCAATCAACCTTCCCATGGACCTCACCCCAGATCACCACTACTATTAGTTTTGACTGGTCTAGAATTTCATATCAATGCTTCATACAGTATGTGATTTTTCATTTTAGATTTCCCTCACTTAGGATAGTGCCGCTGGGATGCATTTATATTGTTGTGTGCATTGGTAATTTATTTCTTTTATTACTAAGTAGTGCTTTACTTTATGGATACGTAACAATTTGTTTATCCAGTCATCTGCAAGTACACTTGGTCATTTCAAGTTTGGGGTTACTATGAAAGTAGCTATACATCAGTGTGCAAGTCTTGGGGTTGACATGTATTTTTATTTCTCTATGTATACACATCAGAGTAGAATGGCTGGATTATAAGGTGTGTTAATTTTATAAGAAACTGCCAAACAGTTCTCCAAGTGGTTGTAAGATTTTACACTTCCACCAGAAAGGTGTGAAAATCCCAATATCTTGATCATATGCATCAGGTAGTTAGTGGATTATAATTTTATGATAATGTAGGTCTTTCTCAGTAGACAAACTACTCTTGAACCAGGAGACAAATTATTCCCAGTGAGCCAATTTCTGTGATGCTGTAAAGATAAACAATATCACCTCAACTGCTAAAAAAAAAAACCCCACACACCCTAATTTTATTGTTTAATTTCCAACACATGTTCTGTTCTCATCCAGGGAGTGAGGGAGTGGGCAATGGCATGGGGCAAAATGAACTTCCATATCCCAGTTCAAAGTGAAAAGCAAGGAGCTGACCACAAATCAGAAACTTCTCTCTTAATACAGTGAAACAAAAAGTCTTTGATTTAATAGCCAAGAGCATTAATTAACCAAATGAAACCAAACATTCTCAAATGCAGGCACAACTGGGGTGAACCAAGATGGAGAACACCCAATTAGAGGATATCAAATAATGAAAATGGAAAAATAATGTTATGTCTTAAACCTAAGATATGAGAACTCTGTATACAATTCTTTGTCTTGTTGCCTAGTAAACACGGCTTTTGCTCAAAATATAATCTGAGCTGAAATGCAGGCGTTGATATAAGGCATATGGTCCTATGATGAAAAGTGAAGTAGGAGCTCCTGATTTATGAAGCTTGGATTTGCAAGGCAGGTGCAAAGTTCTCTAAAAAGAAAACCATTTACTGGTGGCCTGTTCAGATCATCGCTACAGATTACCAGAGTTTAAAAAAACAAGGCAACCAAACCTGAAGCTGTAGAGTCCTAGAATAGTACTAAAAGAAGTAGATAGAAACACAAAAAGAAACCTTAATGGTAATTAACATCTAACTTTTTAAAGTGTTTTCTGGCATGCTATGTGCTTTATACTCTTTGTTATTGAACTTTCAGAACAACGCTATCAAAGCAGTACTTTTTCCATGCATCTTATGGCTAAGGACACTGAGTCATAGGGAGGTTTGGCCAAGGTCACACACCTAAGTAGGAGCACAACCTTCAAAACACAAAATTAGCAAAACAAGCCTGCCTCTTATAAAATAAAATAGGGTGCATGTTGGTCCTGGCAGAGCAGGCAGGTTATCTCATGGCAGGAAAGGGACAATTCCGGAAGGAATGCTACAGAAACCCCCGTGAAAAGCAGCCCCGTGTCTGCAAGGAGGCACCTTTACATGTGCATAGCAACTCCCAACACTGAAAGCATTTTTGTATCGTATATATGATCTCATTAAATGCACAATGTCTTGCAGGCAAGATGCAGGCCAGTTGATCATTATTGCTCTTTGACAGAAAAGGCACTAAGGTTCCAGGTAGTCACACAAGTTGCCCTAATCCCCACATCCAGACGATTACAGTAGTGATAGAGAACCTTCTTTTCTGGTCCAGTTTTTGGCTTTTCCTTTTTAACTCTTCTTCCCTGTGGTGGGTACTTTGGGTGACAAGATTATAATGTTATGAACCTTCACCAAGTTTCCCTGAAATAGGTTATTTTAATTTTATAAATAATAATGATGATAAAAATAGCAACAGCAATGGCATTAACTGAAGAATATTTGCCTCATATGGTGCTAAATAGTTTACATAAACCTACCCATGAATCCTCTTCCCACAAGCCTAGGAAGTAGACATTATTATTATGCCCATTTTACAGCAAAGAAAACTGAGGTAAAGTGGTGGTGGGTGGACAGGAGCCCAGGCCTGACTTTCTGAGGGACAGAGCCCCTCCCTGGCCCCTTACACAATAACCTATACTGCCTCCTGCTGTGAATTCCATTTTTTAGTTTAAGGTAAAATCCTGCCAACTCCATGAGATTTGGAATGACACTAAGAGGCTGGAACATGAGCCCTCAATGTCAATGTACAGATCAAATATCTACATCATCCACTAACGAGAACCCATTGTCATAGCAACAGACATATCAGCTATTTCAGCTGGAGCACACAGGAGCAACATTCTCAAATGGTCCACAGGAGAGCTGCCCTCCCTTTGGTGCCACCATTCCAAATTCCACTTGAATTTTTTTCAATGCAATTTGCTTCATCTTTTAATTTAAACAGAAAGTCCCAGAAACAGAAAGGACATTCATGAGAGAAGTAAGACACAAAATCACTTGATTTAAGAGATACAGGATAATAGAAAGTTTTGCAACATGTGGGGCCATTTTCCTAATATGAAAATCTTTCATTTCATGTCTTTTTACCACTTAGAACTAAATTCTACCCTAATTTACAGTCCTACAATATAGAAATCCAAGCATTCTGCAATAAACAAAAGAGTTCTATTTCAATGAAATTCTCTTCAGGTGAACCCATTTTACCTGCTGAATCTATAAGCCAGTGATAAAGAAAAAATAAGTATTACCCATCTAATAGATGAGGATAGTTGATGTCATGGCACATAACTTATAATAAAGTAACTATGCCCCCTATATTTTTATTTGCTAAATAGGACAACCCTAGTTATTTGGACCCAGACTGAATAAGTTTTAACTTCTAGCTCTACCACCTACTAGCTGTTCCTTTACGTCAGTTGCTATGAACCTGTATATAAAGATATCTAGTTATTTAACATGTCAAATTTCTCACATGTAAAATGGGGTTCATGTCTGTACCTATCTTATAAGGTTGTGTGCCAAAAATTAAATTTAAAAATACTAGACTTAGTGTGATGATCACATTGCAAATGTCAAATGGCTACATTGTACACCTGAAATTAATATAACATTGTTTACCAATTATACTTAAATAAAAAATAAAGTTAAAATTATATTTGAAAAATAAAAATGCCTACTATCTGCCCAGAACATACTAAGCCCTCCGTAAATGTTTATTATTATTATTATTATTATTATTGTTATTGTTATTTCTACTATTATTGCCAGTCATATTTAGAACCACTGAATAGGAATGATCACTCCACATTCCTCCTAAGAACAATTTTGAAAGTACCAAACAGCTTTCCAGAAACCTAAATGACATGATGAAAAAATGACACTTGACTAATAATAAATAGCAATTAACTAAATTCAATTCCATAAACATTTACTAATTTTCTAATATATGCAAGGCACAGAGCTAAGTGCTAGAAGCACAGAAATCATAAGCTCTCAGAGCTAACAAGAAACTTGTGAGACCAGCTCATTCAAGGCCCCTCACTTGACAGATGAGGAAAGGAGTCACTGAGGGTGGCATCAGCAATTGACCCGGCATCATTAGGCAAATGAAGGCAGAACCAGGGCTGGAAGCCATTCGCATGGCTCTGAACCCTCAGCACCTGTCACTAACCTTCCCTGCCTGTTTTTGCAAAGAGAGCTCTTGTCCTTGGAGCACACATTCTGGTAGGGAAATACCAAATAGAGGCAACCACTGTTTTCCCCACAAAAATCGGTAAATTCACAGAAAGAAAAAAGAAATAGAAAAACAGCAGGGGTTTCTCACTTTGTTAGTCTTAGGAAAACAGAAGCTCCTAAAAGCCAATGACTGAGGCAAAGATTACAAGGTGAGTTTGAGTCAGAGTCTGAAACAGATGCCAGACCTCCTGGCTTCTTCCACTAGATCTGGCTGCCCCTCCCATGAAACAGAATTGAAACAGTGTGTGAAGAAAGTGGCTTAGAACAGAAATTTCTCCTCTCTCAGTTCTCGAAGCAAAAGTATGAACTGAAAGTGTCAGCAGCATTGGTTCCTTCTGGGGATTCTGAGGGAGAAGCGATTCCATGCCTGCCTTCTAGCTACTCTTGTCATTTGGCAACTCTTGACATTCTCTGGTGTGTAGATGCATCACAACCATCTCTGCCTTCATCTTCACATGGTCTTCCCCTCTGTGTGTCTCTGAGCCTCCTCCTTTTCTGGCTCTTATAAGAATGCCTGATTGAAGGCCCATCCTAATCCAAATGACCTCATCTCAACATTCTTACCCTAATTATATCTACAAAGACCCTTAGTTCAAGTAAGCTTACTTTTGAGGTTCCATGTGAAATATTTTGTGGGTCCAAAGTTAACACACTACAGAAATCAAGGACTCGTGAAGGCCATTGTGATGGAGAATAGGATGAGAGTGAAGAATGCCAGGAGATGAACTCACAGAGATTGAGGGGGTCAGCTCTTATGGGCCCTTGCAGGAGACACTAATGATAGAGGAGAGTCCTCTAATCTTTGCAGGGGGGTGGGGGGAGGCCAAGTACATCAACATGCAATCTGACACAAAGTAAAAAAAAAAAAAGGGACATTGAAAAAATGGTGTTATAATTGGATCAGTGCAAAGGGAGCCCAGAAATACTTTTCCAGTCATGCTTTCTGTAAATAGAGACACCCCCCAGTGTTAGATTAATAAGTAGCCAAAATGCTTGACAGAAAAGTTAATATTTGAATGATAAGTCTCTTAGATTAAAATGTCAAGTGTTTTGAAATGCAATTTAAGTACTGTGGACACTATTTTTGACTAGAAATTCACATTGTCTTTCTTTTTTAAAAGATTGATCTGTCAAAGACTGAATCATTTAGACAAGTCTCAGGCCTGTATTCCTGCTTTCCCAGATTGAGACCATGTGACTCTCTCTGTAAATTCTGCTCATCTCATTCACTGTGGCCAAGGATGACCATTGAAGGAGGCCTGTAAGAAGTGTCCATCCCATGCTCGGAGTACTACATTAGTTCTCAGCCATTGCTAATCCAGCTTGATCTTATCTCTGAGTTTAGGAACTCAACGGCTTCATTCACTTCCCAGATCCTGCCCACTTCTTGCAAAACAGTTCTGGTGGCAGGAACTGTGCCTTGCTTCTAGGGACTGAGGTTCCGAGTTGATCATCTCTTTTGTATATCACCTCTTCAATGCTGAAATGATGCTTTACCCCAACCTTCATAATTGTTGCTTAGATGCTGCTACCACCTAATGAACTTCCATAGCAAGTATACTGGTAGATCACAAGATCAGAGGCAAGAAACATAACTACATTTTTCTTAAATTGAATTTAATCTCATTTCTGAGTTTTCATTTTATTGTGGTAGAAGTTGAACTCACAATTCAGAATGTTCCCACTCCTCCTGTTCCTGAGGATTACATGGGACCATGGCATAAGTGGAAAGGGACTGTTAAGGGCCATTGTCATCTATCCATCTTGGCATCTTCTGAGATGTCACTCCAATCCATCTCATTGAGATCACTACTATAACCACCTTTCCCAACTCTAGGGCCTCTGCAGATCTGGCTCTGCTAACTGTGACCACACCTGGTCTATCATAGGTGAGAGACTAAGCCACATCTGTGCCACTTTGAGGTCTGGGAAGTTTGGGGATTCTATCTAGATACTCCATGCAGTTATTTCTGCTCCACTGTTCCTTCCTCATTCCAGGTACAAGGCAATACTGGGATCTTGCCTGATCCCTGGGAGTTATCCAGAGATGGGAGAAGTACATTCCTGTTTTCAGATTCCTTACATGTCTCTGAGGGTGTTCTAGCTACCTCTATCCCAAAACTCAGAACAGGGAACAGAATAGCGGTCTCTCCCAGGATCAAGTCTCTTTTCCCACGTTGATTCATCTCTCTCTCCCTCAAGTCAAATGACTTTTTTATCTAGTCTCAGAGATAGGGAAATGGAACATGGCCAACTGTATCTCTCCATGTCTTTTTATATAATACTTGAACTTTGGCTTTTGAAATTCCAAAGCCAAAAATTTTATTCTTTTTTTTTTTCTAGTTCTGTTGCCCTGCCCCCTTCTTTGAGGACTGGAGTTATAGAATATTCTACCTGCTATGTAAATAGACAAAGGGCTACAAGATAAGAGAAAGGGGAAAACCTAGATTAATACACTAAAAATAACACCCCCCTTATGCCAGCTGCTGGTGAGCTACACCTGAATTCATCAGGTCCAACTTCCGCCAGCCTGGTGGATTAACCTGTAGTAACTCTTCCAACACCTGGGATTATCTACATGCCCCAAAAACGGAGTACAAGATGCTGGGCTGCATTGCTCCTTCTATCATTTTTCATGCATTCCTTTGCTCTCCACTTCTTTGATGCCTGTATGTTATGTCAGGCATTGTGCCTGGCATTTGGGACGCAGAGGTGATCCTGAACACGACGATACTTTCATGAAGGAGCTCTCTGGTTAGGAAAGGGCTACTCAGTCTTGGCACCGCTTGACATTTGGGGCCAGACAGCTGTGGTGAAGAGCTGTCCTATGTATCACAGGATATTTACCAGCATCTTCTACCCACTAAATAGCAAGAACACATCCCATTGTGATAAGCAAAGATGTCTGGTGACATTGCCAAATGTTCCTTGGAGGCAAACTCACCCTCTTTGAGAATCTCCTTTAGCTGGAGAAACAAGCACATAAATAGATAATTATATCACAGTGAAATCAATGCATGGCTAGAGACACACAGATTAGTATGAAATCCCAAAAAGGCATTGCATCCACCCTGGGGTGGGGTGAGTGAGGTGGGATGGTGATGCCTGCGAACATGATGCTCACAAAATGTTTGGAACCACACACAGTACATATCGCTATTCTACATTTCTGCACTGTCATCCACCACTTGCTTATTCATTCAATGAATATTTCTGAGAACTGAATCTAGGAACTGAATACTGGACATACAAAAATTAACCAAGATATGGCTGCTGCTTGCACAGAGGCCATGTGTTACCACAGTTAATACCATGGGCTCTGGCATCAGATTGCTTGATTTCAACTCCAATTCTACCACTTGCTAGCTCTGTAACATTGGGCAAGTTACTTAACCTCTCTGATCTGCCATTTTGATCTGCGTTCTGTAAAACAGAGATTAATGATGGTCCTATCTGAGTGAATTAAATGAGATAATTCTTGTAAATCTCTTAGGATTTGGTCTGGCATATGGGATAAATGGTAGTTTTTATCAGTGATTGTCCAAGTTATATATTCTTGTTTGAAGGCCTTGTTTCAAGCTATGGATTCTCATCAGTACCTGTGAGTTAATTGAATTATGTTTGGTCATGTCCTAAGATGTGACAAGCAGAGACGCAGTATCTTGTCCATCATTGGATTTCCATTAAAACATCATTAAGATTAAATGCACTATATGAAATCTTAAGTAGGGCATTAATTTCCACAGTGGTCAATTAAAATTTCCAGGTCAGCTATAATAACTATAATAAACAGGGGAGAAGAAGAAGAAAAAAATTCTGAAAACTGAACAGTTTCAGGTTTTAGCCTTATTTCTCAGTTGATATTTTCAGTCAAAATGTGTTTTTCTTTCGTTTTAATACACAAATATTAGTTTGGAGACTCTATCTCCTCTAAGGCTTTATGCAATTCCTAGCACATGTTTGAGCATAACAATTACCTAGCAAAGAGAAGCTTGGGGATGGTTTAATAACAGTGTTCAAATATATGAAAAGTTATTACACAGAACATGATGACCAGTTGTTCCTTCCTTGCACAGAGCACCAAGAAAAATAAATAGGCTGAAAATTACAGGGCCTGATAATTTGACGTAGATTCCCTGAAGAACTTTGCAAAGTATAACCTAAAAAAGAGTTTAGGAAATACGGTACAGCAACAACAAAAAAATACTTAACAGATATTCAAGGGATGTAGGTTGTTGTGCCAACTTGTAACCCGTAATCACTGCAAGCCACTGACCCTGAGGGCTATTTTCTAATCTGTAAAATCTTCCACACATTCCTTATTTATATGATGGGGTCAGAGTGTAACCAGAATTGCCCTGGGACTCAGTAGTGGGTACAAATGAGGTCACTTCAGAGCAGTGGTTCAGAA
Source organism: Antrozous pallidus (assembly GCA_027563665.1). Taxonomy (NCBI): domain Eukaryota; kingdom Metazoa; phylum Chordata; class Mammalia; order Chiroptera; family Vespertilionidae; genus Antrozous; species Antrozous pallidus. The sequence goes on from CM050516.1 coordinate 17,790,413, forward strand.
CTGGGGGTGATTTTGCAGTGACTGGAGACATTTTTAATTGTCACAACTAGAGGAGGCAAGGTTGCTACTGGCATCTAATGAGAAGAGGTCAGGGATTCTGCAAAATATCCTACAATGCACAGGACATCCCTCCACAACAAAGCATCAGCTGATTCAATGCACCAACTGCTCCAGAGTAAGAACCTCACTTTCTTTAGGTTGCACACCTATGCATTTAAACCCTACAGCCCAGTGTCCAGGTTTTGCCTGATTATTTGAGAACCTTGTGTATGGTAGCTATTGCTTATTCATGGAGTATTTCTAGCTCTCTACTTCTGGATAATGGTAGGCTGCAGTTTCCAACCCTCTTTGAAGTTAAATGTGGCCACATGACTTGTTTTAGCCAATTAAATGTGAGTTTAAGTGGGGGTAGTTAACGCTCAAGGCTATTGGATGACTCATTGTGCTCTGTCTCCACTATTGCAACTGCCTTGGAAGCACAAGTCCAGGATCATAATGATGGCCTTATCCTCCTGATTTCTGTAGTCATATTGATGAGCAGTGCCCCCTGCCAAACTGGTTGGACATGTAGTGTTAGAAATAAATGTTTTCCCTACAGTTGGACAGAAGCAAGAGTATGATCATTTTAAAGATGAAAAATGTGATTTTTAGAAAAGCACTATGTTAGGAGTGTAGATTGTCTAGTCAAAATCCTTAATTCAAACCTGCTTCATCACTTACGAGCTATTTGAACTTAGTTATTTAACATCTCTGGCCTCCAAGTTTCTCATGAGTGAAATTGAGTAATAAGAGAATTTTCCTCTGATATCAAATGGGAATATTCATGTAGAGTACTTAGCAGAGTACATTGCTTGCTATTCTAAGCCCTTTATAAACATTGGTCCACTTAATTCTCATAAAAGCTTTATGAAATAATTATTATTAGTATCCCCAATTGCATGGATGAGGAAACTGAGGCACTAAGAAGTTAGGTAACTCTCTCAAGCTCACAGAATCAGTAAACTACAGAGGCAGTAACCAAACTCAGCTGTCTGGCTACAGAGTCCATGCTTACCCACCATGACACAATTACAGTGGCAATGAGAACAATGATGACAGTGATGATAAACAACAATGTCATTATCTTAAAAATACTATCTGTTGGGCCACACTGAGTTATAGACAAGTGCAAGGCCCAGATTGTACTCTCAGAGAGTTCACAGTCTATTAGGGAAGAGAAGACCTGAACTTTACTTTTTTAATCCTCACCCCAGGATATGTTTTTATTGACGTTAGAGAGATAGGAAGAGAGAGAGAGAGAGAGAGAGAGAGAGAGAGAGAGAGAGAGAGAGAGAGAGAGAGAGATTGCTTCTTGAATGTGCCTTCACAAGGAATATAACCCAAAACTTGGTTTGTACCCTGACCAGAAATTGAACACGTGACCCTTTGGTGCAGCGGCTGATGGTCCAATAAGATGAGCCACACTGGCCAGAGCAAGACATGAACTTTTAAACCGCCCAGGCAAGATAGACTGTGTTAAGTGTCATAAAACATAAAGATAAGGGCTTGGCGATTTTATTAAATCTCCCATTTAACCCTCAGTTAACCTGAAAATTCAATTAACCAGAATCATTGCCTATATGTTACCATTAATCAAGGTTTTATAGTATCAGTTGAACTCATTTAACCTTAATAAGCAGATATGATTGCATATGGATTGCAGGAGGATTTAGGAACACAATAACTCAGAAATCGGCTCCGTGGCTAAGTGTTTTCCTAAAGCACAGAGAACACTGCTGGGCAGAAAGGGAGGAGGGGAGAGAACAATGAGTGTTCAGCACAACGCGGTAAAAAGGGAGAGAAAATGTAGGATTGTGGAAGACTAAGTAGGTCAGACGAGAAAGAAAGAGCCCTTGGCATCACTGACTGTTTCTGGGTGGCATCTGTTGGAACAGATGGTGCTGCTTTGCCAGCAGACAGTCCAAAGGCCAGTAACTGGTGAGGCCAGGTGTACCCACCTATATAAAACCAATTGTGGGAATGGGCAATTCTTGTACCCCAAAGCGTGATGATAAGGGATGGTTCCAGAACACAAAGGCAGGTATTCTGGTCATGTGCAGAGCAACCATAGAGGCTATGCTGTTGTGTCTTTGTATAAAGTGACCTCCTTTCCTTCCAACCTGGGAAAACCCAATTCATCCTTCAAGGCCCAACTCAAATACCCTGGGAACCATCCCCTAAATGCTCCTGGAAGAGTTCAGTTGCTCCCTTTCCTAAATTCCCCTTTTATATCTTTTCTGCACTAGTTTTCACAGGGCAATTTGCACAGTGGGCTTTTCTAGAAAGGAGAACACAATGTGATCCTGGCAGTTACAGAGAGTTTTGTCAAGATCCATATAGAGTGAGTGAAAATAGATTTACCGTTGTTTGTATGGGAAATAATAGAATAAATAATCAAATAAAAGGGTAGTATGCAAATTAACCACCACTCCATCACAAAGATGGCAGGGCGCATAGCCACAAGATGGCGGTGCTCAGTCCTCTCAGCCCCATCGAAGTCCCCCAGTTTCGGGGGGGGGGATGACTGCTGAGAGTGGGCAGCGAATGCTTGCTTTGTCACATAGTGACGAGGCAAGCATTCTACCCTGGCCACAGTGGGCCTCTGGGCAGCAGGCACAGAGCAGTGGGGTGACAGAGGGGTAACGCTTGCATCATTACCCTGGCAACGAGGCAAGCTTTCCACACCTGGCCTCTGGGCAGCTGGCATGGAGCAGCCAGGACCTGCAGAGAGCTACTGGCGTATGGATTCATGCACAGGGCTACTAGTAAGCAATAATACAAGAATAAACTCTGTTTTGTGTACTTACAACTGTAAACCTGCTTTTGCCCACTCCTGCATATACCACTGAATAAAAAGGCCTCTAGCACACCTCTGTCCAGTCAACTATGTCTGTTTGTTAGTGTTGTGAGCCTCTTTCCAGTCAACTATGTCTGTTTGTTAGTGTTGTGAGCCACGTATCAATGCTGTGACACAGTGGTACTTCACAAGCAGGAGTCTCAATGTAAAAATTAAGTTTATGATGTTTCTTTTATATATCATTTCTATATATAAAAGCCTAGGCAACCATCCGACTGCTCAACCGTTCATCTGGTGGCTATAATGTGCAATGACCAACAGGGAGCAGACACTCCGACCAGTGGAGGAAGGAGCCTAATTCCTCATGGAATCAGCAGTGGGTTAGGTTGCTGCTGGGGGCCTGTCAGCCCCAAATCTGCTTCACCTGCACCCCAGACCCAGAGAGGAGGGAGCCCAATTCTGGGGGGGGTGTCACCCAAGAACCCCTCAGGGGATGTCAGAGAGCCAGTTTCAGCCTGATTCCTGCATACCAGGCTGAGGGACCCCACCAATACATGAATTCATGTATCAGGCCTCTAGTGAAATAATAAGATTGTTCCCGAAGAAAGAAGGATAAATGTCCAAGCATATAAATGAAGCTTTGGTTAGCAGTAGAGATAGAGGGAGAAAGATGTAAGAATTCAGATTTACTTATGAGTAAGACAATCCTATTGACATGTGACAATAATGAACCAAAATTTCATCAAAGTTAACCTATTTCTTCCAGTTTGAGAGCATACTAAGTCATGCCAATAAGGGAAATGGAACATACTCCTCGAATATTTTTTCCTAAGCCACTCAGTTAGTGTTCCTCTTCCTTGTTCTCATTCCCTCATGACATTTGGTCTCTCCATTTGGGCAGTTTCATTTGATGGGACAATGTTTGCCTCTACAAAATGGTGAATCTTAAACTTCACTTGTATCTCTTGATCTAAATTGGAAAGACGACCTAACCAACCAGTTTCTAATGACAATCTAAGAGCTAAATCAGACCTGTTCTCTCCTTAGAGAGCAATGAAGGCTTTCATTCCAATACAAGGGGCAGATGTGAGCTCACCCATCCCTTCATTAGAATCAAGGATTCAAGGTTCTTGTCTACTGTGGTCATGTCTTTGAGCTCTGTGGCCCTTAAAATCATTGCAGCCAGAAATAACTTATAGAAGCAAAAGTCCCAAAATTAATAGTAGTGCCTGTGGGCCAAATCTTCCCACGTACATTGGAATCACTCCTTTTTAGGCGCCCTTCTAACCTGACTTCCTTCAGATAATGCTCACTATGTGGTCTTGAAGTACCCCTGGAAAAATCAATTCCTGGCATTTGCTCTCTGAGATTTGCAATAAGCTTATACTGAATAGTGAAGATGAGGCCTGAAGGCCATCAGTGATTTCTCTTGCAGGGTGTGTCTACATGAGCCTACGTGTGCTTGTGACAGGAGCCCCTCTGTTTAGAGCTGTTGCTCCTTCCAACGATACCATTTTCGCCTTCTCATTAAAACCCTTCATTACTGACTGTCCATTTCAGGAATGTGGTTCATATTTAAGTATAGGCACAATGACCTTTCCAGCCAGGGCATCGTATTTCCAGCCAGAACAAGCACAATTGAGCTGCAGAAGCACTGGTACAAACAATGTGACATTAAGTTCTAAACAATCATAGTTCCTTCCCTATTATTCTCTTCCAATGACTAGGAGAGAGGTCACGACTTAAAAATCCCACTGTAGACATCATTAACATATAGGTGATAGAAAAAAACTCAGAGAGCAGGTGAGGTTGCCCTGACTACTACCACTTCTATAATATTTTGGTGTTTATAACCTAGACCGTCATTGCAACCTTGTAATGAAGTAAGCAAAATAGAAGATGACTTGAATGACCCAGTCCATAACTAGCAAACAAGCTAATTCTTGGATAAGCCAGTTAATCTCTTGGAATCTCAGTTGTCTTGTCTATAAAACTGGGCTAAGTATCCAGAACTCTCTCTCAAGATTGCTAGATTTGCTTTACAAGTACTTAAGGTTACTAGTACTAATATGTTCTTCATTTTTATAAGAGGAAAAACCAAAGCACTAGGCTAAAAAAGAAAAAAAAGCCGTGTTAACTAGATGGGAATGGAATTTAGGAATTGAATTTCAAATCCTATTTTCTTTCTTTCGATAATGTATTTTTTATCTTTTCCTTCCCTACCACTGGCCAAAACATACTAATAAATTTTAAACAAGAACTATGTATTTGAGGAAGTGTCTCATGAAGGTAGTCAGCACTAAGTACTATGTGCTTGAGCACTGTTTTCTATGTGCCTTGTATGAATTAGCTCTCCTAAATCTCATAACAACCCCATGAGTTCTATGAGTTGGGTACCAGTGTCATTCCCATTTTAAAGATAAGTAAACCGAGGCACAGAGATGTCAAAGTTCCATAGCTGGTAAGTAGCAAAGCCATGGGACTTTAGATGACAAACACAGGATTGCACCAGAAAGGAATCTTGTCAGGATCTCCCTTCAGCATCTCTCCAGTGGCTTCAGAGAGGCAAATGTGTCCTGTGCTCTCTGTAGCTACGGAAGCCATGAGGCCCTTGTAAGAGACTGATTCCGTAAGCTATGAGGTTCCCCCAGTGTTGCTTCAGAGATCACTTTAGGCAGAAGAGAGCCTACAAATCACCAAAGAGAAAAATAGATGACTCAGAGGGATACAAGAGAATATCTCAGAGGGTTTGCACTGGGGCATCCTTACCTACAGCCCAGGATTAAAGTACAAGCCAGAGAAATAAAGGACTCCAGAAGGAAAAGGCTATTGGCTCCTGGAGGCAGAAATGCATCTGAATTTGAAAAGAAGACATTACTTCTTTAGGCAGCTGAGTGGAAATCCAGTGACAGGAGTACAGAGGGTCCATATTTTCCAGAGTATTGGACCCACAGCCCTGGAGGCCCTTGGGATGATGTGGGGCACTGGGTGGTTTCACTCTAGGAGGCATAAGCAATTGTCCAGGAGTATATGGGCACATCTTTAAGTAACATTGAATCCCATAAGGAGATAATTATTCTTTTATCATTTTCTTTTCCATTCTTCTGATTAGTGTAAGGTCTTAATTTGATGCTAGTATGTTTTTAACAACTCCCTGACCCCTGTAACCTCCCTTTCATCAGAGATGCTGGCAGATAATGCAGTATTGAACCAGAAGGAAATGACATTCTTTCATGTTCATTGTATTCACTTTTATGGCTGCCCTCTATTTATGTCAGGTATTTTTTGTTTGTGGTACTAAAAAATTCTTTTTTTGAGTATATTTATGTAAAAATGTAAATGCTTTAGCAAATTATTACATAAAAAATTATGAAGATTGTATGCATGTATGGCATAAAAACTGTGATAATGGCAAAAGTCTGAGGAATCTTATTCTAGACTCTCCAAGTAACCCAGATCCTGTCCTGGATCAGCGTTCTATCCTGTAGGGGTTGGTGCACACTTGAGTATCACATCTGTTTCTGAAGATCACTCCTGACGAGAAATGTAGACACACTCAAGGCTATCCACAATGACTAGAGAACTGCTCTGAAGAATCAAAAAGACTATGGATGGGTCTCTGGGATTTGGTCTTTGTCCAAAAATGTTAGACATGGTTCTATCTGGATACAGATACTGTCAAAAGACATCTTTTTGCACAATATGTGGAACTTTCCAGCAGTCCAAACTATCCACAGGTAGAATGTTGTATCAAGAGAGTAGGCTTTGGGACTAGAAGGTTGACCTGGATTCTAGTCTTCCCACCAGTAATTCCTGGAAAATGAGATTGTAGACAGCAACTTAACTCCCTAATCCTTGTGTTCCCCAGAAATAAAGTGGGAAGGTTGGACTAGATGGAGAAGATAGACAGGTTCACCTTGACAATGCTGATAGCTTGGTACTTGCTTCCTGGAACTCCTTACTGAGAAGAATGTTGAGGTCACATTTGGGCTCAGTGGGAAGAGGAATTGATTAGCAATTTCCACCATGGATAAGAGTAGTGAGTCACCAAATTCTGACTGCCTTAAACTACACTATCATTACAATTGCTCTCAGTTCTACAACACATTTCCTCTCGGTTCTGCATTGCACATTACTTCATTTAATTTCACCTCCAAAATCAATTCCTAGCCAAAAAGAATGTCACACTATCTTTTTGTTTGTTTTTATTGTTTTATTTGTTTGTTAATACTCACTTGAGGATATTTTTGCATTGTTTTCTTTTTTTAGAGAGGGAGAGCAAGGGAAGGAGAGAGGAAGAGGGAGGAGAGGGAGAGGGAGAAGGAAATGGGAAGAGGGAGAGAGAGACATCGATATGATTTAGACACATCAACTGGTTGCCTTCCACCTGAGCCCTGACTCAGGCAGGGAATCAAACCTGAACCTGTGTGGGCCAACAGTCTAACCAGTAAACCACACTGGCCAGGGCTGCCACACACTCTTCAAAAAATATTTTTGCTGTGATCATTAGTACCAATTTTGCTTATGCATCTTAATAATGCCTGTTCTATTTTTAGGGGATTATTACAAAAGTCACACGTTATGGATCCAGCTGCACAGCAACTTAACTCCCTAAGTGTTCTCAGCAGCACACTGGTGGATCTCGGGACCTCTGCCACTTAAAAGTAAATATTGATTCAAAATTTACCTGTCCTACAGGTCTTTTCAAATAAATGTGCTGCTTTCGTAGTCTTGCCTGATTAAGGCAATCCTCTTCTAGAATTGACCTGTACTTCAGAGGTGTGAAAAAAATCCCTCCTTCATCCTAGAGAAGATTTTAACAAGTGTGCCCTCTTGCAAGGAGACTTCCTCCCCCAGAAAAACCGTGATGGTATCTAGTAAATCTGCTTTCATGATGATTATGGGAATTCCATTTTATTTCATTTCTCTCCTCATACATAACATGCAGGGTAATAGATGGTCCAGCATTCAAACGCCATGAAAGATCTAAAAGAGAATGCATTTGTCAAGAGCCACCATAGACCCTCCACCAACTGCTAGTGCTGCTGGAGTGTGACCACACTTCATTTTTCATCAGCACGCTGCTTAATTTACCACAAGTGTCATCTCCCAGGGCCATTAACCTGGAAAGATGATGCCCTTATTGTGTGGGCTTCATGGGTACTGGTTATTGAGGGGCTGGGGCTGCAAGGAGAGGGCTATCATTCATAATTTCCCACTCTACTTAGATAGGGCAAGCAGATGCCTTGAAGCTTGAGGAAAAAAAGGACTTGGAGCTAAGCAGATGGGCAGGCAAATATCTCAGCAACATCCGCTGCTGGAGGCAATGTTTCCAGCTAGTTGTCTTCAGAGAAGAGACTTCATACTGCTTACTACTTAAGGTATAAATCCATGTTGTCCAATACTCTAGCCACTAGCCTCATGAAGCTATTGAGCAGTTGAATGTGGCTAGTTCAAACGAAGATATCTGAATGTACAAAATGTATTCAGAGCTATGGCCAGTGGCTCAGTTGGTTGAGCATCCCATGCACTGAAGGGTTAAAAGTCAATTATTGGTCAGGGGACATACCCAAGTTGTGGGTTTGATCCCCCAATGGGGTACATGAGGGAGGCAGCTGGTCTCTCTCTCTCTCTTCCTTTCTCTCTCTCTAAAATCAACAAAAACATATCCTTGGGTTAAAATTTAAAAAAATAACAATGCACATCAGATTTTGAAGAGTTAGCAAAAATGCAATCATTTTTATATTTTGATTCTATGCAGAAATGATCATATAGCAGGTAAACTGGATTAAATCATACATATGATCAAAATTATATTTTACTGAGTGGCTTTTTACTTTTTAATGTGGCCATCAGAAAATGTCCAATGATATATGTGGCTTACATTATGTCTGTACTGGACCTCACTGATCTGTAATCCTTCCTTTTTCAGAGAGCAAAACCCAGAGTCTGATTAGGAAAGCAGCTTGACTGTGGTCACACTACCAGTGAGTGACACAGTTGGGGTGAATAACTACACTTCCAATTGCCAGTCTTTTATCCTATGCATCACCTAAAGAGAAAACACACAATTCTACGAGTAGAGAGACCTGCGATTTCATTTAATATTTAACCCCTTCCCTCACTGGTGACAGTGTTACCTTTCCTGTACCTCAATTACGTTTTTTCAAATACAACCCACATGGTTGATGGGCACAGAGCAATAAAAGGGAGCTTTGGAAATCTTAAAGGACAGCATAAAAACAAGGCAGTCTAGCGTGGAGTATAAGAGAAGACCACAAACCCGGGTTTTAGTTCTGACACCACCAGCACTACCATTTTGTGTTATTTAAATTCTCTGGGTCACGGTTTTATCATCTGTATTAGTATTTACCTTATAGAGTGGCTGACAGAATTAAATTAGCTAATATATATGGTATACTTAAACCTCTAGTGATTAATAATATGATTAATGATTATTATTGGAGATGATTATGTAATCTATTAATATTAGAGACAACACTCTACTTTTCTAATCCAAATTCCTATTAAGTAGAACTCACAAGAAAAAATTTTCTTAAATATAAGCTCATGGGTGATCACCCACTCTATGTAATTTTAGGGACAAGGGAATGACCCAAGGCCCCTAAAAGAAGTATCAGTTTCACTGTCTCTAAAAATATTAATGATACTAGTACTTCCCTGTGTTTTTGAGATAATTAAATGCTTATTTCACTGCCTGAAAATAAATGTTAGCTTTCTACTTTAATGATGTGATTTTTTTTAAAAGAGGAAAGGGAGAGAAAGAAAAATATTGATTGTTACCTCCCACACTTTGTGACTGGATTCTCCCCAGGGCTTCATCTTTTCATCTTTCCTATATGCTATAGATCTCTCCCCCTCCCCCTGCCAACCTCAATTCTCTCCTCCTCCTCCTCCTCCTCCTCCTCCTCCTCCTCCTCCTCCTCCTCCTCCTCCTCCTCCTGTTCTCCTCCTGTTCTCCTCCTCCTCCTCCTCCTCCTCCTCCTCCTCCTCCTCCTCCTTCTTCTCTTCTCTCTCTCTCTCTCTCTCTCTCTCTCTCTCTCTCTCTCTCTCTCTCTCTCTCCTGCCTCCCACCCCCACTTTTAGGCATTGCCAAGTAAATGGCCCTTTTTCACATGAAGCCTAAAGATATTCTCAAATGACTGACATTTATTTCAGTTAGTGATCTTACTATTCTCCCAGTTTTCCAATATTGAAAACTTAGAATTTTCTTAGATTCATCACACTGGATTGTGACATCTCTGGGCTTGAATCTGCATTTTCTGTTTTACTAGCTACAATAGAGTTCTCCAGAGAAACAGAAGTAATTGGAGATATGTATAAACACATACACAAACACATAGAAAGCAAGAACAAGAGAGGGGAGGAAAGGGGAGAGGAAAAAAGGGAGGGAGAAAGAGATTGATTGCTTGATTATGAGGAATTGGCTAATGCAATTAAAAATGATGAGAAATCCCACAAGCTGTCTGTAAGTGGGAGATCCAGGAAAGCTGGTGGTATAATTTAGGGTAAATCCAAAAGCCTGAGAACCAGGAATACTAATGATGTAATTCCTAGTCCCAGTGCAGAAGAAAGCTATTGTCCCAGCTCAAGTAGTCAGGCAGAGAAAGGGCAAATTCTACCTTCTTCCACCTCTTTGTTCTATTCAGGCCCTCAGTGAACTTGATGATGCCCACCCACATAGGAGAGAGCAATGGGTCTTACTTAGTTTCCCAATTCAAATGCTATCATCCAGAGCACCCTCATAGACACACCCAGAAATAATGTTTCACCCCGGATTTGGGCACCCAGTTACCAGTCAAGCAGACACATAAAATTCACAACCACGCTAGCTCTGTAACTTTGACCAGTGCTTGACCTCACTGACCCCTTTTCTCACCTGTAAAATATGATTATTATGGAGATTACATAGGTTAACACCTTCAGATATTTAGCATATCTTTTTATTCACCTTGAATATCTTCCTCCATCAATTCCTACTCATTTGTTGAGATAAATTATCCACAATGTTGCTTTTCCACTCACAAATAAAAAATGGTCACTTAATCTCAGGAATTACTCATATTATTATTACTCCATGTTTAACTTCTGGAATTAACCTGTAGATTCTTTTACACTTGTAGCAACTCATCATAATTTGTAGATTCTTCCTATGAAAGGCTTTCTGTGTCTCTTTATACTTTTCCATTTTCCATCCTTACCATTTCCACCAGGCTTTTATCATTTCATAACAAATCTTCATTCAATTTCCAACAGTGTTTTCTAGTCCTTGTCTCCATTCATCAACTCCACCAGGCTAATTTCTTTAAAACTCTACTATTACTCTGTCACTTCCTTATTTGAAAGCCTAACATAAAGCCCCATTGCTGTCTGAAGTGGAAAAAAAACAACAACATAAAATAATAACACATAGACCCTCCATTATCTGGTATTAAATTACTTTTCTAGTCTCATCTTCCACAATTGCCACCTATATTCTGCACTCGAGCCTCACTGATTTATTTCTTGGTTTTTTAATCAACTTTGTATTTCCACATCAAGGCCCTTGCTAACAGTATTACCTGCCTTGAGGAAGCTTCAAGCATCTCTCTGTGTATCCTTTTGAAATTCTAATTCATTGAATCTTCCCCAGATCACTGTGACTCACACTTTTCTGCCTTTTCAGAACACATTGTCATACCTATACCTCTTGGTTGGTCACAAATCATGCATTGTTTTGCTCAGCAAGTTCATGGACTTTGAACCAGTGATTAAGTTTGAATTTAGCTCCTGCCTTCTACTAGAGGCCCGGTGCACAAAATTTGTGCACAGGGGGTGGGGGTGTCCCTCAGCCCAGCCTGCACCCTCTCTAATCTGGGACCCTTCCAGGGATGTCCAACAGCCCATTTAGGCCTGATCCCTTGGGCCTAAAAGGGCAGTTGGACATCACTCTCACAATCCAAGACTGCTGGCTCCTAACTGCTCACCTGCCAGCCTTCCTGATTTAACCTAACTGCTTCTGCCTGCCAGCCTGATCACCCCCTAACCACTCCCCTGTCAGCCTGATTGATGCCTAACTGCTCCCCTGCCAGCCTGTTTGCCCCTAACTGCCCTCGCCTGCTGGCCTGGTCACCCCCAACTTCCCTCCTCTGCCAGCCTAGTCACCCCTAACTGTCCTCCCCTGAAGGCCTGGTCACCCCTAACTGCCCTCCCATGCAGGCCTGGTTACCCCCCGCAAAAAAAAATTCTCTTCCCTGCAGGCCCAATCACCTCCAACTTCCCTCCCCTAACTGCCCTCCCCTGCAAGCCTGGTCACCCCTAATTGCCCTCCCCTGCAGGCCTGGTCATGCCTAATTGTTCTCCTCTGCAGGCCTGGTCACCCCCAACTGTCCTTCCCTGCAGGCCCAGTCACCCTCAACTTTCCTCCTCAGCCAGCCTGGTCATCCCCAACTGCCCTCCCTTGCAGACCTGGTTCCTCTCAATGACCCTACCCTGCCTGCCATCTTGTGGTGGCCATCTTGTGTCCATATGGGGGCAGGAGCTTTGACCACATGGGGGCAGCCATCTTGTGTGTTGGAGTGATAGTCAATCTGCATATTACTCTTTTATTAGATAGGATAGAGGCCTGGTCCACGGGTGGGGGCCAGCTGGTTTGCCCTGAAAGGTGTCCCGAATCAGGGTGGGGCTCCCTTGAGGCATGGGGCAGCCTGGGCAAAGGGGCTGTGACAGTTTTCAGGTCAGCCACACCACCCGGCAACCCAAGTGGAGGCCTTGGTATCTGGGATTTATTTTCTTCTACAATTGAAACTTTGTTGTCTTAAGCAGAGGCCTGAGTTGGCAAGGGTAGGCAGAAAGCTTGGCTTCCTCTATCACGAGGGAAACCCAATCCTCCCTCCTACTCTCTGTGGCTGGCAGCCATCTTGGATGGGTTTATTTGCATATTTGCTCCTGATTGGCTGGTGGGTGTGGCTTGTGGGTACAGTGGAGGTTTGGTCAATTTGCATATTACTCTTTTATTAGATAGGAAGTCACACACAAAATGTCATATATTATGATTCCATTTATATGAAATGTCCTAACTAGGCAAATTCATAAAGAAATCAGATTAGTGATGCCAAGGGCTTGAGGAGATAGGAATGAGGAGTGACTCTAACAGGTTAAATATATATATATATATATATATATATATATATATATATATATATATATATATCTTTTTGGGGGTGATGAAATAGACAGTGAAAGTCTAATTTGGATATTCTGGGATTAGTAGTGATAGTTGCACAACATTGTGAATATACTAAAAAAAAAAAAAAAAAAGTGTATACTTTTAAGTGGTGAAAATTATGGTTTATAAATTAAACCTCAAAAAATAAATGTTAAAAAGTGGAGAAAAGTGTGTCAGGCAGTGCCTAAGTTATAGACACTGACTGAATAATTTGAAGTTTCCCCTTGCCTCTCATTAAAAATAGTGACTTTAGTATTGAAAATCAAGTCATTCTGAGGCTAAAGAGACCATGCTTTCCACCAACGACTAATCTGCCGTTCCCGTGCGCTGAAGCAGAATGCTTTCCAGTGATCACACCAGTTAGACTAAAAGGTTGTTGGTTCAGCCCTAGCTCATTTGGCTCAGTGGATAGAGCTTCGGCCTGTAGACTGAAGGGTCCCTGGTTTAATTCCGGTCAAGGGCTTGCAGGAGGCAGCTGATCAATGATTCTCTCATCAGTGATGTTTCTCTCTCTCTCTCCCTTCCTCTCCGAAATCAATAAAAATATTTTGTTTTTAAAAAGTTGTTTGTGCAATCATATGATCAATGGATAGTAACTAAAGAAAAAAAATTATTCATATCTTTTGTTCAATTGAATCAATCTGTAGAAACTATTAATAAGTCTTGCCAAATATACAAAAAAATTATCCACATAACTTGGAAGGGGAAGTAAAAGAATCAGAAAAGGCCTAGAAAATATTAGCACTGCTTTTGCCTAAGGAAAATACTGTAAGCATTGTTTTTGCCAAAGAGATTATGAAAGGAGATAGTAAAATCAAATTAAACTTTAGAACAAACAGGCTTGACAAATAATTCTTCAACTAAAGATTGTGTATTAAAGCAAGGATTAGAGGGAGACAACAAAAATTTCTATGTGCCAACCATGATTAACTAAATCAGTTACAAATGGCTTCACAACCTTCTTCCACTGCCTTCTCTGCTAAATAACCTAGACACCGTGGTCGGCAAACTGCGGCTCTTGAGGCACATGCGGCTCTTTGGCCCCTTGAGTGTGGCTGTTCCTCAAAATACCACGACCTGGGCGAGTCTATTTGGAAGAAGTGGTGTTAGAAGAAGTTTAAGTTTAAAAAATTTGGCTCTCAAAAGAAATTTCAATCGTATTGTTGAGATTTGGCTCTGTTGGCTAATGAGTTTGCTGACCACTGACCTGGACCAAGTTACCTAATTTCTTCAATCATCTTTCTTCCTCTTGTGTAAAATATCCAAGACTTTGGTAGAGAAAGGGCAGTGTGCACTCAAGGTGCCTAAGGAGAGGCTGGGGTGGGAAGCAGTGGGGTTGGGAGGGAGAGGGTAGGGGGGCGACAGGGAAAAGAAGCACCCAGGAGTCCTGCATTTGGTTGTACCCCCTAAAACCAAAACAGTCATTTTTCTTGAGAGGCACTAGGCCCTTCTAGAAACCACAGCTCAGGAAAAGGAAAAGAACTCAAGGCGATATAACCTGCCACACCCTCAGAAGCCCTGCCTGCCACGCCCTGCACCTCCATCTCTGTAGAGGAGACAGCAGCATAGGCCAAGTCTCTGGGTTTGAACAGTCCCTGGAAGCAGCAGTGACTGGATTGGGGCTGGGGCTGTCTGGCCCACTATCTGGGGAACCAGACCAGTGTTTCCCCTGCACTGGAGAGCTGATAGAAACTCTTGGTTCCCAGCTGATGCCCAGAGGTCTATACTCCAGAGTCTGCCCTTTCAGAGACAAAATTTTGAGTTATTAAGATTGACAGCTGGCTGGCAAATGAAGGCGGCAGAGGCAGAGCCCAGGGATCCTGGGAAAGTTCGCTGACTCAGCTCTGTGCTGCTAACAAGCAGGCCTTAGAGTGCAGCTTGCTTCCCCCACCTCCCACCCCCCTCCCCTGTAGCCTAGTCCTGTGGAAACAGAATCAAACTGTGGATGGCTTGGAGCTTCCAACGGGTTACTGAAAGCTAAGGAGGACAGTTTCTGACAATGGTTAGCACCCATGTACCCCCGGGAAGCCCTGAATTGACAGACAGACAGACAGACAGACAGACAGACAGAAGGCTGCAGAATCCAAAGGGTGCTCCAAAGAGGCACTAACTCTGCTGAGCTGAGTGCCACTTCACTTTTTTGTTTCTCTTTTCTTCCTCTTTTTTGAAACGTTCTTTCTCTATCTGTTTTATTGATTTGTTATTTTAGTCTCTATTGTTTTCTTTCATATATCTTTTTCTCTTCACTTTTCCTACTCTATTTTTATTTTTTCTCCTGCTTTCTCATTTTTTTCTTTTTTGTCTATCCATTTTCTCCTTTATTTTCCTTTTAAATTTTTTTCTTTCACACCATTTTCCTTCCCCTATTCATATTCTTATTTGCTTTATTACATCACTGCCCCTTCATATTCCCTTTTCTTACCCGTTTTTCCCTCACATTTTTTCTTTCTTTTCTTCTATCATTCTCGCTCTCTTTTCTCTTTCTTAATTCTCTCTTATTTTGTGATTGCTTTTGATGTTGTTGTAGGAGTTTTGTGTGTTTTTGTTTTGTTTCTTTTTTCTCTTTTTTTTTGTTTCTTTGTATTTTATTCTGTGCTGTCAGCACCTCCACAACAGCTCACACGATGTGGTCAGGGGTGACCCTCACAGTAAGCCAGAATGAGAGGAGATTCCATCCACAGATGGGACAACAACATTCAAGACCCAATTATAATAGGAGAACCCAAAAAACTCAGGTAAGGATATCCCTATAGCACCCAGTTCAGGAGCTCTAAGAGACTACACCACTGGGTCTCACAAAACACCTACTGAAGGTCTTAGCCAATGGGATACAACAGGGTGAAAAAAGCTAGTATAAGTATCAGAAATTTTTGACATTTGCTAATGATGTATTTATGTGGAAAATTAAAAGAAATATTCAAACTACTAGAGCTCATAAAATGATTTTATATTCAGCGGGGTTACTATATATAAAACCAACTACAAAATCAACCAGTATGTATTATCAATAACCATTAATAAATATAAGAGGGAAACCATTACCATTTAAAATGGTAATAAAAATCCAAGAAAGAGATATAATCGAAGATAATTAGTATCTTTAGCAGAAAATTTTCAAATGTTATTGAAGGTCACAAAAAAAGATCTGAATAAATGGAAGAATGATCTGGTTTGTGGATGGAAAGACTAGATATCTTAGATATGATCACTTTTCTCTAAATTAATATATAAATTTATGGATTACAACCATTACAATAAAAACCAAACAATTTCTATTAAAAACAAAATAATGCAGCATATGGCATTAGTGTATGGATAGGCAAATAGATTAATAACTAATATAAGGAAACCTAGAAACAAATAAGAGAATAGGAGAAACATAGCTTCAGAAATATGAAGGAAACGCAAGGTTATTTAATAACCTTTCCATTTGGAAAAATAAACCTATATTTCACACTATCCACAAATATTCCTGAAGATTTAGAGAACTAAATGTTAAGGAAAAAATTAGATCTATGTGAATAAAATAAGACTTTTTGACATTGAGGTTAAAAAAAAAAGATTGGTTATCAAGACCAAAAAAAAAGCATAGTTAATGAAGAAAATCTTAAATTTGACCATGTTAATATTAAAAAATTCTGGGTGATAAATGTACCATAAAGAAAGTTAGAAGATATGTAGCCCTTACAACACAGAGTAAGGGCTAGTGAAAAGAATTTGCATGAATGCCTGCAAATTATTATGAAAAAATTAAAAGTAGCAAAGGAAATAGACAGGGAAAATGTGCAGCCTCACTCACATCAAGAAAAGTAAAATTATATGGAACCATTTCTCACATACTTCAGATTAACAAAATCAAAAGGTACAATAACGCCAAACTTTGGCAAGAATGTGGGAAAAGAGACAGTATTACACATTATAGTAATCACATTAGATATCAATTTGGTGATATCTAGTGAAGTTTAAAATGGCCATGATCTGTGTAGGACTCAACCAGTTTTGATTCTTACTTTAAACCGTAGAGAAGCACTGGCATGTGTGTACCAGATATTTCATGCAAGTTCATTTACTGAAGCAACGTTTGTAATGGAAGGAAACTGCTTTTAACAACCTAGATGTTCACTAGTAGAAAAATTGACTGATAAATTATGGAATCTTCATAAATGAAATAACCCTTAAACATTTCACAATACTCTAAGTCAAGTAACTAGATCTATATAGATAAATGCAATTGAAAGCCATAATGTTGAATGAAAAGAAAAAGTAGCAGAATGATAGCAAACACAATGTTAGAGTTTGTGTAAATTAAAGTACACAAATCAATATCATATCACATTTACTAGCAATATAAATGTATATAGCCGAATATATAGAGAGAGACACATTCTAAATAGTATTGCCTCTGGGGATAAAAGTAGAAGTGCAGTGAGAGGTCTAGCATGGTACATTAATTGGAGATGCAGAATAAGCAGAGAGAAGATGAAGTAGAAGGAATATTTGAACAGATCGTGGCTGGGGATTTTGCAAAACTAAAAAAAGATACTAGATAAAAAGCAATATAATGACAACAGAAATAGACCAATTGACAATCAGAGTAGATTTAAATACACCTTTCTCAGTAATTGATAAAGCAAATGCACAAAACATCAGTGAAGACACAGAAAATCTGAACAAAACAAGTAGTGATTGTGGCCTACAGGTACGGGTGTGCAGAATACTGTTCTTAATAACTACATGGATGCTAATTGCAATACTCTGTTATTTGCACACAGAATCAAGGGGCAATGTCCTACCTTAAGAGTTAAATGGCTCTAAAGCAGCAAGAAACAGACTTTAGTTCTCCCTCTCTGGCTTTTCAGCAGCTGGTGGCCTCTGCAGGAAAATGCAAATGCAAGAGCAGAGTGGTTAAACCTTAGATGCATTTGCATTTACACATTTGCTAATTAAATCACAGGGAAGATTTCATCTTCCAAGCTGAAAATATGCTAACCTGGGAGCTCAGCCTGGGCATAAGCCGTGAGGACATTGTACTCCTCATGCGGAGCAGCACTGTCCAAGAGAAACAGAATATGAGCCAGAATTGAGAGCAACCTATACAATTTTAATCCTTACCTGAGGATATTTTTTCCATTGACTTTTAGAGAGTGGAAGAGAGAGGGAAAGACAGAGAGAGAAATATTGATGTGAGAGAAACACACCGATTGCTTGCCTCCTTCATGCACCCTGACCAGGACCCATGTTGGGGAGGTACATGCCCTTGACAGAAATCGAACCCAGGACCCTTTGATCTGCAAGCCAGCACTCTATCCACTGAGCCAAACCAGCTAGGGCAACCTATGCATTTTAATTGTCTAGTACTTAAAAAGAATAAGTGAAATTCATTTTAATGATATAGTTAGCCCAATATAACTAAAATATTATCATTTCAATATGCAATCAATTGATATTTTCACATTCCTATTTTCCTATTAAATCTTCAAAATTCAATGTGTATTTTAGACTTACTAGCTATAGGGGTGAAAAAAATGTTTTTCTCTGCCCTCTTAGGTTGAGTGACTTAGAACTGCAGATTAAATGACAACTGACAGAGTAACAGGAGAAAGGAGTACAAATTTTACTTCATGAAAATATTTAAATCTTTACATGCAGAGAGGCCTTCATAGAAAAGATATGAAGATCCAAAGAAGTAGTGAGACCTGAGGTCTTAATACCATTTTAACAAAGAGTAATAAGTTATGGAGAAGTAGCTAGACATCAGAAAAGGAGATTGGGCATAGTAAATTGTGGGACAATAAATATATGGAGGAAGCTAATTGAAGATAAAAGTTATTTTAGTAATATTGTTTTTCCAGACTCATCTCCATGCTGCCTTTCCATCTCCAGTAATAATGGTTGCTTTCCTCCTCCATGGACAGGAGAGGGAAAGTAGAACGCCTTCACAAGGGGAAATTATACCCAGCTTTTGGGCAGATGAGGTAAGGCAGAGAGCTTGCTAAATCTATTATTTCTCAATTGTCTTGAGATCAAAGAATCATCATGTAAAAGTAGCACTTTGGAGGGTGGCATATTTTGAACTCCTTCACAGCACAACCTAATTTGGACTCAACATGTGTCACCGGCTTCATAGCCACAGTGACTGGTGGCTAATGTATTGGAAGGTGCTGATCTAAAGCTTCTTGGTATTCCCCAAAGATTAATGTCTCCAAGTGCAAATGAAACCTGGGGTTTAAATCAGGCTATGAGCATAAATTAGGTTATTAGCATAATCTTGAAAACATATTATGCTCCAGTAAATGATAGCTACTATTATTATTGTTACTGATCTTGGGTTGAATTCTTTAAACTTCTTTTATATAAAAGTCTACATTTGAATTTTTATACCCTTCCATGCTCCATATAAATAAAACATCAAAATCTTATTATATATATAATACTTATAAATGCCATGAATATTGTTATACTTTATAGCTTTAATGACAGGTATCTTACACCTGTCATTTTTACCATGTATCTGATTTTGCCATATCTGCACATTACCTGTACTATTATTTCAGACTTGTCTTCAAATTACCTTAGTTCATTAAATTGAATATTTGGGATTGAACTCTCATCCTTAAAGGTCTTAAAATCAAGAGTTTGATTTTCTAGATATATCTTAATGTTAAAATAATATTTCTTAATGTTAAAATAAATATAGAA
The DNA here is from genome assembly GCA_027563665.1 of Antrozous pallidus. Lineage (NCBI taxonomy): Eukaryota > Metazoa > Chordata > Mammalia > Chiroptera > Vespertilionidae > Antrozous > Antrozous pallidus. The sequence continues at coordinate 17,810,176 of CM050516.1, forward strand.
CTTGTGCCTCTTCTGAAGACATTCCACAAGCAAAAAAAACAACAACAAAACAAAACAAAACAAAACAAAACAAAACAAAACACCTAACATAGTTTTGGGGGAGGGAATTATATAATCACTATCTATATAGTGCTCCAATCTGACTCCATTATCTTCAAGCTCTGTGGCCTTGCTAGGTTACTTAAGCCCTCCAACCATTAGCTGTCTTATCTATAAAATGAGATTGGCAAGGGTTTTTTAAATGTCAGATGAGAGAATGAATGCATACAAAGTCTTGGCACAGTCCCTGGTTTGATTGAATGCCTTGATGAAGAAACATCAGCTCTATCTTTATTATAAGTGATCGATAGCATACAAAGCATTTCCTGTGTATTATTTTCACAAGCCTTCACTGTAGAAAGCAAGGATCATTATTTCTACTTTACAGATAAGAAAACTGTGCCTGATAACTTGTCCAAGGTTAATGGGCCAGGATATAGCAAAGCTGGAGTAGAAGTCAAGTCTGCAGGCGCATTCATTGCTACTTCCATTAAACTATATTTGCTGTGGCAGGGGATGCACTTGCTTATTTTTATCATTGCCACCCACTAAAAAAGGAATCTTCCCACTGGCAAAAAATAAAATAAATTTGAGCAGAGGAAGTTGGAGTCTCATCTTTCATGACCATCAATAAGCAATTCTGGAGCCCCTAGACTCTAGGGCCTAGAGGGTGAAAGCCCTTTTCCCTAGGTACAAATAATATCCACTGTTCCTTTAGCTGACCACAGAGCAGAACTCTGTGGAATTTATTCTGAGAGCAAACCCTGGAAGGTACACTACAGTGAAGCCATCACTTCAAGTCGAGCTACCTATCATCCGGTGAATTAAAGAATCTGAACAACTTCTCAGGCAATGTGGTTCTGGTGCCTAAAATAGCTTGCTCTGTCAGGTTGGAGGAATGGGGTGGAATGTGCCTCTGGAATGTAATTTTCAAGCTGAGGTCTAAATTTTTTGTTTCACTCTGAGATTATTGAGGCGCACAGCCTTGGTGTCTTTCATGAAGTGAGGGCAGATTCTGCCTTTCAACAGACCCAAGAAACCTTTCAAGGCAAATTTAAGTCAGAAAATCATGCCAGTAAATATTCCTCCAGATATGAGGGAGCTATAAAAAAAAAACCTGTGGGTCCTGTTCATAAGGATTAAAGAACTGTCACAATCAAAGCCACATTTTCTCTGTTTTTCTTCTCCAAGAAGATTTCTATAATTAAACAAAAGTAGGATATGGATTATGACCAGCCACAACCCATATTTCCAGAAGAGACTCACTTATAAAAATCTAAAAATATAGAATCTGTAGCACATAACTTAGATTTTATATAACACTCTTTTTTATTGAGTTTATTGGGGTGACACTGGTTAATACAATTATATAAGCTTCAGGTGTACAATTTTACAATAGATCATCTATATATTCTATTGTATGTTCACCACTCCAAGTCATGTTTCCTTCCATCACCATTTATCCCCCTTTACCCTCTTCTCCGGCTCCTCCCACCGTTCTTTCCCTCTGGTAATTCCCATACTACTATTTGTTGTCTGTCTGTGAGTTTTTGCTGTGTGTGTGTGTGTGTGTGTGTGTGTGTGTGTGTGTGTGTGTGTGTTTGCTTAATCCCTTCACCATTTTCATTCAGCCCCCAAACCCCCATCCTCTCTGACAGATGTCAATATAATACTCTTTTTAAAAGTATTTTATGTGTTGGCCACCTGCCCAACAAAAATGCAAATTCTACTGAGGCACATATTTTAGGAAGATATATTGTTGAGTGGGGGGAAAAGAAGCTGATTCTAAAATGACTTGTTCCATATGATCCTGTTTCTGTAAAACAGCAACTACATCTTAAATATCTATTTTATTTATGTATCCCTATTGGAAAAAGATTACATCAAAATGTTAACAGTGTCCCTCTGGGGGGGCGGGAAGCAGATATTTTGTTTTAGATATAGTTTTCTATTCTACTTTAAACAACAAGCACGTGTTATTTGTAGTATGTTTTCAAACTATTTAAAAATAACCCAGAAGCATTTTGTCCACTTGGTGATGTGTAGAGAGCCAGCTCCCACACGGAGAGCAAGGCAGAAGGGGGAAGCCAAACAGTCCATCCAACCTAATGGCACAGGACATGTCTGGGACCAAGACATCTACTCAGATCTGCATAAGTGAAACTCCAGGAGTAATATAAGCTAGTTGGGAACTACTAACGAGCTCTTCACTAACAAGGAATTCTGATGGGCTGACTGATGTCATTCTCATGACTTAGCTTAGTCATGTGGGACCATTTCCTCACCCTATCTGATGAGAATAACGTGTCTATTTCACAGGCCTGACTATGTGAGGATGAGCTAAGGTACTGCACATGGGATGCTCAGCCTGGTAACTGGAACAGAGAGAGGTATGTCAAGACTAGGAGCTGCCTGTCTGCAGCCAGGCCTGATCCTAGTTTCTCTCCTGCCCCCAGAAATGGTAAGAGGAGCCATTAACTCCAAATCCCCAAATTCCCTCTCTCTCCTTTAAGTAGTACAGGATAACTTTGAAACCTCTCCCTGCACCAGCTTAAAACTCTCAAGTGTGACCGCTGAGCCTGGAGTTTCTGTTAAGATTAGAGATTGTAAACAACAACAAAAAATCCTTCAGAAAAACTAACTTACTCTCAGCCATAAAGGTCAAGAGCTATAAAGCTGGATTTTCTTCTGTTCACAGTGAGAAAATTAAAATTTTGATAACAGAGAGTCCTAAAGATGGATAATGCAAATCCATCAAGGAGAAATTAATTGTCTTAGAAGAAAATTATCCAAAATAATAATGGCTAGGTTTAGAGAGGCTAATATAACCAAATTCACATAGATAAGAAGGGGTGGTAGTGGGATTTGAAGTGAGTTTAATTCCATCAGCTTTCCTTTCTTATTACAATTACAAAAGCATCGGGTTTGAAATGAATGTTAGAGGCTATCTAGTCATTTTCCTCATCCCTAAGAAAGTACAGATAATATTAAATCCAGGAATCGCGCTCCAGTTTGTAAATAGTTCATAAAAATATAATTAGGGTTTGCCAGATTTAGGAATTAAAATGTATAGGAAACCCTATAAATTGGAATTATAGATAACTAACAAATAATTTTAGTATTAGTGCACAGACATACACACACAAAAATTTTTGTGTAAACTTAAAATTTAATGAATGCCCTGTATTTTATCTGGCAACCCTAAATATGATATTAGCCAGGCATTCTATATATGGTCTAACCCAGTGGTTGGCAAACTGTGGCTCACAAGCCACATGTGGCTCTTTGGCCTCTTAAGTGTGGCTCTTCCACAAAAATACCATGTGTCGGAGCACACGTGCAGTGTGCTTGAAACTTTGTGCGCTAGAAGTTGGTTTTCGGCTCTTAAAAGAAATTTCAATGGTTGTACTGTTGATATTTGGCTCTGTTGACAAATGAGTTTGCCAAACACTGGTCTAACCAAAACAATAGGTTTTCTTGCAATATTGAAAGGTGTTAATTCAAGACAAAGGGATGATGACACTTTATGGTTTTTAACTTATAAAACCCTGGTGAAGCATCTACACGTGACTAATTTCCTCTGATTCCAGTCCTCCCAAACCGATACTCAAAGACATTGTGCTACTTTCTCAATATCACGCAGCCGGTAAATTTTTAAAAAATCTGGCCTTTACATCTCGATAATCTAATGGTGCTGGTATTTTATGACGATTGCTGAGAATGGTAAGTGCAACTGTAACTTACTAACGGCTCCGATGTTGCCCGCCAGGCACTGTATTAGACTGTGCACAGCACCTTCTCCTTTCTGTGAGGAAGGACATCTGCCCAGAAAAGGTTCTCACTGAAAAACACTGCTTAGAACCTTTCTCTCCTAATTCCAAAACGTTAGTGACTAGCTGAGTTGAATAGCAGCACATTCTAAATAATTTAATACAAAAGTTGACCAATTCCTGGGAAGTTACTTGGAAAGCCACAGTCTATTATTATTTACACACATGTCTCTTCTTTTAGGCTTTAAGACTCTTGAGGACAGAAAACATGTCTTGCCCACCACTGTCGCAACCTTCATGGAGGCTGACACCAGCACTTTGCAAAAATTAAAGGATTGAATGTTAAATGGAGGAGCAGAAGTCTGGAGAGTATTCATTTAAAATTCCTGAAGAGATAAGAAGATATCTTTTTTTTTTTTAAATCACAGAGAGTAGAAATAGCTCAATCAGTAAGTAGTGCTAGCCTATAGAATTAACCTTCTTCCACTAAACTGTTGCTTAAAAATTTATTCTTCGAAAAGGGAGAACAGGAGGAAAGAGATAAAGGCCTTCATTTAATCAAGCAGTATTATGGTTCTTCAATAGAAAACTCATTTCATTGTGCAGCTGACAAAACACACACAGAGTGATCCCGGGAAGATCATGTCAGCCACCATTGCCATACGAAGTTTTGTTGTTAAGAGACTTGAAGCACTCAGGGTTAGAGCGTAGTACCAGGAACCAAGAGGTCACTGGTTAGATTCCCAGTCAGGGCACATGCTGGGTTGCAGGCTTGATCCCCAGTAGGTGGTGTGCCAGAGGCAGTCAATAGATGATGTTTCACTCTCATTGATGTTTCTATCTCTCTGTCCCTCTCCCTTCCTCTCTTTCTCAAAAACATATTTAAAAAAACTAAAAGAGACTTTAAGTCCTTGGTTATCAGTAAGTACTCAGAGATGGCTGAACTGAGGAATATGATCAGCAAAGCTTACTAATGATAAACCAGACCATTTTACTTCTCAGGTACCGAAAAGCATAGCAGAGAAGAGGGAAGGGGAGAAACAGAGCAAAGGAAAAGGCAGTAACAAGTACCATGGGAAAAAAGAAATGAACTCAGTAAGGGGCAAGAGGGCAAATTCTAACCCCAACTCGGGAACCTGCTAAAGACAGAATTTGATGAGGTTCTTTTCTCGCTGGGCCTCAGTTTCTCAATCTGTAAAAAAGAAAGTATTAGGGTCAGAACTGCATTTCCCAGAAGGAGAATGTATTCCCTGGATCCACAGGATATCATTAGGTGGTATGCAAAAAAAAATTAAATGCATTTCTGTAGTTAATTAATTTTGAAAAGTGCAGGATTAAGCAAAACAAAATGGGTTTCTTTAGTTCAGAATTTTCAGTGCCTTTGAAGTTCAAATGTACTTTCTTTTTCATCTTTAAAGAGGGATAATAATGCCTACTCCATAAAGTTTTTGTGAGAATTAAATAAATCAGTTCTAAAAGCTAAATAGTTGTTAGCATTCATTGTTATGGCTATCATAATCATCATCATCATCATCGTTATTAATCTGGAAAGGGGGGTGGTATGTAGAATATTGCATCTTTCAAACCTAGAGGATGCTAGACATGCCTAATTTCTTCATTTATTTGTTGAGTGTCTCATTGGAGGCAAATATTGCCCATTAAACCATCTGAGAAATTTTGGTGTAGAATGATCTCAAAGCCCCATCCATCTCTGATACCTGTGACCCCATTGTAAATTAAGCTTCTGAACAGGCTGCCATGTCTTTAGGAAAAGTTCTAAAGCCCACAATAAGTGAAATTTGTTGAATGAACAAACTAATGAATTTTAAGTTGAAAACCTACCAACTCTACCCAGTTCACATGCCCGGACTGCCTCCAAGCCAGAAGGGCTTTCAGAGCGGTGGTTCTGATGTTCCAGAAGAGAAATAGGAACTTCAGTATACCTGCAAATGCTCAGTGCCATCCCCTCCCAGGCTAATTTGCCCATAATCATCCAAATCATTAGCTGTTTCATTCATTCGCTCATTTATTCATTCCTTCAGCAAATAGCGACCAAATTTCCCTTATGTTCCAAGCATTGTTCCAGCAATGAGGAGATTACCATGATGAATCATTCATAGAGCTGGCCTTCACAGTAATTACAGTCTCCTTGAGGAGAAAAAATATGTACAGTAATGGTAATTGAAGATGAGTAGTGCTGAGAGCAGCCACAGTTTAATGCAGTCACGGATTACGGTCAGCTTTGAGAAGCAGGGACGTCTTCAGGGGGAAGGTACGTGGCATGCAAAGTGGATCCTGAAGGAGCTGGGCAGGTGGACATTTCAGGCAGAAAAAAAACTTGTAGGCAAAGAATCAACACCACAGCATGCCCACCACCTGGATCCTATCTGTGGCCAACCACGTGCACAGCCCAATGTGAAACCCGGGAGTCCCATCCCAGGTGTGGCACGTGCTGGTCACTTGGATTGAGCAAGCAGCTCTCCTATTTTTGTTATTATTTTTTAAATGTGGATGTGAATGTGAGAAGAATTATTTAGCCCTTGCAAAGTGCCAGGCAGTATTTTAAGCCATAAGTAATTTGACCAAATCAAAGAGGAATGAGGATGGAAGCCCAGATTCATTCCCAATTCTTTCTGGCCACAGACCCAGGCCAAATCCTGATCATTGTACTATTATTTCCATCTCACCAGTGAAGGAACAGAAGCCTAAAAAAGTTAAGAAACGTGATAGCTCGAAGTCACACAGCTAGTAAATGGCAGAGCTCGGGTCAGACTAACGCCTGTCTCATTTGCCAGCCTGTGGGCTGAAGGCCCAGGATGCTCTTATAACAATAGCACCAGCAGCAAATGTGCTTAGAAACAACTGTGAGCTAGGCATTGCTTTAATAGTTTACAAAGATTAATTCATTTAGTCCTTACAGAGACCCTCTGAAGTACAGATGACAAAAGTGAAAGATACAGATGTTAGGAAACTAACCCAGAGACACACAGCTAAGCTATTAGGTTTTCAAGTCTGAACTCTAACCCTCTTTTACAAAAAAAAAAAAAAGGAAGAACAGGACGGGAGAGGATGTTGAATATTCAGATACTCTCTTCACTCATTCAGAAGATACTTCTTTTTTTCAATTACAGTTGGTATTCAATATTATTTTATATTAGTTTCAGGTGTAAAGCATAATGGTTAGACATTTACATAATTTACAGTGATCCCCCCAGTAAGTCTAATGCCTACTTGGCACCATACATAGTTATTACAATGTTATTGACTATATTCCCTATGCTGTACGAAGACATTTAAATGATCTAAATTTCAAGGCTAACATGTCTGCCATGCAAAGTATTCCACTGGGAATTATTCCTCCCCTGATCTGGATCATCCCTAATTTCATTATATGAACTGAGTAGGAGTCAGGGAAAGATTTCATTAAATGAACGACGTGGAACTTTTCATGTGTTTAAATTGATTTTGTTTATATGCACCCCCATAGAAGACATTTCCAATCTTTAGAATAGGAGCAGATGTACCCACTGTGTGACTGCATTTGTGAGCATGCACACAATATGGAAAAGAGAGAGTGGAGCCCAGCCGGCATGGCTCAGTGGTTGAACATCGACCAGGAACCAGGAGGTCACAGTTCCATTCCCAGGCAGGGCACATGCCCGGGTTATGGGCTCAATTTCCATTGTGGGGCATGCAGGAGGCAGCCAATCAATGATTCTCTCTCATCATTGATGTTTCTCTCTTTATCCCTTTCCCTTCCTTTCTGAAATCAATAAACAATATTTTTTCCAAAAAAAAAAAAAAGAGAGAGTGGAGGTAGCAATTAAAAGTCTGTTAGCCAAGTTACAAGATACACTTTAAAATGAGAAGAGATTAGGGTATCCAAAGCTTAACTGAAAGAAGCCCTGTGGAGCCTTTTTACTTCTACCATTTGATGTTTTGTAACCTTCTTTTTAAAGGTACCTATCATCTCAAATGGGGTGAGCATTTTCTTAAGCTACAAATGATCCATTAGCTCTTAGAATTAAAAGATGTCAATAATTGTCAGATAATCTCTCTCATTTAAACTATTTCCTGCTGTTCTCTTTGGTTTGTTTTTATTCAGAGTGGGAAAAATGCCTAGCAGGCTGACTGTCAGTTAAAAATGAAAGGAAAGATGTGTTTTGGCTAATTGCTTTGTGCAAGAGTTGGTTAGGAAATAAGAAGTAGCGTCAAACGGCGAGGTAAGTGTACAATTAATGACAACTGGGTAGGAATTAAAAGGCAGAAAAATATGACAGTGAGTCTAAGCTTCTAGCATGAAAATAAACACTACACTCTAGAGGCAACGTCTCTGCCTCCTTGTTTTATACCTTGAGTCTTTTTCAATTAGTTGCAGGTCATGGAAAAACAAAAAGCAAATCTATCATCCATCTTTTACTTCCATTTGGAACTGCGAGATGAAATTGTTCTTGGTAAAAATAAACAAGGTCATTTTCAAAGCTTATTCTACATAGAGTACATATAAAATGTCAATAATATTTATTCAATATATTAACATGAACTCACAATTCCTGAGAATTACTCTGTGTCATGCGCTGTGCTAGTTTTACAAGCATTAGCTCATTCAATCCTTACAATTTATAAGGATGAGTAGTGTTAATCAATGTGAAAACCATGGCTGAAAGAGGTTAAGTAATTTATCAAAGGTCATACAGATTATTAGTAGTGAAGCAGATTCCAGCCCATGGCCATCTGACCAAACACCTGTTCTCTTCATAGCCTCTCTGCATGTCAGTTTTGGCCTGTTGTTATTTCTTCCAGCTTGAGCAATTCTCTTGGAAGAGCAAAGAGACCTAATAATGGCAACATTGCCTGACAGTTGCATGAAGTGGGGCTTCTCAAGCTGGAGCCTCTGGAACACAGGGAAGTGCTTGGGGTTCCAAAGTCATAGGCTTTTAAATGATGTCTATCCTGGAATACTAGAGCTAGTCAACTGGCATTTGAAAACATTATTTTTACATTAAAACACATATTATAAAGAAGTCACATGAATTTTCAAGATAAAACATGATGAGGATTCAAAGAAATGTTGGGTTCAGGCATATCTCCCAGAAGGGCTAAACCCACACCCAGAAGCCAACCTCCAGCACCCTTCTCCTAGTGGTAGCACCATAGCTGTCCTCTAGGAACACCCCCCCCCTTTCTTTTTTTATTTTTAAATGTATTTATTTTTTACATATATGTCCTTATTCCTCCATTACCTCCCACCTCCCACTTATGCCCCAGCCCCCTGTTGTCTGTGTCCATTGATTAGGTTCATATGCATGCACACAAGTCCTTTGATATCTCCCCCTTACTCCTGCCAACCCCTACCTTCCCTGAGGTTTGACATTCTAATAGATATTTCTCAGTCTCTGGATCTGTCCTCTAGGAACCACCTTTCTTATACTCTCTTGCACAGTGACTCTGTGGTTGACTCCATTTCTGGCTCTAATGAAAGCATATGCTCCAGGCCTGACCAATGGGACACAATAACAGATCATCAGAAATGAGACATTCTTTTGTCTGGACTTGAAGCTGGGAGGATGAGTGCCTGGAGCTGTTCTGGGGCCATCTGACCACTACCCGAACAGAACTTGCCTGAGAATGGCGTCAACACAGAGTAAATGAGGGCCAAGGGATGGAGTTCCACCAAGTCCTGCTGAAGCAGTTTGAGGAAGCATGCCTGGGGCAGCTCCTGACTCATTCGTTATGTGAGCCGGTGCATTCATTTTTTGAGTAAATATGCTTGTGCTCTGCCACTTACAGCCAAAAGTATCCTAATACTATCTCTATCGATGTCTCCCATCATTATAGAAACTCAGATGTTAATTTGTTGGCCATGAAATGGAGAGACAAATCCATGGCTGGTGGGAGGGTTTCTCCAATCTAGTTCATCTGTACATCTTGGGAAAGAAAGGCCCAGAACCTCAGAGGAAGAAGAGGTTCATGAAAATGAATAGCCAGGACTTCTATTTACATAATATATAAATCAAGCACCAAAATAAAATAAAATAAATGATATATTGAGAAAATGGGCAGGAATCCCAGAATAATTTTTCCTGTTTCTATCATACTGTGATGGTGGATATTCATATGTAGGAATGACCTATGAGGTGAGACAAAGAGGATAAATGTGACTTTCCTACCCTCTAAGGAAATCATTGGCCATTGTAGCAAAAGGAAAAAAAAAGAAAATTTAGAAATAATGCCCATATATAAATGTATTTATACACCTTCTTCAAATGACCTGAGTCTAAAATTGGTTATAGTTTTCTTCATTGGATCTCCTTAACTGTGAAACTTCCTACCTTTTAATTCTACAGAAGTGGAGAGGTGTCAAAGACCAGTGCCAAAGAAAGTCAAAAGCTCTGCGGTCTAGATCTTCCCTCTGCTCATTATTGCCATGTGGTCTTAGGAAAGTCATTGGCCTTTTTGACCTTGAGGATATTCCAGAACTTGGCCACAATGTAATGATCTTAGCTTCCTTCCCAGTAGTCAATACACTTTCATCACCTTTGCCAAAACAGTATCTCCTATCCTCCCATTTCCAGATTCCTCCACACTAGCTATTCACCTACCTGCCCCAACCTTGCCTCCCTTTCAGCACCTATCTCAAGCTCTAACTACTCCACAAAGTCCTTTTTCTTGTCATAATTTACACTTATCTCTCTCTTCTGAGTTCTCAGACTATCAAGGAGGGTGTTTAAAATGTCATCTAGTTTAATCCTACCCCCTTTCACCCAATCTGTGGTTGATGTACTTACTTACCAATGCAAAGTCTAATGCCTGTGGGGTGACCTGAAATTCATATAAATTCATGAGGAGTGTGTAGGGTGTCAGACACTGGGATGGAGATGTATAATTGAAAGTGACACTTGCCTAGGTACCATGATTTCTAAAATATTACACCTACAAAATAGCACACCAAATGGAAATGCAACAATGTCAGGTGGATGGACTACCACGTTAGACCCTGACTTTCATCACCTGATCCATGACATGGTCATGAACCCTAAGTGAAAATAAATTATGTGAAGTGTGCTATTTCCTATTCTGTTTTATTTCAGCTCTATTAGAAATCTTCATTAGAAATCAGTTAATATCTGGAGTCTCTGATATATTAGGAAGCACTCAACTCTCTCAAATCTTTTGTATTGTCCCATGATTATTTCAAATGCATCATTAGTCGTATTCCCCAAATAAGGAGTGTTGGGTATAAGCTCCTTGAGAGCAGGACACAGGTTGATTTTGAGCAGGGATGGGGAACGTTTTTGTTGCCAAAGGCCATTTGGATATTTTAACATCACTAAAGGCCTGGTGCATGAAGTTGTGTACCAGTGGGGCCCCTTGGCCTGGCCTGTGTGATCGGGCCAAAACTGGCTCTCTGACATCCCGTGAGGGGTCTCAGATTGCAAGAGGGCCCAAGCTAGACCAAGAGACCCCACTGGTGCACAATCAGGGCTGGGAAGGGATGCAGCTGGAGAGGGGTCACAGGAGGGCTCCAGGATGTATCTGTCCTGTTTTGCTCAGTCCTCCCCACCCCCCCTGGGGTGGTCAGTTCACATCATAGCGAGTGGTTGAGCAGCTTTAGCATATCATTGGCATATCACACCTTGATTGGTTGAACAGCCCACCAGATGACTGGACAGTTAGGATTATTAGGCTTTTATTATATAGGATTTACGTGCCGTACAAAATTAACAACTTAAAAATTAGCCTGCTATTTTTGGCCAAACATTTAATTAACCACCCCTAATGCTTGGCAGGGCCAGACCAAATGATTTTTCAGGCCTTACATGACCCACAGGCCTGAGGTTTTCCACCTCTGATTTAGAGGCTGATTTTCTGTACTTGACTCATGCACTCTGTACCCTTGACCATGAGAACATCTTGTTTGAAGAGAATTTCTTTGGAGGCCTTTTTTTAGAAAAATGACAAATGAAGTAGTGAAGCAATTAAATCTAAAATGCTCACTCACAGGATGTGGGAAAAGATCTCTCATTTCACCCAGAAATGTTGATTGTGGTATAATTTTTTTTGTTGTTTTGGTGTGTCTGCAAAGTAAAAATTCCTCAGGCATTCATCACCCAGCAATTATCCAGCAATGTTGCAATTAAGTTTTCTTTTTTCCCTTTGAGCTGTTGAAGTGTCAGGAGAGAAAAAAAATAAACCACATTAAATCCACTTAGACAAGGTAGGTTAAAGGAAAAACTTAAGCGTTAGGACCAAAATTATGTCAGTGATTCTCAACTTCTGTTTGATCATTTGACTGGTTTCCTCTGGTTGTGTGCACGGCGTTTTTGCATCTGTGCTATCAGCTAGGTTAGGATCTATGTCTTGAGTGAGGCTCACTAAAGTCAAAGCAACTAACCAACCCCGGGAATGCAGACTTCAGAAATCTCCAGCATTCCCAGTAAGTGACCAAGGCACAGAGCATGCTCACTCACTTTCTGTTGCTTAAAATGAAATGAAGGAACTTTTATGTTTTCATAAACTCTCTTAAAGAGAAACAGCTATATCCATGCCTGAAACAGAGTTGACCCTGCAAATGAGTGTTTAGTGAGCATATAATTTCTTAACAGGTTTTATGCTTGGTAGTTCTGTAAAAGGAAAAAAAACAGGGGTAGGGGATGTAGAAATTAATAATCAAATGACATTTATTGTACTGTGGAATATAAGTGAGGGTTGCCATTATTTTGTTAAAGTTGTATCCACATGGGTTTGTGTTAATGAGTTTACGCAATAAAAAAAATCAGAAAATTTCCCTAGAACATCTTATCTCCTGTGCATAAGCTCAGTAACATCAAGAAATAACACTTGACATTTGGCGGGGGAGGGAGGGGGGCGGGGATGACATATTTAGACTATTAATAATTATGAAAATAGCAATATTTATCAAGCACTTACCATGATCAGAAAACTTGAAATCTACTAACTATACCAGTTAATAATGCAGATTTTTTTCAATAGATGGAGTTACACATATGTTGATATATATGTGATTTGATATGTATGCTATTTTGTTGTATTGACAGCAAACTTCAAAACTTCTTATGTCAAATTTTCTGAGGTGCTAACATCATAGATATTTTTAGGGTTAAAAAATGTCAGATTTCATGCCAAAAAAACGAGCATTTGTGGGAAGTTTTAATTCATTACTTTATTTGAAGAAAAAGTTATTGTATACTTCAGGAAGCTTATGGTGAATATGCTCTATCTCAAGATACTTGTGAATGCTGGTTTAAATGTGATGATTTCCATATGAAAGACAAAGAACATCCAGGTCAACTGAAAAAGTTTGAAGACTAACAATTACAAGCATTATTAGATGAAGATGCTTGTCAAAAACAACTTGCAGAAAGATTAAACATTGCTCAGCAACAATTTTCGACCGTTTCCAAGCAATGGGAAAGATTTTAAAGGAAGGAAAATGGGTGCCACATCAACTGAACGAAAGACAAATGGAAAACCAAAAAGTCATCAGTAAAATGTTGCTTCAATGGCACAAAAGAAAGTCTTTTTTTGCATTAAATTGTGACTGGCGATGATAAGTGGGTTTATTTTGAGAATCCCAAACACACAAAATCATGGGTTGATCCAGGTCAACCATCAACATAGACTGCGAGGCCAAATGGCTTCGAAAAGAAGACAATGCTCTATCTGTATTTGGTGGGATCTGGAAGGTGTGACGTATTATGAGCTTCTCAAACCAGGTGAAACCATTAATACTGATCACTACTGACAACAAATAATCCATTTAAACCACACTTTGATCGTGAAACAACCAAAATATGCCAGAGACATGGCAAAGTAATTTTGCTTCATGATGACACACTTCAAAACCAGTTAAAGACATGTTAAAAGATCTTGCCTGGCAAGTATTAACACACCCAATGTATTCACCAGACCTTGCTCCTTCATATTACCACTTGTTCTAATCGATGGCACACACACTTTCTGAGCAGGATTTCAAAATGTACAAAGAAATGGAAAATTGGGTCTCTGAATAGTTTGCCTCAAAACAAGAAAAGTTCTATTGGGACCTTATCCACAAATTACCTGAGAGATGGAAGAAATGTGTAGCTAGCAATGAACATTACTTTGAATAAAGCACTTTTGATGTTTCTCTTGAAGTTATTGTGTTTTCTTTGATTACAAAATTTGCATTATTAACTGGTACACCTTGTATTTCTGAAATTAATCCTCCTAACAATCATTTAAAATAACATTCTATCCACCATTTTACAGGTGATAAAATTCATCCAAAGACAGGTTAAGTATCTGACCCATAAGAACATGATTATTAAATAATATAAACTCAGACAACCTAAGCGCAGAGATGGCAAGCATAAACATTCCATTTTTTAAAAATCCCACCTTCATCAACTGGTGCCTCAGGGACCAGCCTTCATGGAACACTTGTGTTCTTAAAGTAGCAACTATTATTAATTCACAAATCAGCATCTCCAAGACTATCTTCCATGGGATACAATTGTTCTCTCAGATACAATTTATTAGCAGAGCGCATTTTGCTCAATTACGTTTTGGAAATTTGGACATAAGCCCAGTCAAACAGGTTGCTCTATTGCAGGACCCGTCAGAGTCTTTAGCATGCCAAAGTGCATTTCATTTAAGGTAAAATGTAAACTCTGTGGCATTGCTTACCAGACCCATCATGATCTGGCTTCTGCAGACCTTCCAGAACCCCAGCCCCTGCACTCCCTCCAATATCCATGCCCCCATTATGTGTCACCCACCTTCAGTTGCTCCCACCAGCCATCTCTGTGTTGCTCCCTATACTCTTCCTGCTCTTTGCATGGCTGACTCCTTCTCCCTCTCACCTTCCGGGTTCTCAGCTGAAATGTCAAAGCTTTTCCCACCAACCTATCTGAAACACATATGGCCCATCCCAGTTGTCCTTGTCTTATTATCTTTTTTATTTCCTTTACACACTTTGTTCATTTGTTTACTTACTTGATAATGGACCTTTTTCCAAATAAAAGGCCCATGCAGACATGAGGACACCAGGTCTAGAAAGACAAGGTCACTATCTTATTCGGTGCTGGATCCTCACTACTTAGCACAATCCCTGACACTTGCAGATCCCCAGAAAATGTTTGTCAAATGATTGAGTAAATTTCTAAGATGTAGACCCAATTTATCCTACTTCCTAAACCATTCTACCATACAACTACTGTCTTCCCCTGTTTAATATCTATTATATCTCACAGAAACATTCAACTCCACAGAATAGTTTATTAAGGGCAAAACTAAGCCAAATAAAGTCTCACTATTATTCAAAACAAAGGAAAAATTAAATTATCCTATTTCTGGCCTACCTTAAAATAGCTAGTCGTTAAAATTAATATTGTGGGATATTTCTGATGAAATTTTTATATGCATCTAATTAGTATAATTCTATCCCATTAGATTAATTATGTCCAGCACTTTTTATGATTTAAAGAAGAAAAGATTTTTCCATCCTCAAAAATGCACCTAAGTCAAGTGATAACTCTAGAAGTGATGTTTTAAATATAAACAGATTTATTAAAACTCCTGAATTCCCTTGCGTGTTAGCCCAGGTCCTCCAACAAAGACACACTAAAATAGATGTTGTGGGTTGAACTGTGGACCCCCAAAAATATTTTAAAGTCCTAATTCCCAGTATCTATGAAAATGATCTTCTTGGGAAATAATATTTTTGCAGATAACCAAGTTAAATCGTATCTTTTGAAATTATCGTGTTTACTTTGATTACAAAATCAATTGTGCATAATAATAGTTAAGTACTTACCTCCTCAGTCAGAGCCCTAATCTGACTTTGTCCTTATTTTTTTAAAAGGGATATTTAGACACAAAGTCAGAAATGTACAGAGGAAAGATGATGTACAAACATACAGAAAAGACCATCTACAATTTGAGGAACACCTGAAGCTACCAGAAGCTAGGAGAGAATCTGGAACGTGCCCTCAGAAGCAACCAAAATCATGATCTTGGCTTCTAGCCTCCAGAAATGTGAGACAATAAGTGTATGTTTAAGCCATCCAGTCTGTGGCCTAATGGTATTCGAATACTTTCATTCGAAGTCATTTCATTATAACACTGATGAGATGCTATAGGAACTGTACTCTTATTTACTAGTATATCAATTAGCCTTTAGTAAAATTGCCTTTGTTATATGTCATTTTGCTTAAAATTGCAGACCCTATCCATGATATTAACTGAGGACTTACTGTACTTTTTAAGGCAACCCTAGGAAACTATTACCATAGATTAGACCTGTAAGAGATTAATTTTCCTAAAATTAATCAGAGTGCCATGCAGGTCTATTTTTATGAATCACAGGAGGGTAGGGGGAGGGAGGAAAGGGTGGGTGGTTAAGTTGAAGAGCCTTACACTGCATTTCAATTCTAAGAAAGTTTGACAAAGGAGATGGGGAGGCCTTGAACCGAATTTGCCTTTCAGAGAAGTCACATGCCTCCCAGGAATGGCCTGCATTAGTGTCGTTGTCATGCTCAATCACAGCCCATGGGAAGTGTGACTTTAGTATCAATGCCGTGATAAACTTCAGAGCATGGCAGTTGGGACAGTCAGAGACCTGTGTGTTGCATTTTCACTCCCTCCATACTCTTGCCTTACTTATACCATTGAGATCTTGCTGAAAGTTAATCTAGAATAGATTTTTGGAATCCTTTTAAGGAAGTTATATACATAATAGTTAAGTATTTACCTCCTCAGTCAGACCAACTAGACCTAGGCATTAGTTCTGGTGCTGCTACTCACCAGCTGTGCAATTTCGGTCAGTTAATTAACCTCTTTGGACTTCAATTTCCTCTTCTATAAAATGGAATTAATACAAGAAATAATTATAATAGCAACTAACTCAGGTCATTATTAATTCTAAATTAAATAACATAGGAAAAATGTTCATCATAGTTTCTGGCACATTATTAGTAACCAACACAAAGTAATCTATGGTTATTAATCATCATTATTATCATAAATATGATTAATGCAGGAAATATCTTGGAGGTTTACTTGTGTGTTTCTTTTGCCTGCCTCACATTGCTTAACATTTTTTAAATAATAGAACTAGTCTTTCCTCATCACCTTCCCCCTCTGAGACAGTTGTAGCTCCTAGAGCTAGCCAATTAAAGGACCCCATTCCCCAGCCCCCATCAATTGGACCATCAGGCATGGTGATATATCCTAACTGGATCTAATTGGGCTCGTCCTCTATACCCAAGTTCCCAGGGAAGAAGCTCTTTTTTTATAAGAGTTGTAAACTGTGGGATGTGACATCCTAATTCTACATCAGCTTGTGCTACTCTCTCCCTTGTTCACTACCTTCCAGACACACAGGCCTTCTTTCAGCTCCTCAGATCTCATAAATTCTATCCTGTTTGAGGCCGTTGTCCAGAATGCCCTTTTCTCTTCCCCTGTTCACCCTGCACTTGGTCAGCTCTTCCTTCAAAGCTTGGCTTGGTCTTCTTTAAAGAGGTCTTGTATCTTCCCTGAGGTCTCTAAAGCATCACTGAGTCAGTGTATCCAAACACATGATCATCTTCCCAAGCCTGACCCTCTGTGAACATTTCCACTATCTGTAGAGTTGTGCAAGCTAGAATCACCAGTCTTGATCTGCCAGTGATCATCATGCCTACCCCGTGGGTAAAGCCAACTGAGCTGAAGAAGCAAAACCCTGGCTCCAGCTGTGACTGGACTTGCTGAGCCAGTAGACCTGCTTTTCTTCTTAAACTAGTTTGAGCAAGGTTTCTATCACTATAGCCAAAACAGTTTAAGCTAATAACTGTTATCCCCAATGTTTGTTGTTAATATAGTTATTTAGTATTTTAAAAAGGAGCGAGCCCACCTCTCCAGAAGGTGTGCATGTGAACTCATTGGCAGACCATGGAGTAGTCTTGATGACAAGTCAGAGCTTTCAATCAGATAAATGGGTTGAGGAGCTGGAACATCAAAGGTAAGCTTTCTCACTCAGCTTTCATTGCCCTTAACCTTCAGCAGGACTCATTTTTCACATTCACCAAAACCATTTCACTAAACTTTGAGTACTCTATTCATCCATCCACCTGGGTGTCACTGGGAGTGATTTAGCAGGATTACAAATCTCTGTGCCTTTCCATTGCCCTTAGAATTAGAGAAACTCTAGCCTGAGATCTCAGGGCAGCAAGAACTAGGAATGTCATGAGTCCGATTTCTATTGGAGGATAAATATGACATGAGGAAGCCAGATTGCACTCATGATCTAGGCTAAGTACGTTCAAATATCTGGCCACAGTTATCAACTCAGCAATGAGCTTGCAACCTCAGTGTGACCAGTCAATTTTAGAATCACAGGATATTTGCTGGCTATGCTGAGGGTAAATGAATAAGTATGAAACCACAAGAACTTGTCACAACCATCCTGGGACCCCAAGGTCAATTGGCCTCCAGATGCAGTTGAACCTGGGGAAGAAAGAGTAGAAATGGAGACCTCGGCCTCTGCCACATTGTTGAGATGATATATCAAGCCTCCCTTGGAACCAGATACTCCTGGATTTTTTGGTTAGTTGAATTAATAAATTTCCTTACAGTTTAAGCCTGTGTCACAGGGTTTTCTATAACTTACAACCAAAGCATCTTAAGAAACTTATTTTTATATGCATATTCTTTTTCCTGAAAGAAGAGCCAAACTTTCCATCATATTCTCAAGATATCTGTGATCCCAAAGAACTATTTTAACATCCTGGACTCAAGAATTTATAAGGTTTGTTATGATGTTAGCATTCTGTGGTCTTCCAGTTGATTTTGTTTTAAATTCCAAGCTTTGCTGATAATGCATAAAGTTAGGTAATATAAAGATATGTTTTCAAATAAAATTGGACTTTTCTATTATAAAGAAGCATACTTAGAAAAAAATATTTGAAGTCACAAAAAAAGGTATAAAATAACAAAGAGATAGCCACTATTAATATTTTGGATTATTTTTCTATGTATTTTTATTTATCATTTTAGAGAAGTTTTAATATGATTAAGCTCATACTATTTATATCCAATTTCCTATCTGGCATTTTTGTCACTTAACATTATAGGGAAGCATTTTTCCATGTTATTATAAAACCGTTTGTAAATGTCCTTATAAATGACTGCATAGCTTTCTATTGAGCATTATAATTTCTTTAATGTTGGGGGGAAATGAGTTCGTGGTTTTGCAGTTATATTTCCCTGTTTTTGAAAAATAATTAATTTTTTAAACATATTTTTATTGATTTCAGAGAGGAACAGAAAGGGAGAGAGAGACAGAAACAGTGATGGTGAGAGAGAATCATTGATCAGCTGTCTCCTGCATGCCCCACAGTGGGGCTCAAGCCTGCAACCCAGGCATGTGCCCTCATCAAGAATTAAACTGTGACCCTCCTGGTTCATAAGCTGATGCTCAACTACTGAGCCACACTGACTGGGTTGAAAAAGAATTCTTGTCTGAATGTAAAGGAAGGAGATACCAGTGATGGAAGGGTTCATTGCTATGGTGGGTTAGCCATGGGAAACCTGGGGAAGGAGGTGGGAGCACACCTGGACACTCCAGGTAGCCCTTCTCTCCTTGCTGTGTATCATCCCCATCTTTTTCTTGCTGCAGAATATCTACTGCTGGTCCTGCTGCCACATAGAAGCTGATGACCATTGGTGGTCTTTAAATTTCATGGTCAACCTCCTGGAGAGATTGACAGCAGATAAAGTCAACCAACTATTTTGAGTCAGGTGCCCATGTAGCTCTGCCTGCGTTGAGGGTCACACAGTTCGTGACCGCTGCTGGAAACTCACCAATGTATATCTGGGCCTCACCATTATACTATGATAATCTCTGAACGCATAATAATCTGGCCACTCAGTGTATATCCTATATAATAAAAGGCTAATATGCAAATTGTCCCCTTGACCAGGAGTTCAACCAGCAGGCAGGATGGTCATTTGCCCATGTCCCCTCCCCCTGGCCAGGCTGGCTGAACCCCACCCATGCATTAATTCATGCACTGGGCCTCTAATACATGTGTGTGTATGTCTGTGTGTGTGTGTCTGTCTGTGTGTGTGTGTGTGTGTGTGTGTGTGTACTGAGTGGCCAGATTATTATGTGTTCAGAGATCATAATAATCTGGCCACTCAGGGTATATTGGAGGTGGAGCAGTATCCAAGGGGAAAAAAAACAGGGCTCATTTTCTCACACTCTTAGGAAATACTCCCCAAATTATCCACCATAACAGGTTATAAATATACTAGGAATACCATGCTCCCAATGCTCAATTTCTCGACTATTCTTTGTACTAAATGCCAACCTCTATCAAAGATTTCCCCAATAACTGTGAGTTTTCCTGCTGGGCCCCATGCAGTGCTTGGATTAGAAGTTATATTTTTCTTTCTCATGGCTTTTCTTACTCATTTTCTGCCCAATTTCTTCAAGACCATACTTAGCCGAGGCCA
Organism: Antrozous pallidus; assembly: GCA_027563665.1. Classification (NCBI taxonomy): domain Eukaryota; kingdom Metazoa; phylum Chordata; class Mammalia; order Chiroptera; family Vespertilionidae; genus Antrozous; species Antrozous pallidus. The sequence continues at coordinate 17,830,482 of CM050516.1, forward strand.
GCCTGTGCTAATGCACAAGGCTACAATGGGCTTTCTCCTTGTGTATAGTACAAAACATTTTCCTTCAGGATCTGCCCTGACAAAGAGCTAAAAAGTTAGCTTATTTGGCATACTAGATTCATTGGGCTTTTGATGTCTCCTGCCTGCCCCTGGCTACCCCATGGGTGGGAGAGGTGTGGCTGCAGCATGCAGCTGAGGGACGCTGGGAGAGAGTAAAGAAACAGAGGATTTAAGGAACTCCTCTGGGCTCCACTGTGTGCCTTGTAAACACTCACCAAGAACCCTCTGAAGTTTACACTCTTTTGAAGGGCATAGCTAATAAATGTGTGTCTCTAAGGAGACATAAAAGGCCCGTGCAGCCTGTTGCTGGCTGATCTAATCGGTAGCTACACACATCTCAGATGTGTTAACTGTTCACAGTCTGAATGGCATTGGATTGAAGAACTTTCCTTCTTTCAATAGGAAAGTCCTCTCTCCCCCAGAAATGAATCAGGAACTATACTAAGTGCTGTACATTGACACATATTTTACAGAAATACCACATAATCCTGATCCTAAAGAAGTTTCCAAGGTAATAGGTGAGCAAAAGGCTACCATGAGGTACAAAGTGTCATCAGAGCTTGCACAACAGAGATGCCAACTCTGTGAGATTAGAAAGATGTGCATGGAAAGAAAAATTCACTGTAAAATGGGAGGGGTAATATTCAAATAAGACAATAGCACAAATAAAAGTAAAAGAGATAGTAAAAAATAAATGAGGCTATTTAGACCCCTTTCATATTCCAGTAAGAATCTAGCACAAGGTGCAAGTGGTACTTTTAGAAAAAAGAAAGCTGGGAAGACAGATTAGAGCCAGCCATTGGCAGACTCCCAAGGCTGGACGAAAGCATTTGGCTTTATCTTGCAGGCCATGGGAGAGCCATAGAAGGTTTTCTAGTTATGGAAGAAATGGTCTTATTTTCCCTGAAAGGAAATAACTCTGTAGGGTGTTGAGATTGGAAATGAAGAGAGCAATTGAGAGGTTGTGCTGCTGAGCAAGAATGCCTAGGACCAGAATTCTGGCAATTACAAAAGAATCAGAAGGAAACTACCACAGAAGCTTTGCATCTACAGCATGCATTTGAGATAGTTTCATTGTTTGAGTTCAAAGGAAGGAGGGATTCATGTGGGCTGTGTTTGTCAAAGAAAGAGGAGATGGATCTTGGGGGGAAATAAAGGTACAGTTTATTAAAACTCTCTGATGAGGCAACACTCTGCTAAGTATTTCTATACATCTCCAATTCAGTTCAACATGAAAGCTGCATAAAATCTGAATAGGTAATGGGAAGGGAAGAGAGGAAGAAAGGGCATCCCAGATATTAGAAAGACCACAAATAGTAGCTCTGAGGCCTGATGAACAGTACCTGCTGGAAAAGCTTAGCAGGTCAGGTTGATAATCTTTAGTCAGATGGATATGGTGGAATTAAGGATGAGATTCTTGAATATCATCTAGGCAAATCTGGATGTGGATCAGATTTATGATAATCTGTTGTGGTGTGTTGAGCAAGGAAATGTGCAGTTGAAGAGGTGCCAAGTAGTCTTGGAGTGATCTGTAATTTATGGTATACAAGAAAATGTAATTTTATTAACCAATAGTCACCCAAAAAATTTAATGAAAATTAAAAAATAAATTTTAAGAAAAATAATATAATCTCCTTTATAATTATTCCCTTTATCCACCAACTAAGGTCTTCCTTACTGTATTTCAAGTTGGAAGAAAGAACATTTGCCACCAAAATGACTGACCAATACATGGAGCTTCAGGCCACACCAAGCAAACCTTAGACGGAAGTCTCCAGGGATTTTCACTCCTTCTTCATTTGCAACTGTACACCTGAGATGACAGCGCTGGCAGAGGGGAAAATACCAGGCTGTTGCTGTGGAGAAGCTGGTCATCTTTGCTTGGGTGACTCTCCATGCATGAAATGAGGATTAATTATCTGCTCTGTCTTTGTAAAAGTGTTCTTGAGAAGACCTAATTATGGAAGGTGTGTGCAAATACACACCCGAAGAATGGGCATAGCAAACTGCACACCATCAAGATGATGTTAGATTCAAAATTTCAACCTCAGCATGTTCATAGTAAAGACAAAGAAAAAAGAGTGGAGAACAACAACAACAAAAAACCACAATCCTTTTTCTTGCACATATAACATGTACCAGGTACCATGATGGAGAATTTATATGCATAATCTCTTGTAATCCTTTCAAGAATTCTATGAGTGTTTATTTCTCTTTTTGAGATGAGAACTTTGAGACTCAGAGAAGTTAAAGGTTAGGTTAAAGGTTAGGTCCACATAGCTAGTAATAGAGTGGAAACCAACCTGGCTGGTACTAGAGCTCAAATATGTGACCTCTATTCTACACTGCCTCTGAGGGACCCCAAGCCCAGTAGTTATATTTCCCTGTTTTTGAAAAATAATTAACTTTTTAAACATATTTTATTGATTTCAGAGAGGAACAGAAAGGGAGAGAGAGACAGAAACATTGATGGTGAGAGAGAATCATTGATCAGCTGTCTCCTGCATGCCCCACAGTGGGGATCAAGCCTGCAACCCAGGCATGTGCCCTGATCAAGAATTAAACTGTGACCCTCCTGGTTCATAAGCTGATGCTCAACTACTGAGCCACACCGACTGGACTGAAAAAGAATTCTTGTCTGAATGTAAAGGAAGGAGATACCAGTGATGGAAGGGTTCATCGCTATGGTGGGTTAGCCATGGGAAACCTGGGGAAGGATAGTCTTCCTGGATAAGAAAGAGTAGAAATGGAGATCTCGGCCTCTGCCACATTGTTGAGATGATATATCAAGCCTCCCTTGGAACCAGATACTCCTGGATTTTTTGGTTAGTTGAATTAATAAATTTCCTTACAGTTTAAGCCTGTGTCACAGGGTTTTCTATAACTTACAACCAAAGCATCTTAAGAAACTTATTTTTATATGCATATTCTTTTTCCTGAAAGAAGAGCCAAACTTTCCATCATATTCTCAAGATATCTGTGATCCCAAAGAACTATTTTAACATCCTGGACTCAAGAATTTATAAGGTTTGTTATGATGTTAGCATTTTGTGGTCTTCCAGTTGGTTTTGTTTTAAATTCCAAGCTTTGCTGATAATGCATAAAGTTAGGTAATATAAAGATATGTTTTCAAATAAAATTGGACTTTTCCATTATAAAGAAGCATACTTAGAAAAAAATGTTTGAAGTCACACAAAAAAGGTATAAAATAACAAAGAGATAGCCACTATTAATATTTTGGATTATTTTTCTATGTATTTTTATTTATCATTTTAGAGAAGTTTTAATATGATTAAGCTCATACTATTTATATCCAATTTCCTATCTGGCATTTTTGTCACTTAACATTATAGGAAAGCATTTTTCCATGTTATTATAAAACCGTTTGTAGATGTCCTTATAAATGACTGCATAGCTTTCTATTGAGCACTATAATTTCTTTAATGTTGGGGGGAAATGAGTTTGTTGTTTTGCAGAGAAGAGACAGTCCCCCTTGCATTGAGAAGGATAGTCTCCCTGGATAAGTTGGCAGATCTATATTATTTGGTTATCCTTAAAGCCCAATTCCCACTGAAGGCACATGGCCAGCCTGGCACCCACCCGCAGGAACCAAGAAAGAAGGAAGGATGGAATGTGACCATCAAAAGCAAGAAAAATGGGGAGAGGAACCAAGATGGCGGCATAGGTAAACACTTATCTTGCTGCCATACACAGCAATTTCAAAACTACAACTTAACAAAAGAACAAACACCATCCAGAATCACCAGAAAGCTGGCTGAGTGAAAATTCCACAAATAAAAGTGAAGATAAGACACTGTGACTCAGAGGAGTGGCGACGGACAGCGTTGAAGATACACGCTGAGAGAGGTTTGGAGCCGTGTGCGTGTGAGTGGATAGGGTGGGCGGCTGAAAACCTGGCTGGTGTTCTCGAACGGGGGAGACAAAGATGTCCCACTGCACAGATTCCCCAGCTCCGGGCGCGAAGTCCAGGGAACCCACAATCATATGGGGTAAAAACTGGACAGTGGGAAGGCACGCCGAAACTCGGGCGCTCCAAGGGTGTGCAAGCTTGTGGAGAAGGCGAGCTTGTGCAGAGTGCGCGTGAACTTGGGAACAGCACAGCTGCATGACCGGGCAGAGAGCACTTGTGACTTACTCTCTCATTTGGGAAACCCCCAGACTGCACTGTTTTATGACCCTGGGTGAGACATTGGGTGTGCAGACTCATTTCGGGAGAGGCTGAATTGTCTGGCAGTGGGTAGAGCTCAGCAACAGCTCTCTCTCAGAGGAGCTGGCGGCCATTGCCACCCAGCACAGAGTCCCTGGGGCTGCATAGGGTGGAGCTGATGCTGCCTGATTGGCATGGAGACTCCACCCATCCAATCTGAGCATGGCTGAACATCATAGACAATTGGCCTGGAGGTCAAATGCTCCTAGTGCTAACATTGATTAATCTAGGCTTAACTTCAACAAGATTGTGCAACCCATATACACCTCAGGTAACTGGGGAGGCTGAGCCACTGTCCCTTAGAGGACATCTACCACACAAAGCTAATTGACCAACTCAGGAAAGCAGCCACCATGCAGAGACATGGAAAGAAATCAGATGTGAAAGAAATGGAGGGAAAAAAATGACTGGACATAGAGTTCAAAACCACAGTTATAAGGCTTTTCAAGAGGCTCCAAGAAAAGGCTGAGACCTACAAGGAAATAAACAAGACCTATGAGGAAATTAACAGACCTACAAGGAAATGAATGAGACCTACAAGGAAATGAACGAGACCTACGAGGATATGAAGGAGACCCTCAAGGATATGAAAAAGGACCAACCAGAAATTAAGCATACACTGACTGAAATAAAAAATATTATACAAAGACCTAAAAGTACTCTAGAGGACCACAAGAACCAAGTTAAAGATTTGAAATACAAAGAGGTAAAATCCACTCAGCTGAAAAAGCAAGAAACCAAAAGAATCCAAAAAATTGAAGATAGTGTAAGGGGCCTCTGAGACAACCTCAAGCATACCAATATCTGAATTATAGGGATGCCAGAAAAAGAGAGAGAGCAAGACAATGAAAACCTATTTGAAGAAATAGTGACTGAAAACTTCCCACACCTGGTGAAAGAAATTGACTTAGGAGTCCAAGAAGCACACCGAACCCCAATATATAGGAACCCTAAGAGGACCACACCAAGGCACATCATAATTAAAATGTCAAGAGCAAAAGACAAAGAGAGAATATTAAAAGCAGCAAGAGAAAAACAGTTAGTTACCTATAAGGGAGCACCCATACGATTGTCAGTGGATTTCTCAATAGAAACTATGCAGGCCAGATGGGAGTGGCAAGAAACATTCAAAGTGATGAATAGCAAGAATCTACAACCAAGATTACTCTATCCAGCAAAGCTATCATTAAGAATTGAAGGTCAGATAAAGCGCTTCGCAGATAAGAAAAAGCTAAAAGAATTCAACCAAACCAACAATATATGAAATGCTGAAAGATATTCTTTAAGAAGGGGAAGAAAAAAAAGATAAAAGTGTAAATTATGAACAACAAATACACATCTATCAACAAATGAATCTAAAAAGCAAGTGAATTAATAATCTGATGAACAGGATAAACTGGTGAATATAACAGAATCATGGACATAGAGAGGGAATGGACTGACAATTCTTGGGGAGAAAAGGGGTGTGGGAAATGCAGCAAGAGACTGGACAAAAATCATGCAACTATGGGAGAGGACAGTGAGGGGGGCAATGGGGGTGGAGGGTGGGATGGGTACCTGGTGGAGAGGAGCTATAGGGGAAAAAAAGGGGGGGAACAATGTAATTAATAAACTGAACAATAAAGATTAAAATATTTTTTAAAAGCAAGAAAAATGGGGCACGGGGTGAATACATTAAAAGTACAGTGATAAACACATAGCAAAGAGCAAAACACAACTATTTGTGGCATGAATAAATGGATGAATGATGAGGTGGGAACATTTGTGTATTTACAGTTATGAAGGCTTCCCATTTTGCTGGCAAATTGTCTTCTACTAACTTGGATTATATTTAGATTCTTCTTTTTACAATATTATGTTTGAAAACTGGAAAATAATTTTAAAGAAACAGACTCTTATAATTACTAGAACAAACCCCTGTAGAGATTCAGCATGAAACAGTGCCTTGAAGCCAGACCTGGATGTCTCGTTTCTAGGCACAGCTGATCCGAAGCTCCCCAATTAGCTAGTATAGTACCTATCCTACCCTTAATGGCTGCCAGGAAAAGATCGGTCTCAGCTTCCCAGAAAGACGTGTCCTGGGAAAATGTTAGCAGCCAGGTATTTACACGGCTCTATCACAAAGCAATAAGTGCCATTAATAAGTGCATTTGTGGTGCCACTATCTATTCAGTATGTTCTGTACCCTGAGTAGAACTTCTCTGCCTAATACTCCTTTTATTTGTGGGAGTGGGGAGGCAGGTATTATAGTTACAGTTCTACCATGGAGTGACTGCTTTATCTTAGGAAGGTCACTTCTCCAAGTTCCAGCTTTCTGACCTATAAAATGGGAACAATAATGGTGTTTATCTCTAGGGTTATTCTAAAGATAAAGGGAAATGATACACATTAAGTACTTAACTTAGTGCCAGAAATAGGGTTGTATGGCATAGATGTCAACTGCTTTGCAATTGGTACTGTCATCATTAGGAACCCACTAACAATAGAGAACCCCATGACCACCTCTCCAGCAGCAGTGGCGAAGAGGCAACTTGCCCTATTTTATAATCATCAAGTTTTTAACTTTAAAAGTAAAAAAGAGGAAACAGCATTTTTTTTCTTTTATCACTGCTTTATCTGAAATGCTATTTGTATCAGGTTGCTGATATCTGATACATAAAATAACTATTAAAAAAAAAAGATCCCTGTGACTTGCAACCCCTCCACATACCTACAATTACAGGTGGGCTCAGCATGTTATCATCTTTCCAAGGAACAAAGTAGAAATGACCATCAGATAAATTGCCAGAGACATAGGTGGCCCAGATGATAACAGCAAAATGACTGTTTGGGGCAGATCAAAGCTCTGTCCCTCTGGCATCCCATAGTTCCCACCACATAATACAATTGAATCTGTCATTGCAGTAACACATTACAGCTTGCACAGCATCCCTGACTTAGGCTTTCTGTAGTACCCAATGCATTTTCCTTTTGTCTCGAAGTTATGATCCTTAGGTAGAAGAATAATGTGTCTCATTTCACAACCAGTTCTCTTTGGATCGCAGAGTTTCTTAGAACTAAGGCCAAGTAACTCACCTGACAGTTCCAGGCTGGGGATGGGGTCCAGCACGACAGGGTTAAGACAGTAATGGAGTTGGGGTTCTGCACGAGGATTTATGAGGTTGTCTCAATGCAGATCAGAAAGACAGGGATAGAAACAGAGGTTCTCAGCAGTCATGAGTATGTCCTGGAGCGTATTGACACTGGAAAGGCTTCAGGGAATTCTGTTACTCCAAGTTGGCAAAATGCTGGCCTGAAAATCAGAATAAGCACAAAGAAAGTTTTGTTTGACAAACATAGTCTTTAAGATTAATTTGAAGGAGATACTAACATTTAAAATATGGGAAGTTACAGATAAAAATCTACATTTCCTGGCTGCTCGTAAAGAATCTGAAGATGTTGACAACCCTGGGTCCAGGGACAACAATCTAAGCATCAGATGACCCTCAATGGTTTATCAGGGTGCCCACCTCAGAAATCTCCTCTGTATCAGTGTTGAAGGTATGCTCATCACTTACCATAGAGACTCTGCCATAATATTTACTGTGAACATATTCCTAACAAAAGTAGAGTACAAGATAGACCTGGAGAGCTTGTTGTTTTTTTCAAGAAAGATTAAAAAGAACAAATTTATATTCATATGTGAAGGTAATTTCTATCCAAAGCTTATCTTTGTGGAAGGAATACTATTTCAGACAGAGACCATTTTGAAACCAACATGGCCTGCTTTATCCATGACTCACCTATTTGGTCCCTATTAATATCTGAGTTTGTAGCCCTGGATTATTCCAACCCCATCATTGTACAGGAGGAGAAACTGAGGCACAGAGAAGGTCTGGAATCTCAGACACATAGACCTCAGAGTATCCCTGTCCACTCTGGAGCCAGAATATAAACCTCTGAAAAGATAACTCACATCGTACTGTAGCAAGTACCCAAGTGAATGGTTTGTGCTAAAAAGGCAGACAGTGGAATGATTCAGGTGGGGGCAGTGGACTTAAGAGTAGAGCTTGATAGAAACTCTAAAGGCAGTTACATTGGACATGTCAGGTGCAACAGTGCAAATACCCTTGTGCACCCAGCTCCATGCAGGCTTCAATCAGCTTTGTGTGGGTCCTGCTCTGGGCTTGGGTGCACCCATGTGCAAGCCAGGAGGATAGCAGAGTTAATAATCCTCAGGACAACTCTTGACTAAGGGGGACAAGAGCTGATGGACAAATGTGTCCCCTCTTTATTCCCTCCAAGGATACACTTCTAAGACAACTTCACATGGCTTCTCAAAATGCCTCACAACATAACAATGGTCTCCTGTAATGGTGGCCTATTCAATGATGTAATCTTATATTTCTCTTCCCCCTTCCCCAGTGTCTTAGTGTGTTCAGGCTGCTATAATACAAATACCATGGAATGGATATCTTAAACAAATGAATGTTTTAAATAAAGTAAAATTTATTTCTTTAAGTTCCAGAGGCTAAGTCCAAGATCAGAACACCAGCAGATCTGGTGGGGACTCACTTCCTGGGTTATAGACAATTGCTTTCTCACTGTGTCCTCACATAAAGAAGAGGAAAAGGGAAGGACTGAAGGAGGTAAGGAAGGAAAGAGGGAGGAAGAGAGAGAACAAAAGCTTTCTAGTGTCTCTTTCTACAAGGGCACTAATCTCACTTATGAAGGTGCTACCCTAATGACCTAATCAACTCTAAAAACCCTCACCTCTAAGTACCATCACAATGGGGATTAGGCTTCAACATATGAATGTTGGGGCACCCAAACATTCAGTCTATAGCACCCAGTCATCTTAATCATCACTCATGATAACTGGGAACACAATTACAAACTTCCATTGAAACCTTCATATCTGGTTTTGCTTTAGGGAAACTTGGGCTAAAGCCAAGTTTAGTGGTAGAAAGAGGTAGATGTCATTTCAGCTACGAAGGCAGGTAATATTCAGGGGACAGGACCAATGTAATGCTTTTGGCAAAGGAATACCTGGGAATAATTGGTTTTCTTGATATTACATAATATAAACTCTTGTGAGTTTTAATTAAAGAATATTAGAAATGCCCTAAGCACACCCTGTTCTGTGACTCATTGCAAAAAGTAGTTGAAACAGAGCTGTAATTTTAAAACAGGGCAAGAGGTATAATTCAATTTTTTGTTTTGTTTTGCTTTAATATTCAAGGGAAAGTATTTAAGAATTTTTGAATTGAATAAAACAACCAAAAATTTTAGAACTCTTTAACAATGTTTCCGACCAGTCAAATTATGTCATTAAGACAGGGATTATTATTATTATTATTATTATTATTATTATTATTTTAATTGTGATCTGATTCTGTTGCTTGGTTTCACCTTTCTCTATATTTTTAATGAGTAAAATCTAGTTTCCTTTCAAGGTAATATTTAGGATGATTTCTGAAGGTGCTTATTCAGGAAAACATGTGTGTGCTACTTTGCATTAGATGAAAATAGTTCTGTTCTATCACTCATCTCCAGAATGAGCTTAGCCAAGTTCCTTTCCCTCATCTAAGAATGAGAGACTCTACCAAAGAGTTAGGAGGAAATGTGTACATTTTGTAGTTCAATCCTAGAGCATGAATCTCCTATTTTGCATCCCAGAAAACTAGCAATTCCACTTCAGCATAAATATCCCCAGTGACCTCCATTTCCATCACATGCTTTCCAAAGTAGACTATCCCATGTTTTAGAGAAAGCTGACCTGTTTCTGCTGGCCAAAGTGCCAGTGTAAAATTGTCATAAGTGGAGAAGAGACAGCTGTTTGTTTGTATGCTTGCTTGCTAACTTGTTCATGTGTCTGGTTCATTGCAGGCTTGCTCCAAGTATAACTCAGTATGACAAGGAGGTTTCACAAGACCCAGAGTCCTGAAAACACCAACAGTGTCAATGATTTTCTTGCTGTCCTTTGTTTTACTTTCATTTTGGTTATCTCTGAAGTTTTCTCCTCAGAAGCTCTTGGATTTTGTAGCTTTAATTAATTACCCAGTCCAGAAGACTGAGAAATATTTTTTCTCCAAATGCAGTATGACTCCTCAGAGCATTGGAAGTGATGCAACTTGACCAGTGGTAGACTCACATCCTAAGAACCCCTTTCTGGGCCCACATGAGCATGAGCTAACTTATTTCTCTGGCCCTCAATTGACCATTTCATGCCCAGCATCAATACTATTGGGGCTGAATATCAGTCCCAAAGACTTTGCCTCAGAATAATGCTTCAGAAACCCTTCTTAGAAGCAAGTGCATGGTAGAGAACTCTGAACTGGCCTTCTCCTTGATTCCAACCTAGAGAGATTTAGAGTCAGGCACTGGTTAACATTGGCCTTTCTGGGACTTCTCAGTGTAGGTGCCATCTGACTAAGCATCTGTATGGGTCAACACCTGGCTAACATCCAGATCTTTGCTTCTGACTGGACTTCATCAGTCAAATGTGGCCTTTCAGCTCACATCTGTCTTCCAAACTGGCCACACACTGTGTACTAGCATTTTGGAAGACTGTAAAAACACCCCCATTACAGCTGTCTCTGTGTGGTCCTGCACAACCAACCATCTTAATTAGCTGAACTGCCTTTAGCTCATTATTCAGACTCTTGCCCTAATCCCAACAGTGCAGTTTTTCTCATCAAGGTTTTGCACATGTTTCAGTATTGTTGGTACTTGATATTATACCTGCCCCCACAATGGTATCTTCTCTTTAATTTCATTTGCTGTTTGTTTCTGGTTATGGCACTACACCTGGATTTTTATAGTAAAACTCTTCTGACAAATGCCAACAACCCATTGACACTGAAGGTAGATGCTGCCTTTCACTGTTTGGGCTGGCAACAGCTGCAAGCTTCAACTTGAGGAATTTGAGAGGTACTAGGTGAAAACTGGGAGAGTTAGTGCTGCCACTGTGGCAGGAATTTAACAGCACTCTCTATAAAATAACAGGGTGTGTTTTTTTTCATGGCTCACGTCAGCAGGGCGTCTGATTGATATGCTGCATTGTTTTCAATCATGGTTTTATGAGACCTGTATTAAATATTGAACACTAAGCTATCTATTCAGAACAGTAATTAGACTGAAGCAGCCTCTGTGCCTCACCCCCTGTTAAAGTTTTAAAGTAAACCAAGGATGATGAATATTTAATCGACTGTACCTCATTGTCATTTGATAATAAGATTTGTTATAGGGTTATAAAATGTTATGTTAGGTTCTTACAGCACATCATTAATATTGTAAAATGTAGTCGACTTCCCAAGCAGAGCTGCCTGACAAAGAAAAAACAATAACAACAATAGAAAGATAAGTGATATCGACCATTTCCTTCAAGGGCCAAAAAGGCAATCTGTCAAGCCCTGGCCTGTGTTTCTTAGTGGATAAAGCATCGAGCCTCATACCGAAGGGTCACTGGCTCGATTCCTGGTCAAGGGCATGTACCTGGGTTTCAGGTTCGATCTCCAGCCTTAATCAGGAGGCAACCAATAGATGTGTCCCTCTCACATTGATGTTTCTGTCTATATATACATATATATCCCTCACCCTCCTTCCTTTCCACTCTCTCTAAAAATCAATAGAGAAAATATCCTCGGATAAGGGTTAACATGAGAGAGAGAGAGAGAGAGAGAGAGAGAGAGAGAGAGAGAGAGAGAGAGAGAGAGAATGAATCAGCCAGGAGGTAAAAAAATATATATTTCAGAGTCAGATGTACTCACCATATATTAATGAGGAAAGAGAAAAGAAGACAATGAGGGAAGTAAAAGAGACCAGGGGAAAAGGTAAGAATATAGCAGGAAAGAAGGGGTAAAGAGGTTAATTGTGGACAGCATCTAAGATTCAGAGGGAAGTTTCAGTGGACTAAATGCTAGAGGCCTTATCCACATTTAGATTCTAAAATTTCATGTTCCTGGAGTTGGAGTATGCAACCTTCAACATGTGCCACTTTTGCATAAGGATTCTTTTGGGCCAAAGGCAATTGAGAGAAAGTGGACACAGGGAGTAACCTTTGACCTCTGCTCCTTGTAAGGCATGAATTTCTCCTGCAAAGGGGTCCCCCTTCTCCCATTCCAGGAAGAGAACAGTCCTTGTCACCAGAGGCAGAGATGGCACTGAGACGGCTCTGCGTAAACAAATGCTACTAAATAACTCTTATCTATCATTAGTTTTGTCAGATAATACCTAGTTCCCAGTTCCGTAATTTATCATTCCTGAAAACCCAAACCTCCTTTTTCTTTATCTAGTTACCTCTCCATAATTCATCATCTTTTGTTTTAGGGGTAAATAAGCCCACTACTCCAGCCACTTCTTTGTGGTTTTGTTTCTTTTCTATGAAGCTTCCATGAACATAAAATTTTAAATATTAACATCAATAAAAGTGCATATTCCTTTTCTCCTGCTAATATTTTTTTTTCTTTTGGTTAATTTAATAGTCAGAAACCTAAACTCCAGACACAAACCTAAGAGTGCAAAGGAAAGTATTTTCTTACACCTCACAGTCAATAAAACTCTACAACCATAGCAATCTCCTGAGGCAATTGATTCCATCTCATGATTCTTGGACAGAATCCAATGGCCTGTAGAAAGGTTGCTGCTGTCCAGAGTAAACTCTGAAAATAAATTAACACTTAGCAACAGTAATAGTAAACTAACAGTAGAGTTTAGATGCTGTAGTTTACTTATGGTCTGTTCTTGTCTATTACAGAAACAGAACAAAGTATTAGAGTAGATATTAAATTCTAATCTAGAGATATCAAATTCCTCTCTCAAGGGGCAGAGCAGCGCAACAAAAGATCAATCAAAACCAAAGGAACTAGAACTAGCCATTGATAGATTCTAGAAGACAAAGACGACAATTTGAAAAGAAAAAGAGAATTTAGGGATACCGGCACACACTTTACCTGCTCTTCTCAATACCCCACCTCCTACAAAGATAAAGTTTACAATTAAACTGTTTAGTAGATTTATTAGTAGAGTTTAGGGAGAGGATGTTCAAGTTCAGTGTCAAGACCCAGTTTAGTGGCATGGGGAAAAACAGCTCAGCCCTGACAGGATGGCTCAGTTGGTTGGAGCATTTGTCCTGTACTCCAAAAGGTTACAGTTCAATTCCCAGTCAGGGCACATACCTAGGTTGTGGGTTTGATCCGGGTTAGGGCGCCCACGGGAGGCAACCGATCAATGTTTCTCTTTCACATCAATGTTTCTCTCTTTCTCCCTCCCATCCTTTCTCCCTCTGAAAGTCAATAAAAACACATCCTCGGGTGAGGATTTAAAAAAAAAAAAGCTAAAGGATAAAGAAAAACATAAAAATAAAAGTCATAAGGGGGGAAAATATGATAATAAATTGGAAGCTGAATATGAAAGATTTAGCATACAAATAAAAGGAAATCCAGAAAAAAAGAACAGTGTAAGAGATAAAAACAAAACAAAGACAGAAGATCTATAAAGTCAATGCCTTTACAATCAAAATTCTGACAGGCTTTGTGTACAAATTGAAAAGCTGATTCCAAAGTTTATCCAGAAAGTAAAAGACTTTAGAATAATCAGTTCAAATTTTAATAAGAACAAAGTCAGAAGACTTACATTATCTTATTTCAGAACTTGTGTGAAAGTGAATACCCCAAAATGAGAACAAGCGAAACCTATTTATTCAGAGTTTGCTACAGCAAGGGAGTCAGCCTCCAACCTGTGTTTGGCAGACTCAAAGGCAGATCAGGGTGTTGGAAAGCTTTGTAGTGGGAAAAAAAGGGAAGGCTTTAGTTATGCCCTGATGGGTGGCATGGGAAATCTGGAAATGGGCATTATTTTGTAAGTGTCCAAGACAATTAAATGATGGAAATGATAAACTTCAATAATTGATCCTAGAACAACTCTAACCATGACCTGACACCATACAAAATAACTAGCTTGAAATAAACTGTAGATCTAAAGGTAGGAGCTAAAACTACAAGACTTCTAAAAATAAACAGTGAACACCTGCCCCTTTCAATTAGGTAAAGTTTCCCTGGATAAAACATAAAAATGCACAATCCATAAACAGAAAAATGAACATATTGGGCTTTATGAAAATGAGAAACATTTTAAAATTTGAAATTTACCATATAAAAAAAGAAAGACAACAGACTAGAAAAATATATTCCCTATACATATAACAGGCAAAGGACTTGTAAGAAGGATATAGAAAGAGCTGGCCAGTGTGGCTCAGTGGTTGAGCACTGACCCATGAAGCTAGAGGTCATGGTTTGATTCCTGGTCAGGGCACATGCCTGGATTGCAGGCTCAGTCCCCAGTAAGTGGCAAGCAGGAGGCAACTGATCCATAATTCTCTCTTTTCTCTCTTATCGCTGATGTTTCCTATCTCTCTCTTCCTCTCACTTCCTCTCTCTGAAATCAATAAAAAACATTATTTTTAAAAGAATATAGAAAGAACTCTTATGTTTTGATAATAGGACAAACAACCCTATAATAAATGGACAAAGGATTTGAACAAAAACTTCCAAAAGAATATGTACCTGAGGTCAAAAAGCACATAGAAACAAGCTTAACATCATTGATCATGAAGGAAATGCAAATTAAAATTACAATGAAATAGCATTACATAACAATGATAATAGCTAAGATTAAAAAACCTGACCAGACCAAGTGTTGGCAAGGATGGAGCTCTCATAACAAAGATGGCAGGAAGGGAAAATTGTACAACCACTTTGGGTGTTAGTTTAGCAGTCCCTTAAAAAGTTGAATATAAATCTACTATACAACCCAGCCATTCTATTCCTAAGAGAAGTAAGAATATGTTCATATAAAACATTGTACATAAATGTCCTCAGCCAATATTTATAATTGCTATCAATTGAAGAAAACTAAAATATCTTTCAACAGAGGATACAAAATATGGTATTGCCATATGATAGAACATTCTTCAACAGTAAAAAGTAACAAACAATGGGCATACGCAATAATATGAATGAATCTTTAGTTTATTATTCTTCATGAAAAAATGCAGATCTTTTTTAAAAAGTTGCGCAGACTCTATCATTTCATTTATATAAAATTTCACTTATATGCAACTGGTGTCCTGGTGCATGGATTCGTGCACATTGAAAAGAAATTAATTAGAAGAAATAGTATTTTAATATCACTATTAACATCTTGCTAATGAAAAGAAAATAGGATTCTTCTGAGTCTTCCATCTACCTACTCCGGGACTTCTGTGAGGATCAAATGAGATTAGTCATGGGAAAATGCTTCATAAACATTTGATTAAACTTTAAAATGTTTGCACCTGGCTATAAAGCAAGTCAGGTTCCTGGGCTGAAGAAACTCCGAGGAGGCTAGTCTCTAGGGAGAGGAAGCCTATCACATAGGGACTGCTATGTGATATCATTACCTGGCACCCACAGCCACTGTTTCTGAGCTGAGCTGGGCTGTGGGCAGCATCTTGTACCATGGGGTCTTGGCAGCATTGACTGTGATTTGGTGGAGTATCCCTCCAGGGTAGTGGTGGGGCCTGTGTCCCACTTGGGGGAAGCCAAATGTTGATTTGCTGGTGCTAGGCCATGATGTCATTTTTTTTAAAATGACCAGAGCATGTCATGGTAGCTCCTGTGTTGACCATCTCCTCCTGCACCTGGTAGTCAGTGACTGTCATAGCTATCAGTGGGACAGATGAACACTTAGTCTTTTATATATATAGATTCTAATGACAGAAAGCAGATCAGTGCTTGCCTGCCAGTGTGAGTGGAGGAAAGAATAGATTACAGAGAAAGAAAGCTTTGGGGAGGAGTGGAAATGGTTGGTATCTTGACTGTGGAGGATAGTGTTGGAATATATATCGATCTAAACTTATCAAATTGTACATTTTAAATATGGTCAGTTTACTCTGTGTAACTTATGCCTAATTAAGGTTTTAAAACATAAGGGGAATACAGAGAATCTTACAACTTTGTGATGAGGAATAAATATACATTTTTACATGTTATATAACATTTTCAAAAACCAGACCTACATTTTTTGTAAATAATTTTTTTTAAATTCTGGAATAACTATGTACTTAAATAAAACCCATATATTTGTTTGGCTATATACTTTATGAATAATATTCTGAAAAAAAAGTCCTGGTTAACTCTTAGACCAAAAGGAAATTATGAACTACAAAGAAAACTTTATATTAAGATCTAGAGAGCAAATTAAAAACTCTACTTGAGAAGAAAATATATATCTTTAATACTTTCATCATTAAAGAAAAAAAAAGTGAAAAATAAAGAAAATTAGAATTAATCTTAGAAAAAAATAAGAAAATAACAACAAAATAAAATAACTACGAAGCTGAAATCTATATGGATAAAAGGACTAGAGAAATATGAAAGAAATTGTATAAAAGTTTAAAAAACTAATCTTAGGGAAAATACACATGCACAAATATGTTAAGTGGTTCAGAACTAAAAGGAGTTACAACCAGAGGCACAGGAGGAATTTTTAAAATTATAGTAGAAAACATATTACAGGCAAATATATGGTGATACATCTGAAAACCTAGAGGGAATGGATAATTTCCTGACCAATATAAATTACCACAGCCGACTCAAGAAATAATATATAGGGAAATATAATGTACAACAAATTGACATTTCATTTCAGAGTAAGAAGGATAGATTTGTTTTTAATGTAACCGGAAAAATTGGTTATCCTTTGGGATGAAAACAAAATTGAACTCCTAACTTACATAATACAAATATAAAGTAAAGATAGAAGAGAGGGGGAGAAAAAAGGAAGAAAGGTGATTTCATGTGTAACTTCATGGTAAAGTAGACTGCTACCCAAGACTAGAAAATGAGGTGTTTTATAAATCATATCCAGCCATATACAAATTCAAGTATTTGTAGCAAAATATAACAACCTCCAATGCTGATGATGGAAATTTAGTACCTATCATATTTAGAAAATATAAAGTCTGGCCAGCATGGCTCAATGGTTGAATGTAGACCTAAGAACCAGGAGGTCATGGTTCAATTCCCACTCAGGGCACATGCCTGGGTTTCAGGCCCGATCCCCAGAGTGGGGTGTGCAGGAGGCAGCCAATCAATGGTTCTTTCTCATCATTGATGTTTCTGTCTCTCTCTCCCTTCCTCTCTGAAATCAATAAAATATATTTAAATATATATCATATATCTTTTAAATTGACAAGAAGAAAACTACTCAGAGAAAAATAATCGAGGTTATAAACAGAAATTCATAGAAGGACAAATGTGAATAGCCAAACAGAATATGAAAAAAAGCACTCAAAATCACTGGTAGTTAGAAAAATGTGAAATAATCCAACAGAAAGTTATGATTGTATACACATCAGACTGTCAAAAGCCAGTAACACCTATTTCCAAGAAGGGATGTGGAAAGGACAGGATGGTGTTGACACATGGCTGGTAAAAAGTAAATTGTTATTGGCCTTTGTTGGAGTATAGTCTAGCAATTACTATTACAATTGAAATATCTACACCCAGCAATTTCACTCTTGGAAATTACTCCATAAAAATAAAAATCTCAGTATATAAAAGTATATACATATTTAAGGATGTCTGATACAACATTGTTTAAAGTGGCCAAAGAAAACAAAATAAGACAAACACCCCACTGGATATAAATTTAATACCCATCAATTAGAGAAAGGCTAGATAAGTTATAATAACTCACAATATGAAACAGCATGTTTCAGAACTTCAACAAGATTTGAGAAGCAAAAACAAATGCAGAAGAGTATGTGTATCAGTTAAGAATGTGTTTAACAGTAAAGGAGAGAAAAACCTGAGGATTGTGACTTAAACCAATAGCGGTTAATTTCAGAAACCTCACAGGTCAGCAACTATGGGCCCTAATTCAGCGACTTCCAATACTATCAGGTACCCAGGCTCTTTTCTTTCTTATCATGCTGCCGCCAATATTCTAGCCTATGTCCTTACCTTGGTCCCATCATGTTCCAAAGATGGCTTTGTCATTTCAGGTATCATTTCCATTTCCAGGAAGGATGAAAGGAGAATAAAAACCAGTAAAATTAAATGTATCCTATTTATCAGGAACTAAGTTCTCCTAGATATCTTCCTAAAGACTTTCCTCAGGTATAGCTGACCAGCACTGGGACTATTCTCACCTCATCTCAGCAGTCTGCTGTGCATTCAGATTTACCAAAAAAAAAAAAAAAAAATCTTTATTGTTGAAAGTATTACATTTGTCCTCTTTCCCCCCATTGACAGCTTTTAGCCTACTCCCACCCTTGCCCCAGGCCTTCATCACACTATTGTCTGTGTCCATGGGTTATGCATATATGCATAAAAGTTCTTTGGTTGCTCTCTTCCCATCCACCTCCACCTTCCCTCTGAGATTTGACTGCTCTATGCTTCTATGACTCTGGATCTATTTTGTTCAACAGCATATTTTGTTCATTAGAGTCATGTAAAGTTTAAGCTTCCCAGCCTCTATTAGTAGAAAAAGGCTCAGAAAAAGAAGTTTTATAATCTGTAAACCTCATAAAAATATGTTACATTTGTATAATAGAATCTTATTTTTATAGATCTATGTCCAAAACCTGTATATGAATATGCATATGTGATTTGGTATGATTAAAAAGAGCAAAAAAGGAAATATATATTCACACATACTAAGTTTTTATGTGGACTTCTTCAAGGCAGGTCATATGGATGAAAAAAGCATGGAGAGAGGAGAGCTAAAAACCATCATCAACTATATGTGATCACATGTACACATTTCAATAAGGAATTTTTTAGTGTTCCCAGTATATCAGGTTTAAAGTGACAATTTCTATCACACAACACATAATGTGACACCATTTTTATTTGTTAAAAGATACATACATTTGTATTTGCCTAGGTCCTAGGCAAAGGACCTCAGCAAATATAAGGCATTATGATAAGTCATTACCCTTACCCAGAAGTTTTGACTTCAAGTTAAAGACATTAGTACATTATTAAAATGTTTTTTAAGTGTTGTTCCCTAAAGCAGTGGTCAGCAAACTCATTAGTTAACAGAGCGCCAAACCACAGGGCTGGAGCCGCAGTTTGCGACCCCTGGCCTAGGAAAATACCCACTATTCACTGTGCTCTTCTTTTGTGCCCTACAGATACATGCAAATGACATACACTTTTAATCCTCTCAGCAGCGCTTTGCGCTAAGCAGCTAATGTTATCCCTACTTTACAAAAGTGGGAACTAAGGCTCCGAGGGGACCAGTGACTTCCCCGAGATCACCCACTAGGTGACCGAAAGGACACACATCACAGTAACACCGCTTGCCCCAGGGAAGAAGCGGGAGAGGAACGGAGCCTCCCACAGTTCCCTGTATTTATCTCAGAATATTTTGGCTATTTTTATGATAAGTCTACGTTTTCAAAAAAGGAGGATTTTTGTTTTGTTTTCATTTGACCTACGGTTTACCATAGAAGTGAAGCAATTTTGCTTTCTTTTCTATCTCCTCCCCCTAAAGTTGTTTTCCCCACTTATTTCTCAGTATCAGTTTCCGGTCATTTTATTAACAACAGTGTTCGGTCTCCTTAATTTTCCTCTAACGCTCACCTTCAAAGTGAAGTCACACCCCTGAACCTGTCTCACACACACACATATATCCTGGGAGGAAGAGAAACCACGCTCTCCCACCAAGCTTACGGAGGATTACTCTTGTCAGCAAAATTCATGCTGATGTGAAACGGATCGGAATGCAAACTGATAGAGAAATGGACCATCAAGCATTATTTGAGAAGGGTGATCAGGCAAAACGCCCGGGGTGCCATCAGACAGAATTGATTGTCGTACAAGGTAAGAAGGAAACAGAACTAAGATTGACAATGTGTACGCCTTCAGAGTCCCTGCATTAAACAGGGATTGGAATGCTGCGATCCAGCGTCAAATCCCACAGCAGGAGGAGAAAATGTGGAGAGAGAAAATCTCTTCAAGCCTCTTAAGTCACTATATCCCTGCCTCCGCTCCGCTCCTGACTTAGAGCATGTTCCAAGCTCCAGATGGAAACGGTGATAGGGAGTGGATTAAGCACAGTTGGGCTCTTACACTTAACCCTTGAGCATTAACGGTTCAGCAAAGCAAGGTTTTCCCATTAGAGCCCCGTGCTTCCAAGTCCAACATTGATAAGCCCCAAGTTTAACGCATCTGAAAGAAATATGCATGCATGTTGGCCATAAGCTAAAGCAGAATCAGGAGTCTAGGAAAAGAGCCAACTTGAGACTGTCTTCACTAGAAAAATAGCATTTCTCACATACTGCGGGCCTAGAAAAATAAAAGTTTACCCAACACCCACTTCTCAAATATAGTAGCAATGAGATATTTAAGGGAAGAGAGTGATATCTTTTAAATGTACCTGTTTTTTAAAGACTCCAACATTAACGTTAATATCTTCTGTTGTAGGAGAAAAATAATTTCTATGAAGCATTTGCCAAAATCTGATTATGGAACATGAACTCATTATGACTTTTATTGTAAAATAAACACATAGGAATACTCTTACCTACAACGAACTTAATTTCCAAAATCTTGTTATACTTAGAACTTGTTCCAAGATGCCGAATCCTAGAAATTTAATCCTAGGTTGCAACATCTACTTAATAGTTTTTACCTGGAAACTTACCTGAATTCTCAAAAGATCATGGGAAGTGAGACATAGAAGAGGGGAAATACTCTGGGGAAAAGGTACTAAAATAATCAAATACAGTTTCCCCAGTACAAAGGGAAATCCAGCAGGATTCTTCTAAAGGCTAACATTTCTCCTTGTTACTAAAATACTCCTAGAAATGAATTTCCATAGTAGGTTCCCTTTGAATGGCATTACGATAGGCAAGGGAGGAGGAAGGGCTGAACACAGTGATTAGACAATTGAATGGAGGAAGGCAAAGACATGTGTAACAAGCATATGCTGAGAATGAGTGATGAAGACTTTTCTTCTCTTTGGGAAGGAAACAATCATGGAAATAGCTACCAGTCCCTGGGCACCCACTGTGGGCCAGTCACTACATCAGGTTTTTTTCCTTGTAAGCCACACATGAGATGAGTCCTTTCATCCCCTCCAGTCTGAAAATGAGGAAAATGGACTTTGGAACAGCAAGGTCACCCATCATCATGCCTTGGGTGATTTCCTGTGGCCATACAATCATAAGCTTTTGTACAACCGTAAGCATGTAGGGCTCCAATTTCACTATGACCCACTTTGTTAATTCCACTGGAAACAAGGCACTAAGCCACTATCCCCTGCCCATTAAAGGTGCAGCACCCCCCAGGGATATTACAGAATAACTGTGTCTAGAGAGTCAGGCAACAGAAAATCCTTGGCACCAAGAATTTCTGTAACTTATCTCCCTATCAGTCGGGTCTTTGTTTACTTTGTTTAATTTATAAGGAACAGAACTGGCTCTGCCAACCTTAAGCAAAACAGCTTTAGGGAGGCTATAGGATCAACTCAAAGAATTAAAGAAACTACCTATGAGCCAACCTTAGAAAAAGAAAAAGTAAGCAGGGAGCCCATCAGCAGGATTCTGTTGGCAGTCAGGGTGACAATACTGCAAAGAACCCCCTCCAATCATCTCTTCCTGCTGGCACCACTGCATTTAATACTTACAGTCCCCAAAGTGAGAACTGAGTTGGCCTTATTTGGGTCACTTGCAGTCCCTCTGGCTAGGGAAGAGCAGGGCAACTTGATTGACAGCACCACAAAGAATTCAAAAGAAAGCTGGGGAGAGAGTTCTCCACAGGGGGGTGTGGGTGGGAAATGGGTACTAAGCTGAAGAAAAATGCACCACAGTATCCCAGGGCTTTGAGGAAAACTCAAGGAACTTCCTTGTTGGTTTGAGCTGAATTCTCTCATTTGCTCATTCAGATTCAGATATTCTCTCTCTCTCTCTCTCTCTCTCTCTCTCTCTCTCTCTCTCTCTCTCTCTCTCTCTCTCTCTCTCTCTCTCTCTCCCTGAAAGAGAAATGTTTGTTTTGTCAACTTAAAACAGCTGTCCTCTAAGAGGATGGATTTTGATGAATGTGGGGCCCCTTGCTTGGCTGACACCTTGAAATGCAAATGTGGAGCAGGAGATGGAGGAGGGGACAGTGTTTAACAGAAGAGAATTTGGAGTGCAGCGAGATGACAGTGGACCTGGAATTGAGAAAGTACATTCAGACCCTGCAAACCTTGGACTGCTCATATGTACCTACGGCCCCGCTTTTGGGAAAGTCGTTTATGGTCTGTGTGCCATGATCAGGTTGAAAGAGATCAACTACAAAGCAAGTTAGAAGAACAAAATACTGAAGCACACATAGAGGGGTGGGTGGCAGACTATGAAGACCTAGAGGGGAAACAAGATTAATAGAACAACTGTCTTGGAACCCAATATCCTTCCAAGTCTAGTTTATGTACCTCCTGAAGAATGAATGATCAGACTTGTAGGCATTGAATTCAAAGACATACCCCTCATTCCTGAAAACAAATCCCTATCAGATTGAGTCAGTGGGCTGTTTTTTGGTTTGTTGATAGCAAAGCAATCCCAGATAAGACCTTTAGTGAACATTGGGATGAGGGTAAACCCAGTGGAGAATGCCAACAAAGGGGAACCTGTGTGTCATGAAGGGCCATTTGACACAAGTAAGAGAAGACCTGCTGTGGAAGATTCGCATCAGAAATGGTGGGGGTGAAGATATGAGCAATGGAGAGCCAGTCCCGACCAACTTGCCAAGTCAGGAAAATCATAATTATATGCAGAGCTGTAAAACTTGCAGCTCTGATAGACATTCCATTGCTAGCCCCGTGCACAGCCTGTGTTGTTGGGTGATTCATGGCATCTGCCCAGCCTGCCTACGATGGCGAGTGCCCTGAGTGATGAGGTGAGTAGTCACTACTTTTCACAGCCACCAGTGGTGAGCGATTACTGTGATTAACAGGGACACCGGGTCCATTTGCATGATGAACTTGCAGCTTTGGACAGTGAGGAATTATGGTGATTAGCTATTCAGAGTGATTAAAAGTTCACTGGCTACGGCAAAACCTCAGCTGATAGGGGGAAAGTGATGGAGAAGGCAGGTCCACTGCAAAGGGAATGGCCACTGATACAGAGCCACTAATATGAGGAGCAGGAGACAGACACCAATTGTCATTATCTTGGTTACATCCATAATGACTCATAATAAACTGAGCTTCCCAGAGAGAAAGGAGAAGGAAAAGTAATAATTAACAACAACTACAACAAAAAAGGCCTTGTTTGGGGGGAGAAAGGACTGAAATCTTCTCTACCCTGAGAAAATAGGACTAACTTTAAAACAATTCCATTAACTCTACTTTGGCTAGATTCAAGGGTGATTGAGTCTAAGAAATACAGATGTATAGAAAGGGCATAGGAAAGACCTAGCCTAGTGGTTAAAAGCTAAGGCTCTAGGGTCAGATATTAAGATTAATCATATTCTTTTACTTTCCAGCTGAGACCTGGTTAAGTCCACTCTAGGTTCAAAAAATGGGGTTAATCTCAGTAACTCTCAACCCTTGAATTGCTGAAGGTTTCAATGAGAAAATGCTTAGAAAGCACACTCAAGAAATCTTATTATGAATAACAACAAAACAACCTTAAAATCATTTTCTCATTTCAATTCCAAGAGATTAACCTACTTTTATGTCCAGTAAAGTCTCCACCACAGGGCCATACTTATCACATTTAGAGTGGATATGATACTGGGGAAAAATACTCCATGACATATATGACAGAACCGAGATTCCAAATGTCCTCAACAATGACACTCCAACCCTGACCTAATAAAATTGAATCCCATAACTTATGCTGACTCAGCCTTCATACTGACCACTGGGCATATAAAGATGACTCAGAAGTGGTAGTTAGAGAGAAAGAAGCCTGTACAAACAAAGGCAGTTCCAGGGGATAAGCACAGTCGCAGGGCCATACCCAGAGGAAGGGTGTATAACCCTCCAGGGGTCATGAGGGAGCAGGGAAGTGAGGGAGCCCCATTGCAACTGAATTTCAGGTGGAGGAAACACAATGTGGAAAGGAGTAAAACATTAAATTCCATGGTATATTTGAGATATGACAGAAAAGAGTGGTGAGCAAAAGGGGAAAGGGATGGGGGAATAAACTGGACATGATGTTGAGATACATCAAGTGCCATGTTAAAGAGTTTGGGGTATGTTTTGAAGGGAGCAGAGGAGAAGTTACTAGCTTATGAAATAAATATAGTTATTAGGCACCTCTTATATGGACATTTTTCTAGGCACTGGAAATATAGCTGATAGCAGAGAAGAGTATCTGCCCTCCTGGGGCATATATTTTAATGGGAAAAGGGAATAAACAATGAGGGTATGAATAAGTAAATCATTTCTTTTCTCAGCAAGTAAGTGCTGCAAAGATACAAATATGCTATAAGAAGGTATAACAGGGTAAGAGGACAGCAGACATGGATGTGACTAGAGCCAAGGTGATCTAGAGGTGCTTTCCTGAGGAGGTAACACTCAAGCCAGGCAAAGATTTGGTGTCACAACCATCCAAGATGTAGAAAAGGCAAATTCACCTACTGGCTGTTTTGAGTGAAAGAAGGCAATGAGTTTGGAGCATGTGGTAGAGGGAGGAGGAGTAGGAAAAAAATTAATAAGAGAAGAAGGCAGGAACCAGATATCATGGAGCAGGGGGTTTGAGCCATGAGCATTTCTGAAACACTGTGTTGGAGTGCTCTTTGTTAGTGGCAATGACAGAACTGCCTCCTGGCATTGAGAGGTCAGAGGCCAGGACTGCTAGGTTTTCTATACACATGGGACAGTTCACACATCAAAGATTGTGGTTCAACCGACATGACTTTCTCATGTCCCACTGGACATTCATTTAGGTAAGACCTTGTTTATCATGAATTCCATAACTTACGCTAACTCAGCTTTCCCACTGACCACTGGATGTATAAAGATGATGCATAGTGGTAGTTAGAGAGAAAGAAGCCTTGGAGGGTTATGCACCCTTCCTCAGGTGTGGTCCTGTGACTCTCTCAGCCTAGAACTTAAATCCATTTTGCCTGTCAACACAATTTTTTTTAATGAAGATCTAATAACTCCTGAATTTTCCAGAAACACAACTACCTTATGAACTGAAGGAAGACTGTATTTTTTTGTCCTGAACATTACCAAGAACCTTTCAGAATATAATATCACTAGTCAAAAAAAAAAAAACATATCTCAGTCTGCATTTGTTACTTAATTATTCCTGGTGACTTCACCTGTAGTTATTCTCTATGTCATCTAGTGGAATTGTACCTATACATGGACATATGGAAATTCATATTGCATTATTTAAAAGACACTTTTATTTTGTTACTGTATAAAATTGAGTCATTTCTATTTTCTTTAATTAGTGATCAATAGATGATATTCTCTGTAAACTTCAATATGAGAGAGTAAATGGCATTATTTAAATAAAGTATTTGTTTATGAAATGGAGTCTACAGGTCTGTAGAACATAGTGAATTTTATTCTCAGTCCAATGAGAAGTTTGGAGGGTATGAAATAAGGGAGTGCTGTGATCAGACTTGCAGTTTTACATGCTTCTATCTGCCTTTGTGGAGTCCTGATTGAAGGAGGTAAGAAGGGAATCAGAGAAACCAATAAAAAGCCTGAGGGGTCAAGAAAGCAATGATAAAAAAATTGGACTAAGTTGGTGGAAGCTCATTTCTTTTTCTACTTCGAACCCTTAAAGTATTTGAGGCTCTATCATATTATTCCATATTATTTTCCTCTTTCTATAAATATGCCCAGACCCTCTCATTAAATCCTGTGTGACATGGTTTCTAGTCTCCTCTCTACCTTGTCAACAAAGACATCTGAAACATTTCTAGGTTGTCACTATCCCTCTTAAAGTAGGGCTCCCAGATTTAAAGAAAATTCTTTAAATGGCATTTGACTTATTGGCTAGACGATTTAACAACTGGCACCTATAAATTTTCTACCCTGCTGCCTATGGAAGAATAAACTAACATTTTTGTAGCAGCTTCACACTGTTTCTTTACATTCAACTTGTGGAGAAATCTGACTTTTCTTCCTGCCTTAAATATTCTTTGAGCCTATGTTTTTTAAGAATACCCCTCTGATTAGCTTTGATTTTTCCCTATCCTTAACCACTGTAATCCAATATCATATCATGAATATTATAAAGAGAAGTTCTCTACACATCATAAAAGCCTGAAGAAGAAGAAAAGCGAGGAGGAGGAGAAGGAGAGGGAGAAGAGAAGGGAGAGAGAGAGAGAGAGAGAGAGAGAGAGAGAGAGAGAGAGAGAGAGAAGCAGAAAGCAGTATATGACAAATTCTAGCTGAGTAGTCTAAACAGCAGATGTCACAGTGTTTGTCATTTTTTTATGGGCTACAACTTGTATAAGTGGAGCCTTTCCTCACAGTCCCTTTCTTGTAAGCTGCTGAGTTTGTTGTCACCAGCCATCTCTTATGTAGCAGTAGACACATCTTTCCTCAGTGTATCCCAATGTACTTCTGCAAAAGAGAATGCTTCCTGAAGTTCTGAGTTCTTCATCATTGGAAGTAGGTAAGCAAAGTGTAAGGTATCTGCTTAAAGATGTTAAATGGAAAATCAGACTTGAGATGACTGCAAGGTTGTGATTTACTAGATGAAACACAGGATCCATTATAATTCTGAAACTACTAATCCCAATTCCTGTAGTCTTTCATTAGCTGAGTTTGCAGTTAGCCAACTTCTCTTACTTGGCACCTGGGGATGGTTCCATGAAACCCATTGCTTCAGCCATCCATTAACAAATTATCCCAATATATATAAAAGGCTAATGACCATCCAACTGTCTGACCAGCTGGTACATATGACATGCACTGACCACCAGGAGGCAGACATTCAAGGCAGGCGCTGTGGAGCTGCAATGATTTGGCAGTGGTGGTTCTCAGGTGACACACCCTGGAATCAGAGAGGAGGGAGCCCAGTTCCTCACAGGGCCAAGTGATTTCACCTTTGGCCGTGGGTTATATTATTAAAATATTTCTCTTAATTAATTTCCTTTCAATGTGCATGAATCCGTGCACCAGGCCACTAGTAGTTATATAAAGCAACAACCATTTTATTATGCTCATGGTTTCTGCAGGTGAGGAATTTGGACAGGAAACAATAGTACCAGCTTGCCTCTACTCTCCATTTTCTGATCTTCTGTTGGGTAGACATTGATGATAGGGGTGACTCAAAAGTTTGGAAATCGCTCCAACCACTGGGGGCTGGAATCATCTAGAAGCTTCCACACTCACATATTTGGTACCTGTGCTGGGATGACTGAGAAGCTAGTTTCAGCTCAAAATGTTGACTGGATCATCAGGAAGCTTCTCTATGGGGCCTGGGCTTCCTCACTACATGGTGGTGGTCAAAGTTCTTCCACAGGGGCTTGGGCTCTACAAGCAAGTGTTCTAGTTGAATAAGATGGAAACTGTGTGGTCTTTTATGATCTATCCTTGGAAATCATTAGCACCATTTTTTATAGGTTGAATCTGTCATAGACCTGCCCTGATTTAAGGAAGGGGGCCACAGATCTGACCTTCCAACAGGAGAAATGTTAAAGAACAAGTAGCATTTTAAAGTTTCCACATTCCTTACGGCATATATTTTTTAATTTTAAATAATAACAACCAAGTTTTTATTTTCTTCTTCTAAATTTTCTGGCTCTGATTGAAGTAAACTTATGTACCTGTGTAGCTTACAAACAGAGGCCAGGCTTCTAAGCGCAACAGGGAAGAAAGGAGAGAACCAAAGCTTCCAGTGGTCATGCCAGAGATTTTTTTTGGAGCCAAGAGCTCATATGCCTTTGGAGTGGAACAAAGACTGACATTCTGGACACCTGCTGCTTCTTTTGAAAGACTGTAGGAGCTCCGATATTAAACTCTGCAGCACACCAAACCCTGGGAGAAAGTCTTGCTTAGATCAATTTATTGGACATTGACCTTTAATCCACTGAAACTTGTATGAGTTCTATAAGTTGTACATTGCTCTGTTTTGACTAATTGGTTACTCAGGCATGTCCTCATTCTCTCCTGGACACTGTAAACATGCCTGAGCACAGGAAAAAAGATGCAAAGGAAGAGACAACTGTGCTTCCTTCTGAGATCCAGCAAGTTCAACTTCTGAGCAACGAAGGGAAGGGAAGGGAAGGGAAGGGAAGGGAAGGGAAGGGAAGGGAAGGGAAGGGAAGGGAAGGGAAGGGAAGGGAAGGGAAGGGAAGGGAAGGGAAGGGAAGGGAAGGGAAGGTAGCTGGCTCCATCACTGTGTTTTGCAGTGATGGAGCCAGCTACCTCAGCAAGGGAACTGAAATGCTAGAAAAAGGACTCCCTTCTTGGCTGAGGGTAGTTTAGTTCTCTGCAACAATCCCCAGCAAATTATTCCTCACTACACATCAGCAGAGGCTGATTAAAATCATAAATCCACTGTGTTTCTGTGGGGAGGGTATGGAGCTAGGTGTGTTCATTAAGCTATACATTATCATCAAAACTGGAGGCTTTTCCCAGCAGGTGTGGTTCAGTGGTTGAGAATCAACCCATGAACCAGGGGGTCATGGTCAGGTTCCCAGTCAGGACACATGCCTGGCTTTTGGGCTTAATCCCCAGTAGGGTGCATGCAGGAGGCAGCCAGTCAATGCTTCTCTCTCATCATTTATGTTTCTCTCTCTCTCTCTCTCTCTCTCTCTCTCTCTCTCTCTCTCTCTCTCTCTCTCTCTCTCTCTCTCTCCCTTCCTCTCTGAAATCAATTTAAAAAATTGAAAACAAACAAATTGGTGGCTCTGGTCAATCACAGGTCTTCTCTATGTGTAAATCAAGTTACCAGCCTTCTGAGTTCAGAGATGTGGGTTGGCCTTTCAGTTCAAATTCTAAGCTATTGAAATTGAAGGAAGATTACAAGTCAGCATCCTGTCATTCACAGCAGGCAGGAGGAAGAAGTGAGCATTGTACATGGTCACTGATTAGTCTTAATAATGGTGGTTAATGAACATCAACTAAGTTAACTAAGCACATGCCAGTGCCAAACTACTCAACATTTTTTATTGGATTTCATCCTTATAATAATTCCATTTTATACATACAAAAACTAAAACCCAGAGAAGTGAAGTAACCTAGCCCAAATCATGGTGTTTTGCAGTGATGGAGCCAGAATTTGAGCCAGGTCTGTATCTAAACCTAGGACTTTCACCAACAGGCAATACTGCCTCTGCTCCCAAGCATACATGAGACACCACGAAGGAACTCCCTGAGTTGTCAGGTATGGCTGGAGGAGTTGAGGCAGTATTGCCTGTTGGTGAAAGTCACTAAGTCTTTAGGGTAAGAAGAACTTAACTACACTGAGAAAGTAGAAAGGGGTGTTTTATGGAGAGCATTTCAGGCACAAGGAATGATGTGTGCAGAGCATGAAAGCTCCTTTGAGTCAGGAATCATGTTTTCTTGTGCATGGAAGGCCTTGGTGCCTTGTACATAACAACCACATGAAGAGTCAACAGAGTACAGTAGCCACAAACATGGTCTTTGGAGTCAGACTGCATGTGTTAAGCTCTGTGACTTCATACAACTCATCTACCTTTGTGTCCTCTGTGAGCTTTGTTTTTCCTACCTTTTAAAATGAGAGGTGATAGTAGAATCTGCCTTCTAGATTTGTGAGGGAAGGTCAAATGTAACATCATGTAGGTAAAATGCATGCATAGGCTAGTGCCAGCCATTGAATCAGAGCTCAAAAAATAGTAACAATGGTTGTTTATTATTAGCTTCTCAGTAAGTCTTTGCCAAGGGTTAATGCATGGTGTTGGCATGGCATGACTTACTAATGGCAGCACGGATTTAAATAGGACAAGGGAAGATGACAGTCAATGGTTCATCATAAAGCTGATGCCAACCTAATATTCCATGATCCTAATGGTGAGGGTGAGGAGGGGGAGAAGAAAAGTATCACCTTGCATTTATATTGCAATTTGCACTTCACAACACACTTTCACAGTCATTATGTTATTCAATCTTCCAAACAAATATATGGCAAATGTGTGATGGCTGTGCCTTGTCCCTATTTTGCATAAATCTGCAGAGGCCCAGAGAGGATAAGTACCTGGAAAAAGTCAACAGGCTGACAAGCAACAGAAAAACAAACAAAACCCAATTATTCTGCCTCCTGGCTCTTTATTCCTCCACATGGATAGGACTTCAGGGAATTTGCTTAATACCAGAGAATCGGTTTGACAGGCTTGCTGGCTACTCACCAAAACTCATTTCTTCTTTTTCTGAAACATGCCTTTACTACATTTTCTTCACTAAAATCACTACATTTTTTAAGGTATCTTTAAAAAATTTTCAGAAAGGCTGACAATTTTCTGCATTTTTGATTTATTAATATAATGATGTTTGCCCCTTTAAAAAATCTATTCAAAATACCTAAACACTGGAAGTAAAGAATTTTTAACTAAAAAAAGAAAATACCAGGCTAATCTTTTAAAGAAAAAAATATTAATATTCTTTTAGCTTGATACATAAAAATCTCTTCCCTTACAGCCTAGTGAACATAAATGGACTTCATGTGTACATTTATATATCATTGCATCTTCCTTGCAGTTAGGTGTGACCACATGGCTGAGCTCTGTTCAGCAGATCATGGGCAGAATGATTTGTGGCACTTCCAGGCCTTATCCAGGAGGTCATTGTCTCTTTCCCCTTAAGCAGCAACATTAGAATATGGCAACTCTATAAAATAGAAGGGACCTGGATTCCTATATCTTAACTTTAGATGAAACTGCCAATTGTTCTGAAACACCCATTTTGGAAATTAAATGAGCAAGAAACACATTTCTATTATGCTAAGCCACTGAGGCTTATCTGTTTCAGCAGCTAGCATTATCTTAACTAATAAAACCATGGAAACGGATATAAATAATACAAACCCAGATACTCACTAAAACCATCTTCAGAATTCCCTGGGTCTACACTTCAGTGAACCTTTGCCTCTTTATTGGAATTACATTATGTCCCAATCCTGAAAGCAGGTGGTAATAGATAAGAATCGCAAAATTCAATTTGCTTGGGGCAGGAGTCTTATCTACCTTTGTGTCTTCAGCACTTCACACAATATCAGGCACAGGGTAGATGTTTAATAAAGGGGGACATATAAATGACCATTTTAATGGCCATAATCCAAGGAGATGACAGCCGAATGGGACTTGAGTGATTAGCTTCTCCAAACGAAAGAGGGTAATTTCCCACTGGAGGCATCCTGCAGAGCAGATATGCCATGACTTGGTGAGATATTTTATTCATGTATATATTCGTTTCTTCAAAGCTCTTTAGGGAGTACCTGTTGTATGTTTGGCACCATTCCAAGGGATCAAGGCAACAACAACAATAACCAAAAAATAAAAACTGAAGAGAAAAAAAAACAGATAAGGTCTCTATGTTTGTGACTCTTACATTTGAATGGAACTGGAATGTACCAATCCAGAATACATCTCTTTGGTTTAAAGATTATTTTGAGCTGATTTTTTTTTTTTTTTTTTGAGAAACAGCCTACTCGGGAGAAGCTCTGAAAACAGAGTAGAAGTTACCCTTCAGTAAGCAAAGTTTACACTGATAAAGGAAATCTCCATTTTAAGTGTGCTTCCTTCTGCATCTAGATGAGAAGGATGACTCCAAATCACAAGGAACTCTATCTGGAGAAAAAGGGACCTTTGTACACTGTTGGTGGGAATACAGACCCATATAACCACTATGGAAAACAGTGTAGAGTTCCCTCAAAAAATTAAAAATAGAACTGCCATTTGACCCAGTAATCTCACTTCTAGGAATATATCCTATGAAGCCAGAAACACCAATCCAGAAAGAATATATACACCCCTATGTTCATAGCAGTACAATTTATAATAGCTAATATCTGGAAACACCCCGAGTACTCATCAGTAGATGAGTGGCTTAAAAAGCTGTGATACATTTACACAATAGAATACTATAAAGCTGCAAAGAAAGAAAGAAAGAAAGAAAGAAAGAAAGAAAGAAAGAAAGAAAGAAGAAAGAAAGAAAAAAGAAAGAAAGTTCTCTTATCCTTTGAGACAGCATGGATGGACTTGGAGAGTATTTATGCTCTTATAGGAATAAGCCACTCATAGAAAGACAAGCATTACATGATCTCATTATATGTGGAATTTAATGAACAAAATAAACTGATGAACAAAAAAGATCCAGAGATATTAAAGCATGCAACAGACTGAAGTATCTCAGGGCAGGGTCAGGAAGAGTTTAACCAATTAACTTATATGCATATATGCATAGCCTAGGACAGACAATAGTGCAATAGTGTGGGGAAGGCATGGGGGTGGGGGAGAACAAAGTAGGATAGAGAGGGTCAAGGGGGCAAAAGGGGGACATTTGTAATACTTTAACAATGAAGATAAATTAAAAATAAATAAATCACAAGGAACTCTATCAGTGGAAAAGGCACTGACTATATAACAAAACTAACCCTCATTTACTGTGCTTTTCCTGGTAACCTCCCATAACTGGCCTTCCCAACCCTCAACATCTTTATTTTGCCTTTAGCTGAAGATGATATTTGAGATTGTGGCTTGGGCCACCTCTGGGCCAAGTATAGTTTTTCTGAGGGTCTCGCATGTATACATAAGATATACATGTTAATAAATTTCTGCTGTTTTTTTTTTTGTTAATCTTTTACTACATGGGGTCTTGGCCAAGAACTCGGAGGGTAGAGGAAAAGTTATTCTTTTCCTCCCCTTTACATTCTAGTGAAATTCTCTATGTGTGTTGAAACGCTTGCATGCAAACCTGGCTCCCCAGATCAGCCAGGTACTCAGTCCTTTGGATACGTGCCATAGTGAGTGTGTCAGGTTAGCAAAGTTACAATGAGAGATACATTACAACAATAATCCATTCTCTCAAAGTATAAGAACACCTGCTCCAAAGCCATCAAGAAAGGAAATCAACAACTAAAAGCTAGAGAACAAATTAACCAGATCTACACTCCCAAAGCGAAACCACACAGGGAAAATAAAAATTACAGCAATAAAAAGTGAGTAGTAAAGATCACACTCTGTGGCTGATCTTACAGTTGATGATGGTGTCATTCCATTCTGTGTCTAAGCTCTTGTTTTATAAGAGTTAATCATATAATTTGGCTATAGCAACATGAGCAATGGCAGATGTGCTGTCCAACTGACCAGGTTAAGAAAAATAAAGGCAGATGGTTTTAGATTAAAGTCTGGATGGCGACACTGCCATGAGAGAATTGATGTTCTGTCACCAGGCCAAGGTTCTTTGATTTACTTTATTCTCTAAATTATCTGCCACCTGGTGGTCCAGGGAATCATTAAGTTTAGTCATGGGCAGCTGGTAAAACCGTAATTTAGATTAAGTGATTTCATGTAAGAAATATTTATTGAGTGCCTACTGTGTGTACAACAACACTGTAGTTGGCTAGGAAACACAACCACCACCAGCCCAGTAAGCATATAAGGTGACTTTAGAGTCTGTGAAGTGCAACCAAGAGAATAAGACAGGTTAAGAGGGCGGGGGAGAGCCAAGTAATAGAGTGCTTAGGAAAGGTCTCTTTGAGGAAGTGACAGGAGCTAAGAAAGGATAGATGATGTATTAGTTTTCTATTGCTGCATAACAAATTGCCACAAAGTCACTGCCTAGAGTTCCTATGAGTTAGGAGTCCAGGTATGAATTAGCTAAGTCCTCTGTTCAGGGTCTCACAGGCTGAAACCAAAGCACCAGAAGAGGTTGTGATCTCACCCGAGGTTTGGAGTTCTCTGTGAAGCTCACTGGTTGTCAGCTTTATTTCCTTACGGCTGTATTATTGTGGCCCTTGTTTTCTTGCTAGTTGTTAGCTTGGGACAGCTCTCAGCTCCTAGACATTATCCTTAAGTTCTTGCTGCATGGTCCCCTTTTTGTACAATCTGCTTTAATTGTTTTTAATCCCCACCTGAAGAGTGAGAATATTTTTCCATTGATTTTTAGAGCAATTGGAAGAGAGCGGGGAGGGGAGACAGAAAAAGAGAGAGGAGAAAGAAACATTGCTTGGTTGCCTCTCTTAAGCACCATGACTGGGGGAGCAGGCTCAAACTAAAACCCAGATACATATCCGTGGTCAGAATCCAAACCTTGACCCTTTGGACACAGGCTAAGTCTTTAACCACTGAACATCAGCCAGGACACAACTTGTTTTCTAATAGTCCAATGGGAAAGCATCTCTCTGATACTTTACCTTCTTTTAAAGGATTCACTTGATTAGGTCAAACCCACCTAGGAGTTTCTCTTTTGATTAACTCAATGTCAAATCATTAGTAACATTATCATAGATGTAAGGCAGCATCCTACTCACTGATTCCACCCAGTCAAGGGAAGGGATAATACAGAGCTTGAATACTAGAGGATGAGGATCTGGGACGCTTCTTAAAATGCTGCCCAGCATAGATGAGAACCAGCCATTCAAAATCAGGAATGCAGAGTGACCAGAAAGTACAAAGAACAATATTTTGTCTACTGAAGCATGGTGAATAAGGCAAAGTGTAGAAGGAGATGAGATAGGAGTCATCGGCAAGAGTCAGGCCACCTAGGGCCTTGGTGACTATAAAAATGATTTTTATTTCATTTTATGTGTAAATAGAATTCTACTAATGTTAACTGAGTCTCTCTGACATGCTACTAGACTCATCAATGACATGAAGAACACCAAGAGAAATGGGAGGCATTAACTTGCTGTGGCTACCTCTCATTTTGAGAAATGAGGGCCTATAAAGGTTCTTTATAGGTCTAACATTCCATTGTTTCTAGGTCCTGTTAAAAAAGACTATTCATATAAAATTAAAAATAATATGAATGTAATCACTTTCTAGTGTTGGCTGACCTAATTAGAAAGTTATCTTATCTATTGTATCTTCCAAGCATCTTCCAATGTCCATGAATACACCCTTGGGTCACTTAACAAATTCTATAAATAACATTAATAATATTTCCAGAAGAAATATATGATTTGTCCTTTGATCAGGGAAGAACTCATAATTAGTGTTTTTAGAATTTTCTAGCAATGCAGATTTTCAAAGATAACACTGAAGCAATAGTTTATTGCTTAGAAATGCTAGCTCAACACAGTCACTTTTTCTTCTTCTTCCTAAACTTAGGCTGGAAGAGAGACACAAGTCTGAACTGAACAACCAATAGAAATGTCACTATGCTCTAGTTGACCCAAGAGTAATCCAATAGAATTACTAGCAAGATTTACCTGAGTCTTCCCCTTGAGCCTCAGATTAGTAGGGGAAAAAATTAAGAAATGATAGAACTAAGATTCTAAAACTTGAAGACCCAATGAGGGCTCTTGGATAACTCCCACTTTTTTTTAAGTACCTACTCATTAGTGTAATTTCTCAAGTTTCATTTGGACCAGAATTCGGGTTATTAATACAATAAGGCAATTTAAGATCTTTCCTCAACATCACTTTTTTTGTTTCCATGACTGTGGTCTTATGTTATAAAGATAATGTTACATTATTTTCCTCTTGGGAAGTAAGAAAAATTTATTCAGTGAAACTATCTAAAAATAACCTATTCTAGAGCTAGTGGCTTCCATGGTTACCAAAAGACCCTGTTGAATCTTTGCTCTAATAGGCAACCACAAATGGGGAATCATTTGAATTGAAATCAACACATGCCAAAAATAGCATGAGAGGCCCTAGAATAGGGCTATTCAGCTTTCCATTCCACTAAGTTCAATCTTCTTTACAGCCTCATGAAAAACACATGTCAGGAAGAAAGCACATGTATGAAAACTAAATAAAACTTGGCCCTAAATCAATTTCTAGCTTCTGGGAATCCTCACCATGCTCTTATGCTCTGACAAGCCTTGCAGTATAAATTTTGAAAATACCGTTATTACAAATAACTGGTTATATGCTTCATTTCTGCTAAAGGCATCAAAGAGAAGTTATATTTTTTCCCTTAAGTAAAAGTATGTCATGTAATTTTATATGAAAGTTACATACATATCTTTGATGGTTGGGAATGTGGTAATGTATGCCTGTATATGTATATTTGATAAATACATGCTCATATATTTATGTGTTCCTCCATGCTTTTGAAGTCTCCTAAAATTCTAGTATCCCATTCCAACTTGTTTCTAGAATCAGGGACATAAGTAGAATCCACTTTCAAAAGAAGAATGTCATGTTTTTCATCATAGATTCTTGGCTCTAGTATTCCCTAAATGTATTTAATTAACTACAAGAAAAACATGCACCAAAACACATTAAAATTGAATATACATTAACTAAGCTGAATAGTAAGAGTGCCAAAGATAGAAATTTAATTAATTTATGTACCAATAATTTAGATTAGTCTTAGGCCATCAAATCTGACATAAATTGGTACAAAAAATAACTTTAATATCAGTTAAATTAGCTTAAATATCTGTTGCACCAAAGGTGGTCTTATGGTTCTTTCATTCAGCAATACCCAGCAGGTAGCTGCCATGTGTCAACCAGTATTCTAGGCATAAGATTATGACTGTGAATAAAATGGATAAGGTACCTATCCTCATTAAGCTTACATTCCAATAGGAAACAGACATAATGTGTTTGTAATAATTAAAGAAATTATACAAAGCCATTTGATAGACAGTATTGGAAAAGTAGTGAGGTCAGGAAGGCCTCTGAGCCCTTAAAAGTCTTTAAAGCAGGAGAGTAAATCCAGTCCCTGTGCTCTGTCCAAATTGGCCCAAGAGTCTTTGAGCTCTTCAAAGACTTAAAGTCAGTAGGAGGAGCCAGTCAGGAAAAGAATTCGATGAAGACCATGTGGGGAAAGAAAACAAAGACCTGGAGCAGAGAGAAGAAAGAACCCGACTCCGTAAAGAAACAGGAAGCAAGCCAGTGTGCCTGGAGCAGAGGAGACAAGCAATACTAAGTTAGAAAAGAAGCCAGGTGCCAGAAGGGGCCATGGTAAGGAGCTTAAATTTCACACTAAGTGCCTTGGGAACCCATTAGAAAAATTAAACAGAGCTGTAATAGGATCAGAAATGAGCTTTTAAAAGATGACTCTGGCAGATCCTGTGGACAAAGGACTTCAAGAATAAGAGATTATGATAAGGGACTACCATTACATAATCCAAGTGGGAGATGATGTTAGCTTGGCAAGGGTGGTAGCAGAGAAGTGGAAAAGCATAAATGGTGTTCCTTAGATATTAATGTAGGACAGGCTGGAAAAGGCTGTCTTTATTTTCCAGATGTGTGGATATATAACCGAGTAAAGATAATCTTCTAGTTAGGAATGAGCTGTATGCCAAAAGTTTATCAGTTATTTCAAACTCAGGCCACATTTTCCCATAAATATGGTATTAGGATCTAATGGAAATTTATATGAATAATGAATCAGTCTACTATTAATACTGGTGATGGGTAGAAAAGTCCTCAAGGTCTGCCCTTTTCCCTTTATCTGACCTACTCTCAAAGCAGAATGGCTTTAAATGGTCACACATGTGCCTAATGGCTTTTTGTTATGTCCTTTGTTTTTTCTCTTGCCCCAACTATTTGCTTTAAAATATCAGTTTTATTATCTATATCTCTTTAGTAGAAACAGTCCTGGTTATACATATATTAAGGTATTTAGGCTCTCTAAAGAATAATACCAAACTTATTAATGGTCTCATAAATCTGGAGCAAAAGGTTTCAGAAACCTCCTTTCAGAGGAAATGGAACATTTAAGAAAAAATATGGGAAAAAATGGAGGTAATTGGACTCATTAAATCTTAGGGAATAATTTGTTCTCTGAAAGTGTTTGGAAAGGACCCGGTGGACAAAAGGAGGCTGGCGAGGCCTTTGAAGACAATGTTTCTCAAGCTTGAATATTCAGGAATTTCAAGTTTGGCTAATTTGGGTGGGGTTCAGAGACTGGATTTACTATCCTGCCTTCACAACTATAAATACAGAAAAAAAAACGTAGAAACGACACTATCCAGACATTGGACAACAAGCAGCACAGGACAGTGATCCCTACCAGAAGGCAAATCAACTAGGTGAGTGCCCGGGCAGTCACACCGAGCACGAGGGGAGAGGCCCGCAGTGCTGGAAAGGGGAATGCAAACAAAGTCCAGTTGAGAAAACTTAGTTGGGAATTTAAGAGATCAAGGGGGCTACATTTTGCAGAGCAGAATACTGGAGAGAAGAGGGCTGCACAGAGAAACAGAGCTCTAGAGAGCTGCAGAGATTTTTCTCTCAAATCTTCAGCTGAGTGCTAATGAGTGCATATGTGCAAAAAACTACCAGAACCCAGAGAAAGGAGTTCATACATGCTGGTCATAGTTTATGTTTCCATCAGCCAGAGAGGGAAAATTCTTGTAATACATGTGATATCAGATAGAGTTCTCAGAAAGGCATTGATTCTGAAGACATAGAACAAAATTAGCCCTAGATTAAAGGCTGCTATTCTGGTCCCACGTTGCAAAGTTTAGTAAAAGCAAGTCTTGAAAGAATCAAACTGTTTCAAAATAAATTATGTCACATCCCAGAACAATATTTAAAGGAATATAAAAATTCTACAAACAATGTAAAATCTACAATGTCTAACATCTAATCAAAAATTCCAGGTAAGTAAATATGCAGAAAAATAGCACCCATGAATAGGATTTTTAAGAATTAACCAATGAAAACAGACTCAGAAATAACACAGATGATAAAATTAGCAGTCAAGAAAATTAAAACACTTATTGTAAATCTATTCCATATGCTGAAGAAAGTAGAGGAAAGCATAGGCATGTTAAAGACAGATGTGAAGAAATACATTAAAATTAATCCAAATTAAACCCTAGAAATGAAAAATGGAATGACTCAGATAAAAAAAATATACTTGATAAGATTCACAGTGGTTTAGGGATACCATTGAAGGAAACATTCATGCACAGCCATGGTGACTCAGTGGATGAGCGCTGACTTAAGAATCAGAAGATTATGGCTTGATTCCCAGTCAAGGCATATGCCCATGTTGCTGCCTTGATCCCAGATCATGCAGGAGGCACCAATCAATGATTCTCTCTCATCATTGATGTTCGTTCCTATCTCTCTCTTCCTTTCCCTTCCTCTGAAATCAATAAAAATATATTTTAAAAAGTAAATATTTGTGATTTGAAATATTAAAAATGAAACACAGGAAAAAACTTGCAAAAAAAAAAGAACTTTGCATTAGTAAGTTGTAGAACAACTTTATACATATACCAGAGGCCCAGTGCACAAAATTCATGCACAGGTAGAGTCCCTAGCAGCTGCTGGCTGCCGCCCAGGGCCTCCCTTCCCAGGATGCTGGCTGCCTACTGCCAGTTGAGGCCTTTCTTCATTCCACACCATTTCCTGATGGTCAGCACACATCATAATGAGCCATCGAACTCTGAGGGGACACTTTGCATATTAGGCTTTTATATATATAGACTAGAGGCCAAGTGCACTAAATTTGTGCATGGGGAGTGTCCCTCAGCCCAGTCTGCATGCTCTCCAAACTGGGACCCCTCGAGGGATGTCCAACTGCCTTTATAGGTCCGATGCCTAACTACTCCCCTGCCAGTCTCTTTGCCCCTAACTGCCCTCCTCTGTAGGCCTGGTCACCCCTAACTGCCCTTCCCAGCAGGCCTGGTACACCCCAACTGCTCTCCCCTGTAGGCCTGGGTCCCCCACAACTCTCCTTCTCTGCAGGTCTGGTCACTCTCAACTTCCCTCCTCTGCTGGGCTGGTCACCCCCAAGTACCCTCCCCTGCAGGCTTGATCACCCCCAACTGCCCTCTCTTGCAGGCCTGGTCCCTCCCAACTCCCCTCCCCTGCTGGCCATCTTGTGGTGGCCATCTTGTGTCCACATGGGGGCAAGATCTTTGACCACATGGGGGCAGCTATCTTGTGTGTTGGAATGATGGTCAATCTGCATATTACTCTTTTATTAGTTAGGATAGAGACCCAGTGCATGGGTGGAGGCCAGCTGGTTTGCCCTGAAGGGTGTCCCAGATCATGGTGGGTGCCTTTGGGGTGTGGGGTGACCTGTATGAGAGGCCTATGGTGGTTTGCAGGCTGGCCACATCCCCCAGTGACCCAAGCGGAGGCCCTGGTATCTGGTATTTATTTATCTTTTACAATTGAAAATTTGTAGCCTAGAGTGAAGCCAAGCCTTCTGCTCGCTCCATGGTGGCAGCCATTTCTGTTGCAATTTATGTATCTTCTATAATTGAAACTTTGTAGCCTGGAGTGGAGGCCTAGGCCAGCCAGGGCTGCAGAAGCTTGGCTTCCTCCATTGTCGGGGGC
This sequence comes from Antrozous pallidus, assembly GCA_027563665.1. Taxonomy (NCBI): domain Eukaryota; kingdom Metazoa; phylum Chordata; class Mammalia; order Chiroptera; family Vespertilionidae; genus Antrozous; species Antrozous pallidus. The sequence goes on from CM050516.1 coordinate 17,871,135, forward strand.
AACCCTAGCCTCCTGCTTCTCTCTCCAGCTCCATGGCTGCTGCCATTTCTGTTGGGATTCTATAACTGAAACTTTGTAGTCTGGTGTGGAGACCTGAGCAGCAAGGGCAGGCAGAAAGCTTGGCTTCCTCCATTGCCAGAGAAACCCAAGCCTCCCTCCAGTTCTCTGTGGCCCGCAGCCATCTTGGTTGGGTTTATTTGCATATTTGCTCCTGATTGGCTAGTGGGTGTGACTGGTGGATATGGTAGATATACAGTCAATTTGCATATTACTCTTTTATTAGATAGGACTAGAGACCAGTTGCAGGAAGATTCCTGCAAGAATAGAGCTTCCTGTGGCCTGAGCAAAGCTCCCTCCCTTCTCTGCTGCCTCCTTCCCTTCTCCACTACCTCGCTCTCTCCTGTCTCTGCTGCCTTGCTCACTCCTGTCTCCACTACCTCGCTCCTGTCTCCTCTGCCTTGCTCCCATCTCCTCTGCCTCACTCCCTCCCTTCTCCCCTGGCCTGCTTGCTTACTTCTCTGCAGCTTTGCTCCCTTCTGCAGTGCTGGGCTTACTTCTATGCTATCTTCTGCATGTGGATATGCAAATTAACCACCATCTTGGTTGGCTAATTTGCATACTTGCTCTGATTGGCTTTGTGGGTGTGGCTTGTGGGCATGGCTTGTGGATGTAGCGAAGGTATGGTCAATCTGCATATTACTCTTTTATTAGTTAGGATATGTGTTCTTGCTAAAGAAGGAAGAGGAACATTGAAAAATATTTTAGAAATAATAGCTAAAATTTTTTCAAATATGCTGATATAAGAAGTCTATGAACTCCAAGCTCAAGAAATAGGAAAATAATTACATCACAACATAATCAAATTGATTAAAATTAGAAATAAAGGAAAAAATCTTAGAAGAGTCATGAAAAAACTTCAGTGCGAATATGAATTACAATACATGTTCTGACTCAGTAAGTCTGGGTCAGCTCTGAAATTCTGCATTTCTAAGTTCTCAGATGGTTGTAGTGCTGCTAGTGTGTGTGATAAAACACACTTTTGAGAAGACAATCCCTAAGATTCTAATGTTCAAACTGTTTTGTTTTTCTAAGTCAATTCAAGATACCCAAAGACTCACAATTGAAAGAGAAGGGACAGATACAGAGAAGCATCACAGTGTTTGGTTTCCAGTCAATTTCATACTAGTTATACACCAATAGGAAGCTGCACAAGAACTTCATCTTGAAACAAAGCAAAACAAAAATAACTTTGAAATTCCTTTGGACAAGTAGAGTAGGTATTTTTTGGCTATTACCCATTCCTTCTGATTCCGTGATTTTACTTTGATTTCCTTTTGAAAATTTATCTCCTTACAAGAGGCCTGATGCATGAAATTTGTGCCAAGAGTAGGCCTTCCTTCCCCTGGCTGCCAGCACTGCCTTCCCTCTGGCTCCTGGGACCCAGGCTGGCTTCCCTCCAGCCCCGGTTTCATCCAGAAGGATGTGTGGAATAACGTCCAGTCTAATTAGCATACTACCATTTTATTATTATGGATTTTATTCCCATGTTATGTGCTTTGAGTATGTATTCCCTCCAAACTCCAAGGACAAAACCTATACTTCATCCAGCCAATCAACTCCCTATATTTCAAAAGAGAGATTGCTTCTAGATCTTTTTTGTTCCTCAGTTTTATTTTGTTCCTTCGATTCCACATATGAGTGAGATCATGTGACACTTGTCTTTTTTTGCCTGGTTTATTTCGCTCACCATAATGGTCTCCAGGTCCCTCCCAAGCTGTCTTAAAGGATAAGAGATCCTTCTTTTACTTTTGCATAGTACTCTGTGGTATAATAAACATGGAACACATTGTTGAATCTCAGAGGGAATGTACAGTGGGTATATGGGTGGGAAGAGATTAACCAAATAACTTATATGCATATATGCATAACCTATGGACACAGACAATAGTGTGGTGAAGGCCTAAAGATGGGAGCAGGTGCAGTCTAGAAGGGGTCAATGTGTGTGGTGGGGGAAGAACATCTGTAATACTTTCAACAATAAAGATAAATTTAAAAAAAATAAAATAAAAACAAGAGATTGCTCTTCTATTCGAACAAAAATGTAGGCTAGATCTGCTGCAGTCAACCTGCCTCCTTTGGAAAGACAGACTGTGTGTAAGAATGAAGTCCAAAAAGATGAAGCAAAGTCAGGAGAAGAAGAGAGAAAGATTAGGTTCTGATCTGTCAAGTTAACCCCTAGATCACGCTATCATTGAAGTTAGAGCTATGCCAATAAATAGTCCCCTTCTTTAAAGCAAGTCTGATTAATATTTTCTATCTATTGCATATGAAGAACCATAACAGCAACAAAAATTGTAAATTAAATAAGCTTTTGTGTCCTAGCCCAGGAATCTAATCACAATTTATAATACAATTTTTATTAATCAAATCTCAGGATTCTTGGAGATGTCCTCTTCCCTACTTGCTGGTACAGCATTTGTGGATAAAGAGGAAATTAGATTCTGCCTGGCTGGGTCAGAGTGGTTTGTCAGAGTTTCTAAAGCCATTAGTCTAGACAAACATTCAGTAAGTTATGTGTCAGAATATTCCTAACAGTAGATGTCACTGTATCTGGTGAATACAGTGAAAGAATAACATAAACACCATGTAAATAAACATCTTGACTTGGAAAGAAGACACTCATTAACCAAGACAAGGAGTACCTGATTGGAGCTTACTTTTTTGTGGTTGTTAATTTTAAAAAAAATTGCACTGAAATTTGAATCCCAGATAATCCTGACAAGACAGAAACCTTCAAATTAAGCATCATGCATTTCCTCTGACAAGACCATAGGATACATAGAGTGAGAGAGTTCTTTACACACGTTCTGGGCCTCACATCTCCTCCACTAGAGGGACTGAGTCAGAGGTTTTTTCCCTTAGAGTTCTGAGTTTTTAATGAGTCTGTTGAGAAGTAATGGTTAATTAAGGTTACAAAAACCTGAAACAGTTGAGGCCTAATATTAATCACACACTGCATAACCATCTAGCATGGAGTAAACTGAGATGAGTGCAAAATGTCTTAATCTGTCCACAATCACATTTCCTGATAGACTTCGGACCATTTCCCCCCAAAGCTAAAAGGCACCGGGGGCACGTGATAATGTTCTCGTTATTCCAAATCAAATATATTAGAAGTCTTCTAAACATCTGGCTAAAGTCTAGAGTTCTCTTGGAACAGCGACACTTCTGGTGTCCTCAGAAAGAGCCTAAAAGGGGGAAAAGATTAAAATGGGACTCTTGAGGATGCTGGTCTATTGGTAACATCCCAAAACAAGCACAGACAAGACTTCAAGTGAAGACGGCATCAGCAGCCTCTCCACTCATTTTGTTTATTGTGTACATTGTCATGGAGACGGGAATGGTGCTCTTGAAAGAGATTGGTGAAAATAATATAAATTTGTGATGTGTAATGTGTTTAAGTACCTCTCTCCGAGTCGGGCTTATAACTGAATATTGCCCAGTTTCCTTGACAAATAACAAAATGGCTTGTGTTCACTGATCTCTACCTTCTCTTAAGTAACCCTGGCACACTAAACATCCAAATTGCCTCAAAAGTGAATCTTCATCAATGTAATAAGGTAGCTGCTTTCACATAAAATCAATTGGTGCCTTTTTAAATATTAAATATTTTAGAGAAAGAGATATAGAGAGATAGAAACATCAGTGAGAGATAACCATAATGAATTGGCTGCCTCCTGCACACTCCTTTACTGGGGATTAAGCCCACAATCCAGGTATGTGCCCTGACAAGGGACCTCTTGGTTCCTGGGTCGCCAACCACTCAACTGCTGAGCCACATCTGCGGGGCTCAAGCTGGTGCCTTTTAAATACAATATATTCTCAATTCTAATTCCTGCACATCAATCCTGGAACCCAGTAGTATTCTACAGCACTCACAAGTAAAAAGAATGTATTTATTTCTAGTACTCCTAACATAAATAATAGCACTCCCTCAGAAACAAAAGCCATTGTGAAAAACCCCAAGAGCCATTGTTTACAATAAACCCTTATTTATTTCAGCCGCTTTCTCCAGGTTTCTAGATTCAGACTTTGGGTCTCCCTTTTTCCTCACACACAAAAAAGGTAGAAGATGCACTGAGGCCAGAGCAACTGCTGTGCTGACCAGGTGACTGTGAAGAGGCACAATATTCTCCAGGACTTAAAAAAAATATTTTGTGTGTGAAAGGGCAGTAAAGTTTCCACTACAACCCAAACTCAATCAATAGTAAACCATGGAAGGTGGATTAGTGGATCGAACACCTGTCTATAGTTTTCACCTTTCTAGAACCATCGGATATTAGCACAGTGTTAGGTGTTCCTTGGACAAATAAACCCTGTCCCCAGGAGCTTACAATGAGGGATCTTCCAGTAAGGCCCGCCCCCACCCAAACCAATCTTGCCTTATCTAATAGCAAGCAGCTTAATAAACATCCTATCTTAAGCCTCCAAGAAATATAGATTTATTACTGCTTGAGCCCTATGGACCAAACCTTTAACCTGCCTCAGATAATTCCAGTTTCGCAAATGATGTAGAGCCATTTCTTATATGCTCAGAGATTTCCTGGCAGTGGCTCTGAGATTCTTCCTGTTAAGGAGGGTGGTATCATGTTTTATGCTAAAGATGCTGCTTCTTTTCACTTGAAATGTGTGTGTGTGTGTGTGTGTGTGTGTGTGTGTGTGTGTGTGTGTGTGACAGAGAGAGAGAGAGATTGGGATGGAGTTATTGTCTCATTCACTCATTTGTTCATTCCACATGGAGTTAGAGATTTCTAATGTACCAGGCAAGTATGATACATGGAAATGCACTGGTGACTTCAACAGTTACTAGCTTAAGTCCAATTATCTCATAGGGCTCATACACCAAGGTGAGAGAGGCAGGTGAATATTTTAACAGGCAACTTAAGAAGCAGTGATGAAGAGAATGAGAGAAGTAAACCCAAGCATGCTTAACTCAGGTTTGGAAAGGCAGGAAAGGCTTCCCAATGGACGTGGACTCTGAACAATAACAACAAAACAACAACAACAACAAAACACCTGAAGGTTAGGAAGGAACTGACCAAGAAATGATGATAGAGAAGAGTTTTACAGACTAAGGGAATGGCATGCACAAAGACCCAGGGGAAGACATAGCTTAGTACATTGGGAAACAACAAGTAGTTCAGTCTCAGTAGGACAAGAAATTTGAGACTGGGATGGACAAAGAGATGTGGCTTGAGAAGCAATAGTATTCAGATCATAATGAAACTTTGGGACATATTTAGGAGGTGATCTTTCACCATATGATGTATCACGGACAAGTTTTTTTTTTTCCAGGAAGCTCAAAACAGTACACAGTAATTTATACCAGAGTCACCTCCTTAAGAGTGTGTGCAAGAAAGCTACAGATGAGCACCCTTGAAACACAGCCTTAATTTGTGAATTGAGATATGGTGTAGGCCATATCAGATTATGCCTCTCTCCTCTACTTCCTAGAATAAATTCAAATTCTCCATGGTGGCCTACCATATGCTCTGTAGCACCTGCCCACCTACACCTCCAACTTTATCTCCATGCCATCTCCTGGACTCCATCCACATTGGCCCACTCTGGGGCTTTCATGTTTCACACATGCAGGACATTCTGCCCAGAGAGCACTCCTGCTCTTCAATGGACTCCCACCTCTCCCTCCTTCCAGGTCATTCCTAAAATACCATCTCCCCTGAATAGCCTTGGATGACAACCCAGTCTGCACTCACCATCACTACCGAACGCTCTCCCATTTGTTCCATAATATCCATCCCACAATTATTAGTATATATTTGCTTTGTTAGTTTATTACTCCTCTGATTCCCACATTGGACTGCAGGCTTCCGAAGGGCAGCATGCCTTTCTGTGCCTAGAACGGTGATTGTAACATAGCAGGGCCTAAATAGATATCTGTTGAATGAATCAATGAATGTTCAAATTCAGGGGATTCATATGATGATGATAATTTTTAAGTCCTCACACTCTCCCATGGTTCTTTCACAATATAATTACATTCCCAGTATCCAAACTTTCCCAAGCTTTCCTTTGTCCTGAGAATAATCACTTCACTGTGTACACCAAAGATTATTCCCTGTGGGAATCGCTGGGCAGTATTGACTGCGAGCCTGAGGCTGAGTCAGCAAATGTCACCCAGAGCACTCACCTTTATCTTAGGACTGCGGAAAGGCAGAAAATCCCATCTGGGAGATGATGTTCCAAACTCCTGCTATTTGGATGGCCTCTAGGTAACTCCATAAAAGAAACTAACTTTGGTCACTTAAGTCGCTACAATAACCATTATCTGTGTGCAATGAATGGTATATTGACTGAAATGGACAAAGTCTTTTGGTCAGAGTGCAATTGATTCTTGAAAAAAAAGTAAACAGTTATTGGCAGAGAGCTTACAGGTGGTAGATTTGAAAAGTAATTTTACAAAATTATTTTTAACCAAGAACTCTACTTTCTTAGGTTGCATGTGACTGAATTTGATGGAAAATGATAGAAAACATAATGGAGGTTTAAGCCTATACCAAGATGGATACTCTTGGTCAAGAAGTATGTTTAGCTTAAGCTTGGAGTTCCCTATCTTTGTATAGTTAGGTTAGTCTTTCAACATATGTATAAAGGACTTCAGGCTTTAAGCCATAGGGGAGAGGAATTTGTTGTCACCCCTGAATGTGCCGATGGAACTGGGGCATGAAGTCTTATGACACAGGAATCCACTGCAGCCAAGCCACTGATCCCCAACGCAGACCCTGGAATCCATGTTGCCCCAAGGTCTAGGACAGAACACTGGAAGCAAAGCCCTGTGTGAGGCTCATTTCCTGATATGTGGTAGACACCAGAGAATGTGCAATGGGTGAGTATAAAAGTGCTGTGATGTGGGACATGAAGGCTGAGAGAGAAAGAAGGAGACAGGGAAGGAGAAGGGGAGAGAGAGACAGACAGAGAGAGAGAGAGACAGAGAGAGAGGGAGAGAGGAAGAGAGAGAGAGAGAGAGAGAGAGAGAGAGAGAGAGAGAGAGAGGGAGAGAGACAGAGACAGAGAGAGAGGAAGAAGAAGAAGAAGAAGAAGAAGAAGAAGAAGAAGAAGAAGAAGAAGAAGAAGAAGAAGAAGAAGAAGAAGGAGGAGGAGGAGGAGGAGGAGGAGGAGGGGGAGGAGGAGGAGGAGGAGGAGGGGGAGGAGGAGGAGGAGGAGGAGGAGAAAGGAGAGGAGAGGAGATGAGAGGAGAGGAGAAGAGAGGAGAGGAGAAAGAGGAGGGGAGGGGAGGAGAGGAGAGGAGAGGAGGGGAGGGGAGGGGAGGGGAGGGAAGGGGAGGGGAGGGGAGGGGAGGGGAGGGGAGGAGAGGAGAGGAGAGGAGAGAAGAGAAGAGAAGAGAAGAGAAGAGAAGAGAAGAGAAGAGAAGAGAAGAGAAGAGAAGAGAAGAGAAGAGAAGAGAAGAGAAGAGAAGAGAAGAGGGAGTTGGTGGTGGTTTTCTTCCTTTGCAAAGATACTCTCTGGGTTTTGAAAAGTACCACAAAAACTATATGCAATGCACATTTGTAAAGGAATAGACAGTGATGTTACAATCCATAGAGCATTTTTAAGAAGCCATAGATAGGTGATAGGACAGAAGAGGCCTCTTAGGCTCCCTTTGAATTGGATGAATGGGGCAGGTGACAGAGGACAAGAGAGAAGAGCTGTCCCTCTCTCCCACTGGGAACCAGTTAGAAGTCTTGCATCTCAAGGGCTTTATAAAGGTCTTTTCAGTTGACATTTAGACAAAGAAGTAACACTCTTTTGTAACATTCAAAGCATGTCTACATATATTGTTTTCTATGTTCATAAAGAAAGCTATTCTTCATCTATAAAATGAGATTTGAATGCCTACCTTACAGGAGAACAGTTTTGAAGAAAAAGCAGGATAATCTTTGTACAAGACTTGCCATTTTGCCTGACCTACAGTAAGCATGCCATAAATGGTAACTGCTGTTACCATAGCTAGTACCATCACTACTGCTATCCCAGACTGGGCTTCCTGGGACAGAGATTAGCACTCTCATTATCTACACCTGTGGAAGGGAGGAGAGGGGAAACAGGGTTGACAGTGAAAGAAGGTAAAAATGTCACTAATCCCAACAAAGGTCTTAGTCAGCCCCACAGAGAGCTCCGGACCAGACTGGCTCCTCAGAATTGTCTCTGACTGGGGCAAGGAGGCTGGGCCTTTATACCCACCTCTTCCCCCAGCGTCAAGTCATCACTGCAGGCTGCCCTAGAAGGAGGCAGGCTTTGGACAAAGCCTGAAGTCTTCCTCAGCTGAGGCCAGCCCTAAAGCAGGCTCCGCACTGAGGGCCCCCTACAGAGAGCACGCTCAGAAGGGATGGTGTAATCAGTGGTCAGCAAACTGTGGTTCACGAGCCACATGCGGCTTGCGAGCCGTGGTTTGCAGTTCTGTTGACTAATGAATTTGACAACCACTGGACTAGACTAAATGTTACTATGTAGTTGGAAGCTGTGAGGATTAGGCAATTGTGGCATACTGTGTGCAAAAGAGGTAAAGGGTAGTGGTCGGCAAACTCATTAGTCAACAGGGCAGTAAGTCATGGCTTGTGAACCGCCTGTGGCTCGTGAGCCACAGTTTGTCGACCACTGGTGTAAGTTGTTCATTCCTGAAGGGCAGCTGGGTGAACTACAGAGCTGACCCCCATTAGTAAGTGAGAGAATTGCTTCAGGGGCCCTCAGGGACTTGCCTGAAGCCAAGTCAGTGAACAGCAGTGCTGGGAATGAACCTGAAGTCCACTGATGCTGATCCTGTCCTCTTCAGAAGCCAGGTCTCTTTCGAATCATTTGACATTTGTCTGTTGTGCCAGCAACTGCTCTGTTTCGGAGCCCTCACACATCAAGGAACATTGGCTTAACGTAGTTCCAAATCTTTTCCTGAGATCAGGCAGTTGAGTTTACTTAAGGAAAAAAGCTATCATGGAAAGGGGAGTTTTTCCAATGATGCTATCCTTCTAAAGCTTCTCAGAGTCTTACCTGCTTCCCCTCATTTGAAACACACATGCACACATACCACAGACCCCCAAAGGTTCAGTTTAAGTGAAGATGTGACCATAAAACTACCAAACTAGGATCTGTAGTGATGAGGCCTTGTAATATGTCTTTTTTGCAAACACCTCAAATGAGGTCAAGTGTACTAGTTTGCAAATTACTGCTATAAATTACCCGCATCACCGCTCTAAAGATACCAGCACATGTTTTCTTTGTGCCTTTAAAATGACTCTAAAAGCAATTAGTAGAATCAAAGAATTCTCAAGTTCAAAGGCATCTTGGGAATTATGAAGTCTCCATGCTTGAGAAGAGAAACATCAGAGCCAGAGAAGAAGGGTGTCTTGTCCCGGGTAAAAGGAAGAGGCTAATGATCAGAGCCAGACTCCCACTAGGGATCAAGCCTTCTCGTTGCTCTAACAAGTGTCAAAGGGGCGTTTCAAAGCCATTTCTCAGCAATGAAAGCAGTAATTTAAAAAAATGTTCCAGAACTATTTTCAACAACATTGTAACGTGAAACACTCATCCGTGTTCGTTATAAATATCTTCCATTACATAACTATTCCCAATTGATGCATCTTGTGATGAAAGACAGTGGAAGCCTACTTATTTGAATGTGGTTTAGACAGGAGGGAGAGAAGACTCAAAAGCCATTCATTCCAAAAGGTATTTCCTTTTACCACTTCTTGGGAGGACATTAAAAATATGATTTATTTTTATTCAGAAGTGAGCTTGGGTTTCCAAGTCTTTTCCTCAGAGAGGGAGTGAAGGGAGGAGGTACTGCACCTCAAAGTATGTCCACATTTCACTTTTTTTTCAAATCTCTCAAACTTTGATGGATGGCAATTATAGTAACAATAACAATGATGATGATGATGATGGAAAATCAACCTACAGCAAACTCTTTATGCCCACATTCAGTGACTCAAATAAACATCAACTATGAATGATGTGGCTGCTTCTGTTGGCATCTGTGGAACTCCAGGTCCCCAAATGGTCTGTTGTTAATTCCATTTATAGCAAATTGAGGACATAAATAAACGCTTAATTTGGATGCCTATAAAAATATGGCAGGCTGGCATGCCAGCATAGCCAAAAATCTGCTTTAACTGGTGTTCCTGCCCATTCATTCCATTAAAAGTTGCTGAACTCAGAGGCCAACTTAGAGTCAAGTACAGAGGTCTTGTGAGCCTGTATAGGGAGGTGAAATGGCACCACCCAAGAGGTAAGGAGGAAGAAGGCTCCATTTCTGGCTTCCACCAACACATGCCATATGTTTAGAAAACACTTTTTCTCTCCTGGAACCTTAAACATTGTGTCTACTGCTGGGTGATTTCACAATTGAGCTTTTTTTTTTTTTTTACCTGAGTCATTCAGAATATCTAAGGCTAGAGAAACTCTAGGACAGTGGTCAGCAACTGGCTTGCGAGCCACAGTTTGCCGCTCTGTTGACTAATGAGTTTGCTGATCACTGCTGTAAGACAATACCGTTACCCAGAGGTTTTGACTTCAGGTTAAAGACATTAGTATATTATTAAAATGTTTTTAAGTGTTTTTCCTTAAGGCAGTGGTCAGCAAACTCATTAGTCAACAGAGCAGCAAACTGAAGCTCACGAACTGCACGTGGCTCGCGAGCCGCAGTTTGCCGAACACTGCTCTAGGATATCCCATGAACCATATACATCTGTCTCCATGATAGCCTGACTTCTCATCATCCAGGGGAGAAGGAGCTCATTTCCTTTTTAATTAAGAAAAAAATTCACAGATACAGCTTCAGCAGTGATGTATCCACAGACATGGCCTCAGAATACAGAGTCCCAAGGATTGATCATCTCTGACCAATTGGTCATCTCAGTAATCATTTATTGGCCACAATCCTTGTTTCTCCCATGATCAGTCTAGACTGGATTTAGCTGAATATTCTGATTTAACATAAATTTCCCCAATAACAACAACCTACATCAGAAATAGCTTCTCTCATGCCATCAAAAACGTTGTCATTTTGAAATGGATTGGATTTAAGATAGATGCTTCTGGAGAACTACGGAAGGACTAGCAGTCATTCACACTTTACCATATATTTCAGAGGACCTACTTTGTTCCAATAGATAATGACTTTCATTGCATACTTTCTGACCTGGAATCACCTATTTAGTGGCCCAGACCCTAACTCATTGTGTCCTTCGTTGCTCAGGACAGGAGAGCCACTGGACATCATTTCCAAATGTGCAGAGTCACCGTGCTTTTAATTATCTCTCCAACATGCAAGGATGGCCCTCAGAGCAAGAGCTGTGCGTCCGCCTGCCTCCTCAGTGTGGTTTCTATGCATGGCCACAGACAGCTTCTAAATTTAAGCTTGCACTGCCTTTAATTGGGTGGTTAAGTGCTGTTTCCCACCCACTCTCGCTACTAGCTTAGCCTCAGGCTACTAATTACCAGCAGGACAGGTCAGCTGTCATGTCTGCACCAACTCCATCAATTTTGACATCCTCAGACAGTGACAGGCTCACTTGCCCTTCTCCTTTTAGCAAATCTGGGTTAGCCGGTGTTTGGCTTCGTTTTCATGAATGCAGGATACCCAGTATTCTTACCTGTGACTTAAATTATTTAGTTGAATTTTCTGCAGCTTAAATGTATCTGTTCGCTCAATATATATTTATGCAGGGTCTTCTCTGTGCCTGGACCTCTGCTAAGCACTGAGCATGCAGAAGAGAGCTCAACAAACAAGGTCTTGCCCTCCCCGAGCCAGTCTGCCAGTGGGAGAGATGGACAATGATCTAGTGAAAAATCAAATAAAAATAGGTTGTGTTCAGGGCCAGAAAGGAAGAAGAAAAAAAATGCTATGAGGAAAAACAGGAGAATCTAATTTAGATGTATGGGAAAAGGCAAGGAAGGCCTCCCTGAAGTAGAGATAATCAAGCTGAGACCTGAATCATGAGAAGGTACTTTTCAGGTAAGAGTGAAGAGCAGGGAATTCCTCACAGAAGGAACAGCAGCAGAGAAGCCCAGAGGCAGGAAGGCTATTGATGGATTCAGAGGATTGAAAGGAAGACAAAGCTGAAAATGAAGGGTGGGATGGACCTTGAAGGCCCTCTTAAGATATCTAGATTTTTTTCTAAGCGAGACAAAAGTCATTGGGGAGTTCGTTCCTTCACTCATTCTGCCAGTCAACATCTATCAGGTTTACGAATATCCACCATGTATTGAGCACTATTTTAGGCACGGAGAATACATCATCATAAAAAAAAAAAAAATCCCTGTCTTCCTGGAGCTTGCATTCTAGATTGAACTCTAACACAGAGAGGTTTCTTTGTTCCACATTTGTAAAAAGATCACTTTGTTCTCTATGCAGAATGGAGGAGGGGAGGCCAGGCAGCTGTTGTATGGTTTCTGCCACACACTTCAGGGCAGTACTCCCAATGCCCCTTAGGAAGACGTCCTGTGCTGCTTTTTAGCTAGAATGGTAATGACTTTGTGTTGCTCCCTTATTTCATCTCCCCAGTGCACATAGCAAGACGTTGAGAGGGCTGGCTAAAGCTGAGCAGCAGTCTATGGCCCAGAAAAAAACAGTGCTAGGCAGCACCTTTGAGACTCTTCGAAGCAAGAGGTATGAACACGCAGGCGGCATGTTGACTACAGCCCTTGGGCTAAAAGCAAAATAGATGGATGCTTGCTCAGTGCATCCCAGTAAGACATTTCCATGGTCTTCCTTATCTTTCCATCCCTTCTCCTTATACACACACAAAAAAAGCAAAACAAGTGCAAATGGGGCCCTACAGAAAATGAATTCAGAATCATGACTTCATAGCTTGAAAAGGCTAACATTTCTCAAGGTGAATCTAAGGATCACCTGTATCTGTATCTGCAGAGTAAACAAATGTCCAGATTTCTGTGTGTCTAACTCCTCCCCTGACCATAGGACTTTCAGAATCTAAATCTCAAGAGGTGAACCCAGGAATCTTTATTTTCCACATATTATCTAGGGACTTTTGGTTCAGTTTTCTCACAGGTAAAAATTGATTGATTCAACTAAAGGTAAACCACACAACTTAAGTGTCTGCTCATTTCTCCAATAGTAAGAGACTATAATATGACCTCTAAAAGCCCTTCCTTCACTGGAGATTCAACAAGAGGCAGGATGTCAAAATGGCTAAAAGGTTTTGGGGTGAACAAGATCTAGCTTCAAATGCTTGCTCCAATAATAAGCTGAATGACCATAGAAAGTTATCTAATCTCTTTCAACCTTAGATTCCCTGACCCCAGCTTGATAACTCAGTTGGTTAGAGCTTTGTCCCAATAGGCCAAGTTTGTGGTTCAATCCCCAGTCATGGCACATACAAGAATCAATCAATGAATGCATAAATAAGTGAAACAATAAATCTCCCTCCCTCTCTCTCTCTCTCTTTCTCTCTCTCTCTCTCTCTCTCTCTCTCTCTCTCTCTCTCTCTCTCTCTCTTCCCTCCCTCCCTCCTTCTCTTTTTAAAGTAAATAAATAAAGATAAAAAACAAACAACCTTTGGGTTTTCCTCATTTGGAAAATGGAGACAATTTTCTGGGAGGATTAAATGAAGCAACAAGGTGGAACCCTCGGAACAGATCTGGCACATGCTAGGTGCTTAATATGGTAACGGTGATGACTGCTCTATGACTTTCTTCCTCTCCTTCACTTTTGCTGCTATGAGGATCTGGAGAAGGTATGAGAGAATGAAACATGGAAAGAGATTACAGAGAAACAGATACTTATTTTTTCCTCTCCCAAAGAGAAATTTTTATGCATCATAATCACTATTCCAGGAACAATTCTGTAGCTTAGGACACAGCGGATGGCAGTTTGAACCCTTACGTATAGAAATAGCTATTCCCACAAGGAAAAGAAGTGAAACTCCCACACACTAGCCCTCCCATGCTCACTCAGGGCTGCAAAAGCTGGCTTTGTCAGAAAACACCTCCTTGATCCATCCCTAGAGATCTTTCTAACCTAAAGTTAATTTGTTGCCACTGGGGTTTGGGGGAGGAGGAGTGGAGGAAGAAAAGGGAGGTGACATCTAATGTCATCGCCAGAATTTAGTCCTAGTTTAAACTTGAAGCCTAATAAAGGCAGAATCCTCCAGAGGAAAAAAATGCCAACAAATATATATTATTCCCAAATGGCAGAAGGAAATGTGAGGCTGAGAGAAGTGAAATATACTTTTCAGGACTGGTGTTCATGGTAAACTAAAAGATGGCTCCCTCGCTACTTCTCCCTGTTCTAAAGGCTGTCTTCTTGCAGTAACTCTTTTTTATCCTTTTTGGATGTGATCCTCCTAACCTCATTTTTAATTGTGCTGAGTTTGGAAGGCAAGGGGTAGAACGAAATGTGGGTGGTTTGGATGGAAGAAGGGAAAGAGAGATGAAGACATGTTTTCCAAACAAGCCCTCAGTCCATGAGAGTGGAAACAACACACAGAGAGAAACACCGAGAAGGTCAATATAAACATCTTCCCAGAGAAAATGGCACCTGCTAGGGCTTTTTTCTTTTTTATTCTTGAGCACACTGAGATATTGGGGCGGGGGGGGGGGGGGGGGCAGGGAGGTTGAGTTTCCAGGTACAGTGGCTGCTGCCTTGGTCCAGACCTTGAGTTTCAGTTCCCCTCACGCTATCTTGTTGGAGCAGGAGACCCACAAACATCCTATCCTACCTAATAAAAGAGTAATATGCAAATTTGACCACACCTTCGCCACAGCCACAAACTATGCCCACAGCCATGCCTACCAGCCAATCAGGAGTAAATTATGCAAATAGACCCTAACCAAGATGGCTACTGCCACTGAGAGCAGGAGGAAGGCTTGGGTTTCCCTGGCAACAGAGGAAGCCAAGCTTTCAGCCTGCCTAGGCCTCTACTCAATGATACAAAGTTTCAATTATAAAAGATACAGAAATGGCCACAGTCACTGAGATGGAGAGAACAGAGGCTTGGGTTTCCCTGGCAACGGACGAAGCCAAGCTTTCAGCCTGCCATTGCTGGCCTAGGCCTCCACTCTAGGCTACAAAGTTTAAAACAGAAATGGCTGCCACCCCAGAGCAAGCAGAAGGCTTGGCTCCACTCCAGGTTTCAAAGTTTCAATTGTAGATATAGATTAATCCCAGATCCCATGGCCTCCACTTGGGTCACTGGGGGCATGGCCAGCCTGCAAACCACCACAGGCCCCTCGCCCAGGGTGCCCCTCCTCCCAAGGAAACCCCCACCCTGATCTGGGACACTCTTCAGGGCAAACCAGCTGGCCCCCACCCAGGCACCAGGCCTCTATCCTATCTAAAAAAAGAGTAATACACAGATTGACCATCACTCCAACACACAAGAGGGCTGCCCCCATGTGGTCAAAGATTCTGCCCCCATGTGGATACAAGATGGCCACCACAAGATGGCCAGCAGGGGAGGACAGTAGGAGGTTCCAGGCCGTGCCAGGGAGGGCAGTTGTGGGTGATCAGGCCAGCAGGGGAGGGCAGTTGGGAGGGACCAGGCCTGCAAGGGAGGGCAGTTGGCGGCGATCAAGCTTATAGGGGAGGGCAGTTAGGGGTGACCAGGCCAGCAGAGGAGGGAAGTTGGGGGCAAACAGGCTGGCATGGGAGCAGTTAGACATCAATTAGGCTGAAAGGGTAGTGGTTAGGAGGTGATCAGGCTGGCAGGCAAAAGTGGTTAGGGGCAATCAGGGAGGCAGACAGGTGAGCAATTTGGAGCCAGCAGTCCTGATTTGTGAAAAGGATGTCCAACTGCCCGTTCAGGATTGGGCCTAAACAGGCAGTCAGACATCCCTTGAGGGGTCCCAGATTGGAGAGGGTGCAGGCTGGGCTAAGGGACATCCCCTGCCCCCCGTGCATGAATTTCGTGCTCTAGGCCTCTAGTGGAATATAACCCTGAGAAAGCTGGTCAGTGTGTGGCATGCATTAGTCCAGGGTTAGATTTGTGACCCTACCTAAAATCAGGGCATTTCTCAGGAATGTCTAAAGGGACTGGCAGAGAAGAATCTCCTTGTTGCTCTCCTTATGAAGCTGTGAGCATGTGGCCCTCCAACTGCACATGGCCACAGGGCATGAAAGGTCATAAGGAAATGAAGCCAGTGCCTTGGAGAAGACTGGAGATGCAAAGAGAAAGTGAACCTAACTGCAACCAGTTCCTGAGCTCGAGGCCCTGGTCTGCAGCTCTTCCTTTGTTCAATGAGGTCTGAGCATTCCCTTAATTAAAAGGAACTTGGGTTTCTATCACATGTCACTTGAAATGCCATGAATCCCAATATTGTGGCCTGAGATTACAAAACTCAATAGAATGGATTATGTGCTAACTGGAATCCAAGGTCATGAAAAAAATAGATGTCTCTTCTTTAAAACTTCACTCATTATAAAACAATACCCATTACAATAGCAACAAAAATAACTACCTAGAAGTAAATTTGATAAAATATAGAACAACCTGTATATTGAAAAACTATAAAACTTTGCTAAGAGAAAGCAAGACCTAAATAAATGAAGAAATATACAGTATTTGTGGATGGGAACATTAAAGTTATTACCTTATCAATTCTTCTCATCTTGGTATACAGATTTTAACATAGTCTCAAACAAAAGCTCAGTAGGCTTTTTGGGGAAACTGATATGCTGATTCTAAAATTTATCTTGAAATGCAAAGGACCCAGAGTAGTCAAGCCAACTTTGAAAAACAAGAACAAAGTTAGAAGACTTACTTACACTAATTATATGATTAGTACCCCTCTCCCAGTTCTGATAACCAAAAGTGTTTCCATACATTGCCAAATGCCCCTGGGGAACAAAATCACCCCAATTGAGAACCACTAAGTATAGTAACCAATATAGTGAGGTATTGGTATGGAGATAGATAAATAAAGCAACAGAACACAATAGGGAGTCAAGAAATTGAACCACACATATATATGATCAATTGATTTTTTTACAAAGATCCAAAAACAACTTAATGGAGAAAAGATAATCTTTTCAACAAATAGCACTGGAACAATTAAATATCAACAGACAAGAAAAAAGAATAGAAAAAGAAACACAATTTGTACCTCATACCATCTATAAAAATGAATTAAAAATGAATTCTACACCTAAATGTGATATAAAACTTCCAGATTTTAGAAAACCTCTAGAAGAAAATATAGATGAAACTGTAATTTTAGGTGAGGCAATGATATTTTAGTTATGGCACTAAAAACTGGATTTACACAAAATAAATTGACAAATTGAATGTACTCAAAATTAAAAATACCAATTTCTCAACATGAACTGTTAGAAAAATATAAGACACAGTGGGAGAAAATATTTTGAAAAATCACATATAAATAACTTATATGGGAACAAACAAAACAAACTATTAAAAGCACTAATAAGAAAATAACTCAGATTGGTGAATGATTTGAAAGATATGTCATCAAAGAAAACATATGGATGGAAAATAAGCATTTGGAAAGATTCTCAACATCGGTTCCTAGGAAAGCAGGTTAAAACCATGCTGAAATACCACATACATTCCTACTAGAATGGCCAAACTTAGAAAGACTCATCACACCAAGTGTTGGGGAGCATGTACAGGAACTAGAATTCTTACATACTCACACTGGAAGTGTCAAATGGTATAATCTCTTTGGAAAACAGGTGGGCCATTTGTTTAAAAGTTGAAACTTTTTCTTACAGTATTAACTTGTCAGGGCTGCCATACCAAAGTACCACAAATCGAGTATCTGAAGCAACAGAATGCATTGCCTCACAGTTCTGGAGGCTAGATGCCGAGTTTCTTGTTCCAGCATTACAAAGGGTTCAGCAATCTGGAGAAAGGCTGTGCATAGATTAAGTAAGAGTCCAGAGATGAAAGGTAATTTTCAAAGGCATTGAGGGTCAGAGGAGCTTCAGCTAAAGGAGCTAAAGTTCTAAGTTCTTCCTTTCACTTGTCTCAGGACCCCTCCTTTTTATTAACACAGTTTGTCCTAAGGCAAGGTGGAGATAATACACTTCAAAGGGTAGGGTTTACAGAAGCATTGATGGGGAAATAGCCTATAGCTGTTCAGGTGCTTGGCCAACAGGAGGTAATAACATGTAGATTAAGATGCCCTGAGCTGTCTGGCAGCAAACAATCATCCTATTCAGGTTTGGGGGAAGTGCCTTTTCAGCCTTTCCAACAGGTGATCACATATGTGACTCAGCCTTCATCGAGCCCCCCAAGTTTCATCAACCTTTTGATGAAACTCTTGTAATTACAACATGCTGGAATTGGCTTCCAGCACTAGAGGCCTGAGTTCAAGTTGTAGGCAGGGTTGGTTCTCTGGGGCTCTGAGGGATAATCTGTAGCCTGCCTCTCCCCTCACTTCTGGCAGGTGCTGGCAGTCCTTAGCATTCACTGGCATAGACAAGCATCACCCCAGTATGCCTTCTTCTTCATGTGGCATCTGTTCTCTGTGCATGTCTCTATGTCCAAATTTCCCCTTTTCTAAGGACACCAGTTGTATTGGATGAGGATGCCTTTAATGACCTCATTTTAACTTGATTACCTCCAATAAGGTCACATTCTGAGGTAGTAAGGGTCAAAACACTGGCAGATCTTTATTGGGGGATAAATTTCAACCCCTTTTACTTACTATATGATCCAGCCATTTAATTTCTAGGTATTTACTCCAAAGCAATGAAACCATACATCCATATGTTTACAGCAACTTTATTCATAACTAGAGGCCAGATGCACAAAAATTCATGCACTGGGGGAGGTGAGGTGGAGTGAGAGAGGTCCCTCAGCCCAGCCTATGCCCTCTCGCAGTCCATGAACCCCCAGGGGATGTACACCTTCCAGCCTAGGCCCACTTCCTGGGGGATTGGGCCTAAGCTGGCAGTCAGACATCCCTCTGGCAGCCCAGGAGCCCTTGGGGGATGCCTGACTGTAGCTTAGGCTGTGGAGGAGGTGGGAGAAGCTCCTGATACCACCATTGCACTCACAGCTGTCAGCCTGGCTTGTGGCTAAGCAGAGTGCACTGACCACCAGGGGGCAGCTCCTGCATGAAAGTCTACTCTCTGGTGGTCAGTGCATGTCACAGTGACCAGTCTTTCTGCCATTAGGGTCAATTTGCATATTATCCTTTTATTATGTAGGATAGCCAAAACTGGGAGCCAATTCTCAATTATTGAATGAATGAACAAATTGTGGTATATCTGTATAGTAGAATACTATTCAGCAGTAAAAATGAATTATTGTCCCATACAATTATAGAAAAAAAATCCCAAAATAATTGTGCTGAGTAATAGAAACTGGGCAAAGAGAAATATACCTTTTGTGTTTTCATTTACCTAAAGTGAAGAAAAGGCTTAATTTTGTGACAGGAAGCAGATCTCTGTTTGCCTGGCAATAGGGGATGGGGGCAGGGAAAGTTGAGAGGTAGAAGCTATAAAGGGCATAAGAAACTTTCGAGAGTGACAGACCTGTTGACTGTTTTGGTTGTGGTGATTGTTCAACAGTTTTAAATGTAATTCAAACCTTACTGAACTGTATACTTTATATAAGCATGGTTTATTGTATGGTAATTATACCTCAACAAAGCTGTTCAAAAAAATACAGCTTATACAGAAAGTAGGGCACCTGATCATGCAAGCAATAAGATGCCATCAGACACCAGAGAGTGATCTTACAGAGCAGTGGGGCTAGCCTCAAGAAATGCCACTCCATCCTTTAAAGACAGGACTTTGATTTTACAATAGTTATAGTCTTAAAACACTATCTAAGATGCCATAAAAAGAAACGCTATCATCTAAAAGAGGTAGGATGCTTCAGGCTGGAGAAAGAACATTTGCAAACCCTGCCTACTACACATAATTAAAGCAGAAATGGAAAATGCCATGGCAAGAGAAAGGCCTTTCTAGGCTGATTTGACCTGCCAAGTGCCAAATCTACTCATGCATTCAACACATATACTGAGTTCAAAAAAGGATCTCAGGCTTGGGTTGTAGCAATGAATTCGATGTGTTCCCTGTCCGTAAGAAGCCCCTAATCTTTTGGAAAAAGTACAGACCAGACACTGCACAGTCTCAATTTACCAACCTGCTCTTTGATTAAGGCTCTGTGAGTGATGTGTGCTCAGTGATAGGGGAGCCCCAAGGAGGAAGGGGGATAGGCCCATCAATTCTGATTCTGTACACAACTCATCAGCACATAAATTCATCACAAGTAAATAAACTGCCAATCTTGGCCAGACTAAGGTCACCCACATCGATGTTTTGCATCTGACAAGTGTAGGGAGAAAAATATACTGTTATCTTGCCTGGTGCTAGCGTGAAAGTTTGGGACTACTCCCCGTACATTTTAGGGCTCTTATATTCTGTGTCTGCAAACTGAAATTTAGCTAAGTTATTTGGGGTCTAGCATACTGCCTGAGAAAGGATATAATTTAAGTCTACAGAATCAATAGTACTCTAGATAAAATGAATTTGAACTTGATGTATCAATTGAGTGAAAGCCACCAATCAAACCAATATTTGACAACTTGTAGACAAAACAACCAACTGATTTGCTATCTTTTTCTTTCTATAATTGGTTGCTGCTTGATGTAGTACAGTGGAAGAGAACCTGAATATTTCATCCAAATGCCCAAGAGGAAGAAAGGGAGTAAATGGAGGTAAAGCACAAGAATCAGAGACTCTTCATCAAGCTGTGTGACATTGGCTATGGTAATGAATCTCCCTGAAATGCAAATCCCTCACTGATAAAAAGGGATAGTAAGAGAACCTAAATTAAACAGATCTTATATTCTTTTTTTTAGCTCTAATTCACTTATCTATAAGATGGAAATAATGACAGCTGCCCTATCCAACACCACAAGTAAATCAAGAATTAGTTATGATAAGCACAAAAATAGAGTATTGGGGAGCAGCTATAATTGTAGGAAATATTAATTATGCTCGGTTAGTTGTGACAGTTTTGTTCTGATTAAAGGAGGCACATTCTAACCTGGCTGGGAGCTGCATGTGGGACCTGGTAGCTCACCTAGAAATGTGGCCCATCCTCCCCCTTCAGGAGCTGCCTATTATCATGGAAAGATTAACAACCTTGTTGCAGAAACCTGAGCCGACAGACCTTTGAAGACCCTCAGCCTTTGCATACCCACAGGCCTTTGCAAATCTCCAGTCCCCTGTAAACTGCCTATTTGGCACACCCTTCTGCCTACTTCCCCATGTCATCTTTGTCTGTCTACCCAATTTAAGCAGCTGGCTTGTGATGGGGGCAGAGCAGATTTTTGTGGATGACCTACTGCTCTCCTACACTGCTGGAATATTGGAATAAATGTTCAAGTATGATTCAACTCTGTCTCTGCGGAATTGGCTCAAGTAATGACAGGCAACCCAGACCCACTGATTGGTTACAGTTAATAGGTGTGTGCCAGGCCCCGAGTCTATACAGATGAATAAGACATGATTCCTGCCCTCCAGGAGTTTCAGTCTAGTGAAAAAGACAGACAGACAGTGGCTCTAGAATGAAGGTGCTATAACAGGCAATACACAGGCTGGTGTGGATGATCACAGGAAGAATTCCTTCTCTGGTAGGAGCTAGGATAGGCTTCTTGAATGGAAGTTAGCCACAAAAGGGTTTTTAACAGAGGGTACAGATATTTAAAGGCTGAAAGGCAAGAAACCATTGGTAAGTTAGTAAACAGCAAGAGTTTAGTTTGGCTGGAAGGTAGAATCTAAAAAAGGGAGAGATAAAGGAAATACTGATAAGGCAAGTAAGGGCCAGAGCAGACAAGCCTCTGAAACTAAATGAAGGAGTTTGGGCTTATCTTGAAGTATCCTGAATGCAAAGCTGGCATTAGAAACAAACGTTAAAACATAAGTGAAAATATTCTGTAATTACAGAGTTCTGTTCAAGTATTGCTCTGTTTGAGCTGTTGGGCACTGCACAGCTGCTATAGATTGCAGTTTTGTGTCCCCTATAATTCATTTGTTTAAAGCCTTATCCCCATTGTGATGGTGTTAGAAGTGGAGCCTTTGTGAGGTGATTAGGTCATGAAGGCAAAGCCATCATGAATTGAATCAGTGCCCTTATAAAAGAAACCCCAGAAAGCTCCCTTGTCTCTTCCCTGAAATAAGGAAACAGAGAATATGGACATCTATAAACCAGGAAACAGGTCCTCACCAGATGTGTAATCTGCCATAGCCTTGATCTTGGACTTCCCAGCCTCCAGAATGGTGAGAAATAAATTTTAGTTTATAAGCCACCCAGTTTACAGTACTCGGTAATAGCAGCCTGAGCAGACTAAAACAGTAGCTCTTCTCCTCATTTTTCCCACCACACACACACACACACACACACACACACACACACAGAGAGAGAGAGAGAGAGGAACCCCACAAAGCAAAAAATAAGCTGTCATATGATGCTTGCAATAATATGTGTATTTATGATCTGTAAGAATCTCAGGAAGCTAAGAGAAATTAACTATTGCTGCTTTGTAGGAATAGCTGCTGTCCATGGTCTACTCATCAATTTTATGTCCTTAGAAGCCAAGGGCTCCCAGAGAGACTGGTCTTCTCTCTCCAGGCTTGTTTTCCTTTGCTGTGAATCCAGTTTGCCAAGGGCACTGGACATGTTTTGTCAAAGGGAGCAAAGACATGCTCAATGTTCAATAGACAACACACTGTTTGTCCTTGGATGAGTCTCTATATGCTGGTTGGGTCAAATCCCTCAAAAAACCTCTGAGGAAATGGAACACTGAAGCTCCTAGATGAATATAAATGGTGCCAATTTTTAAAAATATAAACATTTCCTAGGACCTATGTTGTCAACTATTCATAAACCTTGCTATCAAAGGTACATGTAACTCAAAACCCTAGAGAATTGTCATTAAAGACAAGCAAATAATGAATCTCAGACTAGAAAAATCAAACTGAAACGTATTGCAACATATTCTGAAACTACATACAACACATATCCAGAGGAACATGAATCTCAGAACACTAGCTTTAAATACATGAACTCTTATAGAAAACTCTCTGCTTCAAGCATAACGGGATTGGCACTGTTGGTAAGGGGCTGTTAGACAAATCTCTTTGCCAAAAATTCCTAGCATGATTGACGTATCTGCAATTGGTCAAATGTTTTGAAATTCATTTCAATTATTGAGTTTATGCCTTAGAAAACTTAACTTCTGATTAATGAATCCTTTCTGTAGAATGAGTTTGGAAGTATAAAGACATTCAGTGGTTTAGACAAAGCTAGGTTGAAAGGCCTATTCGATGCTCGATTTTTTTCACATTGGTCATATATGCCCAAGTTTAATAGATTTATAAGAGGAGAAATATAATGAATACAATTTCCCAATAGCTTAGGGAAAGGACCACCAAATATTCAGCCAAATGCAATATTGGAATAGCCACTGCAGTGAATCCTGTGAATCCTAGAAGATGGAATAATAATCAAAGATGTTATACCATACTCAAGCTGTTAAAATAACATTGCTCTATGGCTATGCCTACACACACAAGTCAAGGTCAGCAACACAATGAGTTTCTATTTATTACCATCTACATGACAAGTCCTGAACTAAATGCAATGAAAAATATCAATGTAAAAGACATGAATGCTATCCTTAAAAAGTTTTTCATCTCCCTGATGAAATAAGATTTAAATATCCAACCTAAAGAAGATCAAGTCTAGTGCATAATAAAGGTCTAAAGTGCTCACCAATCATGAATTTATTCTACATTTGTTCAATGCCTATATGCCAAACACTGTTCTAGCCACTAAATGGATAAACTAATTACATATACTCTCTGCCCTCAAGAAAACTCATAGTAAGAAGTATAATTTCACAAATGATTTATCATAGACACTGAAATTTACAAATCACTTTGACAACTAAACACTTTTTTTCCAGACTTGTGTTCTTCAGAGCAACTTGGGAAATGCTTGTTTTAATCCATGAATGGTATAAATATTCAAATAAAAGAAATTTATTCAGGTTACAATCTGAGTAATCTTCATGGATAATGTGGATGTCAATTAAAACTCTGAATGTTATATGGGTTTTAGAATGGTGGACAGATTCAAGAGAAGGAAAGCATGTAAACCAAGTATATGTACAAGGCAGATAACAAAAATGAATGATTTACAGGCCTTTAAGCACAATAGTGGAAAACAAAATTTGATAGCTGAGTTTAGACCAATACTGGAGAATCTAAAAACACAACTTACCTAACCCGTTTGGCTCAGTGGAAAGAGCGTCAACCTGCAAACCAAAGGGTCCTGGGTTCCATTCCAGGCAAGGTCACGTACCTCAGTTGCAGGCTCCTCCCTGGCCCTGGCCCTGGTGAGAACTCATGCAAGAGGCAACAAACAGATGTGTTTCTCTCACATCAATGGTTCTCTCTGTCTTTCCCTCCCTTTTCTACTTTCTCTAAAAATCAATGGGAAAATATCCTTGGATAAGGATTAACAAGAGAAGAAAGAGAAAGAAAGAAAGAAAGAAAGAAAGAAAGAAAGAAAGAAAGAAAGAAAGAAAGAAAGAAAGAAAGAAAGAAAGAAAGAGAAAGGGAGAAAGAAAGAGAGAGAGAGAAAGGAAGGAAGGAAGGAAGGAAGGAAGGAAGGAAGGAAGGAAGGAAGGAAGGAGGGAGGGAAGGACAGAGGGAGGGAGAGAGGGAGGGAGGGAGGGAGGGAAAGGAAGAAGGAAAAGGAGGGAGGGAACTGAACTTTTTATTATTAAGAAAGTGGCATGAGAAAGCCATATTTTTAAGAAGTAACCTAATCATGCTATTTTCATGCTTTCTACTCATAAAGAAAAAATATGGAATATACTCAAAGCATAACAGAACCCAAACTCTCTTGAACCAGAAAAAAAATAGATTAATGTGATTATAAAAACAAATATTTTTAAAAAATGATACTTTGTCTAAGGAAGCATGATAAAACCAGTCACAAACAAGGTATGGGATGGAGAAATGTATTTTTTTCACTTACAACTTTTTAAAAAGTCCCCAAAAGTATACATACTAACGTTTCCTTCCAAAGCACACTCATCACTACCATCTCCCCCTTAAAATGTCTTTAATAGTACCATCAAAAAATTCCACCAACTTGATGGTCAAACCAAAAGCCTCTAAGATTTTTAACAGGAAGTGTTACGGATGGTTTATTACTAATTATTTAACAAATTTTGAAGAAAGGCAGCATACTGTAGTGGGCAAGATCGTGGCTTTAAAAACATGTATACCTGGGTTACATGTCAAATCCTGACTCTGCCACTTACTAGCTGTGTGATCTCAGGCAAGTTACTCAATCTCTGTTTCTCATCTACTGAGGCCAAAATAAGTTGATATACATAAGGCGCCTTGCACATTGCACATCTTGCACATCTCACAGTAAGCACTAAATAAATAGTAACTATTACTGCTGATATTGTCATGTATTATTGTGGATGTTCATAATAGTGGTGATAGGTACTAACTACATGCAATTACTACACTAAGCATTCAGCATGCAAAATGGAATAAGGTACAATTCTTGCCTTTCAAGGAGCTAATAACAACTGTTCAGAACTTTGATGGGTATCAAGTAAAGGATAACAGTCACAAACATTCTGGGGTCAAGGGATGAGGGATAGAACCATAAACTTGAGTGGTTGGCAAAGATTCCACTGCCTGAAAATTATATAAGTTAACTATATTATTGCTCCTATTTCTGCTAGCAAACATACATAGGAGCCAACCTAAAAATATGAAATATAAGAAGTCAAAGAAAGCCCAGAAGATGAGCCAGCCAAATTCCCCCCCTTTTTAAAGGTAGAGAAATAGACACCCCTAAAGAGAAGAGGCTTGCCCAAGTCACAAAACTAGCCACTGAAAACCGAGGTGAGAAAGTCATTTGAAGCTCCTGAAGTTTGAGGTTTCTCTGTTTCCATTCTGAAAGGACTAGCTAAGCCACTTCTGTACATAACTCACCATTTCACTGCATAACTGACCATACCTAACCTCCATCTCAACTCTGTCAGTTCAAGACCTGTGGTCTCTGTTGTTGTCATTAGTTAATTGAACTGAATTCCATATCTTTACTGAAGCCATTCATTTTAAAAGGTTCCAGTGGCAGTTAGTTGCAAGACACTTCCTTTTTCTCATAATAGTACCAATCTCACTCTCTAAATTGCTTTTCTCATAAGGGGATCAAGAATAGGAAGTGGAATTGTTCTCTTGCTTTGATATTTATCTCACTTCCTTTGGTAAGGATCTGCTCCAGGCAGAGGAGTCCAGCCCCCCTGGACCCAAGAGTTCATTTCAATTCCTGCCTGCCCTGGACAGCTCCACAAACTTGAAACAGAATTCCTAGCACCAGATTAGCATCGCAGCCTAGGGGAAGGCCATGGTCTTATTTAACTTGCAACTTTTTCCCTAATACTTAAAACCCTGTTACTTCTAAATTTTTAGAACAAACTTAATTCCACTTTTTGAAAAATAAACACACAGTGTCTATTACTGTTCTGGCCTTTCAACCAGTGACACAGTCAAGAACATCAAGGTCAGAATGGCTTTCAGGACATCCTATAGCCTTCATTCAAATCCAATGAACTTCTAGAAGGACCTGTTCTAGAAAAATCAAACTATCCACCCATGAATTTGAGTTTATTTTCTGAAATTTCAGTAGCACTGTCAAATCATAGGAAATTATATATTTTCCCCGCTTTTTGATAGCCTTGTGGCTCTCTATTGCTCTGTCACCAGCTGGATTATGGTCTGGTAATGATGGTGAATTCCAAAAAGACAGAAGGCTGATTTCAATTCATTTGTTATTTTAATGACAAAGAATCACCCCATAAGCCATGTTAAAACCTCATTTAATCTAGAAAAAAATAGAGGCACTGAGACATTTAAGCATGAACATGGTAATATCAACACCCATCAAAGCTGAAATAATGGGGTGGAAGGAGACCTAGGAAGACAGTCCTGGGAGGCAGATGACCATCCCAGAATGAATCAGCAAGAGCTGTTAGCATTAGCTACCACATCGCTTAATCCTCATTTTATCAGAAACTTAAAACTTTGCATACTTGTTCTCAAAATTGGGAGAATAAGGAGCTACTTCTGTGCTGTCAAAACACAAGAAAGAAATGAATCAATAGAACAATAATTCATGCAGAGATCTTAGAGATGGTCTGTTGTGCTTTAATAACATGTGAGCTAAAGTCCAGAATGGAAAGTAACCAAGGTTCTACCCAAGACTCTTTTTAAATGACCTTAATGTCATCTGAAAAATGATTTGCCAACATTCATTGTTCTAGTCTTGGCTCTTTCACTTAGTAGCTGCATGATGCAATTTGCTAAACTCCATGCCTTAGTTCTATCATCTGTAAAATGGAGATACCAATAGTGCCTAACTCATCATGTTTTTATACAGATTACTATGTACACAAAGTGCTAATCACATAGTAAGCATTTAATAAATGATAGGCTTATTATTGTTTATGATGTAAAACTTTAATGTATTAGGAGTCAATCCAACTCTTCTCCCCTACTCTTCTGTTTCTCAGTCTCTTCCCCTCTCTTTCTTTCACATGTGTACCCTATAAGCACAGAATGTGGAGTCCGGAGATCTGGATTTCCATCTCAGCTTTGCCACAGACTATATTGGGTGACCTTTGGCAAGTTAATTTACCAATTTAGGCCTCAGACACCCCATCTATAAGATGGAGAAATGTGATCAGGTGTTACCTATGGTCCTAAACATCCCTATTATTAAATGGACCTTACAATCTCTACTAATCCTATGTTAGTCCAATCTGAGATATATATATATATATATATATATATATATATATATATATATATATATATATCCAGTCTTAATCCAAACAAATTGATCAGTTCCCCAGGCTAGGAGAAGGTTGGAATTCTAAGCTCATCTTTCTATTCCAACATAACTTTCTAGGAGTTACTCAGAAAACCTCAGAGCAACTCCCCATGAATTTATAAAGCCTGGGCCTGCTGAAAGACCCCACCTGTCTCACCCTCCCCTCCCCCCCCAACAGCTTGCCATGGACACTTACCCTCCCAACACATGGCAGCTTCTGTCCTACTTTCAGAGAACCTTACTTATTGAGGAGTGGTGGGGGAGGGGTTGTGGCAGAAAAGGCCCATTGTAGGCCCATCAGAACATTTTCACCTTTAAAAGGCCTTTGTTTTCAACCAATGAATGTTACCTAAAGAGTCAAAGTGAAGCCTGGAAATAAAATTCAGAGGAGCTGACTCTATACGATGGTCTCTGAAATCCTCCTAGACTTTATTTTGTAAAATGTGCATAGAGAGTTTCTTATCAGCGAGGTGTTATTCTAAGAGCTTCACCGAGTTACCTCATTAAATCTTCACCACATTCTTGGGAGGTATTTCAATGACAATATTTTATAAATGAGGACACAGAGACACAGCCCCTCCATGATCAGGTCTGTAATTTTCCAACAAACATTAGCTACCTTGCCACTGCAACTAAGGTTCAATCTGCCAGTCATATTTATCTTGTGTGGTTTTGATATAGATTTTTTTCTTTCTTAGGCAGTGTTTGCTTACTCTGTGATGGGTTTTAATTGAGCCTTCTTCATGTCTACAGAGCAGATGCATAAAATCGTTAAGTACTATTGAAAAAACCTCAACAGGAATATCGATTTTTTTCCTACAGTTCTTTCCTGACATGGTCATTACTGAGCACTTAAAGTTATGTATGTTAAAATACATTGACCTGGTAGGTACTGATAAATACAATCTGAGTGATTTTTGATGGCCCAAGTTTACCTCGTTAGATGAAATGATACAGTAGAAATATGAGAAACAGGGAAACATAGGCCACTTTGCCAAATTTGAGGCTGTAAGAAGCAAAGGTTTTATCTTTTTTCTAAGTGACTTTTCTATGTCAATTATCATTTAAATTTAAGTTCTTTGGTTCCTTATTAATCCAATCACACACACACACACACACACACACACACACACACACACACACACTAGAGGGGCCCGGTGCATGAAATTCGTGTGGAGGGTGGGGGGGTAGGCGATGTCCCTTAGCCCAGCCTGCACCCTCTCCAATCTGGGACCCCTCGAGGGATTTCTGACTGCCCGTTTAGGCCCGATCCTATTGGGATCGGGCCTAAACGGGCAGTTGGACATCCTTCTCACAATTCAGGACTACTCACCTGCCTACCTCCCTGATTGTCCCTAACTGCTTCTGCCTGCCAGCCTGATCACCCCCTAACCACTATCCTGCCAGCCTAATTGATGTCTAACTGCTCCCCTGCCAGCCTGTTTGCCCCCAACTTCCCTCCTCTGCCAGCCTGGTCACCCCAACTGGCCCTCCCCTGCTGGCCATCTTGTGGTGGCCATCTTGTGTCCACATGGGGGCAGGATCTTTGATCACATGGGGCAGCATTCTTGTGTGTTAGAGTAATGGTCAATCTGCAAATTACTCTTTTATTAGATAGGATAGAGGCCTGGTGCATGGGTGGGGCCAGCTGGTTTGCCCTGAAGAGTGTCCCAGATCAGGGTGGGGGTTCCCTTGGGGTGAGGCGCGGCCTGGGTGAGGGGCCTGTGGAGGTTGCAGGCTGGCCATGCCCCCCAGAAACCCAAAAGGAGGCCCTGGGATCTGGGATTAATCTATGTCTACAATTGAAACTTTGTAGCCTGGAGTGGAGCCATGCCTTCTGCTTGCTCCATGGCAGCAGCCATTTCTGTTTGAAACTTTTTAGCCTAGAGTGGAGGCAATGGCAGGCTGAAAGCTTGGCTTCCTCCATTGCCAGGGAAACCCAAGCCTCTGTTCTCTCCAGTTCAGTGGCTGCTGCCATTTCTGTATCTTTTATAATTGAAACTTTGTAACATTGAGTGGCGGCTTAGGCAGGCAATGCAGGCGGAAAGCTTGGCTTTATCTGTTGCCAGGGAAACCCAAGCCTTCCTCCTGCTCTGAGTGGTGGCAGCCATCTTGGTTGGGTTTTATTTGCATAATTTGCTCCTGATTGGCTGGTGGGCATGGCTGTGGGCGTGGCTTGTGGGAGTGGCAAAGATATAGTCAAATTTGCATATTACTCTTTTATTAGATAGGATATATATATCTCCGGTCTGAATCCAAAGATCTGAGGATCAGGAGAACTGATGGGATAAGTTTCTTTCCAATGGTATGAGAATACCAATGACCCAGCTCATGCAGTCAAGAGAGAGAGCAAGTTTACCCTTCCTCCACCTTTTTGTTCTATTCAGGCCCTCAACAAATTAGATGAGGCCCTCTCACATTGGGGACAGCAATCTGCTTTCTTCAGTCTACTGATGCAAATGATAATCTCATCCAAAAACAGCCTCAGAGATACACCCCAAAATAATGTTTAACCAAATATCTGGATAACCCAAGCAGGCACATAAAATTAACCATTACAATTTCACAGTTCCTATAAGTTAAATGACATTGTTTAAAGTCAAACTGCACAACATTAGGAAGTGGCAACAAATTAGAATTATTTTCTCTCAAATAATTCAGAGAAGATGGACCATTTTTTTTTGGGGGGGGGGGGGGTTCATAGTAAGTTCCATAGAGTTGTCTTTCTGTTCATTTGTAAAACTTTTTAAGACCAGAAATCATGTTATGCAACGTATGTTCACCTCTAAACTTAGACTGTTTCTTGGAACGTAGAAGACACAGCATAACTAAGGCAAGAAAATATGAAGTCACTGAACATTTGTAGGGAATCATGAGATCAGCTCATTCACACTGAAATGTAACCCATAAGCAAAAGCCCTTGAGTAGAGGACCCACTATGTGAAGCTTGGTGTTTCATGGCTAAATAATCAATTGGAATGAATGTTGCTCTTCCCACAGGTATTCACACTAGATCTTCAGCTCAGACTAAATTAATAGCAACTGTGGCCAATATCTTAATTTTTTCCCTTGCTAAATTACTATGGAGGTGAATTTTAGCAACTTAATCCACCAAGCTTAAACTAATTCTTCATTAAAGCATAACTTTGTCCCACAGGGAAACTTCTAAATCCAACAGATATGAGCATGAACACCTCCAGTTTGTTTTAATTATTTTTCTTAAATGAGAAGCTGAGCACATTTTTCTAAGGATTAAGTCACTTTAGGTCTCACAAATGTGGTATTCTCAAACTAAATCCATGGACTCTCATGTTGCAATTCTTTGGCAACTGGAGGAAACCCATTTTGTATCACTATGGAAAAAGCATTTAAAGAACCCAGGAAAGCTTCGACCTGCTAACATCTCTGCTAAATTCAATCTTAATACCCTAAAAGTCTATGGAATACATTCCTTCTTAAATCTTGGTCAGGCTTTCAAATGAGCAAAAAGTTATTTTTAAAAATGAAAACACTTAAAAGCATGAGAAGACAAGCCACAGAATGGAGGAAAATATTTGCAAAGAATATTCCTGATAAAGGGCTGTTAACCAAAATATAAAAAGAACTCTTAAAACTCAACAATAACAAAATAAACAACCTGGTTTTAAAATGGACCAACGATCTGTACTGGCTGGGTAGCTCAGTTGCATCATCCCACACACCAAAGTTTGCAGGTTTGATTCCCAGTCAGGGAACATACCTAGGTTGCAGGTTTCAAGGTTCCATCCCTGTTTGGGATGCATGTGGGAGGTAACTGATCAATGTTTCTCTCTCACTCCCTCTCACTCTCACTAAAAAAAAAAAAAAAAAAGACCAAAGATTTGAACTGACCATCAAAGAAGATATGCAGATTACAGTTCTATAAAAAGATGCTCAGCATATTAGAAAATTGCAAGTTAAAACAATGAGATATTGCTACACATCTATCAAAATGGCAAAAATTCAAAACACTGACAATACCAAATACTGGCCAAGATGTGGTGTAACAGAAACTCTCACTCACTGATGAGGAGAATACAAAATGTTACAGCCACTTTGGAAGACAGGCAGTTCTTGCAAAAACTACACATACCCTTACCATATGGTCTAGCAATCATAACCCTTGGTATTTGCCCAAATGAGTTGAAAACTATGTCAACACAATAACCTGCATACAATGTTTATGGCTACTTTATTTATAGTTTATCAGCCTGTCCTGCACCCTCTCACAACCTGGGACCCCTCGGGGGATGCCTGACTGCTGGTTCAGGCCTAATCTGGATCAGGCCTAAACCGGCAGTTGGACATTCCTCTCGCAATTCAGGACTGCTGGCTCCTACCTGCTGGCTTGCCTGCCTGATCACTCTTAACTGCCTCTGTTTGCTTGCCTCATACCTGCCTGATTGCCCCTAACTGCTCACTTGCCTTCCTGGTCACCCCTAACTGCCTCTGCCTTGATCCCCACTACCGCAGTTTTATTTGAAAGGATGTCTGCAAGGTCGTTTGGCTGTCTGGTCTAATTAGCATATTATGCTTTTATTATTATAGATTGCTAAAATTTGGAAGCAACCAAGAAGTCCTTTAGTTAGTGGATGAATAGATAAGCTGTGGTAAATTCATATGATGAAATATCCAACACAAAAGAGAAATGAGTCATCAAGCCACAAAGACATGGAGGTACATCAAATGCATAATACTAAGTGAAAGAAGACAATCTGAAAAAGCTCCAATTATATAACATTCTGAAAAGGTAAAATTATAGAGACAGTAAAAATATCAGGGGTTGCCAGGAGCTAGTGAGAAGGGGAATGAATAGGTGGAGGACAGAGGATTTTTAGTTCAAGGAAATATCTATATGGTACTATAATGGTAGATATGTATCATTATATACAAAGTGGGACAAAAGTAAGTTTACAGTTGTGAGTATATGAAACACAGAGTTGATGAAGCTACTGTAATGACCATAATCTGTATGTATTTTTCCATATGAACATCTATAAAACCACTTTTGCTCCACCTTGTATTTGTCAAAACCCACAGGATGCATACCACCAAGAGTGAACCCTAATGTAAATGATGAATTTGGGGTGACATTGATGTGTCACTGCAGTTGCATGGATGGTAACAAATGTACCACTGGTGAGGGGTATAGTGCACAAGTGGGTGAAGGGGATATATGGAAACACTACTTTCTTCCCAATTTTCTGCAAACCTATAACTGCTCTAAAAAATAAATTTTAGCCCAGCCAGTGTGGCTGAGTAGTTAAGTGTGGACCCATGAACCAGGATATCATGGTTTGATTGCCCATCAGGGAATATGCCCGAGTTGCAGGCTCAATCCCCAGAAGGGGATAAGCAGGAGGTAGCCCATCAATGATTCTTTCTCATCATTGATGTTTCTATCTCTCTCTCTTCCTTTTTTTGAAATCAATCAAAATATATTTAAAAAATCCTGTATAATAAAAGAGAAACATGCAAATTTGACTGTACCTTCGCTCCTGATTAGCTATGCTACCAGCCAATCAGGAGCGGGGGCGGGCCCAAGTGGCACGAGTGCCGGGCCCTGGGGGTGGAGATGAAATGGTGGTGGCAGTGAGTACCCAGCCCCGGGCGCTGTGCGGGGAAGTGGCAGCAGCAGCGGTGGTGGTGGCAGCAGGGAGCGCCCGGCCCTTGGGCGCTGTGAGCAGATGTGGTGGTGAGTGCCCAGCCCCTGGGGTCTGGTGATCACAGGCAGCCAGGGCTGAGCTGAGCAGAGCTGAGGGTGAGCCATCAGTTGGACATCCCCTAAGGGCTCCCAATATGTGAGAGGGGACAGGTTGGGTTGAGGGATCACCCACCCCCAATGCACAAATTTCGTGCACTGGGCGCCTAGTAAAATAATAAAATTCAATGGAAAAATATCATTGGGTGAGGACCAACAAACAAAAAAGACATAAATGATGTTTTGATATACATTGTGGATTACCACAATTAAGCTGGTTTACATATTAACCACCTCACAGTTACCATTGTGTGTGTGTGTGTGTGTGTGTGTGTGTGTGTGTGTGTGTGTTGAGAACACTCAAGATCTACTCTCTTAGCAGATGTCAAGTATATGGTAAAGTAATATTAACTCATCACTCAGTACATTAAATCTCCAAAACTTATTCATCTTGCATAACTGAACTTTGTACCCTTTGATTAACTTTCCCCCATTTTTCCCAGCCTCCCAACCCCCAGCAACCACCATTCTACTCTCTGCTTTTAATTTTTTAAAATTCCACAAGTAAGTAAAATCATATAATATTTGTCTTTCTGTATCTGGCTTATTTGTCTTCGCAAAATGTCCTGCATAAGCTACACTTTAAAGCATCCTTGGAAAGATGGAAAAATTAGGTTGGGAGGAAAGCACTTTTATTAAAATACTAAAAAATTTAATAATCACAATGGGAACACTGACCCCTAATAAACCATATGTCGCGTTGTTGAATTATTTCCACTTTTACATGTGTGGTCAAGCATGAAAGTTTGCTTTTAATTTACTTTACAAGGCTTTCTTCATATCCTTCTCCCCAAACTACAAGGTGCATTAGTAAGGCAATAAAATAAATCAGATTCCACATAATTCAGCATCTTAGAAAAACCTAAAGAGCCAGTCTAACAAGAAAGAACTTAAGAAAGGTGGTAAGAGAAACAGCCTTCATATCTCTGAGAATCAGCATGAGCAACAATCCAAAAAAGCCTTGTCTTCAAAGTTTAGAAACAATGTCTGGACTGCATTTTCTATTAAATTTCTGAGACACCACATCAACCATGTTAGCATGTGGACACTTTTTGTCATTTTTTAAAATAAAGACTTCAGCATGATTTAATGGGCACCTACTTTGAATAGCTAATGTATTGGAATCTTTATAGTCAGTTGATATTGAGATAAGAGCAACTTCTTAGAAAATGTTGCTCAATTATAATTTAGTCACCAATATAAATTAAATGGCACAAGCAGAATTAGAACAAATCTTGAATATATCTGGAGTCCATTCTAGGCTCACCCTTTTAGATTCTCTTTTTAAAATATAATGGAGAGAAAGAGAGATGGAAACATCAATGATGAGAGAGAATAAGTAATTGAGTGCCTCCTGCACTCATTACTCATTATAAGATCAAGCCAATAGAACTGTTAACTAATAAAATTCAATGATATTGAGTGATAGAACTTTTAACTGTTATGCATTTAGTTTATACACTGAATAAAATTGGGGGCTTTCATTTGTGCAGTTGTGGATGTGCACTGAGTCCCTAAGCTTTTGATCAGTCATCAGTGACACATGCCAATATCTCCCTAATTAGTTTGGGAGTTGGGCTTCATATCACATTAAACAGAGGTGACACTTCTGGCCAACAGTGTGACAGATGACCTTTCTGGTGATCATGACACCTTATAGATCATTTAACATGGGGAGTTCTGACATATGACCAAACTTCTTAAGCATTAGAAAAACATCATGCAAGTCAATGCCATGGTGGAATCTGCTGTCATCTCCAATGAGTGTCCACAACTGTCATTGGTAACTTTGAGAATTGTTGCCAATGATGTTGAAGACAGAGAGTTAAGCCTCATCCCTGCAGAGTGGCCCAAATTTATCTCAGGGGAAGAAAATGATACCTGGAAAAGAAATCAAGGAGTTTTTTATTTCTTCTTGAACTTACAATACAATTGTTAGACTTCTGTTCATGCAATTGGAGATTCTAATTAGCAAATAAAACTACTGGGGTTTGAAGCAAAGGCACATGCAGTAAAACTGTTGAATGAATAGATAACAAGATGAATCTGATTATTGCTGCAACTCTGTATAGTAATAAACATCTTACTTATTGATTCAGTCACTTATTAATCCATTTAACAAATAGTTATTGCATGCCAGCATTATGCCAATACCTGGGCTAGGCACCATGCCTTCAGAGGTGAGTTCAGATTCTGTCCTGCACTTCTGGGACAAACAAATGCAAGGGTATGTGTATAACTATTAATTCAATAATATCACAAAGAAATCTCAAATCACAACTATGGTAAGTGCTACAAAAGAGAGGGACATGGTGCTTTAAGGCTTCAGTGAGAGACATCAGGAGGAGATAATGGTTAAGTTGTGAGCTGAGGATGAATAGAAGTTATACATAGAGAAACATGAAGAATATTTTGGGCAGAAGATAGTGTGTGCCAGAGTCCCCCGAGGAAAGAGAAGTGGGTGCTTTCTCACACTGAGAGAAGAGCAATGTTGCCAGGTACTGTATGAGGCTGGAGGAGGTATGTCATATTCCAGTGCTTTGTTTTTACCCCTAGGAAAACAGTAAGCCATTAAGGAATTTAAGCTGGAGGATGACTTGATTAGTTTTAGTTCCTAAAAAGGTAATTCTGCCATATGAAGAGTGGGGATTGGAGGGGTTGAAGCAGCTGGGGGTGGACCAGTTAGGAGGGTCTTCCAGTAGTTTTGTGGGATGAAGGTTTTTTGAATTAGAGTAGTTAAATAGGAAGGCAGAGATAGTAAGAAGAGATGACGTCATGAGATATTTAGAGAGTAATAGGATTTGGGAGTGAATTGGAAACAGATATTTAAAAAGTGAAAAAGACTTAGTAGTGGATTGAAAATGGAATGGAATAAAAGCGAGCTGTTAAGGATGACCAGCATCATGATTCTAGCCTGCATAACTGAATGGCTGATGATGCCATTCATTGAAACTGGGAACACTTGCAGAGGCCAAGCATCTTTAGGGAGGAAGGTTATGTAACTTTGATTTGGGAATGGAGTTTTCAACACGCGAGTATATGGCTCTAGAATTAAGAAGAGAAGTCTAAACTAGAGATACAAAGATATAATTGGGAGCCATCTGTGTACAAATAGTGGTAATTGAAGGTAAGTTCCTGTGGTAGACAGAATAATGGCTTGCAAGGTAAATGTCCCCTGGTGGGGCAAAATGCCCCTGGTTGAAGGTAATATCATATGCTGCAGTATTTAGCTTGAAAGAAAAATCATAGTATTCATTCCATTGAAATTAAGTTTAGTGACATGTTCCTGAGGAGGGGATAAAGACTCTGCAAGAGTGCTCCAAATAGTATCACCAGGCTAACCAATAATGGCAATTATATTAATTAATTATATGGAAAAGTAATACAAGTTAAATATCTGTACTAAAAAGTTTGTGCATACATTATATCTGAGATAGTTTGACATCACAAAAGCTATCAGTTGGGTTTGCTCAATAGTCTCTGTCCAAGATATTTAAGAGACATTTCATCATTGATTTGTGTAATATTTATGTTTCCCTTTTTGTGTTTTCCTGGCTATAGTCTAAGTCATTTTACCAATAATCTAGAAGATCATTAATATGATTTCTCTAGCCAGTTTTTCTCAATGGTTAGAGCACTGGCCCAAGGACCAAAGGGTCTCAGGTTGGATTCTGGGCCAAAGACATGTACCTGGGTTGCAGGTTCAATCCCCAGCCCAGTCGAGGCACAAGTGGAAGGCAACCAATTGATAATGTCTCTCTCACTTCTATGTGTTTCTCTCCTCCTCCTTCTCCTCCTCTTACTTCTTCTCCTCCTCCTCTCCCTTCTCCTCCTTTTCCTCCTCCTTCCCCTCTCCCCTCCCTTTCACTCTCTAAAAATCATTGGGGAAAATAACTTCATTTTTCTAGCTGAGATATAAGTTGCATCCCTTAGAGAACTCACAAGTGTGTAATGTTTTTTTAATGGACTAGGATCTTGCAAAGACTCAAATCCTCTTGCCCTTCAGATAAGCACTTGGAAAGACAAAGCAGTTGAGTTACTTCTCTAAAACACACAGTTGCTGCTAGAGCAGGCTGGGACTACAGTCTCCCACATAGAGTTCTCTGCCTTTTCACTACATCATGATGCCTCCCACGGCACTAAATTCTTTCAGACATGATTAGTCTTTGCAGTCTTTTGCTCAAGGAGCATGACTGCCTCCTTACACTTAAAAGAGACATTAAAAGACCCAAAGAGCACAAGCCATAAAAAATAACTGATAAACTGACAACATTATAATTTAGAAGTTTGGTACTACAACGGATACCATAATAAAATAAAAGAACTGATAGATGAGAAGACATTTGTAATGTCACAACTAAAAAAGGACTAGTTTCCAGAATATAAAAAGAGTTCCTAATAATTAAAAAGGGAAAAGGTAACAGAAAAAAACATAGACAAAAGTATCAAGAATCAATTAATGCTCTGGCCAGCATTGCTCAATGTTTAGAGCACTGGCATATTTGCCAGAGGATCTCAGGTTTGATTTCTGCTCAAGGGCTCCATCTCCTCCCAGGCAACCAATTGATATGTCTCTTTTACATCAATATTTCTTTCTCTCTCTTTCCCCTCCCTCATATACATATATCTCCTCACTCCTCAGATGAGGATTTAAAAAAAAAGAAGCAATTCATGGGCCAAGAAAAACGAATGGACAATAGATGAATGAAATGATGCTCAACCACAGAGGTAATTAGGAAGATGGAAATTAAAACAAGACAGAAACAAATTTATATAAAAAGTTCAAGTTTGACAATACCTAGTACTGGCAATGCTGCAGAACTCTGGGGACTGTCAGGTGTCCGACAGGAGTTTAAATTGGTGCCACTGACAATAAAAGACCTAGTAAAGTTGAAAATACTCTTACCCTACAATCCAGCAAGGAGGTTAATGGTTCTCAACAAAGAAAGGAATGGCTCACATACTAGGGGATACTTAGCAATGTCTGAAGGCATTTTTGATTATCACATATGGGATTTCAAGGGTCAGGGAGAGAAAATGGGAATACCGCAATCCAGTGGGTAGAGCTGCTAAACATCCTACAGTGAACAGGTCATCTCTACCCACAAAGCATTATCTGACTCAAAATATCAATAGTGGTAAGGTGGGAAAACTGTAGTGGCTTGAACGATGGCCCTCAATGTCTATGCATGTGGACTTATTTGGGGAAATGGTCTTTGCATATGTAATTAATTTAAGAATTTCAAAATGAGAACATCCTGGATTATCGGGGTATGCCCAAAATCCAAGGACAAGTGTCTTCATAAGAAGAGAAGGCACAGACAGAAGGGGAGAGATACTGAAAAGGCAGCCATATAAAGATAGAGACCGGAGAGAACAGCCTCCAGAGAATGCCCACAGCCATCAGAAGTTAGAAGGGGCAAAAAATAGTCCAGGGGACTCTCCACTGGAGCCTCTGGCGGAGGTGACAGCCTGGTTTTGGTTCCTGCGCTGGCAAAGAGAAAAGAGTTCTGATGTCCCAAGCCAGCCAGTTTGTGGTGATTTGCTAGGCAGCTCAAAGAAATTAACACATTGTCCTAGACATGCACTCAACAGAAACACTTGGATATGTGTGGGAGGAGAAAGATAAAAAGATGGCTGTTGAAAAGTTCATTACAGCCAAAACCCTAGCCAGTTTGGAGTTTAAATTGGTGCCACTGACAATAAAAGACCTAGTAAAGTTGAAAATACTCTTGAAGGGTTCCGGGTTTGATTCTAGTGAAGGACACATGCTAGGATGGCAGGCTCGATCCCCAGTAGGGGATGTGCAGAAGGCAACCAATCAATAATTCCCTCTCATCATTGATGTTTCTCTCTCTCTCTCTCTCTCTCTCTCTCTCTCTCTCTCTCCCTCCCTCCCTCTCTGAAATCAATAAAAATCTATTTTTAAAAAATCCTGAAACAACCTGAATTTTTATTAAGGGGAAAACTACAAAATATATGGAAGTTTATTCATTTGATGTTCTCTAGCAATGAAAATGATCAAATTAGAGCTGCTTGTATCAGTGTCAATTACTTCAAAAATATATTTAGAGAATAAAAGCCAATTCAGAAGGATATACATGGTGCAATATCACTTATATAAAGTTTTAAAATCTACAAACCAATATCACAGGATATCTGGTTATCTTTTTTAAAAGTATAATAATGTGCATGATAAACAATGAACCTATAATGGTTATTATTCTATTAGGATATAGAGGAAAAGGAGAGAGAGGGGTACAGAGAAAGCTCCCCATTTGCATCTGAAATACTTAACGTCTTTAGTAAAAAAAAAAAAAAAAAAAAAAAAAAACAGAGCTGTGAAGATTTGCAATGATAATAAGACCTGATAAAGCTGGGTGTTAGGTATGTTGAAATAATCTCCATTCTTGTCTATTTCAAATCATTTCTAAAATTAACTACTTAATGTTTTTAAGACAAGGAAATGTATGCCTTGTAAAACAAATTCAAATGATGTTCACAGGTATCAGGGGAGCAATGAAGAGCATGAGAAAATATGAGGAAACAGAATGTAGGTGGGGCATCTGATTCAACAGGGATGGAACCCTAATGCTGGGCGACCACAGCAGAGCTGCTTCCCTTTCTCATGTTTTCTTCAGGGAGTCTCCTTCCTTTCCTCTACATCTATCTCTGTGCCAGCTCTCATGCTATTTGATTTCAATTGAGAGCATTCTTAGGTGACCTCCTCCTTAGTTTCCCCCTTTTCAACGCTGGTTCACAATTGACTCTCTGATGGTTGTAAACAAGAGGACAAAATAAGCATGGGGAGACCTCCCTCTTTGCCCCTTGGATCACCAACAGCCAACCTGGAGATTTGCCTTATACTTATCCATGACTTGTACTGTACTAGCCAAACTCTCCCCAGATCTGGAGGAATCACAGCTATAATATTTTACATGGAATGCCAGAGTGTGGTGACAGAACTGTCTTATCAACACTTCTGGGCCCTGGCTGGGGTTCTTGTGCTGAGCAACACGAACAAATTGTGAGGGCCTGGAATAGCTTGTGATTATGCACAAAGCACAGCCCAGTTTCTGATCATCAACTTAGTCAAGAAACCCCAAAAGAGGAGTCAGGGAAGGTATGTGACAGGAAAAAATAATATTTAAAAACTATGCTTCTGGTATGTGAGAAAGATTGGCAG
This sequence comes from Antrozous pallidus, assembly GCA_027563665.1. Classification (NCBI taxonomy): domain Eukaryota; kingdom Metazoa; phylum Chordata; class Mammalia; order Chiroptera; family Vespertilionidae; genus Antrozous; species Antrozous pallidus. Next base: position 17,912,038 of record CM050516.1, read on the forward strand.
TTCGAAAATGTTTTTGGAAAGTGGAAAGACCCAGATTGCCTAACAGCCCAAAATACCAAGGCAATTGCTCATCCGTTCCTCTTCAAATTGTCTCTCATGGCAAGGACTGGACTCAGTAACTGAATGATTGACTTGAAATAATTAGGGAGAAAGCACTGTAACATCTGTTCTTTTGGCCATTATAACTGTTACAAAAGGAATCCCTTCACTCACAAATTTTATATTAGATGAGGCACTTCCAAATGTGGGACAAAAACACAAAGTTATTCTTTAAGAAGAAAATAATATAGTCTATTTCCATTTTTGCAGATCATTATCTCCCTTTGTCCACTACATATAATCTATTCCAAGATTTCAAATGAGGACCTTGTTCATAGCATTATTCTTGCTAACCTTGATGTTAACCCCAAAGCTTCTGGACAAGTGCTATAATCTGTTTTCTGCCCTCAGTACATGCACAGAACAAAGGCCATTTAGCAGGAAGGCAGCCATCAATAAGCCCAGAAGAGAAGTCTCATCAGAAATCAACACTGATGGCACCTTGATTTTAGACATCTAGCCTACAAAACTGTGGGAAAATAAGTTTCTGTTGTTTAAGGCATCCCATACATGGTACTCTGTTCTGACAGCGTAAGCTGACTAAGATATTGCTCAATAAATTCTTGCAAAATAAATTATATTGTGATGATGGTGATAATTATGACTGATAGAGCATAAACACTAAGTGTGCAATGATATAAGCTACTGAACTTCCTAAATACCCCAAAATAATTTTTATCTGCAGATCAAAGATACTTCAATTACATTTAATAAGAACACATGGAGAAAAACAAATTTAACTCTTGATCAGGTTATTTTTTTAATCAAATGGAAGTATTTTATTTCAATTTTTAAAGTTTACTTGGGCCTTCTTAATCCATTTTGGTAATTTCCATGATTATGAAATAATAATTCAAAATGTTCATACTCAATATAACCAATGTTGAGTAATTCTATGTCAAACTTCTTTGATTGCCTAAGGCCTGTATATATTTGAACACAGAATTATATAAGAGTGAATAATTAAAATTCCTTTAGGATATAAATCATTTCTTCTTGCCCAAATATATATGTATTCCCTACCCCATCTTCATCAATTTTATGTTTTCCTCTTCTCCTTTGTGTCCCATTTGCTTGCATCATTGCACTTACCACAATTAGAAATAATATATTTATTTGTGTATACTTATCTCTTTCACTAAACAGTAAGCTTCATGAGTAAAGAAATTATGTTCAACTTTATCCCAGTACAGTCATCTCTAGACCTAGCACCATGCCCGCCATATAATAGCATTTATAAATATTTGCTAAATAAGTAAATGCATTTTGCTAAAATAATTACGTTGTTTACCTTTTTAAAAATATGTTTTTATTGATTTCAAAGAGGAAGGGAGAAGGAAAGAGAGAGAAACATCATGATGAGAGAGAATCACCAATCGGCCGCCTCCGCATGCCCCCCAACTGGGGACCGAGCCCACATTTACCTTTCTACCAAACACTAAGTGCAAATTAAACCTTTGTCTTCATTTTAATATTTAAAATAAACCTAATAAGGTCCAATACTTCAAAAGGATTGTTTTGGAATTATATGCACACCCTCAGAGTTCTGCACTGCAAGCTATGACAACCCAGAAACATTTTCTCTTGCCAACCCTGAATGAATCCATCAAGAGAAATAAATACTGCCAATGACTTCTAAACACTCATCTGTGTGATTGGCAAAAAGGGGATAAAATGGGCCTTGCCAAGTGGTCCAGTCATTCTCTCTCAATCAGCACTCAATATGGTTGACTTAGCACCCAGGAACTGTTCTCCAAAAGTCCAGAAAACAAATTCGCTTGCTTGATGAATGTGAGCGTGTTTGCTTTTGCTATTTGTTCTGACTCACAGTTACTGATGTGTGCTCTTATGGGTCATGAGGGGAAAAAATCACAAAAATCTAATCATTGATACTTATAATGATCTTCTCTTAGCTGAGCCCCCTGAAATTGTATCTGAGCAAAGTTCTTTCCAACATCATTCTCGGGTGACTTAGGTCATTATCCAATCATTTATAGTTCTGGAAAGGCCTTAGAACAATAAGCTGGGAGTGTTTCATAGTCTTTAAAATCAAGTCTGTCAGAAAACACATTGTGAAAAAGCAAAAGTATATGACATAAATCTTTATGTTGGTTTAAAATTTAATAACTTTACATTCTCATCTTTTAGTTATTTACTCTGTGTATAGAGGGAAGTGCATTATGCTAAGTGGACCCACTAATCAGCGAGGAATAAATTAGGGAGGTGCATTAAGCCTTTTAGGCCATTAGGATAGTATTTAGTTCACTGGTCATTTACTTACAGCAAGGAACCAAGGTCCTTCTTGAAGATGAGCCATTTAATCCCAGCTCACCCACATGATCCTGCCCAATATGCATTTTCCTAGTTTAATTTCCTCTGTAGGTTTCCTTTTATTTGTCCTATTTTATTTCTCCCATTTTATAGGCATGTTGTCTAATTTAAACTTAATTAAAACTTTCAATTATGGGGGGGGGGGGAAAGGGATACTTCTGGACACCTCCTAGGAAACACTCCATTAATGGGAACTTCTTAATAAGCAAAATATCTTATTGTGCCAACTAGATCCAAAACTGTGGCTTCAAAGATCTAACCTGTTTTTTCCAAAGCATGGCTCAGGCTGGCCAATGATGATGACTAAATGCCTCAAAGCTGTAGAGTTTCATGTCTGCGATCACAAATTTTCTTGAAATGTAAAAAAAGTGCTATGTTCACCTGATGCTTGTGAGTGATTCAGGAATAAATCATGATCCAAATGAGAGAAAACCAAACCAAGGAAAGGACTTTTTCTGGAACTATTGGGAAAGATGCTGTCTCTTCTCTGTGCTTTTCAAGCTGATAAGACATAATTCTGGAACTTCTAGAAGCCTAGCAAGCCAACAAAGAGAAAGGCAGGCCTTTTGTAGACTTCCCCCGAGAGCAGTTTCTTTGTCTGCGAAGCCATAGCTCAATTACTTAACACTGAACTGAATGCATTTCCCACTGGGTCTCAGGCAGCGACCACTTCCTTTACTTCTGACCAAGGGCCTGGACTCAAGCCCTCAGCACCACTCTACCTAATGACGATCCTGGAGAAGCCTCCTCAGATGTCTACAAGGTCATCAAACCAATTTTTTAAAAGTTCTGGTGGTACTAAATAATAACATATTAGATACATCTTAATTCAATGCTACCAACGTATCTCTGGGAAAGAAATTTTTATTGAGAATGTGCTGATATCATTAATGATTATGATTATGACTAGAGGTCCAGTGCATGATATTCGTGTACAGGGGTACGTGTCCCTCAGGCCAGCCTGCACCCTCTCCAACCCAGGACTGGTGGTTCCTAATTGCTTGCCTGCCTGCCTTTCTGATTGCCTCTAACCACTCCCCTGCCAGCCTGATTGATGCCTAACTGCTCCCCTGCCAGTCTGTTTGCCCATAACTTCCTTCCCTTGCAGGCCTGGTCACCCCTAACTGCCCTCCCCTGCAGACCTGGTCCCTGCAACTGGTCTCCTCTACAGACCTTGGTCCCCCACAACTGCCCTTCCCTGCAGGCCCGGTCATTCCAAACTTCCCTCCTCTGCCAGCCTGGTCATCCCCAACTGCCCTTGCTTGCAGGCCTGATCCTTCCCAACTGCCCTCCCCTGCTGGCCTGATTACCCACAACTGCCCTCACTTGCAGGCCTGGTCCTTCCCAACTGCTCTCTCCTGCTGGCCATCTTGTGGCAGCATCTTGTGTCCACATGGAGGAAGCTATGTTGTGTGTTGGAGTGATGGTCAATTTACATATTACTCTTTTATTAGATAGGATTATGATGATGATAATGATAGCTATGATATTGCAGTTATTTCTTGAACATCAATTCACACTAACCTTATGAGGATATTGCTCTTAACTTATGGATAAAAAAAATGAGGCTCAGAACTTGCCCAAGTTTACTCAGTAACTAAGGACAGAGGTAATATTTCAATCTACTACATCTATACAGTTCTTTACTGGTTGGAGAACCACAGACAGAAGAATTACCTGGATCTTTGTTTAAAACAGATTTCTTAAGTGCATATATTTCTTCAGCAGATGAGTGGATTAAAAAACTGTGTACATCTACAGTTTGGAACACTACAGTGCTATAAAAGGGAAGGAGCTCCTACCATTTGCAACAGCATGGATGGACCTGGAGAGCATTAATCTGAGTGAAATAAATCAGTCAGAGAAAGACAAATATCACATGACCTCACTTATTTGTGGAATATAATGAACAACATAAACTGATGAACAAAAACAGAAACAGAGAAGCATCTATCAGACAGTCAAACCTCAGAGGGAAGGTAGGAGAGGGTGAGGGTAAGGGGGAGCGATCAACCAAAGGACTTGTACGTATGCATATAAGCCTAACCAATGGACACAGATACCAGGGAGGTGAGGGCATGAGCGGGTGAGGTGGGGGAGGACACTGGGGGGATAAGGACACATATGTAATACCTTAATCAATAAAGAAAGAAAAGAAACATAGATTTCTGATCCATACCCTTCAGAGACTGGAATTAGAATCTCTCAGAGTGGGGTCCATTAACCTTTTCTTTAATACACCTTAAAATTTGGGAAGCATCTCACTCACTACAGTCTTTTCATAAACAGTCTCAAGTCCCTGGCCTCAGCTTGTTCAGCCAGCCTCTCTCTGCTTACCATATCCTTAAAAAATGGATTCTGAAAGGGATCATATGCACCATTTTACCTCCTAGAACCCATCTGTTTCTCCAATGGTTCTAAAATGGATAGGAAATGAAGAAGGATGAAACAAACTGGAAGGTTTGCACAGACATATGTGTATATAGTTATAGAAAACTATATTCCTTAATTTTTGACTTTGCAATAATTATATATTCAGAGGAAGTTGCAAGGAAATGTATAAGAAGAACCTATGTACCTTTCACTCAGTCCACTCCCACCCCACAATGTTAACATCTTGCATAACCACAGCACAGTATGAAAACCAGGTAATATACCCTATTCAGATAAATGCCCTTATTTGTGTGTGTATGTATGTGTGTGTGTGTGTGTGTGAGTGTGTAGTTCTATGCAATATAGTCACATGTATAGCTTTGTATAATTACCACTAAAATCAAGATATAATCGCTACAAGGCTCCTTGTGCTCCCCCATTATAGCCACACACATCCCATCCTTTACTCATGGCAAATACTAACCTTTTCTTTATCACTATAATTTTATTACTTTGAGAATCCTATATAATAAAACCCAAATATGCAAATCAACCTAACAGCAGAATGACCGGTTGCTATAATGTGCACTGACCACCAGGTTGCAGATGCTCAACACAGAAGCTTTCCCGTGGTGGTCAGTATGCTCCCACAGGGGGAGCATTGCTTAGCCAGAAGCTAGTCTCACCACTGGTGAGCACAGAGATGATGCCAACAGGCAGAGATCCTCCGAGGGGTCCCAGACTGCAAAAGGGGCCCCCCTTCCAGTGCACAAATGTTGTGCACTGGGCCTCTAGTGGTATATAAAGGGAGTCATATTGTATGTAGCCTTTGTAATTGGCTTTTTTTCTGAGCATAATTCCCTTTAGATTCGTCCAATACATGTTGATTTATTGTGTGTATCCACAGTTAATTTCTTTTTATTTCTCTGCAGTATTCCATGGGGTGAGAAAACCAGAGTTTAACCATTCAACCATTGAAACACATTTAGGTAGTTTTCAGTTTGGAGCTGAATAAAGTTGCTATGAACATTCATGTACAACTTTCTTGTAAATATAGTTTTAATTTATCTGGGATAAAGGCTCACAAGTGTAATTGCTGAATCATATGGAAAGTTCATTTTTAGTTTTAAAGGAAACTGACAAACTATTTTCTAGAATGACTGAACCATTTTACATTCCCACCAGCAATGTACAAGTAATATAATTTCTCTACCTCCCTGTCAATATTTGGTGTCATCACAATTGTGCCATCTCCAAAAAGAGATAGTTTTATTTTTTCTTTTTTAATCTATATGTCTTTTTTTTCTTGTCTATTTTCACTGGGTAGAACCTCCATTACTTCCTTCAAGTAATGCAAAGAAAAGTGTTTTTAGAGAAAGAGAGAAACAAGAATAAGAAACAGGGAAAACAAAAGTGCATACTTGAATCCTAACATATCACTAATTAACTGTAAATGCTCTTAAGTATACTCATTAAAAGACAGAGAATACCAGAATGGATTTAAAATCATGACTCAATTATATTGCCTAAGAGAAACCCATTTCAAACATATGACATATATTGAAAGCAAAATAACAGAAAAAATAGCATTTAAACATTGATTTTTTAAAAATCAAGTATGGCTATATTAATTTAAGACAAAGTAAATTCAGTACAGGAAATTACAAGAGGTTGAGAGGAACATTATATAATGGTTAAAAGGCCAATCCAGAAGACGATGCAGCAATGTTAAATGTGGATATACAAAACAGCAGAGTTGCAAAAAAAAATGTGAAGCAAAAACTGACAGAACTAAAAGTAAATTTATATTTACAGTTGAGTAATTCTATACCCTGCTTTCATCAATTAGAAAATTAGTAAGGATTTAGAAGAATTCAACAATACCACCAACTGGATCTAAATGACATCTATAGGATATTCTTCCCAGGCACAGAATATACATACTTTTCAAGTTCCCATAGAATATTCTCCAAGGCAGATCATACCCTGGATTATAAAACAAATTTTAGCAGCCATGGCTGCTTGGCTAAGTTAGTTTGAGCATTGTTCCATGCACCAAAAGGTTGCAGGTTCAATTCCTGGTTAGGGCTCATACCTACATACCTAGGTTGCAATTAGGGCATGTATGGAAGGCAACCAATCTATCTTTCTTTCTTTCTTTCTTTCTTTCTTTCTTTCTTTCTTTCTTTCTCTCTCTCTCTCTCTCTCTCTCTCTCTCTCTCTCTCTCTCCTCACTCTTCTCTTTCTCTCTAAAATCAATAAACATAATCTCAGGTAGGATAAAAAATATTTAACAAGTTTAAATCATACAGAGTATGTTTTCTTACCATAATGGAATAGAACTAGAAATTACTAACAGAAAGACAAAAAAGTACCTTTAAACACATGGAAATTAAAGATCTTTTTAAACCTCTCTTAGTCTCTCTTCTCTCATATCACCTCAATAAATTGTTGACAATATAAAATTGTCCCATCCATCATTTCCACATATGTTAATCTTACCAGATTTCAGGGGAATAAGTAAATTAAGTCAAAGCACATAAAAGCAATGTTAAACCTGAAAACTACAACCTGAAAACTTCTCTTACCCTCTCATTTTATGGAAAGTGGAGGGCACTGATGAACCCCCAAAGCTATAGCCTCTGCCTGAGATATGCCTGGAGGCTCATAAGTAATTTAAGGTTTTCATCTTATTCAGCTGAGATTTTAGGCATCAAGGGTAAAACTACCCTTCTCCTCAGCCGCCCGCTTCTTCCTGATGGCACACAACCTAAGGCACATAAGCAAGGAAGGAATGGGTCCAGTGGGCAGTGCTGTGCTGATCTGTAATCAGGTGTCATTTCAGCAGAAAATTGCATTCTGCCCTTTTTCAGAGCTGAGAAGTAAAGCATGACTCCAGCAGAAATGGTTCACTCTGGTCCCTTCAAGGACTGAGCCTGGTAAGTGAAGACTTCAATCTGTTCCACTCACAGAAAAGGGCCTCTGAGTGACTTTAATCAAAACGTTGATGGACGAAGAAAGAGCCCAAACAGCAATGCCCTTCATCACTTGGGTCTCAGAACCGAAGGAAAGAAGCCACTGAAAATAAGTTGCTGCTGTTTACACAAGTGAGACTGACAATGGCAGAGCAGGTGGGGCTGAAATCATTTCTTATTGCCTGTTCTGAAATGGTCTAGAGTCAGCCCAAAAAAATACGTTGTGTTCAGAAGGTATACAGCGCCGTTTGTCTGCAAACACAGACGGTACCTCTGACCTGCACTCCTTTATGTACCCTGGGCTCCCAGATAGAAAACAAGTACCTGGTTTAACTGGGTGGTTTTCTGGAAAAACAAGTGCTATCTGCTGTTTAAACCCCTTCAATGGCTTCCTGGAATAAAGTTGAAATTCCTCAGTGTGGCTCATAGGTAATGCCCCAGGAACTGCCCTTACCTACTCTGTACCTTCCCTCTGTTCTACACTCCAGTCAGACAGAATGAACTTCTGTCAGTTCCTCCTGTGCATCATGTGCAGATCCTGTTCTCTTTGCTTAGCACACTCTCTGTCTCTTAGACTTTGATTAAGTATGAGGGCAAGGTTTGAGGGGCCATGTTGCATGACTGTAAGCTCCATTAGTAACAAAGCGGGCTCCCAACTGCTACTTCACAGATAGAGAACATGAAAACATCCCAGGAAACAGGAAGCATTGTAGGCCCTCCAATATTGACAACTTAAGAAACACACTTTATAAAAGCCTTGGATTTAATGCATTTAGTAGTATCCAACAGAGTATGTTACAAAGAAGATCAAAGTATATTAAGTTGTCAGCTGGGTTATAGAATATTCTACTAAATTTTCTAACTCAGTCTAAGATTCCAAGGGGCCCCAAAGGGTCTTCAATATTTTCCAAATTTTAGTTTCAAGAATTGCACACACACTAAAGAATTACAGTGCAATCTTTACCAAGAAGCCAGTGCACCCCACTGCAGTCAAAATGTATTCTGAAGGGTTGCAGAGCAATAGCTATGGCTCACTGGCAGATGAAGAATCTACAGGTTAACCTATATCCCCCAAGAAATCAATCCAGGGGCAAAGACAGCCTCAGAGCTTTGAGGATGTTTCTTATCAGAACGGGACTGGAGCACTTGGTTTTCATTGGTGCCCCTAGAAGGGTTAAACCGAAGAGCAACTAACAAAGATATTTGAGCACAGATGTAATTTGTCTTTGGATGGACCCAAAGTTACTGTTGAGAAAGCAATTTTCAATGTTGTCCTCATGTGGCTCTCCATAAGAGCCAGGCTTACATTCTTTTAGACTTTGTGTCAGATACAGACAGGAGAGAAGCTATTTCCTGCTTCCCAGATGGTGGCATTCTTCATTCCCATAAGACCTTGAAAAGAGTACAGACTCTGAGCTCTCTTGATGGTTTATGACCTAATCTGGAATGAAATAAGTGAACTAAGTAAAGTTTGTGATCTGTTCAAAGTCTATGTCAGCATGTAGATAAAGATGAAGCAAAGCTATTTACAAATAGATTATTAAGATAGAAAATCTTCCATGATCAAAGAGAAATAATATTTTGAAATTACTTAAACCATGTCCTGGTCAAAGGGTAGCAGCCATTATTGGAAACTCAATACCTCTTGCTTTTCATATTATGGTTGAATCTCCCTGTTGGTCTGAGGTTTCTAATTGAGCAGCTTTTCTACAATGAGACACTGAGATGTCTGTAGATGTATCAAAAGAAAAGAATCTTGATAGATAGTAGAGATTAGTTCCACTTCTGTTCCACCCAAGATTTGTAACAGTGGTGCATCACCTCAATCATCTCTTTAAATGCAGAAAGAAAAATCATCTGAGAAATCAGAATATGTTGGAAAAGAAAGAGAAGGGATGAGGAGGAGAGTATCAGAATGCAGGCAGGATACACGTTATAGTCATCTGTTTATTTTAATGGAATGGTTTGTATCTTTAGGCAAACATATCATTCTCCCCAGAGCAGAAGTGCAGAATGAAGGCACAAACCTCATTAACCTTTGAAGGCTGAAATCAATAATCTGCAATAAATCTATTGTTGCCAATAAATCTCTCAAGACGCTGTGCTGTGTAGCTGGAAACATTGGTGGATGTAGTAGCTACATCCAGGTGATGGCTACAGTTGGCCTCGTTGGTTTTCAGGACCTTCTAAGATGAAATGAGTTATTGACGTTTACATGGGACTTGGCTTTCCATAGGGGTTAGTAATCTGTTTTTGTAGTTGAGAACACAATGGAATCATTTCTCTTTCCATGACTCCATCTAAGGAATGACATGAAAAAAGAAACACAGGAAGGCAGGAACCAGCCAGAAGTTCCTTCTACTTCCCTGAAAAATAGGCATGTGGCCCATGCTGGGGAAATGAAAAGAGATGCCTTGAGCCCACAACTGTCTTTCCTCACATAGTGACTCTCCCACAGTAGGAATCCAAAAACCTTTGTTGAAAAAGTAAATGATGGCCTTGGCTTTTGAGAGTCGACCTTTGTTACATATGCATGTTATATGTATGTATGTATACACACATGTATATGTATATGTACACATCTATTATATACCCACATATATATAAAATGTTTGAGACAAGGGAGTGGAATTCTTGCCTATTTATATTGAAAAAATAAAAAAAGGACATGAAAGTATTTACCAGTTACTGAGAAGTGACTGGAAAATAGAATGACAGGAAATAAATGGGACCATGAATCTGTATTCCAGTGGAAATACTATGAGAGCAACCTCCTTGCTGGGTTCACCACTAATGTCTCCAGGCCCTGAAACAGTGCCTCGGAAACTGGCTGCTCAACCAGTGTCTGACAGTTAAATGGTGGATGCATGGGCAGATAAGTGGGTGAGGAAATATCCACTAGGAGGAGGAGAAATAGGAGAACAGTTGTGAGAGTATTTGTAGAATAAAGCAACAGGACCATCCCATAACAAGGAACCAGCCATTCAGATGGCTCCATCTGGTGTTTTTGGATGAGCCTCTTCCTAGCCAGGGGGAAGACTTTGGGTTCCAGTGCAGTGCATCCAAACAGCAGACTCTAAATAGGAAGGGGCACATTCCTATCACACCATCTTATCTCCCTAACATCTCCTGCCCTAGGTCAAATAGAATCACCTCTGGTATTTCAAAACACTGTTGAGCCCTCTGACAACCACACTCTGTACTAAAGTGCTTCCCAGAGGAGAAGCCGCCAGTTGCTTTAGCATCAGAGGGAGGCTAAGGATGCCTTCCCTGCAGAAGCTCCAGGTTCAGTCATAACCAATTAGCCAGGTGCTGCTTACCCTGTTAGTTTTCCCCCCTCCTATGAGAGGTCCTGGGTACTAGGCTTTGTTATTTAATGAGCCAAAATCTACTTCCTAAATATAAGAAGCAGAAAAGGTAGAAATTGTTGCACCAACTTCCAGTTTCCACCAAACAGAAACCATTGCTTAGACTGATCTGCTTAATGAAGAACTTTTAAACGGCTCATTCTCTAAATTGTCCTGCCCAGGCTACAGGCATCTGCACAACTCAGATCGCCAGGTCCTGCTGCCAGTGACTCAGATAATGGGCACAAGATAGGGCCAAGGGGTCTGCATTAACAAGCACCCCAGAAAAATCATAAGCACACTAAAGTTAGAGAACCCCTGATTCAAAACCAAATGTCCTTGCTCCTCCTCTGTAAGAGTCGTGCAAACATCTGGTCTCCACAGATATTGGGAGGAAGAGTGTTCTCTGGACAGCACAGTCAAGGAAAAAGCATATTTGTTGTGTATCTGCTGTGTGAGAGGCAGCACAGGGCAAGCTGTGTCCTCTGGAAAGAGGCTGCCCAAGTTTGAATCCCAGCTCCACCAGTTACTAGCTGTGTGACCTCCAACTAGTTAATCAGCCTTTCACATCTCACTTTCCTATTTGGTGAGCGGAAATGGTTACCACAGTACCTGTCTCTCTGGATTCTGGGGATTAGATAAATTAATATTCTTAGGGTATTCAGAACACAGCCTGGCCCACAATCAGTGACCACTGAGAGTTCCCACTGTTGTTACTCTGCAGTTCACCGCTATTACTATGTTATTACACAACTCAGGAGACCTGTGAAAAGAGCAACCCATCCTGCCCTCCTGGTGCTTAAAAATCACAAGAAAATCAGGCATGAAGCACAATCTCTATCCAATGTATTAACAAAAATACAAGTGCCACAGTCCCAGCGGTGATTAACGTGTACAAACACGGGGCAGAGTACCCGAGCCAGGATGTGTTTGGCAAAAGCCACGAGGTAGCCAAAGTTTCTGAGAGTCCCAAGATCAAAATGCTAGTCCCCTTCCTGCCTCTAAACGAACTATGGTAAACTGAGGCAAGTCCTTCCCCTTCCTGACTCTCAGTTGCCCCATGTAGTATAAAATAAGGGACTTGGCTAAGATGATTTCACAGGTCCTTCTTGCTGGGGTAGAACTGGGGACAGAGAATTGGTACACTGTAGAGACAGCCCCTCAGGGCCTCGCTGGGAGAGCCAGAATCCCCATCCAGGAGTAGGGGGGAAGAACCAGGGTGGGGAGGACTCAGAGGTCAAAACCAATCCTCCTCTTGCCAGAGTTCTCCTCAGCTCAGCCCTGCAGACATAGTGCCTTTGGTTAAAGGCATCCTTCTCCAAAATAATACTTCTTAAGAAAGATGACAGAAAAAAACACAGCCATATGCTATGTGGGGAAGCAGTACCTGGCTTACCCTTTGGGTCTATAGAAACAGGAGTGCACGTTTTCAGGTGGCCATAAGTAATGGAACATTAGCTAAGAAACAAAGAGAGGGAATGTAGAGAGGAAAGGGGAGGGTGGTGAAGAAAGAGAGAAGGGGGAATGGAAATACAACACGAGCCAAAAGTTGGGGTGGCACCATTAGCATGCAGAGTGTGCGATTCAGTAGCTCACTCGCTGCTGTTCTTCCGTCCCCCACCACCCATCACCTGGACTCCATTCTAACTACATTACAGAACCTTTCAGTGGCTTCATCTGTCCTCATGTATTTCTTGAGCAGCAAGAATAGATGAATGACAAGAACTACCAACCAGCTTCCCAGGTAGAGATTGGAAACTGTCGTTAGGTAAGTGAGAAAAATGTTTACATTAACCTGCCTGCCTACATGAGCCTTTTTTTCCTTCTTAGAAATATTTCCTTGAATTGGAAAGAGAGAACAGGGTAGAAAGATGGTGTGTGAGGAGTCCGCCTCATTTTGCAGATGGAGAGGAAAAGGCTGGAAAGAGTCGTGACAAGCGCAAGGACACAGAGTGAGGAGGTGGCAAGGCTGAGAGCTGTGCACAAATCGGCTGTCACCTAGTCCTACCAGGCCACAGTCACAAGGAAATGAGGAGCATCTTGGATTTTAATAGTTGCATACAGATGGCAATATTTATCAGTAAAATGAGCATATTGCATCCATGATTTGGGTGACATTATTGCTCAGGGCAAAGCTAAATTGTGTATCTATGTTTAATATGTGAATAAATTTCAGGAACATTATTAGGTGAAGAGTAGAACCATTGATACATATGTAACTGATGGTTCCTGACCAGCCCTTAAGTCTCAGAGAGAAACCATGCCTTTAGCCCTTCATGAGAAAATACAAATAAACAAAACAAATAAACAAAAAGCAAACCAAGAAATCCATCCAGCTTGCAAATCTCTGGAGCAACCTCTGAAAAGTCAAACTCCTCACCTTGTGTTGCGGCACCTCCCCCGCTTCCCCAGGTGACCCGGGAAATAGAGTTGGGTGTTCAAAGGAGTCAGACAAGCATAATATTATATATACACTCGACATCCATCTCCTGTGTGAAACCTCATTGTTCCCGTGTAACAAAAAGTAAATATTTACCGTGAGCAGGAGAGGTGGGGAATGATCAGCGTCAGGCCATCAATCACTGTGAGCCACGCTCCCATTTTAATAACTCTTGTAGGAGAGGGCAGGCAAGGACGGCAAAGGCTGGCCGGGAGATAAGAGTTTGTCAGGAGAGCCCAATCACTCTCGGTTGGAAGAATATAAGCTGAGTCGCTCATGCGTGCAGGTTGTGAAGGTCCCTAAAGATGCGCGCATACACACACACACACACACACACACACACACACACACACACACACTTACTTACTTACTTACTTACTTACTTACTTACTTACTTACTGGTCCCCTTCTATAAACACCATCACCATTCACCCAGTAGCCCAACTCAGAAACCTGAATGCTATCTGCTACTGCTCCTTCTCCCAAGCATGCCTCTATTCCATAAATTGAAAGTTCTGCCTACTTATCCCCAATCCCTTGCTTTCAACCTCCACTACTACTACCTTAACTCAGGCCACCTTAGCCCAGATCTCATCAGTAGTCACCTACTGCGACTCCCAGGCTCCAACCAATTCTCCACACAGAAGCCAAAATAATACATCTGCAATACAAATCTTACTACCACTCTGTACTCCTATTCAAAGCCCTTTGCTGGACTCCGATTGTGTTTAGGATAATGGAATAAGCCCATGGTTCACCAGGCTCTTCATACATCCTTTCTTGTATATTCTGCCTCATCTCAAAATTCCTGTTCCTCTCATCACCCGCCCCCCACCTTATTTCTCAGCCAACTTGAGCATTTTTCAGATCCCTAAATAGACCAAGGTCTCTCAGACCTTCGCATATAGTGTTTCTTCTGCCTAGAAACTTCTTGCCCACAACCTGGATAACTCCTCTGAAAAAAACTTTTCTCTAATCTCAGGGACCAGATTAGACTTCCTGGATATGTGCTCCCGTAATATCACTCTTGGCTGCAAATGCATGCTTAATTGCCTCTTTTCCCCAATAGGCTGTACAGTGGGTGTTTTGTTTATTGCTGTATTTTTAATGCATTAAGAAAAGCTAAGGAGGTACTAAAGAAATATTTGTTGAATGGATGAAGGACTGAACAAATAAAAACCACTTGATGCCAAAGGCTAAGAAGAAAAAGACCACCTACCCACCATCTTACTAAATCCTAGATAAGACTGATGCTGACATTTCCTTATCCTTCCCAATACTGTTGGCCTCATCTAGCTTCTCATTAATGACTCTCCCATCATTTCACTAACTTCTTATCACCTCCACTTTCCAAATTAGAGACTAAGTAATCAAGCTTGATGCTTCCTGGGCAGCTCATCCTTCAGAAAATTACTACAGTCTAATCCAACTCTGAGTCCTCATCTTCATCCTCCATTCCCTACTTATTAGGGATTTTACTGGATAAATTGGACTGCGTTAATGAATTGAAATCGTTTATTTTACTATCAGGTAATTAAACTTCCAAGCTGAGCACACCTGCTTTATCAGAAAAGCAGCATCTCCGAACTTTTCTTGAACTCACTGGAATAGCAAAGCATTTTCTACTCAAAACTACCCTGCAAACTAATCTTAGTTTCTGGGTTTAGGGACACTTTGAGGTCAGATCAACTCATACCTTCGCTGCAGAGAAGCTGGCTTGGAAGGGCTCTGGATAGAGCAGTGCCTCTCCATATGGGGTCACTCTACAGTAACATCAAAACAGAAGCAGACTAAGCACTTAAAGACATGTAGCAATGAACATTGTTGGAAACACAATATTGTTGTGTTGTGTTTTTACAAAAGCATCAATCTGCAACAATTGGAGATAATTTTTTAAAGAATGTGGTCCTTTAGCAGAGGTAGTTTGGGAAACCCTGAATAGGCAAGTCTAGAAATGAATTCACCATGAATATCTCCCATTAATTCTCTTCTCAACATTACACATAAATCTGTGTTCTATAGCAGCTCTATAAAAACCTGATTAAGCCAATTCAGGACAATTCAAAGAATCAAAAATGTGATAGCAGAAGAACCAGTGTTTTTCATAGTATAATTACCCGAGGCTGCTCTGCCTGCTGATCTAATGCCATGTGGCAATGCTCATGGCAGCTAACAGCTAGGAAACACTCCTATGTGCCTGGCCACGGAAGTTATCCATGTGTTCTATTTAAACCTCAGAATTACTTGGAGTAGGTACTATTGTAATCTTCATTTGAATGATGAAACACCCTGAACTAGGTAGTTTAATTAAATTGTGCTAGGTCACACAGGTAACAATTGATGACATCAATATTGGAAATTTAATCCCAAATCTTTAATAAGAGTCCAGAACCTGAGTCCCTAACCCTAAACCAATACTTCCCCTTTCTAATCCACATTCTGTATTGTAGTCCCTTCATGGCAATCTGTGTAATTGGCCTTTTTAAACATATATATTTTTTATTGATTTCAGAGAGGAAGGAAGAGAAGAGAGAGAGATAGAAACATTAATGATGAGAGAGATCAGGTTTTTATAGAGCTACTATAGAACACAGATTTATGTGTAATGTTGAGAAGAGAATTAATGGGAGATATTCATGGTGAATTCATTTCTAGACTTGCCTATTCAGGGTTTCCCAAACTACCTCTGCTAAAGGACCACATTCTTTAAAAAATTATCTCCAATAAATCCTTGATAGGCACCCCACACTGGGGATCGAGCCCACAACCCAGGAATCGAACCGAGGTTGGCCACTGCGCCATACTGCCAGAAACCAATCCTTGTCTCACTAACAGAAAGATGTGGACAGGAAGCCTGGAAGGCTGGTAAACAACCTCAATTGCTCTGAAAGGTCAGAGCTAAAAAAAAACATTGTTAACTAAAACACCTCTGTTTGTTTTTTGTATATATCTGTTATTGGAATTTCCTACCTAAAGGCTATGGGCAAATCCTATAGCCTTAATAAAAGGGATAGCCAGACCAGAGCACAGGGCAGTCCTTCCACTAGATATGGGCTACCACCTGGCCCCCATTTCCCAAATTCATACATTTCTAAGTCTTTCTTCATTTATGTGCTGCCTTCTCCAGAATCAGGGACCCTGAATCACGTGGGATGTGAAAGGGGTTCCTACATTGGGCACCCAACGTGGGGCTCAAACCCATGACCCTGGGATTAAGAGTCCCATGCTCTGCCAACTGAGCTAGCCGGGCTAACAGGGAAGAATTAGATTATAAAGTAGACTTTATTATAGACTTTGGGTTGTATGCTTAAAGAATGTGGTTTCTTGTTCAAATTAAAATCTTAGTTTGTATTTGGAATCTAAAAACTATAAGAAGTGAAACTCAACTACTGAAACCACCTCTGGTGCAGAGAAATCCAAAGGTGGCAGGAGAGGGCAAGGCTATCCACTCTCCTGCAATGAGATTGCTTAAGGTATTGTTTAAAAATTATAAAAGAACTCACAGGAAAATGCAAATCTTGGCCAAATTGGGTGTTAGTTATTACTTCGGAAAACGAAAAAGAAAGAAAAAAAATTTAAGACCTGTCTTTATCTTTTAAGCATGAAAAGAAATTCGGCCAGGTCTGCTGCTGATGCTTCCCCACAAAGTAAGCAGGATGTGAGGGAAGGGAAACACGTGGAGATCCAATATGAATGCCTACTTTCCCAATGTGCTAAAGGAAAATTTCCTTTCTTGCCATGAAAAAGCCTTAAAAATTTAGAAATGTGTCTGGAATTTCTGTGTTCATGGGGAGAGAACTTAGCTATAAGGCAGAATGTGCACATGGTCCGATTTCGGACATTCAGAATGTCTGCAGTTGGAATCTCTCTGCAAAAACTACAGAAAATGAAAAAGCCAAAACTAGTTTTACCTAAAGAAAATGGCAAAAAATCTTCTGGGAAAAAAATGCAAGCTAATTCCAGCAATAGAATTCACATTTCCATAATAAAAAGTAGTTTTTAAAATGCTAATGAACCTTGTTAAAAAGTTAACTTTTTCAGGCCTTTAGAAAAGCAGTAAATTCTCTGTTATAGAATTTATCTAAAGTAAATGTCTTAAAATAATTGGAATTGGATTTGAATCTCAAAGAAATTGTTGAAATATAGATAAATAATGTATTAATTATAAAGATTTAAAAGCACAGGTAACTGGCTTTGTTAATGGAGGAAGAAGGGTAGTTGCCCTTCTGCCAGCATACAGGTAGACCAGTTTTCTGCCAGCAGCCATCTTTTAAAGAATGTGGTCATTTACATTCGAATAAACCAAACCTGGTTTTCCAGAGCCACTGGCAAATAAAAATTATAGTTCAAATTTGCTTCCTCATGAGAAAAACCTAGAGGACAGAATTTAAGCTATTAATTGATTATATCTTGTATTATTCTTAGAAATACAAAGTGATATTAATCTAAGAACTGCTAAATGCAACTTTAAAAGTTCAAAGTGCAAATTAAATTGGGAAAAAAATGTGGTTGTGGTAATTACATGCCTAAAGTATAAGAACTTATTTTTGAAAAAATAAAGTATGTTTTCTCTAAAAATAATTAGGAATTCAAAATAAGTTGCTATTGGTCTAATTAAAAAGGAGGATTAATTCTGTGATACCAACCAAAATTTTTCTATGCAGAAACTAGTCTAAATTTGATTGATATCTTAATTATAAAAAGTATTATAATCTTTAAATCACATATGGGTATATATATTTTGATAGTTTTTTCCATGTTAAAATTTCAAGGTCTTAACCCAGATGATTCTTGGAAAACTCCAAGGGCCCGGAGTAATACAAGAAATTTATTCTCTCTTCTTAAAGGAACTCTTTTTAAATTTAACAGATCTAATATACTTGAACTTGCATGGGAAGTCTTATCAAATAAAAATTAATAAATATATTTTAAATTTTATTAAGATTTTGGCCTCTAGGAAAGGCAAAATGAAGTAACTAAATATTTCTTAAAATCCAAAAGCAGAACTTAAAGTAACAAAAAAAAACCGTAGCTGCCTGCATTCTTAATTAAGCTATGGGTGGGGCAATATTTTCCACTTGTGAAATTTGCTTTACTTTTTAAATGAAGATGCCTACTTTAATTACTTAAATAAATTAATTTTTTATTGAAATTAAGGTTTTCAGGTAAATGAAAAGCCAATGTGTTTGTAAGCAATTTGGTTAAGTATTCTAAGTTACTAAGAACCTGCCATGGTCCCTTTGTGGGTGCAAATAAGAATACCACACCAGTCAGGGCCATGTAATTAACCTTTATCATTCAAAAAAAATACCAAAGTGGAGGTCCATGACAGGGCTGGTGTACAGGCCACTGAACTCACCCCTCCCAAAAGCAAAATCAAATATGCACGCACAGAAGTAGCAATGACAACAGTATGGCAACCGAGTGCTGACTGCACACCTACAAAGAAGAGAAAGAAGCTGAATAGAGAAGGCTGGGAACTGTGGGTACTGTCCAGGCTGGAGGAGCGGGTGAGAACAATTGTTTACCTTGGTTCCCTTGTACTTGAATGGGCGGGAGCTCCATTTGGGCCCTGGCCTATCTCCAGAATCTCCAGCGCCTTTCCAGCTACATTCTTTGGCACCTTCTGCCTCCAGATAAAGGAAAGAAGCAGGGTCCACAAGCTGTCACTGCACACTCCTGGCCTCCCTGTGCAGCCCTGCCCCTCCCCACAGGCAGAGCCTCACATGCCAGAAGTGAGTGCACAGTTACAACCTGCTTCCCATAACTACTCAGCATGCAGGGCTACAAAGAGCCTCCACTACTTGGGACCGCTTTCACAGCAACCAGCCAGAGACAGACTGTACAGAAGACTGGAGGGCCTGGGAGATCCCGGGGGCTGCAGGAATTCTCTGGGGTCACAGCCTGGGGAGTATCACTCTTTATATCTCACTCCACCTCTACAGGTTGGGCAGCAGCTCTAGCCAGGTCACTGCATCTAGATCATGGCAGTGTTTCTAGGGACATTTCCTGATCCCGTTTCAGCTCCCAGACAAAGGGAGCAGGCAGGACCAACAGGGCATTACACACACCTGGCCTGCCCACCTGGAGCTAGCTAGTCTGGCCTGGACTGACCAAAGCCTAGCTACTTTAAGCACCTGCTGGGCTCCTCCTTGCACACGCAGTTCACACAAAGTCTACTTCTACATAAGGCCACTTCTCTAAGACCAGGTGAGATACCTGTTTTGTCTGGTTAATAAAGACAAACACAGAAAGGCAAAAAAAAAAAAAAACAAAAAAAAAACAGAAGAATATCTCTCAGATGAAGAAACAAGAAAAATCTCAGGGGGCGGGTGGGAGGCAGGTAGGGGGACTCCTAAGGAAACAGAAATAGTAATTTGCCTAATAAAATATTCAAAGAAACATTCATAAGAATGGTCACCAAACTTGAGAATCAAACAAAGGTTATTAGGGAAAACTTCACCAAAGAGTAAGAAAATGTAAAAAAAAAAACAAAAAACAAAAAAACAAAAAAAAACTAGCAGACCCAAAACAAGAACTGAAGAAAAAAAAAATACATCAGGATAAAAGAAGAGGTAACCAAGATGATGGTATAGGTAAACTTTTATACTTGCCACCTCTCTCAACCACATTAAATTACAACTAAATCCAGAACAACCATCATCCAGAACCACTAGAAAGCTGACTGAATGGAAGTCCTACAACTAGAGGATTAAAGAAAAAAAGCCCACTGATTGTGGGAGGAGGTACAGAGGTATGGAAGAGGCTGGTCCAGCACCCACGTGTGCCACTCTTTTTCACTTGAATGGAAGAATGGAAATAAAATCTACAGAACAAGGGGTGCCAGCCCCATACCAGAAGCCCAGCCCAGGCCCTCAGAGCTGGGAAGATAAGTCCTCATAACTACGGGATATAAAAAACAGTGCAGATTGGGGCTGCTGGAGACCCAGATGTTCCTCTTAAAAGACCAGCACCATGAACTGAATTTACAAAGTTCCACTTCCTCTGAGCTGCACCACCAGGGCAAGGCTCTGGGGGACACAGACACAAAAGAGGAGGAACTGGATTGTCTGGCATCAGGGCAGGAACTCTGGGGCAGCTTTCTCCCAGATGGAGCTTGCAGGGATCATTATTCCTATGCTGGGACCTTCCTGGTTGCAGAGCTGACTGGCAGACATTTCTGTTTGTTCAGCCTTGCTGATTCCCTAACACCCTGCCTCATCCGATTTACAACCCCACCCAAGGTGCATGTAACAACTTTTGCATATGAATGGTCTTTCCTTGTTCAGGCTAAAATCTCTCAAACAAGCTGCAGCTGGGTCAGGGAGCCCCAAACCTATCAATAAAAGGCCCAAGACCCAGCACCAATGCCAGCCTGCCTTGCTTCATATCTGGGCTTTGTCTGGGCTTATATCCAAACCCAATACACAAAGGAGGAATCTGCAGATTTCTCTATAGCTCCTGCTGGGTGGCCCCAGCCAGTGGCTGACTTTGCACCTCCCTAGAGAGCCAAGAGTCAGGGTCAGACCATACCAGATTACAACTCTAAACATCCATAAGCCACACACTCAAGGGGCAGACTCAGTGAGCACCAAAGCCTCACTGAAGCAAGTCCTGCTCTATAGGGCTGTCTCCTGCACAGCAGCTCTCCCACTGTCACAACTGGTCTTCACAGCCAATGGCCTGGAGGTCAATTCCTCCCAGTGACACTAACAGCAATCAAGTTTCAACTACAACAAGACTGTGTTCCTAGAGCTCCCAGCTCAGGTAAGCAGGGAGACTGCATCACTGGCCCCTATAGGACACCTACTACATAAGGCCACTCTATCAACTTAAGGAGATAGAGAAGCTCTAGCCAATACATAGAAACAAACACAGGGAAGCAGCCAAAATGCAGAGACAAAGAAAGATGTCACAAGTGAAAGAAATAGAAGAAAGAAAAAATACATATATTTCAAACCACAGTAATAAGATTATTCAAGAATCTAGAAACTTCCAAAGGATTTAATGATATTTTCAAGAATCTTAGTGAGAATGGCAAAAAAGAAAGGGTATGGGGGTGGGAAGGACCAGTCATAAATTAAGCATGACTGAAATAAAGAATAATATACAGGGATTCAAAATAGAGTAGAGGATTCTAAGACTCAAATCAACTATTTGAAATATGAGGAAGCAAAAACACCCAACCAGAAGAGCATAAAGAAATAAGAATCCAAAAATATGAACATAGTGTAAGGAGCCTCTGGGACAACTTCAAGCAAACCAACATTCACATTATAGGGATGACAGAAGAAGAGAGAGCAAGATACTGAAAACTTATTTGAAGAAATAATGAGAGAAAAGTTCCCCTACCTGGTGAAAGAAATAGACTTATAATTTCAGGAAGCACACAGAGTCCCAAACAAGAGAAACCCAAAGAGGACAACAGC
This sequence comes from Antrozous pallidus, assembly GCA_027563665.1. Lineage (NCBI taxonomy): Eukaryota > Metazoa > Chordata > Mammalia > Chiroptera > Vespertilionidae > Antrozous > Antrozous pallidus. The sequence continues at coordinate 17,934,032 of CM050516.1, forward strand.
AAGACACATCATAATTAAAATGCCAAGGGCTAAAGACAATGAAAGAATCTTAAAAGCAGCCAGAGAAAGGCAGTTAGTTACCTACAAGAGAGTATCCAAATTACTGTCAGCTGATTTCTCAACAGAAATTATGCAGGCCAAAAATGGCAAGAAATATTCAAAGTGATGAATAGAAGGAACCTGCAACCAAGATTACTCTACTCAGAAGAACTATCATTTAGAATTGAAGGTCAGATAAAAGAGCTTCACAGACCAGAAAAAGCTAAAGGAGTTCATTACCACTAAACCAGTATTATATGAAATATGGAAGGGTATTCTTTAAGAAGAAGAAGAAAAAAGATCAAAAATATGAAAACAAAATGACAATAAATACATACCTATCAATGATCTAAATATATAAAACCCTAATATGCAAATAGACCAAACGGTGGAACAACTGAACACCTGGTTTCTATGACATGCACTGACCACCAGGGAGCACACATGGAACATGGCTGGTGTTGGCAGCAGGCAGCAGAGTGCAGAACATGGTGGGCATCAGCTGTGGCATAATGGTGGAGCAGGTGAGTGGGGGCACAAGACCTAGCGGGCACTGGTTGCTGTCATTGGGTTGAGCCTCTGGTGGTTACTGAAAATTCTTTGTATGCTGCAGTCCCACTGCTCGCTTGTACCTGCTACCAGTGCCTTGCACCCACAATCAGTGCCTTGCACTGGCCCCAATCACCCCTCAAGGCTTCTCCACCTCCCCCTGCTCCTGAGGTGCGATCAGGGCTGGCAGCTGCTGCTCGCACCCACAGCTGGTGCTGGAGCCACTGCTTACACCTGCTGCTGATGTTCAGCACCAGTCCTGATCTCTCGGTGCTGTCAGTGGGTATGAGTTGTGGCTGCTAGCCCTGATTGCCCCTAAGGGCTTCTCCACCTGCCCCTGCTCCTGAGAGGCAATCTGAGCAGCAACCACAGCTCACCCACTGACAGTACTGGCACTGCTCATGTCTGCTGCTGGCGCTGCCCCCAGTTGTTCTGCCCTGTCAGTGGGTGCAAGTGGGGCCAGCACCATCAGCACATGATCAGTGGGAGCAGGGCTGCCAGCAGACAGGGGACCAGGGGTGGAAGTGGCCACAGCAGGAGGGGCTGGGCAGGGGCACAGAGGATGGGCCAAGACCCACCCCTGTGCCCACCGAAGCTTCGTGGCCCATAGTTGCTTTCAAGGTGCACAAATTTGTGCACAGGGCCCCTGAATATGAAAATAAAAATAAATGAAGAAATCTAATGAACAGAATAAACTGGCGAATAAATTGGAATCAGAAGCATGGAAATGGAACAGACTGATGATTCTCAGAGGTATGGGGCATCAGGGGTGGGCAGGAAGAGATTAAACAAAGATCTTATATACATATATGCATTACCTATGGACACAGACAATAGGGTGGCAAAGGCCTGGGACATTGTGGGAACCATGTAGAAGGGGATAATGGGAAGGGACATGGACATCTGTAATAATCTCAACAATAAAGATTAAAAATAAATAACAAAAAAGAAAAAAAAACACTTCAGAAGGAATTAATTAGATTTGCTAACACAGACAAACAGATTCATAACCTGGAAGACAGAGTAGTAGAAATAAACCAATCAGAACAGCAGAAACAAATACCAAAGCAACTAAAGTCTGGAATAACAGAAAAAGCTCTGAAATGGAAATCAGCCTAATTGGATTCCAGACCCTTAGTTATTAATAAACACTAACTATATAATATTAAATAAATAGAATTCAAATTGCATCTTGTATGAAATGAAGATAACCATGTTGGTACTATCTACCTACTTCACAGAGCTTTTGAGAGATTAAAACAAGGTAATGAATGTCAAAATTCTTTGGAAACTGTCAAGAGCTGTTGTCTCATGGATACCACCACCATTGTTAATGTGGAAAACTGAGACTTGTCTATGTTTATCTCAGAGGAGAGTCAGAATTTTTGGATGATTATAGCCTTCTTACAAAATAGACAGTAACATAGACTATTTAAACAATTCTAGTCATGTACCTTTATCAGCCCCAAATTAGGCAATGTTGAAGGGCATAAAAAAATATCCCCTACCTTCAAAGAGCTTATCAGTAGTCCAGGCTCTACTACTTACATACGCTGAAAATGTAGAAAGCAATGCAGGATCATGCAAAGGACCAAAGACTAGATGACATGATACAGACTCCAAAGGAGAGCTGACTACTGAGAGATGAAATGATTAGGAAGAACTTCAAGAAGGAGAAAGCCTTGCACATATAGTAACTGAATTCCAAGCAGGAAGAGAACTTAGAAATCGGTCCCTACCTTCTGCATGTGGGAAAAGGGCAGATCGGATATAGGAAATGACCAAGATCTCACAGCAAGCACATGGATGGAGAAATCAGGGTCATTTGACCACAGCATTTATTCTTCATCACCTCTGCAGTTCTGTTTTTTAAGGGCGCTGTGTCCACCCAAAGCAATGAGTTCTCAATGTGGGCACTTTTGCTTGGGTTCATGGACCTATGGCAGGCCGATTTCTGGGTAAACAAGAAAAGGGTGGCTTGCTTAGCAAGCACCTTTGCCTCCTATGCCAGAAGCCAGCTCTGCCTAAAGAGTTAAAATAGGTAGTAATAAGAATGTAAACTTTAGCCCTGACTGGTTTGGCTCAGTGGATAGGGCGTTGGCCTGTGGACTCAAGGGTCCCAGGTTCGATTCTGGTCAAGGGCATGTACTTTGGATGTGGGAACATACTCAGCTGGGAGTGTGCAGGAGGCAGCTGATCAGTGTCTCTCTCTCATCAATGTTTCTGGTTCTCTATCTCTCTCCCTTCCTCTGTAAAATATCAACAAAATATATATTTTTTAAAAAGAATGTAAACTTCAAATGCCCTACCTGCCGAAACTCTATCTTTCAGACAAATTGTGCCCCACAGGAGTCTGTAGAGGCACACAGTGTCTCCAGTAATTCCTTACAAAGAACAGCTGATGGCCATGTACAATTGGCAGCTGCTCCAAACTGCATTCCGCCCTCGACCATCCAACCCTCAAGATCCAAATAGCATCTCCCTGCAAAAACAGGCTTCCAGAACAATTCACTGAACTCTGAATCTGGATGTGATTCTGTAAAATGAAGCTGGAGAAGTATGGTCAAAACAAAGACAGAGCAGCTGCAGGCACCCCTAAGCCATACCATCATAGGTCTGTGTGGTGCCTGTCAAGGTGAAGTTGAGGCTATTTCAAGGCAGATGTCAGATTGTAAAGGGAAAGAAAGGGGATCTTCTTTGAGCCCCAAAGCATTACCTCTGATTCCACATTGGCTTCACAACATTTCAGCAGTTTTGAAATGGGGAAATGAATGGCCACAGGACACCCTCTAAACAGCCTGTGAATCCTTGCCTCTTGTTCCACTGCCCAGACCCTTGGCAGGCAAGAGAGAGCTCAGAGAAAATGCACTTAGCTCTCCAGCATGGTCTGGCCAAATGGGCGCAAAGGCTGTTGACCAGTCAGAACCCCAGCCTCCCCTGGGGCCTTCCCACCACATCAGGAGCCACTGCTTATAAAAGCTCCCTCCAGATACAGCCAAGAGTGGTGGCCATGCTGGGACCCTGTTCTTCCCAAAGCACAATGTCACTGTATTCAAATGTGATGGAGAGGGAGAGAAATGAAATGGAAACAAAATGTCATTTTCCAGCACTTCTGGCCACTGCAGCAAATCTGTACCTAGAGATGACTGAGGGTTTTTCTTTATTCTTTCATTTCTCAATGAAAATTTTTTTAAAAGATGAGGATACAATTCATTTTTACTAAACACCTCTGTGTCATGGTAGGTCATGTCCAGAAGGTTGAGACAACTAAGTTCTGAGGATCCAATTCCACAGTTCCTACCTTGGACTGGGCCCTATTTCTGACTTTTGTCCTCGATCAGTGGTTGGCAAACTGGCTCTCGAGCCATATGAGGCTCTTTGGCACCTTGAGTGTGGCTCTTCCACAAAATACCACACCCAGAGCAAGTCTATTTTGAAGAAGTAGCATTAGAAGAAGTTTAAAAAATTTAGCTCTCAAAAGAAATTTCAATCGTTGTACTGTTGATATTTGGCTCTGTTGAATAATGAGTTTGCCGACCACTGTCCTACATAATCAGGTCAAGAAAGCCAATTATATTTCTAATTATATTTTCTTTCTCTTGAAAACTCCAATAAGTGGGTGGTAACTTCTTAGTGTATACTCTGAAACATCTAGTTTCAACAGCCATGACTGCTGTGATGAGTTGGTGATGGCTTCCACAGGTGTAGTGTGGGGTACAGAGATGAAAGTATGCATATTAAGGGGAGGGAAAAACCCTTTCTCCTCTCCCCATCTTGGATTCTCTGGCTGGGGCCCTATAAATTAGAGTGACAAAGGACATATTAACAAGAAAACAACAAACACAAGTTTATTAATATGTGCATCCTGCTTACATATGGGAGCACCTGGTGACGGGGAACTCAAAGGGTAGACAGAACTCAGGCTTATACAACATCTTATAACAAAAGAGTAATAAATTTTTAGAGAAGTGACAAGACTTTGATGTTCTTGGGGCAGCAAATTGTGAGAAAGCAAATATATGGGGAAACTAATGATAGGTAAGGGCTAATTATAGCAAAGTTTATTATGTACATTTCTTGGGTGCTGTTTCTGGGGCGATAAGGGTCTAGAGTTGTCTCCAGTAATTAGCTTCTGTCCTTCCTGGTAGCGAGGGGAGGAGGGACACCTTTACAAATTTATGTCCTGCTTTTACCAAATAGAGGGAAGGAGAGAAAGTTTTTCTTGTGTCTGCTTCTTTTCAATTGCCTTCACCTCAAAATAATACTCATTCCACAGTAGATGTTTTGGGGTGACCTATTCTACTATCCTTCACATGGTATGTATCCACTATCCCATGATGTAAACCTTATATTTTATACTCACTCTTTTTTTTAAAAAAAATTGTTTTTACTGATTTCAGGAGAGAGAGAAAGATCAATGATGAGAGAGAATCATTGATCGGCTGCCTCCTACATGCTCCCTATCAGGGAGGTTGATCCGGCAACCCAGGCATGTGCACTGATCAGGAATCAAACTGTGACTTCCTGGTTCATAGGTCAATGCTCAACCACTGAGCCACACTGGCCCAGCTATGCTCACTCGTAGAGCAAGGTCTCTGCATAACAAGCTTTCAGAACAACTGTTTGTACATAATAGGAGTATAGTACATAAGTCTAACAATTCTTTGAGGAAAAGATCATTAAAAACCCTAATTCACAGATGATAAACCTGGATCTCAGAAGGATTAGGTCACTTAGCCATCTACAGTATGTCAGTCATGACAGTGTTGAGACTTCAACTCAGACCTCTGGACTACTGGTGGTATGTTTTGTTCATGGTAGGAGAGTGGAGCACCTCCTACCTCTGACATCACCTGAAACCCAGGAAAGGTAGTTTGATCTGAGCCAATCCAGCCAGGGAAGAAGAAAGTGGGGTTCTGTTCAGATCCCAGTTGGTTACACTGCCATGAATTTCAAAACAAGCCACTGTGCTCCTCTCTAGCATTTCAGAATGCTAACACAGCTTGTGATTTTAAAATACCCTTACTGTAAGCAGAACCTCAGGTGGTCAACAGCCCAGGAGGCAGGCTGACATTCCATCCTGTACCTCCCGCTGGTGAAATTGTTAGTCCTAGGCTGGGTCACTACCCTTTGGAGTATGTGGAAAAGACCACAACAAACTTCTCACGTTGACAAAAGGCAAAGTTGAAGAGAGAAAAAAAAATAATGTGAATTCTTGCTATTCTTGAATTAATTAGAAATGTTTTGTCCTTTCTAAAAAAAGGGGTGGGGCGAGGAGAAAATAGAACATCTTGTTCTTAGCAATGCTAAAAAGTTCTTTTCATTTAAAAAGTTAAGCAAAGCCATTTACATGCTATTACTTTTTTTTTTCAGAAGAGCACACTGTTCCTTCAAACTTGGAGAGACACTATTTCATATACTTCCAGACTGCTCCAAGGCTGTGTGTCTTCCTTGTATTATTATTGTTCTCAATAATTCATCATTTTATTGTCATTATTCCAAAGCTGATATTTGGGATTCCTTAGGATTTGATTCAATTTTTTCGCAATTTGACCTGCTGTTCAGCACTTTACTGGTATAGTTGTCACTTAGGGAGCAACTATTCTACCACTGGGATCTTTTAAGCTGAAATCTTGGGTTCTACAAATTGCCTCCAGTAACAGGCCTACGCCCAATTTTAACAGCATCAGAGCTGTAAGTTTTAATTTTTAAAGAAGAAATTGTGCATCCTTCCAAATGTAAAAAATAAAACATAGCAACCAAAGTTTTTTAAAATCTTCCATTTCTACAACTTTAAGAAACAGTCCATGGTCTGAAATTAATACTCTTAAAGCTATCAATCACATGACTGAGTATGAGTTGTCATGATCAGGAAACCAATGATGAATCAGTTTTACCTTGTTAAAAAAAAATGCACACACTTCTTCCTCTTCCTTCTGTAGAGAGCATATGTTTCAAAAAGAGAAAATAAAACCTACTAGTCTGAGAGTTACATAAATGCATATAGGACTGTGGGGTTATGAAGAACATACTGCAAAGTGGAGCCATATGTACATGTATTAGGAAGAGAGAGGTCTACAGAATGCTCAGAAAAGTGACAGTTACAGTTCTAGAGGGTTAAGTTCAGAATTAACCCTGAAGTTGGAAAAATCTGAAAGAAGGTAATAGAAACAGAGTGCCTACGAGCAAGGCAAAAAGAGAGTAAAGTTATGCAGGTAAGGAGGAAAGTCTCTAGAAGGTAGCCATGGAAACGATGTAGGGCTGGCCACAGAGAATGTCAGAAATAGTGTTTCAAATATAAGGCAAATAATATTACCCTGGAATATGGAAGCAGATTTCAAAGACAAGTAGAATTGCTCTAGCACATAGGAGACAAAATGAAGAACTGGACACTCTAAATACATTCTGAAGAACACAGGGCCATCAGAAGTCATGGAATTTTGCCTTCTCTTGGTGAAGGGGGATAACTTCCATGACAAGTCAGTGTGGGCCATAAACCGGAAGGTGAACTATGGTAAGTATACTCATTCCATCTACCCATCCCGTATTGTCAAGCTGTGAAAGTTCTCTCCATCCACCAAAGCCTATCTCAACTTCCACCTACTCTAAAAGTCTTCCTGGGTCTCATGGCTCACAGTGACCTCACCGTTTTTCACACTGTGTGTTCCCTAGGACCACAGTCTGCCATGCTATGGTTCATTCTGCATCGTTGATTCCCTTCTATTTCTCCTTCTGGAGTTTTCTTCCATGCAGGCAATGTCAGCAGCTTTTGGGGAAATTTTCAAAGGAAAGTTCATACCAATGGATTGATTTATGCTGGTTGGGAGAGATAACAAGCAGGGTCCATATCCAAAATGCTATTGAAAATGAAGCTTTTCCTTTCATCTAATAATTAATCTCTGACCTGAATGCCCTTTTCAATGACCATACTTTCAGCTGCAATAGGAACACTGTGCATGGATAATACATCTGTAACTTTCTTCACCTTGCCCTAAAGTCACAAATACATTCCTGAGTGCTTAAATGTTCTTCCCAATCCATACTTTCAGAAACACTCTGAGCTGACATTTCTCTTGGTGATATGAAAAACAAACAAGTCAACCTTGCTGCTTCCACCAACTTAAAAATTTGCATAGAATTGCCATAATATGTAATGATCTTGTTTTTAAATGATTACTTCTGACAGGCTCGCCAATCTACACTGTGTATCTGTGGCATAAAGAAACTTTCACCTGCAAGAAGAGCTTTGTTCAAAGCATGCCTTTTAAAACATAAGTCAACAGGCACATTTTAACCTCAAATGAGATCATGAGAAAAATTAGTTATCATTTCTAAGAGATACACAAGTAATCACATATGTTTCTCATGAGGGATTTAAGGTGGATATTATGCCCTTCTTTAACATAATTAGGCCATACATTATGGTCCTCTTGTCCTCGGTTATCTAAGCTCTAATGCGAGCAGTATAACTTTTAAAACTAATAAATTTTTTCTTATCATATTAAATGTGTCATACTATTGTGGACATAATAAAAGATGTCCAAACAAAAAAAGAAAAATCACCTATACTCTTACCACACTGAGATCTTTATCTTAATGTTTATTTTCCCTGGGGTTTTAAAGGCAGGAAAATTTTGATAACCCCATACAAAGTGCAGTTTTAAGCTAGTGGAACAAGACTAGTTGACTTGGCTTGCTTACATCACTCAGTAATAGTTCAACATCAATACTGTTCTTGAAATACTAGGTCTACCGTTAATAATGCAGATTTTATAATCAAAGAAAACATGATACCGTAATTTCAAGAGAAACATCAAAGGTGCTTTATTCAAAGTAATATCCATTGCTAGCTACACATTTCCCCATCTTTCATGTAATTTGTGGGTACCATTCTAATAGAACTTTTCTTGTTTTGAGGCAAACCATTCAGAGACCCAATTTTCCACTTCTTCATGTGTTTTGAAGTGCTGTTCAGAAAATGCATGTGCCAACGATCAAAACAAGTGGTAATCTGAAGGAGCAAGGTCTGGTGAAGACTGCAGGTGGGTTAATACTTCCCAGGCACGATCTTTTAACGTGTCTTTAACTGGTTTTGAAGTGTGTGATGGTGTGTCATCATGAAGCAAAATTGCTTTGCCATGTCTTCTGGTACAATCTGGTTGTTTCATGATCAAAGCATGGTTCAAATGTATTATTTGTTGTTGGTAGTGATCAGTATTAATAGTTTCACCTGGTTTTAGAAGCTCATAATATACCACACCTTCCTGATCCCAACAGATGTAGAGCATTGTCTTCTTTCTGAAGCCATTTGGCCTTGCAGTCAATGTTGATGGTTGACCTGAATCAACCCATGATTTTGTGCATTTGGGATTCTCAAAATAAATCCACTTTTCATCACCAGTCACAATTCAATGCAAAAAAGACTTTCTTTTGTGACGTTGAAGCAACATTTTACTGATGACTTTTTGGTTTTCCATTTGTCTTTCATTCAGTTGATGTGGCACCCATTTTCCTTCCTTTAAAATCTTTCCCATTGCTTGTAAATGATAAGAAATTATTTGCTGAGGAAAGTTTAATCTTTGTGCAAGTTGTTTTTGAGTATGACACACATCTTCATCCAATAATGCTTGCAATTGTTGGTCTTCAAACTTTTTCAGTTGACCTGGATGTTCTTTGTCTTTCACATCGAAATCATAACTTTTAAAGTGTTTAAACCAGCGTTCACAAGTATCTTGAGATGGAGCATATTCATCATAAGCTTCCCGAAGTATTCAGCAGCACTTTTATTCAAAATAAAGTAAGTGAATTAAAACTTCCCACAAATGCTCTTTTTTGGGCACAAAATTTGACATTAAGTGTAAAAAACCTATGATGTTAACACCTCAGCAAATTTGACATGAAGTTTTGAAGCTTCTTGTTAATACAACAAAATAGCATACATGTAAAATTGCATATATATCAACATATGTGTAATTCCATCTATTGAAAAAAAATCCATATTATTAATTGGTACTATACTAATAGAAGGGTAATATGCTAATTAGGGCAGATGTCTTCCAGATGTCTATCCAGATGTTTATCCAGATGTCCACCTGGATAAAGCCATAGTGGCTGCGAGGCCCAGAGCTCAAGCAGCCTTGAGCCCCAGTGGCTGCGAGGCTCAGAGCTCAGGCCTCATAGCCAGCATGGCCGGCAATGGCAGTAGCAGCGGGATGATGGTAGCAGCACCTTCTCTTGATCAGCCTGGTCGCCTCCCTCAGAGGGAGGCCAGACTGTCACTTAGGCCCACTCCACAGGGAGTGGAACTAAGTGCTCAGTACAACATTCTCTGAGGGCTCCCGAACTGTGATAGGGAGCAGGCCAGTCTGAGGGACCCCACCCCCACAAGTGCACAAATTTTCACGCACCTGATCTCTATCTAGTCCTATCTAATAAAAAAGTAATATGCAAATTGACCATACCTCTGATCAAGCCAGCCCACAAGCCATACCACCAGCCAACCAGAAGCAAATAAACCCCAACCAAGATGGCTGGAGCAACTGAGAGCAGGAGGGAGGCTTGTGTTTCCCCAGCAATGGAGGAAGCCAAGCTTTCCACCTGCCCTTGCCAGTCTAGGCCTCCACTCAATGCTACAAAGTTTCAATTATACAAGATACATATATCCCAACAGAAATTGTGGCAGCCATGGAGCTGGAGAGAGCAGAGGCTAGGGTTGACCGGGCGATGGAGGAAGCCAAGCTTCTGCAGCCCTAGCACCTAGGTCTCCACTCTAGGCTACAAATTTTCAATTATAGAATTTAAATAAACCCAAACAGAAATGGCTGTTGTCACAGAGAGAGCAGAAGGCTTGGCTCTGCTCTAGGTTATAAAGTTTCAATTGTAGAGCATAAATTAATCCAAGATCCTAGGGCCTCCGCTTGGGTTGCCAGGGGTCATGGCCAGCCTGCAAACCACCACAGGCCCCTCACCCAGGCCTCCCCACGCCCCAAGGGGACCCCCACCTTGATCTGGGACACCCTTCAGGGCAAACCAGCTGGCCCCCACCCATGCACCAGGCTTCTATCCTATCTAATAAAAGAGTAATTTGCAGATTGACCATCACTCCAACACACAAGAGGGCTGCCCCCATGTGGTCAAAGATCCTGCCCCCATGTGGACACAAAATGGCCACCACAAGATGGCCAGCAGGGGAGGGCCACTGGGAGGTTCCAGGCCTGCAAGGGAGGGTAGTTGGGAGTGATCAAGCCTCCAGGGGAGGGCAGTTAGGGGTGACCAGGCCAGCAGAGGAGAGAAGTTGGGGGCAAACAGGCTGGCAGGGGAGCAGGTAGACATCAATCAGGCTGGCAGGGTGGTGGTTAGGGGCTGATCAGGCTGACAGGCAGAAGCAGTTAGGGGCAATTTGGGAGGCAGGCAGGTGAGCAGTTTGGAGCCAGCAGTCTTGGATTGTAAGAAGGATGTCAACTGGCCATTTAGGCCCAATCCTACCAGACATCCCTTGGGGTCCCAGATTGGAGAGGGTGCAGGCTGGGCTGAGGGACATCCCCTGCCTCCCGTGCACAAATTTCATGCACCAGGCCTCTAGTCTACATATAAAAGCCTAAGCAACTGGATGACCAACTATGACAGCTATGACATGCACTGACCACCAGGGCAAAGACGCTGAACGCAGGAGCTGCCAAGCAACAGAAACTTTAGAGAGTGCCCCCTCACACTCTGAGACCCCTTGGGGGATGTCAGACTTCCAGTTTGGCCCGGTCCCTGCAGGGCAGGCCAAGGGACCCCACCCCTGCATAAATCTATGCACTGGGCCTCTAGTTTTAAAATAAAGGTGCTTTGTACAGTTCATTATTTTATATTTATGGAGTGGTCACCAATCAAATTAGTAGTTTTTCACGATATATAATTTGGATTAATGCATTGACCGCAGTCCAAATGGGAAGTTAGGAGACCAAAATTCTTATTAGCTCTTTTATTATTTAGATCTGTGATTTGGGCAAGTTACTTCTCATGCCAGCACCATTATCATCATGCTGAGTCTTAGTTTCTCCATTTATAAATTAAAAGAGTTGAATTAAATTGCTTCTAAGTAATTTTCAGTTCTCTTGGTCTAAAATTCAATAGCCCTTGGGGAAAAACAACAGCTGGCTGAGATATGGGTCTGTTAAGAATGGTGCTGGACAAGCTCATGACCACTACAGGGAAAAATGGAGGATTTATATTTATCACTAACAGTCATTCCATAAAAAAAAACATAGAAGGAAAAAAAAAGTCTTCTGTTCAATAGTTCTAGCCAAAAGCATAAACAAACAAATAGGCATACACTGTAAAGTGTGAAATAAATAATAAAGTATAATTATATATCATTTCAGAGAAGGAAAAGTACTCTGAATACCTAAACCAGGATAAAGAGATAGAAAATAATAATTTGCTAATGGTATTATTGTCAACCTATTACACCCAGAATAACCAGCTATCAGACTTAGGAATAAAGCTAAGAAAAGTATATAGATACTATATAATTATTTATAATAAGTAGATTTTCTACACACCAGTAATAACTTGAAGATAGAGCTTTTAACTATTATATTTGTAACAGTGATAAAATAAACTATACTATCTAATAAAAGAGTAATATGCAAACTGAATGTACCTCCACGACATCCACAAGCCATGCCCACAAGCCAATCAGGAGCAAATAAACCCCAACCAAGATGGCTGAAGCCACTGAGAGCAGGGGAGAGGCTTGGGTTTCTCCAGCAATAGACGAAGCCAAGCTTTCTGCCTGCCCTTGCTGGCTCAGGCCTCCGCTTAAGGCAAAAAAGTTTCAATTATAGAATCCCAACAAAAATGGCAGCAGCCATGGATCGAGCAGAAGGCTTGGCTCCACTCCAGGTTACAAAGTTTCAATTGTAGAAGATACATAAATCCAAGATACCAGGGCCTCTGCTTGGGTCACTGGGGGTGTGTGGCCTGCTTGCAAACCACCACAGGCCCCTCACCCAGGCTGCCCCATGCCCCAAGGGAACCCCCACCCTAATCCAAGACACTCTTCAGGGCAAACCAGCTGGCCCTCACCCGTGCACCAGGCCTCTATCCTATCTAATAAAAGAGTAATTTGCAGATTGACCATCACTCCAACACACAAGTGGGCTACCCCCATGTGGTCAAAGATCCTGCCTCCATGTGGACACAAGATGGCCACTGCAAGATGGCCAGCAGGGGAGGGCAGTTGGGAGGGACCAAACCTACAAGGGAGGGAAGTTTTGGGAGACCAGGCCAGCAGGGGAGGGAAGTTTGAGGCAAACAGGCTGGCAAAGGAGCAGCTAGACATCAATCTGGCTGGCAGGGGAGTTGTTAGGGGGTGATCAGGCTGGCAGGCAGAAGTTAGGGGCAATCAAGAAGGCAGGCAGGTGACTAGTTGGGAGCCAGCAGTCCTGGATTATGAAAGGGATCCCAACTTGGAAAGGGTGCAGACTGGGCTGAGGGACACTCTTCACCTGCATGAATTTCGTACAATGGGCCTGTAGTAAACTATAAGCTGCTTATGAGTAATCATAATGAGAAAAAATGGTAGTGAAAAAAATATTATAACACAATGGAAAAAAGATGTCCCAATCATAAATAGTCAATAGCTTTGAATCCCTTAGGATATCATTTCAGGACAGATGCCAATATAACTTTCAGATATATTAAAATAAAATCAATTATTTCTAATCCAGAAAAATATAGGCATTTATTAAATATGAGTGAAAAATTAATTCTTAACATAAATTTAAAGGATCACAAAAGGAGGAACCAAGATGGCGGCATAGGTAAACACCTATCTTGCTGCCCAACACAACAATTTCAAAACTTCAACTTAACGACAGAACGAACATCATCCAGAATCACCAGAAAGCTGGCTGAGTGGAAATTACACAAATAAAAGTAAAGATAGGACCTGTGACTCAGAGCTGCTGCTGAGGGCAGAGTTGCAGATATGCACCGAGTCAGAGATTCGGATCCGTGCACGAGAGCGGAAAGGGCAGGTGGCTGCAAACCTGGGTGGTTTTCTCGAATGGGGAGGGAGACAAAGGAGTCCCACTGCACTGATTCCCCAGTTATGGGCGAGGTCTGGGGAACCCACACTCCTACGGGGTTAAATTGGACAGTAAGAGGAACCACGCTGAAACTCAGGCACTGCAGAGGTCTGTGAGCTTGTGGAGAGGGCACATAAACTTGGAAACTGCAGAAGCGTGTAAGCATGCAGAGAGGGCTCATGACTTGCTCTCTCATTCAAGAAAAGAAAAAAAGAAAGAAAAGAGGGAAGCCACCAGACTGCATTGTTTTAAAACTCTGGGTGAGACTTTGGGTGTGCAGACTCATTTCAGGAGAGGCTGAATTGTTCTGAAGCGGGTAGAGCTCAGTGGCAGCTTTCTCTCAGAGGTGTGTGCAGACATTACCGTCAGGCACAGAGATCCAGGTGCTGCATAGGGCTGAGCCGACAGGAAATCAATACTGCCTGCTCAACCCAGAGACTCTGCCCATCCAACCTGAGCACAGCTGATCCTCACAGCCAATTGGCCTGGAGGTCAAACCCTCCTAGTGCTAACAACAATAATCTAGACTTAACTTCAACAAGACTGTGCGACTCATAAAGGGCTACACCAATACCAAGAGTATCCACCTCAAGTAACTGGGAAGACTGAGCCACTGTCCCTTAGAGGACATCTACCACACAAAGCTAATCGACCAACTCAGGAAAGCAGCCACCATGCAGAGACATGGAAAAAAAACACATGTGAAAGAAATGGAGGAAAAACAACGACAGGACATAGAGTTCAAAACCACAGTTATAAGGTTTTTCAAGAGGCTCCTAGAAAAGACCGATGAACTTAAGGAGACATTCGAGGATATGAACAATACCTTTGAGGATATGAAAAAGGACCAACCAGAAATTAAGCATACACTGACTGAAATAAAAAATATTATACAAAAACCTAAAAGCAGTCTAGAGGACTGTAAGAATCAAGTCAAAGATTTGAAATACAAAAAAGCAAAATCCACTCGGCTGGAAAAGCAAGAAGCAAAAAGAATCCAAAAAATTGAAGATAGTGTAAGGGGCCTCTGGGACAACCTCAAGCATACCAACATCCGAATTATAGGGGTGCCAGTAAAAGAGAGAGAACAAGATAATGAAAACCTATTTGAAGAAATAGTGATAGAAAACTTCCCCCACCTGGTGAAAGAAATTGACTTAAAAGTCCAAGAAGTGCACAGAACCCCAAACTCTAGGAATCCAAAGAGGACCACACCAAGACACATCATAATTAAAATGCCAAGAGCAAAAGATAAAGATAGCATATTAAAAGCAGCAAGAGAAAAACAGTTACCTATAAGGGAGCACCCATGCAATTGTCAGCAGATTTCTCAACAGAAACTATGCAGGCCAGACGGGAGTGGCAAGAAATATTCAAAGTGATGAATAGCAAGAATATACAATCAAAATTACTCTACCCAGCAAAGCTATCATTCAGAATTGAAGGTCAGATAAAGCGCTTCATAGATAAGAAAAAGCTAAAGGAGTTCATCACTGCCAAACCAGTGTTATATGAAATGCTGAAAGGTATCCTTTAATAAGAGGAAGAAGAAAAGTTAAAAATAAAAATTATGAACAACAAATACACACCTTTCAACAAATGAATCTAAAAATCAAGTGAATTAAAAATCTGATGAACAGGATAAACTGGTGAATATAACAGAATCATGGGCATAGAGGGGGAATGGACTGACAATTCCTGGGGAGAAAAGGGGTGTGGGAAGTGCAGCAAGATGCTGGACAAAAATCATATACCCATGGAAGAGGACAGTGGGGGGGGGGGGTAAGGGCAGAGGGTGGGATGGGTACTGGGTAGAGGGGAGCTATAAGGGGAAAAAGGGGGAACATTGTAATTGTTCAATAAAGATTAAAATATGAAAAATAAAGTTCACAAAATAAAATATCAATTGACTTCACCATAAAATTAATTTTTATTAAATATATATAGAAATTAAAAGATTGCAAGTTCCACTTCTAGCCAAGATAAGGTAACAGATACCAAGATTTTCCCTTTCTCCTAAACCAGTGGTTGGCAAAATATGGCTTACGAGCCACATGTGGCTCTCTGCCTCCTTGAGTGTGGCTCTTCCACAAAATACCATGCACATACAGTGCGATTGAAACTTTGTGCCCATGAGCAGAAGTTGGTTTTCGGCTCTCAAAAGAAATTTTAGAATTAAATAGAAATCAATAACAGAAAGATCTCTGAAAAAATGCCCCAATATTTTCAAATAATATAAAATACTTTAAAATAACCCATGGGTCAAAAAAAAAATCTAAAGGAAAATGAGGAAGTATTTTGTACAAAAAAATAATGAAAGCAATATGCATTACCATAATGGGTAAGATGCTGCTCAAGAAATACTTAGAAGGTATTTATAACACTAAATAGACTTTATTAGAAAGGAAGGAAGGTCTTAAGTCAATTATGTGACTAGAAAAAGACCAAATGAAATCCCAAGTAAGCAGAGGAAAGGAATAAAGAGCAGAGAAGAAATCAGTGAAATAGAAAAACAGGAGAAAAAAATCAATGAAACTAATAGGTTCTTTGAGAGACCCAGTTGTTTGAAAATGTTGGGAGAATCCCTAGTTTTAGAAGAGCTTTATAGAAAAGTATTATGAATGGGTATTAAATTGTCTTTTTTGCTTCATATCTTTTTTCTTTTTTAGACTGTTAATATGGCCAGTTGTATTAATTTAGTTTCAAATGTCAAAAATATTACATTTTGTTGGACAGGTTTACTGGTTATAAATTTTCTCAGCAGTTGTTTGTCTAAATAAGTATTTAATCTTCATTATAAAAAGACTAGAGGCATGATGCATGAAATTCGTGCAAGAGTAGGCCTTCCTTCCCCTGGCTGCCGGCACCTGCTTCCCCCTGGCACTCAGGATCAAGGCTTCTTTTGCAACCCTAGCTTCATCCAGAAGGTTAACCAGAAGGATATCTGGTCTAATTAGCATATTATGCTTTTACTAGGGGCCTGGTGCACGAAACTTGTGCACTGGAGGTGGGTGGTCCCTCAGCCCAACCTGTCCCCTCTCACTTACTAGGAGCCCTCAGGGGATGTCCTACTGATGGCTCACCCCCGGCCTGCCTAAGGCTGAAAACCTCTGGCTGAGGCTTTCTGTCCTTGGGCAGGGGACCTCGGCCAGGAAACCCCAGTCAGCCATCGCCATGCGATTGGGCTAATTGCTGGCTGGCTCCGCCCCCAGCCCATTCTGGCCTGCCCAAGGCCAGGAAAAGCCTCTTGGCGAGGCTTTTTCCAGGCCTTGAGCACCCAGCCCAGCGATCACCCTGCCAAGGGGCCAATCGCTGGTTGTCTTCACCCCAGCCCAGGCCTGCCATGGGCAACAGCCATCTTGGTTGGGTGTTAATTTGCATATCACTCCTGATTGGCTTGTGGGCATGACTTATTGGGTATGGCGAAGGTATGGTCAATTTGCATATTACTCTTTTATTAGATAGGATTATTATAGATGTTAGTTGAAACTATTGTGGTAATCATTTTGTAATATACGTAAATCTAAACATTATGCCATATGCCTTAAACTTATACAGTAATGTATGTCAATTATTTCTCAATAAAACTTTAAAACAAAGTATCTTCATTTGGTAACAAAATTTTGAGGTTAGCAATTCTCCACCTTTCCTCCCACCCCCAACAGTACTTTAATGATACCTATCCTCATTGCCTTTAAGATAGCTTTTATGGTTATATCTTCAAGTTCAAAGGATCTTTCCTTCTGTTATATCTAATCTACTATTAATCCTGTTCAGTTCATTTGTTTCATTGTTGTCATTGTATATTTTATTCCTAGAAGTTTATTTTGATTTTCTTACATCTTCCCTTTCTCTCATTATGCTCCAGTGTTCATCATCCTGCTTGAATATATGGACAATACTTATTACAGCTCTTATATCATTTTTGTTTGCTAATTTCATTATCTCTGTCATTTCTGGGTCTATTTCTTTGGATTGATTTTTCTCCTGTTTATGGGTTACATGCTTCTTTGCATGCTCAGTAATTTTTAATTGGATGTCAGACATTATGAATTTCATGTTATTGATTTCTGATTTTAAATCTTATCACTATTTTCTCAACTGCATGAGATGACCATGCTCTGTTTGGCTTTTCCTTTCTTGTTCTATAGTTTAGAAATGGTTTTTCCTTTCTTGTACTATAGCTTAGAAATGGCTTCCAGGCAGTAAGCTTATGATTGTAGGGCTCACCTTCGTTATCTTAGAAATCCACTGCCTATTGTTCAGTGTCTGAAAACTGGTTTTATATATTAGGTCCAATTTTCTAGTAGTTTAGGACAGTGGTCGGCAAACTCATTAGTCAATAGAGCCAAATATCAACAATGCAATAATTGAAATTTGTAGTTAAAAACATACTTTGTATCATTGTAATCCTTTTAAATCTATTAAGACTTGTTTAGTATCCCAGAATAAGGTCTAACTTGGTAAATGTTGTGTGCCATGGGGGGGAGGGGAAGGTGTGTATTTTGCTATTGTGGTGTGGTGCATTCTATAAATATCAATCAGGTCAAGATGGTTGAGAGTATTGCTTAAGACTTCTGCCCTTGCTGGTGTTGCTCAATGATTAGAGCATTGGCTTGTGCACCAGAGGATTGCAGGTTCAATTCCCAGTCCAGGTCACAATGTACCTGGGTTGCAGGTTCGATCCCAACCTGGGCCCAGGTGCATATGAAAGGCAACCAATCGACGTGATTCTCTCTCTCTCTCTCTCTCTCTCTCTCTCTCTCTCTCTCTCTCTCTCTCTATCTTCCCCTCCTCCACCCTTACATTCTCTCTAGAAATCAATGGAAAGAATATCCTCACTCCTTGGGTGAGGATTTTTTTTTAAAAAGACTTCTCTATTCTTACTTATTTCTAATTGTTCTGCCAAGTATTGAGAAAAAATATTTACTAGTGTCAAATTATAATCATGTAGTTGTCTGTTGCTCCATGCAGTCTTAATGCTTTCTGTTTCATGTGTTTTTAAGCTCTGTTATATATATACTAGAGGCCCAGTGCACGAAATTCATGCATGAAAAGGGGGTTGCCTCAGCTTGGCCTGCACTCTCTCCAATCTGGGTCCTCTGGCTCCTAACCACTCACCTGCCTGCCAGCCTGATCCCTCTAACTGCTCTCCCCTGACAGCCTTTTTGCCCTAAGTGCTCTCCCCTGTTGGCCTGACCTCCCTAACTGCTCTCTTCTGCCTGCCTGGTTGCCTCTAACCTCCTCTGCCTTGGCCCTGCCAACATGGCATTGTTGGGAAGGATGTCCGGAAGGACATCCAGAAGGTCATCTAGAAGATGTTCAGTCTAATTAGCATATTACCCTTTTATTAATATAAATATAAAAGCTAAGTGACCAGAGCAACCAGAATGACTGGTCACTATGACGCGCACTGCAGTGGCCAACCAGCCCAATTGGGGCCCCAATCAGCTGCCCAAAGTACCTGCAGTCCCTCCCTCCAGCCAGCCCTACCCTCAATCAGCACCCCCCCGCCATGTTCGCTCTCCCCTGCTGACCTGGCCTGATCAGCCCCCATCAGGGTGGGCCAGCTGGACCCCAACTGTGCACGAATTCATGCACTGGGCCTCTATTTAGGTATATAAACATGTAGAACTATGTTTTCTTGATGAACTGACCCCCTTATCATTATGAAATTACTATCTATATTCCTGATAACATTCTTTACCTTGAAGTCTACTTTAACATTAACACAGCCACTCTATCTTTCATATGAGTGTACAATAGTGTACTATTTTGTATCTTTTTCAATTTTAACCTATTTGTGGATTTATAGTTAAGTCAGATTCCTTAAAAGTAGCATACAACTAATTCTTGTTTTTTACATGCAATTTTCTTTTACTTTTTAATTGGAATATTTAGACCATTTACCTCTGATATGCTATAGTTAGATGATAGATTATTTTCTATTTATCACATCTGTTCTTTATTCTCTTCCATTGCTCAGAAATTACTGAAACATTATCTCATATGCAACATCTTGAAAATCGAGTGTTTTATATATTTGTCTAGTTTTTTATTATTATTGTTTCAGTTGGGAGGATAAGTCCAGTGGCAGGACCGCCATGTTGCTCAGAAGTGGAAGCCTGGGGTGGGAGCCAAGAGAGGTTAATGGGAGAAAAAGTAGATATGTAATACTATATGTAATACTTCAAACAATAAATAATTTTTTAAAAAAAGAAGTAGAAACCTGCGCCGTGCTCCATAGGAACTTTCTTCTTGTAGCCCAAAGCTGGAAACAACTCCAATGCTGACCAACTAGTGGACGAGTGAACAAGTTGTGGCATGGCCATAAAAGGGAGTAATACTCAACAATGAAAAGAACAAACATTTGATGGGCATAAAAATATGGATGGACGCACTACACTTACTGAAAGAAACCAGTTATAAAAACTGTTTAATATAGGATTCCATTTACACAAAGTTCTGGAAAAGGCAAAATTAAAACGACAAAAGCAGAGCAGTGGTTGTCAGGCACGAGAGGTGAAGGAAATGGATGGACTGTAAGGGGCCACAGTAAAGCTTCTGAGATGATCATAGTGTTCTATAGCGTGGCTGTAGTAGTGGTTACATGACTCATTATATTTGTCAAAACCCATCAAATTGCACACCTTAAATTAATGAATATTATTTTAGGGAAATTCTACTTTGGAAAAGCTAATTCTTCCATAAACAAGGCAAAAATAAAAATGTCTTCAGTATATAAAAGATCAAATAAACCCATATGAATAATACTAACTTCCGTACAAAAGGGGGCAAAATAAATAAACAAAAGGCTCATAGGAGAGGAGGCAAAATGTTCATTGCTAGTTAGGGAGAAATGAAACAAACATAATCAAACCTTTCTGGTGGAAATATGATTTGGCACAACTTCCTGGAAAGCAATTTGGGTACCTGGACAAGTGTCTTAAATTATTCCTAATCTTTGACCCAGTGAGTCCATACATAGGACTCTCTCTTAAGAAAATGTTCAGAGACATAAACAGATACTTGTAAGCATAAATGTACATAGCACAATTAATTTTTAGAGCCAAAAATAGCATGAAAAAACTTGATACTTAATATTAGGGAAGTACTTATAACTCATCTTTTCATTGGTATATAATGAAATCATTAAAAACTATTTTCAAAAAATGTCAGTGACAAAGTGCTCTTGATATATTAAGTGAATGATAAAAACTCAGAGGTATTCAATTTCATTTTGGTTATTTGTAAGTAATTAAATTGTGTGTGTGTGTGTGTGTGTGTGTGTGTGTGTGTGTGTGTGTTTGAAAGTTTGTAAGAAACAAAACAAGGTTATTTCCAAGTTGTGGAATAATTAAGGGTGATTTCTGTTTTTTTTATATATCATTTCTGAATTCTTACATCTTCTACAGACATACTGCATTTCTTATGAAAGAAAAATAAAATTAGTGCACATATGAACATTTAAGTATCATTAATCCCAAGTAAGAAATAGATAATTACTATGGATTTGATTGTTTTAAGGAAATTAATGAGAACATGGAAGTAAACAGCATTATTTTTAAATCTATCGATGTCTTAACAAACTACTGCCATCACATAGAACACAGACTGCAAAGCCTATGCTCTTTGGGAATTTTTTCTTATGTCTTTCACTGAAATTTGCTGACTCACAACCTTATAGAGATACAAAGTTAAATACTAGGATGCAAAGACCAAAAGCCAAAATTCCTGCCCTCAAGGAGTCCACAGACTCTGGAGGAGACCAGCGTACAAAGTTCCAACTGGAAGGTTTGAAAGATTATCAGTAGACTACAGCTACACTGAGATTTCATAGTAAAAAAGAAAATGCATCCATTCACTTATTCACTCATTCATTTAATATTTATTGAATACCTACTAGCTTACACACTGATCAATTTCCTGGTTAATAAAACCCATTTCATCCCTGCCCTGATGACAGTGGGGTGATTTACAAATAGAGGAGGAAATAGGCTTTACAACTTGTGCCTTGGAAGAAATAAGCTGTCCAAAGACAGACAAGAATGGGAAGGAAAGAGATGTGAGAGCAGAAGGAAAACAAATGGAAGGATCAGGGCAGACTTTCCTCGGGAGGTGGCATTAGAGCTGAGACTGAAGGGTGAAGGTGAACCAGCCAAGCTAGATCAGAGAAGCCATGAAGTGAGACTGAGCTTGCGCTGTTCATGGCTGAAGACAGTAGACAGGCAGGGAAATAGATCACAAGAAGTTGGACAGGAGGTAGGGACCAGGACATGCAGGCCCTAATATTTCTCAGCCCTCAGAATAGACCTCATATTTATATTTTGTCATCTTTAGCAAATGTGAGTTTAAAGAAGCATTCTTGTAAGTATTTGGGCAACCAGCGCCCACGATGCTGTGTGAACTTGAGCTAGCTTAGACACTCAACTTTATATATAAAACAGGAGCAATGTAGATTAACAGGACTATTGTGAAGGAAACCGAAGGTGAAACATGCATTGTGCAAATGTATTACTTTTCTGCAAAAAGCAGCAATCAGTTGAAATAGAGGAGGGGGTTCCTTTGCACTAGAAACATAAAGTTATGAGCTCTCGTTGCATGTTATTGAATGCTATCAAAAATAGCACTTCAGCATTGATTCAGAACCATGGGGTGCACTCTCAGCATAATTAAAATGAAAGAATCTAAGCCATTTCCCCATCTTGCTTCCTTATTATTGTCTAATTGTTCAGAATGTCTGTCTGTTATGGAGACAAAGCAATTAAGCCCAGCAAGTCTCAACAATGGGGATCATAAAGCGGGGGCCTGCTTCATTAGCAACTTGGGTATCAGCATAGAAAACATTAAAGGAAGAAACACAATTGTAATTGGAAATAATTGGATGGCACAGTTCGCTTAGCTGGGGAAGATACGCTGTCTGCATTTCCAGGCCTTTTGTTTTGTTTTGTTTTCATTTTGTGTGTCTTTTTTCACCTGAACTCTTTAAATTGAGTTCCATAAACATCACAATATCATAGGTGAGGTGCCAAGGGGCTCAGTGAGCCCAGATTCTGTTTAACATAATGGCACCTGTCCCCTGGGAAATCAAAAAAATTTGTTTCATGTAAACTGTCACCTGACTCAGGAAGGAGAGAGGCAAAGAGGTCGATGCCTCTGTTAAACACAAACCACAAGAATGAAGATTTGTGTCTCTTCCGCCCTGTTTCTCACAAAGAGCTGTCTTCCAAAACCCAACGTCTACTCTTAGAAGATGTATTTTTAAATGTGCGTCATCCTTAATACATTTACAGTGCAAGAAGTTATGTTATGAGCTGAAAGAATCACAAGCATAATTAGATCTTGGGTTGACAATAGTTTTGAAAACCCCGTCATTGAAAATATAACTGAGGCTCAGAGTGGTGACTAAAATGCCCCAGGTAAAAGCAAGTAGAAGAATAAGAAGTGGAAAACACAGGTACTATTGATTGTATTAATAATAGCTATTGTTGATTATATTAACAGCATGTGGTAGACATTATGCTAAATGCTTCATATATGCTGTATCATTTAAATTCAAAAGAAGAATGTTTTGTCACACATAAAAATGATCAAATTTCCATGTCCATAGGTTTATTGGAGCACAGCCACACTCATTGTTATGTGTCATCTATGGTTGCAGAGCTGAGAAGTTGTGATGGACTACATGGCCCACCAAAGTCAAAAATGTTTTCTATCTGGCCTTTCACAGGAAAAGCTTGCCAAACCCGGTCTTACCCCACACTTAGTTCAATTCATGGAAACAAGAATATGAAGAGATATTTATATGATTGATGTTCTGTACTTCTGGAGAGAGGATTACATGATGATAAGAAGGGAAGGATGAAAATGGCATGCTTCACCTCAAGACTTGAGGATCATTTTGTCTCCAGCAGTGGTGTGTGTCCCTCAAAAAGGGAAGAGTATGGAGCAGAGCCATGTTGGTGAGCCTACTGAATTTCTTGAGCCTCCTTCCTGTCAGAGACCCTCTCAAAGAAAATGCCATCCGAAATCTTAGTGGTGGCCATCAGAGGGCACTTCTCAGGCTGTAATTTTCTCCTACTTAGGCCAAAGAATTGGCCATAAAGTGAGTTAGGTGGGAAAGCAAAGGTCCTCCTCTCTTAAGACCAGAAAACACAAAGGAAAAACAGTAATCATGCTGGGCATTGAACCCTATTGCATTCTCATTGGAAACTCCCATAAATTCAATTCCCTGTGTATGTATGGGAGAAAGGTGGGTTCAGCTGAACATGAAAGTGATTTGTCCACCACTGGTCCGTGCAATTCCCCAACTGCTGACCTCGCAGACCCTTCCCATACACAAGCCAACAGAATGATTCACTTGCTTGGGAAATGAGTGAACCTTTCAGTCCATCAGAACATTTCAACAAATAAGCTTGGACCATTTTGCATTTCCCATTGAGTATTGCAGAATTTCTTTTGTAAACATAATTTGACTTCCCACATAAGCTGCCTATAGAAGAATTATGGTGATCTACTGATATCAGCATTTCAGTTTGTGCTGACAAGGGTGTAGAGAAAAGGTAACCCTAGTACACTGCTGGTGGGAATGCAGACTTGTGCAGTCACTATGGAAAACAGTGGAGTTTCCTCAAAAAAATTAAAAATGGAACTCCCCTTTGACCCAGTGATCTTACTTCCAGGAATTTATCCTAAGAAACTCAAGACACCAATCAGAAAGATCATATGTACCCATATGTCCATAGCAGCACAATTTAGTACAATAGCTAAGATTTGGAAACAGCCCAAGTACCCATCAGCAGATAAGTGGATACTATGAGGCTGTAAAAAAAAACAAAAACAAAAACAAAAACAAAAAAACTCTTACCATTTGCAATATCATGGATGGACCTGGAGAGTATTATATGAAGTGAGATAAGCCAGTCAGAGAAAGATAAATATGATATGATCATACTTTAATGAACAAAATGGTTCCAGAGACACAGAAGCATGAAAGAGACTGACAGATTTCAGAGGGAAGGCAGGAGTGGGAGGTTGGAGTTGGGGGGAGAGATTAACCAGGGAACTTAGAGGCCCTGTGCATGAAATTTGTGCCCAGGCAGGGTGCCTAGGCCTGGCCAGCGATCAGGGTCGATCTGTGGTATGACTACTGGGGCCCGCTGGCACCCAGCTTGGCTGGCCTGGGGCCTGTGTGCTGGAAGCAGCTCCTGCATAGAGCATTTGCCCCCTGGTAGTCAGTGTGTATCATAGTGACTGGTTGTTCCACCAATCGTTCTACTGATCAGTTTACTTGCATATTAAGCTTTTATTATATAGGATATGCATAGCCTAATGGACATAGACCCCCCCCCAAAAAAAGCTTGTATTACAAGCAATAAATGTAACTATTATATAATAAATAAATAAATAAATAAATAAATAAATAAATTTAAAAAGATGAAAATCAAAATGCATATTAGCATTGCTATGGACAAAACTGTGTCCCTTCAAAAAAAACTATATGTTGAAGTCTTACCCCCAAACATGATGGTATTTGGAAACAGGGACCTTTAGGAGGTAATTGGGGTTAGATGAGGACATGAGGGTGGAGCATTTATGATTGGATTAATGCTCTTACAAGAAGAGACACCAGGAAGCTTGATCTCTATCTCATTCTCATTTTTCCCTCCCTCTTCCTCTCCCTCTCCCTCTCTCTCTTCTTCTCCCTCTCTGTCTCCCTCTCCCAACATGAAGATAGTCAACTGGAAACTAGGACAAGAGTTCTTACCAGAGACCAACCATGCTGGCACCCTAATCTTAGACTTCCAGCCTCCAGAACCATGAGAAAATAAATGTCTGTTGTTTAATCCATCCACTCTATGGTGTTTCTTATAGTAGCCTGAGCAGACTAAGACAAACATGCTGAGAAAATCCTACAGTAAAGAAATCAACTTTACTTTTTTTAGAACCAGCATTTTCCACATGCAGCTGGGAGGAGGTCTCAGCTGTCTCATCCTACTTTTTCTCCTCAGTTTTTCCCCATAGTAGAGAGTACTAACCTGATTGCTCAGATCTGGGCAAAATTGGTCCCTGATTAGCATAGAGCAGGATCAGTGTTATTAAAGTCACAGATAGACCCAGGAGTGAGTGAGCAGACCCAAGGCCTGATCTCTAGGACAGAGCTTCTCCCATATGAACATGAATACAAATCAGTTGGATATCTTGTTTAAAAGACAGATTCTAATTAGGTGGGTCTTGGACAGAACCCCAGATGCTGCCTTTTCTAACAAACTTTCAGGTGATGCTGTTCTATGGACCACACTTAGAAGAGTATGGGGCTAGGAGCAATCCCAATCATCTTCCTCCCTACCTCCTGTCTCTTCCTGACTTGATATGCCAACAGATAAGATTGGAATTAGAAGGGTTAGAGGCCTTTGCCAGGCTAGGCCTAAAACCTGCTTCCATGAGGGTAAAGTGCACTAGCTTCAATGGGAGTAATTTTGATCTCCATTTTCTTTGCCTCTGGTAGGAAAGATCTCTTCAGTAACACCACAGTGAATTTGTTAAAAATTGGCAAAACAAGATTCTTGCATTTTTGGGTCCCTTGGCCATTGGGTCATCTTAACATGGCCAAATTTTCAACAGTGCCCTTTGAACAATAATTGCTTAATGATGGATCCCTATTTGCCTGGAATATCTTTTAGCTGAAGACTATCATGTGAGGAATGGAGCTTCTGATGTTTGGAAGTCTATTTCTTTACTTGTTTAGGACATATGTAAGTTGGTCAAATTCTGTAACACATGAAATTTCTGCTCAGATTTTCTCAGGCTCTGTCTCTCTTTACATATGACAACTCAGATCCCATAGCCTCAAGGAGTGTGGTTTGGAGTTTGTAGCACCATTTTTTTTCTCACTAGAAAACAGGTGAGCATATGCCAGATGTGCACATACGCACCAGGTAGCCCAGATCTGCAATCTACCAGGTTAACATTTACAAACAGAGCAATCCACTGAGACCCTCTCTGTCACTGCTCAGACTACGAAACTGACCTCCTGGGGCATGTTAATTCAGATGGAAAATGGGCCTTTATTCAATGTCCAAATGCTGCAGGAGAACTGTGCATATTGGGGAAATTACATTACCAAAACTAACAGACGGATTTTCCCAACTCACACCTGGCACTTGGAAAATTGTTTCACTTTGCATTTACTTCTCCATTCATGAGTAAATTAGTTTTGCTATTAAATGACAATGAAGGTGAAGGTAAATTCCACAGAGGAGAAGAGGAGGACAGTCCAGATGACCTCTCAAGCTGTCTTGTAATATCTGAAGCATCGGTATCTAAAAAAAATAGGTGTTGAGCGTCTCTGATTGTTCATCCAAGAAAGAACTCAGACAAAACTGTCTACCTAGCATGTCAGCTGGAAAGGATCAGTATCCCAAAGAAGGATTTAATAAATCCTGCATTCTGATTTCCGGAGCAAAAGGAAAAAAAATTTTTTTAAGGCTTTAGTGTGCATTATATTGTTTGAAATGCATGGCTTGTTAAATTCAATAACAAAAAAAGAATTCAGATATATTGAAGGGGATGGCAGAAAATTTTTAACACTGTGATCTCCCAACAGGGGTCCTCTTGACATAAATATTTGTTCTTGGCCACTTACTTAGTCATCCGCCATACATGGACTGTCATCATGCATAGTTTCCAAAAGGGAAAATTTAAGTGTGTCAAGAGCAAGGTCTTTTTCAGCTTGAGTTATAGAACCAAACATAGAAACCAAGAGGTATGATTTCCATTTGGAACTCTCTAGCAGAGTGGCTAAAAACAGAGTCATTGCACTGGTTAGGCTCTTGGGTCAAAAAATGTGAGGTATGTGTTTGCAGAGTTTAAATATGGTGGGAAGAACCATTTCACTATCAAGTTGATAACTTAGAAAGTGGGTACATTATCATCCATTTATATTTAGAAGAAAAATCCAAGCAGCAGTTCATTACAGTTGGCCCATAAGATAAAGCCTCTTTGTCCTCTTTGATTTAGTACATTCTAATTTTCCATTCAAGACAAGAGGAAGAGGTATATATTTAACATTGCTTTTTATTTGAGCCAATACAATTTGTAGTTGGATATAAATGCTATTACAAGATGTGTTTACCCAGCACGGAGCCAGACTCATTATCATTGCTGAGAAAGGTAGGACAAAAGGAAAGGGATATTACCTGGAGCCCAGGAGATGATCTAAGCAACGGTACCTAGATTGCCCAGCTACTTCAGTGGGCTCCAGGAGAAAGAAGAAAGCAATCCTAAGATCTCCAAACATCACCAGACATTTAGAAAAGATGTTTCCTTTGTGAAACCAAAAGAGGGAGACATGGAGTGAATATCTGCTTCTGTGGACTTCCTCTCTGGCCTATGAAGGTTCAGGGCACAGTTACCAGAACTCATCAACCGCAAATACTCTCAGAAAAAAATGGAGGTATTCCGATATAATTGTCAGACAGTAAAGACTCTAAATCAGGTGTGGGAAACATCTGGCCCACATGCCATATATGGCCCACAAAAATCATTTGGACTGGCCCTGCAAAGGCATTGTGAGTTAATTAAATGTTTGACCAAATACAGGCTAATTTTTAAGTTGAGAAATTTGTATGGCCTGTGAATGATGTTATAAATATCCAAATGGCCCTTGGCAGAAAAAAGGTTCCCTACCCCTGCTCTAAATGGATGGAGACCTTATTTTTCACCTCAACATTAGCTCTCCAAGGAAAGTAGCTGCCCAGAGAGAAACCCTGGAATGAAAGTATCAAATTCAGGAACCTTGGAAGGGAGTTTCTCTTTGATCTGGGGCTAAGATTTGTTTTTTCTTTTCACTGAGATGTGAATTTGTAAGCTGTTAACTGCTGCATATGGCATCATCCTAAATCACAGTCATTAACAAGCCAGCCTGTCAGTGTTCATGTGCTCTGCTCCCTCATTTTTCTACTTTTGGCCTCTCACCTTAGTGTGCTACTACAAAGGCTATCTGCTGATATACTGTTAAGATAATAAATAAAAAGGCTTATAGGGGAACCAAGATGGCGGCATAGGTGAAACACCTATCTTGCCGTCATACTCAGCAATTTTAATATTAGAACTTAACGAAAGAACAAACACCTTCCAGAATCACCAGAAAGCTGGCCGAGTGAAAATTCCACAAATAAAAGTGAAGATAAGACACTGTGACTCAGAGGAGCGGCAAGCGGACAGCGTTGAAAGATTTGCGTGGAGAGAGGTTTGGAGCTCGAGCCAGTGGAGAGGGCGGGCGGCTGAAAACCGGCCAGTTTTCTCGAACGGGGAGACAAAGACATCCCACTGGACTGATTCTCCAGCTCTGGGCAAAGTCCAGAGAACCCACTATCATACGGGGTGAAAACTGGACAGTGGGAGGGCACACCGAAACTCGGGTGCTGCCGGGTCTGCTGGCCTGTGGAGAAGGCAGCTTGCACGAACAGCTCAGCTGCGTGACAGCGCAGAGAGCACTCTGCGACTCGCTCTCTCATTCAGAAAACCATCAGACTGCTTTGTTTTACGACCCTAGGTGAGACATTGCGCATGCAGACTCATTTTGGGGAGTCTGAATTCCCCCGCAGCCGGTGGGGCTCGGCAGTGGCTCGCTCTCGGAGGTGCTGGCGGCCATTGCCGCCGGCACAGAGTCCCCGGGGCCGCATAGGGCAGAGCTAACGCTGTCTGCTTGGCCCGGAGACTCCGCCCATCCAACCTGAGCACAGCTGAGCTTCACAGACAATTGGCCTGGAGGTCAACCCTTCCAAGTGCTAACAAAGATTAACCTGAGCTTAACTTCAGCAAGACTGTGCAACCCATATCCACCTCAGGTAACCAGGGAGGCTGAGCCACTGTCCCTAGTAGGAAGTCTACCACACAAAGCTAATTTACCAACTCAGGGAAGCAGCCACCATGCAGCGACATGGAAAGAAATCAGATGTGAAAGAAATGGAGGAAAAAAAACGACTGGACATGGAATTCAAAACCACGGTTATAGGGTTTTTCAAGAGGCTCCAACAAAAGGTCGAGGCCTATAAGGAAATAAGCAAGACCACAAAGGAAATGATCAAGACCAACGTGGAAATGAATGAGTCCTACAAGGAAATGAACATGACTCTCAAGGATATAAATGAGACCTGCAAAGAAATGATCAAGACCAATGTGGAAATGAATGAGTCCTACAAGGAAATTAAGGAGACCCTCAAGGATATAAAGGAGACTCTCAAGGATATGAAAAAGGACCAACCAGAAATTAAGCATACACTGACTGAAATAAAAAATATTATACAAAGACCTAAAAGTGCTCTGGAGCACCCCAAGAACCAAGTTAAAGATTTGAAATACAAAGAGGTAAAATTCACTCAGCTGAAAAAGCAAGAAACCAAAAGAATCCAAAAAATTGAAGATAGTGTAAGGGGCCTCTGAGACAACCTCAAGCATACCAACATCCGAATTATAGGGGTGCCAGAAATAGAGAGAGACCAAGACAATGAAAACCTATTTGAAGAAATAGTGACCAAAAACTTCCCACACCTGGTGAAAGAAATTGACTTAGGAGTCCAAGAGGAGCACCGAACCCCAATATATAGGAACCCTAAGAGGACCACACCAAGGCACATCATAATTAAAATGCCAAGAGCAAAAGACAATGAGAGAATATTAAAAGCAGCAAGAGAGAAACAGTTGGTTACCTATAAGGGAGCACCCATACGATTGTCAGCGGATTTCTCAACAGAAATGATGCAGGCCAGACGGGAGTGGCAAGAAATATTCAAAGTGATGAACAGCAAGAATCTACAACCAAGATTACTCTATCCAGCAAAGCTATCATTCAGAATTGAAGGTCAGAGGAAGTGCTTTGCAGATAAGAAAAAGCTAAAGGAGTTCATCACCACCAAACCAACATTATATGAAATGCTGAAGTATATTCTTTAAGAAGAGGAAGAAGAAAAAGGTAAAAATATAAATTATGAACAACAAATACACATCTATCAACAAATGAACCTTTTAAATCAAGTGAATTGATAGGCTGATGAACAGGATAAACTGGTGAATATAACAGAGACATGGACATAGAGAGGGAATGGACTGACAATTCTTGGGGAGAAAAGGGTTGTGGGAAGTGCAGCAAGAGACTGGACAAAAATCTTGCAACAATGGGAGAGGACATTGGGGAGGGGGAGGTGAGGGTGGAAGGTGGGATAGGTACAAGGTGGAGGGGAGCTATAAGGGGATAAAAAGGGGAAACAATGTAATTAATAAACTGAACAATAAAGATTAAAAAAATAATAATAATAATAATAAATAAAAATAAAAAGGCTTATATATCATAAAATTTAACCATCACCAAGGAAACTTTTCCAATATAAAGAAATATGTTTATAATCCTCCTCCATCCAATCATTTGTCTGACTACCTATACCTATACTTTGGCTCTTTGAGCTAATCAGATCACTTCTCATAGCATGCTTCTCCCTTTCTCCAAACAATGGTGATAACTCCTTTTCATTATGAATAAATTCATTTATTCTACCTAATACCTCTCTAATCATGCAAGCTACACTTTCTCATGACACTTTATAATGTATGAACACACACACACACACACACACACACACACACACACACACACACCTCTCTACTTTGTCCAAGTCCTACTTTTTCTTATGTTCCACCGCCAGTCAAGATGTGGCCATCATTCTCTCCACTGGGAGGGAAAATATTTTATTTTTTTAACTGTGTTCTTAATGATTTTTAGAGGGGAGAGAAGGAAGAGGGACAGAGAGAAACATCAATGAGAGAGGAACATCATCAATCACAGCTCAAAATCCCAGCAAATGCTCTGGGACCTGAACCTACAATCTCTTGATTCCTAAGTCAACACTCAACAGTTGAGCCACACCAGCTGGGCTTGGAAAAGGTTTTAGATGATGAGAGCAAAGAGAGGGCACAGAGACCCTTAAGACAAGAAGGTGCTTTCCTCAGGATGTATGTTTTAAAGATAATCAAAACTTTATACTGCAAAGATTAACACCAGGTAGTAATACTCCTCTACTTACTAAAGAATCACTGTCTCTTCCTTTACCCTTGAGTTTAATTTTAAAAGGCCTTTCTATTCTTAGCATGCATTGCTTTTCATATGCTAGTCTCTGGGAAAGGGGAAGAACACACCCAGGCTCACACATGCCTTTCTCTAAGCTGAAAAGGCTCCACCCCTCATTGCTGGCTGGCAAACTGCTACTCATCCCGTCACTACTCAAATTTTCTTCAAAAATAGGAACTGTCCCTGGGATACTTAGGAATTCCTTCCTAATGTTCCTTCTGCACTCTTATTAGACTCTACCGGAGCAAACCTCTTCATGTCCTCTGCGGGTGCCACATATCTGCTTTCCTGCTGCACTGTGAGCTCACTGAAGGCAGGGACCCTTGCTTTGGATCTTCCTTCTCCAGCATTTAGCTCATTGTTTGGCACTTTGATGGTATGTGATCGATTTTGCTGAATGATTGTGTGGATGAATCCTCCTGATGATAGCTTGTCCTAATACCAGTTAAGAATCTTAAAAGATTAATGCTGGAGAGACCCACAAGACTCATATTATTCAGTTCCATCTTTTCCAAGATGATGTCTACAGAGAAATGACTTAAGACCATATAGTGAGTATGTGGCATGGTCTACCTGTCAAGAATCACAGCCTAGTACTCTTCCCATGGAACAATATTTTTCCATCTACTGATGGAAGAAAGGCATACTGAACATGTCCAGGATGCCATGCCC
The DNA here is from genome assembly GCA_027563665.1 of Antrozous pallidus. Lineage (NCBI taxonomy): Eukaryota > Metazoa > Chordata > Mammalia > Chiroptera > Vespertilionidae > Antrozous > Antrozous pallidus. The sequence goes on from CM050516.1 coordinate 17,966,495, forward strand.
TGAAAATACCATGGTGAGAAGGGCAAAGATGATTTCTTCCATGTGTGGCTAAAAGTCTAGGTGAAATACAACTAAGTACTCTGATAAATAGGCAGGCCAAGATCACGGGAGGCAACTGAGATGACTCACGCAAATCAGGATCAAATCCTGACTTTATTTTAAATATTCACATTTTGCTTATCAAAGTTTTTGCCTTAATTTTTATTTTTTAACGTTGTATTAAGATATTATTTATTTTGATTCCTAAGTGTTTTGGCTTCCACTTTGTTCCTGAGACAATTACTTCACCCACCTTACCCTAATCCTGGCTCTAAGTCTGAGAACTTAAAAAAGGAATAAAGCAAATGATTGTCTTTATGACATATACCTTTAGAAGACCTTTACGATTTTCCATAGCTGTCAGTCTATTTCTGAATGGGAGGAGATTTTAGACATTGGAGCATGCACCTGTTAATTTGTTGTCTAATTGCTGAGCAACAGATATCCTCCAGCTTATAAAGTCATCTCTTAATATTCGCCAATGTATTCGGTAATTTTTGTAGCCAACTAATTTTACAAAGTCATTTTATTTTAAGTAAATTCTCACAACTGCTGGCAGCTTAGATAATCAACATCCCCTGAGACTTGTGTCACAAGGAGCACATTATGGATTGACTTAAGGCACTTTAAGCAGAACTCCTGTTCATATATTACTATCAATGCTATTCATTTGAGTTGTCCAATATTGTATTATTACCAAGATGATTGAGTCAACATTAAAATAAAGAGAATACAAGTAAGAAAATAAAACTAAGCAAAAATGCCAAGTTACCTCCATGAAGAGGCAACACAGAGAACCTCAGATCACATGGTTAGTACCTTAAATTCCAAAAGTATACAATGTACTTGCCACACTGAGCTGTGCACAGGTGCCCCTGATTCTAAGGTGACTCTTTGATCCAGTGGTTATAGCTAAGGGCACAGAGTGGATTTACAGGTCATGTGTTGGCATCATCCCTCGCCTACAGAATTACCTTGGGCAAGCAATTTGACCTCTCCATGTGTCAATCACACAGCTATGTGGCTGCCACACTGCTACTTTCCTAGGAACTTGCTGGAAGGAGTATTTTTAAAAAAGAGAGAGAGACGTTTAGGCTTACCAAGTGACCATTTTGTAAATTATATAAATGTTTAATTACTATGTTGTACACCTAAATCTAATATAATATTATATATTAAACACAATTGAAAGATAAAAAAAGTTTTTGCAATTCTTATTTAAAAAAAAAACACAGGAAAGCATCATGTTGCAGTGCTCAAAGAGAATCCATTTGGCTCCATCTTCTAGGAAGAATACGATGTAAGAAATGACTAATGGAGGATATGATACCATGTTGAGCCCTCAGCACAACAGAGAATTTAAATGCAATTTCAAGCATTTGACCCACATCAACATTAAAATGAATAAAAATAATTTAAGTAAGAAAGTAAAACTTATTTACGTTAACAGTGTTATTGGCTGACCTCATTTCAGGTGTTAATCGTTATAGAATAATGGTATTAAGTCTTTTGTCAAAACAATGCATCTGCCCACTTCCTGGCTATAAAATCTTAGATGAGTTACTTGAGCATCTGTTTAACTAAACTTCATCTCACAGCACCACCAATTCTTCCTGTGTTTTCTCTGAGGACTCAAGGAGATTATGTACATGTGAAGCACTTAGGACAGTGCCACATGCATGGGAAGTCTTGGACCCCTGAACACCCAGACTTCTGTGACTCCAAGTGACCAGTGAGTGAGTGAGTAAAGAGAAGGATGAGGAAAAAAATGAAAACATTGACTTATGTTTCTCTTTAGTATTTTCCACAGTACTTAGAATGATGCCTGGCACAAAATAAGCGTGAATAGATGTTTGAATGAAAGAGGTCTTATATGCTCCAAGTACTATATTAATGAAAAGGGGAAAGGAGCAAGAAAGAAGGAAGGGGTAAAGACAGACACCAAGGAAAACCCTCAACCCCATGGGCAAGGGGCCATTTGTTACTTCCCATAAATTCATATATATTTTTTAACCTTTGGCCTCTTCTCCTTACACAGCAAATAGGCTATCAGATATACTGCTAGAGCTGCATCCATAGAGAGGATTAGTCTTTGTAACTGTCCAATCCCAATTCTGAGCTGTCACATAGCATGTCAACCCTTCCATAAACCGAGTTTGCCTTCTTTACGCTTCCACAGCTTAGTCACAAAGGGTGCCTCATGCAGCCAGAGGTCTAAGCTGAGGAAGGGGCCCTCATGAATGGCACAGATATCTGGGCTACTTGCTTACGAACCTTACTGTTCCCTCTAGGTCTCCTTGTACTCAATCCCAGCTATATCCCTTCCATCTTATGTTACATTGCTGGTCACTCTCAACATTATTACTTGGGGACCATGACGGCTAATGATTGGCAGTCCTGGACACATGATATTGTGGTAACTCATAGAGCTCCATATCTACCAGGCTCCAGTAATGTCACAGGAGTTGGTTTTCAAAAGGTGTATATTGGTATAGCATTCTTGTTTCAGAGCCCCACAGAGCCTGTATTATGCTTCTCCCACTGAGGCTTGACATAAACTCCATAAGGCATGGCTTTCCATTACTAATACCTCTAAAACCCTATGGTCCTTGTAAAAAGCAGAGTTAGTATAACTAACTCCAACTTGCGTTTGAACCTTATCATCTACATACATATAAGTCTGGGCTAATAGCCAAGTCCTGGGCTGCCAGTCAAAGAGAGGCAACACACAGGTTCAAGAGATGTCAATGACCAAGCATCTTCCCAGACATTGCCAAATATTTTGATTTAGAGGGCTAATCTCAGAGATCACAAGCTAATCTAACAGTGCAGATGAAGGGAGATGCAGCCACAGGATAAAAGTGAAACTAAGAACTCTTTCTATTTGCCCTCCTGTGAATGAACTGTGCTGATAGCTCATGTGTCTGCTTCGTGGCCATTGATTATTCTGGGCTCATGCTGTCTCCAGCTAGTTCAGCAATCTTCCTTGCAAGATTCAGACCCCTGGACTTCAAGAGACCAGTAACCACTGCTCTACAAAGGACATTTGAGACTCTTGGGTTTATGGTTCTTTAACACCCAATACTTGTATGTGTGTTCTGATGTGTGTAATTGGGATTAAACCTACAAGTAATAAAAGCTAAGTTGACAGCATAATCACCTATATTGGCTCATTGTTGTTACATGGTGTCAGGAAGCTAGAGGGCCATGTGACCACCCAGGGTTCCACCCTTGATCAAGTACCCCTAATGTTATCTGGAGGTCAGGACATCGAGTGACTTAAAGGAAAGACAAATCTCACAGCCACAGTGTTTGTGACAGTCCTCCATGTTGTATGGTCCAAATAGCAGGTTGCTTGCCCTCTAGCCTGGTCCTGCTCCAGAGCTCTTTGGGGTCCTGCTCTGGGTTCTACTCAAAGCTGGCAGCCTTTTGAATCATTTGGTAATGGCTGGAACAATATTCTCAGCTATGGGATAGGTGGTTTCAGAACCAAAAGAGATCTACCAGATATTTGGTTTTCTTTTTAGGGGGTGGAAAGTACAAAATACAATAATTTTTCTTTTACTTTGTGGGGGGATGGTGTGGGTGCCCTTACCACTGGACCACTACATATTTTATTGGTAGTCAGGTCCCAGAATCTTTATAGGGTTGATCACCCATTTGGTGGAGACTGCGCATCTTACCAAAGCTGCCAGCATGTTAGTCACTTCTTGCTCACTGGGCTTGATTAGCATAATAAAATCAATGCAGTAAATTAATGTGATGGCCAGATGGTCCAAATCCCTTCAGAGGGCAGGACAGTTTTAACACAGCTTTCGGGAGAAACTGTAACTGTCTATTGCTGACCACAGCTTGTAAATATGAACTGTTTCTGATTCTCTTTTTGGACTGGAGTAGGAAAAGGATGTATTTGCCATTTCCCTCAGTGCCCCATGCTGACGTCATGTCAATCTGCTCTAGAGGAGATACCACATCTGGAACAGCAGCCACAGTTAGGGCTTCTAAGGGGTTCATTTTGTGAAGATCTTTTTTAAACCTCTAGGGCATGTTGGATTTCTTCAAGAGTTAGACTGCGGAACTAATTTGAGATTTTATGAGGACCACCACTCTAGCATCATTTAGATGCATAAAAGTGACATCAGTGTCAGCCATCCTCCTCACTGTACAGGAATACAATTTTACCTTTGATTGGCTCTGTTTTGGGCTGGGGGTGGGAGTGAGTTGGCAGTTTTAAAGCTTCCATTTGGCCTTCTGAACTATAGTAGACATAACACCCGAGGCTAAGGAACCCAAGTACTTGTTGTGATAATTACTAAGCATGGTAATCTCCAATTTGGTCTTTCAAATCCATCAGATGGGTCTGTTAGCCAAATGGACACACTGTAAGCTGGACTTTTGCCAAAACATTTTTAATTATCTGAATCCCATATGCCTTTGCTCTATCAATTTAGATACATAGTCCCTTGGTATCAAGGTCAAGGTGAGCCCTGTGTCCAGAGATCCTCAAAAGTTTGTCATTCACCTTACCCCAGTACACAGTTATCATACTAAGTGCCTACAGGTCTCTCTGGAGAGGACCCGCAGTGGGGGGGAGAGGAGTGTCATTCTTCTGGAGACTTGCCATGGGCTGCAGTATCCTTCCTTTTGGAGACCCAGCCTCCTCTTCAGTGGGCTCTGAGTCTGAAAACTGGAACAGATCTGAACACTGGTCAAATGATTAAGACCTTACTGGGGCATGTATCCTCAGCCTCCTTAGGTTTCCTTTGTTGACAGCCTTGTGGACTGGGTAGCATACTTGTTGGCAGCCCATCTATTTTACCTTCAGGGACTCTGTGTTTCTCTAAGGAAATCACAGCTCTCAGTGCATCAGGATCTCTTCGCTGCCCCTCTGACCCTGTCACTCATAATAACAGCATCCATCTGACTTCTAGGCTTTTAGGGCCCTATCACTCCCATGCTATCAGTGAGCCTATTTCTGCATTTCTTACCATCAGACCTGGTTTCAGAGAAGAGTCATTTTCACCTCTATCTGAACCCTAAGATACTTAGCCAATTCTTTGGCTAAGAATTCAGATGGTTAGGTAGGAGACTGGAGAAAGAATTTTTTGTGAAAATATCATGCCCAGCCAGCGTGGCTCAGTGGTTGAGTGTCGACCTTTGAACCAGGAGGTCATGGTTCAATTCCCAGTCAAGGCACATGCCCGGGTTGTGGAATCTGTCCCCAGTGTAGGGTGTTCAGGAGGCAGCCGATCAATGATTCTCTCTCATCACTGATGTTTCTCTCTATCCCTCTCCCTTCCTCTCTGAAATCAATAAAAATATTTTTTAAAGAAATCAGCAGAAATTTATGACATTTTTATTCCCTTGTTCCCCCTTACTACCTAGCTGCCCCATGAGAGATTGATATGAGTTTCCTGGAGATCTAGGGAGATCAGGGACCAATGTCAGCCTTATAACTAAGGAATCTAGAGACTTTGGCTATGAACCTGAGGTGTCAGAGCAAAGATACCCATCTGCAATGGGATCCATCCACTCATCCTCAAAAGGCAGAGGGCAATTATGCATAAAGAAAGATCCATTGGGTCCTAGACATGAACCACAAGGAAAAGGGAGAAAACGGAACTTTATTTTTCCCTAAACCCTGGCTTAGAGTACTACCTGAAGGGGTGAAACATATTAGGGAATAGGGTCCACCATGTAGTCCCTGGGAATAAAAAGGGAGATACAAATGGCCAGCAGATGAATAAGCAACCCCTGCCTTGCAGAGAATACAGACAACTTATCTACCCCAGGATAGGGAGCCTCTGAAGAACCCACCACTGGCCACCTGTGATTGTTCACTTAAACCCAAGTGAAAGTCAGCTTCAAACATATGTCAAGGGCAGAAGAAACCAATGCCAGTCTCCTAAATCCTTTCTTGCCCTTTACTACCACACCACGTCCTCCCCCTGATTTGCTAGCTAAAGATCAAGTGGGAAGTGGGAGGGTAATTAAAAAGATGGAAAAATGGACAAGCCGGTAGGGCACCCACCATTACCAGGCCAGAGCTGGGTTAGGGGAGAAAAATTAACTGAGGTCCAAGCCCTTTCTATTCCATGGAACAAGATAGATTCATTACTGAACTGAAACTTCTTAAGGAACTAAAAGATCAAGTGCATTTTTTTAATATTCTAAGAACATGAAGCTAAGTTACAGGACCTGCCTGACCCCAGCCAGGGGCCTGGAAAGATCTAACTGAATCTGAGACTGTGTGTTTGTGTACACATGTGTTTGTGCATGCAGGAGTAAAGCAGGAGAGTGAACATAGTAAAGTTGTTTTTGGTTTGTGCTCTATGAGTCATACTTATAAAATCTATCAATTACATATGGTTTAACTTTTTTTCTTAAATAATTTTAGATCAGTTGAAACCAGTTTGGCTCAGTGGATAGAGGGTCAGCGTTCGATTCCGATCAAGGGCACATACCTTGGTTGCAGGCACATCCCCAGCAGGGGGTGTGCAGAAGGCAGCTGATCAATGTTCTCTCTCATCGATGTTTCTGACTTTCTATCCCTCTCTCTTCCTCTCTGTAAATATCAATAAAACATAATTTAAAAATAATAATAATTTTAGAGCAAATATACTTTATAACTGCCAGAGCTCACTTACCACTGTCCCTTTTCTATGCCCTGGGAGGGAAGACCTTCAGTTCCTGGGAAATATTGATTGATTTCCTCCTCTAAGATATGGAGCAAATTTTCAATTGTGTGTGAGACCACTATTGTCTGGTGTGTCTTACAGCTGCTTTTGAAAAAAAAACAGATTCTATTGAATTGTATACTTTATACATCTCAGGGCTCTGGGTTTATTATCCATCAAACACTGTGCAACTTATTTTAAAATATTTCTCATCACTCTTCCATGGGAGGGAGAACAGCATGAAGTTCTGGAGTTTTTGATTCCCTCTTTGAAAGTGTAGGTAACAGAGGCAGGAAGACTTTGATGAAACAGAATGACTCTTTTATGTCATAATAAAATTGTTAAGTCTTTATATAAATCCTCACACTGGGGGGCTTTTCTTCTCTCTAATAACAGAAGAGCAGATAAATAATGCCTTTAAACACGTTTCCTCTTTATGCAACAGGAGCTGAAAAAGCTTCAGGCAGGGTGGGAGAGGAGCAGAGGCAGATGACCACACAGCTAGATATCATTACTTCTGTTTTACCCAGGACTTTATTAATAAAGGGGGGGAAGCAACTTTATCTTTTTCTTATCTCAGTGCACTATGCAATGCCTAACACACAGTAAATGCTCAGTGCCTACCTGTTACATGAATGGCAGCTGGATTTGTAGAGTTGGTACCAGGATATCAGCCAGAGTACCAGAGTGCTGTATAGGCCCCACTAAGCATAGAACTAGAACTGAAAGTTTAAAATATTTATTCTAAATAATCACATCTCCCTAAAACATCACATTATGATTTCTTCCTAAGACTCATCATTATATAAAATTAGAGGGCCAGTGCACTGATTCATGCACCAGTGGGGTCCCTCAGCCTGGCCCGTGGAGATCAGGCCAAAACTGGCTATCTGACATCCCCTGAGAGATCCTGGATTGTGAGAGGGCACAGGGTAGGCCAAGGGACCTCACCAATGCATGAATCCGTGCACCGTACCTCTAGTATGCATGTAAGATCTTTGGTTAATCTCTTCTCACCCTCCCCCCTCTCCCCTTCTCTCTGAGATTTATCAGTATGTTCTATGTTTCCATGTCTGTGGTTTCTGCTCCTGCATTGGCATCTGCCCCCTGGTGGTCAATGTGCATCATAGCTACCAGTCAGATGGTAATTTAGGCTCATATTTTAATAAATATACTCACTGTGTGCTATAATTACATGTCATATGCCTCTATACATAGACACCTAACTCAAAGATAAGCACCTCCAGGAAATACCCTCATCTCATACCCACTCTCCCTTATATCTGTGTTTAACCTATAGAAACAGTCTACTTTGCTAGCCAATCTTATCTCTTAGTCTCAGGTCAGATTCCCTAAAAACAGAGAGCTTCCGGTACAGTGAATTTATCCAGGGCATGCTGGGATGGGGGTGAGGGGATGGATGCAAGGAAGGAAGGTTGTTAAGCAGGAATGGTATCCAACCAAGTGCAGCCTTGGGTTGAGTGGGTGGGGGAGTAGGATGTAATCACACCACTGAGTACTGTTTCTGATGCTGTATCAGCAAGGCATTAGCTGCTCCTGGGATGGACTTGGCCAGGGGCAAGGCTCCAGGCAAGGTTCCAGCAGCCACAACACTTGCAGCTACTGGGGGATGGGTGTACCAGATTGCAAAGAGGATCTAGACAGAGCCAAAACAGTCTATGACCCCCATCCTCTCTTTACTATGTTGTCTACAGAATCATAAAATCCTAGGCACTAGTCTTGTTCATTGTTTTTAACTTCCTACATCCCTTAGGACAGCCCGGGCCTGGAGAGCTGAGATACATTCTCCCTCCTTTTCTCAGGCTGTCTGGGAGGAATCTCTGACAGGGAAGCAGAGAGCTGCCTAGAAGAGCACACAGCCTCTCACAGCTTTAGCTGCCTGGAGGAAATTCAGAAAACCAAGTCCTCGGTGTGCTGCACCATGCCATGCATATCTGTGGCCCCGGGGATGACTTCTATCATTACCCATCATTATAGGGAGCACAGAGCAAGTCAGACTCCAGCGGTTTTAAATAGGAACTCTCGGCCCCTCTTGGTGAGCAGCCAACATACCAGCAGCTATCTTCACTGGCCAGCTGGGGAAGTATTTGCTCACAGTGAAACCCAAGACTTCCTGGAAAGCTTTCGAGCTTAGAAGCCCCCCCCCCCTTGCCCGCCCCGGTTCTCTCCAATACTGCTCACAGGATTGCAGTGGGTAGGACCACTGTGGAAAGCAGTTCAGCAACAATAAACATTGCCAACATTGATCAAATACTTATTCTGTGCCAGAAACTATCCTAAGAGCTTCACACACTGACTCATTTCATCCTCACAACATCCCTGTGAACTAGTTATTATATTTACCATCCTTGTTTTCATATGAAGAATTCTTAAAATGTTCATACTCTTCTATCCAGGAATTCAAATTGTAAGAATTCCTCCCTTGGGAAACAATAAACAATACTTAATACTTAAGAGACCTTGACCCACAAAGAAATTCATCAATGTCATATTTATCAGAGCAATAATAATAATAATAATAATAATAATAATAATAATAAAAGGTAACAGCTGAATGTTCAATGAAAGGGAAATGTTTGCTTTACAGTCCCTCTAAATAATGGAGGGTTTTTTTATAGCTATTATAATCATGTTTATAGGGATTTGTAATAAAAATGAAAAAAGTCTTACAGATTTAAATGACATAAAAAGATACACAATTTTCAGTTCAAAATGATGACAATGTAAATTCAAAACCATGCACAGAGGGCTTTCTGGCTCAAGATGGCAGATGCATATACGCCATTTTCATTGTAGAGGAAGTCTTGATGGCCTTTGAAATATCACATTATAAAAAATAAAGTGGAACAACATATGCTAAATTGGGAAAACTCAATGTGAACTTAGCTTATAAACACACAGCTTTTTGAGTCCTGTCACCAACATGGCCTGAGGGGTAATGCTTTTGCTCGCCACCATCACTCAAATAAATGCATAAAGCCCAGCTCTCCAGGGCTCTCATTTACTAAAAGGAGCCAGAACTCCTTACACTGTTCCTTAAAGGGCAAGAGACTACATCTTGGGATAGAAAAAAAATCAGGAGGGGCTGGATCACATATTTCTTCTAGAAAGTATACATGGTAAAACACACACACACACATACACACACACACACACACACACACACACACACACACACACACACACGAGTCAGCTTAAAGGGTATCCCCCTACCCAATTGGAAAGGGAATAATAATCTCAGTTAATTGAAAAGTTCTGAACCTTCAAAAGGTTTGACAGCATCATAACACACAATATTGTGAGTGTATAAAACATGAATAAATGGAGCATACTATTTTTTATGAATTTTAATAAGTAGCAGTATATAATATATATAGTTTTCTTTTTATTACTTTTTGAGTTAAAAAGCGTATATACATGTGGTATTGTGATTTTTTTTGTAGGTACATGTGTACTTAGATATGTGTGTATGTATGTGACATAGCAGTTCTGATCTGGCATCAAGTGTTTTCTAAATTGAGTGAGTCCTACCTGATGAACATGCTGCTTTGTGAAAAGAGATGGAATTTTATTTTGCTAATTCATTTTATTTTTCTTTTTTAATTAAAGTTTTCATTCAGTATTATTTTATGCTAGTTTCAGGTGTGCAGCATAATGGTTAGACAATCATTTACCTTACAAAGTGTTCCCCCTGATATTTCTAGTACCAAACTGACACCATACATAGTTATTACAATATTATTGACTATATTTTTATGATGTACCTTACATCCCCATGACTACTTTGTAAATACCAATATGTACTTCTCAATCCCATCACCTTTTACACCCAGTCCCCCAACTCCCATCTCTAGTTACCATCAGTCTGTTTTTGTATCTATGAGTCTCTTTCTGTGTTGCTTATTCATTTATATTGTTGTTTAGATTCCAAATGTAAGTAAAATTATATGGTATTTGTCTTTTGCTGACTTATTTCACTTAACACAATATCCTCTAGGTCCACATATTCATAATTGTTTGGTAAAATTCACTTGTGGGAGGAAAAACCAAGATGGCGGCAAAGGTTAACACCTGAACCACTGCCTTGCACAGAAATTTCAAAACTACAATTAAAAGCAAAATGGACATCATCCAGAACCATGGAAAGGCTGACTAAGTGGAAATTCTACAACTATAATGAAAGAGAAAATCACACTGAGACTTAGAGGAGCTTTGGAAGAAAAGGCAGAGGTACGGACCCACGCGTGCAGTGAGGGCTGGCAACTGAGTATGCAACTGGCTTTCTCAGTATGAAGGGAGACACAAACTCTTGACTTCTCTTAACTCCAGTTCCAGGTGAGATTCTGAAGACCCAGACTCATATGGAAAGAAACTAGACTGTCTGGCAGTGGACAAAACACAAGGACGCCTTTCTCTCAGCAGAAGTGCTTGCAGCAATTACTGCAAGACACTGAGACCCAGGGGCCTCTTAGGGCAGGACTGATGGGAAGCCATTGCTGTTTACTCCACCCTAGGATCCCACCCCCCCTGATGAAGCCATTGCTATTTGCTCCACCCTGAGACTCTGCCCCATCCAAGCTGAGCATAGAGGCTTTTGCATATGAATAGTCTGGTCCTTTGAACTTACCTAACAAACTGCAGCTGAGTCAGTGAGACACAGAACATCCAAAAGAAGGCCCAAGGCTCTGCAGCAGCTTGCATTGCTTCACACCTGGGCCTCATCTGGGCACCTCCAAAACCCAAACAAAGAAGAGGAATCTGAAGATCTCTCCATAGATCCAGCTGTGTGGCCTCAGGCAGAGGCTAAATTAGCATCTCCTTGGAGATCCAAGAGCCAATGTACCCAGGGGTCAGAGTAGAACCAACCAGATTATACCTCCTCAGATCCATAAGGGACACACTCAGGGGGCAGACTCAGTAAGCACCAAAGCCCCACTAAAGCAATTACTGCCTCATAAGTATCTCCAGCACAGAAGTTCTCCCAGCATAGACACAGCTGACCCTCACAGCCAATTGGCCTAGAGGTCAAGTCCTCCCAGTGATACCAACAATAATCAAGGCTCAACTACAATAAGACTGTGCACACAGCCCACAAAGGGGTGCACCAAGAATGTCTACCTTAGGTAACTGGGGAGGCTGAGCCATTGGGCCCTATAGGACACATAGCACACAAAGCCACACTATCAACTCAGGGAACCAGCCACAATGTGGAGACAAAGAAACAAGTCACAAATGAAAGAAATGTAGGAAAGCAAATGACAGGATATAGAGTTCAAAACCATGGTTATAAGGTCTTTCAAGAATTTTCTAGAAAAGGCCAATAATTTAGTGAGACCCTCAAGAATATTAAAAAGGACTAACTGGAAATGAAGCATATACTGACTGAAATAAAGAATAATATACAGAGATCCAACAGCAGACTAGAGTATCACAATAATCAAGTCAAAGATTTGAAATACCAAGAGGCCAAAAACACCCAACCAGAAAAGAAAAAAGAATCTAAAAATATGAAGACAGTGTAAGGAGCCTCTGGGACAACTTCAAGCATACCAACATCTGAATTATGGGGGTGCCAAAAGAAGAAAGAAAGCTAGATATTGAAAACCTATTAGAAGAAATAATGACAGAAAACTTCCCCCACCTGGTGAAAGAAATAGAATTACAAGTCCAGAGAGCACAGAGAACCCCCAAAAAAACGAATCCAAAGAGGAGCACACCAAGACACATCATAATTATAATGCCAAGAGCAAAAGACAAAGAGAGAATATTAAAAGCAGCAAGAGAAAAACAGTTAGTTACCTACAAAGGAGCAATCATATGACTGTCAGCTAATTTCTCAACAGAAACTATGCAGGCCAGAAGGGAATGGCAAGAAATATTCAAAGTGATGAATAGTAAGAACCTACAACCAAAATTATTCTACCCAGCAAAGCTATCATTCAGAATTGAAGGTCCGATAGAGCTTTACATATAAGAAAATGCTAAAGGAGTTCATCACCACCAAACCAGTATTATATGAAATGCTGAAAGATATTCTTTAAGAAGAGGAAGAAGAAGAAAAAGGTAAAGATAAAAATTATGAACAAGAAATGCATATCTATGAACAAGTGTATCTAAAAATCAAGTGAATTTAAAATCTGATGAACAGAATAAACTAGTGAATATAATAGAATCAGGGGCATAGAAAGGGAGTGGACTGACAACTCTTGGGAGGAAAAGAGGGTGGGGGGTATGGGAAGAGACTGGACAAAAATCATATACCTATGGATGAGGACAGTCCGGGGTAGTAAGGGCAGAGGGTGTGGTGAGAACCTGGTGGAGGGGAGCTGTTGGGGGGAAAAAGAGGAACAATTGTAATAATCTAAACAATAAAGATTTATATTTGTAAGACAAAAAAAAGAAAGAAAGAAAGAAAAATTCACTTGTGAAGCCATCTGGTCTAGGACTTGTGTTTGTTGGAAATTTATTTATTACTACTTCAGTGTCATTAGTTATAATCATTCTGTTGGACATAAAGATGGAGGCCAGTTGCCATGGGAACTAAACATATGATTAGAAGGTTGAAACTTTCAGTCCCACTCATGACCTCCCAAGAGAGGAGAAGGGCTGGAGTATGAACCAGTCACCAATGGTCAATGTTTTAATCAATCATGACTATATAATAAACCCTTCATAAAAACCCAAAAGGTGGGCCCTAACCAGTTTGGCTCAGTGGATAGAATGTCAGCCTGTGGACTGAAGGGTCCCAGGTTTGATTCCAGTCAAGGGCATGTACCTTGGTTGTGGGCCCATCCCCAGTAGGGGCTGTGCAGGAGGCAGCTGATCGATGTTTCTAACTCTCCCTCTCCCTTTCTCTCTGTAAAAAAAAATCAATAAAATATTTTAAGGTGGGGTCCATGTTAGTGAACATGTGGAGGTGCTGGGAGAGTTGCCACATTTGGAAAAAGCATGAAAACTTCATTCCCTTTCCTAGTACCTTTCCCTATGCATCTCTTCCATCTGGCTGTTCCTGAGTTTTATATTTTTTATTTAAAAAAAAAAACAGTAACTAAGTAAGTAAAATTTTTCGCTGAGTTTTGTGAGATGCTCTATCTATTTAATCAAACCCAAGGAAGGGATTATTGGAACCATCCATCTATAAGTGGTCGCTCAGAAGCACAAGTGATAACCTGAGCTTGAAAGTGATATCTGAAGGGGCTGGAGGTGTTAAGGATCAATCTTGTGGAACTGAGCCCTTAACCTGTAGAATCTGATGCTATCTTCAGGTAGATAATATCAGAATTGAGTTGAATTGAGGACACCCAGCTAGTGCCCAAGAATTGCTTGATGATTGGAGAAACCATAGCTCCCACATTGGAACTGGGTGCAAAATCCATTTTGGGTACAGAATTTGTGTACATACACATACTCACATTTTTAAAAGCATGTGAATTCCGCTGCCCCCCCCCAAAAAAGTAAGGAAAATGGTCCCCAAATAGATGGAGACTATTTCAGGAAGGGTAGTCAGCACCAACAGTCATTCCTAACAACCAAGTAGAAGGAGATCTCCGCTTTTCATACACAATAACTAATTTAAAAGGAGGTCCAGCAAGTGCTCCAACATGAAAAATTAGCTGTGCTTCAAAGACTAAGGAAAACTAAGCAGACTCAAGGCCTTATCGCCTGGAAAATTAAACCTCAAACTGACCCTATTAATTATAATGAGGTCCTGATAAGGTAGACATACATTTCCAATAATTTTAACCTCCCAAGACTATATATCCTGATGGCAGAACAGTGGGATAGGTCGTGGTGGTAAAGCAAAACTTAGAGTATACCACTTCTGAGAAAGAAAGCAGATTCAAATTTATTTTTAAATCCATATGAAAGGTATAAATTATGACCTAACAAAGAAATCCTGATTACAAAGGGGAAATTAGCCTAATGATGAGTGTCTCTGTTTGAATTATCTTGGACTTTATAACCAAGGCCCATATCCTAACCACTAGACATCAATATAGATTCTAAAACTTCTACTGATTCGAATTTTTTTTTCTTTTGAGGTTGGTAAATATGACTATAACCCTAGGAAAATGATAAATAACATCCAGCAAAATTACCACAAGCTTAAGAAGGTAACCTTTGAATGAAATTAGAACAGAGATAATGAAATTCAAATTTAAATCCACAATAATCACACTTTAAATTGGATTTTAAATCATAGTACAATAACCAGTTAGTTTAGTAATCATTTTTAAATGTGCATACTACCTTCTACATCTTAGGTACTTACAACATTTAAGATATCCTAATATATCAAACTTGTAATTGTAATAAACTTACTTTATTAAATAAGTTGGCACCCAATGTTTAAATACTTGGGGAAGCTTAATTTACTAAATTCATAAGTATTGATTTGTCAATTGTGTAAGCAGTATACAAATATTTAGATAAATGTTTATTTTTAAGTTAATAAGATTTTAAAATCAGGCTTTACACCTAATACAAATTGTAGTTAATCTTTTTCTCCATGCCCAGGAGTTGTTTGGGTAAAATCTAATAGTTATTGCTTTAACATCCTGAGACACCATTAAAACAGTAAGAATAATTTTTAAGTTAAAACACACAACTGTGAGAGAAAGAGAAGGAATAACGGAAGAGATGATAAATAACAGAGCAGAGATGGGGAAGCTGAAATTCGTAAAATGTTCAGAGATAGCTGAGGGGAACTAGGTATAGCAGAGGATGGGGTGGGGGACTAGAGCAAACACAGGGGACTTGACAGCCAGCCTCCCATCCACCCAAAGCTAGGAACTTAACCAACCACTCCTGACCCAAAACCTCAAAAAAGCACTCTAGAGAAATTGAAGAAAACATTTGAAGAGAATGAGGCTAGTTGGCAAGAATGCCCAGGTTTATAAAAGAGGAAGTAAAGAGAATCAGAATATGCCACTCCCAGATATACCACTTTGACATAAGGATTATTTTGAGCTAAAGGAATGTGAGAAACAACAGATGCAAGAAAAGCTCTCTACTCTCTCCCTTCCTGTCTAAAAAGCAGGGCATAAATTTTTAAGGTCTAAACACTTCTTAGGGGGTTTCACTTTTCTATGAAGCCCATGTGCCATGTGAAAAAAATTGTTGGCATCGCCCTGCCTGGCATGGCTCAATTGGTTGGGCGCCATCTCGTATGCTGAAGGTTGCTGGTTCAATTCCCTCTTTAGGGCACATGCCCAGATTGCAGCATGATCCCCAATGGGAGTATGCAGGAGGCAGTTGACTGACATTTAACTTTCGATGTTTCTTTCTTTCTCTCCCTCTCCCTTCCTCTCTGTCTTAAAAAAAAAAAAAGTATTAATATCAAATAAAATGTGTATGCTTTCTCCTGTGTATCTGTGGTATTTTGTGAGGTTTGTTGGTCAGTTTAATTTTCAGGGCACATTGCACTGAACTTAAGAGGGTAGAGGATAAAACAAGTTCCTCCCTTTACGGAAGAAAAGGTCATAGTATAAAATCAAGTACCAGGCGTGGGATTTGTGAGCATAAGGAGAACAGCTTCCTCAGACAGGGGACATTCTCATCACCTCTGCAATTTCCCCCAAATAGGCAACTGATTACTCCACATTAAGGCCTACTCATAGAGTTCCTCTGCCTCTGATTTAAATTGTTTTTTGTTTTTTACTGTTATCTTCAAAAAGTACAAGTAAACATTAACAAATTTAGAGTTAGGAGAGTTTTCAGATCTACTCTGGTCGACCCTCCCTGAGATGAGGAGAGGAAGTTACTTGGAAATACCACCCCACTGCCCAGGACAGAGAGGGGTTTCCTGGTTCCCGGTTCAGCACACACATAAGCAGGGCAGTTAGGTGAGGGTCCCACACTGAATCCAGAAACACAACTAAAATGTTCTCCTGGCTCCCCTCAAAAAGAAACCCTCTCACATATCAAATACAATCAAATTCATCAAACAAACTATTACCAGTTCATTGAACCAAATAAATGTTTTCTTCACCTGAAAAATAAAAAACGTAAGCACTCTTAGCATGTTGTGCACAGCCACAAAGCCACTGTTGCTTGAATAGATGAGATTCATATTCTTGAGTAGAGATTAACACAATGCTATTTTTAAAAACTATATAAAAAAGAGAAAAGTTTAAAGTTTTTTCTTTTCTTTTTTCTTTTTTTTTTTTTTTGACTTGCTATGAATCAAAGACATAAATAACAATGATTCTCAGTCATGATCCACAAAGCATCAGCCTGGTGTGTCAGAAGGAACCCTGATTATGAACTGTGGCTCCTCTACAGACCTTAGAGGAGTCTATTTTCTTTTCTGATTCTTGGTTTTTGCATTTGAGGGGACCGAACAATCCAGATGATCTTAAGTGTTTCTCTCTTAGTTCTTTCCATTTTTCACTGGTCCTCACTTTCAAATGTCTCCTCCTATTCTTATAAGCATGACCACTAGCTTTTGTATGAATGCACTTGTATACAAAGTGAAGAACAGCTGAAACTGAGATGTTTTGGCCAATAAAGCTTCAACTCTGAGCATTTGGCCTTTCTAATGGAACAATAACTGAGGCTAGGCTAGCTAGAAGCTGTAAATAATAATCCAAAACAACATAAATGCTGGCACCTACAAGAGACGCTTATGAAAATTCTTACAAAGAATCAGCTCCAAGCCCTAGCCAGATGGCTCAGTGGATAGAGCATTGGCCTGCAGATTCAAGGGTCCCAGGGTCGATTCCAATCAAGGGCATGTACCTTGGTTGCTGACATATCCCCAGTAGGGGGTGTGTAAGAGGCAGCTGATCAATGTTTCTCTCTCATCAATGTTTCTAACTCTCTTTCACTCTCCCTTCCTCTCTGTAAAAAAATCAATAAAATATATTTAATTTTTTAAAAAGAATCAGCCCCAAAACAATATTTCTGGATACATAGTTAAGTTTATGAAGGGAGAGCTATGACCTAGATTCTGAATAGGACCTGGGCTGAGAATCAAATTTCTTCAGCAAATTTTCTTGATTGTACAAAAACCTGTGTCCAAAGTTATGGAGGCCATAGGAAGGTACAACGTGGTCCTCCATCCCTGAGTTCATAGTATACAGAGTTTGGTCATTAAGGGCATGAGTTTTGCATTCCTTCCTGGCTCCGCCTGCTACTAGTTTTGTGAATTTCACCAATGTACTTAATCTTTCTAAGCCTCTGTTCCCTCATTTGTAAAATGGACGTGATAATGATAGAGGACAATGCGTCTAAAGCACTAGGCACAGTGAAGCCTCAGTAAATATGAGTTTATGTGTTATAAATGTTAAAAAGAATGGGTGAGGCAAAAAAAAGGAAAGTCAGCAAGTAATACAGTCAAAGACAAAACGGTGCAAGTACTATTTTAACGATACAAGCCAACTGCTAGGAGAGCACAGAGGCAGAGGAACTAAAGCCAACGATGTAGGGAATGGGTGCACAAAACAGCCTGCAACAGATAAAGAAGGTAGGGAGGAATAAAGGTCTGACTTGCTTCCTGTCCTGGGACCAAGATCAAAACTCATTATCTCAACATTTCCAAATGAAACCTTTCCAGCATCAGAAATGGTGTAACAGTCATAATTGGCAAAGGTGTTTGGGTGATGCGATGACCACAGGATGCTGAGGTAGACCTTGGTGCTTTTCACGGATAGGAGGCTAACTATGCCAAGTAATTGAGTATTAAGATATGGGACATTGCAGTCAGAGAATAACTTGGTCCAAGGAAACCTAAGAGTTAGTATAAAAAATACCTTCCCCACCATACTCTAGTTGGCGTGTTTCTATATGTAACTCAATTCAACCAGAGTGATGTACGATCTGTCACTAATTTTCCAAGTAATACGTAATTACTAACATAGCTAGCACATTATGAAGTAGCTATTATGAATAGTCCCATCTTAAAGTAAGTAAAGTACAGAGAAGGCAAAGAACACACCTGAGGTCAAATAACCAGTACATGGCAACAGGACCTTGTCTGATGGTTTACCATTCTGGTGCCTAGAAGAATGATGAGCACATAGTGGGCACTGGACAGATGTGTATTGACTGATGAGCTGAAAAGCCTAAGAATTTTCCTTTCTTGTTAATAATGGCTAGTCGTGTGTTTCAGCAATTGTTTCCAAGCCTCACTTGGGAATCTACAGACACTAAGATTTGGTCCAATATCAACATAGACTCTAACTGCAATTATTATTAATTTATAAATTATTTTTTAAAAACTAATATTTAGCCAAGACCGGTTTGGCTCAGTGGTAGAGCGTCGGACTGCGGACTGAAGGGTCCCGGGTTTGATTCCAGTCGAGGGCATGTACCTTGGCTGCGGGCACATCCCCAGTAGGGGGCGTGCAAGAGGCGGCTGATCGATGTTTCTCTCTCATCGATGTTTCTGACTTTCTATCCCTCTCCCTTCTGCTCTGTAAAAAATCAATAAAATATATTTTTTTAAAAAAACTAATATTTAGTGAGCACTTACCAAGTCCCAGGCACTGTGCTAAATACTCTGCATATGAATTACTTTAATTCTCATATCAACCCTTTGATTAGATTACTATTATTATTTCCGTGTTCAAGATGAAAACTGAGGCACAGAAGGATTAAAAAAAGTAGCAAAGCCAGGATTCAAACAGGGGCAATTTGACACAAGAATCCATGCTGATAACCACCTCAGCACATATTATACTTTCTCCACAATTTCATTGTGGGCATCAATCAAGTTGACTTTCAGGCCTTGACTGAAGAAATAACAAACAGTGTGTCTTCTCTCCTCTTAAAATAAATCTTGATGGTGAGCCCCCAAGCAGTGACTTCTTGGGGGAAGCTTTGCTGACCCCAATTGTAAAACTAGATTCCAATAAGAGGAAGGAAGTGTAGCCAGTGGTGGTGATGAATGGGTGGGATATTGAATGTGAGCTGAGTAGAAAGTGAGTGACAGCAGCCACCTTGTTAATCATTTACCTGCCTCCTCTCCTTGTAAAGTACTCACCCTACTACATTTTAATGAAATGGCTGATTTGTACCATGATTTAGTGGGTTTCTTTACGTGTGTCTTTCAGAGACATGCCTGCAAGATATAGCTTCTGCTGACCTTGGAAGTTTAAAGGCAGAGTCAGGCTCATCCCCATAGCACAATAGGCAGTTGCCTAGAAGATGGAACTTCAGTGGGTGGGCAACTCTCTTCCCTAGGAAAAGGGGGAGGAGAGAAGCCAATTCTTCCCACTCTTTGAGGCCTGAAACTTCTCAAAGAGGGGAAAAAAAATTTATTCCACAATGACTGATGGGGCTAATATGCAAAAACCAATGAGAGAGGAAATGTAGTGATTGATTTTAATTCATATTAAAGAGGGAAAAGCTCATATCAAAACATTTCCTGAGAGTTCACGTGAAGAGAGAATACACAGGGAGGAATGGGGCTCCCAAAGAGGAGGAGGAGAAGACCAGGGAGGCTGCCACTCACTTCACGCATGAGATCCAAGCATCCTCTCTGTCTCTCCTGCTTCCATAGCACTTTGTACATCATTTTATTACCATTATTCACATTAAATTGTCCAATGAAGATGGGCTATGTAGGTATGCTCTCCCTCTGGAGCATACCCATGCCTTTTTCTTCTCCCATGGGCATGCATCTCCTAAACTCTAAGGGACTCCACAAGACTTGCAACCAGGGGAGCAATGAGCAGCAGCAACTCATCCTGGGATAACCTCTCAACCTGTCTCCAAGGTCTTCTTTTCTCTGACCCTCCAGTGAGCTGAAAATAGCCCTACCATGGATCACATCATTCCCATGTTTTTATGGAGCCAAAGCAGTCCCACCTAGGCTCTCTCCTGCTACTTCTATCCTAAGCCCTTCCTTGTTTCACTGAGCCCAGCTTTAATAAGCATACCCTTAAAAGAAAAGGGGATTATGCAATAAACCTGACAAGCTCAGGGGTGCCACATGGTAGGTTTGATAACCTCGGTAACAAAAAATAACCACAAAGGATGGTGTGAGCATATATTCCTAATTGGGCAACTTCCGCAGGTAGTCACATTCCAGGCCTATCGCCTCCTTAGCAAACGTCAATCTTTACCTTAGGTGAGCTGTGCCCATTATTTTTATGCATCTAGGATAACATGACTTTGAAATGTCAGAGTAATTTTCTTCTCCTACCCCTCAAAGGCATGACTGCTGGGACCAGAGCACAAGACTCTACATTGAAGCCTACACTGTCATCTTATTCCGCACGTACTATCTCTGTGTGTTGTAGATGTTAATTATTAACCATCATGTACACACTAATGTAATATATATATCCTATCTAATAAAAGAATAATATGCAAATTGACCATACCTCCAATCAAGCCATGCCCACAGCCACACCCATCAGCCAATCAGGAGCAAATTATGCAAATAAACCTCAACCAAGATGGCTGCAGCAACTGAGAGCAGGAGGGAGGTTTGGGTTTCCATGGCAATGGAGGAAGCCAGGCTTTCCTCTGCCCTTGCTGGCCTAGGCCTCCACTCAATGCTACAAAGTTTTAGTTATACAAGATATAACCCAACAGAAATGGCAGCAGCCATGGAGCTGGAGAGAGAAGAGGCTAGGGTTGCCCGGGCGATAGAGGAAGTCAAGCTTCAGCAGCCTTAGCACCTAGGCCTCCACTTTAGGCTACATAGTTTCAATTATAGAATTTAAATAAACCCAAACAGAAATGGCTGCTGCCACAGAGAGAGCAGAAGGCTTGGCTCTGCTCTAGGCTACAAAGTTTCAATGGTAGAACATAAATTAATCCCAGATCCTAGGGCCTCTGCTTGGGTCGCTGAGGGGCATGGTCAGCCTGCAAACCACCATAGGCACCTTGCCCAGGCTGCCCCATGCCCCAAGGGCACCCTCACCCTGATCCTTCACAGCAAACCAGCTGGCCCCCACCCATGCACCAGGCCTCTATCCTATCTAATAAAAGAGTAATTTGCAGATTGACCATCACTCCAACACACAAGATGGCTACCCCATGTGGTCAAAGATCCTGCCCACATGTAGACACAAGATGGTCACCACAAGATGGCCAGCAGGGAAAGGACTTTGGGAGGCTCCAGGCCTGCAAGGGAGGACAGTTGTGGGTGACCAGGACAGCAGGGGAGGGCAGTTGGGAGGGACCAGGCCTGCAAGGGAGGGGAATTGGGGGTGATCAGGATAGAGCATTTAGCGGTGGCCACGCTGGCAGGGGAGTAGTTAGACATCAAACAAGCTAGCAGGGGAGCAGTTAGACATCAATCAGGCTGGCAGGGTAGTGGTTAGGGGGTGATCAGGCTGGCAGGCAGAAGCGGTTAGGAGCAATCAGGGAGGCAGGCAGGTGAGCAGTTTGGAGCCAACAGTCCTGGATTGTGATAAGACTGTCTGACTGCCCTTTAGGCCCAATCCTACTGGGATCATGCCTAAACGGGTAGTCAGACATTCCTCAAGAGGTCCCAGATTGGAGAGAGAGCAGGCTGGGTTGAGGGACATCCCCTGCCCCCTGTGCATGAATTTCGTGCACTGGGCCTCTAATATATATATTTCTCCATTTTGCTTTTTATCCAGTTCTAGAGATTCCCCAGCTTTGCTTTCTCCTGGTTTCTTCATATAGAGCCAATAAATTGAAATTGCAATTTCAATTAACCCTCCTTACATCTCCTTTGATTCTAACTGCCATTCTCCAGAGCATTTTTCTAATCCATTGAGATTTTGCTTTCTGGAATGTCCTCAAATTTTGGATCAAATAAACTCTTATAAAATTTTTCTATAGGTTGAATGTTCTTTCATCAATAAATTTAACAGTACAAGCCAACAAAAAAAAAAGGGGAGGAAGGAAGGAAGACAAACGGGAAGGAAAGAGGAGGTGAGAAAGGCATCACATGCTTTATTTCACATCTGTACTATTAGGAAATAAATACTACTATTTCCAAATTAAACGTCTGTACTGTTAGGAAATAAATACTACTATTTACAGATGGTAACTTACCAATGCCATACATTTGGAGCAGAGTCAAGAGTCCACCCTGTTGGCCACCGAATTCAATCTGTCCTCTTCCTTATCGGAATTTATCATCCAATGTTTTCATGGTCCTTTGCCCTAGCAGTCCATGAACTCATTGCTTGGAGCAGAAATTCTGATAAATTTGTGACTTAATTAGTGCTTTCCCAGTTGAGTGCATGGCACAGGCTAGGAAAATGTTTGCTAAAGGAAGAAACGGAGAGAGAATGAAGGAAAAGAGGAAGGAAGCAAGAGGTAGAAGAGTGATTTGATGGAGGAGGAGATGGCAAGAGGAGATATCTTAGTGCTCCAGTCAAGTGTGTGCAAGCAACATGATGTCCGTGAATCCACGTGTAGGTTCTGGAGCCGTGTCACCAGCTCTGCAAAGACAGACACTGGCAGACATGGGATCTAACTGCAAATACAGCAGCAGGATCACATTAATCTTAAACAGTGTCTGTTACACATTATCTCTTCTATCTGCGATGAACACAACTCTTTTAAGGATATTATCTAGTGGTTGGGTCAGTGTTGTTCTTAGAGGCATGCTGTTTTTTAATAGTCACTGAGCCGGAGTCATTCCAGGTGCTTAAGGCAATGATTTCTAATTGCTTTGTAATTCTGACAGTCTATCAGTACTGGGCCTTGGATAGAGGGCCCTCACCTTTATCAGGGCTGTATGGCAAGCATTTTATAGTTATTACTTTTGCTGATTATCAACGTAAAGTCAGCTTCTTGTGAGATTTCAAATGATGCTGCAATGTATAACTTATAAGAGGAAGTTCCTCTGTCCCTCTCTCCCCGTCCCCCAGCCTCCATTCCACACTTCTCTTGGAGATAACCACAAAGAACCACTGACAGGTACACTAATAAATGCATACTCCTTCATGCAGGTGGGCTACTACACTATATACAGTCCTATAGCCAGTTTTCCTCACTGAGTGGATTTTGGACACCTTCCCCATGCCACTGCAAAAAACTTTTGCATTCTTTTTAGTACTGCATCATATTCCACTGTGCATCATTATTTATTTAACCAATCTCCTACCAGTATATATTAGATCTGGTTCTATTTTTTCCTAGTAAAAAAAATTCTGCAATAAAGATCTCTCCAAAGATGTAGATGACGCAGATGTAGATATGTATAAGACTGTGTGTGTATGTATTTCTTCATATAGATGTATATAATATAAATATATATCTTTAGATAGGAGGAAACCAAAATGGTGGCATAGGTAAACACCTAGGCTTTTGCCCTGCACAACAATTTTGAGAATACAACTGAAGGACAGAACAAACACTGTCCAGAACCACAGGAAGTCTGGCTGACGGGAAGATCTGAAACTGGAGGGACATGGAAGTGCACACAGATAATCAGAGCCTCTGCAAAGCCCAAATTAGGTGAGAGACTCATGTGTGCGTGAGAGGACAGGGTGTCTGAACCTGGCAGGGGTGCTCTGGTGAAAGGAGACAAAAACTCCAGGCTACGCTGAACCCAGTTTGGTTTGCACTCAAAACCTGGGGAACCAGGCCCTCACGGGGAGAACTTGGATTGTGGGTGGAATCCCAGGGGAAGAGAAGGTGGCAGAGCTCCGGACGCGTGCACGCAAGTGTGCACAGAGAGGCTGAATGGGTCATTGGCAGTGTCTTGCAGAAGAAAGGAGCTCCAGCCAGAGGCGCTCTGGCCAGAGGTGGAACTCCAGGGCGCGTACAAGTGCTCACGGTGAGGGTGTTCTGTTGATTGCGTGAGGGCATAAATGGTGATGGGGGGAGGAGGGAATTGGAAGGGGTAATGGGTGATGAGGACACATATATAATACTTTAATCAATAAAGAAATTTTAAAAAATAATATATATATATACACACATATCTTTGAATCTTATGCAAATATTCTATAGAATATTAACTTTAGTATAAGTTTCTGATGTAGGATTTCTGGGTCAACAGACATGCATATATAATTTTAATAGATATGACAAACTACTCCTGAAAAAAATGTATTAATGTATATTCCCACCATATATTACACTAGAGGAAATGAACACTTTTGGGAGTGTGAGCCAAACAAAAATTTCTTTCCTATGAGCTTTGGTTTTCCTTGTTTTCAAATCCATGTGGGGAGGAAGTATTTAAAAACCAACTTGGAAATGACTCCTTTGAGATCAGAACTAGATCCGTAGTGTTTTGGAAGAATTGGTGAATCCCAAGGCTGTTTCCCTTGGTCTCCATGGTGAGAGGGAGTAGAAAATATTTCCATTTCCCCATCCCACACACAGCCTTACTAACATGGAATCCTCATCAAATCCTGAGGCGCCAACTTCAGATACTGCAGGGCCAGAAGGTCATGTCAGGAATAGAGCAGTCCAGGATTTCCTAAGTTGAGTGACAGTTATATCTCTATCATCCAAAATCCCTAGTGTTGTTATATCATAGACTTTAGCATTTGGCTATTGTATTTCTATGTCAACTGGCCAAGGAGAATCTAACTTCCTAGAGAGAAAGAACATAGTACAAGTTGCCCATCATTTGGCCATCAGTAAAATATAGAAATCAGGTTTCAGCTTTCTGGGCATGAGCACAAATTACCTGGCCCTGCTGTTCCTTCCACATAAACCATCTCACTTATTGGCCTCTTGCTCCTCCCCAGCACCTCCATCCTTTTCCCGAGCTCATTTTTCACTCCGATGCTGAGAGTGAAGAAAGGGTTCATCCACATAGGTAATAAATGAACCCCTGACTTTGGAAGAGGGGTAATTAGTGCACATTATCACTCGGGCTAATGAGATCAGAGTGGTGCTGTCTGTGCCCAACATGTCTAATCAGAAATTTAAATGAAGAAGTCCCACTCTCGGTGATTAAGGAGATATTCACTGAGACGCTGCACTCCTGATGCATTTGTATTTCCACTCGCCAACTCAATATCAAATGTCTTATGACAATGAAAATATGCTTGGTTTAAAAGGAACAGATGCCCAAATCTTCTTGTGCTCATTTAGAGAGACAACTTGATTTCTCTTTATCTGGGGTGGTATCCGTCAGGATTACACACAGACACAAAGACACACAAGTCAGTCTACCTACATTTGGTTGGCATTGGTGTTTACAAGCTATATAAACAGAGCTTGAACAAAAATCCCACCACCACAGGGAAAAAGAAGGGGTTAGACTTGGTAGATAGTGGTAATGGAGGTGTCTAAATTCCATTTTCGTAAAAACTCTTTATTTTATTTGGACAATCATTGTGCCAGGAAATAAGCTAACAAATTTTTCATGAATTCTTACTCTATGTCTGACCATCTTCCAGACACTGTTGCCTGGAGATGGTCTAATCTGGCAGAAAGAAATCAATTTTTGTGCTCAGATCTGGATTTAAATCTGTCTCAGCCACCTACAAAAAGACCTTACAGAAGACACAGACACTAAGCCTCAGTTTTATCTCTTAGAAACTAGATTGCATTAAAATGAAGAACCCTCCATCAAGAGAGTGGAAAGATATGTTACAAATGAAAAGAAGCTATTTGCAATAATTGTAACAACAATAAAAATCTATTGTACAAAAAATACAAATCTTTTGAAAACAAATAAGAGAAATGATAGACAACAAAACAGAAAAATGAACAAAAGGTTCAGATATACACTTTACAAAGAGAAAATCCAAATGCCTAATAAATATATAAAAAGATATTCAATCTCAGTAGATATCAGAGAAATGCAAATCAAATGAAATCCTGGGATGCTATTTCACACACACACACACACCAGAATTAGGTGGGGGAAGTCTACTAATATCAAGTGGTAACAGGAATGTAAAGTAATGGAATATTTATATACTGCTAGGGAAAGTGACTTTTGTGTAGTTACTTTGAAAAACTATTTGGCATTATGTAATAAATTTGAAAATGGGCATACCCCATGACCCAGCAATTTCCAAGTTTCTACTTCAGATACCTGCTCTTAAGAAGCTCTTTCGCTTATATACCAGCATTCAATATATATTTATAGCAGTATTGCTTATAGTAATTTTAAAAATCTGGGCCTGGCTGGTATGGCTCAATGGTTGAGCACCAACCTATGAGCCAGGAGGTCAGGGTTCAATTCCTGATCAGGGCACATGCCCCGGTTGTGGGCTTGATCCCCTCTAGGGGGCATTCAGGAGGCAGCTGATCAATGATGCTCTCTCATCATTGATGTTTCTATCTCTTTCTCCCTCTCCCTTCCTCTTTGAAATCAATACAAACTTTTTTTTTCAAAAAAAAAATAATGGAAAATAACCTAACTGTCTATCAGCTGTTGAGTTGGTAATTTGTGACATAGTCATATTGTGGAGTACTATATCATAGGAAAAATGAATTAAAGTTACAAGATACAACAGGAATGATCCTCAGGAGCATAATATTAAACAACAAAAAGCAAACTGCAAAATAATTTACATAGCATGATTCCATTTATATCACTTTGAAATGTGCAAATTAAATACTATGTCAAACCCAAGAGTCTGACTTCAGAGCTCTTCACTCAAACACAAGCCTAATCTTCTGTGCACAGTGGGGCAAGTGGGAGTAGAACAAAGGAGGCAAGGGCCTTACAGTGGTATCTGTGGAGTGAAGTAAAGTGGACAAAGAGACTGAGGGAAGAGATACAAATCATGCCCGGCAGGTTAGCTTCTCGGCAGTGTTGCTGATTCTGTTATGAGAAGATTTCTTAATGCTTGGAGCCCATTAGCCAGAGCTGAAGCCAGGCCAGCCTAACAACAGCAGGGTGCCGTCAAAGGGCAGGCGCCTAAAAGGTGTTAGCTTGTGGCCTCTCCGTAAGTCCCAAGGTAACACGGGGCTGCAAGGAAGACTCCCACACACACCTGGGCATGACAGTGCCTCCTTGCTTTGTCCAGGGAAGAAGAATGACATGAAGCACCTGCTGTGGTCTGGACACAACACACTGGGTCACAGCGAATCTGTGCTGCAGTTTGTGCTGCAGTTGAGATCATTCCCATTTACCAATGAGAACATCAATGCCCAGAGAAGTTAGGTTATTTGCGTATGGCCACGCAACTAGACTGGCATTCACACCTAAACCTTCCAGCACCAAAGCCCATAATCATCCTCCCACTCTAAACCTGAAGGCCGTGTTGGACAACAAGGATGGGTAGTAGAGTAGGTACAGAGAGAATACAGAAGAGTATAATGTGTCAGAAGTCACATCTACTATTGAAAAAAAATGGCTCCTGGCTACTAGAAAACCAGCATCCCAAAAACATACTAATTAGATGAGAACAAACACTAATTGGAAGATTTTGTTATGGGAGAGGATTTATGAGAGGAGGTGAGTCAAAACCCAAAGCTGAGAAGAAGAGAAATGTAATAATAATTACAGGCCTCAGAAAACTCTCCTCCTAACCCTTGTTGAGACCAGAAGTCGTTAATCTCTCTATTTAAATCAGGTCACCATACCACTGGCCACTGGGCTTTCTGCCCAAATCCCTCAAAGTAAATCCAGACATCTCAGACCACTCCCACCCCTTCACCCTGGAGATAGGAATAAATTAGCTATCAGAGACTGTTTCTCTCTCCCCACTCACCCGATTAATGATAATCTACTGGGGATGAAAACATTCAGGCTGGTGCCAGTAGAATGCTAAGGGAATTCCAATTAATTTCTCAGAAACCAAGTCTCCTCTGACAGGTTCCTCTGCAGAAAGCCCCTGCATTTGTCTGAGCCAAACAAAGCCATAGTGAGACCCGAAACCTTTAGAAAAGGCAGCCTTTGACTCAGACTGGCCACTGCAGTGAACTAGGGTAGGAAGATGGGTGGAAGTAGGAAGGTGGGTGGAAGTCTCCCTGCCTACTTTCCACCCTGCCACCTAAGCCTATCCAACACCACTCCATAACCAACCAGTCTCTCCACAGCCTTTATACCAAATACTGCTGATTGCTATCATTCAAGAAGCATGCACGCTGTGCCAGGTACTGTGCTGTAGGGGTTAAGGGCACTACTTTTGGAGTGAAACTGCCTTCATTGGAAAGGTGGCTCTGCCTTTATCAACCATGTGATCATTGTTTAAAAATAATTTTATTTTTCAATATGTATCCATATGTTCACTGCAGTATTATTTGCAATAGCCAAGATATAGAAGCAACGTAAGTGCCTATCAATAGACAAATAGATAAAGAAGATGTGATATGTATGTATACACACACACACACACACACACACACACACACACACACACAATGGAATATTACTCAATCATTAAAAAAAGAAATCTTGCCATTGTGACGAACATGAATGGACCTAGAGGGTATTGTGCTGAGTGAAATGAACCAAACAGACAAATGCCATATGATTTCACTTATATGCAGAACCAGCCATGTGATCTTGAACAAGTTGTTCAACTCTTCCAAATCTCGGTTTCCTTATGTGGAAAATGCTTACATTAAATCAATACACAGGAAGATTACGGGGTTAAACCCCTAAGACAAATAGATTATGCAAAGAAAGTTCAATATATATTAACAATTTTGATTATTATCATTCAGGTTACTTAGTTTAAGCTGGCAAAGTGGGTCCTATTCATCCTGCTTCACACCTGAAGAAACCAAGACTCAAAGGGGTAAAGCCATTTATTTACCCAAGGACATAGCTCAGTCCTGGAGGGCCCAGGTCTCCCATCTTCTTCAAGAGGGTGTCCAGACTAGGATGTCTCTTCTCTGAACTTGTCCCTCATGTGTCTCTCAGATTTGCCTGTAAGTCATCTTTCTGAAACAAAGAAGGGAACCCTCATTTCAAGACTCTCTCCTGACACCCACCACCACCACCACCAGAGGGAAGGAAGCCTCTCTCCAAGAGGCTCCGCACTGATTCGGAATCCAATAGGACAGGCATCCTCCCACAAGACTGGAGAAACAAGCCTGGGGGCTGCAGCATCACCTGCAATGCAGTCACTGCCTGGCAGCTCTTGCTCACCCCAGCCACCAACACCCACCCTAACATTGGCTCAGATAACCAGAGGCACCGTGCTGGGACAGCTCAAGGAAACTGACCCCAGCTTCAGAAGGTGTGGTAAAACCCAGAGATTATGAAAAATCTGATTCAGAGAATGAAGTGTCTTTGAGAAAAAACAATTGAAAGTCTGGAAGACTACTATATTATTTTACAGATAAGTTCTATGTAAGCCCCATTTTTTCCATTGGGATATTCACTCTGGGAATAGTTTGGGGTAATAGTGAGGTAGCCTAGTACTTCACAAATGGACAGATGCAATATTCATAGATTGGTTGTCATTGTTGTAGGAAATAACTATGGCAATCCTGATTGCACAACTTTGGAAGGAAATCATTATCTACTTAATGTCAACCTCAAAGGCCCAGAATGGCCCCCAAAAGATCCCATTTTTCTTTAATAATATGTATGTTTGGAGAGTATACATTATGCTAAGTGTTTCAAACACCCCTCTAGTCGCCAATATTTGTAAACTCCTTTTTCACATGCAGGAGAAGGGCAGGCTCTTCCATGTCTCTCCAGTGGCCTTTCTTAACAGTAAGAGGCAGGAGCATGATATCATAAAGTTTATATGGGAGGAAGCTAAGCGAATCATGACCAATGATGAATTATATCTTCTGCACATCATTTCTTCAATCCATCTTTTTTTTTCTTAGTTGATTTTTAGAGAGAAAGGAAGGGAGAGAAAAAAACATCCATGTGAGAGCAAAACATGGATCTGCTGCCTCCTACACACTGCCTGCTGGGGATTGAACCCCTACTGGGGAGCAAGCCCTGACTGGAAATCAAACCAGCAACCTTTTGATGCACGGGACAATGCCCAACCAACTGATTGGCCAGGGTTATAGTTCATCTTTTAAGACCCACTTTTCCAGAAAGCCTTCCTTTTTTTTAAGTTAATGAAGTTTTGGGGGGGTTTTTTAGACATATTTTTATTGATTTCAGAGAGTAAGGGAGAGGGAGAGAGAAATAGAAACATCAATGATGAGAGAAAACCACTGATTGGTTGTCTCCTGCATGTCTCCTGCATGTCTCCTACATGGGGCCAAATCCAAAATCTGAGCATGTGCCTTTGACTGGAATTGAACCCAGATTCCTTCAGTCTACAGGCCAACCCTCTATCCACTGAGCTAAACTGGCTAGGACCAGAAAGCCTTCCTTAATGACCACAGGCATAACTCCAGCCAAAGAAAGCCACGAAAATTCTTAGAAACAGTCTCAGTTGGCCCCTTATTCTTTAGTGTCTTATTCTATGATGATGATAATAATTCAGTGCACTATTTTATCATCATTGGACGTCCACAAATACAGTTATTATGTTTTAGAAATCACTGTTCAACTCTTGCATGAATCTCCCCACTTGAAACTGAATGTAAGCTGACGAAGGAAACTCCCAGTTACTTACTCTAGCTCATGATACAAACTGCAGTTGAGGAAGTATGGGTCACTTGAAGGTGACACCATTTGTATTTTTGTCTTGCCAGACTTATAGTTTTATTACTTTTATTAGTCCTGGTATTAGTCAATAAATCATAAAGGAGTCACTGTATTTAGGCCAAGACTTACAGTGGAAAGAGTAAAAAGGCCCTGGATTTCCTGATTTTCTCCCCCTGATAAACCAGGCGGCCCTTTCCCTAGGAAGTTGCTTTCGCTTGAGTGTGAGTAAGACAACAGGAAGGGCTGTGTCTGGCAGGTTCTGGTTTAGGCCTTATGAGAATAGGGTTCGGAGAGGATTCGTGAGGTTTCTACATTGACTAGCTCAGCTGGTCAGAGTATTAAGTTTTATTGTTTGTTGCTAATACATTTCTCTCTCCATATTCTGCATCTTGCACAGAACCAACTTTTATTGGTCCAGGGTTAACCATAGTCTGAGGAAAGCCCATGAGAACTCCTTTAGAACATTACTATATAGGCATTAAGAAGAAGAAGTTCTCCTTCTCTAGGAGTCCTGCATTCGGACCATGTAAGCCTGAGATCTTAGAGAAACCATTTTCTGTGGCTATAGGGAGAATCCTCTCTGTGGTGTGATAGAATGACCTCACAAACGGAGAAAAGCAATAACAAGAGGTGAAGAGAGAAAGACAGTTTCCCTAACATTGTTCGAGCCACAGAATCCAGCCATGTCAGAATCCACCTTCCACTCCTGGGCTTCACAGTTTTTAGAGTAAATTTATTCTCTTTTAACTTATGCCAGTATAATGTGAGTTTCTGTCACTTGCACAGACAGAATCCTAACAAATACAAAAGAAGCTGCAGCAAGAGCAGAAAGTGTATTCCATGAGGGTAAGGGCCTTATCTGTCTTGTTACCTATCGTCCAGCTTGATAATTATTTGGTAAATGAAAGAATAAATTTCTAGGAATCATGAGCATCTCAGCAGGAACTGGTCCAGCAAAGAGGCAAGAGGCCCAGCAAGCATCTGTGTAATCACCATTTGCTCTTTGAGGAAGAGTACTATTCCTTCTCTTTAACTTAGTCTATGAGATTTTCAAGAAGGCAAAATGACAGTTGATTAGTAAAACTAGAGGCCTGGTGCACAAATTCGTTCACCAGTGGGGTCCCTTGGCCTGGCCTGTAAAATCAGGCCAAAACTGGCTCTCTGACATCCCCTGAAGGGTCCTGGATTGTGAGAGGGTGCAGGCCAGCCCAATGGACCCCGCCATTGCATGATCAGGGCCGTGGAGGAATATGAGAGGTTAGCCAGCTGGGGAGGAACTGTGGGAGGCCTCCAGGGCATGTCCAACCCCTCTCACTCAGTCCCAATAAGCTGGACCCCAGCAGCAAGTTAACCTACCAATCAGAGCATCTGCTCCCTGGTGGTCAGTGCACATAATAGCACACGGTTGAGTGGCCTTAGCATATCATTAGCATACTATGCTTTGATTGGTTGAACAGATGACTGGACGACTGACCAGACAGTATATTAGGCTTTTATTTATATAGGATACTCCAGCTTCCTAACTTGACTCTTTTCCTTGGTGATGTACTTCAATTTTTAACTATGTATTTGTGATCGGAATGTTCCTTATGTGTTAATGGTATTTGTCTCTGAGACCTTCTTGGTTTTTAGTTCATCTACCCACCTTCTTCAGCCCACTGCAGACCCTTACCCAACTGCAAAAAAAAAGTCTTTGGTAGGATGTTCATTGGATGTTTTTCAATAACTTCCATTCTCCAAAGTGGAATCCTTCAGCAGTGGTAGCTTAGCAACATGACAAAATTCCTCCACAAGCAAAAAGAAGCAGGAAACAGTGGGTCTTTGGACATATTTTTTGTTTGTTTGCTTTGCTTATCAGTGAGTCTAACCTACTGATAAGCAAAACAGAGAATGGCCACCACACATATGTTCCCTCTGTTGGTGTTGAAGAGAAGTTTGTGTACAAACAGGAAGCCAACAGAGCCCATGTGCACAAGTGGAGTCTAGCAAACCTGCAATAGTTCTAAATCCCCCAGTAAATTTTCCAGCCCACTACATCCATGTGAAATAATGGAGACTCAAAAGAAGGGAAAATATTTGGAGTAAATTTGTAAGTATGGTCTTTTCCTGTGCCTTGGCAGGGAGGTATGGGACACCAAAGCAACATGTTTGCATGTATTCTGGGTGCCAGTGTACCTGGTGGATTCTGGCAGAGCCCTTGGGATTATGAAACGCATGCTGAGAACATCGCTCCTGGTTTGTAGGTCTGCATGCAAGGTTACTCAACGGCCTCCCTAATGAGACACTGGATCATTAGTGGTAGTGACAGGAAGGATGGCAGGAAGTCAGGGCTACTCCTGACAAGGACAGTTTGTGAGATAACAGTATGTGGCTTCTGAGTTTCACCAGCATTTGTTATATATATATAAATTGATTTTGGAGCAAGGAAGGGAGAGGAATAGATAGAAACATTAATTGGCTACCTCCTCCTTGCCCCCTACTGGGGATCGAACCCACATCCCAGGCATGTTCCCTGACCAGGATCAAACTATGATCTCCTGGTTTACAGATGGACACTCAACCACTGAGCCACACCGGCTGGGCTCACTGGCCTTTTTGATGTTGCTTCAAGGTGTCCGTGATTATCAACCAATGAGATCACGTGATTGTCAGCCAATGTCACCCTAACATCTGTTCATCAGTAACACTGATAAAACCAAATGTCACCAGTGTGATCTTACTCAGTCCTTATTACTGCACAGTTTTAACATTGTTAAATCACCCCTAGCTCCTCCAGGATAGAGACCACTTTCCTTAGCATGGAGCACAGAGTCATTGGTGATCTGGTACCTTTTCATTCAGCCTCATCTCATACCTGCACAGCATCACACTTTTTTCCTCCAAAACCACAGGCTTCCTCAGCATTTACACTCATCTCTCAACAGTTCTTGTTCCAATGCCTTAGCTCATTCTCTTCCCTCTGCTTGACCTTTCCAGACCGCCTCAGTGGTCAAAATTATACCCATTTCCTCCAGGAATCCTATCCTAACTCCTCTTCTCCACCCCAAACATACCACAGGCTAAGTAAGGTCCCCTTCTTAGCACTCCCAAAAGCCCTATACCTACTATTCTTGTTATATTTATCACAGATCATTATAACATCCTGTTTATTAGTCTGTCTATTCCACTAGACTAAGACTTTCTTCTGGGTGAGAAATGTATCTTAGGCAATTCTGAATCACCAGTTCCTGACACAGAAATTGTCATATAGAGACAATCCAAAAATATTGAATAATGAATAAATTAACTTCTAATTCTCCCCTAAATAACTCATAATTCCCCATTAGGCACACCCACAAGCATGCACAAATCCTTGCATACACACATAGGTACACACACACACACACACACACACACACACACTTTATTACCACCTTTTTTAAAAGAGAGGAAAGGAGTTATAAAACAATTAAATGTCAGCACTAGAAAGTAAATTGTTAATAGCTAACCTTCGTTTTTGCATGAATATTTTCTGTATCCAACCTACTAAGTCATGTTCAACTTATACATCTTCAGTAACTGATGGAAAACTTGCCCCCTCCAGAAGCAGCCTTTTCTAGTCTTGGGCTACTCTGTTAGCAGGTTCCTGAATTTTGCTTCACTATAACTTCAACCAACTCATTGGTCCTAGCTCTATTCCCTGGATCTTCCCATATGGCAGTGTTCCCTTCCCTTCCCTTCCCTTCCCTTCCCTCCCCTTCCCTTCCCTTCCCTTCCCTTCCCTTCCCTTCCTTCCCTTCCCTTCCCTTCCCTAGGGTTAACACTATAAACTCCTTAAACTGATGGCCAAACACTTGCATCCTGAGTCCCCCTCACAGCCCTTGTCCTTCTTTCTGGACATGCTCCAGAGTCAGCCTTTGGGATCATCTGTCCAAAACTTTGGAAGTGTATATTGGCATAAATTCTAAAATGGGACTTTTAAACTTCAATTAAAATCATCTGAGGAATTTGTTGAAAGTGCATCTTGAGGGACCTTAGCCACAGAGAGTCTTAGACCATGAGTAGGCATAAGGCCCAGGAATCTTTATTTTAATAAGCTGTTCAATCAATTCATCTATGGGAGGTCCACAACACCACTCTTAAAGAAACAGTCTCCTTCCTGAGTATCTGTTAGTTAGAACATCATCCCAAAATACCAAGATTGAGGTTTCATACCCAGGTTAGAGCACAAAGAAGAATCAACCAATGAAAATACATAAATAAGAATAACAACAAATCAGTGTTTTTCTCTCTCTCTCTTCCTTCCTCCATCCCTAGGGGTCTCTCTCTCTCTCTCTCTCTCTCTCTCTCTCTCTCTCTCTCTCTCTCTCTCTCTCTCTCTCTCTCTCTCTCAATAAATAATTTTTTTAAAAGAAACACTCGAGAGAAACCAAGATAGCAGCATAGGTAAACACCTAAACTGATGCCTCGCACAAAAATTTCAAAACTACAACTATAAGACAAAATGGACATCACCCAGAACCACAGGAAGGCTGGCTGAGTGGAAATTCTACAACTAAAAGAAAAGAGAAAAGCACAGTGAGACTCAGAAGAGCTGCAGGAGGCAAGGATACTGAGACGCACATGCAGAGAGGACTGGCAACTGAAAGCGTGCTGGCATTCTCAAGTGGGAGGAAGACAAAAGCTCCCAACTGCACTGAACTCCAGTTCCAGGCGAGACTCTGAACAAAAAGCATACACCTATGGATGAGGACAATGGGGGGGGGGGGCGGGTAATGGCAGAGGGTGGGGTGGGAACCAGGTAGAGGGGAGCTATTGGGGGAAAAAAAGAGGAACAATTGTAATAATCTGAACAATAAAGATTTATTAGATTAAAAAATAAACATTCATCTAAGGTACTAACCATCTTGGTTTCCTCATCTACAGATGGGGGTAAAATCTGTCTTCCTCTTGGATCACAAGATAAGTTGAGATCTACCTCATAAAATGATTACAAATACCACTTAAATATTGATAATGATAGAATGGAAAGCGAGCGTTCACTAAGCCTTACACATTTGAACAAAATAAATGCTGGTAGGTGGTTTGCCTTCATCAGAAACTGAGTTAGAAGGATTGGTCAAGGGGGTGAGAGAACAGACTTCATGCTCTTCATCCTTCTAAACGGTAGTCTTTTAATCAGCACAAAGATAAGTGATCTGCTCTCTGTATTGTCTAGATGTGTCATGGGAAGCCTTTTCCTTTCCATAAATAATTATATTAGTAAATCAAATAAGCTGGAGAAGCACTTAAGCAAGATGCCAGGAGAAAAAAATCATGCCAGCATTCTTTCGCTTCGTTAATGTTATTAGTAAATTATTAATTGATGAATTTTACAGAAAGAGAATCTCTCTATCTGAGCTATGGAAAATGAGCTACAGAGACTAAGGCAGCATATAGATATTTCCAGGGATTGAAGGAGGTGGGCAGACTTGAAGGACGCTAGAAGCTCAGACTCTAGACCCAGCGAGTATTGAGTTTGAATCCTGGCCTTTCCACTGATTAATTTATTACCTGGAATAAGTGACTTAGCCATTCAGACCTACCATTTTCTCATCTACAAGATGGAATGTCTAATGGTTCCAATATTGTGACATTGTTACAAAAATTAAATATCACAATACAAGGTCCCAACTAATTAGGTATTACTTATTTCTACATCTGTGTACAAATGTGGTTATTTAATCATTTGTCATTTCTTCCATGTCCAGATTGCACAAATTTAGCAGTCAAACTCCTGCCTCTGTTTCATAGATGAAGACCCTAAGGCAAAGGTTTGGTAAATCACCATGGAAACCAAATTCGGGTCAGTCCGCTATAGAACCAAAGCTCCATTTCACACTAGTCTGCCTCCTAGAATGCTGCCCTGGTACACACACACCCAGAGGAGCCTCTCAGAGAAAACTGGCCTGATGCCCTCCCCAGGGGCACTAGAACAATGTAAGAAAAGCTACAGATCTAGGTTCCATTCTCTTCTATGCATTCTATCATTCCTTCATTTTTTCATTTCACAAATATTTAGGGAGTTCCTTTCCTGTGGTAGGCATTGGGCTAGTACCTGGGGATACCAGTGAGTGAAGCAAATATGATGTTTCTTGTTCTCGCTCTATCTCTGCTCAATATTATCTCTCTGAAGAAGTTTTCCTGACCGGCCACCCTAGCCAACAGAGCAGCCTGCATCCCTGTCAACCCTCTCCCCTTAGCTGTTTCATTTTTCTCCATTCTCTCCCATCTCCACCATAATGTAAGCTCAATGAAGTCAGAGACTTTCTCTGGATTGCTCACCTTTACAACCTCCAACTCCAAGAATGGTGCCTGGCCCACAGGGCATGCTCAACAAACGTTTATTGACTGAATAAACAGAGGGGGGAATCTTGAGGGTGAGGCTAACAGGGAGAGGAAATATTGAGTGATTTTTACTTGCCAAGTACTAGGAAGGAACTATACTAGTGTTGGCTAGAGAATAATGGGCAGGGGTCACCTGGTGGATAGATAGAGGGTGACAAAGACATGCCCTGAGGAGGTGATGATGGATCCAGGGGCTGCCCATGCAGTCAGGGAGTGAACTCTGCCCTTTGCTCCACGTGGCCTTAGGCCTGTCACTGCCCTTTCCAAGCTGCAGCTGAATCAGGATTCCACAATCAGAAGCGATTCTCACCTGCATGACCCCTCCGAGGACTTGGCAGGCTGAAGATGCTGAGGGCCAGAATAGCATCAGGACCCAGCCTGGGACGTGATACTTAACTAAAATGCCTTCATCAAATCCACGCGCGCACTACTGAAATTACAACAGAAAGAGCATGTAAGCCAGGGCTTGCAGCTCAGGGAGCCACGCGGCTCTGCAATATTTTGGTTATGCTCTAATTAGTTGCTAGCATATGGTGCAGGTGTCAGATAATCTGCACTTACTAGAAAGACATCTGCAAGCAGCAACCAGCATAAAGGGATACTGGGAAGCCAGGGCTCCCTCCCCTTGGAAAAAATCCACCTTCCCCTGAACTGAATGCAGGTGGCACACAGAGGCAGCACTCAAGGGTCTATGGCATGTGAGGGACTCGGGTGGGAGCTTGAGATTTGATGATGAGCTGCCCAAGTGAGGTGAGTTTCCAAAGCAGTAGGTGGAGCAGGGCTGCGAAGGGCTGCCTGAAGGCTCACTGTAGGTGTACTTAGAGGGGACGTATTTTTTATGTCTCCCATTTTATTAAAAACTACACAACATAAAACCATCACTACATCCTTGTGCTAGAAAGGAAAAGCAGGCAAAAGAGGACAGAGTCAACCACACAGGTGCAATGACACCCGGACCCCCACCTCCTTTCCTCTCTGCTTACCTGAAAGCACCATTCCTGTATGGGAACCACAACACCCAGACTGAGAGTACCCACACCTACAGATTAAAGCCACCACACTCCAAGTCCAAGAGCAAGAATTGTGTCCCCATTTTGGCACATGATGTCCAAGTGGCCCAGCACTGGACCTTAAAAACCACAGCACCGGGCTGTCATCACTCTACCTGGAATTCACTTTTTACATTAGCTTTGAAAGAGATTTGATGCTGAATTAATGGAATCAAGAACATGCAAGTTTTCATGAAAATAAAAGTTTTAAGGGAAGAAAATACGATCCTCTGCTGGGGTGAGCTGGTCTGGGAATATGGAGGTCTCACTGGCCCACCCTGAGCAGCCATAGGCAGAACACCCAAAACCTGGAGGTGACAGGCTCAAAGAGGGAGGAACAGATCGGAAAAATATCACTTTCTGCACAGTTTTGTCAAGAGTGAGCACTGCTCTCCACACCCTCTTTGGGTGCCAATCTTTCCACCTACAAAATGGACCCAAAACCACCCACCTCTTACATTTGGATAAAGAGCAAGTAACGTAGCATTTGTCAAGCACAAATGCTCGGTACATAGTAGGCATTCAGTCAATGAGAGCCACATTCTCTTTCCTTCTGAAAGGAGTAGCTAGTTTAAAAAACAATACTAATGGGAGTAAGATTATGACGGAGTAAGCACGCAGAAAGGAACCTGAGCCTTGCATAATGAAGACTCACGCCACATATATTCAGCCCCAGAATTGCAGGACAACTTTGTTAAAATCATTTCTCTGGAGAAAGAGGCAGCTGAGAGATGTGTGGGTGAGGCCTCCCACACACTGAGGCAAGGATCTGTGGGCCTAAGCATCTCAGGTTTGCCTGAGGTAGACAAATGTTCCCACCTTATCAGTGGATTTCTTTTCTAATTAAAATGCATGAAATCCTGTAAGCTCCTGGTGCCCAGAGGAAGGGGAGGCGGGGAATGAGAGGAGGAGAACAGTGAGCTACAAAGAAAATCCAACAAAAAAAATTATGGCCTAGAAATGTAAGAAAAGGTCGTGATTGACCTGGAGTGAGCTCTCTGGAGACACGGAGACATCAAATTAGGAGGGAAGGAAAAAAGGCAAGAACGAATGGCCTGAAGGACCTTCCCCAAGGAGGTAGGAGCTCGCTGTTTGGGGCTGGTGGTACCCGATTTCTTTCTGCCTCCGCTGGCACTTTCCAAGTGATGACATGGGAGAGGGCCAAGAAGGAATATCCATTAGAGGACAGCTGACCTTCACTGTGTACTGCCTTCATGCCAGCACTCTGCAGTCATCATCTCGTTAAAACAACTGTTAATTTAGACAATTATGATCCTCATTTCACAGATGAGGAACCTGAGGCACCAAAGAGGTAACTTTCTCAGACCTCTTAGCTAATAGATGATGAATATGAGATTCAAACTCTGGAAGATCCATCATAATCATTAATATTTACTGGGCACTTACTAAATGCCAGACACTGTGCTCAACCCTTATACTACGTCATTTCATGTAATGCCAAGACAACCTGAGGAAATGGCTACTGTCATGATATCCATTTTACAGATGAGTAAACTGAGATTCAGAAACATTAGGTGACTTGCTTGAGGTCATATAGCCAGTAAGTGGTGGAAAACAAGATCCAAACTCAGAATCCAACCCATTTTGCCAAAGGCTATTGCATGGGTATATTCCAGGGTCTCAACAATGGAATATTACGTTCTCTGGAACAGGCCCTAGAACCTTCATTTCTGACAAGCTCCCAGGGGATGCACATGTTGCTGGTCTGGGATTGCACTTTGAGAACAGCTGATGCAGGGAGAGTGGCCTGAAGAATGAATTGGGGGGGAGGGTAGAAGGTGGAATGCTGTGAAGCACACCCTCTCAAAGTCACTTTAGGAAGCAGATGGGAGCTCTGACCACCACCTTTTGTACAGGTGAAGCTTTCTATGGCCCAGGACTTGACCTCTGACTGACCTTCGATCTTCATCTTATTAGATCCCAGGCTGAATGTCATGAGTTCTAAAAATCTTCTCCCCAAGATCCTCCTGAACTTGAAGTTGGATATGTTCTGGAAGATATATCCTCCTCCAGAACCTCACTGCATTAGAAAGGCTCATGCCACATGCGTCTCCCTACTGTGAGATGGAAGGCCTGAAATTAAGGTTCTATATCATGTGCTGCCTTGACATCTGAAACAGGGAGGGCTCCAAGTGACCTAACCATAAGCTCCCCTGACACAGTAAGGTCTGCTGTACCAAAGGGACCAGACACAGTTCCTGCTCATCCCTGAGTGGCGGGTTTCAGGTCCTTGCCAGCCCATGGAATAACTGCAACTCCACATGGCCCCCCATGGTGTGCAGAGTCCTCCTCCCCCTGCTGTGAGTACAGGTGACTAATGTGCTGCTGCAGGTCCCATCTGTGCAGTGTCAGGTGGCATGTGCTCAACCACCATCCCATAACCTTAGGGTGGGAATCCTTACCACCCCAACAGGGGAAGAGCAGGGCATGAAAACACCCAGATGACTAGCTCTGTGACAAGAGACACCTGTCCCCTTTCCTGTCCTCCCCACGGCCTGCCAGGGCATAGGTCTCCTAATGGCAATAAAAGACACATGGGCTTGAACTGTTTCAAGACCTCACAACAGCCCTCTTAAGCTTTCATTCTTTTTGACAAATGGAGAAACTGAGGCTTGAGAGTCAGCATGAGAGACAATGTCCATGGAGAACACGGAGCCGGCCTTACTGGGTGAGTGGTGCCCTGGTCTCTGGACCATCTTGCTAGACCTACTACCCCTAGCTCAGGGGCTCAGCAGTGGCAGGGAGTTGCATGATAAACATTGTTGTCAATGAATAGAGAAACAGAAGGAAAAAATGGAACACAGCCTATCAGAATGCAAACCCCATGGTTAAGTCTTCCTTCATCAATTCTATTGTAGAGTGTGTATATGTGTGTGTGTGTGTGTGTGTGTGTGCACTTGTGTGTGTGCGCGCGCACAGTGAATAGTGTTGTAAAATAAAACCACTGCCATGGGTCTCCATGGAAGATCTGAAAGCCACTGTGTCAAGTGACTTGTCCGAGTTAGAACAGTTCGAGATTTGTGGAGTCAGAGTTCAAATCCACATAGTCTGTCTCCAGAGCCCACACACTCAACCTCTAACCCAGAGCTACCCAACAGAAATATGAAATAACCACATATGTACTTGAATGTTGTCTAGTGGCCACACTTAAAAAGCAAAAAGGCAACATTTGAAAATTAATTTTTCAAAGTATTCGATGTACTTCTACATCAAAAAATATTATCATTTCAACATGTGAATATTAATGTTAACAGTAAATCCATACAAATTGATTTTTTTGTTTTACTTTTTCTGTTTGAAGTCCAGGAAATCTGGTGTGTATCTTATATTCCCAGCACATCCGTGTTCACACTAGCCCCCCTTCAAATGCTCAGTAGCTGCTAATGGGTATTATACTGGACAGAACAGCCTCAACTGTACCACCTGCAATGTCTCTGTAGATTCTGAATCACCCTCAGGTTTCACAACATAGAAAGGTTTCCTGTCGTATTCCATCCATCCCATTTATCTTCCAGGGTCCTCCTTCACTCAATGTCCATGGCATCTACACCCAGGCCCAGGGCCTGTGGCTGTTTATTCTCACCTTGGCTCCTTGTAGATTTCACACCCCTGCTGGGCCTTCTGGGAGAACAGCCCGTGGGGGAGACCAGGCAGCCCAGACAGCTGGAACAGGGCCAGGACCAATGCCTGACCAGTAGGAACCCGTGCCGGATAATGGCCTAAACGCACTGCTTGCAAAGCCACAGGCTCACTGGATGCTGAACACCCGCTTTCAGAAATGTAGCCTCCTGTTCAGCTTTGCAGGGACACACTTGATCCTTCCCACTCAGCTGGACAGAAACCAGCTGACCCATTTCCATGTCTTTTCCAAAACAAGCAAACTGTGGAACTGCAAACAGCCTGGTGTCTGGAGAGTCCGTGGGAGAAGATGCGACTTCAGGGCCACCAGTTAAGTAATCTGATAAATACCACACATAAATGTGCTATAAACACGTTTGGCAGGCTCTGAGCTCCAGGTAGCCATCACCTAGGCGAGGTAAAAGAGATTTGGGCACAGGCACAGGGGAAGGCGAGGCTCATGCAGCAGCCAGGGCTGGGAAGCCAGAGCCAGAGAGGCGCCTACTTCTGGCTCTTTGCAGTATCTCCTGGACCCTCCTGCTGTCTACCGAGGAAGAGTGCTTTTCAGTCCATCCATTTAGTTTCCAAAGCACTGGGAGTGCTGACTGGGGCAGACTCGCTTGCTTGGTGGGGACAGGAAAAGGAAGCAGAGGCACTTTTGCCTGGATGGGTTGCATCACTCCTTTGGTGGAGAAATGAAACTCTAAGTCCATGGATGTTTGTCCTTCGCAGTGGAAGGGATCAAGAGTTCTTCCATCATTCACTGGCTCTCTATTCATCAAGCACCTACTCTGTGCCAGGCACCCCAACTAGGTCCTGGGTTGCCTCCCCTCCTTACATCCAGGAGCTTGCACGCCAGGCAACAATATGCTCCATGGAATGCAGTGCTGCAAGGGCAGGCATTGAGGTGTAAACAAAATATCATGAAGACCTGGAGAAAGGAATAATTAATGTGCCTGGGGAGGGATGGCCAACTGGTGAGCACAGAATGCTATAGCTCTTAACAACTTACAAGAGCTTCTTATTGAGCAATCTAGTCAAGTCTCCTAATATTTATTAGGCCCAGTAGGACACACCTTGCATCACTCAGGAAACAGAGCCAGGGACAAAAGTACTCCTTCATACAATGGGAATAAAGCTACCTACCTCACAAGGCACAGAGAAGGCACTAGATAAGTGACAGGCAAGCATTATTACTGTGTAACGGAGATGCCAGGCATACCTCCTCTGTCCTCGTGCTCCTGTGAGAGGAGCTGCTCCACCCCCACATCACAGGGCTTGTCTCACATCCTCTGTCCAGAAGATGGCTGCCTCAGGACCACACCTGGCAGAGTGCCTGTGCTAGGGACTCTGTGGGCTACCTGGACTAAAAGATTATGTAGAGCCACTTAGACAGGTATTTCTCCAACATTCATGGAAAAGTCAACAGTCCACTCATAACAACCAAAACGTGGGGACCACCCAAAAGTCCCTCAGCTGATCAATAGATAAACAAAAATGTGATATACGTATACAACAGAATATTAGTCAGCCATGAAAAGGAATGAAGTACAACATGGATGAATCATTATGCCAATGAAGTAAGCCAGACACGAAAGGCCACATACTATATGATTCCATTTATACAAAACTAAAGGCCCAGTGCAGGAATTCATGCATGGGTGGGGTCCAGCCAGCCCAGCCCCAACTGGGGCAGATTGGGACAGGACCTGTCAGGAGGAGATGGTGGGAGGTTGGCCAGTTGGCTCGCCCCGATTGGGACCCAATCAGGGCAGAGTCGGCCAGGGGAAGAAGGGCTTCAGGAGATTGGCCGGTGAGTCCTTCCCTCAATTAGGGTGGAGGGGCAATCGGGGATGGGGCCAGCCAGGAGGGGCTGCAGGCCAATGGGAGTGGTTGGGGCCCATCAGGGTCAGGGCCAGCCAAGGGGAGGGGCTGTGGGAGGTTGGCTGGCCCTGCCCCTGATCAGGCTGTTTGCTGACTGCAGTGGATGTCATAGCAACTGGTCTTTCTGGTTGTTACAGCATTCTGGTAGCTGGCTTTTGTAGAGCCACTTAGACAGGTATTTCTCCAACATTCATGGAAAAGTCAACAGTCCACTCATAACAACCAAAACGTGGGGACCACCCAGAATAGGCAAATACACAGAGATAGAAAGCAGATTAGTAGTTGACAGAGGCTGGAGAGGAGGAATGGGAA
Source organism: Antrozous pallidus (assembly GCA_027563665.1). Lineage (NCBI taxonomy): Eukaryota > Metazoa > Chordata > Mammalia > Chiroptera > Vespertilionidae > Antrozous > Antrozous pallidus. Next base: position 18,010,909 of record CM050516.1, read on the forward strand.
GCATCTTCTTAATTGGTACAGGGTTTCTTTTCGGGGAGAGGGTGATAAAAAAGCTCTCAAACTAAATAGTGATGGTGGTTGCAGAACTCTGAATGCACTTGCAGCCACTGGATTGCACACTTTCAAATGATTAAAATGGTGACTTATATGTTATGAATTTTACCTCAAAAAAAATAATTCACTAGCCTACATTACTCTTTTTAAAGAAGCTGGTTTGGGTAGGTTTGTGTCTGTCACAACTGAAAATCACTGAGTAAAATGTGAGGATGTCCAATGTCTGGTCCTGAGTCCTGTTGACTGCCTATCTCCTCCTCCGTGCCACACCCTCACTGAACGTGGAGGAGGGAAGACTTCTGCATCTCTGCATCATACAGCTGGCTGCTTCCTACAACCTGCCCAAGAGGTAGAGAACATCCATCCAGGTGCATTTACTTTGGGTCCTGTCAGCAGAAACCAGACTTTATTAAGAGGATGTTAGGCCTCTCTGCTTCCCTGCTTTTGCAAGAATTCTTAATGGCTCCCATGTGTACATGTCATTTTTCAGCGAAATCTAATATTTATGTCATTTCCAGGCAAAGAACATTTGAGGCTTCTGTAATGTATCACTCTTCGTTTTGCTCTACAGCACAGGCTGGACAAATCGCTTGGCCACTTGTCACATTTGCCTCACCCACCTCCCAGGTGCAGGGTCAGGGACACCATTCGCAGGGGCAAGGAAGGGAGAGCGTGAGGTGTTGGAACAAAAATTGAACCAATGTGGCAGAATCTTCTCGGTCTGGTGTTTCACAGAATCTTGGATGTAGAAGAGACCTTGAAACTTTAAAAAGTCACCAAACTTTTTTGGGAAAAAAATTTTTATTGTTTCTTAGAAAGAGAGGGAGAGAGAGAGAGAGAGAGAGAGAGAGAGAGAGAGAGAGAGAGAGAGAGAGAGAGAGAAAGGGAGAGAAACATTGATGAGAGAGCACAACATAGATCGGCTGCCCCTCACATGCCTCCCACCAGGGATTGAGCCTGCAGCCCAGGCATTTGCCCTGACTGGGAATTGAACTGGCAACTTCTTGGTGTATAGGATGACACCCAACTAACTGAGCCACATCAGCAAGGGCAGAACTTTCACACGTCAAAGTCAACAACTTCCAAATATTTGATTTAATTATAAATTTTGAGTGTTATGTTTCTTTATAGCCAGTGATTCTCCTTGTTACAGCTTAAATCATAAAAGCATAATATGCTAATTAGACTGGACATTCTTCCAGATGAAGCCAGGGCTGCAAAGAAAGCCCGGGTTCTGGGTACAAGAGGGAAGCTGGTGCCAGCAGCTAGGGGAAGGAAGGCCTACTCTTGAATGAATTTCATGCATCGGGCCTCTAATGATAGTTTAAAGAAGTAAAGATCATGGGGTTGGTATATTCCCTACTTTCAAGTTGCTTACAAGAAGAAGGGGGTTGTGAGTGTGCACGCTAAGTTCACATTTACATGTGTTATCTCATGGAGTGGGTAGTATTATCTGCCCTTCACACATGAAGAAACTGAAGCTCAGAAGGTTCCATGATATGCACCAAGTTCCAACATTAAGTTAGTGAAGGAGGCAGGTCTGATCTCAAAAATCTATATTTTAAACCACCATGATATAATACGATTGCATAATAATGAATATTTTAGAGTTGCATTTGGGTGGAAGGCATAGTGCTTTATAATTTTCAAAGAGATTTCACACCGGGAATGCCTTATGTACAGGCATTGAGAGGTCTGAGATGAGGGAGGTGACAAAGGGCTGGAGACAGCAGGTGGGAGTCATAGACAGTGTGGGCTTTGAAGGGTAGGTTGTATTATAATAATTAACAGGAAAGTGAAGAGGGTAACAGAAAAAAACAGCGAGGCAAAAGCATGGGGGTGGAGAGATGATAAACAGGTGACGGGGGTGATATGTGAACCTCTTCATCCCCAATATGGAATGTGATCACTAATTAAGTATCTCAAAGATACTTGCTTTGGGGTCCCTTCATCATGGAACCAATAACGACAACCATAGCACCGGCTACCACTCAATTTGTAAGTAAGCCAATCACTGTGTTAAGCATGTTGGGTGAGGCTCTGCTTTGCTTACCTTCCCTGGTAACCAAACAACCACAGATCCCTCCTGGGTAAGTACATACACTCACCTTCAGGCCCCCTGGTTCTCTCAAAGCTAAATGTAACCCAGCTCCTCGGGTGAGCTGGATGACCCGGGCCTTGCCACTGGAGCATCATATATGAACTGATACCTCAATACTGCATCAGAGATGGCCATGATGACTGGTCAGAGCCAATGACATAGGACCTTTTTCCTGAAACAACACAGGGGTTGGAGCTGCTGTTGCCATCTTGGTGAAGACATGCAAGGTTCTGAGAACATTGTTGGAGCCCTGAATGCAGCCTCAATCCTGGACTTTCATTCTGGTGAGCAATACATGGCCTTCTGGCGTGTGCTCATTTGTGTCAGGTTTGGTCTCTTCCAACTGAGCAAGTCCTAATCACAAGCACATAAATGTTCTTCTTTTAACCTTCACCCCAATACCATGAGGTAAGTAATATTAACAGGTACGGCCGCCTGCCCCCCACCCACCCACCCCACCCCCCCGCCTTTTTGAAGCTTTGAGGCACAGGGCGGTCCAACCACCTGCCAGCTGTTAGAGGCAAGATTTGAACCCAGGTAGTGTGGTTCTAGAGCCAGCACCCCCAATCCCCAGACCAGCTGGCTGGAGCCGAGCGCCCCTCTTATAAAAAACAGGGCTCTCTGCAAACCTAAAATAAGTCTTTTCACTCAAAATAGTTCCAAAGGCTTAAAATGCCTTAGAGGGCGTAAATTTTTTCCAGCTCCTTTAGGTTCGCAATGATCCCTTTTTGGCTTCAGTTCTCTCCCTGAAAAGAATCATTTAAGCAATAAAAAATGTCTCTCCCCAAATCATCCTTCAACTGCTGGTACTTCTCTTTCCCAAAAAATTGCAGACAAAAATAACGCACAGCAGAAGAGGCTACCGGGCTGCTAACGTGGATGAATGAGGGGGAAGGAAGAGATTCTGACCAACAGTGTTGTGCGTGTGCATACAGGAAGCTTGGATCAATACTTGATGGTACTTTTAGAAGTTTTCTTAATTAAAGTGAGCTCTGGGTCTGGCCACTATGCTCAGTGGTTGAGCATTGACCCATGAGCCAGGAGGTCACGGTTCAATTCCCTGTCAGGGCACATTCCTGGGCTGCAGGCTGGATCCCCCAGTAGGAGGCGTGCAGGAGGCAGCTGATCAATGATTCTCTCTCATCCTTTATGTTTCTATTTCTCTCTTCCTTTTCCTTCCTCTCTGAAAACAACAAAAATAAGATAAAATAAAGTGGACTTTTCTCTATCACACAAAATTTTGGACTGGTGGCATGAGGAGCCATATCTGCTAGCTCCTGAATGCTTTGGAAATTAAAAAATAAAATAAAATCAGTGCTGGCTAGGAGGACAGTTTGACATGCATATGTTGTCTGGGGCAATTTTCTCTCTTTGTTCAGTTTCCTAGCAATGCACCAGAGTCTGGGAAACTCCTTGATGAAGGAACAAGAAGTGGCAATCTAGAAACGGAGTGAAAGCAAGGAGAATGTGACAGGCTGTACCCGTGGCCTCGGGGAACTCACAGGCCTATTGGGATTCCCCAGGAGCATCAAAGTTCACTCCAGCCATGAGTATTGCTCGGCTTAATCAGAGTAATGGAGGAGGCAGGTGGCTGGAGCAAGGAGCAGGAGAGACAGGCTCTCTAACTAACTTTGAACCCCACGTCAAATGTAAAATGACACATTGAGACCATGTTTTCTTGTTGGGTATCATTAAATGGCAAAGAGGGTGTATAGCACAGGGATTGAAAGCATGGGCTTTGGAATCAGAAGGAGCTGGATCTCCACCTCAACTCTGTGATTCCATCAGTGGAACCTTGAGCAACTTATTTAACCTCACAAGCCTCAGTTCTTCATCTGTAAAATGAGAGAAAAGCTGCCTACTTCTTAGGGCTATTACAGGGGTTAAATGAGAAAAGACACTTAGCATATTTCCTCACCCAGCATTAGAAGAAGAAAAAAGCTTGACCATCATTATTTTATTAGCATTATTAATAAAATTTAAAATTCCATAGAAATGCAAAAGCAATAATGCCCTTCTCCACCATAAGCCATGTCTGAATGCTTCCTGAAATGTTGGCAATATAAAAATCTGGTCTTAAAAATCAATAGTTTTTCAGGTAGGTTTTTTTTGTATTATTACTATTCTTACTATAATACAGAGTTATGAGTATGTCTATATACTCCCAACTATATGTTAACAATGCAAAGACTTAGACTCAATTTGACTAATGTACTAAAGCTTTAGGTGCCAACGATGGGCAGGTTAGACACACTCCAGCACCGCTTCCATCCCTGGCCACTTCCCAGCATAACCCTTTAAGACTGCCTTTAAGGTGATCTTATGAGAAACTGAGACATTAGTCACATATTAAGTCACAGTTGTTCTTACTCAAGGACCATCCACTATTATTTGGATTCTGCCCAAATGATTGGGCGAAAACCTGAGAATAATTCCGGCAAACCTTGGGACATAACAGCATCTGCTTGGCCAAAAGTCTTTGTTCTTGACCAGACAATATGCAACTCCCCAGGTAGGGAAACTAGCATGGGAATTAAATACTTGTGGTTATGGATACAGATGCTCCTTTTCTGCTTGTTTTGTTGGCCTCAAAATAACACCCTCCAAAGAAACCTATACTGAGCACAGTAATTCACGTAAATATTCTAATCTCTGTAACTCAGCATCTCTTGGTGACTACCCCATGCAAGCCAATGCATAATTATACACTATCTGGAGGTAGTCAGATTATCTCATGAATTTCCGTGTAGAGAAGGCAGAACACTAGGCCAGGAATCAGGACACTAGGTTCCAGCCCCAGTTCTTCTTTGCTGCTCAGGAGGCCATGGGCGTGTACAGCAGCCACAGAGGTGTGCCATCTGGATCCCTCTGTAAGAAGGGACTGGCCACTCAGCTGCAAGGAGCTATCCCAGCATTCAAGCAAAGGCCCCAGCTAAAGACTGAACATGGTGAGGGTAGCAGAGCCTAACCATTTCTTTTCTTTTGTTTTTTTCCAGTTAATTTTTTTCTTTTAAAAAAATCTTTATTGTTCAAATTATAATTGTTCCTGTTTTTCCCCCAAAAGCTCCCCTCCACCTCGTTCCCATCCCACCCTCTACCCTTACCCACCCCCGCTGTCCCCATCCATAGGTGTACAATTTTTGTCCAGTCTCTTCCTGCACCCCCACACCCATTTTTCCCCAAGAATAATCAGTCCACTCCTTTTCTATGCTCCTGATTCTATTATATTCACCAGTTTGTTTTGTTCATCAGATTTTTAATTCACTTGATGTTTAGATTCACTTGTTCTAGATATGTATTCGTTGGTCATACTTTTTATCTTTACCTTTTTCTCCTTTTTTCTCTTCTCAAAGAATACCTTTCAGCATTTCATATAATACTGGTTTGGCAGTGATGATCTCCTTTGCTTTTTCTTATATGTGAAGCTCTTTATCTGTCCTTCAATTCTGAATGATAGCTTTGCTGGGTAGGGTAATCTTGGTTGTAGGTTCTTGCTATTTATCACATTGAATATTTCTTGCCACTCCCATCTGGCCTGCATAGTTTCTGTTGAGAAATCGGCTGACAGTCATATGGGTGCTCCCTTGTAGGTAACTAACTGTTTTTCTATTGCTGCTTTTAATATTCTCTCTTTGTCTTTCGCTCTTGGCATTTTAATTATGATGTGTCTTGGTGTGGTCCTCTTTAGATTCCTTTTGTTTGTGGTTCTGTGTGCTTCCTGGACTTGTAAGTCAATTTCTTTCACCAGGTGGGGGAAGTTTTCTGTCATTATTTCTTCAAATAAGTTTTCAGTATCTTGCTCTTTCTCTCTTCTGGCACCCCCATAATTCTAATGTTTGTGTGCTTGAAGTTGTCCTGTAGACTCCTTACACTATCTTCATATTTTAGGATTTTTTTTTTTTTGCTTTTTGCTGTTCTAGTTGGATGTTTTTTACTTCTTTGTATTTCAAATCTTTGACTTGATTCTTGCTATCCTTCAATCTGCTGTTAGATCTCTGTATAATTATTTCAGTCAGTGTATGCTTAATTTCTAGTTGTTCCTTTTTCATATCCTCGAGGGTCTTGTTAAATTTATCAGCCTTTTCTAGTAAATTCTTAAAAAACCTTATAACTGTGGTTTTGGCAGAAACCTGTTTGGCTCAGTGGATAGAGCATCAGCCTGTGGACTGAAAGGTCCCGGGTTTGATTCTAGCCAAGAGCATGTACCTTGATTGCAGGCACATTCCCAGTAGGAGGTGTGCAGGAGGCAGCTGATTAATGTTTTTCTCTCATCGATGTTTCTGACTTTCTGTCTCTCTTCCTTTCTCTCTGTAAAAAAATCAATAAAATATATTTTATTTAAAAAAAGAAAAAACGTGGTTTTAAATTCTATATCCAGTCGTTTGCTTTCCTCTATTTATTTCATTTGTGATCTGTTTCTTTGTCTCCATATTTTGCCTGGTTCCTGAGTTGATAGAGTGGCTTTGTGTGTTAGGTGTCCTATAGGGCCCAGTGGCTCAGCCTCTTCAGTTACCTGAGGTGGACACACTTGGTGCACTTTTTTGTGGGCCTTGATTGTTGTTGGTATCACTGGGAGGAATTGACCTCCAGGCCAATTGACTGTGAGGATAAGCTGTGTCTATACTGGCAGAACTTCTGTGCTGGAGACACCCTTATGAGATAAGACTTGCAAAAGCCTCTGTGCTCAGCTTGGATGTGGAAGAGTCTCAGGGCAGAAAAGACAGCATTGGTTTCCCATCATCCCTGCCCTAATAGGCTCCAGGTCTCACTGTCCCATGGTAATCCCTGCAAGCACCTCTGAGAGAAAGCCACCCTTGAGTTCTGCCCACTGCCAGACAGTCCAGTTTCTCCCCGAATGAGTCAGGGTCCTCTGAGTCTCACCTGGAACTGGAGTTCAGTGCAGTTGGGAGCTTTTGTCTCTCTCCTAGTAGAGAAAGCCAGTCACGTACTCAGTTGCCAGCCCTCTCCACGCACGCACACCTCTGTACCTCTGCCTTCTGCAGCTCCTTGGAGTCTCAGTGTACTTTTCTCTTTCCTTCTAGTTGTAGAATTTCCACTCAGTCAGCCTTCCTGTTGTTCTGGATGATGTCCATTTTTCCTTTTAGTTGTATTTTTGAAATTGTTGTGTGAGGCAGGAGTTTAGGTGTTTATCTATGCTGCCATCTTGGTTTCTCCCCCTTACCATTTCTTTTTAACATGGGAGTCCACCGGTGGACAACCTGTGCCCTGGAGTTCTTGGCCCCTTTCAGATATGCACTGTGGTCTGAGCCTCTCACTCCCCCAAATTCTGCTTTCCCTCTCTTTGTCTTTCATAGGTGTCAGATGGTCACCAGGTCTGAAGTTTCCCCTGATCAAGCTGCTTCCTCTCCTTGTATTTTTCATAAGAGTTACCAACTGCTCTGCTCCAAACTCATACTCAACATCTCTGTCCTAGAACACCCAACTAACATAGGATTGACTTTTCTAAAGCTTTACTAACTTTTCTTATAAGCAGGCATAATGATGAGGAGGAGGACGAGGAGGGAAGAACAAATGGAGTCAAGAGTTTTTCAGGATAATATCTTGAGGTATATAAACTGAGAAGAACTTATCACTACTACCATTTATGCCAAGTAATTCTTGCATCGGGGGTGCAGGGGGAGGGGAGGAGGACTAGGACAGAAAAGCAGAGAAACTGCTAAGGCACACATTTGGAGTCACAAGAGCCAGTCCTTTTGATGTTCATACATCTAAACCATGTGGTATTAAAGACAAATTCTGTGCCCTAAAAAAGTAGATATGAAAGAGAAATCACTACACATATTTATCCTTTAAATAAGCATCGAGTGAAATGAGGAAAAGAGGAAAGAGGAAGTTATGTGAGGAGTGGCTCCATGGAGCTTGGCATTAATGGGACTGAACCATGGAGGAGCCACCCGAGGGTAGTCAGTGTAATCATTGTCATTGAGCTTCCCTTTGAGAAAACACTGAACTTCTCCCAGCACTTGGGGCCCTAACCCACTGACTGCCCAGCTCCTTCCAGGTAAGCTCTTTCACAGCCAATGCCATGGGACTTCCCCACTTGTCTTTGCCCTGAGACTTTGCTTTATCTGCATCCAACTCCCCCTCCAGGGAGAAGCTCTTTCTCAACAGCTTGGAAGGCTCATCATTGACCCACAGCTTCCTGAGAGAAGGGGTAAGCCCCAGTCACCTCGGGGAATGGTGCTGGGTGGTGGTGTGGGAAGAAAAACAACCCCCAACCCAACTTAAGAAATGATGAAACAGAATTAATAATAATATTATTTTGTATAGTTCTCTATATATCTACATACTATATATGTCAGGCTCTGTAAGCTGTTCTTTCCAGACATAGCTTCAGGATTTCCTCACAACAATCCCACAAGGTAGGTAACAACACCATTCCCATTTTATAAGCAAAGTAACTGAGGCTCTGGGACTTGCCCAACCTCACTTAGTTACAAGGGGAATAACATGGGTGCACTTAATTCAGGTCCCTTCCAATCTATGACATTATATATCTTAAGGATGAGAAATGTCCTGGACTTCTCCACCTCCACCCTTTCTCTCGTAACACCCAGCCTAATGCTAGACAACCAGAAGAGTCTCAATAAATATTTTGTGGTTTAACCCATTGATTTATTTTCCCCTCCAAGGAATGGAAAAAAACTGCTTGAAATGTGTATCTCCATTTTCTCTAACCCAACATAACTTCCTGGTGCAGCTGCTGGAAAGAACTGGGAGGCCTAGAGTACACATCCATGGAGGAGACCATATTTCAGTCTTTTCATTTCATGTGACAGGAGAAACACTGATTAAAATCAGCTGCACATGTCACAAAAGGGTAACTGGGTTCTTCATTTTTCCTGCTCAGAGACAGCCCCAACTGTACTCCCGGAGATAACTCCTCATGCATAAAATTACTAACAGACACTATCTATCTGATGAATGTCTTCTTAATAATTTATATCACTTGATCTATTTTCAAAGGTTAGTCTTACATTAAAATTACAATTCTGAATAGGTCAGCCTGTTATTTAAGGATAAATTATTTCACCTCTTCATGTTAGTGTTGTGTTTGGATAATGATGAGGTTTTCATTTCCAACCGCCAATGAAACCATGGAAGAAATTGCTTGCTTGACTCAGCCCCTCATCCTGAACCTTAATCCTTGGCTCACACTAATTCACTGTCAGTTACCATCCTGTATGTTTTGACACACTTTATTTCCCACCTCGTCCTCCTGTTACTTTTCTACATTTCACTCCCAAATTGTTGTCTGGCCATCTCTCCCTACTTCCTCTCCTCACCAGCACCACATCCCGCCTTCCCAACCAAAGAACAACCCTTTCTCAGGCCCTCTCACTGGACATACATTTTTCTCATCACTGGTCCATTCCATTTCGCTTTGAAGAGGCACTGCCTGTAAAGAAGGTCCACATAGCTTCTCCCAGGCTATGACCCATCACTCAGCAAAGAAGGATGGAGAGGCCTTATAATTAGTGGGTAAAAGGCTAGAGAGGAGCTGGTTTGAATCCTGTGAGATCCAGTTGATGAGCCAGTCCTAGTTCCAGTTTTCTCAGTGGGATGATTTGAAGTCAGATAGTCCTGGGTTCGAATCCAACATTCCTTATTACTTAACAATTGGGGCAAGAACATCCCTGAGGGTTGGCTTCTTTGTCTATTAATTGAGCATGATAATAACTTACTCAAAGGATTTTGTAAGAGTTGACAAGTTAAAATGGGAAAAATAACCCATATCATGCAAACACAATAGGACACGGTTAATAAACACTTTGTTAAATGCATTATGGATAAGTGGGTGACCACTAAGTGACTATTGTCATCATCAGAAAAGTAACTATTAATGAAAAACATGCTTGGCCAAGATGACTAAAGTGGCAGCTTGGAGTAAAATAAGTTACCCATGTTGAATAATATTTAAAGAGCATGGGTCCTTCAGACCTGGCTTCAAATTCTGACCCTACTGCTAACCAGCTGTCTAACCTTTGACAAATTGCTTAATCTCTGGGTTTTTTTGTTCTGTAAATGTGACAAGTAATACTTCTGCTTCATTGGGCCTGCAGAGACTTAAATGAGAAATTACTGGAAAAGACTTGGCATAGGGCCCAGCATAGAATAAGCCCTTTATCAGTAGAAGGTATCATTGCTAAGATGAATAAATATAAAACACAGTGAATGGTCTCAGCTGTATCTACCTCATGGCACAATTGTCAAGGTCGATTGAAAAAAGTGCTCTGTAACCAAAGAGTACATAGGGATTTTTATGACTATTATTAGGAATAATGATGGACTGATTAAATGACCTATTAGAACAAGCACAAACTCCATGAGGTCTTGCTCTAATTGACAAGTACATGTGTGCTCAAACGCCAGAGAAAGGTATAGGGCTGGTTTGTTTAGTTACAGGATAATTTCTGTTGTTGCTTTGAGTGTACAAAGACATAAAGTGTGGGTGTTTAGAAGAGAGAGGTTGAAGTAATGTGCGGAGAACTTAATTGATACTCTAAAGCTGTTGATTGTAAATATGCTCAGGAGGCAGAAAAGTTCACAGTGTTTTATGGCAGAAATGCTTCTTATTGGTAACTCACATATTTGTGAAATTGGAAGAATCACTAGGCTGGAGGTTTTCTTTGTATCCAGCAGGGAGCATTTCCTGCTTCCCAACTTTGAGTAGGCTCCCTCCGAGCCACTGGCCATGACCTTCCATTTTCTGGGTGAAAGGTTTGCTCTGAAGGGGCCAAGAGAAGGTGTTCCCATATTCCCATGAATGTCTACTACCCATCAGCCTGTGTTTCCTAGGATTCTTTCAGCTAGCTAATAGCACAGAAAACCCCTCTAACCAGCCATGTTAGAAGAAGGGATCTTATTGTGGTCAGCACAGGAACTGAAACGTAGATCGCTTTCAAAAACCAAGGCAATTCCTCCTCCTCCTCAAATGCATGCTTCACACAAATGCTCCTTACTCTCTTTCATTGTTTCCTAGTGTGTCTGCTATTTATCTTCTCATATGGCTGCTTTATTCTCTCTCGGTAGACTGACTCCTCTGCTCCCTCATGAAGGTGGCAGGAGATGATCGCAGCTCAGCTCCCACATTTCAATTAAGCTTAAAAAGCTAGCTGGCAATTAGTCTCTGAGGTGAGAGACTATTGGGAAGGTGCCCATCATATTTGCCTAACTGTTCATATAGCAGCAACATGGCTGCCAGAGAGGGGTCATAGGCTGAGCAGGTATCTTAATAGGTACCTGCCACACTGAGGTATGAAAAATATGCAGGTAAGTTTTCAATTCCTAGAGATGAGGCCCCACCATTGACTAAAAATGTTAAACTCTGAGAGCATGAACTCACAGCTCTCTACTCCACAGACTTAATGGAGTTAAGAGGTACTTGTAATGCTCAATCCAAAGACCATCTCCCATGCATGCTCAGAGGAGACCAGAATTATGTCCCCTTGACCTTTAAATTCTCCTCTACTAATGGCTCCAATTGGCATCGTCTTCTTCATGCTGCACAAGTAAGATGAGTACCTTGTGGAGCGCATATTAAGGCAGAGATGGAAATACTCATATGGAGTCAATGTAGGCTTGCTATTTCTGCTTTGTTCAGAAAACCACAGATAGAATCTGAGAATCTTACTTACCCTGACCTAAGCTATATCCACACCACACAAAATTAATTAGATTAATTGCCAACTGTATTGCTGATGGGTTTTCATAATGACCTCTTTCTTCGAAATGCATTGTTCTAAAAGTACTATCTCATAATTCATTTGGGTTCATAAGCTAAGGGCTATTTCTTCCCATGCTACAACTGGCAAAACTTCATCAAAAGGATGAGGTGATTTCCCAAAATCAACTGACTAGTAAATGGCAGAGCCAATAACAAAATTCATATCTCCTCATTTATAATCCAACTAGTGGCCCAATGCACAAAATTCGTGCACGGAGGGGGGTTCCCTCAGCCCAGCCTGCACCTGCTCCAATCAGGGACCCCTTTGGGGATGTGTGACCCCTAACCACCTCTGCCTATTTGCCTGATTGCCCCTAAGTGCTCCCCTACTGGCCTGATTGCTCCTAACTGCCTCTGCCTTGCCCCACACCTGGGACCCAGGCTTCCTTCCCTCTGGCCAGCTGTAGGGACCCAGGACCTGGGCCAGCTTCACTCAGGTTGGCCGCAGCCATAGGTACCCACAGGCATCCAGGACTACAGGGCATGCTGCCTAACCCCAGGGCCGGAAAGAGCCCTAGCCCCTCTATGTGCCTGCCTGGTCGAGTCCCACTACTCTGACTGCTGTGGCTTAAAGGACTTTGCCATATATGTTCTCCCCAGCCTCCTGGGAAGAGGGCATGAGCTGAGAAAATGGAGATGCTGCAGCCCCACTGAGGGCGCGCCTTCCTCAGCATCTCCAGAAGCCGGAGCACCTGGTTGGAAGGCTCTCAGCTCTGATCCTGGCCTGAGGAGGCGGGGAGCCATGGAAGTGTGCGTGGTGCTTGGGGAAAGGGTGATCTTACTGGACTCGCACACACTGCCACTGACAACGGCATGAGGTCATAGAGACTGAAGGAGCAGAGAAATGCATCCAGAACTGGGGGGTCCCATGCCAACCCAGCAGGTGGGCGCCTCTCCGACAGCACACCTCGCAGACAGCATGCCCTGCCACCCCAGGCAGGCCTCCTGCGGCCATCCCACCCCTCCGCAGGGCCCCCACCTGGGGAGGGCACGCACGCTGTGCCACTGCCGCCAACCGGCCTGAGGCACCCACCTCGTCCCACCCCTCTGCAGGCCCCTGGCCTGGGGAGCACACACTGCACCGTGGCCATGCCTCTGCATGCCTCTCCAGCCTCGCCTCCCGTCTTGCTGGCCATGCCCCTGCTCCTGATTGGCTGGTAGCATAGTCAATCAGGAGCCAAGGTACAGTCACATTTGCATGTTACTCTTTAATTAGATAGGATGCCTTTTTGCTGTATTGCTTTACTTCCCTACATGCAAACTACTTTTTTTCTCCTTTGCCCCCTGGAACCACCCTCAACTCTTCTCCATCTAGCTCTGTGTCCTGGGAGGATCTTTACTGATTAAATTAACAGGGCCCCCTGGTCTCTACCTTCTAGTGATTTGAGTCAATGGAAGGCATCAGCAAGAAATCAGAGGTCAGGGTGCATATTTTCTGCATCCTTCCTACAGCCTCTATAAAAAGCCAGCCCACAGCACCTTTTAGGTGCCCCCTACTTTCTCTAGGTCCCAGTGTCACCTTCCTCCCTCCCCTTGGCCATTCAATGGAAATATCTCCCAACTGTCGCACCACTGAGGTGTAGGACCATGCCTTGTTGGTTTCCCTTAGCTCTTCCTTCTGTTAAACTCACCTGAAGTACTCTATTGGAACGACTCATTCTTTTTCTGCCAGAGCTATGACTGATTGATAATCTAACAATGTGCCTTGAGTACCTGATTGTTGTGTAATTGAGACTTACGTAGATATGTTTAATAGTCTAACTAGCATCCTTTGATAAGGATAGATACTACAATCATCTACTTGCAACTCATCACCCACAAACCCCCTTTTTTTTATTTTAGTCAAAGGGAACAGGTGTTTTTTCCACACTGTGTTCTAGCTCCTCCCCATCCATATCAAAGAGACGTCTTTGTAGGTCTGAGTCTTAAGTACAGCAGGCCGTCTGGATGGCTGAAACCCATTGCCATAAGGGATTATCTCTAGTCCTTCCTACAGGAAACTCAAAAGAAGAGAAAATATTGAAAGGACTTACCTATCTTGGAGCACATGTGGAGAAAAGAGTGGGATTGAGAGACAGAAACAATGAAAAATGCAGAGAGAAACAGAGAGGAAGAGACCTTGATGAGTTGTATATAGTGCTGCAAAATTGTGCACCCAGTTCATTCTGCCTATAGGAACTGTACGGAACATCAGGCTTATTTTCTGATACACTTTATTCTGCAGAAGGCTAAATACAGAGTGATTTTTAAAAGTTGATTATATTAACACACAAATGTAGAGAGCAACTTTTAACTGGGTCACCATATTCTTCTCTCTTCACCCAGATATACATACATAAGTCAACATTCCCCATGCAAATGACTCTGTACTGCTATTTTGGTGTTTACTGATCTCTGTCAGCCAACTGTGCTCACAACACTCGCAATAATCATGCCCCAAATAATCATGCACTCAATCTGAGCAGCTTTTCTATGTCTCCTGACTGCCCCGGGACCTAGCACAATGCCTGGCACACAGCAGGCATTCAGAAAATGTTTTTAGATGACATTGAATGACTGCAGGATTTTGGAAAGTGCTAGAACTGCAGAATCATGTCAGAGAGAAGAGAAAAAGAGAGAGGGCGCTCTGAGAGAAAAAGACAGCGTAGGATTGTGCCAGGCTATTTCCTGTGCTCCTCTCCCCTTCCTGCTGTCCAGCCACCCTGGAAAGAGCTGCTACTTTCTCCCCCAGCAGGTCAAACATGGCTGCTTTCCTCATTCTAGCTGTAAATGAGCATCAATGCAGGCATTTCAACGCAGGTTGTGTCTGCCGTTAGCAATAAATGCTTGACAATGGAAGACAGTAAGTTATTCTCAGAGGAGGGAACAGTATGGCTGCATTCTATCTCTGCACACCAACAAGTCCCAGACCTGAGAGGCTGTAATAAGCGACACCTTCAGCCCTCCCTGCCAGTCAGCAACTAGCTGTTCCTGGGTGACGAGAAGGCTCAAAAATAGTTTCCAGTCAATGTTTTGAGTCTCCAGGAGGAATACAGAATGTCGCTGGAGGAAAAATATTCAGCTTTCCTGAAAGCATATAGCAAAGTGAATCCTTTGCTGCTGCAGTGAAATGTCTTATTTTATTCTCTCTACAAGGCCAAGGGCCACCACCAACATACCTAGTCAGCCCCCTTGAGAGATTTAGGCATAGTCACACCACAGAACCATAGAGCATGCTGATATTTCTCAATTCTCAGAATCTGGAGATTTCGCCGCAAGTAAATGCAAGATACACTTTTCTGAGTTCTAGAGCTGTAGAAACTGTTAAGATAAATGACATTGGTCTCTATTCTGAATGAATTTATAATCTATTACTTAATTTGATTTTCACTTACTCATGTACTTAACGATTTTCCAACCTAAAAAGGATTAAGGTGGCTTACCAAAAATGCAAATGCTACAATGAGGTAAAATGAAACTTAGAGTAAGTTGGTGAAGAAACCAGGAAAGAAGTGAAATGAGGACAAGAAGCATAAGGTGAAGCCGGGAATAAAATCAGCACCCCAAGTGCAAGCTGTAAGATTCTATACACTAACTAGGTGTCATCCCCAATTGCACTACCAGATTTCTAGCAGACAGGATGCAGTCAAGTGAAGGAGACAAGCCAAGTCTACAGGTAACTATGAAGATGACAGGTGTGAATTCAGGGGCCAGTAGCCTGGGTCCCAAATGTCAGCTCCTTGTCGTAGGATCTAAGGGAAATCACTCAGTTTTTCAAATTACAGTTTCTAAACTGCAGAGTTTCTAAATGTGTAACATGGGAATAATAGTACCTACTCCACGGGGTTATTTGAAGACAAAGGAATTTATATCTGTGGGAAATATTAAGCTGCCAGTATGCAGTGCTCCATATGCATTGGCTAGTACAAGTAGAATATGATAACTGTTATCACAGAAGTTCAAGTTCATTACTATAAGTACATTGAAGAAAAGGGTGGATTTTTACTGAGGAGGAGAAAAGGATATAGATTAGGGATCCTTTGTAGAGTTGACAGTAACCTAATGAGTAGAAGAAAGATTTGTACTACTAGATGGAAGAAAAGAAGGAACAGTACAAGTGTTAACACAGAAAAGCACAGTAGGTGCTCAAGGAAAAAGAAGTATTTAAGAACATAGAAATGAAGATTTTGGCAGGGCGGGGCAGGGGGAGTGTTTAAGCATCACCGTGTTAGTGAGGAAACTTGTGATTGCAAGTGACAGAAACCCACTGCAAACTGGCTGAAGGAACCAGAAAAGGTAGATTTATGTAACTCAGAAGCTCAGCTATAGCTTCAGACATGCCTGGATCCAGGGCCTCCAACAATATATTATCAGAATTTACTTTCTCACCTCTCAGCTTTACTTTCCTTCCTGTTGAATTCCATCTCAGGCAGGGACACTATCCAGCAGTTGCAGGTACTCACCTTCCCAAGTCTCAGGCCAGTAGAAATACACATACATCAATCTCTTAAGAGGTCAGTGAAGAACTTTGGGGATATTTTGGAGAATAGTTCTGTTCTTCTAGACACACAGTGGAAATTTACTTCCCCATGCCTTTTTGAAGTGAATGGTGGCCATGCGAGTGGCACTAGCCAAAGAAACATGTGTGGATGTGGCCTTTTTCACATTCAGCTGGAAGCTTTAAGAGGCAGCCATATCCCTTGCTCTTACCATGATGATCATCATCCTTTCATGTCAAGATAGGACTCTGTCCACCTGGGTCACTGATGAGTAGAACTCCCAAGATAACCTTCTTTGAACATGCAGCAAATGTAAGAAACATTTTTGTTGTGTTACATCCCTGGATTTTGGAAGTGGTTGATTACCACAATATAACCTAGTCTGTGCTGACCATTACAGAAATATGAATGTGTGCATGTATAGAAAGAGGGAGATTTATTTTAGGAATTGGGTCACATGATTATGAAGTTGGGCTAGTCCAAAATCTTCAGGATAGGCCAGCACCTAGAGACCCAGGAAAGCCAATGATGTAGTTCAAGTTCAAAGGCTGTCTTCTGGCAGAATTCCTTCTTGCTTATGAGAGGTCAGTTTTGTTCTTTAAGGCCTTCAACAGATTAGATGAGGCCCACCCACATTCTTGAGGACAATCTGCTTTACTCAAATTCCCCTGATTTAAAAGTCAATCGTACCCATAAAACAAAAAACAAAAACAAAGAGAAACTTAAAGAAATATCCAGAATAATGTTTAACCAAATATCTGGGCATTGGGGCCCAGCCAAGTTGACACATAAAATTAGCCATTACAGGATATAAGCCACCATGTTGGAATGAACAAGTACAGGTAAGTCTCTTGACAGGTACTTGCTCAGAATTTCACTTCCCAGAAAAATTATTATTAAACTCATGATATGAAGCTTAAAAAAAAAAAAAGCTTCATCTCTCCTCCCTCGAGTTACCCTCATGATTTTCTCTAGCCTAGAGAAAAAGCTTGTCAATCTCACTTTCACTGTCAGTCCATGTGATAACCAAGTCATCATTTTCCATATGTCCCACCCTGGTTAAAGTCCTTATGCCTTGCTCAAGTCATGTCTCCCAGAAAAATGCTTGACCTCCCTTTAATACTTTCTTCTTCTACAAGCACAGTTGTGTGTATTTCCCACTGGCCAAACACCAAGTTCTCCATGGCCTATCCCAGAATGCAGGGCAGGAAACAGTGAGGTCAATCCTGTGGCCAGGTGGATTTGTACAAATCCCTGGGAGCTGGTTACCCTGACCCTATCTGACAAGCTTCCTTTAAACTATGTGTCTTTGGCAGGTTTGGTTCCCTCAGAGCTCCTCATGAGCAAACGAATCTCCTTTTACTCTCCCTTTCCATTATCTAACAGAGGCAAATTTCTGTGGCTTTCCCAGGAAACAGCCTCAAGGTGTTTACTTTTATAAACTGGTATTAGGCTTGAATTGGATTGGCTGGTAGCACTGAAGTTGTCAGCATTTGCTACCCACCAGGGAGAACTCTTACCAAATTATCAAATAGACACCATTACCTTTGCTCGTCCAACTCCTAAGTTTCCCGAGCTCCACTTTTCTTTGCCAACACAAACTCCCTCACTTCTGCTGATGATTCAAAAGCCCCATATATGTAACCCTCTTGGCCTCCAACCCACACATTCAACTCATCTCCTCAGTGCCCTTCTCTCAGGTGGCTAGCAGACAAGACTGTAGGCTTGACCGACTCATTCACACTATAGCATTAATACGTGGTAAGAGCTTTATTGCAAACTTTCTCAAAGGCATTTGAAAGATAAAAGCTGGTTCTTTTAGGTGTCAGTCTTCATCAAACTAAGCTCATGAAACTGTGATGTGCTTTTCATTCCCCTCTGAGTGGTTCCTCCAGCTCTAATAACAAAGCCCTGGATCTTCCATGGTTTACTAGGCCAAAATGTAATCATCCAACACAGACACATAGATGCAGCTTTGTGCTTTCACACAATTGCCACTTGAGAAAACCTGACCTCTTCTCCCCACTCTTCCATGCAGTCTGTGTCCGCGTAGTGAAACACAAAGGGACATCCCCTATATCATCATTTGCTCTTCCCTACCCTTGAGGAGTTGAGTGGGCCCACACAGAGAGAAACCACAATACCATGCAGTGAGGACAATAAAAGTGAATGGAACGAAGCACAGGGGAGCAGAAGCACAAGCACTAACTCTGCCCTAATGGCACTGTCCTCTCAGAACTCCCAAGCATATCATAGCCATTCAAAGTTAACAGGAATCCAGGAACATATCCAAGGGACATCACTCACAATTATCCAAGTGAATGGCGCCCCCTGGACTTGTACAACACAGTGATGCTGTCAAGAGAATATGGCCCAGTTAACAACAGACTTTCATCACTTAGCAACCAATTCTAATAGACAGGTAAGTCTGATCTGGGAGGTTAATGCAGATGGAAGGGAGTATCCCCTGACCTGTCTTGACTTTTGATGCTCTTGGTACGTAACATGAGCCATATCCAATCCTAGTAAAGGTACCATTTGGCTCTATGACATCTTTCCCTTAGGTTTAACCAATATATGGCAACAAAGTTTAGTTGAAAATTTTTAAATCCTTTTCAGGTGAGAAGAGTTTTTAAATTCTTTCCATATATTGCCTGGAAGCTTCTGGAATTCTTTTTGCAATTCTAAATTTCTCAGCAACCATTTTTAAAAGAATTCATTGCTTTTTCCAGCAAAAGAGATTTTCCTTCTAACTTGCCAGTTTGTGTTCATGGCACCATTTTCGTAAGTACCCAGGGATTGTAGTCAGGCCTTCTGCTCCCTCCACCCTGTAGTTTAATATCCACTCACCTTGTCAAGTCTGTTGATTCTATTTCCACAAGTTTTCTATCACCTGTCTCCTCATTTCCACTCCCTGTGGCACCACTTCTCTCAGCCAGTTACCTGCTCTCCACCCTCACCTTTCTTCAGTGAAACTCAAAAAAATATTCTACTGTTCTGTTCAAATACCTTTAATGGCAAGTAAGTACAAATTAAGTGTAACTCCTGATTCTGGCGTGAAAGAGTCTCTCCAATATGATCTCAGTTGTTTTATCCTCCTTCATCACTTTTAGCTTCTGTTTCTTAAAGTATGGTCCGCTACCTATTTTTGGGTCCCAAGGATCCCTTAATAGATTATGAATTGATCCAAATATGCAAATCCTTTTCTCAAATCTCAAGAGCTAATTATGATCAATTCCATAAAAGACTATTTATACCTATAAGTGAACATTTTTACTGGAATCCACTAAGAAGAGCAAAATCAGGCAGTTGTAAGCTATAATTGACACCATTGGAGAGTCTCTGGGACTCTAATTCAGTGTTCCACTCAACTAGTTGGCTTCCATACACTGAAAAACTGCTACACATGTGCACACATAGATAAATGGAATTCCCATGAATACGTGTGGGTGGGATGGGTGAGGTGTGTTGTTTAATTGGGCTCCAGTAAAAAAAAAATCAACATGGGAAATGCTGTTTTAGGAATAGTTGAAATTCTAATCAATCAAATTAATCAACTATTTTCTGAATATGTCTGTTAGCTTTCCTGCCTCTGTTAACTCAGTTCTCTCAACTTAGTATACCCTTCCCATATCTGATTATATAAATATACCTATTTGGGGACCCATTTCAAAAACTCCCACGCATCAGATATGATGCTAATGTCTCTTTTGAACCCCAGGCGGTCCTTGCAAATTTCCTACAGAACAACTCATCCTATCAGGCATAACCATTACTTATCTCCAAAAAGAAAAAAGCATTAGTTGCCCAGCTGGTGTGGCTCAGAAGTTGAGCGGCAATCTATGGACCAGGAAGTCATGGTTCGATTCCTGGTGAGGGCACACATCCGTGTTGTGGACTGGATCCCCAGTGTGGGACATGCAGGAGGCAGCTAATGAATGATTCTCTCTCATCATTGATGCTCCTATCTTTCTCCCCTTTCCCTTCCTTTCTGAAATCAATCAAAATATTTTTTAAAGAAAAGAAAAAAAGCACTGGCCATAAAGATATAATCTACAATGGCTTTTTCTTGGGCTAATAGAATAGTTTTATATAATTGAGATACTTCAGCTAATCTAAATGAAACTATGAACTGTTCAGTCTCCAAAGATATGTAATTTCATTATAAGACTAGCAGTAGGCTGGGACAAAACATTTTAGGAAAGAAATGGCAAAGATGTTGAAGGCTAGGCCTATTGAAACTTATAGCACCAAGAAAACTTTCACTACATTTTCCTGAATCTGAAACCCTCTCTCCACAATTGGCCTCTACTCCTGCCCAGAAGCAATCCCTCCACTACACACACTCACATACATGTGCACACACACACACACTCACACCCATGTGAACACACAAGTTGCTGCTATAGCCCACTTGGGAAACTCCCTAAATGTTGCTTTTCTCATTATGGGCTTTTGCCTTTCAAATATCTTACAGAATTAGACTACAAAAATTGCACTTTCCTAATCAGCCAACATCTGAAACTGCACATTCCAACTGAGAAATTGAAGGCCACTGGGGCATGATAGAAAGAATACTGGCCCTGGAACCTGGTTGCCCAGGTTTCAAATCCAGCCCTGCCTCTGTCTAGCTGCCTGGCACTGGAAAGCCATCCTCCCTGAATCTCAGAGTCCTCATCCATAAGATGGGGTACAAAGAAATCACTACATGCCTCACAGGGCTTTTTCTAAGGATTCAATGCAATAATGAAGATGCAATATCTACCTAAGCTCTAAAGTGCTCAGGAATTATTTCTGCTCTATTACTTAAGTGAAGGTAACCTAAACCCAGGGATTTCATCTGCTTTCCACACCTGTGCAGAACATGTCAAGTCTGAGTGCGCAATGCAACTTCAAACCTTCTGTAAGGCAGTGCGGCTGAGAGTGTGGACTATGAACCTGATCAACAAGCAGAAGATAAACAAAGGCAAGGGAAGTAAAAAACGTTTTTTGATGTTACCCAAACACTGAGAAAGGATAGCCTTCCATCCAGGAGGACACATTTCTAGTTACAACAGAGCCTGAATATCGCTGCCCTGTAACGGCCCCAGTCACTAGCTCACCTGTCACATGCACAGGGGTGCCCAGGTTCCAGCTGAGAGCAGAGTCCCCTTAAATTTCCAGCCACCTTACTCAGCCCCAGTCTCCTGGAAAGCACAGGACTACCAAGCCCTTTCTGCCAACATCGCTGCTCCTCCCAGGGAAGGAGATGAGGCATGAAACAGCAAACCTAACAGAGCTGGCCAGTTCCCCAGGCTACTAATATTGCCATCTGACGGCCTGGCTCAAAGTGCAGAATGAGATGCCAATGTAGACGTGGCCCTAAATGAAGCAACTTTTTTCCTCCCAAAATAGGAGGAGACAGGTCTAAGATGACAGATGCCACATGCCTAATACCCTCCAGTTATCCAGCAACAGAATAGGAGGGGGGCCATTCACTCATCCATTCACTCACTGAACAAATATCTTTACTCTGTTCTAGGTGTTAAGGTGGTGGAGATGAAACTGACAAAAACTCTGTGGAGTTTTCTTTCTAAATGTGTGAAATGGGGTGGAGTGTGCAGGGGACAAAAGGACGATGGATGGATGAATAAAATGAGGTTGTTTCAGACAATGATAGATGATGCCAAGCTATAGGATTAAGACTGCAGGGCAGGTGGGGGAATGGTTTTAGTTCAGGGCTAAGGAAAGCTTCTCTGAAAGAAGAGGTGACATTGGAGCTGAGAACCAATGAGAAGGATCTAGTTGAGCAAAGATCTTGGGGAAGAGCCTTCTGAACAGAATGGGGCACATGTCTCTATAAAAAAAAAAAAACACATCTCTATCTGGAGTACATGTTTTACTCAGAGTGCTTCCCCAAGGGAGTTCCCATACACAGCTCATTCATGCTTCTGGAATTACATGACAAAGGGGCTGACTCCAATCATGCTTGGGAGCCCAGAAGCACAAAAGATTTAGAGCCTCATGTTGCCTCTTTGAAATGGGATGTTCCTTAATCTTTCAGTGTCTCTTTTCTTGGAGGGTCCTCAAAAGCATCTTTAAAAAAGAGAGAGAGAATTCTATATAATAAAAGGATAATATGCAAATTGACCCTAAGGGCAGAACAACTGGTTGCTATGACACGTGCACTGACCAACAGGGAGCAGATGCTCAACGCAGGAGCTGCCCCTTGGTGGTCAGTGCGCTTCCACAGGGGGAGCACTGCTCAGCTAGAAGCCGGCTCATGGCTGGCCAGCACAGCAGCAGTGACAGGAGCCTCTCCCACCTCTGCAGCAGCACTAAGGATGTCTGACTAACGGCTTGGGCTCCCTCAGGTGGACATCACCCAAGGGCTCCCAAACTGTGAGAAGGTGCATACTGGGCTGAGGGACCCACCAAGTGCATGAATTTTCGTGCACTGGGCCTCTAGTGGTATATATGTGTATGTATACATATGTGCATATATATGTACATGTTTTATATGTACACAAAAGTATGTGTACAAATATACATATATTTGTGTGTGTGTTTGTATGTGTGTGTATATATACACACATAAAATAATTTAGACCCAACTTCTAGGCATGTCAGTAAATTTGGGATGGTCCTTGGAAAGTATGTGTGAGGAATCCAGAGGAAAAAAATTGGGCCAACAGGGGAATCTGTTGTCTGTTGATGATCTTGGTGCTCTTGACTGCCACCCACTTCACATCTACCCTGCGCTTGGAAGCTGGAAAAGTGGTTTTAAGAGTTACATGGAGCTGATTTTGGGAACAGGTAACAGATACGCAACTTCACAAGGTAACATTTTGACAGAAAACACAGAGAGGTTTACATTTGGTGAGAATTTGCACCTTTTGGCATCTCAACAGAAAGCTGCTTCTGCAAGGATATGTCAGTTTAATGTACAACGCCCCTCACTGGAATGTCCATAAGGCTCGGGACTCAGAATGTCATGCTTTGCCTGAAGTATAATAGATTCATGATGGACTTTTGCTGAATTTGCTGGTTTCATATGAAGGTCACTGGCAATAATGCAAAAGATGGACCTCACGGAGGAGTGTGAAGACAAGAACAAAAGACACATGGGGATTATTTACAAGCACATGAGACACTTCTTCATACATGCAGAAATGTGCAGGGGCAAGTCGTGCAAGTTAGGAAGGTGACAATGGCAACTAAAGATAGATAATTCACACTAACTGACTCCCCTTGAAGAAGCCTAGAGATGCAAACACAGTCCAGGTTATTCATTCATTCATTCATTCATTCTTCACTCAAGGATATGCTTAGAGAGAGAGAAAGAGAGCGGGAAAGAGAGAGGGGGAGGGAGGGAGGGAGGGAGGGAGGGAGGGAGGACGGAGAGAGGGAGGGAGGGAGGAACATCCATCAGTTGCCTTCTGTACATGACCTGACCAGGGTTTAAACCCACAACCCAGGCATGTGCCCTGACCAGGAATCTAACCAGCAACTTTCCATCGCACAGAACAACACTCAGCCAACTGAGCCACACTGGCTGGCACAATCCAGATTAATGTAGCATTTTAGGTGCTTGAGAAGACTATCTCGATTTCCATGGTTAAATTATAGAACCATTTGAAACTGTAAGGAGATTGTTCGAGCATATACTCTGAACACAGTCCCAAGTAGATGCTGCATTCAAAACCAAACCGGGGTTAAGATTCTAATTTCCTCTATAGTTGCCACTGGGCTCGCCATCTGACTAGGAAGTTCAGGTGATGTCAACATCCATGTTGTCTTAGTAACTTTCATGCCTAGGACTCGTAGCTCTATAGTCCCTGCTGAAAGACAGTGACTTTTGTTTTTTTCATGAGACAAAGATTCTCACTATTGCACGTGGCTTTGCATAGGCAGCCCGGTGGGATGTAGTTAGGAGATCTGTGGGGAATTTTGACCTGAGTCACTGTGAGGAACTGAACCTTTTCCTTCCATCCACAGTACAATTCTCTTCTTCCTTTACTTTCAACCCTGCACCTGCTTAATCAAAGATAAGCCCTCCTGAGGTCAGTGTGCAGCTCTCATTTGCTGGAAGCCCAAATACATGCAAAGTTTAGCTTGGAGTGCTTGCCCGGGGCTTTGGAGTTACCAACTTTTACCAGGTGTACTGGTTAATAATGCGGATTTTTTTTTCAATAGATGGAGTTACACATATGTTGATATATATGCGACTTGATATGTATGCTATTTTGTTGTATGGACAACAAGCTTCAAAACTTCATATGTCAAATTTGCTGACAGTTTTAACATCATAGATATTTTTACACTTAAAAATGTTGAAATGTTTTCGTGCCCCAAAAAAAGCATTTAGGGGAAGTTTTAATTCAGTACTTTATTTTGACGAAAAGTGCTGCTGAAAGTTATCATATACTTCAAGAAGCTTCTGATAAACATGCTCCATCTCAAGATAGTTGTGAATGCTGGTTTCAACTCTTTAAAAGTGATGATTCCTATGTGAAATACAAAGAATATCCAGGTCAATTTGAACCACGCTTTGATCGTAAAATGACCAGAATGTTCCAGAAGACACAGCAAAGTAATTTTGCTTCATGATAATCCACCATCACACACTTCAAAACCAGTTAAAGACACGTTAAAAGATCTTGTCTGGGAAGCATTAACCCACCCACTGATTTCACCAGACCTTGCTCCTTCAGATGACCACTTGTTCCGATCAATGGCACACGCACTTTCTAAGCAGCACCTCAAAACATACGAAGAAGTGGAAAATTTGGTTTCTGAATGGTTTGTCTCAAAACAAGAAAAGTTCTATTGGGACTCTATCCACAAATTACCTGAAAGATGGGGGAAATGTGTAACTAGTGATGGACATTACTTTAAATAAAGCACTTTTGATGTTTCTCTTGAAATTATTGTGTTTTCTTTTATTACAAAATTCGCATTATTAACCGGTACAGCTGGTAGAAGTCATTGCTACATGGATGCAAGATGTACAGGTGGAGAAAGGGATAGAGGCCTTCCCTGAGAAAGGAAGATTTAATACAACTATTAATGAGGAGAACCCTTAGTCAAAGAAACCAGTGCACACGTGTGCTCTCTCTGTCACATGCACGCATACACAATGCATGACTACAATGTGGTACAAAAGTGTGATCATGTTCAAACTCTGGCTCCAAGTTTCTCAGCTTTGCCAAGCCTCCATTTCTTCACCCATAAAGTGGGAGTAACCAGGCCTACCTCCCATAGCTGAGGGGAGGATGATTAAATGAGAAAACACATGTGAAACCCTTAGCAGAGCATCTGGCATTTGCCAAGCATTCTGCAAACACTAGCAAAAAAAGAGAACCCTGTAAATTCCTTCCCATTCCCTGAGTAAAGATGGCTTGGGCAGCAGGTGATATGGTGCCAATTTCTTGAATATTCTAAGAAAACAGTTGAGTGGAGTTTGTGAGTGAGAGCAGGCGCCATATGATACTCTGGTTTTCACTCCTGAGATGATCTCATCAGACCCATAGCGTGAGGAGTCTGGGGACAGAACCCACATGACAATTAGACTCGCTGGCACCTGAGCCCAGCGACAGAAACCAACCTCCAATATAGGACTGGGCTAGTCATTTGGCAGTTTCCCTCTTTGGTCCTGCTCAGGGCTCAGAGAAAACACATCTCTACTTTTCCAGTTACCAAAACCAGACTAAGCACCTGCCCGGTCCCCAAGGCCGACACCTCTGTGAAAACTTCCGTTTCCCCTCTCCTCAGAGATGCTGCCCCCTCCTCCTGGTCCTGCCAGTTCCTGGGGTCCCTAGCTCACGCTCAACATAAAGTGGAGAGTGGTGGGTACGACCACCAGCTCTGCAGAGAGCTCACCCACCTCCAGCCCCGGATCTGCTGCCTTGGAGCTGTGGGATCCTGGGCAAGTCACCTACCTATCTGCAACAAGGAGAAAAAGCCTACTTGTGACTGCCTGAGGAACCAAGATGAAGACTAGAAAGCCCTTAGCATGGAGCCTGACCTAATGCCAGGGCCCAAAGAGTCACCATCGCCCCTGTTCCATTTGTTGAACCAGGGCAGGGCCAGCGTGCAGGGGGAGGGTCCCGGGTTCACCCACCCTCAGTGGACAAGGTGGCCCGTGTGTGTGGACAGAGCCCAGCCTTTGGAAGCGCTCTGCTTGCCGTCTTCAGCAAGACAAACAGGGAAGGGCCCCTGTGCCTGCCCAAACTTTGCCTGGTAAATAATTAATGTCCCGCCGTGTGTTCTTTTATTCAGAAACAACCTTTGAAGTTCCCCCTCGCCCTTGCCACAGGGATTTGGCGGGGAGGCCAGCAGGGAGGATGTGAGGGAAGAAACCACAGAAGCGGAATGGGCAGTGTGTGATCAGCAAGATAGAGAAACTAAAACCATTTGGGGTATCTGTTCGGGTCTGAAGTCAATAATTGTAACTTTTAATCAAGCGAGGATTCCTAGCCAGCCAAGCACACAAGCAGGGGAAGATGGGGAAGAATACAAAAGCGATTCCAGGTAACAGCTGTGGGGGCTAGACGGCCCGCTCCCTCCTGGGGAGTGACAGTTGGTGGAAACATGCAGCAGCAGGCGGGGAGTGTACCTGGGCGGGAGCAGCCAGCCGGGCCTCACAGGGACTTATTATGAAAATATGATTACAATGGATTAGTCATCTTGTCAATCAAAGCCACATGCCAAGTAGCACCTGGCCTGTGGGTAAAAATGCCACAGGACAGAAGAATTTGATGATGTGATTTTATTTATATTTTTTACCGAACGTTCCTTCCAGGGATAAAGGGCCTTGCTGGGCCCCAGGATGAGAAGGGCCAGAGGAGGCACTAACAGGCCCTCCAGGGAGGCCAGGGCAGGATGCACCACGACACAGCCCTAGCATGTCCACGTAGGAAATGTTGGATGGTGCCCTCTCCTCTTATTGTCACCCATGAGAACTGGCCCAAATCTTGCTCCCTGTGGTATATAAGCCTGAAGGAAATTAGTATTGTCTTCCATGGCAGTCAAGAAAAGGTAAATAGAGGTTAAGAAATTATTGTATTGGTAAAAGAAATTAATATCGCAGCTACCATTGCCTCAGCACATAGAATGCGCCTAGTCTGGTACCCAGCACTTAATAGTCTTTTGTTTTTGTTGTTAATCCTCACCTGAGGCTATTT
Source organism: Antrozous pallidus (assembly GCA_027563665.1). Lineage (NCBI taxonomy): Eukaryota > Metazoa > Chordata > Mammalia > Chiroptera > Vespertilionidae > Antrozous > Antrozous pallidus. Next base: position 18,038,455 of record CM050516.1, read on the forward strand.
TTCCATTGACTTTGAGAGTGGAGAGGAGGGGGAGAGATAGACAAAGAGAAATATCGGTGTAAGAGAGACACGTTGATGGGTTGTCTCCTGCAAGTGCCCTGACCAGGGCTGGGGATCAGACTTGCAACCGAGGTATGTGCCCTTCACTGGAATCGAACCTGGGACCTTCAATCCGAGGGATGATGTTCTATCCACAGAGCCAAACTGGATAGAGCTATGTAGTCTTTATCTCATTTAATCCTTACTAAACCCTCTGAGATAAGTACTATCTCTTTACTGAATAAGCTGAAGCTCACAGAGGTTGAGACTTGGCCAGTGCCATACCACAAGAAAAGCAGGTCAGCACACGCTCATAATCACCAGCTTCCGCTGCCTGGTGCAGAATGGAAACCCCCAACCAGAGCTCCCCCATAAAACATTCTCCGTGCTATAGTGACAACTAAGTAAAAAGAAGATAGGACACTAAACCAGGAATCAGAAGACAAGGAACTACTATTAACTGAGCATTTACATGCCCTCTCCGTGGATTAAATGCTTGGGTTATTTATAAAATTTATTCCTCAGTGGAAATGTACTAAGGAGGTGTCATTCATCTACTTATAGGTGAGAAAACAAAATCTTAGAAAAGCTGGGCCCACATGCTCTAAAGCTGGTAAGAGTCAGAAGAGAAATTCTAAACAAGGTTGTTCTGATCCTTAAGCTTGGCTTCTTACCACTGTTCTCTCCTGTGACACGCGTGTGAGAGTTTTAACAAATCCTCATCAACCCTCTTTTGAACCCCCCCTGTGGAGAGCTGGGCCACAGACCCATCCACTGTGCTTTGCTTCCCCCTCCCTCAACAGGGACAATGTTTGTTGAGTCACTTGTACTCAACCATCAGGAGGAAACGTGACCTGGGGTGGCGGGAGATGAAATTCTATCCAAATTCCTAAAAAATGGTGTACACTTTCCCTAGCTGGTGTTGCTCAGTGGTTGGAGCATCAGCCTGCAGACTGAAGGGTCCCAGGTTCAATTCCTGTCAAGGGCATGTATTTCAGCTGCAGGCTCAATCTTTAGCCCCATTGGGGCATGTGTGGGAGGTACCCAATTGATGTATTTTTCTCATCTAGATGTTTCTCTCTGTGTGTCTCTTGCCCTTCCTTCCACTCTAAGAGTCAATGCAGCCTTAGCCAGTTTTGCTCAGTGGATAGAGCATTGGCCTGCAGACCAAAGGGTCCTGGGTTCAATTCCACTCAAGGACACATACTTTGGTTACAGGTTCCTACCAAGTCTGGGCCCTGGTCGGAGCTCATGCAGGAGGCAACCAATCAAGTGTTTCTCTCATATCAACGTTTCTCTGTCTTACCCTCTCTCTTCCACTATCCCTAAAACTCAATTGAAAAATATGGGTTAGGATTAACAACAACAACAAAAAATATCAATGGAAAACATATTCTTGGGTGAGGAATGAATGAATGAATGGTTTACATTTTTTCAGGACCCACCTGTGAGCGAGGGTTCAGGGTATAAATCACGTGTTGTGCTCCTCCTCCTCCCCTGCATGGAGCAGAGAGCTGGTGCGGTACTGGGCACACGGCCCAGCCCTGCTGCTTGGGCTCCCTCAAGTTAACCCTAATGGAGGCAGAGAGATACTTTAAAGGCTCTCTCCACTTCCTTTTAAGGCTTCCCATTCTACAGTTCTGGAAGAATGAACACAAGGATGTAGAGGAGGCATCCACTGCTCAGACTTGTGCTCATTGACTTGAAAGAAACAAACCCCTAAAAACATTTTTTTAAAAGACATGTGCACACCAGCCTATTGCAGTGACAGATGACGCTAGCAGAGACTTGAAGGGTCGCAGGAGCCACCATGAAAAGGGATCCATACATAAAGTACATAAAGAAACGAGAGAAGTACATTCCAGCAACTCTGATCGATTCCCCCATTTCAGTGATACCTCCCCCAGTGCACCGCACGCCAGCAGCCAAGGCTGGAGCAGAATTCCCATAATGGGGCTGATGGATGCATATCTGAGGCTTTGAGAAATACCTGTGTGAGAATCCTGGGAGCGAGAGGCTGAGTCTGTGCACAAACTCAGCAGAAGCAGGAAGATGCCCATAGCTCAAAAACAGCCTCGAGCATCAGTGTCTTCACAGGGAGCAGCGGCCCCGAATAGATGATTCACGTTGTGAGCCTATTTCTGGACCTCCTCCTAAGCCTGCAGAGTGAAACCATGGTGTTCCAGGTGCGGGAAGAAAAATAACATCCTTATCATAGCTGAATCATCCTTTTGAAATATGCCGGTCACTCCTATCCAGACTTCACAAACAATGGCGTTTTAAGAACCACCCTCTTCCAGTTCTGAAGAGATGGAAAGCACATTATACTTTTAGGTCAAAGGAAGTGACTTGTGAGTTTTCCTCCTGGTGCTTCCAGCAGTTCAATAGCATCTCGTTTCCTCCGGGGCCAGGTCCCATGCCTCCACCTAATGAATGGCCTTTAAGCCTCTGCCTAACAGCGTCCCAAACCCCTTGCCCAGCATATCCCCTTTTTTGTCCAGCATCATGGGCAAGCCATCCTCTGCCATGCCCCACACGCCTGGTGCAGTCTCACCATCATGCCTCTATCCATGCCATTAGCATTCACTGGACTCCTCTCCACTTTAGGACAATCTCGGCTATCCCTCCAAACCACATCAAACACTTCTTCCTCAACAAAACCTTTCCTAAATGTCTCAGTCTATATCATCTCTTCCCTCTCTGAGTTGTTCTATAGGCTCTGAATCTGATGGTGGGCTCTCCTGTGATTTAATAGGTTCCCCAAGTCCATATATTTGATCAGTCAAATGAGATACGAAAATCAATGACTTATATTTACTGAATACTTGAAACATTTTCAGACATTAAACTACAACTATCATATTTACAAACACATATTTCATCCTTAAACCGGTCCATATGGTAACACCTATAATTATCCCCATGTTATAGATGAGGAAAACTGAGGCACAGGAAATTTAAGTGTCTGGATCAAGTGTCACACCACCAGGCAGGAGTCTAGATCCTGTGACCTTAAACTTAACAGTGCAACCATAACCTAAACTTCTCAATATCCCACAGAACCTTATACTATTGTGTTTTATTTTTAGTGAGAGAAATTACAGAATGACCTAAAAATGACTCATGACTTCTCAATTCTTTTGCCCTTGAGAATTTTTCATATGCCAAGCACTGTGCTAAGTCCCTGCCTTCAAGGAGCTCATAGTCAGAGTACGGCCACAATAACTATTAGAATTGAATTGCCGTAAACCTGAACCCATTACAAGTAGCCTCCGCCAAGTACGTGTACAGCAGCCACTTAGCTAAAGAAGTATTAAGCTATGGTAAGAACACTGGCCTGATACTTAAGAGATCTGGGGTTTTCCAGACTGCCAATAATTTGCCACTTGACATCCAGCAAGGAATATTCCATCCATCAGCTCATGTATAAAATCAAGACCACATCAGTGAATTCGCATCTTGGCCCATCACCCGAATCGCCTGTTCAATGGTTTTTATTGTATGGCCAAATAAGTATCTCAGCGAATGGAGCTAAATGAATGGCTGACTTGGCTGAGCTGTTGTGAGATTTGGAACAAGCAAGACAGAAGGGAACTCTCCTCAGCTGTTGCCCTTAAAGATGTACAGTCGTCCTCCTTCTTGGACTCCTTCTTGGACTCCTTGTGAATTTGCCTACATACACATACACTTGTAACCCCAAAGTCAATACTCGTGGTCCTTTCACAGACATTCACAGACATGCTCAGAGAAGGGGAAAAAAATTCAATTGCACCATAGCCTGTGTGCCTCAGTTGATTGGTTGTCAATCCAGGCACAGGGGGTAGGGATGAGGGGGGTGTTGTCGGTTTGATTTGCAGTCAGGGCACATGCAGGGGTGGCCAGTGGTGTGTCACTTTCTCATTGTTTCTCTCTCTCTTTCTGTCTCTCTCTCTCTACCTCCCTTTCCTCTCTCTGAAAGAATCAGTGAAAAATATTTTTTCAAATTGAATTGCCCCAGGAATACATCTGACATGAAGTCAGACAAGGGGATGGTCTGTTTCTTTTGTTTTTTAATTATTTTATTCATTTCATAGAGAGAGGGAGAGAAAGATAGAAACATCAATGACAGAGAATTATCTATCAGCTGCCTCCTGCACACCGCCATTGAGGACTGAGTGCTCAACCTGGGCATGTGCCTTGACTGGAAATGTAACCATGACCTCCTGGTTCACGGTCAATACTCAACCACTGAGCAACAGCAGCCGGCAATGCTCTGTTTCTTGATTCAGCTCTCCTATTGGAGACAAGAATCCTTTTCATACCCTATTTAGTGCCCTGGTTTTTTCCCCTTTTTGTTAGTGTTTTGCTGTTTAAAACAGCCCCCCAAGTCTAGTGCTAAAGCGCTGTTTAGTGTTCCTACATGCAAGCAGATTGATGTGCCTTACAGAGAAAATGTGTTAGAAGAGTTTCCTTGAGGCATGAGTTACAGTTCCCTCCAAGCCTCCGTTTCCTCTTACAGCATAAAAGGGTAGTACCTTCCTTGAAAAACTGTTATGGAGATTAAATGGAATTATTAGTCAAGGTCCTCTGAGAAGTAGATGCCATGAGAATTAAATAGTAAGAAGCTTATTCAGTTGGGAAATATAATGAGTAAGCAGTTTCTCTTCATTATGTAAATGTTACTAGAATTTGTAAAAAGTGAGTTTATTAGGGAAAACACCTGTAAGATAAGATGGAGGAGGACTGCCCAGCCATGTGACATAGCAGGTGAGCATTGACCCAGGAAACAAGAGATCATGGTTCAATTCCCAGTCAGGGCACAAGCAAGCCCATGTTATGGGCTCAATCCCTAATAGGGGTCATGCAAGAAGCGGCAGGTTGATGATAGTATATCCTCTATGTCTATCTCTCTCCCTTTCTCTCTCTCTCTAAAAATAAATAAAAACATATTTTTAAACTAAATAAATAAAATGAGGAAGGACTGAGCAGAGGCTGGGAGAGATATCAGATTATGACAGGTATGACCCCAAATAAAGCAGAGAGGAAAGAAAGGAAGGTGGGGTGGGAAGATCTTAGACTTAAATATAGTTCTGAGAAAGTTCAGCAAGGCCATCAGGGGATCCACTGTCTCCCAGGATGGGCCTCCTTAATGTCCATGCCATTGTCACCTGGGAACAACCCATGGAAGCATGTTGTTGACAAGAAGGTGTTGGGGAATTTCAGATGATGGGGCCATGAGCCAGCTATGTTTTCTGCAGCTACAAATCCAGAGGGCACATTCTCATGGCTGCCCCAGGAATCACACATGTTAAGGTACTTACCAACAAGAAAAGATAGTAAGAAGTGACAGCAGTGCTGATTTTTACACCAAACTCTCAAAATCATTGTCAATCATCTTCATCATCACTGATCTATGTCTCAGTAAAAGTTTGCTCAGTAAAAGTAACATACAATCAATTCAAACCAAGTCTTTTCCAATGTTTTGTGCTAGTTGTAACCAATCTTATTGATTGTGAGACTCATCTGGACATCTTAAACTGCACTGTAAACTTGAGAAGTGTTAAACCTCTGTATTTCTTATAGAGGAGGACAACCAGGTGTGACTTTAAAAAAAAGAGTCAAAATTTGTAAAACTTAGACAAGTGCTTGCAAATCCTGCAGCCTTCAATCACTTTATAAGGACAGCATTGGCATCCATTGGTGTGGGAACCATCACATTACTCATCTGTTATCTGCCTAAACCACTTCACCACCTCCAATCCAAGGCAGGGTGGACTTGCCTTCATCAAAAGTGAAGCAGGAAGCAGTTTCAAAATAGGTAATTCTGTCTTGTTATTCATGGAGTAAGATTACAACCTGAGATTTTCCATTTAGATATGTGGGGTGATTCTTTTGCCCTGAAGACAATACATGTTTCATTGCAGTATTCCCTTAAGAAAGAAGAGTATGACACTCAATCAAATATAATGGGCAAAAATCATTTCTCTGTCTTCCCATAAGGAGAAGTTAGTCAATTTGGCTTAAAAATCAGAGTAGATGACTGCGAGAAAAGGGTATTCAGAGAAAGGTACATTTAGATAGCAATTCCACTTTTGAAACTGTTAGTTTTCCCCAGTCATTTAATTAGGCAGAATCCTGTATCTTTTGTCTGTTCCTCAGGAGAAAAATGAATCTGTAAGGAAGCAGTAAAATATTAAACAACAAAGGTGGATGTTCCTTTCTATTTTTACCAAGTAAAGGCTGCTGCTTATCTTCTCACTATGATCTTCTGGCTCCTCTCCCTTCTTATGAAATGCCTAGTTCTCTGGACAAAGGGATGAGGCACATGACCCTTGACTGGCCCAGAGCACAGTCAGGTGACTCACACAAACCAATGAGAGTTTTTCCTTGATATGTTTCTATACTGAAGGGAAGAGGGCAGGACTGAGTTGCAGGGACCAAGAATTTCTCTCTCTCCTCTACGTAACTAATCTTGGATTGTTTAAGTCTAAACTTTCCTATACCATATGAAGAAGAACAGTATGTAGAAGAGAATCAAATGACCAAAGAGAAGTAGAAAAGTGGGGGAGGAAAGATCAGTCAGTCCTGGTGATACTTCAAACTCTTGGTCCAATCCATTCACAAGCCAATTTCACCTCCCCCTCTCCCAATCCCACTTTTTCTAACACTAATAGATGTGCTATAGCACATAATATGCCAAGAATTCACAAGAAAAAGCGTGGCTACCAGATAAGAGTCATGAAGATAAAGGCCCCTGAATTAAGGTAAAGTTTTACATTTATAGAAGATGTTTCCTATAAACATATGTTTCCTATATGTTTCCTAATAATTGTCCCTCTGCTTATAATAGAATTTGTGTTAACACGGTGAAGGGAGAGGACTAAGGCACTTCATGACTGTAAAAGACATAGTGATCTGGAGGATGACATAAACTGTCTAAATCTCAGTCCATACTAATTCCTTTAAGACAAACTAGAAGTCTAGCATCACTCAGTCCCTTAAGATGAACTGTAAATCTAACATCCCTCAGCCCCCTGGTGCCACGAGGCATAAGGACAATTAATTGTTTTAAAGATTCTGCAAATCAGACTAGTTTTGATAGAGGTCAGAGTTATTAAGAGAACCCATGATCAACATTTCTTATCTCAAGAAGCCATTAATTTCAAAATTACTAGAACCAAGATTCAAGATAACAAGCCACCATAGGACACTGAAATTGGGGTTCAATGACAAAGCTATTGCTCAACTCTTCTTTTATTTGAAAATAGCAACTGGCAACCCTTGTCCTTTTGGATGATTTGATAAGTAAGAGGTACAGCACTGGTTTTCAACCCTTTTTAAGAAGATTTTTCAGCTCTTGAGATACAAAGAAAAATAGAGGATTAGCAGTTGGGGGTACTTCCTCTCACCCCCAAGCAGAATACGGTACATAAGACCAATCCAAGTTTAGGAAGTAGGTGCAAAGAATGGAAGGACTAGACCACACTGAGCTCTCAGGAGTTGCCACCCTGTCAGCTGCAAAGAGTCAGATCATCTGAAGGCCTCTCGAGAAAGATGGTCACACTCACTTTCCATCCTACCTCTTCACAGCACTTGCCTGTCCAGAGCTGGCAGAACCCTCTGGATGGGAAAAGGTCATTGCTGGCTGGTTACACTGGGTGACGCCACCAACTACAAACAGAATTCCAAATATAAAATCCAGATCTCACACTCCATGCTGTTCTCAATCCCAACCATAGCTCAGTTATTTATCATAACAAAGCATTATCTTTATTACCCAACAGGTGCCTTGCTTGTCACAAAAGGAAATGGTGAGATGTCCTGATTTTCATAGTTACCAAGTATAAAAATATCTTGCTTCAAATAATCTGAAAAGTATCATTCCTTACTGATTGTACAAACATACAAGACTCAGGGAGAAAGAATGTACTCCCTTTCCTTTGAACCCCTACCCTCTGAGAACAACATTGCAGGAAAGAGACAAGGGCCTACCATGAAAACATGCTGGGCCCACTCAGCCGAGTCTCTCTGTTCTTGGCAATGCATGGATCTCCTCAGTCACCATCAGACCAGCAAACATCTTGACTTTGACTTTACAATGTAATTCCAATTGCAGCTCTTCTAAATCATTCACACCTATTTCAAGCCTTCAGCACAACATTATCACTTTATTCTTAGCACAAGGCCCTTTTTCTTCACTCTGAAAAATTAGGGTATCTACTTTGAGCTTCCTTATCTCACACCTATCCCCACTTTTTTCTTCCCCTTGCCACCACTCTACCCACCTCCTCCTCACCTCCATGCGACAGTGAACATAATAGCCTGTTCACTATACACTTTCTCCCTCTCTAGACTTCCCCCTCCACTCTATCCTGAATACTGACTGCCAGGTTAATATTATTACAACACTCATTAACCCTTTCACAAACATATTCCGTCATTTTCCTTGGGTCCTAATCACCCAAAGAGCTGGAAGCCTGGCTATCAAGGCCTCAACCCAAACCTACCTTTCGAGGGTAGGGTGAAACCTTTCTGCAAAGACTGTGAGTTAAGAAATCTAGCTGTTTTGCCCAGCCAGTGTGGCTCAGTGGGTAAGTGTCAACCCATGAACCAGGAAGGTTCTAGGTCAGGGCACATGCCCGTGTTGTGAGCTTGATCCCCAGTAGAGAGTGTGCAGGAAGCAGCCAACCAATGATTCTCTGTTATCATCAATGTTTCTATCCTCTCCTTCTCTCTTCCTTTCTCTGAAATTGATTAAAATGTCTTTTAAAAATAAAAAGAAATCCAGCTATTAAAGTAAAGTAAACAAAAGGCAAAGGTGGCCCCACAGTTCCATGATGATAGAAAGAGGTAGATTGGTTTGAGAGCTATTAAGGAGACAGAATCAACATGACTAGCCACTGACTAGGTGAAAGTAGGGAATGTGAATCAAGGATGATGCTCAGGTTTCTGGCCTGGACAACTGTTTAGATAGTAATATTATTTACTGAGATAGGAGAATGTAGAATGAACTGAATATGGAATGTCTGTGAGATTTTGAAGGCATGATGTCCAATTCACCAATAGTTAGATAAATGGGTTGGAGTTGAATAAAACGATCTGAGCTTAATGGTTCAATTTAGTTATCATCATTTATAGGTAAATGGTAATTGACACACAGTAAATGAATTAAATCAACCCAGAAAAGTGTATGCATGAGGATAAATGAGGTCTATGATAAATACCAATAGTTAAAGAACATTAAGAGGGAAAGTTTCAAAAACAAGACAGGAAAGAAGAAGCCCAAGATGCTAAAGGAAAACCCAGAAAGAGTGACATCCTAAAAGCCCACAAAAGACGGGATTTCAAGAAACTCGAGGGCAGATGATCATCCTTAGGATTTAGACATAAAGAGGTCACAAAGGAGCATGGATAAGTGCTTCCCATGGATTGGTAGGCTTGGGTGCCAGCTGCACTGCAAAGACGCCTACCATGTACACTTCAACATGAGTCGGTCTGTCTCTCCTGACACTCCTTCAACACCCCAACTCTGATTAACGACCTACAGGATCTCCACCTGGGCACCTCACGCAGCACTCATACACAGGAGCTATCCAATAAAAACTTGTAGAAAATAAATGCACATTGACTTTCCCACCTTTAAAAACTCCATTTGGAAGCACAATGAAAGTTACTTGAGAGAGAAAAAGATACTAATAGCTGCTCACTGACCTCATGTGGCATTTGTCTGTCTTCCTGTCATTTCCAGGCATTAAATCCGTCATGTCCTTCCTTCCCACCTCTACACCAGGGCCAATAGACAAGGTCTTTCTGGTCTAAGTAGAATCATAAATGAACTCTAGAGGCTTAATGCAGAGCTTAACTCAAGGAATCAAGTGCTCCTTCCTCTCTTCTATCTAATTATATTTAGTTAACACTACCAAAAAAAAAAAAAAAAGCTAGTCTGGTTTTGTTTCTGATTATTTCTGCCTGGGCAACTTGTGCCCTCTCTCAGAAGGTGACCACTCATCACCCACATGACAGAGACGAGGGCCATGTCAGCAATAGTCCAAATAGCCATCATTTATTAAGCACTCACTATGAGCAGGTACTGTGCCGACCTTCCAATAGAACTTCTTTGATCCCATCATAGTTTCACTCAAAATCCTCCTTGGCTCCACATTGTCCAAAGAATACATTTAATTTGCCTCTATTTTATTTAATGCCGTTAAGCCATGCAAATAAAAAAAAACAGAATAGCATATATTAAGTTAAATGACTATTATCAGATTATAAAAATACATGTAGGCTAAAAGAACCCTCTGTTTGTACCTCTAACAAAATCCATCCTAAAACAATATCCTCTCTAATTTATAAAAAAAAAAATGTCTCTCTTTTCCTGGTTTAATCAACTTATTAATTGTGGCACTGACCATATTTTGTCACTGTTGGGGCTCATTCTCATGGGGGATTATACAAACTATCTCCAAAAATATCATCTTACAAGCAGAAGGCTTTTAAAATTACAAGGTTAAAAGGGGAAGGGAAGCATTTGGTAGGGACTGCTGAACATTGTGGATTACTCAGAGACCTCATGCCAGGGGAGCAAAACACTGAATATGGTGACCGATACTCAGAATTCAGGATTGATTTTTTTTTTTTTACCATTTATACCAGCTCCAAAAATCACACTTCATTATCTGCTCTGTGAAAATTAAGTTGGGTGCTTTCACTTGACAGCTGGCATGGTGTAGAGACTTGAGCAGGAAGGGGTTTTTCTTCCTGGTTCCAGTGTGCTCCCGGGGCAGGCACCTGTGGCACAGGTGGCTGCTTCCCCTGCATCTGACTTCCAGGGCAGCACAGCCCTCCATTGCCAGCTCCCGTCTAGCATCTGACTTCCAGGGCAGCACAGCTCCTAGGTCCAAAGGCACAGCCAGAGACCAGCAACTGAGATAGGGGAGCAGATGTCAATCAAGCAACTTCTGTGTTTAGGTTGACACCCACTATCCAGATGAGGAGCCAGCACATTGAATACAGGGGACAATTAGCAGCATCGAGACTGACTGTTTCTCCAAAACAGAGCCGATATTTACTTAAGATTTAGAATCATTCTCACTTTTTATTCCCTAGACTTCCTTTAAAAAAATAATAAAGCCCCTTGCAAAGCATTTGTTTTATTTTTAATGACTTGTTAAATCCCATCTTTATAAAGAGACTTGCCATCTGCAAAGGCGTAAATGTTGCCATCCATTCTCTTCTCTCTCGAACTCATATTAACCTCCAAAAGAGTGGTGCCAACAGATTAAACAGACAAAACAACAAATAAACAAGAATGTTTTGAAGCAAAATCCTTCCTTGTAAGAATGACTACATTTTTTCATTTCAGTTAAGTCCAGGCTTAGAACTCTATTTTGCTTGAATCAAAGACTGAAGTGGGCTGCCAACAGTGACGGCCCAGTGCCCACTGGAAGAAGTTCAACCCCACAGGCTAGAACTCAAGGCCTTTAGAAACTGGCTATGCCTTATTGGCATAGCAGCCTCTCCTTCAGGCCCAGAACTTAGATTCCACCAGAATCCACCCAAAAAGTTCCTCCAGTTGTTAAAATATGATAACACTTCTGTGATAGGTAAAGAGCCTCTTACCCCAAAGACTTCACTCCCTACCCTCCAACAATCCACCAACTAACATGTTAGATGCTTGCACCAGGAGACCTCTGAGACCTGCTCAGGCCTCTGACAACATAAAATCCTGTTCACAGTGCTCCTACCACTCAGCCCCCAAACTCCTGCCTCTTGTGTGGCCTTAGCCAGAGCAGTTGAGGACCTCAACAGAAAAAAGAACACCCTACACCTTGACCCCATTACTGTTATCCAGCTAGACAAATGTGCCCAAGTCATGTAGATTCCTGAGCCTGTGACCAGACACCACCAGCCTCGCTCTCTGGGGTTGATCTCATGTAGCCACTGGTGGTAATGGGGGGCCTCTGGGAGACTTGAACTGTAAGATATTCAAAGGAAAACAGAAGAGCTGTGTCAATCACTGTGAGTTCTATCAGTGTGGTGGGTTCTGTTAGGCACTAACAGAACAAGAGGAGGCTAAGATAAGAGACAAAACCCATGAGAGCAGTTTAGGTCAGGTGTCATGTCAGGTGTAAGCCCTCTACAATTTCACCATTGAACTTCACCTCCTTTTAATAGAATGAGTTAAAACCTTCTGAATTTTCACCCATTGTGGGCCTTAACAACATTAATTCTATTCATTAAAATGAGAGCTATCGTGTACATAGCAGGAAACATGCTAACTGCATATTGACATGTTTGAGGAATCCTACATAATAAAAGGCTAATATGTAAATCAACCAAACAGTGGAACAACCGGTTGCTATGACATGCACTGACCACCAGGAGGCAGACACTCAATGCAGGAGCTGCCCCCTGGTGGTCAGTGTGCTCCCACAGGGTGAGCACTGCTCAGCCAGAAGCCAGGCTCAGGACTGGCAAGTGCAGTGGCAGTGGTGGGAGCCTCTCCCACCTACACGGCAGCACTAAGGATTTCTGACTGCCAGCTTAGACCTGCTCCCGGCCGTTAGTTGGACATCCCTCAAGGTCTCCCAGACTGCAGACCCGACTGAGGGACGCCCCCCACTCTCTCCCTGGTGAATTTCATGCACCGGGCCTCTCATATAAGCATAATATCATTATCCCCATTTTAGAGAGAAATAACTGAGGCACAGAACAGTTAATTTTTTTTAAATATGTTTTTATTGACTTCAGAAAGAGGAAGGGAGAATAAGAGAAATAGAAACATCAGTGATGATAGTCATGGATCAGCTGCCTCCTGCATGCCCCCTTCTGGGCATCAAGCCCACAACCAAGGCATGTGTCCTGACCAGGAATTGGACTTCGACCTCCTTAGTTCCTAGGTCGATGCTCAACTGCTGAACCAGCGGTTCTGGCCAGACCAGAATGGTTAAATTTAAGAGACAGAGCCAAGAGTTAAAGCAGGCATTCCTACAACAGAGCTGTTTTCTTTCTTCTGCCCTGAATGATTACATTGGAACTAATCAAATATGGCACTCCAATAAACATCGTATGAAGTGTTTGATAATAAAGATATTGAACATTTTAAAACATCAGACAGTATCATAAGAGCTGGAGAATCTTTAATGTAATTGTTGTAAGTTCAGCAGAAGCTGAGATTTAGCACCATGAACATTGATGGTAAAGTCACTAGAAGGATATGATGCCATTCTCTATGTTAAATCATGACTCAGACAGAAGCATTATTCAGCTAGTGATCAAATTATAGTTTCCAACCATTTCTAGCATTAAAAATAGTATGAAAATTAATAATATCATGAATGATTTTTACTACAAACAGTATCAGCTGGCAAGCAGCTTTAAACATAAATATTGTTGAGTTATATTAGAGAATAATATAACTTATATAGGTTACTGGTTTGTATATATTTGCTAAGACAGTATTACTACATCAATAAATGTTTTCATTTCAACCCTATCCATGCCCCACAATCATGTTCCCCTCCAGGCAAACTAGTATATGCTTGTTCACTAACTTTCATTCCTACAATGACCCTCATCAATCCTGCTATTTCACTTATTTCATCTACTCAGGTTCATTCCTCAAAGGCATTCGAATCTAAAGCACTTACCTAGAGTTCCACTCAACCTCTCTTCATCTTAACTACCTATCGTGGGTTGAATGGTGTGCCCCAAGATTCATCTTTACCTGAAACCTCAGAATCTGGCCTATTTAGAAACAGGATTATGAAGTTGTGATTAGTAAAATTAAGATAAAATCATAACAGGATTAGGAAGGGCCCTAAAGCCAATGTTTGGTGTTTTTATTAGAAGATGAAAGGGCATACAGATTGACCCAGAGAGAAGCAGCCATGTGAAACCGAGGCCAAGATTGGAGGGATACAGCTACACCCAGGAGCCACCAGAAGCTAGAAAAGAGACATAAGAGCAATTTATCCTCCCGCAAAGAACCAACTCCTCCAGAACAACCAACTCTGCTAACACCTTGATTTCGAACTTCTGGCCTTCTGAACTGTGAGAGTGTGTTGTTTTAAGCAACCCAGTTTGTGGTAACTTTTTATGGCAACCATAGGAAACTAACACACTGCCCGAGAGTAATGCCCACATTTTAGTGTGTATTAGAATCACCTGGAAATCTTGTTAAACCAGAGTAGTGAGCTCCAGCTCATCTTTCTTATTTGGTGGGTCTGAGAATTTGCATGTCCAACAAGTTCCCAGGTAATCCTGATGACCACATTTTGAGAATCACAGGATCTACCATCCAATTTAGCACTTTGTTGCATTCACTACAGAACTTCATTACATCATCTCTTACATGATGTTTACAATCAGTTCATAAATGCTGATTGTGATTCCATCAGAGCCACAAAACCCAAGCTTTAACCTACTTCTGTGCTAAAGTAGATAGTCTAAGCATAATGATTTGAAAGCATTAACGTTATGCTCTGAAATATCATTTTATCATTTGAAAACATGGGTTAGTTGTACTTAATAGGAATTCTATTGAAGAGTGAATGAGATAACTCACATAAAATGCCTATGAGATTATCTGCTTCTAGAATGTGTGCAATAAATGTTAAGTACTATAATTTTTTAATATTGTTTTTATTAATATGAAGAGTTATCTACATCTAGATGGAATTTTCTGGAACAAGGAATATGCCAAAGCTAACCTTGCCTGAAGTCTAAACTCAAGAAGTTATGGACTTTATGCACCTGATGTACCTACGGGATAGCTACTCATGGGTTATACAAACCCCACCGCTTCTTCACTCTGACTCTGGATTAGCAGGCATTGGTGCTTCAAGAATATTGCTTGGAGATATATTACACCTCAATCACTCTAATTTATAATATTAAGGAGTGCTCTGAGTTTGGGAGAAAAACAGTATGGTCAATTCAAGAGAAATCAAGTACTGAACCTCTCCTCCCTGAAGATAGGCTACTCTGATTAAGGGGTGGAAGGTAATTAACAAAATTCAAGAATAGGACACATAGTGCAAAATGTTGAGCTCCCAAGGAGGGATTTCACAGAGAACGTTAGTTTGATGAAAAAAAAAAAACGTGTTGGATTTGTGCATAACAGGCAGTGTGCCAAATTTTGGCAATACTGAGATGAAAAGTACCAACAAGGTCCCTACCCTGGTATTAGAGTGGAACAGGGTTTGAGTGAACATAAGCATCATTGACCAGGCTAGAGATAAGAAACAGAATTCAAACAATGAAATTTCTGGGTTTGTTATTCCTTAGTCCCCTCAACTAAGAGCAATGCCTCCAGGAGGGAAGTCCATTCGTACACAGGTGTACAGTAGAATTCTCAAACATACTCCCCAATTAACCATAGTGTTGGCCCACTCTGACCTTCCTCTTTGGTCCAGTTATCCAGCTCTTTCCCATTTCCTTCATGACAAAGCCTTTTCTAATATCCCAGTTTCAGAATCTCAGCTCCTAATTATTCTCCCTACCTTTGATTTATCTAGATCTCTGCTTTGGTTTCCTTCCCAAAATCCAATTCTTTGCAGGTCTGCATTTCCATTATTTTGAACTAGTCCCTATAGCTAAGCCATCACTAACTCCTAGAATCTGTCTCGTACCCACACAGAGACCTCCCCTGATGCCAACTACCTATGGCATAGATCTCTCCTGATCCTATGCCCCTCTGTTCCCTGAGTCAGTCCTCTCCCCACTCATCCCATACAACCAATTGTGTCCTCAAATAAGCATTGATATGAAAGAAGCCAGTTTTCAGAGCCTCCATTTAACTGGAAAAGAAGAAATAAGAAGTAAATTCCAAATGAGGCCAGAGGCAGAGCCCCAGAGCCTGCCAAGAACAAAGTGTGCTAGCAGCAAGCAAGAAAAGGGAAAAAAGGACAAAATGAAAATAACAGATGAGAAAAAAAATAAGGCCTCCACTCAAAATCAGAACATTGGAGTAGGGCAGTAGTCAGCAAACTGCGGCTCTCGAGCCATGGTTTGCCACTCTTTTGACTGAGTTTGCCAACCACTGGACTAGGGCAAAGCTAACCTCACCATCACCAAATGTCCAAGCTTCCCGTGTCAATGAAGTATAAATCTTCAATCACAATACTGTGCATCTTATTCTTCTCCCACACCCACCCCCAAAGACAGCATGACCCCTTGGCTAGAAATAGCTCAGTGGAGCAAATGAAAGCCTTTCTAACACTTTTTTTTAATAAGGTGCCACTGAAAGTGAAGGAAAATTCATGTTGTAAGACATATCATCACAGTGCAGGAGGTGGTAATGAAAAAAGGCAAGTACTAACAGAAATCTCCAAGGCACATGAAGCACAAAATGAGGATGTGGGTGGTCCTCTGATTAAGTGCATTTTTATTTTCAGAGCCAATCACAGGCCACTGAACTAGGTGGAGGAGATTCCAAAAGTCCACAAGGAAAACTTCATGGCAAGTGTGAAGAGGGTGAGACTCCATTGTCCAGTTGCTTTACCTTCTAAGCCAGCAATAAGAAGAAAAAGTGTGTTTTCACAAACTTCACTACTTGTCCTAGTCCCTGTCCTAAGTATCTTGTCCTGTCCTTTCTGCTCACTAAATAGTGGCACCAGACAGTGAGTGGGCACCACTCTGGGCCAGCAGCACAGGGCCAAATGCCAGAGCATCAGCATGGGACATCTGTGGCCTCTGCATCCAGAAAAGCTGGTTGGGAAGAGGAACAAAATTTTTTAAATAATTATTTCATGACACTGACAACATGTGCTGAAAAGGAGGACAGGAGGAAGGATGTCACGGCATATTCAATACAGCCTGACTCTCCTTAGCCAAAGAGTCAAGTGCTGAAAACTCGCCCAAACAGGCATGTCACATTGCTGATATGAACACTATGTTGACATGAGATGTTATTTCTGTCTCCATGAATTTCATTGGCCAGTGGGTCAGTTCTGTTGTTTTCCAGTTTGACAATTTTACAAACTGTTATAATATTCCACAACTTGCAAGGGACGGGGACTAGCCTTTCTCTTCAAGAGAGCCCTTGGGTTTCTCTAGGGTTTAGATACTGTTTTAGGAAATGCTTACAGCATGAAACTTCAAACCAAAACCAGAAAAAAAAGACTGCAAGAAACAGGTGGAGTCCTAGTTCCAACTAGAACACACTTCATCTAAAGGAGAACATTGTAGAATTAAAAAACTAAATCAGGAGCATGAGCCTTAGATTTAACGCAGATCATAATGTCATAGCACGATCTGGTTTTCACTAGGCTTGGTTTTCCAGCCAGTAAGCGTGGTTTTCTAGCTTTATTCATATCTGAGTTGACTCACAGTTAAAACAAGCAATCTTCTGTAGAAAAGTTTCTTTTTATCTTAGGGATCCCATCAGACCCCTATGGACAGGACCATAAGAATGCACTCATCAGCATCATTCACAGGAGGACCAATAAAACAGCCAATCCAATAGAAATGTTCATCCTACCCACCAGGCATTTAACCTGAAATAGCCCAACTTTATCCCCATGTCCTCCAGTCAGTGAGCCCATGAACTTAACTGGGCACCCTCCAAACATACTGTGGGAAATGTTCAAAATGAACAGGGATGTGGTTCCTTCAGTCATTCGTAGTCTCTGGATTCTCAGATACAATTGAATGATTCTTAATAGGTTGAAATGAAAATAGTGCAAATGAGTTAAGCAGATTCAGCTCGAGTATGAATATGAAAACAGATTCAAATGAGTAGAAACAGCCTGAATATAAAGAAACTTAAGAAAACACCAAAACAGACTTACTGAATGAAAAACAGGGATCAGTTCAATCAAGCATAGTTAGGTTGAGCCCTGTAATTTAGCATTCTCTTTGCAGATCAAAGTGGAAAATAGTACAGGACAGAGAGAATGAAGATGGAATCTACAATGTAATTGCTTCTGGCACCTATGGGCAATAACTTGTAGGCAATTGCTATTCAAAAGGCCCATCTCCAAGATACTGGTTAAACCCATGCAAGGAGATAAGGAATTTGGGTCAGGATATAGATCAATGTACTACTTCCTTCTTTGAGAGAATCACCCCCCACATCTCTCACATACACACATACTTAAAAATGCCATCTGGCTTCATGGTACAGTTGACTTGCATGCTAGCTCAAGCTCCTTCTTGTCATCAACGATGAGTACCAGTTTAGAGACTCAGCTGGTCCCAAGACCACACTTGGAGTGGAGCTGGGTTAAGGGAAAAGAGCTCAGACTCGAGCATGGGAAGGGGGGTGGGGACTGGCTGTGAATCACAGCTTCATTACTTCTGTCTATGCGATTTGGGGCAAATAATTCTCCAAGCCTCATTCTACTCATTTGTAAAATGAAGATATCACTGCCACCTACTTCAGTAGGTCATTGTGAAGATTACACGGGAAAGTGTCTGAAACAATGTGGAACCTGGCATGTGACCAGCAATAGCAAAATATTACTCTATCTTAACATTCCTCCTCTTCATATATTAGAGTTGCAAAGAAACTCGGATTTAACAGTATTCCTTCCCACGCAAATGAGTTCTTTCTCCTACAACCTTTACTCCTCACTGCATAAAGCAACAAGAACAAATCCACAAGGCGGTACACAGAAAGGGTGACCCATGACCAGACTTCCTGGGTTCTGGTTCTCACTGACTACAGACAGCCCTCTTTTAAGCTAAAAAAGTAAAACAGAGGGATAATGCCTCGGTAAGAATAATATTACCCCTGCTGCATATGCCACACTCATTGTGCCAAGAAAAAAAAATCTGTCCACGAAAGCATTTTTTAAGTATTTTTTATTGATTTCAGAGAGGAAGGAAAAGGGAGAGGGAGAGAGCAATATCAGTGATGAGAGAGAAACATTGATTGGCTGCCTCCTACATGCCCCACCCTGGGGATGGTGCCAGCAATCCTGGCATGTGCCCTGACCTGGAATTGAACCGTGACTCCTGTTTCATAAGTCGCTGCTCAGTCACTGAGCCACATCAGGCAGGTGAAAGCTTTTTTTAAATTAGCCACAGAACGTGGTTACAAATGCAGGTGTCCAAGGAGGAGCCCCTGCAGGAGCGTATCAGGCAGCTGAAGGAGCCTTCATGTCCCTCCTGGTCCAGAGTCACCGGTTCTCAAGTTCCTTCGGCTGCTTGCCACAGAGTAGTCCCCTGGACGGCTTCCATAGCAACTTCCCTCTGTGTATGGGAAAAGGCTGAGAATGCAACACCCAAGCCGTGTCACTGTCCATCAGCTTCCCAGCTGCCTCTGGGAACCCACCACATGAGTTAATTACTCTTCATGAAAAAAGCCATTTATCCTCAAATCCCAGAACACCGAGCTCTTTCAGGTTGGTGCCCTCTCCATTTTGAAACCTTGTTGCTTCTAATTGGTTGTGATGTCCACCTTCTCTGCCTGCTGCTGAATATTCTCCCTAGTTCCTCTCTTCTAAGATTTCCCTACTTCCATACTTGCTTCCATTTTTATTAATTCTGGGGTTTGGGGAATCCTTGTGGACTTCAGATATAAAGAACAACCTTAAAGTGTCAGTTGGGGAGAGAGAAAGTGACAAGCAGACAGACAGACTCATCAGCAAGGATACTGACCTGAAATTGGAAACAACCGCTGGGCAGGGAGGGGCAGAAACTAAGAAGCTGAGTGGGGAAGGGCGAGTACTGGGTTGGAGTTCTATCCTACAGGTACAATTTGATCTCAGGAGACATTAGAAGTGGTCTAGGTCAAACTTAAATGTGTAAAAATCACCTGGGTACTCTTCCGTGCTGCATAGAGCAATTGAAGACAAAGATATTATGAGCTATAAACAGTAACTAGAGCAGAGTCTCCTTAAGATGCAAAGTCTGATTCAGTGGGTCTAGGGTCCTGAACTTTTAACACACTCCCAGGCCATGTGAACACTGCTGGGTTCTAAGCAAAACAGGTATGGGTAGCTAATAAAATGTGTAGTCTGTGAATAAGAGGCATGAAGTGGGGCAGACAGCTTGTGTTTCAGCCTGATTCAAGGAAGACCATCCTGAAGAAGCATCTATTTACATATGTAAGAAACATTGTAGATTCCTCCTTTGTGGGAGGCATAGATGCTGTACGCTCTCCCCTCTAAACATAGAGCAAAGAGCAGGACGTCCGCTCCCATGAAGTCTGTAATGCAATGACGGACTATAACTTGGGTCTAATGGTGGACCACGAGTGAGAACCCAAGCACTCCGTGCAGAACACCCACATCCGCAAATACCCTCAGCAAGGCCTGCAAAGAGAAAGTGGTCCTCCGCTGTTCCCCTCTTCTGCCCTTGCTGTCTCAGTGTCACATCATGATCAGCTCCTCCACCAGGAGGATCACAAATAGCCGCTAACTAGTCTCCAGGCTTTTCTTGTTCACTTCCTCTCAACAGCCAGGAACAGTCTTTCTTTCTTTTTTTTCTTTTTTTTTTTATGTAAATCAGAATGCTGCTTATGCCCAAGATGGAGTAACAGAGAACAGATTTACCCTCCTACTCAGAAACAAAAGTTACTCTACATAAGACAATGGTTTTGAAGACACCGAACTGCGGCAATGAGAGAGCCATGCCCAGAGACTGAAAACAAATAAAGAGAGCCAGCCCTAGGGTTTCCCAGCTCACTGTCAGGAGACAGCTTCCTCGCAGTGGCTGAGAGGGCCCCAGGCTAGAGCCCCGAGGACTCCCTGAGCTGAGACAGAGCTGAGGGTCTGGGGAACCCCAAGTGGTGGGAGCACAGAGAAGCAAGAGTGGAACAGACAACCAGCCTGTATTTCTGCACCAAGTCCCCTCAGAGCGCTCAGCAGAGCACTGATCAGCACATCCACGTGAGAAAACTCCCGGGGGCAGGGGAAGGGGGGCATGCACAGTGGCAGGCACACACTGGGAAGGATTAGATAACAGTTCCCTGTGATCATACCTGGGGACTGGGGCCCACTCCAGACCTACTGAACCCACAACTCTGAGGGTGGGGTTCAGAGATTTGTGTTTTAACAAATATTCTGATGTTCACTCACTTTTGAGAACCACTACCCTAAGACACTGATTCTCACCCTTGACTGAGTACCAGAACCGTAGGGAGATCTAAGAAATCCGGATGTCTAGGCCTCTTCTAGAGAATAAGCAAATCAGTCTGATTCAGTGGGCCTGGGTGTGGCCCAAAAACTTGCATTTCTAACAAGTTTTTGGGTGATTCTGGAGCCGTTGTCTGAGAACCACTGGCGCAGGTGTGAGAAGGGGTGACACCTGCCCATTATGAGGCCACAGCTAGGGCAGTAGACAGAATCTGGCCAATCCCTCCAGCCCCTCTAATAATGGAGGAAATCACATAGGATATTCCAAAATATCCTATCTGGAGACAAAGCTAATTATGAATAATTTCTTACTTAGTGAGCAAAATCCAGCTCCTTATAACCTTTTTATAGTTAATCTGTACTAAGTATTTCCTCCCCTTTTCTGACTTTTTCTCCCCCTTTAAAGGGATTGGACCATAACAGCTCCCAAGCTGCAAGTCATTATTTTCAGTAAAATAATGCTCTTGGATTGTTTTGTCAGTTTCTTAATATCCAAACCCTATTAGGACTATGGTGCTCAAACTTCAATGTGTGTAATAATCACGTGGCAACCCGCTAAGGTGCCCACCCCACCCCACCCCCGAGAGCTGCTGATTTAATAGTGCAGTGTGGGCCCACGTGCCTGCAGTTTTATAAATACCAGGGCACTTCAGATGCTCTGTGGCCACGTACTGGGGACCTATTACCCTAGGAACCTGCTCCCAAGTTCAGGAGCCAATGAAGCATTTTCAGAATGGATCCTTCCAATCATTTTTAAATATATATACATATATATATATATATATATATATATATATATTTCAGAGAGGAAACGAGAGGGAGACAGAAACATAGATACTGAGAGAGACTCATTGATCAGCTGCCTCCTTCATGCCCCCCCACTGAGGGTAGAGCCCACAGCCTGGGCATGTGTCCTGACCAGAAATCTAACCATGACCTCCTGGTTCATAGGTCGATGCTCAACTACTGAGCCACACCAGCCAAGCCTAATCATTGTTAAACAAAGACACAGCATCCTAAGGCCTCCTTGTCTTAACATGGAAAATTTTGCTAAAATCTTTAGGTATAATTCTGCTAACAAGGGCCTCTGCTATTTCCAGGTGGCCAGGGTGCAAGATGACTGCTAAGGTTTATACACACAGGTCTTCCCCCCATTCCTCCTATTAGGCAAGGTTGGTCTCTCTCGCTGCCCTGGTTGAGCCAACAGGCTCAGTGACTTCTCTCATTTAGTTTCCACAACCACCTGAGTTCAGCCTATTGTACAAGTAAAGGGAAGCGTCACCTGGCCTGGGTCACACAACCAGTGACTGGCAGCATTTATCTCTGACCCCAAAGTGTCTGATCCCATAACGTGTTCTTTTGTTCCCTCTCCTCTTTTTTTGTCTTTCAACCCCCTTCTTTGTTCCCTCTTCAACATCACCTTGTCTTTCTCCATCAGTCTCAGAGCAGAAGTCACTGCTCTGACTAACAGCAAGAGCCCAGAGCATAGATTTAGAGGGCATTTCAAAATCACATGCATGAGACAGAAAGCATGCAGACTATCCCAGAGTGGGTGTGAGTGCCTGTGTCATGGACCAGGGAGGGGCTCCATGTTCATTGTACATTTGGGGCCCACAGTGGAGACAAGTGAAAAGCCAGTAGTTCAAGATCCTTGAGGCTTTGACTGGGTGATGTCTGACACGTGTTATTCCAAAATCATATTCCCATTCCTACTTAGCCAAGGCTTGCTAGCTCGCAGGGCTCCAGCAAAGACTCCTCTGCAGGTGGTATATGTACTTGGCATCAAGGAGGGCAGCCTGGGTACCAAGAGGGGCTGACTCCTCTCCAACAGCTCTCCTGGCCCAGATGAGAGCTGCATACAGACATTTGGCAGAAAGCTTCCATCCGCTTCCTTGCCAAGAAGTCCAAGCCATGCTGAGCAGAGAATCCCTCTGCTTTCATCTGTAGCGTTTCAGGCTCCTTTAAGCGTTGGTTAATGGTGAATGACTCATTCAGCTCACTCAGGGTGGTGAGCCCAGATTCAGCTCAAGTTAGCTACAGTTCCACAACCACTGCCTCTGAAGGATGCACAGTCTGGTTGGCTGCAAGTATAGCTCTCGGACCTTCCAACGATTCCTTTAGCCTGGGAAGCCCTAGGAGCTTTGGGTCCGAGACATCCAGAATACACGAAAGAATATAATTTTCCCATCCAAGAAGCAAGCAAGTATTAGTGATATTTCATATGGGAGGGAAGATGTCCACTAAATACAAAAACTTCTCTGTGAACTCAAAGAAGATTTCAGATAGTTTCTGAGCGGCATCGTTAATGGGCAGGTAAGGATTTTACACTGGAAAGTAACTTTATAGAGTCTCAGTTTACTTCAGCTAAGGTTAAGTACTTCCTGACCAAATTGGAAAATCAATGAGTGTTGGCCATATTCAAGACCAATCTACATAACTTTGGGCAAGTCCCCGATTTCCCTAGCCCACAGTTTCTAAGTCTCTATAGACAGGAAAACAGCCCCAACCCATAAATCTCAAAGTTGCTTACATCCATCCTATATAATAAAAGGCTAATATGCAAACTGTTTCCTCGACCGGAAGTTCAACCAGGGGGTGGGGCCAGTCGGACCCCACCCATGCACAAATTTGTGCACTGGTCCTCTAATAGGAAAATGTAACTCTATGAGTGTAAACACTGGATGCCACTTAGATTTTTGATATTATGTGTTTCTTAACCTTCAAGGGGGCATTGTCATATTGTCCAGAGAAATAGAACCAGTAGAGTATACACAAAATAGCCAGATTATTATTATTATCTCTGAACACATAATAATCTGGCCACTCAGTATATATCCTATATAATAAAAGGCTAATATGAAAATTGTCCCCTCCACCAGGAGTTTGACCAGCAGGCAGGCTGGCCAACTGCCCATGTCCCCTCTCCCTGGCCAGGCTGGCCAGACCCCACGCATGCATGAATTCATGCACTGGGTCTCTAATGTATAATAATTATTATTATTATTATATATATATATATATATATATATATATATACACACACATACACACATACATACACTGAGTGGCCAGATTATTATGTGTTCAAAGATCATAAAAATCTGACCACTCAGTGTATATAGATTAGAGGAGATTATAGAAACTGGCTCATGCAGTTATGGAGGCCAATAAGTCCCACAATCTGCCATCTGCCAGCTGGAGAACCAGAAGAGCCAGCGTTGTAAATTCAGTCTAAAGTGAAGGCCTGAGCACACCCGGAAGACAGTGTGAGTCCCCATGTGAGTCTGAAAGCCCAAGAACCGGGAGCACAACTGTGTGAGGAACGAATGTTTCACTCAAGCACGGAGACAGAGAATTTGCCCCTCCTCCTCCTTTGTTCTGTTCAAGCCCTCAACAGATTAGACGAGGCCCACCTGCAGGGATGAGAGATATCTGCTCGGTCTACTGATTCAAATGGTAATGTCCTCCAAAGATACCTTCACAGACACACCTAGAACTGGTGTTTTACCAGCTAACTGGGTAGCTCTAAGCAATCTGAGCTTGGTCAAATTGACACCCAAAATGTATCATTACCAAGAGACTCCTTATGGATCATGGTGTGGTCCATGCCCACAACTTCATCTAATGAAAACTGCCCTACCCAAAGCCTTTAATGAGGAGGTAGCCACATTCCGAATCTACTACCCTCATCATTGTCTGCCAACAACTCCTTGACCAGGGTGGCACACATGTCCCGAGACAGGCAATTCATGAGCTGGCAATTCATGGCCCTGAATTCTCATGAAGATAAAACCCACTGGCTAATCTCAGGAAGTTAAAACAAGGAACCAATGGGAGGATGACCAAGCCATTAGAAGAAAACACATAAAGAAGCAGAAACCATGAGAGGAAGAAATAAGATAGGAAAAACAGGGGCAGGTTTGGAACATCAATAGTAATGAAAGGAAATACATTAAAAGAAGCCGAGATGGAGAGATCTAACTTAAGCTCATGATGAGCCACCAGAGTGTAAATCTACCACCAACTACTACTGATGCCTCTGTAGATATTTTTAATCTGGTTCCTGACTCCAAGAAGCCAGATTATACCATGGTTTTGTCTCTTGCATTTTCTATGAAATCTGTTTCCCTTATTGCCACCTGGCTTCTCTCCCAGATGAGGGTGCTACAGGTATCCGTCTCTTGCAGCCAGAAGGACTTAATTCATATGACAACTGAGTATGAGAGTCTGGTCAGATATTGATGTGACAGATATGAAAAGGGATCTATCCCCAGTAATAACTGCAGAGACCCCAACAAAGCCCAGCCATTTTGCTATGAGTCTTCACAGCCTTGGGAAAGATAGTCTTAATGATCCTTGCCCTTCAGCTTCCTCCCAGGCTACAGATTGCACTTGTCTGAGGAGCTTGGACATACACACTCCTGAAAGGAGAGGTACTGATTTGCATAATAGTTATGCCAGAGCTTCAACGTATTCCCTTTTCTCCAGAATGCAGCGAGGGTACACTTTTAAAAAAAGTAGTAATAATAATAATCAAAGGCAGGGGCCTTTAATGATTCCTATTTTCTCCTCCCGGTTTAATGCAGGCAGCAAGGGAGATGAGAATTCGTGGACTAAGCAATCGCTGGCATGGCTGTTAAAGTGATGTGTGGCAGGGACAGCAGCAAAACCTGCTTAATGCTCAGAAACACCTGCTGGGAAATATTTTTCTGCATGAGCTGAAAACAGTATTAAAACAATTTTCTTGCCTTTAACAAAAGAGGAGCGGCGGTGAGGGGGCAGCTCTGTCTCTATGGGCGAGGACTGCAGAACAGATCTGGAGAAAATTAAGAGATAAGCCAGAGGCTGGGAGAGTAGATGGTGGGGGGTGGGGGGGTTGTCTCTAGCTAACTTTGGCCTGAGAACTCTGCTGAGTCAGCTGTTCTGCAGCTCTGGAAGGAATTTCTGGCTCAGGCCATAAATTCCCCCTTGGCCCCCCTCATTTCTGAGTTTTCGAGGATTTCAAAGTGCGCTCTCAGCCTTGATCCCCTCTAGCCAGTGTGGCAAAGGCATTTTATGGAGTAAAAATCACACATGCAGCTCCCTGTCTCTCTGGGGAGGTCATGAGCTGACATTCCCCTTCTGTCCATTCCTCCTGACCTTGTTCCAGTTCTGAGCATCTTTCAGTAGCATTTTTCCAGTGGCCACCAAACTGGTCTCTCCGTTTCCGGTTTCCCTTCCCTCCCATTGGTCCTCTACACTGGTGCCATAAACATCTGAAATGAAACAAACTGTACCGGGCCAATGTCCAACAACGTCCATGGCTTCCTTTCAGCCATAAAATTAAGCCCTGACCTCTGAGCTCTGCTTGCCACAATCTGATCTAAAGCCACTGATCCATCTTCCAATCTTCCATTGCACTCACACCATCACCTTTGTTCACTTGCTCATGATTCCCTAAGCCCTCCCGGATGGTTCTTCCCTCGATGCCTTTGCTCTTACTATCGGTTCTCCCAGGATTACCTTTTTCCTGCCTAACGGATTCTAAATCTCAAGCCCCAGGAGACTGAGCAAATAATGACATCATGGACATAAACAGGACATGTGGAAAGTAACAAGCTCAGGTTCACATAATGTTGAGGTTGGAGGGGGATCGTTGGGGCTTCCAAAAATGTTCAAGAGACTGGGGAGTATTTTACAAAAAAGACACATCCAAGCCAGTGGTGTAAGTTGAGGAGTCACTGTCTGGAAGACAACGCAGAGTTGAACCCACGGTTTTATCCTGTTTGCTACGGAAGCAGGTGCTCCTGGTGTATCTCTCTCCCAGCTCGGAGATACCTTTTGAGGAACAAAGCTCTTGTTTCACATGTTTCTCTTCTCAAAGTTTCATCAGGCTACCTGGGACCTCAGACATACCTGGGTAATTCCCCACTGAGGATGAAAGAGGGACGGACGAGCAGCCCCAGTGGTGGGACACTTGGTGAATTCTGCCGACACTGTTATTCTGGTGTGGGTCTCGTCTTTGGGGCCGCTCACTGGCGTACACCACACTCGCAGCAGTGAATTGCCTTTTTCTCTGTGTCTTTTCCTCGGAACACTCACAACCTCCTCCATCATTGTGTCCTACTTGCAAATAACCACACCAACATTGTACATAGTACATACTCTGAACTAGGTACATTTCATCTTCCTCAAATTGCTATCCTCTCCACAGAAATAAGTAAAAGAATACCCCCAGCATTGCTAATAGCATAGAAGCCCAGGTCAAAGGTCACCCTGTCTGCGGCCTCCCCTAATCTCACTGAAAGTCCCTAAGGTAGGGCTGGTGACACCCTCTGCCCAAGCTTCCCTTACTGGACGCTGGTATCTCAGAAGCTCAGATACAAACAAGATTCAAAGGACCAAATGAACTGAGGAGAGGAATAAAGGAGAAACGCTGGGTTAGACCGTGGCCAACGGCTTTGGACAAGTGCACACATCCTCCTGTTGCCATGTCAGCAAGACCAGAGTCTTCTCAGAACACTAATTCCTCCCTGGATCACTGCTTCCCAGAGCAATCACATAAATCCACCTAACATTTAAGCAAAAGGATATTGAATTTGGCAGATCAGTACAGTGTATGTTTGCCTCCTGGTGTGATAAGGTCACCTACCAAGAAAAGCAGGCGAAGGTGCTGAGTGCCACATGTGAGGTGGCCAGAGGGAAAAATAATTGGGGAGAATCAAGCCAGAATCTCCAGGAAGCACAAGCCTGAAGTGTCCAGCTGTCGTTAAACACAGGTCCAAATGCGTTCTGGGGCCGACCCCAAGGATAGAGAAATGGGCATTCTTCTGTCTGGAACCCCAAAAAGGCAGGTTTTCAGCTCTAAAACGTTGAACTTCAACTGCTCACATCTGATCTGAATGAGGTGGGTTTTTTGCATGTCTCATCACAACCCTCTGAATCTAACTTGCATCCAAATTTTCAGACAAAACCTCCCTGCTTTCCTCATTCAGTATGTCCCAGAAGCTGACCGAAATCTCTCAAAGGTCATATGAGGAAACAGACATCTTCCAGGGGTGAGATAGGGGCATAAATCAGTACCACCTTTTGGGGGGGGAAATTAAGCATGTCTAGCAAAATTTAAAATGAACATAAAATTTCATATGGAAATTCCACTTTTAGGAATTTATCCAAAAGATATATTCACACATGGGCAAAACTATGTGTACAAACTTGCCTCGTT
Organism: Antrozous pallidus; assembly: GCA_027563665.1. Classification (NCBI taxonomy): domain Eukaryota; kingdom Metazoa; phylum Chordata; class Mammalia; order Chiroptera; family Vespertilionidae; genus Antrozous; species Antrozous pallidus. Next base: position 18,066,763 of record CM050516.1, read on the forward strand.
GCAGTGATTTTGTAGAAGTCAAAAACCAAAAACATTTTAAATGTACATCAAAAACAAATCTGGTTAGCCGCAGCTCAGTTGGTTGAGTGTCATCCCGTGCACCGAAAGGTCACTGGTTCAATTCCGGGTCAGGGTGCATGCCCAAGTTGTGGGTTGGGTCCCCGATCAGAGTGTGTACAGGAGGCAACCAATCAATGTTTTTCTCTTCCTCTCCTCTTTCCTCTCTCTGAAATCAACTAAAACATTTAAAAAACCACAAATGAATCTGGATAGAACATGCCAATGAGATATGATACAGCCATTAAAAAGGATAAGACAAATCTAAAGGTATTATGATGGAACAGATGATCTCCCAAATGTATCGCTAAATGAAAAGAGTAAGGTGCAAAATGGTACGATGGTATGCTATTGTTTACATAAGAAACAAATGAAAGTGGGATAACACACGTACGTATGGACAAGCACACATACATGCACACATACATATACACACACATACTCATATCCATGTATAAGCATATACTATCTAGTGAAGGGCACATAAAGGCTTCTGAGGACACAGAGTAATAACAGCTGCCTTCCAAGCATGGAAGGAGAAATTTCCTTTAGGTTATTTGAATATTTTATTCTCTGCAAATATGATAGAGAGAAAAATATTTAATGTAGATTATTTTGTAAGTTTCATAAGCACAGTAGCTACAAAGGCCCTTCAAAGCTACACATTCAAACAACTTCCAACCCAGCTGGAGGGTAGAGTAGGAATGTAGGAAGAGCCGACAAATAAATATTAACTTGCAATCATCCAGGTAGGTGAGGTACAATTGTACACATTACCCACTGGCCTTTTTTCCATTCTAAGACAGTTTAAACCTGATATGCCAACATTTTTTGCGCTGCTTCAGCATACCACTGGTTTGCAGTGAAAACTAATTTTTCAAAGTAGCTTAAGAAAATAAAATTTAGCAAGGTAAATCTACTCACCTAGAGACAACATGCTCAAGTCAAATATAAGTGGTTTACTGGAATGGATGGTGTGCCTTGAAAATCAGAGGGATCCATGGCTCAGTGGTTAAGCATTGACCTATGAACCAGGAGGTCACAGTTCAATTCCTGGTTAAGGCACAAGCCCAGGTTGTGGGCTTGATCCCCAGTGGGAGGCAGCTATCAATGATTCTCTCTCATCATTGATGTTTCTATCTCTGTCTCCTTCTCCCTTCCTCTCTCTCAAATCAATAAAAACATCTTTTAAAATATTTACGAAACAAAAGAAAATCAGAAAGACAGCCAACCATGAGGACACACCTTCTAGTGGACAAGTGAAAGAGACTTGTTTGGGGTGCAGTTTGGTGTAGGAAACCTCCCACAGCACCCCCTGCCCACCTGATTAAGTCTCTGAGTTCCCGTCACGCCCTCCAGCACACCATTTACCACGCTGTGTTACAATTGACTTTTTACATATCTGTCCCTAGACCATGAGCTGTTCCGGTCCAGGGGTCACGTCATTATTGTTTCTTCAGCCACTCGCTCAGTATGTGCAAACAGAAGATGCTTAATAAACATTTGCTAAATTGGCCACGGCAGCTTCCCAGCAACACAGGCAGGACTCAACACACACTCTGGCTGCCATAACCTTCGCACAAGGTTGAATGTTGTTACCTTTGACAGTGTGTACATGTCTGTGTCTGATATAGGGGGCTTTAAATGATACAAGTTGGAATCATTAAGGATGTGTTACCTGAGGCAAGTGACCTTATCTCCTGGAATATGTTGTTATCCATGAAACAGATATGTCACCTACCTTGTCAGATTGAGGTGAGGAATAAATGAGATTATGTAGGCAACCTACTTTACATGTGGCGTGGCAGCCACAAAATAAATGGCAACTTACCGTAATGTCTTTTTTATCTTCCACATCTAAAAGGTGATCCGCCCTAACTGGTTTGGCTCAATGGATAGAGCATCAGCCTTTGGACTGAAGGGTCACAGGTTCCATTCCGGTCAAGGGCATGTACCTTGTTTGTGGGTACATCCTCAGTAGGAGGTGTGCAGGAGGCAGCTGATCAATGTTTCTCTCATCGATGTTTCTAATTCTCTATCCCTCTCCCTTCCTCTCTGTAAAAAATCAATAAAATATATTTTAAAAATAAAATAAAAGGTGATCCCTTCTAAGGTAAGTATTCTCTCTTACTTGCATGTACCTTCCACAAGCTCACCGTGGTACCTATTGCATACTGAGTGTTCAACAAATGAGAGGAATAGTATGCTTTGATGCCGTCAGACATGGGTTGGAATCTAGGATTCAGCTGATTGTTTAGCTAAGTGTTCCCAGGCAAGCTACCTCACCTCTGAGTCTCCTCTGAGCTTCTTATTCATAAAATGGGTATGTTATTGCTTATCTCATGGAGTCAGGGTAAAGATGAAATGAGATGATACATTGAAAAGCCTGAGTGCAGTGTCACTAAATAGCAGCCCTTGGTATTACCTATAATAAAACACAATCTCCTCTGCACCGTGGGGCTTTAAGGCATGAACACAGCCCATGTTGTTTTTACTACTTCCCCTGGGAGCAGACAGAGACGGCATGCAGAATGATGAGACACATTCTGCTAAGAACTAAAAAGTTATAGGAAAGGTAACCTACCCCTGGCTGATGTGGCTCAGTTGGTTGAGCAACATCCCATCATCCCATGCACCAAAATGTTACCAGTTTGATTCTAAGTCAGGGCACATACCTGGGTTGCAGACTCAATCATTGTTAGGGGTTATGCAGGAAGCAGCTGATAGATGTTCTGCTCTCACATCAATATTTCTCTCTCTCTCTCTCTCTCTCTCTCTCTCTCTCTCTCTCTCTCTCTCTCTCTCTCTCTCTCTCCCCTCCCTTCCTATCTCTAAAAATCAATTTTTAAAAAATATTTAAAAGACAGAACAAAAAGGTTATCTAAAGGCAGCACAGCTTTGAGAGGCTGTGATCAGCCCCAGGTGGTAGAGGAATGACTTGTCTAGGGAAGTCCATCGCTTTGCTGAAAGCAGCCCAGGAGGACAGCCTCTAGCAGGCCACATTGGAAGATTACACGCTGCCCAGTAACTGGGGTGTTGTAGTCCCCATTCCATAGCAACAGAAACTGAGGTTGACTAACGTCACCAGGAAAACTAGAAAGTGGAAGAGCAGGACTTTAAACCTAGAACTCTGGACAATTAGCCAATGCTCTTCCTGCTACATCATCTGCCTTTGAAAAAAAAGAAAAAGAAAAAAATAATAGTGATCATAACCTGCCCAAATCATAATAATAGATGAAATGTTTCAACGTACCATCTTAAAAAGTTAAAACTATGACCCCCCCCCATACAAATATAAAATGAACATATGCCAAAGATACATTTAACTCATTAATGAGAAAACTGGCTAGTGGTAACATGGCTCAAAGATCATTTGAGGAAAAGAGATTTACGTAGACAAGAAAGATCAAACAAAGTAAGTTTGCTACCTTTGTCAGGTTTGAGCCCTAAGGGGTAATAAAACTTTAACCTTTGAGGTAAATCTTTTTCAGAGACCAGAAATTGTTTGAATGCCTACTGAACAAAGATCCACAAGTTGTATAATTTCACAGGGTCTGGTTCCTAAGAAACGATAAACAACAAGATACACAAAGGTACATGCTCTAGAATTAAATGATCCTTAACCAACTTAACACTGCAGGGACATGCATTCATCTTTTCCCAAGTTTCAGTAAGCTTTTTTTGTTTTGTTCTGTATGTGTATTTTTGTTAATCCTCACCCAAGGATATTTTTTCATTGATTTTTAGAGAGAGCAGAAAGTCGGGGGACAGAGAGAGAGAAACATCAATGTGAGAAACATTGATTGGGTGCCTCCTGTTCGAACCCTGTCCAGGGCTGGGGATCATGCCTGCAACTGAGATGGATACCCTTGGCCGGAATCGAACCTGGGACCCTTCAATCCACAGGCTGACACTATCCACTGAATCAAACCAACTAGGCTCAGTCCTCTTTTAAACATATTAAGGTTGCTTACTTTCTGGAAGGCATTGTGTTAGCATGTTATGTATATTCCTTCAGGTGATCCTAACCATGGCTCTATGAGACAGTCACTGCAATGATCCCAATTTCACAGATTAGAAAAGTGAGGCACAGATGGGGTGACTTGTCCAAGGTCAATAGCTAGTATGTGATGTAACAGAAATTCCACCCCAAGCTAATGGCAGAATGTCCATCCTTAACTAACATACCATTCCACCTCACCAAGATCCAGTCACATGACCTTAGCCTTGACAGGAGGGGCTGTCTCTCATCCTTATTGATTTCCTAGCACCTGGCTCAGCGTCAGACAGACAGACAATGAGTATAAGTTTTGCTTGTCTACTCTAGAGCTGGGGCTAAGAAAGCTCTGATCCAGACCATGAATTAGTAAATGCCAGCATGTGCTGGATGCTAACTAAGCTGGTTCATGAACTGACTCGAAAGTTACATTGAGCTACTCAGAAGCATATAACTATTAAATGAATGTAACAGACAGGGCCTTGCCCTCACAGAGCTTATAATCCAGTGGGGAAGACAAGAATGAAAAAAGACTGATGCGTACCAGGACTGGAGGGTACAGGAGCTGTGGGGGACCACAATATGAGGGTCACTGGAGGATGACCTTGACCATGGGTGACTTCTGGGCCCTTAGAAACCGTCTCTTTCCATTTCAGGCCTAAGTCAAAAATTAGCCTATGTATTCAGAAACATATTGAGGGATTGGGGTGGCTGGGAGAGGATGATGGCCAACATGTCAGTCCAATGTACCTGTGCCTTCTTATCAGACATTCAATAGCACCGTGCATAGTGGACTTTCAAATAATATTTGACAAATTCATCCAGTTAAATAGATTCATTATGACTGATTTTGGCAAAGGTTAGATGCAACAAGTAAAATAACATAATATTATATTTTTTAAAATATACTTGAGAAAGTGTAAGAATATACTTGAGAAAGTATAAGAATATACTTGAGAAAGTATAAAGTGCTGGAGAAAGTGTAAGTTGTCACTGGAAGTGTCAACTGCTCAAGTGAAATAAGCCCTTGGCAACCAGGTCAAACTCGAGGCTGGTGGGCCACGCAGCCTGGAATTTGACATGCTTGCCCTAGAGAAAGTATCTCTGAACCAGAACGGGGGGAAAAGCATTGCAACAGGAAGAAGGATGGGAGCACCATGCCTTTAAGAGTTTTGAGTTACATCAATCAGACCCAGTCAGTGAGCCTGGCAGGGAAGAAGCCAATGTCATATATTATTCAATTAGATCTACTCTCTGTTTGCCCAAGTCAAAGGGCATTAGATAATGTAGCATGGGCCAGCGGGTGTGGAGCTACTGATGGCCATGCAGGAGTTAGCCCAATGTGTTAAGGCTTCCCACAACCAACTGACACCAAGCCCAGACTCACCTAGCCTCTTTCCTAGAATTCACAAGGTACAATTCCATGCACACCTCCAGGCCAGCAGATTCCAAATTTGTCTTAGCCTCTGGGCATCCCGAGAGCCTACCAGAGCTCAGAAGAGATGCCATCAATGCTTATCCTCCCAGGTGTGTGCCCGCTCTGCCAGACTTGGGCTCCTTTGACCTGGGGAGTCCCTGTCTTAGCGTCTGGGTGGAAAGGAGCTTCGCGTCACGCCTCTCCGCTTAAAGAAGAGCTTCGCTTACCTGGCTGTGACAGGAAGTCGATGAGAAGCCGTGTGATTTGTGGAGCCTGGCTTTATCAAGCAGAGATGGATGGGCCAAGGTCAGGCCGGCCTCTGGGGCACACTGGCACTGGGACAGTGAGCTTTTCAGAGATGGGGGGCCAGGTGGACAAAGCATGGTAATTTTTAATACTGTTCTGAGCCCTTTCTGAAGGGAATTTACCTCTGAAGCGTTGATCTGGGATCTTTGTTGCTGAGGTCTGCACCTTTCACTAGTGAGAACACGTTGGCTTCTGAGAGGAGGTGGGATATGCTTTTTTAGTGGTTTTTTTTATTTTATTTTTAATTCTTGAGGTCGAAGCTAGAAACATCTAATTCTCCAGGTGTTCTCCTTGCAACACTAATCGAAGTAGCAGGAGTGTGCAGAGATTGTAAAGCCCAACAGTTTTTTATTTCCAAATCCAACTGGGGTTTTCCAAATTCTTTATCTGCCACCTCCGAGTAGTGGAGCAGCCACACGGAGAGGAGAGGGCTTGTTTTTCCAGGATCTTGAATTGTCTAGGCCGGAGGTTGACACTGTGTTTGTAATGTTGTATTATTCCTTTGCATGCTGGCTATGGCTGCTTTTACACAATGGCAGAAATGGATAGTGTGACAATGACAGCGGGATTCACAAAACCTAAAATATTCACTAGCTGGGCCTTTACAGACAGTGTTGCTGACCCATGACCTGGGCTGTCCACACATTTTTGCTTTCTTTCCAGGAGAAAACGAAGGACATTCCCCTAGCACACTGCTATGGAAACTCGCACAGAACCTTCCCGCCTGTGCTCACCTAAGAAAGTATCAGGGATAATTTTGTAACTATTTCATCAATGCATTTTGATGTCCCCCTCACTCACAGCCTGTTGCAGCCTCTGAGGGGTTTGTTTTGCCCCAGGGCAGGGGAAATAATGTGCCAGTCTTCCGCCGGACAATAGGCCAGGTGCCCAGGCTGTTCCGAGGGGGCGTTTTCTGTTGTGTATGGGTTTCCTAGGATTTGAAACCCACTTGTTTATGACACAAATGGAGCTGTTGTTAACAGTGAAGTAAGATGTTTCAGGATAGCATCATCTCATCCACTGTGGTTAACCACTCAGTAGTTCAGCGGCTGAGTGCCCCTCTGGGGCTTGCCTATATTTATTGAACATGCAACTATGGCAAGGGGACATTTAGATGGTAAATACTCAGAGTTTGAGGACCGTTCAAGAGTTTTGATCTGGGCAAAGTGTTTCTTTGCTGATCTAAATAGCTTCTCCAAACACCTTTGGGACTACTCTTTCATGGGGAGTGGGGAAGCCTGGCAGTGGCCCTCGACAGGAAGTCATGTGCCCAGCAATACCAGCTCTACCCTCCCCTGCAATGCACTCTAGAAACCAGGAACTTTCTGTGTATTTGCGTTGGCAGCTAAAAGTAGGCTCTGAATGGACTAAGCCATCTCTCCTGAGAACCAACTCATGAAAGATGAACCTCAAACTAAATTTGGACTTCGTGCCTTTCATCTCCTCTGACCTAAAATAATAGTTTAGTTCAGTGGTTGGCAAACTGAGGTTCAATAGTCAAATGTGGCTTGTGAGCTGAGGTTTGCCGCTCTGTTGACTAATGAGTTTGCTGACCACTGGAATAAGGGCTTAATCACAAGGATCAACAGCCTGTAATTATTGGAATCGAGAGACTAGGTCAATGGTCAGCAAACTCATCTGTCAACAGAGTGGCAAACCAGGGCTCAAGAGCCACAGTTTGCCAACCACTGGTTAAGTTCCTCTATCATGGCTTTGGAGCATTTTCATTGGCTTATTAAGAGGTATTATTCTGGCCTTAGTTGGTTTGGCTTAGTGGGTAGAGTGTCGGCCTGCAGACTGAAGGGTCCCAGGTTCGATTCTGGCCAAGGGCACATGCCCAGGTTGCAGGCTAGATACCCATTAGGGGGTATGCAGAAAGCAGATCAATGATTCTCTCTCATCACTGTGTTCTAGCTCTTGCTCCCTCTCCCTTCCTCTCTGAAATCAATAAAAATGTGTTTTTTTTTTAAAGAGGTATCATTCTGTTTGTTTTTGGCTTGTTAAATTGTTTTAATTCCTGCAGTGAACCTGTATTAAATAAAATACTGGTGAGACAACCTCAGTGTCTAAGCATGATTTTGCTGCCTGGAACAAAACCACCACACCCTGCACCCAGCGGGCAGTTACACCCAAAATAAAGAAACCACACTGTTCCTGCACTGGAGGGACATTGCAGTCCTGGCTGAAAGGAAATGACACTGAAGCCACTTGGTCAGTCACTGTTTGCACAGTACCTTCTAGTTAATACTATTTGCCACTGCCTCCCTTTCCTTAATTCCAGGCCAAGTGTGGATCTCTGGTCTCTACTCAATTACTCCCAGGGCCAGAAGTCACTTGTGGATGTACAAAGGGTAATGGGGGAAGTAGTGCTAAATATCAATATGTATTGCCATGGCCAGTGTTGCTCAGTGGTTAGAGTGTCAGCTCAGAAGGGTCTCAGGTTCGATCCTTGGCCCTGGTTGTGGCACATGCAAAAGGCAACCAATCAATGTTTCTCTCTCATAAATATATATATATATATATATATATATATGTGTGTGTGTGTGTGTGTGTGTGTGTGTGTGTATACTAGAGGTCTGATGCATGAATCTGTGTACATTGAAAGGAAATTAATTAGAAGAACTATTTTAGAGGCCAGGGAGGAACTGCAGGAGTGCTCCAGGGTATGTCCAGTCCATCTTTCCCAGTCCTGATCGGCCAGACCCCAGCCTCAAGGTAGCCTAGCAGGTGGAGTGTCTGCCCCCTGGTGGCCAATGTACATCATAGCAACTGGTTGAACGGTCAAATGGTTGGACACTTAGCATACTAGGCTTTTATATATTGACTAGAGGCCCAGTGCACAAAATTCAAACGGGTCTCTAGTATAATAATAAAAGCGTAATATGCTAATTAGACTGGACAACCTTCCGAACGAAGCCAGGGCTGCAAGGGAACCCCAGGTCCTGGATGCCAGAGGGAAGCTGGTGCTGGCAGCCTGAGGAAAGAAGGCCTATTCTTGCACAAATTTTGTGCATCGGGCCTCTAGTATATATATATATATATTCCCAAAAATGGTTAAGCCTATACTTATCACCCAATAAAATTGTTGTGGTTAGTTCATTTGCTCCTTCTTTGATTCATTTGTTCATTTATTCATTCAACAGATATTTAATAAACACCTAAAACATGCCAAGCATTGACCTGAATTTTGGGGAGATAGAAATGAACACAACAGAGAACAATTCTACCTCCTGGGGCTTATGTTCTAATATAAGGACAAATAAACAAGTAAATGAGCAAAATTTACAAGTCATGATGATTGCTATGAAGGAGAGCAGCAGGGAGAAATTACAGAGAATAACAGGGAACCTAATAGAATTCTCATTGCCTGGCATATGACCTGGTACACAGGATGTGCAGCAGTTGCACTTTGAATGAGTGAATGTGAACTCGAATATTTTATATATTGTATGAACTGTTCCTGGTCAGTTCAGGGCAGCTCTGGTTTGCAATCTGGACTAAAAGGAAGAGAGGAAAGGCTTACACAGCACTCCTTGCCTCTGAGACAATGGTGATGGATAGAACAACAACATCTTCTTCCAGGGAGATTGCAATGACAAGGCATGGGCTTTACAAAGATCTGTCTCAACAAGCGAGTTTGGAAAGGAGCACTGAGCTCTGTGGTTAAGAGAACCAGATTTCAAGTCAGAAGTCCTGGGTCCAAGACCAGACTCCGATACTCACTCATGAGCCAGGTCTTAACATGTCCAAGCCTCAGCGCCTGGTCTTTAACCTGGTGTGAAAATAGTACCAACCACTTAGTACCGTTATGAGAATTCAGAGACAACGTTATGAAAACCGCAGCACTGAGCCAACCATGTTGCGTACCTTTAACAAGTACTACAGTCCCTTGGGCTTTCTGCACCTGTTTTCTTATCTGTGCAAAGAAGATAACACTTCACATGAACATTGAGAGGACTGAATGAATTAATCCACAGAACACACCAAAACAGTAAGTGCTTGATGAGTATTAGCTGGCATTAATAATCTGATGCACTTGCTGGTGAGTGTGGGTGTGAGCCCATCCCATTTGAAAAGCAGAAATAGAAATAAGGAATGTGGGTTCTAAATGTCTGAGCAAATATACAAAGGAGCCAGACCCACCTAAACCATTGATGCCTATGGAATAAATTCATTTTTTTAATTTTTTTAAAGATTTATGTCATTGATGTTTAGAGAGAGAGGAAGGTATAGGAGGAGAGAGAAAAACATTGGTGCGAGAGGGAACATCAATAGGCTGCCTCCTACACACCCTCTACCAGAGATCAAGTTTGCAACTCGGGTATGTACCCTGACTGGGAATGGAACCAGCAACCACTGGTATTTAGGACAATGCCCAAGCAACTGAGCCATATGGGCCAGGGCTAGAATAAATTCTTTATCACTGGTGATAGGGAGGATGGAGTGCGGAATCCAGCATGACTCTAAGAATCTCAAAGTTTTTATGCCTAGCATGCATGCATGCCCCTCTGAGTTCATTCATTTATTCAACTCTCATTTTCCAGTTCACATTCTCCTGTCTGTATTGTTACCATGTTTCCTCAGGTTTCAGGAGGAGGACCAAGATTAGAACAATCATAGTGTTCCTCATCGCCTCGCTCTGAAGGCCTGCTTCTGTTCCAGACTGCAAGTCCCATGAGGCCAAGGGATCTGTGTGGATCTCGCTGAGTCCCAAAAGCCTGGGCTGTGTATGAATTACAGGGATGCAGAGAAGCACACAAAAGGGGTGGGGAGTGTCTAAAGGTCTTTGCCTTCCATGGGTGTGGGTCCCCCATCTTCTGATAAGAAGCTTTACACATGACCCAAGTACAACTAATGCTGGTCCAGGGAAGAGCCTGTGATTCCAGCTGAGCTGATCACAGTCTTTCCTCCCATTTTCGGGCCAGAGCTGGTCACAGTATCTTTTCCTCTCTGGCCACGAGCTATGGGAATGACAGTCTGGAGCTCTCTAAGAGCACATTTCCCTGCACAGGAAGGGCCTCATCTGGAACAGAAGCAAGATGGTGCCACATGGAAGATGCTAAGAGGAGAAGTGAATTTAAACTGTGCACAATCCCCATCTCCAGTCACCAAGGCCATCTGTATGCCTGCCATTGCCACAGCTTACATCAAAGGAAACCCAGAGCTGGATTGCAGGCGAAGTAGTAAAAGCAGATTTTATTCAGGAACTGTTGCAATAGGAAAATGAGACCTTAGTATAGAACTGGGTTCAGTTCTGAGTACTGTGGGCCAAGAATGGATTTACAACCAAGAATCAAATGGGGAAGGTGGTGAAAAAAATAGTAAAAGTGAAGATTCAAGGTAAGGGGAGTTCTGGTTTAACACATCTAAGAGAATTCTTACTGAAAACAGGACTGGCTGGGGAGGAGCGTGTGTAGGATGAGGAACCTGATCAGGTATCGAGGGTGGTCAGATACAAAGGTGAGCACTCTTGCTAAACTGACTTGCAGAGTTGTTGCTGAAATTAGATTTTACAAGGAAATGCACAGGTGAGTTTAGGAGAAATTTCAGGAGCAGGGTTAAAGTTGGTCCAACCAAGAATCTGTGCCATTTACTTAGACTGGTGATTTTCCACTGGTGTGCTACAAGAATTTTTAGCACATGCAATAGCTAACTACTTAGTCAGGGGCACTGACCTCTTTTTCCCTTAGGTTGTCAAAAAAAAACAAACAAACAAAAAAAAACGACAACACAACAATAGCCATCTAGTGTGAATGAATCAAAATTATACCTATTTGTTATTGTCAGATCAGCAAAAATATAATATGTTTTTTGGTCTGTTGCAGAATGTTAGTAATTAGTTTATGTGTGCCATGAAATGAAAGGGGTTGAAATCGCTGAGTTGGACCAACATATTTCCCTTTTGCTTAAGCCAGTCACGTTCCCTTTTCTTCCTTCTATCCCAGTCTAAAAAGGCTCAAAGAAGAAATGATCAAGTCTATTATCAACAGCAAAATAATGACAACGTAACTGTCACATATTGAGGGTTTATTCTGTGTCACACACTGTACTAAATACCAGTTTTCTGCATCATTTCATTAAATAGAGGTAGACACTAACATTACCCTTTTTTCACAAGGGGAAACAAGCACAGAGATATCAAGTAATTTGCCCAAGGACACACAGTCAGAAAGTGGCCAAGCTAAGATTCAAAGCATTGTCTAACATCAGGGCCTAGCCCAGATATCTGCCAATAGGTCTTCAAACATGTTTTCTGCACTACCTGCAGTAGGGTTACTTGGGGTGCTTATTTAAAATGCAAATTAGACTTCATCCTCATTTACTGAATCAGAAACTCAAAAGATTAGATTATACTGAATAATAAATTGGTGGAGGCTATCTAGGAAGAGACCAGAATATACCATTTTCTTGGCAATACATCCTCATCATTATACTCACTATTTATAAAAACAGATCTGTCAAATCAGTGGTGATGTTATTTTAATCTTTGACAGTGGAATGAGAACAAGAATAAAGAGAAGGAGGGACAGCAATATGAATGGACAAGAATCAAGAAATCGTTTCTCCTGTTTGATCCTTCTCCTCCATACCCACATGGAGCCACTGACTAAAAACCAAACCAAGGATAAACATTTTAGCAACTTGGCTGATATAACCTTATCTAATAAAAGAGTAATATGATCATCACTCCACTACATCCACAAGCCATGCCCACCAGCTAATCAGGAGCGTGCACGCAAATTAACCCACCCAAGATGGTTGTGGCCACAGAGCAAGCAGGAGGCTTGGGTTTTCCCCAGCAATGGAGGAAGCCAAGCTTTCCACACACCCTGACTGGCCCAGGCCTCCAACTCAAGGCTACAAAGTTTCAATTATAGAAGATAAATAAATCCCAAAAAAATGGCAGCAGCCACAGAGCTGGAGAGAGCAAGAGGCTTGAGTTGCCCCCGGCAATGGAGGAAGCCAAGCTTCCGCAACCCTGGCCTGCCTTGGCCTGTGCTCAAGGCTACAATGTTTCAATTATAGAAGATAAATAAATCCCAACAAAAATGGCTGCAGCCATGGAGCAAGCAGGAGGTTTGGCTCCACTCAAGGCTACTAAGTTTCAATTATAGAAGATAAATAAATCCCAGATCCCAGGGCCTCCACTTGGGTCACCGGGGGATGTGGCTGGCCTGCAAACTACCACAGGCCATCTCCCAGGCCACCCCATGCCCCAAGGGAACCCCCACCCTGATCTGGAACACCCTTCAGGGAAAATCAGCTGGCCCCACTCATGCACCAGGCCTCTTTCCTATCTAATAAAAGAGTAATATGCAAACTAACCATTACTCCAGCACACAAGATAGCTGCCTCCATTTGGTCAAAGATGGATTCCCCCATGTGGACACAAGATGGCCAGCAGGGGAGGGCAGTTGGGGGCAATCAAACCCACAGGGAGGGCAGTTAGGGGTGACTAGGCTGGCAGAGGAAGGAAGTTGGGGGCAACTGGGCCTGCAGGGAAGGGCAGTTGTGGGGGGGGGCCGCAAGTCTGCAGGGGAGAGCAGCTGGGGGACCAGGCCTGCAGGGGAGGGCAGTTAGGGGCAAACAGGCTGGCAGGGGAGCAGTTAGGCATCAATCAGGCTGGCAGGGAGTGGTTAGGGGGTTATCAGGCTGGCAGGCAGAAGTGTTTAGAGGCAATCAGGAAGGCAGGCAGAAAAAAAGTTGAGAGCCAGCAGACCTGGATCGGTCCTAAATGTCACTCAGACATCCCTCGAGGAGTCCCATATTGGATAGGATGCAGGCTGGACTGAAGGGCACATCCCCTGTGCACGAATTTTATGCACCAGGCTTCTAGTATTATAAATAAGTAGTGGCCAGGTGCACAAAATTAGTGCATGGGGGAGAGGGAGTTTGTATCCCCCAGCCCAGCCTACACCCTTTTCAACCCGGGACCCCTTGGGGCATGTTCAAGTGCGGGATCAGGCCTAAACTGGCAGTCAGACATCCCTCTCATAATCTGGGATCTCTGACTCCTAACCGCTCACCTGCCTGCCTGCCTGATTTCCTCTAACCACTGTGCATGCTGGCCTGCTCGCCCCCATCTCCCCCTGCCCCCCACTGGCCTGCTTACCTCCAACTCCCCCTTGCCCTGCTGGCCTCCTTGCCCCCAACTGGTCCTCCCTGCTGACCTGCTCACCCCAACTTCACCAACACCCCCCCTTCCTCCGTGCCAGTCTGATTACTATCAACTGCCCTCCCCTTATCGCTCCTAACTGCCTCTGCCTGGGACCTGCCACCATGGCTTTGTCTGGAAGGATCTCTGGAAAGTCTCCCAATCTGATTTGCATACTACCCTTTTATTAGTATAGATTCTCTCCCTTGTCTACCTTCAGCGTGTGGCTTAGCACTCCAAGGAGATAAGCAATCTTCATGTTACTTCTTTAATTGAACAAACAATTTCAGACAGAACGGCTGAAAGCACTTTGAGCTCCAAGAAGAATCAAGTTAGATAATGTGACAAGAAGTTATTAAGTGGAGGTTCGATTCTGCCTTTGTCACTTTCTTCCTCTGAATTGCTTTGCTTTCATTCTGGAAAGACGTTTTCAATTCATTCTCACATCTGACTTTGTTTGGGTTCACAAACACACACCTCCAAATCATGTTCTCTTACTGTCCCTCCATTGACTTGTGCTCTATTTATTATACTTTACCTCCCTCCCCCTCCCCCACTAAGTTTCTGGCCAGAAGTTTTAACCGAATGTGGCCTGCCCCTAGGAGATGATGGGCAGCTGTCCTCATTCTTTGTCAGGTCCTCTCCACCAGCAAGAACCGCATTTCCACAGAAGGAGAGGGCGGAATAATTACTCTGAATGTGGAGTTCAGTACCTGCTCCTGTGAGCAACACAAGAGCATGCCTGCGTTTACAATTCTGTCCTAAATCTACTCATTTTTGTTGTGATTGTTGGGAAGAGGTCCAGAATCCATTTTCTGCCACAGCTATGACCCCTCGAGCCAACACAGAAGGGACGGAAACCCTGTGAATTGTAACTGGGCACATGGTACCCCGAACCCATCAGAGGAGCCATTTCACAAACTTTTCTGAGTCCCAATATGAAGAAATGTCCCCCTATTTCCTCCAGATCTCATGGCTGATACACACATCCCACAGTCATCATGGCAACCCGCCCGAGGAAGGAGGAGAAATTTCCTCATATATAATATCTTCGGGGTCTTATCATTCATTATTTCATGATTTACTTCACCATCAAATAGGCCTCAGCCAAACTCCGTGATGTATACCAGCACCTAAGTACCTACAATACAAACACTTAAAACCCTAAATAACCAGATTTAATATATCGTATAAGGTGTGCTACCCCCCAAGCCTCTAGACCAGTGGTCGGCAAACCACGGCACTCCCGGGCCACATGAAGCTCTTTGGCCTTTTGAGTGTGGCTTTTCCACAAAATAACATGGCCTGGACGAGTCTATTTTGAAGAAGTGGCATTACAAAAGTTTAAGTTTAAAAAATTTGGCTCTCAAAAGAAATTTCAATCGTTGTACTGTTGATATTTGGCTCTGTTGACTAATGAGTTTGCCAACCACTGCTCTAGATGTCATAGCACAGGCATCTTCAGGCAGACTTGGAAACAACAGGAAGGCCATTTTACAAATGTATAACAGCCTTGAAGGTTGTTATGCATGGAGAAAATCATATCAAATACAAAACAGAGAATGGTGGGTAGAAGGTCTTGGAAATGGTCTTGCCCTCTGTTTCATACCAGTTCTATTTGGATATTAAATCTCTGAAATCTTGACTCACTTGATACCCTGAAACCCACTTTCCTAACCTGGACTCTTCACTCAATAAATAAAACAATGCACGATGTTTTCTTGTGATTGTTTTAACGAGGAACAATAAATGAATAAAAATCACTGTCCTTCAACCAACACCATTTAGCCATTTTGCTGAAATGATTGGTCAAGTTACACTGGAGCTAACAGGGAGGGATTCCTCACCATCACAAGGACACCCTGTTGCTGGAACAGGCAAAAGTAGTGTCGCCTGCGAATGACCGAGAGCTCACTAACCCTCCTGGACCTGATTGAGCACCTGTTCTCAGGGTCAATGACAGGAAACTGAATAACAGCCTATCTTAACAGAGAACTCACAGGCCACTTTGGATCCAATCAAATGTTGACACACAGACTTACATCTTACTTAGACAAAACTTCTCTCCAGGGCTAGATCGAGCTCTCCTTTCTATTTGAGGAAACTGAAGTACCTTTTGTAAGGGATGTGCGTCTCCTTTGCTTAATTTGCAATCAACGCAGCTTGTTCTGTTCTACTTCAGTGGCCGTGGGTCTGCTCTGTGATAGTCCCACCTACTTCTTCAATTCTATTACACTCTCCAACACATCAGCATTATTTCTCATGGATTGGGACATCCATTTATCCTTCCATCTACATAGTTATTATTCCACCCATCCAGTAAATGCTGTGGTACTTACCAACCTTTTTTTATTCATTGTTTTAATCCTCACCTGAGAACATGTTTTCATTGATATCACAGAGAGAGGAAGGGGGAGGGAGAGAAATATCCATGTGAGAGAGAAACATCAATCAGCCGCCTCCTGCACACACTCCAACGGGGTATCAAACCCACACCTGGGTATGTGCCCTGCCCAGCAATAGAATCCTCAACTTTTTTGTGTAAGAGATGACGTTCCAACTAACTATGTCACACCAGCCAGAACTTAGCAATCTTTTTAACTTCCTAGCACAGTGGTCTGCAGATCACTCTGTTGACTAATGAGTTTGCTGACCACTGTCCTAGCACACCTGGACAATTTTATTTCACACAGGAGTGAACAGATGGGAAGAGACTGCCCCAGACCCCTGGCAATCTCTCTCCCTGCCTGGACACCCCAAGGGCACAGCACTCAGTAACTCAGCACACCCATCTCTCCTCAGAACACGCATTTGTGCCAAGGCATCGGGGTGGCATGGGGAGGAGCGGGTTCTGAACAACTGTATTCAAACCAAGAACTGGGCTCATCCAGGAACATACGACTAACAAGCCTGGCTCTGGCCCATGAGGAGATTAGAGCTAAATGAAGACAAACCATGAACAAATTGTTGTAACAGTAACAAGCACTACACACGGAAGTTATGGGGTTGGCTCGGGCACATAACAGGAGTCCCACCTAAAAGGGGAAGCCTCCTGGTCAGAACTCAGTGAACTGGGGACGTGACCAAGAGAAGGAAGTTGGGGTTCCGCACTGTGGGGAGCGAGAGCTGTACTCAGCGAGGTACCACTCTGGAAAGGACTAGCTGTGCCGGCTGGCTCCTCCTCTCTTTGAGATTATGATGCCATCTGACTCCTTGCTCTCTTTGACTTCACTGACCCCTGGCCATTGTTGTATAACTAAGATACTCCCCGAATATAAAATAATTTCCCAAGGCTGTTACCTTTGCATGCCCTGCACACATTACCTGTTACAAGAAAACATCACCACCCTTATTGGAAAGCCGCTGAATACTGAGAGGCAGACTAATAATGCTTTAATAGTCATCAATCTCTTAACATTTATCGAGTGCTCACTACACACAAGCCACAGTGATGAGCATGTTTACACGAACTGTATCTTCTGAATCCTCACAACAGCTCTGCAAAGAAGACACCGTGTGTGTCCCCAGTTACAGGTAAGGTTGAAGCAGAAAGTCACTTACCCAAGGCTGGTGGTGAGGGAGCTCAAGTCGAAGGCAGGCAGCCTGAAGCCAGATTCCTTGTTCATAACAGTTGGCGACACTGTCTCCATTGGGGTGAGACCAGAAAAACCCAGGACCACAAGCAGGAATTTACAGCCAATGGGAACATTCCTTTTCCTGCAACGCCACTCACTCACTCACTGAATACTCCTGAGGCAAACACTTGCTTCTCTAGACCTGCACCTCGAGCTCTCGGTTGGAAGGTGTTTACAGAGCACTCTGGCACTCAAATGGCAAACCGATTGCTATGGCACAGAGATTGTTAAGCTGACACCAGGAACCGTGTCCGGGATCAGATAGAATCTTAGACTCGTAGACTCACCCTCTGGAAAGCACCTTGGAGAACAGGAAGCTCGAGATATTGGGCTTGTCCTGAAGCTTAGCTCTGGCATCTGAGACCAGAGCCTCTCTAACGGGATTCTTCACAGCTGGTCTCAGACTTGCACGAGCTCCCCAGGTGTTAATAATAATGCTGCTCTGGAGCCACAGTTGCAGATCTAGAGCAAGCTCCTCTCTCATAGATGGAGAAACTGCCCAGCCAGTGAGGCTCAGTTTCTCCATCTGTGAAAGAGTGTTGACCTATAAATCAAGAGGTAATGGTTCACCCTAACCAGTGGTTGGCAAACTCATTAGTCAACAGAGCCAAATATCAACAGTACAATGATTGAAATTTCTTTTGAGAGCCAAATTTTTAAACTTAAACTTCTTCTAACGCCTCTTCATCAAAATAGACTCACCCAGGCGGTGGTATTTTATGAAAGAGCCACACTCAAGGGGCCAAAGAGCCACATGTGGCTCTCGAGCCCCAGTTTGCCAACCACGGCCATAACCAGTTTGGCTCAGTGGACAGAGCATTGGCTTGTGGACTGAAGGGTCCCCGGTTTGATTTCGGTCAAGAGCATGTACCTTACTTGCGGGCACATCCCCAGTGGGAGTACAAGAGGCAGCTGATCAATGTTTCTCTCTCACTGATGTTTCTAACTTTCTTTTTCTCTCCCTTCCTCTCTCTAAAAAAATCAATAAAATATATTTTTTTAAAAAGAAGAAGAAGTCATAGTTCAATTCCTGGTCAGTGCACATGACCAGGTTGCAGGCTCAATTGCCAGTAGAGGGGGCTTTCAGGAGGCAGCTGATCAATGGTTCTCTCTCATCATTGATGTTTTTCTCTTTCTCCCTCTCCCTTCCCCTCTAAAATCAATAATATACATATTTTTTTAAATATGGAGAAACTGAGGCATAGCAGGATGAAGTGAGTTGCTGGGATCATGTATCCGTTTTTACACAGCCAGAAGTCTTCTTTGTTTAAGCCTATGGCACTTCTATGATTTCTCCTCTTCCTCTTTTCCCCATCTAAAAGCTATATTTTTTCCTATAGATTGTTTTTCCTTTATAACCACAGAAGGCTTGTCCATCACTGTAGTAAATGTGTGGAATTAGGAAGTTCTTACATTGCAAAATAAAGTAGGACCATGCCTCTACAATAAACTATCCTGAAATAATATTAAATCCCTCTCCATTTTTCACTCTGATATCTAACAAGCCCTCTCATGCATTCTACCTGGCCCAAGATCAACTCCAAGGAAGTTCACGGTTTGGGGTCAGGTATCCTCGTTTTCCACACAAACCTTAAGACCCTACTGCTTCTCCAGTGATTCTCACAGTCCGCATGTCAGAGAAAACAAGTGCCCAGTTCTAGTTTTGCTTTGGGTTGTCAGTCCTCCCGCCTGGCCTAGGTTTTTTTCCTTGTTTGCTTTTTATTTTTCTTTATAAAATGAGAAGCGTAACCTCTAAGGTCCCTCTTGCAGCTCCAACTTTCTACAGAAGTTGTGGAAGCAGCCTGCCTGGACCAAAGGAAGCTGAATGACAATGAGTTCTATTTGAACAGCGCTCCTATGGGACACAACCACAGGGAGACAAATAGTCCAGGAGAGCCAAGACCGGTTTGGCTCAGTGGTAGAGCGTCGGACTGCAGACTGAAGGGTCCCGGGTTCGATTCCGGTCGAGGGCATGTACCTTGGCTGCGGGCACATCCCCAGTAGGGGGCGTGCAAGAGGCGGCTGATCGATGTTTCTCTCTCATCGATGTTTCTGACTTTCTATCCCTCTCCCTTCTGCTCTGTAAAAAATCAATAAAATATATTAAAAAAAAAAAAAAAACAAATAGTCCAGGAGAATGATGTGGCCATGGTGGCTCACAGAAGGCAGGGAGAGAGACAGGGAGCCATTTGGGTCTCAAACGATGGGAACAAATGCCTCACCACATTCACAGCGACTCCTTTTTACCTTCTTTCCCCTCTCTCCCCAAAACAAAAAAACAGATCCAGGACATACTTGAGGATTTTCCAGACCAATGATTTCTCACTTATGCTTGGCCAGGAAGACCAGAGAGGTGAAGGAAGCTTTTTTACAAATAGACAGGCACCGTGGAGGGACCCAGACTATTGCTCGGTACAGGGAAGTCCGCTCCCTGCAAAAGGTATGCCAGCCAGAAATATTGTGAAGCCAGGCTGGCCCCCTTTTAGGTAAAAGGATGAAACTGTCAAAAGGCTAGAGCTCTGTCATTTTGGAATCAGCACCTGTCAAGGGGAAAAGAAAACTATTTTAGGTGCAGAATCTGTCTGAGAGCCAAGGTCAGAAGCAAGCGGGTCTTTCTCATTTTATTCATTTTTCCACAGGTGTGGAAAGATTACATCTAGCAGAGGAGGCTTTTAGCATAAAATAGACTCCTGTGGCTGCATTCCCTAGCAACTACAAGAAATAGAGAGCTCTAGAGATGGCCATCTGTTTCTTAATCTTAAGGTAAAGGGCAGAGAAAGTTTTCAACTTTAGTTTTTGGGTTTCCTGAATAATCATTATTTTTAAGCACAGACACTATTAACAACTCCCATACTATATCATTTGTCACTTAAGGTCTTGCATATTGTATGCTGGGTTCTGCCAAAGCATCAACATACATATCTCAATAGCCCTTAAAAAAAATGGTGACTATGTTTGCAAATTAATACTGAGCTCCCATTCCTGTTACGAGTTCAATTTGCATTTAAGCATTCTCCTTTGCTCTGAGTGATTACTCTGCTCAGAACGGAGCAGAGTCTGGTATTATGGGAGATGAAAAGCTGATGGGATTTGCTGGCTTTTCTTGAGAGTTCCAGGTGAAATCCATGAACAGGACACATCCTAAAATACCTTCATCTTTTTGGACACAGTCTTAGGGCAAAACATTTAAACTGTGTCCTGAAGACTAACAATCGAAGTGATTACTGACTCAGGAAAGTTATCATGGGCTTTTGTATGGAAGGTGGTATGAGCAGTCCTGCATCGGGACTAATGAGAGGCTCAGTATCTCTCCCTGCTACCCCGTGCCACTGCAGGCCAGCTCTGCTTACAGACCTTTCTTCTTACGTTGGCCCAAAGCTCTGTCCTCCTTAACTTCAGGCAAGCAAGCCTGACTCACTATGAAGTAAACTTGACGCTCCATAAATCAGTATTGTTCACAGCTCAATCCTTTTATAACGTGACTATGTCCACACTAAAGTTTTTTAAATAAAATAGATACTTGTGCTGGCCTTCAACACCACTTCATGAAAAGCAACAGTGGGCCATTACTTCTTAAAAACAAAAACACCTAGGCAGAGAGGATGTTGATTCTTAGCACTTGGAAGAGGGGGTATTCTGGAAACTAACATTTTGAGGTTCTGCATCTACTTGTGACTATTTTAATTGGAATTAAATAAAATTTAAAAATTCAGTTCCTTAGCCACTCATATCCTACATCTGTGGTTGGCAAACTGAGGCTCGTAAGCCACATGCGGCTCTTTGGTCCCTTGAATGTGGCTCTTCCACAAAATGCCACAGCCTGGGGAAGTCTATTTTGA
This sequence comes from Antrozous pallidus, assembly GCA_027563665.1. Classification (NCBI taxonomy): domain Eukaryota; kingdom Metazoa; phylum Chordata; class Mammalia; order Chiroptera; family Vespertilionidae; genus Antrozous; species Antrozous pallidus. The sequence goes on from CM050516.1 coordinate 18,088,169, forward strand.
AGAAGTGGTGTTAGAAGTATTTTAAGTTTAAAAATTTGTCTCTCAAAAGAAATTTCAATTGTTGTACTGTTGATATTTGGCTCTGTTGACTAATGAGTTTGCCGACCACTCTCCTACATAATAAAAGCCTAATATGCTAAGTGTCTGGTTGACTGGTTGGCTGTTGAACCAATCAAAGCCTAATAAGCTAATGATATGCTAAGGCCATTCAACCACTTGCTATGACATTCACTGACCACCAGGGGGCAGACATTCTGACTGGTAGGTTAGCTTGTGGAACTAAGGGCAGGTTGAACATGCCTTGGAGCCCTCCCACAGTCCTCCCTGGCTGGCTAACCTCCTGTGTCCCTTCCTGCCCCAATCGTGAACCAGTGGGTCCCTCAGCCTGGCCTTTGCTCTCTCACAATTTGGGACCCCTCAGGAGTTGTCAGAGAGCTGGTTTCAGCCCAATCCTGCAGGCCAGGCCAAGTGCCTGCATAGGTGCATGAATTCATGCACCGGGCCTCTAGTTGACACATAATAATGACATATTCCAGGTTCTCAATAGCTGTGGCTATGGGCTACCATCTTGGGCAGCATAACATAGAACATTTTCATCATTTCAAAGGTTCTGCCTGAGCAGCACTGGAAGCTTAATTTGAAAGGGATCTTTCAGGTCTCTCTAGCTCTACCTAGGATTTAATCTAGGATTTTGTATAAAATCCCTAACACAGTCTAAAAACTTGATTAAGGGAAAACAACAAGGTCTTTCTAGAGAAGTTTGCCAAAGTGGCTAAGACCCCAGGTTTGAGGGTTTGAGCTTCATTCAAAACCTTGTTCTTCTTTATCCTGGAGACGAAAGATCCGGTGTAATATTGACATATCACCTCAACTCTGAGGCTTGGTTTCCTCACTGCCATGGCCTAACCAGTCTCCCCCACTTCCTTCTTCCCTAATAATAGAACCCAATTTATTTCAATGGTTAACTGAGACCCCTTGATTTCAGAAGGGCAGACCCCACTACAAATCAGGAGAAGCAGTGCTATATGATGAAATGTTGGGAGAACTCTGCTCGAGAGGAATTCCCTCCCCAAATAAAAAGACAATACCTTGTGAGGACAAAACTTTTAATCTCTTCTTGACTGCTGTGTGAACAAAACGGCTGGAGCTATAGCAGCCCTCTTGCAGCCATGAGGCGCCAAGCATGAGGATGAACGCCAGCATCCTGAATGTGGAAGAACAGAAGAGAGCATGGTCTCTGAATGGCATCATTGAACAGACCACATCTGTTGTTTTATGTGACAAAAGTAAAACTCTATGTAAGCTTCCATAAGCTCTTTTACAGTTACCTATATTCAAATTGATATTTCACCTTCTATCAGTGCTTTGGCTGTTTTAACCAAAAACCTCAAATAAAGGAAGTTTTAAAGATTGAATTTGATTTTTACCTCAGGTAAAAGAGGTCTGAGGTGGACAGTCAAGCAGGGGTACAGCTCAATAGTTACCGAGGCCTTTTACTGCTCTCTTTCTACTCCCCCTTTCTAGCACTGGGCTCCCATCCTCGGACTCACTTCATGTTCAAAGAAGGTTACTGGAGTGCCAGCTATCACAACGGTATTCCAGATAGCAGGAGGGAGAAAAGGGGAAAAACAAACGTACACCCTTCCATAACTGTTAGCTTCATGTAGCAGCCAGTCTGAAAAGTGTCACACAACTTCTCTGCTCATCATTTTTAGCACCTCTATCAAAACAGTCACATGGCATTCCTGGTTGCAAAGCAACCTGGGAATATAGTCTTTGAATGGGGAGTCATTGCCACCCCAATAAAATCAGAGTTCTGATCTTTAAGAATAAGAAAAGAATGGTTCTCAGGTGACAACTGTTGTAAGGCAAAAAGAGCTGATACAAGTAAAATGTTTGACCTGGTGCATGACATATAGTAAACACCGGATGAAAGTTGAGAGTAGGCTGAGAGGTAAAATAGCTTCACTTCTGAGTGATCATATAACTGGTTGTCTGTGCTGCTTATGTTAGTCATTTGTGGCTCATCTTTGTTTTTCTCCCATATTCTTCCTCTATCTATGCTATTGTTATTTTGTTTAAATATCTCGACTTTTATTTTTTTATTTTTAATCCTCACACGAGGATATTTTTTCCATCGACTTTTTTATTAGAGAGTGGAAGGGAGAGGGAGAGACAGAGAGAAACACTGATATGAGAGAGACACATGGATTGGTTGGCTCCCACATGCCCCCAACCAGGACTGGGAGCCTGCAACCGAAGTACATGCCCTAGCCCGGAATCAAACCCAGGACCCTTCAGTCCACCGGCCAATGCTCTCTCTATCTACTGAGCCAAATGAGTTAGGGCTCAACTTGGCTTTTAAACTTAAATTGAAGTATACTATTCCCATACAGAGAAAAACCAATGTTTTTCTAATAAAATAAAAAGTACATCTATTAAAATTAAATATTTGCTCTGGCTCTTACCTAAAACCATCTCGCCTGCCACATTTCAGACCACATTTCTCTATCGAACGCTCTGGAATAAATGAGTCCAGGGATTGATTGCCTCCAGTTTGCTTTGGTCATGAATCAATCTTGACTGCTATTTATATGCTTCATCTAACATTGTAAGATGGAGATTATGCCTTAAATATCGTTAGTAATTAGCAAAACTGGCATTTTCTTTAGGTTCAACCAACCTTTAATGAGAATTGATGGCAAGAAGAACATGGTTATGGGACATAACAGAAGGCTGACATTCAGCAGCTTTGCTTTGCTGCCTCTTTTTTTTTTTTTTTTTTTTGTCAAATCAAAGGGTAGATTCATTGGCTGTCCTTGTTACACAATGAGGTGAAAATGTCTCAATTCAGAGCTTCCTAAGCCTTGTCTCTGTTGCTCTCCACCGCCCAGGCAGCCAGCCCAGAGGCAGGGGCAGGCGCAGGCCCACAGACACGGACTAGAGAAGCCAAGTGCTGCTGGTTCACTTTTTACAATGATTCATTCCGAGGGCGTCAGGCACTTCTTGCTTTTCCTTTCACAGCATCTTCCTCTTTTCCAACGCCCTGTAGTTTCCCCAGCTGCGCTCTGAAATGCAGAGGTGTTCTCCTCCAGCCCATCTTCTCCTCCCCGATCATCGCCCCGGCGCTGGCCTGGCCATTCTCCTGGCTGCAGGAGCTGTCAAGCCAGCAATGAGGACTCCACGGGCTTGGCCTTCGGACCTGAATTATGTTGCTTCAAAAATTCAGCCGCATTTTCTTGGGCATTCCCATCAATTTCACTAACCAGGATGATGCCTTCTGTGGCCGGATCGTTCAGAAAGACATCCAGACAGTCAATAAAATCTGTCCCGCGTCCACTCCCCCAGACCTGGGCATGACACCGATTCTGAGACAGGGCCGGGCCTGATGCCAATTTCACATTCTCCCGGACTGATGATCGGGCAGGCGGTTGGGCCGGGTCAGCCTAGACTTTCCCTGGTGCAGGATTCTGTGCTTGACCCGCACCATGTCCTGCTCGGGGGGTCCATTCCACCCTCCTTGGCGGGGCTCAGGTCCGTCAGGCCCAGGTGTGTCTGGCCTCCTTTCCCTGGTGTGGCTCCTCCAACAAGCGTGCTGCCTGTTCCAGCGCCTGCTGGCTCTGAACGGGGCCCTGCTTCCCGGTGAAGCTCTGACAAATAGCCTTTGTGCTTTTATCCACGTACAGAGAGAAGAGGTGTAGGAACCAGCTCTCTCTCTCTCTCTCTCTCTCTCTCTCTCTCTCTCTCTCTCTCTTTTAAGATCGACAGAATCCTATTAAGAGAGAACTATTAAACACAGCATCAGCTTCCGGGTCTTTTCTTTCTGATCTCTCAATGATCTGTGTGTAACTTTTGCTGTCAAACTTCTTGCCCTGACATTCACCGTTCCCCTGCTCCCTCCCTGGCACTTTCAAGCCTCCATGATTTCTCATCTATAAGGCATTGCCCCAGGCAACCACTAACCCTATCATGAGGATACGGTGAGACCACACAGTGTGAGTTCTTGGGCAAGTGAGACGTTCTCTACAGTTTAAGATGATTATCATCTAAGCCAGTGGCCAGCAAACTCATTAATCAACAGAGCCAACTATCAACAGTGCAACGATTAAAATTTCTTTTGAGAGCCAAATGTTTTAAACTTAAACTTCTTCTAATGCCACTTCTTCAAAACAGACTCGCCCAGGCCGTGGTATTTTGTGGAAGAGCCACACTCAAGGGGCCAAAGAGCCACATGTGGCTCGAGAGCCGCAGTTTGCTAACCACGGATGTAAGCCCAAACTGCCTGGGTGTTGAAGAGGTTCCCAGCATGGGCTTCACTGACAGAGTACCTAGCTCATTGCCATCTATGCACTGTGTGACCTGAGGGAAGTTACTGTACCCCTCTGTGCCTCCGTTTCCTCCTTTGTAAGATGAGGATGCCACACAAGGTCATGTGACGATACGATGGGTCGGTACACATGCAGCACCTGGAACAGTGCCTGGCACATAATCCGCTCTCAGAACATCTCAGCCATCATCTTTACTACCTCCTAGTGATAGGTAAGCAGGTCAGGAATCCACCCACATCGCCCTCTGGTGTGCCAGGGTTTCTTTATCCATCTCCCTAACAGACTTGCTCTTTCACACACCAGGGTAGTGGGAAACCAGAAACAAAAAAAATGACAAAACCCAGTATAATCTACTCCCACAGGCCTAGACCCACACAATCATTTCTTAGCAAAAGCTCGCTTTCTTTAGGTATAAATGTTTGGTCAGATGTTCACTCCCTCACACTCCTCTCTGAGGCGTGGCCTGGGACTACGGGAGTGGGTTTATGTAAACTCACTCGAGGTGGAGAAGCTAGTGCCTCCTCACGTTTTGTGACCTCACTGGTCTCACTCTGGACCCCGCCCTGGGGCAACAGTGCTCTGGTCTCAAGCCGGCCTGGCGATGGGAGCCAGCCTGCTGGGGACCTTAGTTGTTACTGGTTCTTCCTCTGAGAGTCCTGCTTCTGCTGAAATCGATGCCTGACAACCACAATGGGGTCCTTCTCCAATTGGTTCGATCTCACCCCGGCTCTTGCCGAAGCTGCTGAGTCTCAGTCACCTTCTCCATCCCAAGCCCAGAAGTCGGCAGAACCGCTGCCCCAAGTTAGAAGCGTGTGTGATGTGACTCCATCGTCATTGTGATCAGTGCAGTACCACCCTAAAATCCCCACTGCATTACCCACACTTCCACGTTGTCAGCTGCCCCATTAAAAAGGCCTCTGTGCTGTGAGACAGTTTGCCTTTACTGTAGCCAGACAACCGAACCACGAAGGAGAACCCAAGTCAGTGTTTAGCTTCCCTGTCTCCAGAGCTGAACTGACATGACTAATGGTCACGATTGACGATGCGGGTGGGACGGCAGTGGGCCTCTGGGGAAACCCTGTGGGCTCCTGCTCCATTGGAAATCTTTACTATGGATTATGTCCCACAGAGGGCCTCTGCAGGAGGAGAGGGAGCAGGGACAGGAACGATGGTTTGCTGCGAAGCCTTGAGCAGGACTGAGGGAGTGCAATGCCACAACTTTAAACCTTTTTTGTTTAAAAAAAAAATTAAAAAGTAGAGAAGAGGGCAGAAAAGGTCTCTTTCAAATAGCATAGGTGATAGATCTATTAGCAGAATATAAAGAAGTATAATTTTTAATTTTCAAGAAATCCTTTTAAGGTATCATTCTTACTTTGACATGGGGAGCCTCTAATTTTCTGGGGCCTAAAGAAATACTACAGCTAAAGGTTCTGGTGAATGAAAACTATTCACATGTAATGAGCACCTCTTGTATGCCAGGCTCTCTGCCAAGAGGGGTCATTTCTCACCAGAACCATTGCAAAGCCTCCTAGCAGCTTCCCCGTTCCCATTCTTACGCTGCACACAGTAGCCAGAGACACATCTGAAACATAGATCAGTCCCCATCACTCCCCTGGTCAACTCCCCACCTCCCAACACTGCCATCACTCTCAGAATAGAGTCCACAATCCTAACCTGGACCTCTTCCTCCCTCAGTGACCTGTCCCCTTCCCACATGACCTCTAACTCCTGCCCCACGGCCCCGCCCTGCCTCACTCTATCCAGCTCCTCTTGCCTCAATGCTGTCATTTAAACACTCCAAGCAGATTCCTGCCTCAGGGCCTTTGCACCAGCTGCTCCCTCTGCCTGGAACTCTCTTCCAGAGAACCACGTGGCTGCTTCCAATACTTCTTTCCATCTCTGCTCAAACGTCACCAAAACAGAGAAGCCACCTACAGAAGACAGCACACAGGCACCCCTCTCTTCCCTGTCTCTCTCCTTGTTTTCTTTTATTTTTCTTCATACCTGATGTGTTATATTCTCATTTTTTTAACCTTATCTTCCCTTGAGAATATCAGCTTCAAGCAAACAGAGATTGTCTGTTTTGTTCGCTGCTACATCCTCATTTGGAACCTAGGACAGCACCTGGCACATAGTAAGTGCTCAGTAAAGGTTGGTTTGGATAAAATCGTTGTCAAAAGGATAAGGAAATGTTAGGTGCTAAGGAGACAGAAAGGTAAGGGCTACAGATCTCTGCCCTTAATGAGCTCACTGTTGGGTTCACAGTTATGTTCTTTCTCCAACTGAAGAAGTTAAAATCGGAGGCAGAAGTCAATTCCAAGGCCTCGCACACTCACATTCAAAAAGTGAACAAACATACTGGTGCCTGAATCACGTTTTCTAAACTATCTGGTAAGTCCAGTCCATCTAGTAGTGTGCACAAGAACGATCGTGTTAGGTTTTGTGTCTCCTTAAAAACCAGTCTGTCACCACTCACAGGAAGTGGCCACATGACTTCTCTGTCCCATGATGGAGGCAAGCGTCTAGAAGCTACTTAATAACGGATAGGTGACTTTCTGCAAATATCAGTCCCAAGGAAACAGAAGTGATGTGTCTTTAAATGGGATGTACCTTTTCTAACTGCAAGAAGGTCAATAAGATTTATGGTTTACCTAACGTGTAAAGTACTTCACTTTATAGCGGTTCCCCCAGAGAGCTGGGGAGAATACTCAATAACCTTTCTTCCACTGAGGCAAGTAAAATAATCATTACTATTAGAAATGCAGTTTTCTATGGACACATGTAATATCTTAATCAATAAAAAAATATTTTTAAAAAAAAGAAAGGCAGTTTTCCCATGAAAGTTGAGGAGCGTGCCATGAAACTGACATCAATGATAAATCTCCTCTCTAGTGGGTGTTTTTTTTTTATTGTTGTTATTAATCCTCACCCAAGAATATTTTTTAGAGAGAATGGAAGGGAGCGGGGAGAGAGAGGGAGAGAGAGAGATATGAAACATCAATTGGTTGCTTCCCACATAGCCAGGGATCGAACCTGAAACCCAGATACATGCCCTTGACCAGGAATCAAACCCATGACCCCTCAAGTGCGCAGGCTGACACTCTAAACACTAAGCCACACCAGCCAGGGCTCTCATGGTTTGCTTTAATGGGGGTAATGTGATGAAGATACTCTCTCACTATAACTGGTTGTGTGGTAAAGTGATTTTTAAAAAATCACTCACCCTCTGATAAACCCACTTCTTCTATTATTTGTCCCCATGGAAGCTATCATGAGATAATTTAGCTTTGAGCACAAACCAGGGCCTGTTGGTGAAATATCAACCAACAATTGTATAGCAGGGCCCCTGCAGACCCTAACTCAGGACATAGTTTTCAAATGTCGCCTATGAAAATATCTCCAAGGATTTCAAGTCAGATCAACTCAATATCTAACAGGAGGATTTCTTGGACAAATTTCAAGATGTAAAGTACTATAGGCCTTTGTATCATACTTTATAATTTCTGAGGTGCTTTTGTCAACTCACTCAAGTTTTACAACTCAGCGTCTGAGACATTATTATCCCTATTTTAAAATGTTAATAAATGACAAAACTTGGGCAAGAACCTCGATTTTATATTTTACAAGTCCAGCAGCCTTTCAGATTGAAGAATCAGAAGGAGACTATTAAGTACGAAGATTTAGAACGGGGACATTCACCCATCTTGGGTACAACTGGCTTATCCCAGAAACAATATGTGCCAACTCTTTGAATTATATGTATCCTAAAAATCCCCAGCATTCAGCAGGAAAATGTCACTCTGACATGGTTTGTTTGGGCTGCAGCACTGGAGCAGTTTGAGTTAATCTTTTCCCTCCCTTCACAGGACTTTGTAGAGCTTTGTGCTCGTTACTATGTGGGATACAGGAAAGCAGATATTATAGATTTTGCCCTTCAAGTTTTTATTGCTTAATCAGGGTAAGAGGAGGGTAAAGACACACAGTGTGAAACCACAGCTTGAGAGAGCGGAGTCTGAATTTGCAGTCTCTGTTTTTGATGTTTAGGAAAACTCATATAAAATATAGTTTGCATCGCTTGGCAGAAGAGCCATGAACCACTGCTTTCTTGTCATGGGTCAACTTTTTCAACACGGAGAAAAGATTGTTCAAGGGACTGGGATCTTTCTCGCGTCCTGCATTAGGAAGCACAACTCCTGTGTGAGAGACGAAAAAGTGGGAAGAAACAAGAGGACTGGGTGAAGCTGTAAAAAAGAAGGATCTCACCAAAACTAGTTTGACTCAGTGGATAGAGCGTCAGCCTGCAGATCAAAAGGTCCCAGGTTCGATTCCGGTCAAGGGCATGTACCTTGGTTGTGGGCACATCCCAATAGGAGGTGTGCAGGAGGCAGCTGATCGATGTTTCTCTCATTGATGTTTCTGACTGTCTATCTCTCTCCTTTCCTCTCTGTAAAAAAATCAATAAAACATATTTTTTGAAGAAGAAGAAGAAGAAGAACGAGGAGGAGGAGGAGGAGGAGGAGGAGGAGGAGGAGGAGGAGGAGGAGAAGAAGAAGAAGAAGAAGAAGAAGAAGAAGAAGAAGAAGAAGAAGAAGAAGAAGAAGAAGGAGAAGAAGAAGAAAGAGGAGGAGGAGGAGGAGGAGGAGGGAGAGGAGGAGGAGGAGAGGGAGGAGGGGGAGGAGGGGGAGGAGGGGGAGGAGGGGGAGGAGGGGGAGGAGGAGGAGGAGGAGGATCTCTTACCCTTTGAGACAGCATGGATGGCCCTGGAGAGTATTATGCCAAGAGAAGTCAGCCAGTCAGAGGAAGACATATACTACATGATTTCACTTATATGTGGAACCTAATGACCAAAACAAACAGATGAAAAAAATGGGACCGTAGTCATGGAAGCATGCAACAGACTAACAGATCTCAGATGGAAGGGGTGGGGAGGACAGGTAGAGATGAACCAAAGAACTTCTATGCATATATGCATAACCAATGGACACAGACAACAGTGTGGGGAAGACCTGGGGTGGGGCGGGAGTTGGGTGGAGGGAGCAAAGGGGAAAAAATGGGGGACATCTGTAATATTCTCAACAATAAAAATAACTTTAAAAAAAAGAAGACTGGGTGAGTCCATCACCAGGGTATGGCTTCCAAATTCCACTGTGATAGGAGAAAGCCATTCTTTTCTCCCTTCAACAAACATTGACCGAATGCCTCCTTTGAATGAGGCAACGTGGTAAGCTCTAGAAAGACACATACAAGAATAAAAACTTGTTTCTATCTTCATGGAGCATGGCAGAGACCACATTCTGGGGTTTGTTTGTTATCCAGTGAGCAGATTCTTTTGTGTGCATGTGGAAATTTCTGGCCCTATGAGAGGAAAATACGTGTGAGAATGAAGTCCGGTTCTGAAGTTCAAAGAGAAAGTCTGAGGTCACATTGAGAGTCAAACCTCTCCTGCAGGTTGACCAGTTAATAACTTAATAGATCACCTTTTTAAATATGTAGCCAGATTGTGTAGAGCTTTGCAACTGAAAGCATCATTTGTGTGGCACTAACAGTTTCGGTTCATTAGATTTTCCTTTATTCTGGTTTCTTTTCCTTGCTCAAAATCCTTCTGATGTTTTTCCTCCCCTTGCCCTTCTTAGACATCATTTCTAGCCTCCTCTTGGATAAAAGGTCAGTGGTCTCCCCACTTTCTCACAGGTATCACTTATTCCCATTGACATTTACACTTGAGTAAACCTTAAACTTCTCTGACCTTTTGGGGAAAGCTAGATTTTAAAGAGATATTTTCTCTGTTTTAAAACAGTACACTCTTGTTGCTTTTCTTTGCTAAAGGCCACATCATTCCTAGGTAACTTGGATTTCTTGTGCACCCACTTAGACTTTCCTTCCCCATGTAGAATGAGGCCCTGCTTCTTTCCTTTCCCCTGCAGTGTGGTTGCAATGTATGTAGACATGTGGGAGCTACTTGACAATGAGTTTAAAATATATTTCTCACACACCACTCTTAGTCATGTACAATAAGCAAAGGAATGAATCAGCCCTGATATGTTCCATTTGGGGTAGAAAATGAAAAACAACCGATGTAGGAATTTGAGCAGGAAACTGCTAGATACAAGTCTGAAGTCTGGCCTTGCTCACAGACTCAGTTCTGAGTGAGAAAGACACGTTGAGCCCTTCCCTTGACTGACTTTGGGGAATCCATAGGCAAAAGAGGAATAAGAAATAGATTACAAGTTCACCCACTGGTGATCCTAAGAACATTTTCAGTCCATCTGCCTGGAAATAAATCCAAATTCCTCTATCCACTGGGAGTTGGAGCTTCACACTTGACCTCTTGTCCACTGTTCAGCTCCATCAGGCACTTCCTGCAGTCATTTGTCTTGCAAAGGCCCCTCGGGTGGAGTCTCCTTCAGGCACTGTACTGCATGCTTTACCCCTGTAACTCTTACAATGAGTCAGAAAGGTACCTTTACAATGGGCATGATCACAATGTGCAAGGAAACCAGGGTGTGGAGGGTTAGGAACTTTCCTAGGGCCCTTCCACTCATGAGTGGTAGACCTAATCTCCAAACTGAGATTACTCTGAAGTCATAACCAGGGTGTTTAACTACTCATGGTACTGAGTTCCCTCCCTTCACATACACCAAGGGGCCTAGGCTGATAAGGCACGCAATTAATTTCTTAAACATTTTATAATAGAGGAGAACCAAGATGGCGGCATAGGTAAAACACCTATCTTGCCGTCATGCTCAGCAATTTTAATACTACAACTTAACGAAAGAACAAACACCTTCCAGAATCACCAGAAAGCTGGCCGAGTGAAAATTCCACAAATAAAAGTGAAGATAAGACACTGTGACTCGGAGGAGCGGCGGCGGACGGCGTTGAAAGATTCGCGCAGAGAAAGGTTTTGGAGCGCACGCGCGCAGCAGAGAGGGCGGGCGGCTGAAAACCGGCCAGTTTTCTAGAACGGGGAGACAAAGATGTCCCACTGGACTGATTCTCCAGCTCTGGATGAAGTCCAGGGAACCCACTATCATACGGGGTGAAAACTGGACAGTGGGAGGGCACGCCGAAGCTCGGGTGCTGCAGGGTCTCCCGGCTTGTGGAGAAGGCAGCTTGCATGAACAGCTCAGCTGCGTGACCGAGCAGAGAGCGCTCGCGACTTGCTCTCTCATTCGGAAAACCGTCAGTCTGCTTTGTTTTATGACCCTGGGTGAGACATTGGGTGTGCAGACTCATTTGAGGAGAGTCTGAATTCCCTGGCAGCCGGTGGAGCTCAGCAGCAGCTCTCTCTCTCAGAGGTGCTGGCAGCCATTTCCCCTGGAGCAGAGTCCCTGGGGCTGCATAGGGCAGAGCTAATGCTGTCTGCTTGGCCCAGAGACTCCGCCCATCCAACCTGAGCACAGCTGAGCTTCACAGACAATTGGCCTGGAGGTCAACCCCTCCAAGTGCTAACAACGATTAACCTGAGCTTAACTTCAGCAAGACTGTGCAACCCATATCCACCTCAGGTAACTGGGGAGGCTGAGCCACTGTCCCTAGTAGGAAGTCTACCACAAAAAGCTAATTGACCAACTCAGGGAAGCAGCCACCATGCAGAGACATGGAAAGAAATCAGATGTGAAAGAAATGGAAGAAAAAAAACACCTGGACATGGAATTCAAAACCACAGTTATAGGGCTTCTCAAGAGGCTCCAATAAAAGGTCGAGGCCTATAAAGAAATAAGCGAGACCACAAAGGAAATGATCAAGACCAACGTGGAAATGAATGAGTCCTACAAGGAAATGAAGGAGACCCTCAAGGATATAAAGGAGACTCTCAAGGATATGAAAAAGGACCAACCAGAAATTAAGCATACACTAACTGAAATAAAAAATATTACACAAAGACCTAAAAGTGCTCTGGAGCACCCCAAGAACCAAGTTAAAGGTTTGAAATACAAAGAGGGAAAATCCACTCAGCTGAAAAAGCAAGAAATCAAAAGAATCCAAAAAACTGAAGATAGTGTAAGGAGCCTCTGGGACAACCTCAAGCATACCAACATCCGAATTATAGGGGTGCCAGAAAAAGAGAGAGAGCAAGACAATGAAAACCTATTTGAAGAAATAGTGACCAAAAACTTCCCACACCTGGTGAAAGAAATCGACTTAGGAGTCCAAGAGGAGCACCGAACCCCAATATATAGGAACCCTAAGAGGACCACACCAAGGCACATCATAATTAAAATAAATGCCAAGAGCAAAAGACAAAGAGACAATATTAAAAGCAGCAAGAGAGAAACAGTTGGTTACCTATAAGGGAGCACCCATACGATTGTCAGCTGATTTCTCAACAGAAATGATGCAGGCCAGACAGGAGTGACAAGAAATATTCAAAGTGGTGAACAGCAAGAATCTACAACCAAGATTACTTTATCCAGCAAAGCTATCATTCAGAATTGAAGGCCAGATAAAGTGCTTCGCAGATAAGAAAAAGCTGAAGGAGTTCATCACCACCAAACCAATATTATATGAAATGCTGAAAGATATTCTTTAAGAAGAGGAAGAAGAAAAAGATAAAAGTGTAAATTAGGAACAACAAATACACATCTATCAATAAATGAATCTAAAAATCAAGTGAATTAATAAGCTGATGAACAGGATATACTGGTGAATGTAACAGAATCATGGACATAGAGAGTGAATGGACTGACAACTCTTGGGGAGAAAGGGGCTGTGGGAAGTGCAGCAAGAGACTGGACAAAAATCATGCAACTATGGGAGAGGACAGTGGAGGGGGGTGAGGGCGAAGGGTGGGATGGGTACCAGGTGGAGGGGAACTATAGTGGGGGGAAAGGGAACAATGTAATTAATAAACTGAACAATAAAGGTTAAAAAAAACATTTTATAATAGGACATACCCATAAGCGCAAGGACCAATCTCACTTGGAGTGAGTTCATCTATAATAATAAAAGCATAATATGCTAATTAGACTGGACGACCTTCCTGACAAAGCCCAGGCTGTGAGGAAAGCCCAGGTTCTGGTTGCCAGAGGGAAGCTGGTGCCAGCAGCCAGGGGAAGGAAGGCCTACTCTTGCACAAGTTTCATGCATCAGGCCTCTAGTGCTGTTATAATAGTTCTTCTGGGGAACTATTGGGGGTGGGAGGTAGTGCTATAATCATAATCTTTTAGGGCCACCACCTCCCTCTGGGGCAGCCTGACTTCAATCCAGGGCCCCATCAATGAGGAATCTCAGGTCCAGAGAGAGGCAAGGACTTTCTCAAGATTAGGATTTGAGCTTCCCAATTCCCAATCCAATGTTCTACTCATATAAGCAAGAAAAAACTCTTCTCTCTCTACGTTCAAAAGAGAATTGGTTCACCCCTAACCTAAAATTTTAGACCATATCTTTTATCTTCATTTCTTTCCTCTTGGGCCTGAATTCAAATAATTGGGAAAGGGTGAAAGGGCAAAAAAATCATCAAAAGAGGAAATTCCGATAATACAATTCGTGCCACATGAAAAGGTCAAATGGTGCTGTTTCAGTCTGTAATAGGCTACAATTTGAGAAATCCCACCCATGAAATACCAGGCAATTGCCTGATCTTTTTAGTTGTGGCTGCAAGTGCTTTGATTCTTGGGACACTCTATATTTATATCTTAAAAATAAACATAAAAAGTATTTCTTGGTATAAAATGTAACCTCCACGCATGTGTGGGGGACATTGTTTGTTGGTGGTTTGGTTTGCTGGTTGTGTTTCGTTTGACTGCCAAATATCCAAATGTCCTTCCTATGGTTTCAAATTCCCTTCTTAGGAAACTTGATGGGAGGCAAGATCCACCTCCCACTATAGAAGCGAAGAGGCAAGACCAGCCTCCCTTGCAGCTAGATCATAAAACCTGGGCTGCATAAAGACTTTCTTGTCACCTCTTTCTACATCCCAGTTTACATCTAAAATGTAATTGCTTCACTATTTCTTATAACATGGTTAGTAGTTTATATAATTCTCTCTTTTTTTCTCCCCTTTATTTTATTTTTCTTCCATCACTATTTTCTCCCTATATACCCCCTTGGTCATTGAATTGTTGTGAGGCTATACTGAAATAACAAATCTAAAATGCCCATGAAAAATAATTTATTTTTAAAATAAATAAAATGCCTAGAACATAGTAGAAATACAATTATTATTTATTGCAATATTTTCAACACATACAGAAAATTCTAGACTTCTATGGTAAAAGTTAGTAAACATTGGTAATGAGTGCCATTAGACTAAGAAGCTTGGAAATTGGGAGGTAGCACCTCGGACAGCTCTAAAGGCTTCCCGGCTTTCCTGCTGCTGTTAGAATACAAAGCACCGTATTTTCCAGCCTCACCTCTCTGTAGAGAAAACGTCAGTGCTCTCTGATGCCTTACAATTACGGGATTGCCAGTCTCCAAGAAGAGGGACATCATTGTCTATTAGGGATCTGTAATGTATGTCATGATCTAACTAGCTCTCTCACTGCAGAATAACAATGAATGTAATGTTATGTTATTAAACAATGTTACCTCCAATAAATTTATTAACAATCAAGTAAATGAATAAATAAATAATACATACAGGGGTAGGCAAAAGTGGGTTTATAGTTGCTTGTGTGGGAAATAATATGATAACAAATCAATAATAATGCAGGAATAAAATGTGTGTTTCAGGTACTCACACTGTAAATCTTCTTTTGCACCACCATGTATAAAGAATCTAAGCTCTAAGTCAGCCCATGATTTTAATTCCTTGCTTCCCCACTCATTAGTTGTATGACAATAGACAAGTTGTGTGGTATCTTAGTACCTCATTTACCTTCTCTATTAAGTGGGAATAATTTTAGTAACTACTTTATAGAATTTTAGTGAAGTCGAAATATATTTATATATCTACACTAATAAAAGAGTAACATGCTAATTGACCATACCTTTGTGATGCCCACTAGCCAATCAGGAGTGAGTATGCAAATTAATCCAGCAGGTTAATTTGAATATGTAGTCATAGGTGTTCTGCACCACCCCAGCCACTCTGAGCAGCAGGGGAAGACAGAAAGACACTCCCAGCCAGAGAAGAAAGATAGCTCTGGTCATAGCAAAGGCCCATTCTTGCATGAATCATCAAGCCTCTAGTAGTGTTTGTAACAGCCTACCATGCAGCAAGGCTTCACTAAATATTAGCTGTTAGCTGCTGCTGTAAGGCTATAGACTGGTTCTCTCTTGCCCTTGCCATAGACTCAGGTGACCCCAAGAAAGGCCTTTTGTTTCCTCAACTGTAAAACCAGAGAGTTGGACCAGAACAGATATTTCTAACATGGATTACATAGAACCTGAAAACTTCCATCATGTATCCAAATACATTCCTTTTCTATTTAACTCTGTTTCTTTGTTCAGTCATCCTTGGGTGTGGTCAAGCGTCAGAATTGGAGGGATCTGGGGGTCCTGGACACCATAACCCAGCCCTTCAGCTCAGGTCCCTGATTTCACTACTTTAAATATTGGGTGAAAAAACAACATTAGGTTTTCATCATTCCTCTGGACCTAGGTTTTCTGAGCCTCCCTCCGGCTTCACTACAATACCAACACTAACTGTTGAAGGAGAGGCCTCAAAAACAAGGGAGGAGGCATCAGGAATAAGTTTACCCAGGCCATTGCCCTGCTCTCTGCAATCCATCAAGCTCTTCCTTGGCCTCTCCAGCTATTCATGTCAATAACACCAGAGTGTTGCTCTAAGTGGCAGGATGGCCCTCATATTTCAGTCTTCTGTTGTGCCTTTCTTACTGAGAGTCCCTGAGACAAAGCCATGCAGCCCTGCAGCCCTGTTTGCAGACCTGCTTATGAGTTTCCCCTTTAGTCCCCTGCATCTTTGCTCAAGTGCTTTTAGAAGTGTTATAAACCCAAACAGTTTCCTGGCACACTGCAGCTTCTAACATGAGATCATGGCTTTAAATCTCAAAATCACAGTATCCCTGGTTATTAATAGCAGGGGATTTCAGCTCAACACAATGCTTTGGTAGACTGCCAGCAATCCAAGTTTAACATCCGCCAGGGTGTGAAATTAAAAGAAAAAAAATCCTAAAAGCCTAAGAATTTCTGTTCATTTGAACTAGAGTTTTAACTCCTTCTCTACGATTTCCATTAGCTATAAGATCACTGCTCTAATGGTTCAGGATCAATTTTTTTACTGCTCCTAGGGCAAATGACTATGCCTTACTTGTAGCCTTAGTGACTCATGTATAGTAAGTGCTTGTAGGAGATTGGATTATTGCTCAATAATAGTCACTTTCTCCTGTTCACTTTCATAGGAGGAGTAAGTGTCGTTGATGTTGGGTTTGGCCATGTGTCTTGCTTTGGCCAATAGGATGCTAACAAATGAGCTACAGCCAAGGCTGAAAAGGTGCTCATGCAGTTGGATCTGCTCCCTTGGATCTCTGCCATAACCATCAGAAGAAAATGTCTAAGCTAACTCACTGGTCCCAGGAGGAGTATAAGAATAGGATGTGCAGAACTCCATGGCTCCTGCTGAGCCCAGACTGTATCTGATACATTTGAAAAGTTAATAGATACAACCCATAATTTGTTATTATTACTTAACACCAGGTTAAAGGACAAAATCTTCCAATTTTGCTATTTTCTCTCTTTCCTGCACTGAACTTGTCTCCACCCCACAAATAAGAAAACTACCCCTTTTGAGAAAGACAGGGCTGTCCTAAAGTCATACTGAGCTGGAGGAAAACTCCTCAGAATTTATTAGAATTCCCAATAAGCATATAATTGAACATATTTTTACCACTGTGTTAAAACTGGACTGAAAATTAAAAATTCATTACCTACTTCAGAAGCTATGTTTTAGCTCCCTGGAAAAGCTTCTTAATCCACTCAATGTAGCCAAAATAAAAACATGAAAATTACCAAATCAGGTCAGATCCCTAGTACCCTTCAGCACGGAGTTCTCAGACAGTTGAATAAAACAAAGTTGCCCTTGATGAAGCAAAAGACCCCTAGTTGCCCTTAATAAATCATCCTGAATCTGTCACTCAAGTCAACTTCTGATAAAAGTATCTGGTACCAGACTTTCCCTATGCCACAAAAATAAATAAATAAATAAATAAATAAATAAATAAATAAAGTAAAATAAAAATAAAAATAAAAAACTGGCTAGGTCTTTTCTGACTAAGCAGAAAGACCTAACCAGTTTGGCTCAGTGGATAGAGTGCCGGCCTGTGGACTGAAGGGTCCCAGGTTCAAATCCAATCAGGTGCACATGCCCAGGTTGCAGGCTCTATCCCCAGTATGGGGCATACAGGAGGCAGCTGATCAATGGTTCTCTCTCATCATTGATGTTTCTATCTCTCTCTCTCTACCTCTCCCTTCTCTCTGAAATCAATAAAAATATGTTTTTTTAAATGACAAATTAAGGAAGCCACTTTTCTCAGGCATTGGACAATAGTACAAGAAATGCAACTCTTAACAGACAGGAAACTCTGCTGTGCTGCAAACCCCCCCCCCACCAGCAGCAGCAGCAGCAGCAGCAGCAGCAATAAATATGCCTGGGGACAATCCTAAATGAGGCACAATAAGCTGACATCCAAGCCAAGCATGGTGGTCCTGCTCAGCTGGACAAAGATCGAGGTTTGGGCAGCTGAAACTGCTAGAAACTATGGGGCAGGGCACTGAGAGGAGAGAATTACAACAGAAGACACCCCAGAAGTTTATGTTGGGGTCCCAGTCCAAGGGCTGAGCACACATGTATTGGATGAAACAAGGCTTACCTGAGACTGGCTGCTGTAAGTTTAAGAATAGGAATGTAATACTGGAGTCTAGATGATGCTGAAAATCCAGCCTGACTAAGTAGAAAGACCTCTTAACACCTCATTTCCTCCCAAGTCTACAAGCTGACATAGCAGAAAGTTTGCCTCTATGCGTAAGGACCGTGTCTACTCTAGGCCTGCTCTAACAAAACCTAAAACCAAGTCTTAACAAACCCAAGGGGGAAAAAGCTCAGAATCTGGTTCCCACCAAATTAGAGGGGCTTGTGAACTAGCTATGTTGGGTTTTTCACAGATACGGCATAACAAAATGTAAAACCAAGGTTTCACAATTATGAGGTGATAACCCAATCATTGAACGGCCTATTGAAATCAAAGGTAAACCATCTTCTGAGAGAGATTACAGAATGAGAGCCTACAAAATGTCATCAATGAGCAGTACACAATAAAATATTGTAAGACGTGAAAAATAAGGCCAGAAAAATGTAACCATTGTAAAGAAAAATCGTTCAAGAGATACCGACACCCAACAGAAATGAAAACTGACATTTACACAAAAACCTGTACACACTTGTTTAAAGCAGCTCTACTCCTAATTACCCAAACCTGAAAACAGCTCAAATGTCCTTCAGTGGGTGAACAGACTAACAAATATTTGCATGTCATCCAATAGAATGCCCCTCAACAATAAAAAGAAATGAGGTATTGGATCCTCACAATAGGGATGACTCTCACAGGCGTGATGCTGAGAGAAAGAAACCAGCCTCAAAAGTTGCATACTGCACACTTCCATTTATATTACATTTGAGAACAGGCAATATCATAGCTACAGAGAACAGAGCAGTAGTTGTCAAAGTTTACAGGTGAGGGAGGGCTTGACTACAAAGAGGCAGCACAAGGGAATTTTCTGGATGCTGGACTAATGCTACATCTTGATGGTGGGGGTGGTCACAAGAACCTATATGTGTGTTAAAACTCATAGAACTACACACCAAAAAGTAAATTTTACTATATGTTAATTTCTAAAATAATGAAAAAAGTCTGCAAAGAAATGGGATATAAAGGAAATATTATATTGTTTAATATATTTTTATTAATTTTAGAAAGGAAGGCAGAGGGAGAGAGAGATAGAAACATCAATGAGAGAGTATCATTGATTGGCTGCCTCTTTCAGGCCCCACACTGGGGATCGAGCCTCCAACCTGGGCATGTGCCCTGACCAGGAATAGAACCATGACCTTCTGGTTCATAGTTGATGCTCAATCACTTAGCAACACAGACTGGGCCGATTTGTAGAGTCTTTTTTTAAATAAATCTTTATTTATTTAAGATTTATTCAGATTATTACAATTGTCCGCCCCCCCCCCCCCGTAGCTCTCCTCCACATGGTTCCCACCACTCACACACACACACACACACACACACACACACACACACACACACACACCCGCTGCTGCTGTCCTCATCCATAGGTGTACAATTTTTGTCTGTTCTCTTCCAGCACCTCCTACACCCTTTCCCCCCCCCCCAAAGAATTGTTAGTCCACTCCTTTTCTCTGCCCCTGATTCTATTATATTCACCAGTTTATTCTGTTCATCAGACTTTTTTATTCACCTGATTTTTGGACTCACTTATTGATAGATATGTATATGTTGCTCATAATTTTTATCTTTACCTTTTTTCTTCTTCCTTTTCTTAAATAATACCTTTCAGCATTTCATATAATACTGGTTTGGCGGTGATGAACTCCTTTAGCTTTTTCTCACCTGTGAAGCTTTTATCTGCCCTTCAATTCTGAATGATAGCTTTGCTGGGTAGAGTAATCTTGGTTGTAGGTTCCTGCTATTCACCACTTTGAATATTTCTTGCCACTCCCATCTGGCCTGTATAGTTTCTGTTGAGAAATCAGCTGACAATCGTATGGGTGCTTCTTTGTAGGTAACTAATTGTTTTTCTATTGCTGCTTTTAATATTCTCTCTTCGTCTTTTGCCCTTGGCATTTTAATTATGATGTATCTTGGTGTGGTCCTCTTTGAATTACTTTTGTTTGAGGTTCTTTGTGCTTCCTGGACTTGTAAATCTATTCCTTTCACCAGGTGGGGGAAGTTTACAGTCATTATTTCTTCAAATAGGTTTTCAGTATCTGACTCTCTCTCTTCTTCTGGCACCCCCATAATTCTGATGTTGGTACACATGAAGTTGTCTCAGAGGCTCCTTATACTATCTTCATATTTTTGAATTCTTTTTGCTTTTTGTTTTTCTAGTTGGGTGTTTTTTGCTTCTTTGACTTAATTATTGCGATCCTTTGGTCTGCTGTTGGATCTCTGAATGTTATTTTTTTATTTCAGTCAGTGTATGCTTAATTTCTGGTTGGTCCTTTCTCATATCCTCGAGAGTCTCACTAAATTTATCGACCTTTCCTAGAAAATTCTTGAAAAACCTTATAACCATGGTTTTGAACTCTATATCCAGTTGTTTGCTTTCTTCCATTTCTTTCATTTGCGACCTGTTCTTTGTCTCTGCATTTTGGCTGCTTCCCTGAGTTGATAGAGTGGCTTTGTGTGCTAGGTGTCTTATAGGGCCCAGTGGCTTAGCTTCCACAGTTACCTGAGGTGTACACTGTAGGTACACCCCTTTGTAGGCTATGTGCACAGTCTTGTTATAGTTAAGCCTTGATTGTTATTGGTATCACTGAGAGGAATTGCCCTCCAGGTCAATTTGCTACGAGGATCAGCTATGTCTACCCTGGGAGAACGTCTGTGCTGTAGACACCCTTATGAAACAAGATTTACAAAAGCCTCTGTGCTCAGCTTGGAAGGGGCAGAGTCTCAGGGCAGAGCCAACAGCAATGGCTTCCCGTCAGCCCTACCCTAAGAGGCTCCCATGTCTCAGTCTTCCGCAGTAATCGCTGCAAGCATCTCTGATAGAAAGCTGCCCTCAAGTTTCACCTGCTGCCAGACAGTCTAGTTTCTCCCCAAATGAGTCTGGGTCCCCAGAATCTCACCAGAAACTGGAGTTCAGAGCAGTCAGGACCTTCTTTCTCCCTTCTGATTAAGAAAGCCAGCTGAGTACTCAGTTGCCAGCCCTCTCTGCACTCTCGCCTCTGTACCTCTGCCTTCTACAGCTCTTGTGAGTCTCAGTGTGATTTTCTCATTTTTTCTAGTTGTAGAATTTCCAATCAGCCAGGCTTCCTATGGTTCTGGATGATGTCCGTTTTGTCTTTTAGTTGTAGTTTTGACATTGTTGTGTGAGGCAGCAGTTTAGGTGTTTACCTATGCTGCCATCTTGGTTTTTCCGAGCTGTAGAGTCTTTTTTTAAAAATACATATTTTTTTGATTTTACAGAGAGCGATAAAGAAACCTCACACTTCATAACCCTTACTGGGGCTTGACAACCTGGGGATTCACCCTGACCGGGAATTGACTCAGAGACCTCTTGGTTCTGACTCAACTAACCGAGCCACAGTGGCCCGGCTGTGGAGTCTTTCTTTAAAAGGAGTTTTGTTTCACATCCTTGCCAATATCCAGGGCTAATAGTCTTCCTTTTAACTCTTTTTTAATTAGTCTTTCATTGTATTTCTCTGAAAATTAAATGTACATCTACCCCATAAACCCAGTTTCACTCCTAAGTACTTACCCAAGACAAATAAAAAATGCAACCAAATTTGTATAAGAATGTCCATAGCAATTTCATTTCTTCAAAGCAGCCCCAAACTGGAAATAACCCAATGTCCATTAATACGAGAATAGATAAATAAATGTTTCTATAGAAGTGTTTTTCTTGACTCAGCCAAACACTTCTCCATTATTGCCAACCTACTATGTGTCAGGGACTATATTAGGCAGGGAATGAGCAGCCTAATGAACCTGACAATTATCTTTTCCCTGCAGGGGGCATAAGAAACCAGTGCAAAGCCTTTTTAAAAGCATCATTGCGCTTTTAATGTCTGGGAATATGCATTCTCAATAATCACCATTCCACTGGAAGGATCCCCCAGAGAAGCTCCTTATTGTCCCACAGATTGCATATCTTGTGAAAAGAAATTTTTAAAAATAAGCATTAGTTTGACAAGGCTGCATATTTGTTCAGATTAGAAGCTGCTTACAATAAGGCCTATAAACGCAGAATTAATAAAAATGGGTGCTGGGTGTTAAGGCCAATACTAGTCCTAAATATAAAACAAAGGATTCAGGAACACATTGTGTATGGAACATTTAGCATTACTTTGCATAAATGGATTTATTTAGGAGGTATATTTTCTGAGACTTCTGCATTTCCTTTGGATTCTTTGGTCAAGGAATACCATCTTCTCTGGGTATAAAATTTGGAGGTCACAGCTAAGATCTTTGGGAACTCTGCAGGCCTTAGTCATGTTCTCGCTTAGATATTCAAGCAAAAAAAAGGGGAGGGGGAAGAAATTAACTTGATTTGTGTCCTTTGAAAATAACCTCTTTTCTTTCTTTTCTCTAATGTTCCATTCAGAAGCTAGATCGTGAAATGTAAAATCCTTACCAGGGTTTGTCTTGACACAGATTCTATTAAAGGTTTGCCTGGAAAGCCTAGGAAACATGTTCCATCCAAGTGTTTTTTGAGTTTTGCAAACATTCTATTGTTCCTTCAGTCATTGCTTATAATCTCTTTCTCTGTATCTTTCATTCAAAATTCCTACTACTTCTAGGTTACATTTGTCACCTCTGGCTTCCGTATCTTTTCCTCTTTTCATCTTTAGCACCCTGCTCTGCATGCTGGGGACCTGGTAACATGTACCCCCTTAGCCATGACATTTTCTACAGCGTAGTCTCCACTTCCCCTGCTTTAATCAACAGTCCCAGCTCTCATTCTCATTTCAGGCATTTTCATGTCTCTTCACCCCAGACATTTTAAGAAATCATACTTTATCTGTTTATCTTATTCAGAATAAATTATCTCCTCAATTTTACTTCTGTTCCTCAGGAGTTCTATTCCAAGCAAAGACCTTTCCTCTGCGTCTCGGCCTCCTCACTTGCCTTCCCTCATGGCGTATCTCTCCCCCCCCCCCCCCATCAATAGGAGAATGGATATATAAATGTTTATATAGAAGTGTTTTTCTTGACTCAGCCAAACACTCAACCATTATTGCTAACCAACTGTGTGCCAGGCACCATGTTAGGCAGGGAATGAGCAGCCTAATTAACCTGCAATTATCTTATTTCTAGAAATATGTGTCCTTTTCCCTGCAGGGGGCACTAAGAAACCAATGCAAATCCTTTCTAAAAGCATCATTTGGAGGATGGGTGCATGGTGTCCATGCAATCTCTATGGCTCCAGCTTTCCTGTGCTCTGGTTTGGAGAGACTCTTGCTCTCTTAAATCTGCTGCTCACAGAGAAATCTTAGCATGACAAAGAGTGACAAAACAAGCCACGTGGCAGTAAGGATTATTTTGAGCTAAAGGCACTTTTCAAAGCAGGTGCGAGAAGGGCATTCTACTCTTCCCTTTTCTTCCTGGAAACAGGACATAAAAACTCCCCCGTGTCAGGAGAAAAGAAAACTCTTCAATGGGGAATCACAACTGGAGAAGTCTTCGCCAACAGCCCTTGTGTAAACAATTCTTATCTGACCTTAGCCTCCCCACATAGGTTAGTCACATTTCCACAAGAGCCTCTCTTGGTTCAACCCAATGTAAAAACATTTAGGATTTGCCACTGCTTTGGGTCTTCACTTCCTTACGGCAGCTCCCTGGGCACATCAAATGTCTATGAAATACATTTGTATGCTTTTCTCCAGCTCAACTGTCCTACATCAAGTTAATTCTTAGATTTAGCCTCCCCGTCCCCCATCAAAGAAAAAAAAAAAAAAAACTCCAACATAGTGGAGGGAAGATTTTGCCTCCCCTGCAGCTACAGGTTCCTAACTCAAATGCCCTCAAGCTTGGGAGGGGAGTTGAAAGCCCAGGAAGTACAGGGTCCTGGTGCTGAGTCAGGGCACCACTGCACAGCCCTATTTGAAAACCTGGATGCTTCAGCAAAAGAAATTGTTTATATATTAACTACTTTGGAAATTTTTTTTAAAACTTGGTCCAAGCCAGCCACACAACACACACATGTACTAGTAGCCAAGACCAGCTGCTTGCTGAGATGATGAGCCCTCCTGACCTGGATTTTGCTTAAACAGACCCAAGTAGGCTCCCCTCATAGCTCAGAGACAAATGTGCTCACAGCAGGAACTCCGAGATGGGCTTCCAGCATCAAAGGTGGGAGATGGAAGTTGGGTTGCAACATATTCCAATCCTAGATCTAAGTTTCCTTCACCCTTTCACTCCAGCTGAGAAACTCCTCCCCTCAGCCCCCGACCCCAACCCCTACTTACTAATGTCCTCCTGTCCCCACCCCTTAGGGACCAATATTAGTTCATCCTATTTTCAGTCCTTCCTTCTACAAAGTATTTCTCTACCACTTTTCCTTTAACTCTCTCATTATTTTCCACTCTGAGTGTCATCATATTAATATGTAATCAATATAAAATTTATTAATGGGATTTCTTTTACATCCAGCTCTCAAAATGATCTTGTTGCAGATTTTCTGTTGTTCCTGGCCAGGTCTGGAACTGCCTTTTGATAAATATTTATGAAAGTGAAGAGGGTTTTTTTTAGACAATAAGAAAAAAACCTTCCAATTATCCATTTCCCCTGTTTACTGGATGAACACTTCCAGTTTCCCATTACATCAGCATCGGAGCCCCAAAGGCTGATCTGCCTGTGGTCCCAGCTGTGGAAGCCTTGGTTAGCACTTTCCAAGGTTATCAACTCGCTGGCCCCACCTGCTGGCCACTCCCTGCATCCATCAGAGACGGTGAGTACAGAGATCAAAGTCCCTAAAGGTGAAACAGAACCCATTTGCCTTGAAGAGCAGAAATACCTTTATGGCCACATTTAAAGGCTAGATGGACACCACAGGGAGTTCTGCCCAAAAAGATCTCCTCTCTGTTCATCCATCCTCTGCTTTTTGGGGTCAAAACTTTTTTTTTAAATATATTTTTATTGATTTCAGGGAGGAAGGAAGAGGGAGAGAGAGAAAGAGAAACATTAATGATGAGAGAGAATCATTGATTGGCTGCCTCCTGCATGCTCCTCCACTGGGGATGGAGCCCAAAACCTAGGCATGTGCCCTTGACTGGAATTGAACCCAGAACCTTTCAGTCCACAGGCTGGTGCTCTATTCCACTGAGGCAAACTAGCTAGAGCTGGAGTCAAAACTTTTTTTAAAAAATACATGTGTGGCCCGGTAGAACCATGACATTACCTGCACCACCTAGAGAGTTTACTACTCGGCCTGCACTTCATAACCTCACAATATTCCCACGATAGAAGAACAGAGACTGAGATCAAGGAACTTCCCTCTTTGGTGCCTGCCCTGAATACCAGTTCACGAAACACTAAACTCCAGCTCTAGAATAACTCTGTGAGACCATGAAGCTCAGCAGCAGGCTCTCCAGCTAGCATCATGCTGTCCAGTAGGGAAGCCGCAGCCAGGTGTGACTGACCGAAGATGCGCTGCCACTGTAAAACGTACAACGAATGTTGAAGACTTGGTGTGGAAAAAAGGATATAAAATATCACATCCATAATAAAATATCACATTCTAAATGGCTACCTGTAGCTATGACAATACTTGGGATAGATTGGGCTCAATAAAATGTTATTAAGATGACTTTTACTGGTTTTCTTTTTGTCGTTTTATTGTGGCACTAGATCACTTTAAATTGCATATGTGTCTCGTGTCATAGTTCCATCGGACAGTGCCGATCTAAGTAGCTGAATGTTTTAAGGCCACAGCTCTCTCTTATTTGTCAGCAGAAGAAAGACTATCTCTAAATTAAATTTTAAATTATTTCTTGAATTTTTAAACTATCTTTTAAATTTTTTAAAATCATTTCTAAATTATTTATTGTGTCTTTTCTCTTTCTGTTTGTACAAGTCTCTGTGACAGATAAAAACACCTGGATCTCCTGCTCACAGGGTGGCCGCTTTCATCAGCACCTTTAAATTTGGAAGCTGGCCTCCCTGAAGCCACAGCCCACCTGTCCGGGAAATCTTGTGCAATGTTCTCCAGGAGACAACGTAAAGGGGTGTGCGGTGCACTGCGAGGCGCTCTGGTCCAGAGATGGAAATATAGGGATCTCTATAGAGAGCAATTCAAAGAAACTGTAAAAATAAATACGTTTATTTAAAAATGTTCTCTCACGCTGGTAATTAAAGACATGGACATTAAAACATGAGGTCTCCTTTGCAGGCTGTCGGGACCCAGGCGTCTTTAAAATTACAGTCAGGGAAAGCAAGGGTGCGTGGAAACCAGCCATTGGTTCCCTGCCTTTCCAGAGGGTAACTTAACGATACGGAAAGCCAGCCTTCACACTGCACATGCGCTCTGGTCCAGCAAGTTCACCTCCAGGGGCTTCATCGGAGGCCAGCATCGTGGCTGGGCACAATGACTTTTCTGCAGGGGCATTCCTTACTCTGGGGATTATAACAAATGTAACACCAAACAATTTTTTTTTAAGTAAGGCACATTGACAAAATAGAACAGTTTGCTACCACTAAAAAATTGTGTTGCAAAATATTTAATGATCAACTCCTTCTCCCCTCTCCCCGTCCATACTCTTCAATTCAGCCTACGTGGTCTTTTGATACCGAGGGTCACGTCGCTCCCTGTAAAGTCCTTCACTGCCTTCCCTGTAATTAGGATGAAGCCCCCAGTCTATATAGGGCACTGGGGATGTGAGCCTGCCTCCTGCTCCAGATTCACCTCCTGCCAGGCTCCTGCCCCACCCTGGAAACTTGCTGGCTCTGCGCCCTCACTCATATCTCTCTGATTGGATGCTGCCCCCACACCCCCAGCCCTTTGCCCACTCATTTTCACCAAGCTCTTCTCATCTTAGAGCACGTGGTGGTCAGAGCCACTTCAGAAGGCGGTTCCCTAACCTCCAACCTGAACGAGGTCTCCTGGGTCCTGCCTCCCAGCACCCTCTCCTCTCCTCCCTCTGACTTAGCACCGCTGTGACTCCATAGTAATGACGATGATGATTTGTTGAATGCCAGCTCCCCACCTGACTACAGGTCTCAGCTCACACCTGGCATATAGGAGATGCTCTGTGAATGTGTGCCAAATAGATGAATGACATTCTAATGAAGTAAAAGGCAGATTATACTGAAATAAGTCAGGCAGAGAAAGGCAGCTACCGTAGAATCTCACTTATATGTGGAATCTGAAAAAGAAAAAAAAACAACTAGAATTCATAGACCCAAAATGTGTAAAGTTGGTCAGAATAAAATAAATAAATAAATGCTGGGGATATAATGTATAGTATGGTGACTATATCTGATAACGCTGCATTGGATATTTGAAAGCTGCTTAGAGAGATCTTTAAAAATCTCATCACAAGGGAAAAATAACTATGTGTGATGATGGGCATTAACCAGACTTATTGTGATGATCATTTTGCAATATATACAAATATTGAATCACCTGAGAGTAATATAATGCTATATGACATTATATTGCCAAAAAGCAGGTGATAAAGTGGTATGTGTAATAGGATTTTAATATCAATAAAAAATGTGTATATGTATATCATTGTAACATATCTGAACACAGAAATATATTTTTTTAAAAAACAGATGAAAATCTAAGCCATTAATAGCAACTAGCTCTGTGTCATAATTTTACCTTTTTTTAATCCACATTTTCTGCAGGGAACATATCTAACTTTCAAAATCAGGAGAAAATTTATTTTAAAATGAAAGCTATGAGATTCCACTCTTACTAACAGTTTGATCTTGAGAAACCTCAGCTCTTCACAGCTTCTTCATTATAAATGGGGTGTCTCCTAGAAGGATTAATGGAATAATGTACTTGCAAAGTTTTACACATATTTCAATAATCACGCTAGGTGTTTAGGGGAACGCACACACCACACAGGGTCACAGGGTCTGCCCAGTGGTTGTGCAATCTGCACACAGCACGAGGAGATGACAGCTAGTAAGTGAAACACATGCCTTCTGATTGGCATATTGATTGGCAGTGATTACCACCCAGCGAGGTGAGAGTTGGAGGCCTTTGGAATACAGAAGGGGGGCCAGTATGAGGAAAGAAGCAGGTGGAGTTTCACAGGAACAAGGACCAAAACCAAATGCTGGGAAGCAGGTGGCCTGCAGCCAGGCTCCCAGCATGAGTACGAAAGGTGTAAGTTGAAACTTGAAGTTACTGGGAGAGATGGCATATTTTGTGTTGACAAACAACTTTGTGGACTCTTCCTGCATTCTCTTGGCAAAGAAACAGTGATTATGGGCAACTTCTTTGGGATCTGCTCTAGCTGTAATGGAAGACAGCAGCTCATTTCGTTTATTCCATAAATATTTAGTGAGTATCTATAATGTTAGGCACATGCTAGGAACAGAGGCTCAAATGAACAAGACACAGTGCCTGCTT
Organism: Antrozous pallidus; assembly: GCA_027563665.1. NCBI lineage: Eukaryota > Metazoa > Chordata > Mammalia > Chiroptera > Vespertilionidae > Antrozous > Antrozous pallidus. The sequence continues at coordinate 18,116,731 of CM050516.1, forward strand.
TCAAATAGCACACAATTGAGTCATTGTGATTTTCTGGTCAGAAGTTACCTCAACCTCCCCCAGCACTGCCATGACTGTTTTGTGTCCCTACTACACCCGTTTCAGCCTCCAGTCACCTGGGAGCCTACAGTCTCCTAAAGAAGACAGATTCTGAATCTGTGTCCATAGCACAAGGCTGTGATATATGGTTTTCAATGAACAAATGCCTTAATTGCCTGAATAATTTTGCAAGCCAATGCCAATAAAGCAGTGAAGATCATCTAGAACAGTGGTTCTCAGCCTTTCTAATGCTGCGACCCTTTAATACAGTTCCTCATGTTGTGATGACCCCCAGCCATAAAATCATTTTGGTTGCTACTTCATAACTGTAATTTTGCTACTGTTAATGAATCGTCATGTAAATATCTGTGTTTTCCGATGGTCTTAGGCGACCCTGCTAGTGGTTCTCAACGTGTGGGTCATGACCCACAGGTTGAGAACCGCTGCAGTAGAGTCTAAGACCATCGGAAAACACAGATATTTACATGACGATTCATTAATAGTAGCAAAATTACAGTTATGAAGTAACAACGAAAATAATTTTTTGGCCAAAACCGGTTTGGCTCAGTGGATAGAGCAACAGCCTGCAGACTGAAGGGTCCCAGGTTCAATTCCAGTCAAGGGCATGTGCCTTGGTTGCGTGCACATCCCCAGTAGGGAGTGTGCAGGAGGCAGCTGATTGATGTCTCTCTCTCATTGATGTTTTTAGCTTTCTTTCCCTCTCCATTCCTCTCTGTAAAAAAAAATCAATAAAATATATTTTTATAAATAAAAAGAAAATAATTTTACGGTTGGGTGTCACCACAATATGAGGAACTGTTTTAAAGGGTCACGACATTAGAAAGATTGAGAATCACTGATCTAGAGTAAGTGTTCAACGAGGCTTCATGTTTTGGAAACTGAGTAGAGATGTGTGCTATCTTTGTGTGTCCTTTCTTTAGTAAATAGACAGGAGATGGAAGAAAACAGGTATAGGAAATAGGGAGCTATTTCTTTAAGGCTCTCTCTGATACAGATGTTTCTGTGTTGATCCTTCTAATCAGTGCCCCAGAGAAGTTCACAGCTTACAGAGGTCCAACAGACTTAGAGTTCCTCTTAAGAGAAGTAACTGCATTTATTGAAAGCTACCATCAAAACATAGGTCATGCCTACTCCTAATTATCTTACCAGAACGTGTTAAACTGGCCCAAACTGGTACACACAGTAGTTTGTGCCAATAAGAGGTACCCAGAATGGTGAGGGCCATGTCTAGAGAAAAACGAGAGCAATGGAAGATGGCTAACCTATAAGAGACAAAATTCAGTAACAGCTGACTAAAAATATCAAAATGACTAGGGAACAGAAAAGAGGTGATATTTTTTCCTTGTGATTCCCAAGGTTAAAGTGAGGCCCCATGAGTGGGTGTTAGAGGGAGGCAGATTCTTGGCTCAACAGAAGAGGTACAAGTCAAGAAATTATAATAAACAATGCAAGTTTACAACTCAAGGTCAAAGGAAGTAACACAACAGAAATGCCTTTGAAACACTGTTTTCAAAGTTTACAGAAAGGTGCTCAATATCCACACTGAGGATACATAACTGAATCATTTTGCTCCCTGTCTACCAGGAAGAAATGCTAAATCTAACATCCTATGGGGATGCTCTACTCAAGCTGATGGACTCTCAGGATCTCTGAATGAGCCCTGACTTTTCAGCAGCTTGCCCTGCTCATGACAGCTCTACTTACTGTGAGTGCACTTTAGACCTATTCGAGTCCACCAAGCCCAGCTAGCAAGCATCTCTATGACGAGGTGTTCATAGATGACTGCAGGCCACAGAGATCCCTCCATTCTTCATAGCTCTCATAATGGGGTCCTTTTACTTTAACCTCTTTAAACTCATCTTTTCAACTGTTTGAGTATATTTTTTTTTTGGCCCTTCCATTAGACTCCAGTCTCCTTAAAGAAAGACACTCTATGCTTTTAATCCATAGGAACTATCCTAATATCTTGCATTGAACAGGCCCTCAACACATGTTCACAGATCTTGCGCTGCTGGATTCAAGCCAGAGAATGGAGGGAATCATTCTGTCAAGGTCTTGGAAAACATCTGTGTTTTTTCAGTGCATCATTTGCTATCCATCACAGAGGAGATTGAAACAGAAAGAAGTAAAGTACAAGGTCATTTGCAAGGGCCCCAGAAACTCTATTTCCCCAAGGTTGGAATGACCTATTTCTTTCTCCAAACAGCAAACCAGATGGTCTCTTAAATCTTGGTTTTCATGGTTTAACTCTAATTACAATGTTAGTTAGAAATGAGTTCAGTGATTCAAAATCACTACTAGATTCTATCCAGGCAGTCAAGCTTCTCTCTCTCTCTCTCTCTCTCTCTCTCTCTCTCTCTCTCTCTCTCTCTCTCTCTCTCCCTCTCTCTCTCTCTCTGTCTCTCTCTCTTCTCTGTGTGTGGGGGGGGGGAGAGAGGGGAGATGTGTGTGTGTGTGTGTGTGTGTGTGTGTGTGTTTCTCTCTCAGACACGTGTTAAGAACAGAGTGAGTTTGTCATCACACTTCCTCTTGCTTCTTGTATTAAAATTGCTTAACTGTTTAGAAAATGAAATGAACCCAATACTACCAAACCCAGCTGAAAGCAATAGACACTCCAGAAAGCATGAGATAGCAACAGCTAGATGCTTAAGTAGCCTCCAATGATATTGAAGTCAAATTGAGACACACAGATCAAGAAATGCTACTCAAATGTGCAAACGCCACAGGCCAGGTGTTGAACTCAGAGGTGCACATATATTCGCCTAGGCGTTTTGCCAGTGTGGTTGAGAAGAAACCCTTTAAAGTAAGTCCTTGGAATTGCAAATGTTGGGAAGAACTTTTCAAGGTCATCTGACCCATACCTTTCCAAATGCACATACTCAAATTCAGTTCAAACATTTCCCCTAAAGGAAACTTACGACTTCGAGAGAGAGTCCAATTGGGAACATTTCTTATTTAAGTTTGTTTTCCTTAATATACTCAGCACCTTTCAACACCCACTTATTGGTTCTTGTTAACTCCCTGAATCTAAGCAGAAAAAAGAGCCTCCACATCCATGGGATAATTCTTTTCAAACAATTAAGAAAGCTCTCAACTCTTCCGTAAATCTTAATTTCTTTAAATATCCCAACTACTTAACTGCTCATTACTTGATTTAATCTCAAATTTCTGCACTTAACCTGCCTACATCTTCCCCTGGGGGAATCTCTTCCCTGACAGAGCCCTGCTGAGTCAACTTGATCAGGTTTCATACCACATGGCTCTGCCTCCTCATCACATTTGATTGGTCCAGGGGTGAACCACCCATTGGCATCCTGTCTGACCAAAACAGATGAGCTGAGCCAATCAGGTATCTCACCTGAAAACTGGGAAAGGAGTAACTGAGAGACTGTTGTTATCTAACAGTGAGCTACTGACAAGGTTTTTAGGCAAAGGAGAGGCAAAATCAGAGTTTTGCGAGGAGAATGGAAATGAAGAAAAAGAGCTCAGAACCAGGTCGTGGTTGAGTAGTCATTCCAGGACCAGGGTGTTCCAAGAGTCCCTTCCCCAAAAGTGACAGTTTCTTTCATGCTAAATTGTCAACATGAAAGTTGAATTGCATGAGCCTGTTTAATATCACCTTGAAACAGGTTTCAAGACACCCATGAAAACATATCTTTTCTATCCTTTCTTTTTTTTTTTTTTTTTTTTTTGCACTCACTGTGGCATTTAGAATGCTTGACAGCAAATTGAATTAAAGTACCTTTTTTTGGGGGGGGGGGGGTTGAGGAGAGGGGCAGGAAGGGAGGGTTCTCATGTGAGAAGCCAGTAACCAAATGAGGGATCATAATGTAAGCAACATCAAAAACTTCAGCTATAGTTTGACTGAGCAGAAGGTGATGCTGAACATCTGTTAGAACTTCAAGGAGGTTCTTCATGTGTTTGGACTATGAATAATACTATACTCCCCCTAAAACAGGAGTTTTGAAATATTGCTACTTAGCTTTGGCAACTAAAAGGATGTGTTCCTCCAATGTGACAGAGTCCACATGAACTTACAGAAACAGCCAGGGGTCAACGTAGAACCCATCCTAGAACCCAGACCTTGCAGCAATAGATCACTGTTTATTCTAACCTATAGCCAACTTTTTATCTACCTGGATGGCAGTTTGAGGCATCGAGTAGAGTCAAACAGCCCATCATAGATTCTTCACTGCCATATTCAAATGTTGCTTAACGAAAGGTGAGCCACTGTCATTAAAATGATCAATCTTAGTTCACAAAATGATCTTGTTTTACCCAATAAACTGTTCATTGTGGAAATAAATGTTTGAGAACCTTACTATCTACACAAGAGCTAAAGTAAAGGAAGGGAAATAGGGGGTGTGCAAGAGAAGGGAAGAGAAGGCATTTCAGAAGCAGGAATTACAGTATTTGATGACTAAGCATAGTGACTGAGAAAGAGGCAGGGAACAAAGGTGGCACATTCAATCATTCAACAAGTGCCCATCATGTGCACCCTGTGCCCACCATATACTTCACACGTTGCTGGCTGTGGAGGCTGCAACCCCGACCTCCCTGGAAGATGATGCAGACAAGATAGTAGGAAATTACAATGAAGTGGGGAGAACAGATGATGCTGCAGAAACAGCTAGAAGGAGAAAACTAACAGAGTTGGGAGATATCAGAGAAGATTTCCCAGAGGAATCGGTATTAAAGTTGAGACCTAATAAAGGTGCTGGATAAAAATTAGCTGAGTGAATGGGAGATCACAGGAGTGCTTCAAGGCACATGCCCTGCATCAGGCTTACAGATTCAAATTTGCCAGTTGTGTGACCTTAAGCAAATTATTAATTTGCTTTGTTTCGCTGTCCTTATACATTAAGTGGCGATAATAATTCCTTCCTCACAAGGCTATGGTAAGGACCAAATTAAAAGAACAAAGCTCTTGGCACAGTGACTCTCACATGGTAAGTGCCAAATGAATAGTAGCACTTCATCTGACCAACGGGAAAAGCAAAGGAGATGAGAGTCAGGAAAGAGCTACTAGTGCTAGTCAGTGGAAGAGAAGCAGCCAGGGCATCAGGACTGTAACACACACACACACCACACACACACACACACACACACACACACACACACACACACACACGAAGGGAGTCATGTCTCTGGACAAAAGCTCTTAGGGCAGGAATGGAGTTCATTTCTGACCCTACCACTTACTTACATGTGACAAAACCACCCCCCTTGTCTGAGGCTTAGTCAATAGAGAGGGTGGACTAGATTGGTCATTTTGAATCTAGGATACACAGGCACATAGGAATCCATGAAGCCAAAACCAGTTTGGCTCAGTGGATAGAGCGTCGCCCTGTGGACTGAAGGGCCCCAGTGTCGATTCCGATCAGGAGTATGTACCTTGGTTGCAGGCACATCCCCCCTCCCTGCCCCCGGGGAGTGTGCAAGAGGCAGCGATCAATGTTTCTCTCTCATCCATGTTTCTGATTTTCTATCCTTCTCCCTTCCTCTCTGTAAAAAATCAATAAAATATATTTTAAAAGAAAAAAAAGGAACCCATGAAGATGCTAACAGATTCACAATCTATTCTCAACATACATTTTTAAGACCTGAGGCAATCATAATTCTTTCAAGCTGATTCAAAGCTCCAGTGGACATTGCATAGCTATAACTGATCCATAATCAGTGGAGAATAAATTAGTAACAGCTGATTAAATGCCATTGTTTCTTTCAAAACTGAAAAAATGTAAAAAAAAAAAATTGGGGTGATGTCAGTGAGGAAGTTTGATCATCCTGGACCAACTGGTTTCAAATGGCCATTCCAGCTATAACATTCCAGAATCCTACTTTTACCTAATGTCAGATATCTGGTCTTGAAAAACATGGGGTTCAGAGTTAGAGAGGCTGGGGTTCAAATCCCAGCTCTAGCACTTGCTAGCTGGATGACCAGGCCCAAATGATTTCAGTTCCATAAATCTCAATTTTCTAATAAGTAAATTAAGAATAAAATAGCATTTGCCCAACAGAGTTGTGGCAAGGAGTGAGATAATGCAAACTTTAGTCATTGGTGTATCCCTTCCTGATCTTAGCCATATCTGCATAAAAACTGAAATATTAGTTAGGTAATAATTTTGTTTATTTTTTACTCAAATTATAAAGGAAAGTTTATTTAGAAGGTTACAGACCTAGAACAATTGAGCCAGCTGAGCTGTGTGGGCTCAGGAAACAAGTTACAAAAGCAAAAGAAGGGCCCCAGGAGCTTAGGAGAGGGAAAGGCCAAGGCAAGGCCTAGGGGGAAGATCAGAGGGAGGGAAAGGCTCTAGCAAGCTCCCAAGAGGCAGAGTGCACCAGAAATAATTTTCTTTAAATCAACCCATGTTTTCACTTAAATGGATGTACTTTAACAGAAAACTTAATATTGCTACCATAAATTAACAAACAGTACCACTATAAATTGATAGTAACCATAGGAATAATGCCAATAAATATTGTATTGAAAATTTTGTCTAATAAAATAATTAAAATTTTGTTAAGTTTCACGTAAATATTATTTCCTGCTGAAGACTCTGTGCCCAAAGCTGCCCTCTCTTTGTTAAAACAGAGATTAGCATGTATTAAAATGGAGTTAAAACTGGCAACTTCAAAATAAGGCTTTCTCCTTGAAGTAATCAGAAAGCTCCAAAGGGAATGACAAAGGAGACTGTGTGAGTCAGTGTTATTCCGTGCCTCAATTGGGTGTCACCTAAAATAATCTCTCAGAAGACATATGCCACATTTGGGGTACACTGAGATAATGGATTCAAAGCACTTGTCACTAGGCTTGTTATGTAGTAACTGGATAAGTGTTTATTTTTGGTATTATTTTTAACAGAGCCAAGTCACTGGTCTGAACACAGGCCCCTGCCTACTCCATGCCACCCCAGGATGTGTGTTTTTCTTAATATCTTTTTTTTTTCAGAGAGGAAGAGAGAGATAAAGAGATTGAAGCATCAATAATGAGAGAGAATCATTGATTAGCTGCCTCCTGCACACACTCAACAGGGACCAAGCCTGCAACTTGGGCATCTGCCCCAACCAAGAATTGAACCGTGACCTCCTGGTTCGTAGGTCAATGCTCAACCACTGAACCATTCTAGCCAATCCCCATCTGCTAGGGTTCTTGTCCAAACATTATGAAAGATTCAGCAATCTGGAGAAAGGCTGTGCATAGATTCAATAAGGAGTCCAAAGACGAAAGATGGTTTTGAAAGGCATTGGGGATCAGAGGAGCTTCAGCTAAAGGAGCTAAAGGCTCTCTCCTTGACTCAGGACCCTGTTTTTTATTAACGCAATTTATCCTAAGGCAAGGTGGAGATAATACACTTCAAAGGGTAGGGTTTCAAAGGGTAGGGTTTTAAAGGGTAGGGTTTACAGAAGCATTGTCAGATTGTGGAATAGCCTACAGCTGTTTACTGTTCTGGTGTTTGGCCAACAGGAGGCAATAACATGTAGATTAAGATGCCTTGAACTGTCTGGCAGCAAAAGATTATCCTATTCAGGTTTGGGGGAGATGCTTTTTAGCCGTTCCAACAGAGGATTACATATGTGGCTCAGCCCTTATTGAGCCCCCAAGCTTTACCAACCTTTTGATGGAACTCTTGTAATTATGACATGCTGAAATTGGCTTCTGGCGCCTACCCTGGGTATTGACAGCCTGGCCACATCACTGTAGAAGCCCTGGCATTGCCACTCACTTCTTCCTATGTTTCAAGACCACTTACTCAATTTATTATCCATAGAACATCTTTAATTCACCTTCTGTCCACATCCATAATGACCACCTATCATATGGCCTCAGTTCTTACATCAACTTATCCAGCCTTCTAACCTTTAAGATGCCGCTGGAATCACTGCTCTAAGAAGCTTTTCCTGACCCCCGTGCTGGACAGAGGCCACAGCCCTTTTTCCTGTGCCCCTGGACTGCAAACACAAATTTTTGTTATACTAAGTGCCTGGCTACATGTCTGTGTTCTGTTTGTGTCTGTCTTTCCCACTCAAACATCAATTTCTAGAAGCCAGGTACTGTGTTTAGCTCACCTATGTCATTTAGCTCATCATAGATGCTCAATTTAATTTTTATATATGGATGCAAGAAAGAATAGATAGAGGGATGGTTGGATGGTGGGTGGGTGGATGGATGGATGGATGGATGGATGGATGGATGGGTGAATGGGTGAATGAATGGGTGGGAAGAGGAATAGTGAGTCTAATCATGATAGATCACATTGCTTCTGACTTTATTTCCTAAGACAGAAGAAAAACAAGGTAGTTCCTCAGAGTTTGCTTCATTCCCTCTTGTCCAACCTCTGTACCTCCCCTTCCCACACCATCCGTGACATTTTCCTCATCTTACAAACACTTAAGGACTCCGGCCTCCCCAGAAACTACCCTGGCTCCTTGTCAGGAAACAAACAAGCCTACAGAGAAAAGAAAATAAATAAATAACAACAGTGACGCCTCATACTTGGAGGCCTGGGAAATGAACTCCAAACAGCAACTGAACTCAAAACCAAATGTTTGGCTTTCAGTGACAACCAGCTCCTTGGCAGAGAGCCTCAGCCCCCTCCTGGGACCACTTAGAAGCTGTCAGCCCAAGCTCTTCCTGAGAAATGCAGTCTGCCCAACACCTTCCTTAGGCAAGGAAGAAATTCCTGCCAAGAGAAAACAATCGAACTTTCTACCTGCTACCTCAAGGCAGTTCGTGGTTGGTATTTTTCTACCTTGGGAACTTTCCAAATAATTCCTGGGGAATCAGACGGTGTTTGGAGAGAGCTTACTCAAACCAGCAGATTAACACCTGTTCGTGTGTGTCACACACACACACACACACACACACACACACACACACAAAGTCAGGCTTTTAACCTGCACCTGGTTGCCTTTTGGATTTCACAGGAATTTATGTCTGACAGCGTGTAGCTGCTTATAAGATAAGCTTCCAGGGAGTGGATGAAATTGACAAGAGGGGCTGGAAGGCATGCTGGGAGAGTCCAGGAGGGAAAGGCATGAAGCAAAAGGAAACATTTTCCATGCACCTGACTCCAGGAGACTAAGCTCCTGGAAAAATGCAACAATGCCGCTCCTGCTCCAGATCATGGAGTCACTTCTCCACTCCTGCCTCCTCTATAAGAACTTGCCCTCAGACTTCCTACTGAAAAGCCAGGTTCAAGGCCTCGTTCTCACGTCCGCAGCTACCACATTCAGCTTTTGCCCTTTTCCTTTCGCTGATGTCCACTGCACCAAAGTACCCATGACAACAGAGTTAGGCCCACCTTCCTGACTGGTATGCCTGGTCTCAGCACAGCCTGATGGAAGCATCGAGCTCTAACTATACATAACAGGCAGATGTAGAGCTGGAGAGTCACCGAGCACAGATGAGGGGCAGCCTCCCCAGCCAAGTACACAGTGTTTCCCACGTGGGGTTCACATCCACAGTCTCCAATGATTGGGGCGCCCACTTCACCAGGAAAGACATGAGAGTTTTGATGAAAGTCCTGCAAACTTCTTGGAATTATCCCTGTCTCTATCACCCTCCATCATCGGGCAAGGTCGAGAGAACCAATGGGAAAACTGGATCCAAGCAGAACAAGCCTTAATCACCTGGGTGAGATGGCACAAACTGAGGAGGATGCGCCAATGTTTTATTTTTCCAGATTCAAGGAAATCTTTTCTCAAAAGAAACCTTTTCTCCTTGGCTATCAACCATTTGGTAAGATATACCTTTGTGAACAAAGATGAAACATTTACTTTTCTCTCTACCTGATCCCTCCAGAATTCAAAAACTCTGAGCATTCTTGTTTTTATGATAATATATATATTTGCATAAGTTCAATAAGAATCTCTTCTCCTTGTAACAAAACACAGTTGGGAGCATTGGCTGTGTTACCGGGGCTTTGACTGGAATGTCAAATTTGAGAGAGATGTCTGTGGGCTCAGATATGACCAGACGGCTTCAAGGAACTGCTGGGGAAAATTGACCTGGTGTCCTGATCACAAGGTTCCAGCAAAACACTCTGAGAAAGAACTTATGTGGATAATCACTATTCTTGCTATACTTACATCGATAATCAGGTCACACAATGCAAACAAATTTAGTTTTACTGAGATTTTCTTTGATTAAAAAAAATGTGGGTAATTATAGAGTAATACAATGTTTTCACGTTTGTAGATATTAGAGTCTTTTGTTGTTGTCCTTGAGGTTTCTTTAAGTACCTATAAACTGGGTCCTGAATTCCAGTTTCCTTAAATATCTGACTCTGCCTCACCAAGCTGATGTTTCTAATTTTCTCCTACCCTCCCAATGGGGAATCACCATGCTCCTTGGAAAGGACTATCCCAGGTCATCCTCGCTACCCCCAAAAGGATGCCCTGGTCTAAAATAATCCTTTCTTTTCTTTTGTCAATAGCTCTCTTGCTCCCACCCACCTTCCTATAAAAACCTTCCATTTTGTATTATCCCTCAAAGCACCATTCTGTTGCTAGATGGGATGTTGCCCAATCCATGAATCACTTAATAAAGCCAATTAGGTCTTCAAATTTACTCAGCTGAATTTCATTTCTTAACAACAGATTTGGGAGTGATACAGATCCAAGCTCAACGGTGCGAATTGCTTCACATCTCTGAGCTCGAATCCCTCATTATAGAGATGTTGCTTGTCTTAAAGGATTAAATGTGATGATTAAATTAAGTGATGTAATGTAGAGTATAATGCACGGGGCCTGTTAGCAAGTAGGCATGCAACAAATATGTGTTGAATGTTAAAAGAATGATGGGCTCCCTATTCTGACCCCTGTTATAGAAGTCCAGGGAGATCCTGGACTCTCCAAGAGCAGCTTGCTCAAACAATTCTTCTCCCCACCCCCCAAAGCCTTACCACAGATCCTGGCCTTGTGTCCTGAGACATACAAGGACCGGCAGTGGAAGCAGTCAGCCCTGTGTGCAGATAATAAAGGGGTGCATTGTCTTTAGAGAATTTAAAAGTAAAAATCAGTCTGATTTTATTATCACCAGGCACTACAGTTCTAAACAATGTGGATAGAATACTTCTCCCCACCTTCCACCTGGGTCACTAAAGGATTATGCACGGTGAGTTGGCTGAGTGCATATCTGGCACCAACACTCCCATCTGGATGGGTCAGAAGCCAAACCCCTGGACAGATCCAGCAACTGGAGATAGTTCTAGATCTTCATATCTAGTTCATATCCACCTATCCAGAGAACTCCTAAAGCCTTTTAGTCCCAACTGTCTTGATAAGACCACAGTATGAGAATAAGAGGTGACGCTATTATAGGCCAGAAAGTGTGTCAACAGGCCCAGACCAGAATAAATAATGGCCCGATTTATCAGACAGACTCTTTCATCATCCTCTTTCACTGTCCCTTGTTTAATGTTGTTCAATGGGCCTAATTTCCTTGAAAATTGTAGCTTGACCCCTGGGTGGTCTTAGGCCTCTATTTAGTTTTTATAATTAATAGGAAAAGGGGATAGGGTGCCACATGACAGAGATGGAGCAGCCACCTAGTTCAATTCTTATAAATGAGGAAACTGATGATGCTCAGGGAGGTAAAGGAACCAGTCAAAGGTCCCACAGAAGTGAGTGGCAGAAAAGAGAGTGAGCTCCTAACTGTGGCATTATGAAAAGTGAAGCAGTGCACATAAAGTGCCAAGCTCTGTGCTGGCACCTAGTACACAAATGATACACGTTATGTTGTCATTGCCCTTAAAATGAGACCAGAACCTACATTTCCAGACCTTAGGGAAGGCTCTTCCCAGCATCCAGCTCCATGGCCATCCAACACCCCCTCCAGAGACACCTCCCTCTCACCTCCTGGCACCTCTATTAAACAGCTTTCCTTTATAATGAGTCAATTTTTAAAAATATATTTCCTTGTCCCATGTGCCCATTGGTTAGCCCTAGATTTAATCTCACTAGCATTGTGCTTTTCACAAAGAGATTTCAACCTTAAATCAGCATGTGTTGGTCTCTGGATCGAAACCATCCAATTAACCTGAATGGGTAGTAAAAAAAAAAAAGAAAGAAAGAAATGTGTCTTTGATCAGTCATTCATCTGGAGAAAGAAAAGGTCGGTCTTTATCTTAGTAACAAAGAGGACACCTTAATCATAGCAAACCAGCTTCGTAAATCAAAACAGTGAGTTTACAGGAGGCAAATGCCCTCTGTTAGGTAAATAAAGATGAGCACCTCAATGGGTACCCATTACCCTGACAGAAGCAGGAAGAAAGCTGGTCCCCTCAATCTTCCCTCTGAAAAGGCAGCATTGATTAGACACTGACACATCCGTGTCTGAAGAGCAGGCGTGAAAACAAAGAAAGGGAGCCCGGGATGTCACCTTTCTACCCAGCTGTACACAGAACATTCGACACCAACTTACAGCTTCACACAGCCTTTCATACTCTAAAAAGATTGCTCATCGTTTTATTTGGCCCTCAAGAAAATTCCGTGATGTAAGTAAAGAAAGCACTTGGTTTTATAGATGAGGAAATGAAATGAAGAGTGGCCAGATATGGGATAGATGGGCCATTGATTCACTCATTTGGCAAATGAATAAATGCCAAGCACTGTGTTAGATTCTGCAGAGGAGATGATGGGCAAGATGCCCTCCCTCAGAGAGAAGAAAACAGAGATTAAACATACTCTTGGGATAAGGGTGAGGGCAGGAGGAGCAGATCAGGAAAAGCATAAAATCTGGACAAGGGTGCTGAAGGATGAGTGGGAGGCAGCCAAGCAGAGACTTTGACTCTAGGAAAGAGGCTTAAAAGAGAGACCCAAGAACATAAGGCAGGTAGGCAATGTGCTGAGAAATGCCAACAAAGCATGTGCACACACAAACAGCAGGCTACAGGAGACCTCTAAACAAGGAGATGGGAAGCAGATGGCTCAATCCATAGGTTCCTAGGGCTTCAGAAGGTCCTGGAGTTCCATCATGTTGGTTTGAAATGTAAGGGCTATTTCTTCTTCCTCCTGACCTCTGGCTTGCCTCACCTCCAGCCAGGACAGGGCTGAACACACAAGTTTCAAGACTTCCCTCCAGTCTCCCTCCTTGGACAGTAGCCAAGACCTGCTAGGGCTTTGCATATCACCAGACTGACACAAAGAAGAACCGGGCATTTATCTTCTACATTTGTCTCAAAACTTGAGCCCTGGACATAAAGTGACATACGTAGGCCAGAAAGAAAAGGATAGTAGGCATTATGGAAAGAGGAGAGACTTTGAACCCACTAACATTGTTTCTGTTAACACTTCCAATTGCTCTTTCAAAGAGCACAAGTGAGAAATGCCTCAAACTTAACGTGTCTCTTTTTGGAGTCAGACTGATGGATCTTTTGGTGAACTATGTATTTTTTCTATTATTTTTATTAAAGTATTACATGTGTCCATATCTCCCCATTGGAAACTATGTATTTTCGAAACAGAGTTCACATGGAGTATTTTATTCCCATGATGGGAGGAGGTGGGGAGAGAGAGTTTGGCTCCTTGAGATTATCCTTGTCTAGTTGCTTCACAGCCCTTTTCTCTTAAACATTGAGTCTTTTCTGGAACCACTTTCTCCCAGCTCTGAGTTCCATTCTTTCTAGCTTGTTTTTCAGAATTGCAAAATGTTTTGTCTTTCCTCAGTCAACAAAATTTATTAAAGTTATTTTGCTGTAAGTTGCTCCTCCAGCACCCTTCTCCGGCTGCCATAAATTCCTAACACAGCTCCTCTGTGCTCCGTTACCATGAAGGCTGGGCAGCTGTTCCGACATTGTTCAGAAATAAAAAGCTCTAGCCACAGTCCTCTGAGCCAGACTCCCACTCAACCAGGCAAATGAAGTTTCTCTTGCACCCCATGGAACTCTAAGATTACAATGATGATCCTACTCTTTACATCTTGAAACTACCAACTGTCAACCTGTGATCTGGGGCCACCAGTGGCCAAGAAGTGTTCATTGGTTTTACTTAACAAGTATAGCATACTTACTACTTACAAACTCCACCCTCGGTTTCTTTGTAGGAAAACCCTAGTTCCGTTGCACATATCACAGTCTGAAATTATATTGTTATTTTGGTTTATTCTGCTTCTCCCAACAAAACATATGTTCTATGGAAACAACGACTTCGTCAGTTTCACCCAGAATTTTATCCCCAATGTTCAAGGTCTGATAGATAATAGATACTCAATAAATATTTGTTGGATGGCTGGACGTATTGACAGTTGGATGGATGAATGAATGGATGGAGAGTGTTAAGGTTAAGGCACCATGAGGACTACTCAATCCACTGAAGGATTTTATAACAGCTGATTTTTCATGCCCAGCTGATTTTTCAATACAATCATGACTGGGTGTTCTCTTGCACATAAATCTTTTTATTTCCCGTACCAGGCATCACATGACTTGGCTCTCAGTCAATCAAGCACCTTTATTTTCCGCCTTTAGGAGGGGAATTTGGTCACACACAATGTAGGTCAAAGTTCAAGACATCATTGATGAGGCTGAAGAATTTAACAGGCGGGGATAGTTTAAATACTGCTTCCTGAAGATTTCTGAGGCACTTAATTAAATAAAACATATTTAATGACACTTAGTCAACACCAAGAATCTAGAAAGACTAGTGAAAAATATGAGGCTTCAAACAGAATAAAATCACTTATTGGTTTATTGTATATTGGGTGCCATAAAAGATTCTGTCAGGGAAAGGGGAAATTTCTCAAATTTTTTAAATATTTTGATAACCACTCTTATAGATAACCAGAGGACAGGTGCACGAAAACTCGTGCATGGTGGGGGGCAGGGTCCTTCAACCCAGCCTGTCCCCTTCCACAGTCCAGGAGCCCTCAGGGGATGTCCTACTGACAGCTTATGCCTGCTCCCCACAGTTTGGCCTCCCTCTGTGAGAGGTGACCGGGCTGATCATGGGAAGACGCTGCCCCCATCACCCCACTGCTACTGTCACTGAGGGCCTCTGCAGCTGCCATCCCTTGCTTCTTAAGGCTAGTCTCACCCACCACCCACTGGTGGATGTGGGGGCAATCTGGCTGGAGGAAGGGCTGGGAAAGGGTGAGGTACAGCAGGTAGAAGTCCATCCAGCCTCTGTGGAGGTGTGACACCGGGACCAGCCAGCATTGCTGCCTCTGTGAAAGAGGCAGCACTGGGACTCGGACCATGCAGTCCACTCGGACCACTGCCTCTGCCAAAGGGGCTGCAGTGCCGGACCTGCCTCCGCTGAGACCTCTCCAGAGGCACCTCTGCAAAAGGGGTGGTGGCAGTGGTGGCTCCATCTCCTCTCCCGGCAAGTGGCAGCAGCGCTGCTTCCACTCCTACATTGGCACCTCTCCCACATTGCCAGCCCAAGGCCCTCACAGCTGCTATGGCTTTGTCCGGATGGATGTCTCGAAGACATCCAGTCTAATTAGCATATTACCCTTTTATTAGTATAGATTCCTAAGGTCAGTTAACATAAAAACATTGAAACCTGTAAAGAATTTTTGTGAGTTTATTTGAGCCAAACTGTGGACGATTGCTGGGAAGCAAACCTCAATGGATTGAGATAGTGCTCCAGAGAATGGCAGGTTTTCATCTATTTTTATGCATTGCAATCAAAGGAGGGGACATAGCTGGGTTACATGAAATCCATTGATGATAGATTAGAGAGGAGGGAGAAAGCAATGCGGCGGGGGGTCGGGGGAGGGAATCCCTGGAATTGGGTAAAAAGCAAAATGATAGACATATACTTAGGTGGGTGTAGGATAGTCTAAAGTCAATAATTAACATGATAACAATAATGAAGGAACCCAAGGGGTCCAGATAAAGGGAAGTTACAAGTTACCCATGCATTTCAAGGATATGTTATCATAGATACAAAAAGACAGATAGGTTCAATTAAGGTAAAGGTTGACCTTGTCTGTGAAGATACCAGCCTAGGACATAACTACCCACCATAACTGCTTCTAGTTAAAGTTTAATTTGAGAGCATCCAGAGAGAACCAAGATGGCGGCATAGGTAAACACCTATTGCTCTGCCCCGTGCAACGATTCAAAAACTACAACATGACAACAAAACAAACATCACCCAGAATCACCAGAAAGCTGGCTGAGTGAAAACTCCACAAATAAAAGTAAAGGTGGGACACTAGGACTCAGAAGAGCGGCAGGAGCGCAGCCTTGAAGACGGAAACAGGTTAGGAGCCGTACTGGTCGTGCGCGGGTGGGCTGTAGGGCTGGAGCAGCAACCCCGGCTGGATTTCTCCAACGGGGAGGGCGGAAACGTCCCACTGCATGGATTCCCCAGTGCCAGGCGAGGTCCGAGATCCGGGGTACGTGGAGACGTCCCACTGCACAGATTCCCCAGTGCCAGGTGAGGTCCGAGGTCCAGGGGACGCACCCTGGAAGCCTGGCGTGGCAGAGGTCTCCTAGTCTGCGGAGAAACCAGGTGCTTGAAAAAGAAGTTTGCGCGCAAGTAAACTGTGCAACAGCACAAACAAGCCACTTGCTCCCTGGAAACTTGTCTCCTGGTCCCAGAAACCACCTGTTTTACAACCATGGGCGAGACTTTGGGTGTGCAGACTCATTTGGGGAGAGGCAGAGTTGTCTGGCAAGGGGAAGAGACTAGCAGCTTTCTCTTGGAGGTGCCTGCAGCCATCCCCATCCAACAGAGACCCACGCACGCAAGTGCCGCATAGGACATAGCTGACACTGAGGCTGCCAGCTCAGCTCAGAGACTCCACCCATCCAACCTGAACACAGTCTCCCTTCACAGCCAATTGGCCTGGAGGTCAAACCCTCCTAGGGCTAACAACAACAAGCTGGGTTTAAATTCAAAAATACTGTACAACCCATAAAGGATTGCAGTAAGAGTACCCACCTCAAGTAACTGGGGAGGCTGTGCCACTGACCCTTAGAGGACATCTACCACATAAAGCAGCCACCATGCAGAGATATGGAAAGAAATCAGGTGTGACAGAAACGGAGGAAAAAAGACAACTAGACATAGAGTTCAAAACCACGGTTATAAGGCTTTTCAAGAGGCTCATAGAAAAGGCCGATGAACTTAATGAGAACTACGAGGAAATAAGCAAGACCAACCAGAAAATGAATGAGACTTACAAGGAAATGAATGAGACCCTCAGGAAATGAACAAGACCTCTGAGGATATGAATGAGACCCTCACAGATATGAAAAAGGACCAACTAGAAATCAAGCATACACAGACTGAAATAAAAAATATTACACAAAGTCCTAAAAGCAGTCCAGAGGGCCACAGGAACCAAGTCAAAGATTTGAAATACAAAGAAGCAAAATCCACTCGGCTAGAAAAGCAAGAAACAAAAAGAATTCAGATAATTGAAGATAGTGTAAGGGGCCTCTGGGACAACCTCAAGCATGCCAACATCCGAATTATTGGGGTGCCAGAAAAAGAGAGAGAGCAAGTTAATGAAAACCTACTTGAAGAAATAGTGACTGAAAACTTCCCCCACCTGGTGAAAGAAACTGACTTAAAAGCCCAAGAAGTATACAGAACCCCAAAATATAGGAATCTAAAGAGGACCATACCAAGACATATCATAATTAAAATGCCAAGAGCAAAAGATAAAGAGAGAATATTAAAAGCAGCAAGAGAAAAACAGTTGGTTACCTACAGGGGAGCACCCATACGATTGTCAGCGGATTTCTCAACAGAAACGATGCAGGCCAGACGGGAGTGGCAAGAAATATTCAAAATAATGAATAGCAAGAATCTACAACCAAGATTACTCTATCCAGCAAAGCTATCATTCAGAATTGAGGATCAGATAAAGTGCTTCGCAGATAAGAAAAAGCTAAAGGAGTTCATCACCGCCAAACCAATATTATATGAAATGCTGAAAGATATTCTTTAAGAAGAGGAAGAAGGAAAAGGTAAAAATATAAATTATGAACAACAAATAGACATCTATCAACAAATGGACATAAAAATCAAGTGAATTGATAGGCTGATGAACAGGATAAACTGGTGAATATAACAGAAACATGGACATAGAGAGGAAATGGTCTGACAATCCTTGGGGAGAAAAGGGTTGTGGGAAGTACAGCAAAAGACTGGACAAAAATCTTGCAACAATGGGAGAGGACAGTGGGGAGGGGGAGGTGAGAATGGAGGGTGGAAGAGAGCTATAGGAGGATAAAAAAGGGGAAACAATCTAATTAATAAACTGAACAATAAAGATTTTTAAAAATAAGAGCATCCATGGTGGTTACTTTAGGTCTCTGAGTTTGCAAGACTGCCATGCAGGCCTCCCCTGAGCCTGCCAGGTTAGCGTGTGGCTCCTTTTGTCCAGAGGCCCTTCCATTTCTAACCTACCATTTTCGTATTTCTACTCAAGGGCTCCAAGCTCTTCTTTTCATATACCTTCCACACTTAGAAAATAAGTCTATAAATATATTTACAATAGAGCTCTGAATCTTATTTACATAGATCTGTATATCCTTCAAAATGGAAAGACAGCCATATATTATACAGATTGCTATACTTCCAATTCTTTTTTATCTTTATGACAGATGTGTGCTTTGTATGATAAACCATCTCCTGTCCCCCAGATGGGCATTTGTGAAAACTGGAATGCTTAGCTTTATCCAAAATCACACAGTATGTTATGGTTAAACCAAGGCCAGACCCAATTCCTAATCTTGCCTTCTTTGCCCTGATTGAGGAAGGTAATGAATACACTCTTCCCCTTCCAATCCATGGCAGGCATTATTACTAAGCAACCTCCATCCTTCTTCTCAACTTTATTTAAAAGCCACTACCACCCAATATCAGATCGAAACCTGAGAGTTGAAACCTATTGCCTTCATTTTACTAACCAAGTTCCCTCTGCAAATTAGGAAGCCCCTGGTGAAAAGTAATCCAGGGTGAAAATTGCTGCTTGCAAAGGAGAATGAGCAGTACGGGAATACAAGGAAGGTGAGTGAGTAGGGCAGGAGATGGGGTGAGTTTTGAATTTTACATTCTATAGTTGCCTGAAAGTCAAAAGACCTGGGTTTCATTTTCTTCTAGGTGCTGCAGGAAGCAGGAATGAATCATTATCACCACCATGAAATATTCAACTGTTACATGCAAATGGTTGTTAATTACATTCCCTGCTCCCATTAAAGAGGTAAATGACTATTTCAACCTCTCCCTGGGTGACCAGTATGTACATATTCCATCCCTAATTTCTCCATGAAAACATTTAAATGGTGCTCTTTACAATCAACCCAGCTTTAAAGGGAGCATATTTGGAGGTGATGTATTAACTCTGAAATAACATCTTACATAAATGCAAATGATCTTTAGTTAGGGGAAAACAAATATAGGTGCAGCTCTTAGAATCTTTCTTTCTTGATGATTCATTCTTATTTTTAATTTAGCAAAAATCTAAATTAATAATAAAACTGATAACATAACATACCTGAAGAGGTGAGTCAGCCAACACCAACAGACCATTTCCTCTGCATCTTTCCTATTTTCTCCCAATAAAGAGCTTTAAAAAGAGCTGCTTCTAAAATTAGCATTTAGCAGAAATAAAAACCTATTTATTATTTGCTGGGAAATTAGAATAGAGATAGAAATATGACTGTGTCCAGGGATTGATGTGTTTCCCAGAATTCCAACCCAAACAAAGATTGTTGAGTGAGCTGGGGGGATCCTCTTCCCCACTGGGTGCTGCTGGGGGTAGACTTTCTGTGATATCCACACAGAAAAAATTTTTTTTTGAGACTCACATGGGAGAATGAGTGATTTTTATTCCATGAAATTAAATCCCTGCATTTCCGAAGTCCCATGGGGTTTCAGTAAAGCTAGAAGCAAAGCCGGTGTCCAAAGTCTGCCTCCATGTTAGAAGTGGATCCAGTTCCACATCAGGCTAATTACAGTCCATTAGTCTATTGTGTTTCGGGGAGGGGGGGTGAGGTCCCACATGGCTGTGGACTGTATGAGCAAATAGAGGGAAGCAGGAGCAAAAGAGGCTCACAAGCCAAGAGTCACATAAGTCCCAAGAGAGCAGGTTTTCTATTCAGGGAATTGAGTATCCCGATTCTTCCCAGGCTTGCTGTGGCTATGCCGATTTTGACCAGCCATCTCTGTTCCCAGGTGTGACTGACAGGCATATATCTTCCCTATGTCATCCCAACTCTGCTGGGCATGTATCTATCTTCCCTTTGTCCAGTCTCCTCCCTCAATGTTTTGTAAGAAACATGCTGATAATGTCTGGCCTTTTCTTTGCTCCTTTCCTGCCAGGAATAACCAGCTAATGACAATGATATCAATGTGAGTCTGAAACACCCTCCTTTTGTGTTCTAAAAAAGAGTCACACCACTTCAAAAGAATAAAAATAAAAAGTTTGTAAACTGGAAATGAACATTTCCCAGCACTGAGTATCATCTGTGACTAACCTGAGCAGATGGGGCTTTGGGTGGGTCTGCAACATGAGATCACTGAGTCTTCTCCTATTGAATTGTGAATCAGATTGCAATCTCAGGCATTGGGGGCAGGAGACATGGGGTCATCCAAGTTGGAGTGACCCCCCTTTGGCTTTCATTGTGACCTCCCTCCCCCAGATCTTCCTTGGAGGCCCATGTCTGGGACATCCTGGACATCCGAAGGCTTTGCATTCTGATGCTTCTGGCTAATCCCCAAGTTCAAGTCTCTCTAGCTTAGCCATAATAGCTGCCATTTATTAAACACTATTATAGGCTTGGCACTGTTCTCAGAGCTTTTACAGATGTCACCTCATGGAACCCTGAGTATGAGGTAGGTGGCTACGGTCATCTCCATTTTACAAATGAGAAAACCAAGACTGGGGTAAGAGGAAATGATTACTCCCGAGTTCCCCAGCTCATAAGTGGCAGAGCCCGAATTAAAAGCCAGATCCAGAGCCTTTGCACTAAATTCTCTGTAACCTTGCCTCATAGCCGATGACATTCCGTTCAGACACTCAAAGAAATGATAGAGATGGTGGGTTCTGCCTTGGTCCTTTAGGCACCATGCTGCTGTGCTGAACCAACAAAACATTTTTACTATCAGGATCTAAAACATCAAGGAGATGACTTTCTTACTATGGCCAATGGTGGCTTAAAATGAAAATTTTGCAGGCATTTGTGTTTTGGTGACTCAGCAGATGAAATTCTTTTCCATGTTTGGGGAATTTTCTCCACCGAAGCTTCTTGTGAGGCGGTAGAGGCTGCTTGGCCTTCCCAGCCTGCTTTGATGGTTGGACATGGGACATGGCCACACCCATCTGCTCAGATAGTTCCACCCACGGGTTAAAACAGCAGGTAGAGACTCAGAGAAGTGGAGACTGAAGAATCTATGCTAAGGGCACACGTTAGAAAGAAAAAAAAATACTCCATTCCCAGGGGAAGCAGGGCCAACAGTATTCAGTGTACTAGCAGCAACCACACAGGCCATGGCGTCCAGGTTAATGGCAGCAGGAGCAGGACCTCATCAGCCCAGTTCTGTGGTAAGGGTCTGTCTGCAAGACCATCCTTGCTCCTAGCTGCCCAGAGACCCAGCCTTTTATACCACGTGGGGTTTGCCCAAGGCTCTCAATCAGTTTCTGTGGCTCTAATAGACCAGGGAAGCAGAAATCTAGGATCACAAGTGTCTCGATTCTCCACAGACTCTTGACAATCACTGAAGGGGTGCAGGGAAGAGGCAGGAGGGTTTAAGTTTATGATAAAATCCAGAATCGGGAATTTCTGCACCCACAGGTAAGATTATCTGTCTAGGAATAAAGGTCAGCTCTGAAATAACTCATTTGTACATACCACTGCTGTTAAACTAACCAGGTCTACTGTTGCCCCTAACAGTCAAGCTTCTCCCCAGCACCATGTAGCTGGATCCTGGCAAAGACCACAGGGTTTGCAAAAATATGAAGTGGCTGGGGAGCAGGATTATGTGTCTCCAGATTAGAGAGAAAATATTTGACTACTACTAAATAAGGCAAGGAAATTACCTGCATGATTAGAAGGCTTTTGTGAAAGACAACATTCTACCCAAATCATGTGAATAGAAACTGAAACAAGCAAGGTGCATGAGTCTCAGGCTTTGTACTATGTGACTCGTTACACTTTCAAACCTGCATGCCTGTAGGGAGTGGATGTTAAACATGTGCGTGCTACAAAATGATGCTGGGACATTTTTGTTGGTTTTTTTTTTAGTTTTTCTTGTTTGTTTGTTTTTAAATATATTTTATTGATTTTTTACAAAGAGGAAGGGAGAGGGATAGAAAGTCAGAAACATCGATGAGAGAAACATCGATCAGCTGCCTCCTGTACACTCCCCACTGGGGATTTGCCCGCAACCAAGGTACATGCCCTTGACGGGAATCGAACCTGGGACCCTTCAGTCCATAAGCCGACGCTCTATCCACTGAGCCAAACCAGCCTCGGCGATGCTGGGACGTTTTCTACCGACAACACTCACCCCTTAAAATCCCTAGCTGCTTATAACTGTGTTTCTGGTAAGACACCCACACATACTTGTTTCATTCAACTCTGATCCGCCCAATGTGTGCCCTGTGTTAAGCACTTTTCAGGCCTAAGAAAGCAGATGAATCAGGCAGGTCCTTGTTCCTGAGAACTCGTGGGCTATTTCAGAAATGGTCTCATGAACAGATACTTGCAATGCAGTCTGACAAGAGCTGACAAAGAGAAACACAGTGTGTGACAGGTACATGGATGATGATGGTGGTGGAGCTGCCTGGGGAAACTGGGAAAGATAAGGTCTATTTAGGCAAATCTCAAAGGAAAAAGATATTATGAAGTTAACTCTTAAGGTGTACAGTCATCAATGTTGTCGTTTTATATGCTGCAGGTATCTACATCCACTTTCTCCATCCTAATCACGCTCTGATATTCTTCTGAGGATTTACCAGTATGCCGTTTGGTTTACCGAAAGATGGTAATTCTAAGTGCCCACCTCCCAATACAGAAGCTCAAGTCACCAGAGCCTGCCTCTCAAAATAGCCAGGAAGCATGCCTCCGGACAATGCTCAGCCAGTGGACTTGCCTCTGGGACTTTGAGCCTGGATGAAATAGTGCTGCAGAGGGAGAAGGAAGAGTTTATGGTAGGCCAACCAATAGACAAGCCAGGCTCCTGTGGCCATGAAGTCTTTGCTGTGGTTCCTACTGTCCAACCTTTCTGAGTACTGTTTGGTCCTTCCCCAAACATGGTCCTCCAGCCTGCCTTGTGTTCTACGAACCCCCCACAATTTCTCCCTAAGAAATCCAGCCCCATTAAATTCACATTTACTTAAGTAGCAAGAGTTTTGCAACCAAGGGTTCCTTGTAGCTGGACCTCTCCTGGTAGAGCATAGATCCCACCAGAGCTCTCCATAGTCCAGGTCACATCCTCCTTGCCAAAGACCGCCAACCATTTCTCCTACCACTGCTACCTTCACGTTCCTCTTACCTTTCATCTATACCATCAGGTATCAACAGCTCAATTCCTCACATGAAAATCAACAGCTTCAAAACTCAAGACGTTATTTTACTGGTATTTGGAGCCATATCTAGGCACTGGTTAATGAGGAGCGATGCATACGTCCTCCCAAGACTTTGAAAACCATGAAATGTAATATGCAGGGTTGCCCACATATAGATAACTGAGCTGGAAAAAATGATGTTAGACCTCAAGTATCCTCGCTTTGGGTTTAAAGGTGATTAAGCTGAAAGTGCTACCAGGGCTTGAAGAATCAATTAAATTGAAGGTATGGAATGGAGTATCCATCCCCACAACTTGTTATAAAAGGTGTTGGGAGCTTACTGTCCAGACGGAGTGGCCAGAGGAGCTTCTGTTCAGACTCTGTGCACAAAATGAATGAGCTGACGGCAGAGAGCTATTGCTGAGAATAATAAGCAGTTATTACGACTATCTATCAAGTGTTTCAAGAAGGCAGGGACCAGATCTATTTTGTACATTGCCAAATCCCCAAAGCCTAACTAACACATTGGAACAAGTGCTCAATTTTTTTTTTTTGAGTTAATGAATATCAGGCATAGGGCTAAAGACTTTCCCTTATCTCACTTAGTCCTCTCACCACTGTGGCTGGCATTGTGCTCCACCTGTAGCAGATGTGACAATGGAGGATCTGAGAGGTTAAGCAACTAGGGAGTAATGAGAGTTAGGATTTGAATCCAGGCTCAAGTGGCTCTAAGGCTTGTATTGTTAGGCACCATGCTGTGCTGCTGTGCCCTGCACTGCCCAGGCAACAGCACCAAGGGGCCCAGTGTCCAGGGGAGGAGGCAGATATGGACAGAACTTTTACCGCAGGCAGTTGAGCAATACAGGGTTAAAGAATGAGACACAGATGATGCTCTGCTCACATGCCCACTGTCAGTACCTTAGTTGACAAGTCTCACATGACTATCTTCTGCCACCCCCTAGGGCCTCATTGATTTCTATTTTTAGGTTCCTTCACTGACTCTCCATTCAATGCACTGCTGGAAATGGGATATTCCTATGTCACAATTAGGTCATTCCTTCTCCTACCTAAAACTTGTCCATGGTTTTGCCATTGCCCTCAGGATAAAGCCCAAAGCCTTGCTACCCACAGTGAGGTCCACGGACCAGCAGCATTTTTATCAACGAGGAGCTTGTTAGAAATGCAGAATCTCAGGTTCCACTCTAGCCCTCTTCTTTTTATATATATATATTTTTTTATTGATTTTTCACAGAGAGGAAGGGAGAGGGATAGAAAGTCAGAAACATCGATGGGAGAGAAACATCGATCAGCTGCCTCTTGCACACCTCCAACTGGGGATGTGCCCACAGCCAAGGTACATGCCCTTGACTGGAATCGAACCTGGGACCTTTCAGTCCGCAGGCCGACACTCTATCCACTGAGCCAAACCTGTTCGGCTCTAGCCCTCTTCTAATCAAAATCTGCATCTTTAACAAGATATCCAAGTGAGTCATAAGCAGATTAAAATTTGGGAAGCATGGACCTGAATTGTTCAATGAATTCCTCAAGGTCATGCCTCACACTAAGGCCGCTCTGAGCATCTCCCTGTTCCTTTATGTGCCAACTCTGTCCCTGATGCAGTGCTTCACCTGGGTTGTTTCTGTCCTTCTAAGCTACCCTCCTTCTTCCTCGGCAGCACCTTCCCCATTCCTTCAGCCTTAGTTTTTAAAAATCAATCTTTCCAGAAGCCATGCTGCCCATTCCCCCCTGTTCCAACCCCAGCAATGTCAGACGCCCTGCTATGCATGCTCATAGCCCAAGGCTGGCCTCATCTGCAGCTGAGGGTTAAATTCATTTTCATTCTCTCTCTCTCTCTCTCTCTCTCTCTCTCTCTCTCTCTCTCTCTCTCTCTCTCTCTCTCCTCAGCAAAGCAAGGCAAGGAAAGGATCTGGTCTGTCTTTATTCTCATAATATTCTCATCAATGAACCTTCTGTGCCTTTGCTCATTTAGAGGCAATGCCCTTCTTAAACACAGAACTGATTTTCTCCTTTCTTCCCATGTAGCTGCACATTGGGCTCCACTCCCCTGATCTAACAACCAAAGATTTTTATTTGCATCAAAGAACCCTTTCCATGCACATCTTGAACAGAGAGGTCTTCTCTGATTCAAGTCAAATGTTCATTCAGCCTGGCCAGTGTAGCTTAGGAGGTGCCAAGAGCAACGCCTGCCATAAACTACTACTTAGCAAATCACTCTATTATAAAACAACTAGTAGCCCTGCACATGAATCCACGTGCCAGTAGCTCTCTGCAGGGCCTGGCCGCTCCACCCCAGCTGCCCAGAGACTCTCCCCAGCCCAGAGGCCCATCCGCTACCAGGCTGAACACTTGCCTTGTCACGGGAGTGACAACGCCGGCGTTCCTCCCCCTCCATGCCCACTACCCAGAGGCCCTCTGTGGCCTGGGTGGAACACTTGCCTCCTTGCCTCAGAGACAAAGCAAGCATTCTGCCAGGTCGCTCTGGAGGCCGGCTCTCAGCGGCCACCCCACCCCCACCCCCGCACCTCCTGGGACTGGGGGACTCCAGCGGGGCTGAGAGGTCTGGGCACCACCATCCTGTGGCTATGGGCACCACCATCTTTGTGACAGTGTGACAGTTAATTTGCAATTAACCTTTTATTAGAAAGGATGTTCACCCTGGCCAGGTAGCTCAGTTGGTTAGAGCGTCGCCCCAATACACCAAGATTGCAGGTTCAATCCTCAGTCGGGGCACATACAAGAATCAACCAAAGAATGTATAAATAACTGGAACAATAAACTGATGTTTCTCTTTCTCCCTTTCTCTCCCTCTAAAGTCAATAAACTAAAAAACAATGTTCAACTCCCCAGTCGTACTGTCATCCAGCCCACATTTCTAGTTTTAACCCCACCCCAAAACTGAAAAAAGAGAGGCATGAAACCTATTTAAATGGCATTTCTCTCCCTATTGTCTTTTGTGGGAAATCAGCAAAAGAGGTGACTGATAGCTCAGACCAACATACATGCACTCATACATACATGCTCACACAAAATAACAGCCACTATTCATTCAGATAAAGGGAGAAGGAATGTATACACTCACGTCAAAGGGGTGAGGTAAAGGAGCATCAGAAAAGAAAATCAAGTCCCTGCAACATGCGCTGAGTCATGACGATGCTGCAGGGAGTCCCACGAAGCTTTGAGAAGTAGGGATAGAAAGGTAAGAAAATATTTAACAGACAGGCTACAAAAAAAGAAGTGCTGGGGGTTGATCCAGTGCCATCTGTCTCTAATTTTCTTAAGAGCTCAGCAAGACTCTGGGGAATAAGTGAAAAATTAGAGGGTTTTTTTAAAAAAAACTTGTGACAAAATACAGCCAAGGAGAGGTTACATTAACACGGAAGATTCTTCACACCCATGGTGACAACTTAAATCATGTCTTCTTCCCAGTTCCAATAAGGCTATCTTTATACCATTTTGCAGAAATCTATGCATGAATTAACATAAAGTTACTGACACATTCATATAACAGAAAATAAAGTTGAATTGGATTGTCATCAAATCCCCTAGAAAGAGAGAAGAAAAACTAACAATTTCAAAACTTACAAAGATTTTACTTTCAGCAACTTCCAAGACGCCAGCCCCTGCTCTCAGGCTCCAGGTTTGAGACCGCCTGCCCCCAGCTCTGGGAGGGATGATTAGCATGTGGCTGGCTTACATCAATTCCCTCTTGTGTCCATAGCGGGTACCACAGTGTGCTTGTCACCCTTACCAGAATGTGGCTTCCCAAAGCTCATCCACACCATGTCCCGGGAAGCCACCATCAACCGATCGGGACCGGCATCCAAAATGAACCTTCTCTGCCTTTGCTCACTTAGAGGACGACGCCCTTCTTAAACACAGAGCTGACTTTCTCCTTTCTTCCCATGTAGCTGCACATTGGGCTCCACTCCGCTGATCTAACAACTAAAGATTTTTATTTGAATCAAAGAACCCTTTCCATGCACATCTTGAACAGAGAAGTCTTCTCTGATTCAAGTCAAATGTTGATTCAGTGTAGCTTAGGAGGTCATGGTTGATTCCTGATCAGGGCACATGCCCGGGTTTGATCCCCAGTAGGGAGTGTGCAGGAAGTAGCCCATCAATGATTTTCTCTCACCACTGATATTTCTTCTATCTCTCTCTCCCTCTCCCTTTCTCTCTGAAATCAATAAAAATATATATTTTAAAAATAAGTTAGTCCATTTAATGCCTTTCTTTTTATTGTGATTTTTTAAAGCATTCTAAATTACATCACTATTTCATTCTCAGAAAATCCCTGTGAGTTACATTGTTAACCAAGTAGTATTATCTCTAAGAGAGCTAAGATCCAGAGAGTCAAAATGAATCACAGAAAATCACCCAGTGAATTAAAGGAAAGACTGGGTTGAATATCCAGGTTGCCTAGCTGTCCCTCCACACACTTCACACACTCACCACCCTGCCTTCTATTCATCTACATCTCTTCGGAGCAGGCTTCTTCCCTCAGCTTCCTCTTTTCCACTTGAGCTCTATACACATATACATATACACAAACATACATACTCAGACACATGCAGTCAGGGATACATGCACACACACAGACAAATCTGTACACAAAAGAAGGTAACTACACCCACATATGCACAGAGATACATACTTGCCCAGAGAAAGACACACAAACAGACACAGAGATACAGAGGCTTATACTCAGAAAGACGCACAGAAAAAGACACACAAAGAGATGCACACACAGACACGGACACATACACACAGACACACAAAGAGACACACACAGGGATACATGCCCACACATAGAGACACACACATACACACACATTTTCTAACAACTTTGATTTCATAAGCCCCATGTGAAAAATCCCATTTTCCTGGGGGACTTTACCAATATGAGTCATGGAGAACATCCCAGCCCCTGACTTCCTTCCTCAAAGAACAGGCCTCCCTCTGTGAGCTCAGTGATAAGAGCATGTTAGATGGGAGATTATAGCTCTTAGAGGAACTGGCATGTGGCGATCTCTACAGCTTTCCTCCACTTATTAATCAATCATTCATAACTTCGTTGGTGTTGAGATATTCTCAGAGGCCATTATGCTTATTATGATTAACCAGGGATGCACTGTAGCTGTCACATTGGGTTCTGATGACCCCATTTGGGGCCAAATCCCTATTTTAACTGTCATATTTGCTTCAAGAACATGCTATTTGTGCCATCATCTCATTTCCAAGAACAGAAGCATTTGCTCTTGGTACTAAAAATTGTAATGGATCTCTGTAGAGAGGTAAGAGGAGAGAAGAACCAAATATAAGAGTGAGGAAGTGTAAATGTAATATAGAGTTCAAATCATGGTCTTTTTTTTTAGGGTCTTAGGCTAAGAAAACAATGTCCTTAGGGAATAATGACAGCCATCTTCATCTTCTTCCTTCAACACTTCCTAATTAGGCCAGGCTCTCCTTATGGGAAGTTTATGCAGATCCTGTTGCTCACCTACCTGCTGGTAAATCCATTCTCTCTTGAGGCTGCTCTGTGGTTGCACAATTCCAAGCTGAAGAATCTTTGCCTCTCTCCACGAGACCTTATGCTCAAGGAAAGTCATCCTATCCTTAGGGTCTGCTGAGTATAGTTCATTATGTTCTTTTTGCCAATGACTGTTTTGAGAAAAGGCATAGGAACCAATTCTGGTCATGAGTTTTGGGGAGAAGCCCATTGATAAAGCTTCTGGGAAATGTTCTCTTTTTCTACTTCTGGACATCGATGTGCGAGATGATGATTCATAGAGCAGCTGCCGCCCTCTTCACAGCCGTGAGAGGAAGTAGCTCACGGGCTGAGCATGGCTGAAAATTATTTGACACTCCTCCTACAAGAGATGGTACCTATGTTCCTCCACTGAAATTGGTGGGCAAGGTGGGGGGGGGGGGGCGGCTTTTGAATACTTTAGCCAATAGAATATGACAGAAGTGACACTAGGTCCTAACAGACTCTGCATCTATTGCCTGGTCTCCTGGAGCATTCACTCCTGACAGACTCATTCGAGGAGAACCATCCTCTCCGTAAGACCTCCCACCGCCCTAACTCCATCGCACTGGAGAAGCTGTAAGTGCAGCTATTCTGGCTGTGGTCTCAGTAAAGCCCAGCCCTCCAACGACATAAGGCCCCAGACATGTGAGGGAAGAAGCCGTCTCAGGAATGGAACTTCCAGCTCTTGCTGCCTCCATTTCCAGTCATCTGAGTCACTTCCGATCACTCACGGCATCCCAGCTGAGGCTCGGAGTCAATGCGCAGGAACAAAGGAGCCCTGTCAAGTCCTGACCCACAGGCTCCAGGAGCAAAAGAACATGGATGCCACGCCCCTCTGTTTTCCAGTTGGAACAAAGGGCAGAAGATAGAAAAACCTGGCTCCTTGATGACGATGCTGTGTGGTTAAATTAACCAACCCTGGGGCTGCCTCATCTCTGGGCTTCCAGTTATTGAGCTAGTAAGTTCCTCCAGTGTTTAAGCCCTTTGGAGATGGTGTCTTCATCTGCTAGGGCTGCCATCACAAAATACCACCGACAGGGTGTCTTAAACAGGAGAGGTTTATTTTCTCACTGTTTTCAAGGCTGGAAGTCCAAGGTGAAGGTGTTGGCAAGGATGATTTCTTCTAAGGCCTCTCTCGCTGGCTTGCAGATGGCTGCCTTCTTGCTATGTCCTCACATGACCTTTCCTTTCTGCAAACCCAAGCATGGTGTTGCTCTACGTATCCAAATTTTGTCTTTTTATAAGGCCACAGGTCAGATTGGATTAGGGACCACCTCAATGGCCTCATTTTATCTTAATCACCTCTATAAATACCCAATCACCAAACAGCCACATCCAAGTTTCTGAGGGTTAGGCCTTCAACATATGAATTTGGGATGGATGCATTCCAGACCATAATAGGTAGCTTTCTTACTGCCAAAATCAGGCTTAAAAAGAAAATGAGAGAAAAATAAACCACTCTGACTAAGCAAGTGCTGGAATAGCTCAAGAATTAAAGATAGAATGATATGACAGAGCAACTCCAAGAATGTCAGTGACTAGAAATGGAGCTTCAGTGACATCCAAACATATGTTCACTTCTCTCTTTCATTCTGATTCTCTCTGGGATTCGCCTTCATTCTCTCAAGAGTCTCCACACTGAGCATTATCTTGTCACTCTCACACTGAAATACATCAGTCTCCCAGGGACTTACGAGATTGCTGAGGGCAATAAAGCTAGCACTGGCAGAGTTCCACACACCTGCTCAGGGAGAGCAGCAATACGCTAGGTGTTGTATGTGCAGGAGTAATCGAGGCTTCTTAGCTTCCTGGAGCAGCCTGCCATATGCCTACCCACCTTTTGTCCCAGCCAAAGACACACTCCACTTTATGCTACCAAGAGGAAAATGAACCATGAGCTAATCTGGTAAGAGCAAAGACATATGGCAACCTTCCTGGAACTCATGGAAGAAAAGTTGCTGAAAAGTGCTGAAACTGAGGTTTCTACTATTAATGAGCCAAAAATCTCATACCACATATGAACTTTAAAATAATTCTTTCCCTTAAAAACAAAACAAAACAAAACAGAGAGTAGCCTAAAACCTTAAATGTAAATAAATTATCCCATGTCCAGAAAAAATACAACATTATGCAATCATTTAAAAAGAATGCAGCATCTTTCTAAGTACCCTATAAAGATAAAAGCAAGGTGCATCACATATATATATAGCATGCTACTGTGGGAAGAGGGGGGATGAATATTTATCAATATCTTTTTAAATATATTCATCATCTCAGAAAAAAAATGCCCAATAAACTAGTAACAGTAGATGCTTCAGTATAGGGAAATTGGAAGAGTGGGACAAGGAATGAGAAGAGAAATCAATATACAGCAGTAGTCTCCCTTGATTTGAGGTTTCACATTCCACAATTTTGATTAGCTTTGGTCAAACACAGTCTGAACATATTACATGGAAAATTCCAGAAATAGAGGAGAAACCAAAATGGTGGCAAAGGTAAACATCTAAACTGCTGCTTCGCACAACAATTTCAAAACTACAACGAAAAGACAAAATGGACATCATCCAGAACCACAGGAAGGCTGGCTGAATGGAAATTTCACAACTAGAAGGAAAGAGAAAAAGCACATTGAGACTCAGAGGAGCTGCAGGAGGCAGAGGTACTAAGACGTGCATGTGGAAAGGACAACTGGCTTTCTCAAGCAAGAGGGAGACAAAAGCTCCTGACTGTGCTGAACTCCAGTTCTGGGCAAGACTCTGGGGACCAAGACTCATACAGGTTGAAACTGGACTGTCAAGAAAAAGAAAAGCACATTGAGACTAAGAGGAGCTGAGGAAGGCAGAGGTACCGAGGTGCGTGCACGGAGAGGGCAGGCAATTGAGTACGCAGCTGCCTTTCTCAAGCAGAAGGGAGACAAAAGCTCCCAACTGCACTGAACTCCAGTTCCAGGTGAGACTCTGGGGACCCAGTCTCATTCGGGGAGAAACTGGACTGTCTGGCAGCAGGCAGAATTCAAGGGCAGCTTTCTCTCAGAGGTTCTTACAGTGATTACCATGGGACACTGAGACACAGGGATATATTAGGGCAGGACTGATGGGAAACCAATGTTGTCTCCTCTGCCCTGAGACTCCGCCCCATCCAAGCTGAGCACAGAGGCTTTTGCAAGTCTTGTCTCATCAGCGTGTCTCCCAGAAGTTCTCCCAGCATAGATACAGCTGATCCTCACAGCCAATTGGTCTGGAGGTCAATTCCTCCCAGTGATACCAAAAACAATAAAGGCTTACCTACAAGGTTGTGCACACATCTCACAAAGGGGTGAACCAAGAGTCTCCACCTCAGGTAACTGGGGAGGCTGAGCCACTGGGCCCTAGAGGACACCTAGCACACAGCCACTTTATCAACTCAGGGAAGCAGCCAAAATGTGAAGACAAAGAAACAGATCACAAATGAAAGAAATGGAGGAAAGCAAACAACTGAATAAAGAGTTTAAAACCACATTTATAAGGTTTTTCAAGAGGTTTCTAGAAAAGGCTGATAAGTTTAGGGAGACCCTCGAGGATATGAAAAAGGACCAACTAGAAATTAAGCATACACTGACTAAAATAAAGAATAATATACAGCCAAAACAGGTTTGGCTCAGAGGATAGAGCATCAGCCTGTGGACTGAGAGGTTCCAAGTTCAATTCCACTCAAGGGCATGTACCTTGGCTGCAGGCACATCCCCGGTAGGGGGTGTACAGGAGGCAGTTGATCGATGTTTCTCTCTCATCGATGTTTCTGACTTTCTGTTCCTCTCCCTTCCTCTCTGTGAAAAATAAATAAAATATAAAAAATAAATTAATTAAAAAGAATAATATACAGAGATCTAACTGCAGACTAGAATATCATAAGAATCAAGTCAAATATCTGAAATACAAAGAAGCAAAAAACACTCAACTGAAAAAGAAAAAAGAAAAAAAGAATACAAAAATATAAAGATAGTGTAAGGAGCCTCTGGGACAACTTCAAGTGTATCAACATCAGAATTATGAGGGTGCCAAAAAAAAGAGAGAGAGCAAGATACTGAAAACCTATTTGAAGAAATAGTGACAGAAAACTTCCCCACCTGGTGAAAGAAATAGACTTACAAGTCCAGGAAGCCCACAGAACTCCAAACAAAAGGAATACAAAGAGGACCATACCAATCATAATTAAAATGCCAAGAGCGAAAGACAAAGAGAGAATATTAAAAGCAGCAAGAGAAAAACAGTTAGTTACCTACAAGGGAGCACCCATATGACTGTCAGCAGATTTCTCAACAGAAACTATGCAGGCCAGATGGGAGTGGCAAGAAATATTCAAAGTGATGAATAGCAAGAATCTACAACCAAGATTACTCTACCTAGCAAAGCTATCATTCAGAATTGAAGGGCAGATAAAGAGTTTCACAGATAAGAAAAAGCTAAAGGAGTTCATCACCACCAAACCAGTATTATATGAAATGCTGAAAGGTATTCTTTAAGAAGAGGAAGAAGAAAAAGGTAAAGAAAAATTATGAACAACAAATACATATGTATCAACAAGTGAATCTAAAAATCAAGTGAATTAAAAATCTGATGAACAGAATAAACTCGGGAATATAATAGAATCAGAGGCATAGAAAGGGAGTAGACTGACAATTCTCAGGGGGAAAGGGGTGTAGGGGGTTCAGGAAGAGACTGGACAAAAATCGTACACCTATGGATGAGGACAGTGGTGGGTAATGGGGAGGGAGTAAGGGCAGAGGGTGGGGTGGAAACCAGGTGGAGGGAGATATGGGGGAAAAAATAGGAACAATTGTAATAATCTGAACAATAAAGATTTATTAAATTTTTAAAAATTGCAGAAATAAACAATTTATAAATTTTAAATTAGATGCCATTCTGAGTAGTATGATGAAATCTTGCGCCTCTGCTCTCTCCCACCCTTGATGTGAATCATCCCTTCGTCCAGCATATACACACTGCATACTTTCCCCTTCATTAGTCACTTAGTAGCCACTTAGTAGTTGATTTGATTTATCAGGTCAACTGTCACAGTATCACAGTGCTTGTATTCAAGCAACCCTTCCTATAGCTTCATGCTGTGTCACATACCTAGATCATTCACATCACTTCATCTCATCACATAGGCATTGTTTCTTCTCACGTCAACAAGGGTGAGGACAGCACAATAAGGAACTTTGAGAGGGAGAGAGCACCTTCACATAACTTTTATTACAGTACATTGCATAATTATTCTATTTTATTAGTAGTCATTGTTGTTCACCTCTTCCTGTGCCTAACTTATAACTTAAACTTTATCATAGATATGTACACACAGAAAAAAATAGTACATATAGGTTTTGGTGCTATCCCTGATTTAAGGCATTCACTGGGGATCCATGGATATGCAGGGGGAGGGGGAAAGAGGAGCCCTCCTGCATACCATTTTAACAGTACATCAAACTCTACAGAAGAAAATATTAATAAACTTGAAGAAATGGCAATAGAAACTATCCAAAATGAAACACAAAAATGAGACCAGAAAAACAAGTGAACAGAGTACCAGGGAACTGTGAGGCAACTTTAAGCAGTCTAGTGTGTGTATAATTTGAGTCCCAGAAGTAAAGGGAGAGGGAAAAGGTACTTAAAGAAAAGAACAACCAAATCATTTCAAAATTTGATGAAAACAAACTCACAGATCCAAAAAGTTCAGTGACCCCCAAAGAAAAACACTAGGGCACATGATAATCAAATTATCTAAAATCAGCCCTGGCTGGGTGTCTCGGTTGGTTAGAGCATCCTCCCGATATGCCAAGGTTGTGAGTTCAATCCCCAGTCAGGGCACACACATGAATCTACCAATAAATGCATAAGTAAGTGGAACAACAAATCAGCATCTCTCTCTCTCTCTCTCTCTCTCTCTCTCTCTCTCTCTCTCTCTCTCTCTCTCTCCTCCCCCACCCTCTCTCCCTCTCCCTCCTCTCTCTTTCAATAAATATTGTCTAAAACTCATGATAAAGAGAAAACCTTAAAGCCGAAACCAGTTTGGCTCAGTGGCTAGAGCGTTCGGACTGCGGACTGAAAGGTCCCGGGTTCGATTCTGGTCAAGGGCATGTACCTTGGTTGCGGGCACATCCCCAGTAGGGGGCATGCAAGAGGCAGCTGATCAATGTTTCTCTCTCATCAATGTTTCTGACTTTCTATCCCTCTGCCTTCCGCTCTGTAAAATATCAATAAAATATATTTTTTTTAAAAGAGAGAAAACCTTAAAAGAAACCAGAGAAAAAAAGATACATAAATACAAAGAAAGAAAAAATAAGAATGACAGCAGACAGAAAGCCAGAAGAGGGACCTCTTTCAAGTACCGAAAAACAAAAATCCACTTAGAATGCAATATCCAGTGAAGATTCTTTTGAAAACAAAGCCAAAATAAAGCCTTTTTTAGATGTAATAAAAGCTAAAGGAATTCATCCCTAGCAGTCAACACTATAAGAAATGCAAAAGGAAGTCCAACAGACAGAAGAAAAATAGTACCATATGCAATATGTCGGTAAATATATAGAATTTTGTTCTTGTTTTTAAATCACTTAAAACGTTCAAAAAGTAAAAATAATATATCAGGATGCATTTTATTATAAAAGTATTATATGAATTCCTATCTGATTGCAATACAGAAACACTTGAAAGATCAATCAATTGAAAAGGCATGCTAAAAAGCAACTAGATTCAGTTACAGTTTTCAATGGATGTTTTTAAACTTTAATCATAATGTTATCTACATATGTTTTAAAATAGGCATGCATTATGTATAAATGAATATGTATAAATACATTTGTGAATAGTATTTGTTCTTGATGAACCTACAGCTTTGTGCACTTCTTGCAACAACCTACTACTCCGGGGTGTTCTACAAACCACAGATAGAGAAGTAGGACCCATTTTTCTTCTGTAAATCCGACAAGAACCCTATGGCAGTATAAACATTGGCATTTCCCCCTCATTAGCACCTTGATAATGGACCATTTTATATATTCAGGTGTCTAAAATCTACCTTATCATCACATCTGCTATACCATAAAGCAGAGCCCTCCACACCTCAGCCATCTAATAGTTGTGCAATGAATGCATAGCCTCTCTGATACCATTAATACATGGCAGCAATTTTCTGAGGGCTACTAGAAAAACATAAGTCCTGAGTTACAAGTGTCTGGACCCATATCTAATGTGACTTTCTCTTCTCAATTACCTCTGTCTTTCCCACTACTCATCTTCAAGCTCTTCGTGCCATGCATGACTCCAACAATTGCAGCCACATTCTTCGAGGCTACATGCCATTGGCAGAGCCCACCATGGTAAATCAATCTTCAGAGATGGGCTCAAGAGGATATATTTAAATCACACAAAAAAGACAGATCAGAGCTGTAATTATGATCAGTGAAGCAGACCTCAGTGTGCTGTGTGTAATTAAAATGACTGTAGGACTGACCTGTATATATTAGCTGGAAAAACATTTCTTTCTGTAGAAGCATAAGAGTGAAACATGAGCAGATTGTTGTACCTAGGTGCAAACTTGACCTTGAAATAAGACAAGAGGAAATACTGCTGTTTGTGACAACATGGATAGACCTAGAGAATATTATGCTAAGCAAAATAAGTCAGTCAGAAAAAAACTAAGAACCATCTGATTTCACCCATATGTGGGATATAAAACTGAAATTCATGACAGAGACAACAATGGTAACTATCAGAGGAAACGGGGTGGAGACTGGGGCAGGGATGGTCAAGGTTGTCACATATTTGGTGACAAAGTTATTTGACTTTGGGTGGTAGATACACAATGCAATATGCAGATCATGTATTATAAAAATGTACCCTTAAAACCTAAATAATCCTATTAACCAATGTCACCTCAATAAATTCAATTTTTTAAAAAATAAAGAAAGAACTTGACATTTCCATACCCTGATACTGAAGATTGTACCTGTATCACCTATTGCCTTTGGCCTTGACAATTTCAAGATGTGAGAAATATTTCTGTCATTAACCACTCAACAGGATCAAAGATTTTGTGGCCTGGTCTGATCTCATATTGTCAGACTTCCTTAAAACCTGAAGGAGATTGAACCCTAGCCAGTTTGGCTCAGTGGATAGAGCATCGATCTGCAGAATGAAGGCTCCTGGGTTCGATTCCAGTCAAGGGCACATGCCCCAGTTTCAGACTCGATCCCCAGTAAGGGGGCATGCAGGAGGCAGCTGATCAATGATTCTCTCTCATCATTGGTATTTAAATTTCTCTCTCCCTTTCCCTTCCTCTCTGAAATCAATACAAATACATTTTGAAAAAGCTGAAGGGGGTTGAAAAAGAAGACCTTTCCTCTGAGAAGTTCCCAGCATTTGCAACAATTCAGAACACACCTGCAATAAACAATGGATTCCCACCCAAACTTTATCTCATTCACTCCTATTTTACTTACTGCCT
Source organism: Antrozous pallidus (assembly GCA_027563665.1). NCBI lineage: Eukaryota > Metazoa > Chordata > Mammalia > Chiroptera > Vespertilionidae > Antrozous > Antrozous pallidus. The sequence continues at coordinate 18,154,299 of CM050516.1, forward strand.
CTCAGTTTTCCTCAGAGGTGCCCTGCTGGTCCCTACCACCTGGCGAGAACTAAAGAAATTCTCCATTTTACCATTTGCTTAGTCAGCTTTACAGGAATGAGGAACTGTCATCTACACCCTGCCTACAACCTGGGCTCAGGCAGAGTGGGAGAGTCAGCGAGCCTCGCTTTCTTCCTTTCATATTTGATTGAACAATATTAAAAGAACTGTCAAGTTATAGAACTCCCTGCTCACATTAGGTTTAGGATGGGGTGGCAAAGGATATATATAAAAAGTTATTTTATTATTATTCTTCTCCAGTAATAACATTTAGCACTCAGATATTGCTTTTCATCTCCATTGCTCTTTATAAACATTAACTGTACAATTTCACTGCATTAACTGCAAAGAGAGTCAAAAGTGGCCCTGTAAATTTGTAGTCAGCTTGGTAGAATTTATTGTCTCTCACAATGATATACTACACCCAAGAGCCTATGTTTTATCCTGGTTTAAGGGAGGAAAGTCAGAAAAAAATGGAAGGGGGAAAAAATGTCATATCCTATCTAATAAAATAGTAATATGCAAATTGACCATACCTCTGCTACACCCACAAGCCACACCCACCAGCCAATCAGGAGTGAATATGCAGATAAAACTCCAACCAAGATGACTGCAGCCACTGAGAGCAGGAGGGAGGCTTGGGTTTCCCCAGCAATGGAGGAAGCCAAGCTTTCTGTCTGCCCTTGCCAGCCTAGGCCTCCACTCAATGTTACAAAGTTTCAATTATAGAAGATACATAAATCCCAACAGAAATGGCAGTAGCCATGAAGCTGGAGAGAGCAGAGGCTAGGGTTGCCCCCGGCGATGGAGGAAGCCAAGCTTCCACAGCTCTGTGGCCTAGGCCTCCACTCCAGGCTACAAAGTTTCAATTATAGAAGATAAATAAATTCCAACAGAAATGGCTGCCACCACTAAGTGAGCCCACCTCCCCTGCCATTTGTCTCTGAATCTATTTTTGTTCATCCATTTATGTTGATCATTATACACCACATCAGCATTTATCCCCCCATACCTTTCTCCACTTCCTCCAACCGACAATTTGTTTGTGTGTTGTTTTTTTTTAAGTAAATGTTTGCAAATCTCTTCTGGCAGAGAAAAGTGGCTCCAAATTTAAATACAAAACATATTTTACTATAGTGAGAATATGGGTTTAACATAAACAAAAGATATACTATTATTGCTGTCATTATTGGTAAATCTTTTATCCCTCACCTCTCCCTTAAATCATGTCTTAGGGAAAGTTCCTCCAAATAATAATAGTAGCTACCATTTGTTGAATATATACATGTGTGAGGCACCATGCTAGGTACTTCAAATACACTGATTTGATTCCATTCCCCCACCTGCAAAATGAAGGCACTTGTCTAGATCAGAGAACTACAGCCCCTGGGCTAAATCCAGATGCTATTTCTATAAATGAGGCTCTCTTGGAAGATAGCCATATCCATTCATTTACAAATTGCCTGTGACCTCTTTCCCACCACCAGGGCAGAGTTGAATACTTACCACAAAAGCCCTGGGGCCTGCTTAAAATATTTACTACCTGTTTTTTTTTTTTACAGAAAAAAAAAATATATATATGCCATCCTCTGAACTAGAACATAGCATCAAAGAAGCTTCAAATCCTAATATCCTATTCCTCTGACTCTGTAATGAGAACTCTTTCTCCACTCTATCATTAGAAGCATCAAACAGCAAAAAGAGCATATCGACCTGAATTTGCCTAGGCCAGTGGTCAGCAAACTGCGGCTCGCAAGCCACATGCATCTCTCGAGCCCCAGTTTGCCACTCTGTTAACCACCACTGACCTAGACTCTCGATTCCAATAATTGCAGGCTGTTGTTGTTCCTTGTGATTAAGCCCGTATCCCAGTGGTTGGCAAGCTCATTAGTCAACAGAGCAGCAAACCGTGGCTCTCGAGCCGCAGTTTGCCAACCACTGGCCTAGGCGTTATTTCAGCTCTCTACCATTGTCAGTTCTTCAGGAAAATATTCTTTGTGTTTCTAATCATGTGACTTACTTATTAGTCCATTGTTGAGAGCTAACAACTTCCATTAATCCCAAATTGATAACTATGGATAACACCCACTTAAACTATTCTTTTTCCTTTCTTTATTAATTAAGGTATTACATGTGTCCTTATAACCCCTTTGCCTTAACCCCTCCCCCCCACCCACTCCCCACCCCCGCTTTCCCCTTCCCTTCCTCATGCCCTCATCACCCTGGTTATGCTTAATATACAAGTTCTTAGGTTGATCGCTCCCCGTAGCCCCCACCCTCCCCAACCTTCTCTCTGAGGTTTGAGCATCTGATCAGTGCTTCTCTGTCTCTGGATCTGTTTTAATTCATCATTTATGTTGTTCATTATATCCCACAAATGAGTGAGATCATGTGATATTTATCTTTCTCTGACTGGCTTATTTCACTTAGCATAATGTTCTCCAGAACTATCCAAGCTATTGCAAATGGTACGAGTTCTTTCCTTTTTATAGCAGTGTAGTATTCCATTGTGTAGATATACCACCATTTTTTAATCCACTCATCTGCTGATGGGCACCTAGGCTGTTTCCAAATGTTAGCTATTGTAAATTGTGCTGCTATGAACATAGGGATGCATATATCCTTTCTGAATTGTGTTTCTGGTTTCTTGGGATATATTCCTAAAAGTGGGATCACTGGGTCAAATGGGAGTTCCATATTTAGTTTTTTGAGAAAACTCCATACTGTTCTCCACAGTGGCTGCACCAGTCTGCATTCCCACCAGCAGTGCACAAGGGTTCCTTTTTCTCCACATCCTGGTCAGCACTTGTCATTTGTTGATTTGTTGATGATAGCCATTCTGATAGGTATGAGATGGTATCTCGTTGTTTTGATTTGCATCTCTTGATAATTAGTGACTTTGAGCAGGTTTTCATGTGTCTCTTGGCCTTCCTTCTGTCCTTTTTCAAAAAGTATCTAGTTAGGTACTAGACAACTATCTAGTTGTCCATTTTTTGATAGGGTTTTTTATCTTCCTTTCGTTAAGTTGTATGAATTCCCTGTAAATGTTGGAGATTAAACCCTTATCAGAGATAACATTGGCAAATATGTTCTGCCATGCAGTGGGCTTTCTTGTTTTGTTAATGGTTTCTTTTGCTATGCAGAAGATTTTTATTTTAATGCAATCCCATTTATTTATTTTCTCTTTAGTTTCCATTGCCCTAGGAGCTGTATCAGTGAAGATATTGCCACTTCAACTATTAATAAAAATGTTATGCTAAGCAAATAAGCCAGTTAGAGAAAAATAAGTATCACATGATATCAATCATGTGGAATCTAATGAACAAAATAGAGCCAGAGACCTAGAAACATGGAACAGACTGACAAATTTCAGAGGGAAGTTGAAGGTGTCGGGGGAGAGATTAACCAGGGAGTTTATATGCACATGTGCATAGCCCACGGACACAGACAATAGTGTGGTGAAGGCTTGAGAGGGGCAGGTGCGGGATGGAGGGGGTCAATGGGGAAAAAAACACATAAAGGGGACATCTGTAATACTTTCAACAACCAAGATAAATTTTGTAAAAATAAGTATAATTATGGAACTCTAATAAATTACACCAATAAAGAAAAGAAGATCAAATTCCAAGTTCTCTCAACTCATTGCTTCTTCTCCATCCATTTCCCTGCCATCATCCTTGTCTGTTGCCACGTCACATTATTGCCTGAGTGTCATTCAACCCAATCCTTGGCAAGAAGTAAGAGTCTACACATTTGAAATCCAAGACTCACCTTTTGAAAGAATCAGAGCAAGGAATATGACCTTTTCTTAAGTGTTTTCACTTATTCCCATGCTCACAGAGATTGCACCAGCCTATGGTCCTCACAGGGGCCTTGAGGGATGTGGCAATGGGAGAAAGAGCACATTTTCCAGGCCTTTGGTTATGTAGAGAAAACTCAGAGCCACAATGAGGTGAAGGGAATTCTTTTCAGTGTTAGAGGAGTGGAGAGGACGAGGGCGAGGACAAGGAAGAGGAAGAGGGGGCTGGAACCGCTGTGGGCACACATTGCTCAGGGGATATTCTTAAGGAACAGGGACGTTCAATATTCACACATAAATCATACATAGTACTGAAGTATTAAACTGTCCCACCTCCCCAGTGTTTCAGAAACATTAGCTTGACCTCACCAAATCACTAAGTCACTTTTCCTTCCTTAAAGAAAAATAAGGGGAAAGACTGGAAGAGCAGAAACAGTTTTCTTAATTCTTTCAAAATAGTATGACTCCCTGTTTTATTGGTGGGAAGAAATGCAGGAGGAGAAGGGTTGCTGTTAGAGCGCCCTGGACGCCAGCTCAGCAACCTTATAAAGTCTATGCCATTGTTTTCTCATTCCTATATAGGAAGTGCTGTCTACTTTTAAAAGTGCAGAAATGTGTTCCTGGAACTTTCCAGAACCTGATCAGCCAAGTGCCCAGTGCTCTCTTCTGTCAACCATCTCCCTGAGCAGCCCGGAGAGCAAGGAGCTCCTCCAGCAGCCATCAGAGTTAAACTCCAGTGGCTGACCTTCTCAGCCCCCTTTTCCACACGCCCTCCCTCCTGAGCTGATTCAACCTCAAGATGCATGCAGAGCTCGAGTCTTTTGAACTTATTTACAAGTTTTATCATTATACTTGCCCACATTATGCAAGCAGTTTGCAATCTCCCCTAATTCTCTGACTTTAATTATATAATTGAACAAGCCCAAAACTCATTTTTCCCAGGAAACATTAAACATTACCATCTTAATGAAATTTGTAATGAAATAGTCCACTCTGCATGCAAATGACCGGTAGCGGCTGGGCCACTAGCTTATCACTGGGCAAGGCAACAAGACAGATGCTCCTTCTTTTGTCAGTCGTGGGGGAATGGCAGGCTCGCCCACACTTTTGGCCGGAATGATAATTCCCCAAGAAGAGAAGATGGGCCTCTGTGAGACACATGGATATAATTAAGATTGGGTGACAAGACTTTAAATGAAGTAGGAACTGATCTTAACCTATACAAATCAAAACTTATTTTCAAAGCTGAAAGAACTCAAACTTTTCTTGCCAATTAAAGAAAAAAAAAAGTTAGCAACTGTCTTCCCTTCTCCAGAGACCAGAGGTCTGAGAGATTGACAGTTCTCTTCTCGACTTGCTTCCCAGAACTGAATGAAGGAAATGGGCAGCATGTGAGAAACATGGGGATCTTCTGAACTTCTCTGCATAATGAATGAATGACTCCAAGTATGGGAGCCTTCCCAGCTGCATTTTTCAAATACCCTTGTTGCATCTAACTCAGATCGTTTATGCACTGCACACTGTCCTCACGCCAAAGTCCCTGCCTGCCAAGACAAGGAAGGCAACCTGTTCACACTTTTGTCCAAACAGCACGGACAACCATGCCCTGTGCCAAGCAGACACCAAATTAAAGTACTTAAGGATGGCTCCTGTTTCTATAACAAATTCCCAGTTCCCGAGCCCTGTCAAGTCTTTTCATTGCCAGAAGCATATCAAGATGCCCAAAGGCTCCCCACAGAGCCTTACCCTGAACATGTATAGTCATTAGAGAAGAGAATGCAATGGCTGCACCTATCACAGAACCTAGTGGAATAAATATTATTTCCCTTCCTCCTAAGCGCCTTCATTTTCCACAGAAAGACTTAATGGCAAAGGAAATTTTTGTAACATTTTTAACAATTTTATAAATTATTGGAGTATCATTCACATATCATATAATTTACTCATTCAAAGTGCACAATTCAATGATTTACAACGTATTACATTATTCATTTTTTAATTGTGGCAAAATATCTATCATAAAATTTGCCATGTTTAAGTGTGCAGATCAGTGGCATTGATTACATTCAAAATATTGTCCAACCATCACCACTGTCTATTTTCAAAACTATTTCATCTCTCCAGACAGAAACTCTATAATCATTAAATGAAAACTCTTCATTCCTCCTCCCAGAGCCCTTAGAACCCCCTATTCTACTTTCTGTCTCTATGAATGTGCTTATTCCCAATATCTTGGATAAGTGGGACCCTATATTTGTCCTTCTGTGTCAGGCTCAGTTCACTTGGCATCTCGTCTTTAAGGGTCAACCATGTTGCAGCATGTATCAGAATCTTAGCTATTTTTATGGCTGAAGAATATTCATTAAATGCATATACCACATTTTGTTTACCCACTCATCTGTTGAGTATAAGCTTATTTTTTAAATACTTTGAGTGCAGAGATTTGAGAAATTCCATACTCAATTCATAGCACACTCCTGCCTTCAGTCGACATGTGCCCCTCTCTCAGGTTTGGCTCATGTCTTCATCCCTAGGAGCTTCTCCCACTCCCCTCCTCCAACAGGCCTGCACGTTAATGGGTTTGGTGTAGGTCCCTAATTATGTATGTAAGTTTGTAAAATATATAATCGTATTGTTTGAATTTATACATATGAATCTAATTTATAGAAATTCATTCTGTTTCTTACTTTTTCACTCAACGCTATGCTTTTAAGAGCTACACTTATGTGCTCACTTAGGCAGCACATATACTAAAATCGGAACAATACAGAGAAGATTAGCATGGCCCCTACGCAAGGAGGACATGCAAATTCATGAAGCATTCCACATTTTTTTTAAAAAGATCTACACTTATGACTGTATCTTATTGTTTGATGTTTAGTCTCTGAAACGCGGCATAAAGGGATTAAATGGTTTCAATGCTATTATCTATTCTCCACTGAGGAAGCTGACTCCCAGGGCAGCTTCTGTGCTTCTCTGTGAGCACTGAACAAATCTCTTAATCTCTCCAAGATTCATTTCTTTATCTGGATAATGAGGGGGTTGCACCAGATCAGAGTCCTGATGGGCAATATACCTCAAATGACCTGGGAAACTTTGCCAAAACAGTGTACCCAACCCGACAGCAAGATCCAAGAGAGTAAAGCCCTGACATAAACAAGGATTGGCGGGGAGGAAAATAAAACACTTTCTCGATGATCCTGGTGTGCATCCCCAGTTAAAACCCCTGCCCCTGATGGATCTCCAAAGTCCCTTCCCTTTAATATACTAGGATTCTATGATGATAGGCAAAGGTCCTACAGAAAACCAAAGGCTAAAAGCTGGCAGTAAAAATGATGCTCTGTCCCAGCTCTTTGTTTTCCAAGCATAAAATCTATTTTAAAAGCATTTAGGCTACTTTATTGCTACCTTCTATAAGTACTATACTCCAAGGATTAACTGCTCCCTGGTTGGCACCCTCATCCATAACTCCTCGGGCTCAGTCCCTCCTTAGCTCGGATCATGCCCTTTGGTCCTTGTATTTGATAAAAGCTGCAAGAAGCTGGGAACATTTTTCATCTCTATTCCCATCAGAAATTTGTGTAGCTCAATAGGGTCACCTCTGAGTCTCTGCTTTTGCAAGGAATACAGATCTGGTTTGAAAAGAAGATGCCTGGACAATTCTCCACGTAAACAGCGCTGCTCTGCCTCATCCTTTGGGCCTTGTTCTGAATTCTGTAATCAGAACTCACCTTCACAGCCTTCCTGGCCCCCAAATAACATTGTTTAAAACTTTGGAAATACAAACTAGAGGAAGAAGAAAAATATGACTGTAATCCCACTCGGTGAAATAACGTTTTTCTCACATGTATGACCCCGGCCCAATCGTCTCTGTCAGTTCAGGCTGACATGACAAAGTGGCTACGCTGAGTGGCTTATAAACACAGACATTCCTGTTCTCACAGCTAGAGGCTGGAAGTCCTAGATCAGATGCCAGTAAGGCTGGTTTCTGGGGTGAGCCCTTTTCTGGGTGGCAGACTGACCTGTATCCTCACCTGGAGAGAGCGAAGAGAGGAAGCAAGCTCTCTGGATACTCTCATGAGCATTCATCTCATCATGAGGCTCTACCTTCATTGCCTCCCAAAGGCCTCACCTCTAAGCCAGCATATTAGGAGATGGGGTTTTAGTACATGAATTTGGGCGGGGGAGGGACACAAGCATGCAGTCCATAACACTCTTTTCTATTTTGTTGGGTCTGATCAAATAATTAAATTTATACCCCTCCCCCAGGAACTGGCTTTTCAGGTCATTTATTATGGACATTCCCTTTGCTGAGACCACATTTTACTTGCTCTGACCGCATTCTACTATCTCCCCTCCAGATATGCAAAAAGAAGTCTCCACCCACAATAAAGCTCGCCAAAAGTCCTTTAAAAGTCAGTGATGCTAACTCCCATCACTGGGTGCTGGAGCCATCCAGGCTCAGCCACTTGGTGTGCAGATGATCGAATAAATTCGTAATCCCCCACCATTCTAGCCTCATGCGTTCCTCTTTCGGCACCCTAAAGGCCTCACCTCTAAACTACCACATTGTGGGATGAGTTTTAACACATGAATTTGATGGGGGGACACACATGTTCAGTCCATAGCACTCTTATCTATTTCACTTAGTGAGAACTATATTGGTCCCATTTCGGGTCCCAAACTCAAAAATTATGTTTGTCCTCTCTTTTCCTTCCTACTTCAATCCATCAGTCCAACCTCCAAATATACCCTGAAGCCACCCCTATCTTTCTGTTCCCATTCCAGATATCAACAGGACCAGAAAACGAAAATACCCAGACTGGCCTGAAGACTTAGGTCAGAACTAAGGAAATTAAATTTCAAACAAATAAATGTAAGCCTCTGCATTTACTTGCCAAAATTCCATGGCGTAAGTTACCAGATGAATAAAGGACTTGGGTGATTTATTTGACTGCAAGCTCAATTAAGAAAACAATGCGATGTACCCAATTTAAAAAAAAGGTTCGTACTACTTTGGCTGAATGAATAAGAATGCAGCATCCAGTACAAAGGGCATAAGATAGTCCTTTCGTGCTGGTAGCACAGTGTTTCATTCTGTGATAGACACATTATATATGAATATCCAGAATTAATTGAGCAGGATTCTGAACAGAGCTAAATTGGGTCACATGAACAACAGCTGAAAAAACTGGGGGCACTTGTTTGGGAAAAACTGCAGTCTAAAGGACACACCCACACTTTGGAACACATGAGTATGCCCCTGGCAGGAGAAGCCTCCAAACAGGTAGTTCCAGGAGGGGAAGACTTTGATTCAAAAGAAATCCTCACATCCTTCATAGCTCAGCTGCAATGCCTCCTCCTCAGAGAAGCCTGTCTTGATTACCCTAAGTAGCCCCATCACGTTCTACCACATCACCGTTTCATTTCTTTCCTTTCACAGATTCCCAGCTGGAGTTATCCTACTTTTTGCTTAAGCTTATGCTGCCTCCTCGACTTTAACACACCATCAGTGAGAGCTGGGATCTGGTTTATCCTGTTCAGCAGAACATTCAGGACCCAGGAAAGTGTAAGGCGCATAGTGGGAGCTCGATAAATCCTCAGAAAGGAATGACTGCCCTCCTCTCCACAGTGGCTTCCAGCATTAAAGGGTCATGAACAGTCATTCTCAAGGAGACTAGAAACAGCATTTGAGGTTCCTGCTGGGAAAAGGCCTGCCGAGAACTGAGTTCATTATCTCCCGCCTCCTGGGGCCTCCCTCTTACTCGGTAGTTTCCATCCTGTGACTCAATCTGCAGGTCCACAGCCACAGATTCCTTGGATGTCATCTGGCCTCGGAGTGTCCTTGGATCGGAACCTTGCTTTGGGTTCTCCCCAGAGTGAGCTCCTGTTTGCTCTCTGGATTGAGAAGCAGCTTCCTGAAGTCCAGGACATTGAATGATCTTTGACCTTCTTTGTGCTAGATCACATGGAGGTGTTTGGAGATCCAGGTGTTTTGGAAGTCTCCAGAACACTGCTCCCCACAACCTGGCACATCCCTTCCTAAAAGTTGAACTGAATCCAGCAGGTGGGTTTTGTCTCCAGTCACATCTTTAGAAGGCTACTTTAAAGGTACAGCCACCAAAATAACAATGTCCCCACAGCCTAGAGACAGGCAAACATACCAATGGTGTACTTTTAAATTTAAAAAGCAAGTTAAAAAAACAATAGGTTCAATGTAATCCTATTTCTCTTGTAAAATAAAATACATGTGAAAGGACTGGCAAGAAATACACTGAAATGTCAACTGTGCAATGGCCGGATAGGAGAAAACATGGGCATCTTTCTTTTCTTTTTTTCTAACTTTGAAAAATCATTTGCAATCATCCAAAAGCAACTTTTCACTTTCAAAATTTCAAAAAAAAATGGTAGTTTAGGGTTAAAAAAAAAAAAGTGGTTTGCTAAAAAGGTTGTTTGACTTTGCACTTGGGACCGATCAGGATGTCGGGGAGAGGAGGGCAGCTGGCAGTTGTGGAGCAGCCACTATCGAGAGGGCTTCTGCTTTGTCCCTTTAATCCTCACACCCCGCCCCTGAAGCAGTAGCCCCCAGTGACAGCTTGGAAAACTGAGACTCGGATAAGGTTAGCAATGTGCTGAAGGCCAACGGTTTGGTAGAGATGAGATGTGAATCCAAGCCTGCACAGTGCGTCACAGGGAAGACACACACTCTCCCTCTAAGCTGGAGCCTGAGGCTGGGGCCACAGAAGCAGCAGTGCTTGGGTTTCGGTGGATTTGACATTAATGAGCCTCAAAGTTTCAGATTCCTCTGTCCGTGATCGACTCTGTTACCCACGGAATGGTGCCTGGCAGCGCTGAGGACACCTGGGAGCTCGTTAGGAATGAAGAATCTCAGGCCCCATCTCACACCTACGGAATCAGACTCTGCTTCTTTAGCAGGATGCCCAGGCGACTCACCTGCTCCTCACAATCCGAGAAATGTTGCTTTTAAAATGCCTCCCCGGCCCCACTGCCTACCCAGATTGCTATGGAAACCACCATCCTCCGGCCTCTCCTCCCATGTCCCTTCTCTTCCCCTGAAACAAAGCTCTGTCAGACATTCACACAAGCCTCGGGGCCCAAGAGGAGAAATGCTGCCCACCAAGACACTTTATTAATCAAAATAATGCCTGGAACTTCCTGGTTTATATGTGTGAGCCTAGAGGCTAGCTGGGCCTGGTCCCTCCACACCAACCAGAGCAGCGGTGGGCTGATAAATGTTTAACAACCAATTTCCGAGGAGTAAATACTCCCACCAGGACCAATTCCAAGTCCCCACCATGATGTCACTGGACATGGACTTGAGAAGGGATGCGCACAATTAGCTCATAGGAGCAGACACGGGCAAGGGGCATGAGCCCCAGCGCCCCACTCAGCCAGAGCCTAATTTTTCTGAGTCACGATCCTTCGTATGAGAGGGGAAGCTACAGTATTATTTCAGCTAATGAGGACATAATGTTTTATTGTTGGCTTCCACAACCATTTAAATTTATCCATCTCTAATTAGTTTTGGCAAACAGAAAATGACTCGCCAAATATAATCTGCCACAGCCTGTCAGACCGTAAAATTGTCTGTGCTGGCTGTGCGCTCGGAAATCGGAGGGAGTCCCTGGTCTGCAGCGGAGCCAGGCTGGGGCGCCTGGGCTCAGCCTCGTGAATAAAACATTTCCAGCAGCTTGTAGGTGGGAGTGGAAAGGGATTTGGGCAGAGCCTGTGCCATATATTTCCACCTAACTCTTCAGCATCTACTCTTGTTCTTCATTTCTCGACAGGGACCAGGTAGAGCAGCAGCGCTGTTCTGAGGCAGAAAGATAGAGAGTCCGGCTGGGCATCGAGGAGGAGCTGGATTGACAGAGGAGAGGGAAGGACACCTGGGTGAGGGGAAACTGGGAACACACACAGAGAGGAAGGAAATGAGAACCATTTGCAACACATTGAGTAGGTCTGTTTGGCCGGAGGACAAAGTTGTTCATTGTTGTCATCATTATTAACCGCCACCCACTGAGCATTTACCATATGCCAAGCTCTATGCTAAACATTTTAAGCCAATTATCTCAATGACTGCACTGAAATCCTGTATTATCACCATCATCGTCATCATCATCTCCATTTCATAGGGGAGCAAACTGTGGTTTAAAAGTTTAAGATACTTGCTCATGGTTGCACAATTAGTAAGAAAGGGGGCAGACTCCAACCCAGTTCTATCAGGTTCTGAAGCCCATGCTGTAAGCACCTCAATACATCACTTTCAATGTGTGGGATGGTGGGGGTGTGGCGGGGAAGGGAGATGTCCCTCCCTGAGAAGCTTCCTCTGAGCAGCCAGAGGGCAGAAGAAATGGAGAAGGGAGGGACCACCGACTCTCCCAAGGTCCTGAGGGCTGAAAAGGGGAGTGCTGAGTTCCAACAGCCTCACCTACATTCTGCCCAGCTCAGACTGCTCAGTTCCAGAAATGACATTTTCCTAGGAACAGTGACAAGGCAGAAGGGAATGACGAGATGGTGGGAAAACTCAAAAGCCACTCTTGTTGGGAAGAAATCAGGCCAGAAAGGATGAGGCTGAACCAACAAACACATTTGTCAGAGATGGCTGGTTCCTCTTCCTCCAGAACACAGCGAGACCACGTCTTCCAGGTGTCCTCGCGGGTCAGTGTGGCCACAGACTGAGTTCTAGCCACAGGTACGTGGGTGGAAGTGAGAGAGCAGACCTCCAGGCTTGGGCCCTGGAACTGCCCGTGCACAATCGGCATGCTCTTTCTCCTCGGGGACCACGGAAACCATCTGTTGATGCAGGCAGAGCCTCAGGATGGAAGGGGCCTGGCCTCTCAATTACTGCTTGGAGACAAGCCTCTCACCAATCAAAAACACTTAATTAAACTTTATATGAGTAAGAAACAAACTTGTATTTATTAAGGTTCTCGTTTCAAAAGGCACCCTTGCCAAAGCAACTGGACCCATTAGCCTGGAGAAAATTCAGAGGTGGGGAGTGATCATGATATTCAACTTCAAATATCTGATGGGCCACCACAAGTTAAAAGATTTGTTGATGATACCACAAGGCAGGTAATTAAGACCAGAGACTGATCATAACCCACAGTATGGAAAAGCATGCCTAACAATCAGAAATGTCCAAAGATCTGGCTCCTATCCACAGGGACAACAGGGACACCTGAGGCTTCAGATTAAATGTCACTTCCTAACAAAGGCCACTGGGAACCCCCAAATCTGAACTACATTTCCATCCCTCAGTCCCATTATCGTCTCTCATTGCACATTTGTCTTTTATGACACTGTGTTCGTTAGGTAGGGCAGCCACAACAAACTGCGTGCCTGGAACAACAGGAATGTATTGTCTCATGGTTCTGGGGGCCAGATTCTGAGGTCAAGGCGTCAGCAGGGCTGGTTTCTCTGGAGAACGATGAGGGATGCAATCCAGGCCTCTCTCCTTGGTTTGTCAGTGACCATCTCCTCCCTGTGTCTGTTCACATCATCTTCCTTCTATGCATGTTTGTGTCCAAATGTCCCCTTTTTCTAAGGACACAAGTCCTATTGGATTAGGGCCCACACTAATGACCTCATTTAACTTGATTGCTTCTGCAAATAAGGTCACATTCGGACAGACTAGGGGTTGGGACTTCAATGTGTGAATTTAGGGGAAGACAATTTAGCCCATAACAGACATTGTAAGTTATGATTATTTTACCCATGCATTGAATTGTTTAGTGTCTGCAACCTCTGTAGGTGCCACAAAGGCAGGGTGAAGCTGATTTCAGGCATCTCCCCGCATCTAGCACCTGGTCCAGTGCTGGCAGGTGCTCCTGCTATTTGGTGCTTCATTAATATTTGTCAACCACATGAGTGGCTATTGGAGTGAGCTGCCTCAGAGGCAGTGGCTACCAGCAGCGGAGTCACTGGGACGAGGTTTCGTAGTCATCCCAGAACACGGGTCATCACAGCTCGAACTCTAAAACCCATTCACACACTGAGAGTTTATTATTTCCCTGGCAATTCTGAAATAAAGCCTCAAATTCATTTTGTGCTGCTGCAAACAAGCAGAGCAACCTCCTCTGGCCCTTTCGTTCTTCCACCTTCTTTCCTTCCCTTTCAAAGCTTCTTCCCTCAGGGCTGGCCCTCAGGGTTGGGCTGTGTTGTGTTGACAAATTAGAAATCCTACTGGGTCCCCAGCCTGATTCTGCCCCGTTAGCCATCTGAAAGAACCACCAGGTAATAACTCCTGTAGTTTTAATAAAGCCAGGGTAGCTCAGCTCCCTCCTCTCCTGTCCTCCACCTATCCCCCCCCCCCCCCACCCTGCAGTCTCCTTCACACAGCCAGTTGCTGTGAAAGGACACTGCCTAGTGTGTAAGTGGGAACCTTCTGGACAGAAACCAAGAAAGTATCCAAACCTTCTTCTGAAGAAGCTTGCAGAAAAACAGCTGAGAGAGTAAGTGTGTAGTGTGGACTCTGGTCTGCGTTCCTTGTCCGCGTGCTGATTTGGAGTGGGACTTGAGAGATGTCATTTAACCTCTCTGGGTCAGAAACTTAAAGTAACAAACATTTAGAAATAGTCAAATGGCTTGCTAGGGTGGTGGGACTGGGGGTGTTTTTGGTTTCTTCCTCATTCATTTTTGCTTCTGTTGCCTTAATGCTGCTTGTCCAACAATTACAGTTTGCTTTTTCATCACTAAACTAGGCATGCTGTTGATATGCCCCAAAAGGGAGTCAGATGTTTGCTCACTGGTGTATGTGGAATACGCTTCTTTTTTTTATGCATTTCTAGAGCCAGCTGGGGTATGGTGAGTGGGGAGCAGGGTGCAGCCATCAGGAGTGGGGCCATACCCAAAACACCTGAAATAAGATTGTTCCCCAGAGGGGAAGTCAGGTGTGGCTACTGATTAGGAAAGAAAATGTCTGCCCCTGCTCCCCCACCTCTGGCCTCCCCCTGGCATGGCTCAGTGGTTGAGCGTCGACCTATGAACCAGGAGGTCACAGTTCGATTCCTGGTCAGGGCACATACTTGGGTTGTGGATTCAATCCCCAGTGGGGGGTGTGCTGGAGATAGCCAATCAATGATTCTCTCTCATCATTGATGTTCTCTCTCTCTCCCTCTCTTCCTCTCTTCCTCTCTGAAATCAATAAAAATATTTTTTTAAAAGACAAGAAAATGCCTGCTGCCTGGCCAAGAATGACACCAATAGTCACTATATCAGCCAAGATTTTTCACAGCAGCAACTCACATGGGCACAATATTTTCCTTTTTTAAGCCATTTCACATACTCTCTCTCATTCAACCTTCAAAAAATGCCCCTGTGAGGTCCCTGGTTATCATACACATTACAGGACACAAACTGACTTGGATAGATTACTGTCTTTATCCTTCCCTTGCACACTAGTGATGTATCAGCAAAGGTGGTGATATCTACAGCACAGAATTCTGTTCCTGGGAAGAATTATATTCCATGAATTCACTTAGCCAGGACATTAGAGATGGATTCTTGTAACTTCACAGATGTGTGAAGGCTAAACCTTCAGGGTACCCAAACAGCCTGATCAGGAAGCCCCAGAGGTTGATGCAAAAGTTCTCAAGCTTTTCCCCATTGAGACTCAAGTGAAGATGACATCAGGGTGTGATGCACCTCCAGGAACATCCTCAGGTTCACACACAGGTCCCAGTCACTCACTGACAGGACTTTACCCACCTGAACAGAAAAGCACCCTACAGCACAGGTGAGCCAGAAGACGGGCAGGGAACTCATTGTAGAGCTCCGGATTCTCCCAATAACTAGCATGGGAAGCAGCTCTGTGTAGCAGCTAAGTGAACGGCCTTTGGTGACAGACAGAGCATGGTTTCCAATATCGGTTCTCATTCTTTCTAGCTACGTGACCCTGAACAAATTTACCTCTCTGACCCTCAGTTTTTATAAATTGGAAATAAGAACACCCATCTCCTAGGACAGTGGTCAGCAAACTCCTTAGTCAACAGAGCCAAATATCATTAGTACAACGATTGAAATTTCTTTTGAGAGCCAAAACCCGACTTCTGCGCATGGGCCACGAAGTTTCAACCACACTGTATGTGCGTGCCCACACATGGTTTTTTGTGGAAGAGTCACACTCAAGGAGCCAAAGAGCCGTATGTGGCTCACAAGCTGCAGTTTGCCAACTACTGTCCTAAAATATCCTAATGAGTATAAATAAGATAATACAAGTGGTGCCCCCATAATAACATTTCTGTCAACACAGACTCGCATACACAATGCTAATGTACCATATAGCCTAGGCGTGCATGCTCGGTGGCTGATGTTTGCACAACCAGAGTCACTTAAGGATGAATTTCTCAGGGTGAATCCCTGTCATGAAGCAGGGCAGGACTGTGCACACATACAAAGCTCTTTCCAACAGGCTTGAGACACAGCACATATTCAGTCATCGTTAGTTCATTATAGCAGCAGTAGTGCTTCTAGAAATCACTTGAAAACTCCTTCAGAAATGACCACAACACACTAGACAAGCTCTAGCTCTGAGTGGCCTTGTTCCCAGAGTTCTGCCCACAAAGAGCCAGGAGTTGGGCAGTTGCTATGATAAAGATCAAGATGAAAGCTGGACCCTTCCAGTGGAAATCCTGCCAATTTCTGTGGAGTTTCCTCATTGAGAATTAAACCCTGTGAAGGGCATAGGAGAAAAGGTCAGAGAACCCATAAAAAGATATGCTGATAAATCAGGGAAGAGAACTTGGCATGCCCAGCAACATTTACAAGCAAAACACAAAGAGATCTCTTTGGAAGACTTCTGAGAAGAAGGAAGGGGGTGGGCCTTGACATACAGGTAAGATTTGGGTGGGAGAAAAGAGACAGGCACAGCCAAGGATGCAAGACAAGGAGCAAGCACATTGCCAAAGCAGGAGTCTGTGCCAGACCTGTGGGAGCAAAAGTCTCCTTTGCCTCCGTCTCCTTGCCTCTCCCATCATCCCTGCCCTTCCCTAAATAACTCAGCCCTTTGGCTAAGCTATCAGGATGTTCCAGGTTAGTTCTGCTTGCAGGGTTTCCCTAGCAACCTAATTAAACATACCATATTTAATTGAATCATAGTGAAGCCCATAGCTGATGCCTCTACAGCCGGAGGAGGGAAGGTGGAGTACGATGAAAACTCACTGTGTCTTACTGGTGCCAACTAGAACTCTGTAGATATTTTCAAACCTCAGCATAAAAGGAATGCTATTTGAGGCAATATCATGTATAGATTAAAGTAATCTCCCAAACAAGAGAAGAGAAGATATCCCTTTTCTACAACAACAGTTCAGTAAATTTTGTTTAGCTTGCGTAGGATACTGTTAATTACAGTAATTTATCAAAGTGGCACAAGGTGGTATTCACACACACAAAGAGTACTTTCCCACAGTGGAAAATCCTCAGTTTTATATAAGCTGAAGCTAGTACTAATTGAATTTTCACTTGGATAGATAAAATCTTTAACAACTCCGGAATAACTAAATGCTCTTTGCTCAATGATGTGGATCGGGATGATTTACAACACCTTTCACACAATCATGCTAATTTTGCTTTCATATGATTAATTAAAACAATATGTTCATTCTTCCTAAAGTAGAATTAGGGCACCCAAGGAGGTGGCTTTTATTACCAACTTCCCTATCCAGCAATAAAAGCAATGTTCACACACTATCTTCAAGAAAGCGGAAGGCATAGGCAGCCCTGATGGAGGGACTTGTCACGTTCAGCATTATGCTTTGGAAGGCAGCAGAGGTGAGTCTATGGGCAGAGAGATGGTTCTAGACTTCAGAGCTTAAAAGGATTTTTGAAGCAATCTCATGAAAACCTACCATCTTACAGATGAGAACACTGAGGCTTGGCAAGGCCAACAAGTTATTCCCAACTTATAAGTCCCCATTTTTCTTTCTTTTTTCTTTTGTTGTTGTTGTGTGTGTGTTTTGTTGTTGTTGTTTGTTTGTTTGTTTTGTTAATCCTCAACTGAGAATATTTTTTCATTGGTTTTTAGGGAGAATAGAAGAGAGAGGGAAAGACAGAGAGAAACATAGATATGATAGAAACACATCAATTGGTTGCCTCCCACATGAGCCCCGATCAGGAGCCTGCAACCAAAGCACCTGCCCTTGACCGGATTCAAACCCAGGATCATTTGGTCCGCAGGGCGATGCTCTATCCATTGAGCCAAACTGGGGGGGGGGGGGGGGCACAAGGCCTCATTTTTGGTAGAGGTGGTATCAGTATCCAGCCACCCTATGACTTAACCCAGTCTTCTAGAGAAAGAGCACTGAATTGGGAGGCAGCAAACCTAGACTTAAGACCCAATCCTAGTACTGACTCACTGTGACACCTTCTAAGGCATTGAATCTCTCCCACTTCCCCCTTCTGTGGAATTGGGATGATAGCATTGGCACTGTCAATCTTCCAGAATAAAGGGCCATGAGATAGACGGCATTTAAGGCACAGCTCCATGCCTAACCCCCATTGTCTCCTAAATTTCCCAGACCCTTCCGCCTCAGTGCCCATCCATACCCTCCACTTCTTAGTATCCTCAAAAGGGCCCCCTTGTGTTTTCCAGCTAGAGAAGCTGAAGGCTGGGAGATAGCAAGGTCCACAGCTAATTAATGGCAAAGGTGGACTGAAGCCCACCAGCACTGCCTCCTCTCCACACTGCCTCCTCCCCACGCCCACTCCCTCAGAACCCTGTGGGTAACAGTGGATGGCAACTCGCTTGGGTGATGATCCTTAACACCAGGGGATCCCTGTTCACCCTGAGGCACCGGTCCACCTTACCAGTCAACAAAAAAAAGAGACCCTTTTTTATCAGGACCTCTAATATGTGACTCAAATACTTCAGCAGTTAAAGACAGAAAGTGCTTCAACCACCTTCACTTTACAGTTGAGAAAACTGAGACCCAGAGTGGGGATGAGGGGAGTACCGTTTATTAAACACCTCTGATCTGCCAGACCTGCTTAAGGTACTTTCTCAGGTGACCCCATTCAAGGACAAAAAAGAATGTATGGCTTATCCAGGGTCATCTGGCTGCTAAGAAACCACTCTGTTGTACCTGCAAATGTCAGCTCCCGCACAGCTTCCTACCCGACTATTTATGAGCATGAGTGTGAACCAGGTACTTTCCTTGTGCTCGTTCAGTTAATACTTCAAACAACCCTCTACGCTGGGTACTTCTCTCACCTCCACTGGCGAGATGAGTCACCTGCCGGAACTCACACAAACAGTGAGGCCGAATGCTGAGATTCAAATGTCCCCGGAGTCCACAGTGTGAGCCTGTGCCCTCCCTCCGCAGCCACCTGCCCCATGCTGCCTCTCCTTGAACTTCTGCAAGGTGTCTGCACCTACAGGGAATGATGCTCCCCATGTGAGTGCAGAAGAAAATCAATTAGGAGGCACCAGGTACAGGGGTCACAAGCCTTCAAACTGGTAGCGCAGAGACTTCAAATGGACCTTCAAGAGCTCTTGCTTCTCCCTAGGGGTCACTGGCTCTGGCTCCAAGGATGGCATTCGCATAAGGACAGCCCTGCTCTCAGCCTCAGGCCCCAGGGTGATGGTGCCAGAGCCAGTCGCTATCTCCTACCCCTCCCTTCTGCTTCACGCCCCATTGGAGCGGGCCTACAGCCAAGTTCATCGGTGGCAAAGTCTTAAAACCCACTTGGCAGGTGTGTGGCCAGTTTACCAGAAAGACCTGTGAGTTTCTCTAAGCTGACCTGACAATCAAAAGGAGGGAAAGCAATAAAATAAAAATCATGGGCGATATGGGCCATTACGACAGGGAAAACAATGAGAGATTTATGATGAAAACATTATTTCATTCCTCTATTAATTCATCATTTTTATTATCACAACTTCTCACCTTCTCAAACTCAGTACTTGTGAGCAAAGTCTTAAATTACACCAAATAGTCCAATGTTTCCTCTAGATGCTTTTAAAATGAAAAAGCAAATTACAAGGCTCTGTATTTCACTTCTGCAAAGCAGAAGGCATTGTGCATGTCTCTGCAAAATGGCCATAAATTATTTTGTCATATTTTGAAGATAATTTCAGGTAGAGAAACAAAAACATAGTATGCACTTCCCACAAACCACGATATTAAGACTCAGGCCCAGCTGGACTAGTGCTAACACTGTGAGCTGGGGAGTCAACTGACTGGGTCTTATTTCCATCTTAACACTTACAAACTGTGTGACCTGGGCAAGCTATCTGTCTCAGCCTCACTCTCTTCCTTTGTGATATAGAGATCACTAGTATGCAAAGTGGTAGAGTCCTTACAAGGACTGAGATTACGTATGAAAATTCTCAATACATGTTAGTGGCTATCAGTACATGGTTACTTATTTGTGTCAACAAGTATATTTGTTACATTAATGAAAATTCTTCCTATTGGAAGAAATAGAAACCAGCTGAAATTAGCTTAAATGAGAAAGAATGCAGTGGCTGACTCACCAGGACGCACACGGTGGTACTGGCCCCAGGCTAGTCAGAATCCCAGGTTCAGGCAGCATCAGCAATACTCTGGATCTCATCTCAGCTATGGTCTGAGAGTGTCCTCACTGTCTCAGTCCTCGGGGACATTGCCTCTGGGATCAAATCCTACCGCTCTTGACACAGGGGCAAGATGGAGCTACCACCCCCACCTTCAATTCAAAAAATTCCAGGGAAGTTATTTGCCTTTTCCAGGGGCAAAGGGGGTGGGGGGCTATAGTCAGCTAACCCACCAGAACCACATGGGGCAGGAGGGGAGTTTTCCGAAGGAAAAGGGGTGTGTTGTGCTGGGAAGACTACAACAATAGGTGTTTGTTAGACCTGTTTTTAATACGTGAACATCATGACAAAATCCCTTTAAAGAGTATACCTATGGAGGTCTCTAATATTCAATATACACACATTATTCAACAGACAGTAGAGATGAGCACAAGTTGTACCCTCTTTGCAAACAGAGGAGGGGTGTGTACTCTCGTCCACCCTCCACGGTGCCCTGCACAGAGAAGACACATAGATAGAGCAGAGCAGAGCGGGCTTCTTGGACACCTCGGACAATCCAATAGGGGGTCACTCTCAGCCATGACAGTTATGTCAAGACTGAGGTAGTGGGGTGTCATGGGAATGCCCTTAGGAGGAGCCCAGAATCCCCAAACCCACAAGTCTGGACACTTGAATAAGGACTCCTTCTGGACACCGGTCTGCGTAGGACCTCCACCCTTGTGGGCTATAAAGACTCAGAGCTCCGGCCATTCGATGCTCGAGCTTGGCTGTGCCCAGGGTCACACTCAGAGCCCAACGGGACTTCCACTCCACAGGACATGTGCTGCCTCTGTGGCTACCTGGCTTCAGACCAACGCCTACTTGTCCGCCAGTGGCCTGGATTGCACATCGGACACTTGCTCTGCTCCATAAACTCCCCCTCTCTGTAGGTAACTGATGTGCAATTCTATTGGCTTACTTGGTTGTCTCCCCCAGGGTAAACCTAGCATTATGGGAAGACACAACATGTGTGAGTGACTCCTTTTGGGAATGCTCTCTTGCTCACAATACACTCTCAGAAATATTTCTGAAGTGACTAATAACTTAGCTCTGGAATCCAACTATGTCATTGTATTGTTAGTTGGGATTCATCAAATTATGCTTCAGTTAAAAAAAAATATAACTCCCAAATCTTTGTGACTCAGCACACACTTATTCCTCACTCACGCCAAGCCCACCACGGACAGGTGGCTCTCCAGGGCCACAGTCCTCAGGAGGAGCTCAGAAGCCCAGTGGGTCGGGCTCCCCCATCCTGCCCGACACACTCTGTAGCACGCAGCCTCCTCAGCCAACATGCAGAAGAGAGCTCTAGGGGCGTCTCCTACTGGCAATTAGGTCCCTCACTCCAGAGTGACCCGAGTCATTCCACTTACAGCCCTTTGGCTAGACTATGTCACCAACCCCAACTACTCAAAAAATTGGAGACTAACCCCTTCCATGTGCCTGGAAGGAGAGGAGAGTCAGATACATGTGAGCTCTAACCTTCTCTACAAAAATCAATTAAAGTAACACTATGATCCATAAGAATTATACTCCAATTTTTAAATATTAAGAGGATCTGGAGAAAATTGTCTCAAACCTATTCATAAGGCTTTCCTGCTGCTCCATCACCATGCACCGTTCCCTGCATTTCTGACTAAACCCATATGACAGTCCAGCAGGGCTAATTCTATTTGAAAGTTCCGTTTATTTATTTTGCACACTCCACTCTTAGAAATGACCTTCAAAATCCAATTGATCATGCAATTTTACTAGAGGCAATTGGCAGTTCTTTGCAAAAAGACTTTTTAAAATATATACATATATATATATTATATATATATATATATATATATATATATATATATACACTCTTCGACTCTGTAATTCCATATCTATGTAAGCTGAGAAAATAAGCATAGGTGTGCACACAGATTTAGCCACAGGGATGTTCCTTGCAGCCCACTGATCACTGGGAAAAGTAAGAATTAACCTAAGTGCCAGCAAGAGTGTGTTGGTGAAATAAGTTAGAGTGTGCCCTCCCCCCAGAGAACATGTATCCGTTAATAATCCCACCGTGAAGGCACCTTTATTAACATGAAGAGAAGTCTGTGGTACATTAAGTGGTGGGCGGGGGGGAGCAGGTTATAGAATGTTATGCATATTGCATGTGCCTGGGAAAGATTCCTGGAGGAAATATATCAAGGAATTAATAATGTTTGCTCCTGTGTGGGCAGGATTAGGGATATTTTTATTTTCTCTTTGTTGGCTAGACTATTATTTTCTGCTATTATGGGTATTGCCTTTGACATAAGAAATGCCTGGTATTTAAATTATAAATAAAATTTGTGCACTGGGGAAGGGAGGTTCCTCAGCCCAGCCTGCACAATCCAGGACTGCTGGCTCCCAACTGCTCGCCTGCCTGCCTTCCTGATTGCCTCTTACTGCTTCTGCCTGCCAGCCTCATCACCCCCTAACCACTCCCCTGCCAGCCTGATTGATGCTTAACTGCTGATAGCCTGTTTGCCCCTAACTGCCCTCCCCTGCAGGCCTGGTCCTCCCCAACTGCTCCCCCCTGCAGGCCTGGATCCCCCTCAACTGCCCTTCCCGGAAGGCCCAGTCGCCCCCAACTTCCCTCCTCTGCCAGCCTGGTCACCCCTAACTGCCCTCCCCTGCAGGCCTGGTCCCTCCCAACTGCCCTCCCTTGCTGGCCTGATTGCCCACAACTGCCCTCCCTTGCAGGCCTGGAACCTCCAAACTTCCCTCCACTGCTGGCCATCTTGTGGTGGCCATCTTGTGTCCATATGGGGACAGCTATCTTTGACGACATGGGGGCAGCCCTCTTGTGTGTTGGAGTGATGGTCAATCTGCATATTACTCTTTTATTAGATAGGATAGAGGTCTGGTGCATGGGTGGGAGCCAGCTGGTTTGCCCTGAAGGGTGTCCCAGATCAGGGTTTGGGTTCCCTTGGGGTGTGGGCGGCCTGGGAAAGGGGCCTGTGGTGGTTTTCAGGCCAGCCACTCCCCCCAGGGACTTAAACGGAAGCCCTGGTATCTGGAATTTATTTATGTTCTACAATTGAAACTTTGTAGCCTGTAGTGGAGACAAGCCTCCTGTTTGCTCTGTGGCCACAGCCATTTCTCTTGGGATATTTACCTTCTATAACTGAAACTTTGTAGCCTTAAGCAGAGGCCAAGGCAAGCCAGGGCTGCAGAAAGCTTGGCTTCCTCCATCGCCAGGGAAACTCAAGCCTCCCTCCTGCTCTCTGTGGCCACAGCCATCTTGGTTGGGGGTTCATTTTCATATCACTCCTGATTGGCTGGTGGGCGTGGCTGGTGGGTGTAGTGAAGGTATGGTCAATTTGCATATTACTCTTTTGTTAGATAGGATTAGATAGGACAAGTGAAAAGAGCCCCCTGGAATTATGCAGTGTCCAGTCCTGCTCAAATCCTTGCTGGTTAGCCACGGACACTCCCACACTAATTAGCCAGCCTGTGTCAATGGTAGATTACAGGTAGGTAAGCAAATTAGTATTCATCAGGTACTTATTGAGCATCCCTATACACTAGCACTGTTGGGATACTACCTGGAACCAGTAAGTTTGGCCTTTATACTTTAGGCAATGAGGAGATATTTGAGAGTCAGAGCTGTGTTTTAGAAAGAAAATCCTGGCATAAATAAGAGTCAGTGGAGATGAGGCAGGGAGACCAAAGGAGGCAGAAAGACCAGTGTGACAGGAGGCTGCTGCGATTGTCTGGGCCGGAAAAAATAAATGCCTAACCTAAGGAAGAGGTGCCGAGGGATGGAGAGCATCGACATTAGCATCTTTTGAGAACATTAGCAGGAGCTACCATATACTGAGGACTTATTATTTGCCCTCAGCTCTGCCGGTGATTCACATAATGATCCCATTCAATCTTCAAACTCTATTAGGTAGGTATGATTATTATCATCCCCATCTCTGAGATTAGGATTCAAAGAGTTAGGTCACCTGCCCGAGGTCACACAGCTAGTGTGCAGCAATGATTTCAACTTAGGCCCATGTAACTTCAAAGCTTGTCCTCTGAGCCATTGTGCTACAAACCAGTAAAAGAAGGTGAATGGCTAAATGGATGACAATGATGACAGAAGGAGATAATAAGCTCACTTCCAGAAATGTGGAATGCCATGGAATACACAGACGGACAAATCCTACAGACATGGAGAAAGGCTGGGGCTGAAGATGAAGCTCATGGAAAGAATGCACGGGGCAGACAGCCTTGAGTGGAAGCCTGGAGAGCTCAGCCTTTAAAGGCTAGGGAAGCTTTTTGTTTTTTGTTATTTTGTCTAAAGTCTTACATATGACTACTTTTTCCCTTGATTGACACCTACCCTCACCCCAGCCATTCCCACCTCAGGAAAGCCCCTACTATCCCAGTATCTGTGGCCATTGGTTATGCTAATATGCATTCATACATATCCTTTGGTTGCTTTATAACCCCCGCCCCCCCCCCCCCACCTCCTCTGCCATTTGTCTCTGGATCTATTTTTGTTCATCAGTTTATGGTGATCATTATACACTGAGATCATATGATATTTATCTTCCCCCAACTGACTTATTTTGCTGAGCATAATGCTCTCCAGTTCCATCCATGCTGTTGCAAATGGTAAAAATTCCTTCTTTTTTATAGCAGTATAGTATTCCATTGTATAGATGTACCACCGTTTTTCAATCCACTCATCTGCTGATGGGCACTTAGACTGTTTCCAAATCTTAGCTATTGTAAATTGTGATGCTGAGAACATAAGGGTGCATATATCCTTCCTGATTGGTGTTTCTAGTTTCTTGGGATATAGTCCTAGAAGTGGGATTACTGGGTCAAATAGGAGCTTCATTTTTAACTTTTTGAGAAAATTCCATACTGTCTTCCATGGTGGTTATACCAGTCTGCATTCCCACCAGCAGTGCACAGGGGGTTCCTTTTTCTCCGCATCCTCACCAGCAATTGTTGTTTATTGATGTGTTGATGATAGCCACTCTGAAAGGTATGAGATGGTGCCTCATTGTTGTTTTGATTTTAATCTCTCGGATGATTAGTGACTTTGAGCATGTTTTCATATGTCTCTTGGCCTTCTTTCCTCTTTCAAAACGTGTCTATTTAAGTCCTTTCCCCATTTTTTTGATTGGATTGTTTATCTTCCTTTCGTTAAGTTGTATGAGTGCGCTATAAATTTTGGTGCTTAAACCCTTTATCTGAACTAGCATTGGCAAATATGCTTTGCCATGCAGTGGGCTTTCCATTGTTTTGTTGATGGTATCTTTTGCTTACAAAATATTTTTATTTTTATACTAGAGGCCTGGGGCACAAAATTCATGCACGGGGGTCCCTCAGCCCAGCCTACACCCTTTCCAATCTGGGACCCCTCAAGGGATGTCTGACTGCCCATTTAAGCCTGATCTCAGTAGGATCAGGCCTAAATGAGCAGTCGGACATCCTTCTCACAATCCAGGACTGCTGGCTCCAAACTGCTCATCTGCCTGCCTTCCTGATTGCCCCTAACCACTCTGCCTACCAGACTGATCACCCCCTAATCACTACCCTGCCAGCCTAATTGATGTCTAACTGCTCCCCTGCCAGCCTAGTCACCCCTAACTGCCCTCCCCTGCAGGCTTGATTGCCCCCAACTGCCCTCCCTTGCAGGCCTGGTCCCTCCCAACTGCCCTCCTCTGTTAGCCTGATGGCCCACAACTGCCCTCCCTTGCAGGCCTGGTCCCTCCAAATTGCCCTTACCTGCTGGTCATCATGTGGTGGCCATCTTGTGTCCACATGGGGGCAGAATCTTTGACCACATGGGGACAGCCCTCTTGTGTGTTGGAGTGATGGTCAATCTGTGTATTACTCTTTTATTAGATAGAATAGAGGCCTGGTGCATGGGTGGGAGCTAGCTGGTTTGCCCTAAAGGGTGTCTTGGACCAGGGTGGGGGTTCCCTTGGGGTGTGGAGTGGCTTGGGCAAGGAACCTATGGAGGTTTGCAGGCTGGCCATGCCTCCCAGTGACCCAAGCAGAGACCCTGGGATCTGGGATTAATTTATGTTCTACAATTGAAACTTTGTAGCCTGGAGCGGAGCCAAGCCTTCTGCTCACTTTGTGGCAACAGCCATTTCTATTTGAAACTTTGTAGCCTAGAGTGGAGGCCTACCCTGGCTAGAGCTGCAGAAGTTTGGCTTCCTCCATTGCCCCAGCAACCCTAGCCTCTTCTCTCTCCAGCTCCATGGCTGCCATCATTTCTGTTGGGATTATGTATCTTCTATAATTGAAACTTTGTAGCATTGAGTGGAGGCCTAGGCCAGTAATGGCAGGCAGAAAGCTTGGCTTCTTCCATTGTCCAGGAAACCTAAGCATCCCTACTTCTCTCAGTGGTTGCAGCCATCTTGGTTGGGGTTTATTTGCATAATTTGCTCCTGATTGGCTGGTGGGTGTGGCTGTGGGTGTGGCTTGATTGGAGGTATGGTAAATTTGCATATTACTCTTTTATTAGATAGGAAAGTCTCATTTGTTTATTTTCTCCTTAGTCTCCATTGCCCTAGAAGCTGTGTTGGTAAAGATATTGCTCCAACATATGTCTGATATTTTGCTGCCTATGGAGTCTTGTAGGATTTGTATGATTTCTCATCTTACATTTTAAGTCCTTTAGCCATTTTGAGTTTGTTTCTGTGTATGATGTAAGTTGGTGATCTAGTTTCATTTTTTTTGCATGTATCGGACCAAATTTCCAAGCACCATTTATTGACGAGACTATCTTGACTCCATTGTATACTCTTGCTCCCTTTGTCAAATATTAATTGAGCATAATGGCTTGGGTTGGTTTCTGGGTTCTCTATTCTGTTCCATTAGTCTATATGTCTGTTCTTGTCCAGGACCAGGCAGCTTTGAGAACCATAGCTTGGTAATATATCTTGATATCTGGTATGGTGATCCCTCCAGCTTTGCTTTTCTTCCTCAGGATTGCTATGGCTATTGTCAGTCTTTTTTCATTCCAGACTAAATTGCTTTTCTCAGTAACCTCTAGTGCTTTTGAGCACTCAACATATGCCAGGCACTGTTCCACACACCAACTCATTCAATTCTGAGTCACCTCATTAGGTAGGTACCATCATTGTCCCTCTTGTACAGAAGGGAAAACTGGATCTCAGAGCAGTTGTCCAGGATCACATAGCCAGAAGGACCATGAAGGTATAGTGACCCATTCATGAGGAAATAGTCACCACTTGAAAGAGGAAGGTGAGTGGATAGGATTTCTAATCAAAGTGGAATGTAGAAATGAAAATTCCAGAGTTCTATGAAAAGTAAAGAATTAGACAACTTTGTTATTGGGAGAGGCCACAGAAATGCCGTTTGCCCCAAGCCAGGCACATGGGAGGATTATGTTGTCTGGCTCTCTGTGTCTCTAAGGTCTGTCCAATGAATTGTGAGAGGATTGACATGCGTCACTTCTAGGCCCATTGATTGCCAGTGAGAGACCCTTGGCAGCACTCTTTCCTTCTGTCCTAGCAACCTCCATCACCCTGAGGCCCGGCCCAAGAGGACATGGAGACAAGGCCCCAGCTAATTCCCTGGGCATGCAGCATGAATGAGAAATCAGCCTACCTGATGCAAGGCCTTAAATATGACCGGCATGGGAAAACTGAGGAGCCAAAAAGAAAGAGATCAGTCCAACACCACAGAGCTGGCCGCCTGCAGGCAGCCAGGGGCAAGGAGCCCAGTCTCTAGCACCCCCCACCTCATACTCTCTCCCCCACACACTCTACTTCGCTGGACATCCCACACATCTTGCAAGTCTCTGTCCCTTGTAAACCAAAGCACATTCTGCTTCTGTAAATCAATAGCAAAGGCTGGATTAAACTAATCGTTGCCTAATTTTTACAAACCGATTCCTGGTAGAATGCATTCAATACTCGGTTTTCTCAAGAGGTAGAGGGAGAAGGCATGTGGGTTCTGGAGGGATGCGGGAGGGTGACTCTGCTCTATTATTTATAGAATCAGGGCTAATTTAATTAAGTTTTGACAGAAAGTGCTCAATTTCGCAGACAGTTGCCACCCGGCCCTGCTGCAGTCTGGGTCTCCTCACAGAAACTGACTCCGCTCCATCTTCCTGTGTGATGTATGAGACTCTAAAACACCGAGTGAACAGGTCACCTTCGGAGCGGCCTTTGTCACTGCAATAACTAGCAATAATTTACGGGCGCCTGGAATTTGGGTTCTCTGTCTCTGCCTGGGCAACAGACTGAAATTACAGGCTGGATGATGGCAGCCGATTGGAAGGTCAAAGTGACTCTGAAAGGAGTCAGGTGTTCTAGAATCTAGGACAGTGGTCAGTAAACTCATTAGTCAACAGAGCAGCAAACCACAGCTCTCGAGCTGCATGTGGCTCTCGAGCCGCAGTTTGCCGACCACTGATCTAGGAGAAGGAAACATCAGTGCCCACATGCAGCAAAGATTTTAGACCCAACTGCCTCTTGATTATTTGGGATTTACTTCACCTTTGA
Organism: Antrozous pallidus; assembly: GCA_027563665.1. Taxonomy (NCBI): domain Eukaryota; kingdom Metazoa; phylum Chordata; class Mammalia; order Chiroptera; family Vespertilionidae; genus Antrozous; species Antrozous pallidus. Next base: position 18,183,217 of record CM050516.1, read on the forward strand.
GGTGTCCTGGGATGCCCTCCCCATATCCAAGTCCCTCCCATCCTCCAAGGCCCTTCCTGTCTACCCTAACTTACGCTATCCACTGTGTACTCTGACTTTATCATTTCTTTGGCACTTGTCACATTCTCCCTGTTCTTTAGATTTGTATGTCCAGACTCTGCAGATCATGTTTCTTATAGAAATAGGTTCCATCTCATGGGCCAACTCTGGTGAATGAGTGATGGCTTCTTGGAGGGCTTTAGTGTTAAGAGTAGAGTGATTGATTAGCAAAGTCTGCAGTGGGCATGGCCAGGTTTTTTAAAAAAATGTATGGCATATAAATTATTTAAAGACAGCATCTATAACACTCCCTCCTTTACATTTCCATGAATATTTTCATAGACACACAATGCATGCTCAAATATTATCTGATGACTAAATATTTTAACAATGATCTCACTCTAATGGATTAATCATATTTGTTCTAATTATGATTCCTTGAAACAGCCCTAACACACATATGTGTAGACATGACTCCCATCAGAAATGCTTCCAGAGCTAGAGTTTATATGTTTTTGACACACCAGCCACCTTTTCTGAATCTGAAAATATGAATGGCTTCTTAACTCCCAGTGCTATGGTTATTAATGATTTTCAGCATTTCTGTAACTGGTAGCTCATGAATTTCTACCTAGTTTTAATAAGGCAAAAGGTTACTTCCATTTTACAGATTTGAAACAACTTGTTTAGTTACACAAACATTTACCAAGTCTAATAATCACTTAAGTTCAAGGCCAGTGTTTCCTATAGTTATTTTCCCACAGAACATCAGGACTTTTATAGGGCCACCACGTGTTTTTATTGTGGATAAAGAAGTTTGGGTTCAGCTGGTATGGTGCAATAGTTGAGCGTCGACCCATGAACCAGAGGTCATGGTTCCATTCTCCATCAGGGTACATGCCAGGGCTTTGGGCTTAATCCCCAGTAGGGGGCATGCAGGAAGCAGCCAATCAATGTTGGTGTTTCTCTCTCATCAGTGCTTCTCTCTCTCTCTCTCTCTCTCTCTCTCTCTCTCTCTCTCTCTCTCTCTCTCTCTCTCCCCCTCTCTAAAATCAATAAAAACATTTAAAAAAACCAAGTTTGGGAAATATCAACAGGTTATCCTATGGGAGGACTTCTCAGAGCTTCTGCCACATGGATGCGCTTGGTGAACTGCACGGAGAGCCCTCGACATGAAATACTTCTGACCTGTGTGACTCCAGAACCCCTTTAGACAAAAGGGCTCATCAAGCTCCTGTCCTCACACTCATCTGAAGTTACCGGTAGGGACGGCAGAGTAGTTAGGATCCTGGGCTGTAGAATCCCCATGGGTTCAACCTCTGACTCTAGCACTCACTGGCTGGGGCCTGCAAGGAGTCACCGCTCCAACCTCTGCTTCCCTGCCTGTAACATGCAGATTCCAACAGAGGGAGACAAGGGGACGAGAGTGCTGAGCTCATGTGTGCCCTTGGGAATGTCAGCTGCTATGACTCCCCAAGAGTACAAATCAAGAGTGGATGTATTTAAAAACAGAGCAAAAGGCCGCAGGGTCGGCTTCACAGAAAGCAGCTCCCATGTGAAGTACAAAGGAGGTTGCCTAAGGAGTGCTCTTGAGGTCAACATGGGGTGAGGGGAGGGGAGAGAGGGGAGAACAGAAGATGGGAAGGGTGGGGAAAAGAGGGAAAGGGAGGGAGGGGAGAGCTGAGCTGTGATGCAGCCCAAGAACAGCGCCCCCAAGTAGAGGTCTGAAGTGAAGCACCCTTCAGGCATGACCCGTAGGACTGGGGAGGCAAGACTTCACAACCACAGGGTCAGCCGTTTGGTACAGGCCACCCAAAGGACTGACCTCGGGGAAAGAGACTCCCTTGCAGCTTGGCCGTCCCTTGGGGCCACCAGCATTCCCGGAAGCTGGACAAGTCCTCCAGGGGTATCTGAGCAGTACACACATTTCCTACATACAACAGCCACCGCCGCCACCACACACACACACACACACACACACACACATACACACACACACACACACACACACACACACGACAAACCAAAAGCTTCCTCCGACCCTCTCGGAGGGAAACAGGGCGGTCTGCAGACATCAACCTAGCCCTAGTCATTTATTCATCATTTATTAATGCCTACCGTATGCCAGGCCCCGGGGCTTAGGGCTTGAGAAACAGGTACTGAGTCTGTAGCAACAATAATAATAATGTTTTCTCTTGATGTTTTAAGGGATAAAAATAAAGTCGGGGTAACACAGGCAGAAGAGATATCAAATCACTTGGAGCCGGGATATATACTCGGGTGATCAGTCACCTGTCAGCCAGTAGGAATAGGTATTCCTGCAAGTGAAGAAAGGGATGCTGCAAGTTTTCCCCAACGGCAATACATCAAACGGTTCTTCCGGTACCCGTCCAGTTCCCAGGTTTGGGGAAGCCTGGGCAGGCTCCTGGTACAGGAGGATCTGTTATTGCTTAAGGTGCTTACAATGCCTCCCACTAAATCTGTTGTGACCTTCCCCCGATGCCCATGGCCCCAAGTTAACCTCTGCTGGAGGCTGAGCAAAGGTGAACTGCACAGTCAAGCAAACAAAAGCAGCCCCAGGAGACAGGTAGTGCCTGCTGGTGGGGAGAGAGCGCCCTCCATTGTCTTTGCATCCCTGGAAGGCCTGGCTGCTTTCCACTCTCAGCCCTCCCCCACTGTTCCTCTCCTGCCTCACTCCTCTCATCCTCTCCTTCCCCTCTCTTAAGGTTTTCTCCCTGGGGACCCTCAAGCCTTGCTCTGCTTTTGCAGGAGATGATGGCTCTTGCGTTTCTCAGTGACCTTCTCACCTGTTTATGTCTTGTCTTCTCAAGAAGGTAGCAACTAACATTTCCCATTTGCATGGCACACGACTGTGTAGGGCCTGCTGCTGGGCCTCCCCCGCGGAGAGGCAGGCCCTGTGGAAATGAGCGCATCTGCTCTGGAGAAGAGCACTCAGAGGTCCGGAGAGGCAGAGCGATGCCCGCGGTCCCAGAGCAAAAGGCAGGACAGAAGCCAGGCCTCCTGCACCACAAGCCAGAGCCCCCCTCACTGCCTCTCGGCCACAGAGGCCAGGCCTCACGTTGGCAATGTGTAGGACAGGTGATCTGGGTGACAGGCAGGGGATTACCGGGATCCACAGAGAGGACAGCCACCCTCCCAGGTGCCCCGGGTCTGAACTTACGTGCAATATATTGCCCATGCCGAGCATACCTCGAGAAGCCAAAGAGGTTTTCCATCTTTGCATTACCATCTAGCCAAAGCAACAGATTGAAACTTTGAATAAAATAACATGGGTTTGTTTTCGTTTGTTTGTTTTTTTCTAATATGTATTTTAAAATATATTTTTATTGATTTCAGAGAGAACGGGAGAGGGGGAAATAGAAACATCAATGAAGAGAGAGAATCATTGATTGGCTGCCTCCTGCACGCCCCCGAGTGCATATCAAGCCCAAAACCCGGGCATGTGTGCTGACCTGGGATCGAACCGTGACCTTCCGGTCCATAGGTTGAAGCCACGCCAGCCAGGTTTTTTTGTTTGTGTTTTCACCTTCACTATCCCAAGTGAATTTAGAAATTAGGGGCCTCCAAGACTGAATACTTTTCTTATCACACTTCTTGCTTTAAAACTCTCCCAGGCATCCCTGTAAAAATGAATTCTTACTCATTCTACACCTTTTCCTTTACTCAGCAAGTGCTCACTGAGCACCTCAGGTGGCCAGATGCTGGGCTAAGCGCCCAGGAGTCAGCAGCTGAGGGCCAGGCAGGCAGAGCCCTGCCCTCAGGGGTTCTGTAGTCTGCAGGATGAAACGGTTATTGAACAGGTAAGTACAGGGCAGACTTTAAAAACGTGGCTCTTGGTGCTGGTGGGAGTTTAAAATAGTACAACCTTTATGCCTGGCTGGCGTGGCTCAGGGGGTGAGCATTGACCATGAACCAGGAGGTCGTGGTTCAATTCCTGGTCAGGGCACATGGCCAGGTTGCAGGCTGATCCCCAATAGGTGGCATGCAGGAAGCAGCCAATCAATGGTTTTCTCTCATCCTTGATGTTTTTTCCTCCCTCTCCCTTCCTCTATGAAACCAAATAAAATACATTTTTAAAAATAGTACAACCTTTATGAAGAGCAATTCTAGCCATAGCTATGAAAATTTTAAATGTGCAACAGTTAGGACCCAGCAGATGCAAAAGCGAAACACAACAAACTGAACTAAAACATCAGATACTATAGCAAGGGCACAAAGTTATAGATATGAAAAAATTTGTTTCAACTTTGTTAGTAATAGCAAAACAAAGGTGGGGGGGGATGAAGGAGGGAAGGATATAGTTTTAAAAATTATGGTACACGCATACCATGGAGTATTACGAGCTCAATAACTATATGAGATCGATTTATCTCTCCTGATGGGAAGACATTTATGAAATATGCTAAGTGAAAATGAGCAAGCTGGAAAACAATGCATGTGTTTTCTAATATCTAATAATGGGACATGGAGCTGCACCTATGTAGGCACATATGGGCATGTATGTGAGTATGGATTTAGAGTCACAGGAAAAAGTTAGAAAGGATACAGACCAAACTGTCACCAGGGACTCTCTCATGAATGGGATGGTGATGGTTTAAAGGATAAACCTCAGAACTATTTGCGAAGTCACTTTACTGTTGTAATTTTCAAAACCCAGGTTAGCAAATAAGGAGTATGAAATACCCGGATGGGGAAGGAGAGCCTTCACTAACGTGTTTTTCCTAGGAGCTCCAACCTATCCCAGTAAGCCCCCAAGCATCTTGCAATTTATATCCCCACCTAGTGGCCAACAGGTGAATTTCAGACACCAAAACTGGGAGTCCTCAGGAACCTCACTGACCTCCAAGTTGGCTGTGAGGAGAGAATGAGCCGAGTATGTATGGAGGCTAAGATTCCCAGTTCACATACTTGCTTGTGGGAGAAACACAATTTCTCTTATTTGTTACAACTCAGCTAAGCCTCTACTTGGAGTTCTTATTCTGCCAGGATGGGAGAAACTTATTTTCAGCCAACACAGTACAGCTGGCTCTATTCCCTCCCCAACTCCCAATATTCGCATTCACTGTCACACCAGGACGTGTCAAAGTTCACAGGTGAGGTGTCTGGGTGTCCCTGTGCTGGGAGTGGTATTAGGTCCACACAGGTTGCTGTAAGATGCCCCTGTGCCTTTGCACTTGGCTCCTTCTGAGACCTGCCACCCTCCTTTTTCTTCTGCTACTCCCTTCTTGGTGCTGAGCCCAGGATAGCACACGGGGTCCCTCTCTCTGGGTCCACGAGGGCATGGCTCTCACCCTCCGCCTCAGCACTCCTCTGCACACAGAGCTCTTTGTCGAGTCCGGACAGGGCTGCGGGCATTGTAAAGCCTTCCACTTGTGATGTCAGCTGGTGGGAGCATGAAATGCCCGCAGTCCTGCCCGTCCTCCCAGAGAGGAGATGAGGGAGCATGGTGCATGGCCAAGTAGGGCACTACCAGGGCTGGGCAGGTGGGGTGGAGGGATACAAATGGGAAAGAGAAGAGGCTGACATGCCAAGTGTGAATGTTTGGTGAGGGGCATATAATTAATTGCCTGGGTTTAAATCCTGCCCCTTACCAGGAGAGATCAAACTACTTCAAGGACATTAGTATCCACCTCGGGGTCATTGTAGGAATGGAGGGAGGCAGAGGGATGCAGACACTGAGTCAGTCTTGCTCCTTTCCATTTAGCTTACAAATCAAGACCAAAATGATCACTGGTCCATCGTGATTCAATTCAGAGTGCTCTATACAGGGCCCTCAGCCTGAAGGTCTGACCTTGAACTTCACACTGATAGCACTTACTCTCCTGAGGGATGAGGCCAGAGAGAAGGGTCGCCGGCATCAGCTGAGCCTCTGCATGGAGCTCCCAGGCCAATAACTCTTCAGGAATTATAACTGTGCCCAAGGCTGGCGCTGGTTGCAGCTAATGGCAACCTCTGCTCAACACCTCCTCGGGGAGGCCTCTCCAAGACTCTCTCGGAAAAGCCTTGCCACATCTGGATGCTAGGAAGCCTTGAACCAAGGAACAAACCTGTCCCTGGACAGATGCAGGCACTGGTTTTCCCAGCTTTAACAGCCTCTGAAACAGCGTGCTGGACTGCGCCCTCGCTGAGCTGCAGGCCTGCAGCAGGGGCGTGCATTCGCGTTTCTAACAATAAGGCCTCCGTGGTTGATGGGAGACCACTCTCTGAGAAGCCCTGGATTAGGTGAAAACGCAGCTCAGTAGGAAGGGCCAAGGGGACCTCCAAGTCAGAGGTTTGCACGTGTAATTCATTCCCCCAGGGTGAGCTTACAGCTATCATACAGGGAAGAGTGTTCTGATCTTGGGCATACCTCGCTCAGTCTCACATTTGTTACCACTCATTTTTTCCATTAAAATGGAAGAGGTTCCAGCTAATGATTCCCTCTCATCATTGATGTTTCTCTCTCCCTCCCCTTCCTCTCTGAAATCAATAAAAATATATTTTAACAGGCCTCATTGGAAAAAGTTTCCTTCAACTCCCCGCAAATACCAGTCCAGCATAAGCCACCTGGCCAGGACCAGAGGATCCATTCTGTACACATTCCTCGCACCCATGCTCTGACCACGAAGACGATGCCCCACATCACTCTCACCCTCTTGTGGATTGGCTCCCTCTTCCACAGACTTGGTAAAGCAAGGCAGCCACTAAACTGGGCACCTGCCACTCACAAGTCCCTTCTTTAGAAAGTTCCCCGGATCCATGGAGGGGTTGGGGGCCATGGGACCCTGCTTCCTGCCATTTTTGATAAATAGACTTGACCAAAGATCAGCCAATCATATTCGTTCCTGGGGATTTGAAATTGGGATGCAGAGACATCTAGTCAGCACCTAAAACTGGCCGAACTGATCACTGCCAGAATTCACCCGACAAGCAGAAGAAACTAAACTATGGGGGAAAGAACAGAGTGACTGCACGCAGGTGTCGAGATGATAAGCAGACCCCTGTGGCATCCCAGACCCCAGCTTATATTTCTTCCTGAGGCCTCCCTGGGGCCTTCCTTCTCCCCTCCTCCCTGAGCTCCATGTGACACTTTACATCCTCATCGTTATTTTCCCTTTTCTACTTTAGCTAGCTCTGGTCAGAATCTCTCATTTATTCAGTCAACGGCTGTTTGAGCATCCACGCTGAGCTGGGTGCTGTCCTTGGTGCTGGAGAAACAGCGCTGAACACAACACACATTCCTGATCCCTTGGAGCTTACCTGCAGCCAGCTCTGTTATCTGCAACCCAGGACACCACTGTAGCCCTTACACCTGCCACAATGTAGAGGAATGCACACACAGAAGGAAAAGTTGTAGGAAAATATAACCAGTTTATTGAACATCTACTACGTGCCAGGCATACTAAGTGCTTTACATGCACCTTCTATCATAATAACCCTATGAGGCAGATACTACTATCATTCCCATTTTCTCAAGGACAGATAGAATTCACACCTACATGGTCTGGATCTTGAGAGCCACTAAGAGACCCGAGAGAGAGAAAGTTCCAGAACAAAGGCAAACAATGAGGGAAGATACACACACATTTACACTCACAGAGAGAAAGAGAGAGAATCCAGGCCAGCCATCTCAGCACAGACAGGCATCTTTTAGTTCTTTGTCAGGTGCTGCCTCTCTGCTTCACCTCCACCCCATAACGAGGCAGAAATCAACCCCTCCCTCTTCGGAAACAACCTTGAGGAGCAGTTGAGCTCGGTGATACTTTAATTGGACAAGAGCCTTCCAAAGGCAGCCTCCTGGGAACAGCAGGACGCATTTCCACCTGCCTTTCAGAACACGTGCCCTCGCTGGATTGCATATGAATGCTTTTAGGGAAATGCCAGAAATCACTTTAAATGCTTTCCACCAGCGGGTCAGCACTTACCTCCTGGACGCCTCCCCAGGAACCCCATTCAGGCTCCCTTTCAGTTCCACCCACCAGGCTGGGGGAGCAGTGAGCCGCTCTGATCAGATGGTGTGGGTAGTCTCTGCCAACAGCCTCTGCCCGCTCAGTGTGGGCCAGTGAAGCATTGGAAGGCTGGCCGAGGCTCCAAGACTGCAGAGCCTGGGAAGGACCCAGGATTGTAAGGGGCAAGAGAGAACGGGGAAATGGGGTGCAGAGACACGGTGTGTCTACCTCAGCTTCCTCATCGGTGAAGCCAGGAACCTCCAATCTGCCCTCCTAGAAATGGGTGCCCTTTGCTGAGCCCAGGCACTGTGCTGGACTCATTTGCATGTTATTTTCAAGAACCCTGGTAGGTGGAGATGACTGCCCTCATTTTATAAGTCACACAACGGAGTCCAAAGCTAAAACTGGTTCAAAAAGCTAGCAAAGGGCAGAGACATCATTTCTCAAGTCCCATGCTTTTAGCCACTCGCTGGTTCTGCTGGATTCGTTGGGGAGGCAGAGCCCCCAGCGTGTCCTCAGAACTTGCCAGCAGTCAGCCCAACTCAGCTGTAACTGCTTCCTCTCTTCCGAACCCCACCTCTGAATCATCTCCTGACCCAGCGGCAGGCTTCTTCAAGCCATTTTCAGGATCCAAAAACAGAAGGCTTACCCCCAGAAGGTCTCAGCTGCCACACAGCCCAGCAAGTTCATTGAGCTCTGACACAAACGTGATGACAAACCCATATTCCATCAGGGAGGGCTGGAGAACTTCAAAAACAGAAATCGGAGACGTACGGAGGAAATTTGGAAGTGGGAAATGGGATCAGAGTTTAGGCTTCAAATGCTTCTCTAAAGAACCATAGGAAATGTCTGCCTTCAAGCCTTAGAGAGGGGAGCTTTGTGATAGATTTGGGAAAAACCTCTTTGAAACCCGGTCTATCTCCCCGTCCTCTCTGCTGGGAAAACTCACACTGCCATTCGGTGTTTCTGCTTTGTCCTCACACACGTTTCAGGGTGAGCTCTCTTGCTCTAGCCAACTAAGCTACCAGGACTGGACTGGTTTCTTCTTTCTTTTTTGCTTTTTTAATTGGATGCTTCTTGCTTTCCTGTATTCCATATCACTGGTTTGATTCTCAGCTTTATTTACTCTACTGTTTTTTTCCTTTAAAAAAAAAAGGTTTATAGAAGAGGAGAAGGGAGAGGGATAGAGAGATAGAAACATGGATGAGAATTTGGTCGGCCGCCTCCTGTACACCTATGGGAACCCCTTTCATGTCCCGCGTGGTTCAGGGTTCCAGTTCAGGGTTTGGATTCTGGAGAAGACCGCATACAAATGAAAAGAGACTAGAAAAGTATTAATTTGGGAATATTGGGGGCCAGGCGGGAGCCCACCTCTAGTGGAAGGACTACACAGCACTCTGGCCTGGCTATCCCCTTTATTAAGACTATGGGATACGCCCATAGCCTTTAGGCAGCTAATTCCAATAACAGAAACTTACATAAGACAAACAGAGGTAGAGGCTGTTTCTGCTAACAATGTTTTAGCTCTGATCTTTCAGAGCAATTAAGGTTGTTGACCAGCCTTCCAGGTTTCCTGTCCACATCTTTCTATTAGTGAGACATCAGTTTCTGTCATACACCCCCATGGGGGATCGAGCCCCCAACCCGGGCATGTGCCCTGGTTGAGAATCAAACTGGTGACATCTTGGTTTGTGGGTCAATGCTCAGCCACTGAGCACACGGGCTGGGCTCTACTCTACTATTAATTCCCTATAAATTATTCATTTCAGTTAGTGTATCCTTAATTTCTGACTGGTTCTCTTTTATGGTTTTAATGTCATCTTACATGCTATTCACATTCTCACTAAGTTCCTTGAGGCACCCTTATAACCATTTGTTTTGAACTCTATATCTGGTAGTTCTTTTTCTAGAGAGTTCTCCCATTCTTTCATTTGGAACCTAAGTGTCTGTCTCTGAAGTTTATCTGCTCTTTGTGTTTGTGTCTATGTGTCAGGGAGTGCTGCCACGTCTCTCGGGTGTGGTAGTGTGGCCTTGTGTAGTAGGTGTCCTCCAGGGCCCATGGCTCATCCTCCCCAGTCACCTGAGCTGGGTGCTCCATGCGCACCCCTGTGTGGGCTGCGTGCACTGTCCTCTAGTGGCTGAATCTTGATTGCTGCTGGCCTCACCGAGAGGGATTGACCCCCACCGCCCCTCAAGGCTGATCGGAAGGAGTTGCTGTATGGGAGTCAATCTACGGAGCAGGACTTGCCTCAGTGGGGCTTTGGTGTTCACCAAGACCATTCCTTGAGTGTGTCACTGGTAGAGGTGGTAGGATTGTTATCTGACATGTCTGAAGCTGTCTACTGGCTACAATGACATTGGGTCCTCCTGAGAAAGACAAGTATCACATGATCTCACTCATATGTGGAATCGAATGAACAAAATAAACTGATGACCAAAAAAGATTCAGAGACGTTGAAGCATGCCACAGACTGACATATTTCAGAAGGGAGTCGGGGGAGAGGGAAGAAATTAACCAATGAGTTTATATGCACATCTGCATAGCCCATGGACAGACAATAGTGTGGGGAAGGCTTAGGGAGGGGGTATGATGGAAGGGGCCAATGAGGGGGAAAAGGAGGATATCTATAATAAGGATAAACTTAACATTAAAGCTAAATTTTAAATGTTGAATGGCCAAAGCAGGGCCACAGTCAGGGTTGCTGGGGAGATCAAGCCACACTCCTTACCCTCAATGTCAGGGAGGAAGGTGCTGAGCTCCAGGCAGGCCAACCATGTGGTACAGGAGATGAGCATGAGGCTGAACGCAAAAGGCTTCGGGTGAGAGCAGCGCCAGAAGCACACGCTGTGTGTGCAAGGTGAGAGAACTTGGTCCCACGGGTGATGAAGGTGTGCGAACCGCAGAGGGGTTCCCTGCATGGAATTCACATCAGGAAGGGATCCTGCAGCACCATGATCTTCAGAAACCTCTGCTGAGCTTGGGAGACAGCCTGGAGCCCCCTGCAGGTCAAGAGGAGAGGCTGCCCTCGCTGTGGGTCCACCCGGCAGCCCCCACCTGAATGAGACCAGAGACTGGACTGGTTTTCTTAAGGCCCTTCTCCCGCCTCTGCTCCTCTGCTCCCATGTTTGTGGGGATTCTTATTAAATAATTTGTTCTCTCAAGTTTTGTAATGAACTTGATTCTCCAGAAAGATGTGTTGGGTGCTTTGTTTTTCTTCCTCTGCACAGAACTGGGGCTGTGCATCCTGCAGTTGGAGAAGCGTGCAGTGATGTAGTACTAGGACTTTATGAGAGTAACTCGAGCAGGAACAAGTGTGGAGGGGAAGGGAAAAGGCCAGCGCCCAGCCTGCCGGGTGGGTTCCAGGCCTCGGGGCACAGCAGTGGGCGAAGCAGGCAGAGGTCTCCACTCTCATGCAGCTAATGGCCTGGGTGCTGTGACCTTAGCAGGAGGCACCGCTGCTGACTGTTGGCTTTGCCCAGTCCCTCTGTGCTGCAGCCATTCTCAGGTGGGCTTTCCCTGTATAGGAGTCAGACTTTTTAAAATATATTTTTATTGATTTCAGAGAAGATGAGAAAGATTCATGGATCAGCTGCCTCCTGCACACCCCACACTGGGGATCGAGCCCACAACCTGGGCAGGAGGGATCCCTACTCTGGTCCCTACATTTTGGAAGGCCTCACGTGTCATAAAAATGTGTTAAATATGTTTATTAAATAGAGGCACCTTTGTTGGTCAGTGTGCAACACTAGCACGCGTGGCCTATTCCCTAACCACCTGCTCTCACCCCAACTCTGCTCCGGCCCAGGGGAGGGGTGCTGAAAAGAAGATGCTGAGTCTGAACGCCACGTGGTCTGTGGGCTGTGCCTCCGCTGATATCAGAGATGGACAGGGCTGCAGAGTGTGCAGAGGGTTTGTGGAGTGGGAGTGATTCGTTAGAGAAAAGACAAGTTAATTTGTCTAATCCTTCCACCAAGATAGCGTAAATGTGATAGATTCTTGAATAGCGAGGCATCATTTCCCGTCCCAGTAGTGCTGAGTGTTCTTTTTTTTTTTTTTTTTTTTTTCGCTTCTCTTTTTCCAATATGTTATTCGGGATCTGCACAAACTAACATGGTATTCATAATCACAGATGGTGACTAAGGAATATCTGCCATTTTAAAACATTCATCTGTATGGACAGTCATGGAAAGATGGCCAAAATGTATTAGGTAAACAAGCAAGGTGCAGGTTGGTATGTTCATTATGACCCTGTTTTCTTCTAGTTCACATGCACAGAGATACAGACGTGCAGTCGCAGTAAACTTCTGGAGTTTCCTGTCTTTCTGGGGATCGCGTGAGAAGGGAATCTTACTCTATTTCATGCCCTTCTGAAACCTTTAAACATTTTTAGTGTTATAGATTCCTTTTATTTAAAAAAAGGCATTTAATCAAAAAGAACTTCCGTATACACTAAGTAAATTTCCTTTTCCTTTTTATCTGTATTTTCTAAACTTTCTATAGTGAATATGTATTATTTAGCGACTTTTAAAATATTCATCTCTTGTAAAGTCGTAAAAGTTATGGAATGTACAGGAACCAATCACTTTCCCTTATTAATTAGCCCAACGTGCCTCCACGGGTTTTCTGTCTCTATAGCTCAGAATACGTGGCTCTCTAGTCATGCTGGAAAATGGAGCCACTATGCAGTGTGTGTGTGTGTGTGTGTGTGAGAGAGAGAGAGAGAGAGAGAGAGAGAGAGAGAGAGAGAGAGGAAGGGAGGAAGGAAGGGAGGGAGGGAGGGAGGGAGGAAGGGAGGGAGGAAGGAAAGGGAAAAGAGAGAGGCAGACAGAGGGGGCAAATACAGAGAGAGACAGACAGACAGAGAATAATCACAACAGCTGCCCAAATCCCCTGGACCAGTAAACCCAGGGAAGCAGCACGGATAACACCATTAGAATAATGCTTCCTCCTGGGATATGCCTGGAAAAACTTCCCAGCATCCCTCTCTTCTGGAAATCACAGGTCCAGGGTCGCTTGGGTAGCATGGAGATGCTAACAGGAGCTGAGGCCAAGAAAAAAACAGACCCAGCCATGGTGCCAGGTTCCTGTCAGCCCTTTAGACTGCAAGGCCCATTCTGACAGCCGCTGGTCTGCTGACCTTCCCACGCCTCGGCTTCCGGGTCCCGGTCACTCCAGCACCCTCCCCCGCAGCACACACCCTTGCACACAGGCTGCTCAAGACTCTGGAGCCAGAGCAAGCAGCCTCCACAATTCGGAGCTTCATACCTCTAGCTCCAAATCCCTCAGCCTTCTCTTTAAAAAAAAAAAAAAAAAAAAAAAAGCCTTATTAGCTCTATTTCATTTTATCTCATTCTAAAACCCACTAATTCATTTGGGGAAACAGGCCTCTTTTGATCTCTGATTGCCTGGCCATTCTTAATTGATAACCTGCCTTGGAAAAAGAAAGTCACCATTAGCTGTCCCATTTGCAATGCCCCAGAGCTACAATTATGGAAACCCCACTGGTTGAACAGAACTTTATTCCAATGAGGCAAATCATTAAGAGACGGAGAGGTGGGGGGAGAGCAAGAGAAATAAAGACAGAGAAATGGACACAGAGACCAAGAGTCCCACCAACACACACAAAGGAGGTAGACACACACAGTCAAAGGAGGTAGACACACACAGAGACAAAGGAGGTAGACACACACAGAGACAAAGGAGGTAGACACACACACAGACAAAGGAGGTAGACACACACAGAGACAAAGGAGGTAGACACACACAGAGAGAGAGGAGTTCTTCAAGCCTCTAGCACCCAAAGCTTCAGCCAGGACAGTTTTCAGACTGTCCTGGTTGTTGTCTAAACTCAGACTTGGTAAAATCCCCAGGCACTTCCTACTTCTTTCACCACAGATAAAAATAGCTGGCAGCTGTGTCCTGTGCCTGACAGTTCCATCACACAGCAGCCATGACCTTTCCATGGTGCTTAGCCATTACCCTAAAGGCCCGGCATCCCGCACCCTTCAGGGAGAGCCAGATGCGAGTCTCTGTGCCCTTGCAGATGCTGAAGTTATGAAGGCTGATGAGAATGGGAGAAAGGGGAGGGAGGTGTTTCTTGGGGTGGTGGTGGGGGGGGGGGGAACTGGGAACAAGTTCAAAGGAAATAGACTTCACTACCAAGAACTTTGAAGTAATCAGCTCTTCTTAAAAGTGCTCTGTTACTGTGTCATTTATAGGTGTCTTGGGTGCAATTTCACTCTCAAGAAATATGTGTGTAGTGTGCAATCACATCACTGGCAGGAGGGGAGTGCTTAAGAGCTGAGTAGAAGACTCTTTTCTGGAATATTCTATTGCAATGCAAAACTCTGTGTGTGTGTGTGTGTGTGTGTGTGCTCGCGCGCGCGCGCGAGCGCGCGCGCACGCGCGCACAGACAAATAGACACAGCGAGCAACCAGACCTCAAGGTAGTTTCAAAGGCACCCAACACCCAACAAGGTGACCGGCCATCCGGGCCTTATTACCGAGCGTTGGTGGGAAAGACAATGGAAATTCGACCCCTACAAACACAGCTTGCAGATCACTGCTGCAGCGCCTACTTAATTCTTATCAATTTGCTTCCAAAAGCCTGACACGAGCATTTCTGGGCCCTAAACAGTGATGACTGCAGCTCAAAAATGTGATCAACAAGCTAGTTGCTAAATTCAACGTCCAAATCCCCTAATCACAGGAAACATGTTTTCAAATGATGATCCCTCCTGGGAGCTGTACCGCACCTTGCATTTTCCACGAGCCTACACCTGCGCGGTCTCAGGGGACCCGCTCCTGGTGCTGGCACTGGAGGCAATGCTGCGCCCAAGGCTGGACCCGTGCAGAGCGATGTCCCAGCTGCACCCTGTGGCTGAGTCAGAGGCGAGACCCGACCTCCGGGGCCTTCCTACAATGCCTGAGCCTCACGTTTTATTTTTTAACTTTATTGAAGTGACATTGGTTCATATAGGATTTAAAAGTACATTTCTATGATACAAGAACCTCAGTGGGTTTTTCCCCCCCGAGTATAATTCGCTTTTAATGAGAACGATGTGTATAAATGACAGAAGGGCACCACCGTGCGCAAATGGCGGCCGCAAATACCCATCGCATTCTGCCCAAGGAAAGGAGGGAGGGAGGGCGGGCGGGCGCAGGGCCTGAGCCAGTGGCCCGCTCTTCAGCCTACGGACACAACACCAGGGCCGCCAACTGGGGGCCTGCGCGCGCCCCCCCCCCCCCCCCCAATGGTAAGCGATGGAAAGCGCAGCAGCAGTAATACTGGGTGAGTCCTTCCTTGCGTAAAACCTGAGATAATTCATTAAAGGAGTCAAAAATATACCCTGTAACTTGTATGCGTGCATATAAGCATAACCAATGGATGCAAGACACTGGGGCAGGGGGCAGGTGAGGGCATGTGCTGAGGGGATGGGGGAGGCTGGGGGGAGGTCAGTGGGGGGGGGAAGGAAACATATGTACTACTATTTGTAATACTTTAAAGAATAAAAAAAATTTTAAAAAGAAAAAGGTAAATACACACACACACACACACACACACACACACACACACACCCTGTAAGCCACACCTCATGTACATAAACCCACTCCCCACCTCCGGCCACAGCTGCGAGCCAGCGGTCCTGCCCCCGAGCCGCATCACCCCAGGCCGCACCCGGCCCTTTCGCCCGCCCGTCTGGCCTGACTTGGTTTCCAGCAGTTCCCGTGGGCCTGGGCGGCCCGTGGGGACCAGCGGGGCTGCCAGCTCCGTTTACACTTTGGTTCCAAACGCGTTAAGGGGGGTGGTGGGCAGTGGTGTGGGAGGTGCGTGGTCATGCGGTTGTGGGTCCCATCCCGGCTTCTGTGTGCGGCCGCCGCCCGGCCCCCTCCCCACTCCGGAGCACCAGGTCAGCATCCCCTGAGAAAGTCACCGCACGGGGCCAGCCAGGCGGGAGTCCCAGGTAAGGCTTTAGACGGGCAAGGACGCCGACTCGGGATGGACGGACGATGGACAGACGGACGCGGGGGCTCCTTCCTCGCCGGGGAGTCGGCCGCCGCCCGCCCCTCACCTGCCCGCCCGGGATGCTGGGGGGCCTGGCGCAGTCCCCAGCCCCTGCGGATGGCCACTCGCTGTCAGAGAGCATCTGGTACTGTGAGCAGAGCATGGCTTGGGCTCCTCCTCCCAGGCGTGTTGGGGGCCAGCCAGAGGCCCGCCGGCCCCCGGGGAGGCCGGGCGGGGGTGGGGAGGCCATGACGCCCGCCTGCAGCCGCATGACCAGCGGTTTGTAGGGAAACGGAGTGGAGCCTGCAGAGGAGGGCCGGTCCTCCCACACGCGGCTGGTCAGCGGTCCGGCGGCTGCAGTCCCCCTCTCAGTGCACGGAGGAGACGGAGGGGCACCGGTCCCGGGGGGCAGGCCCGGGGCTGGGGACTTGGCTTTCCCACTGCTGGGTCTGCCCGAGACCTTGGCCTTCCCCGCCGCCGCCCGGCAAGGTGAGTGCGTGTTCGCTCTGTCCTTTGACAGCGGTTATGAGCATAGCAGCAGGCAGGCCAGCATTGGCATTCAGAGCGTTAAAGGCATTGGTGCCCAGCGGGGCCTCTTCCCACTAGTCATTTTTACCCACTAGAGATCCGTTGTAGGACGATTCCTGCAAGAATAGGGCGGCCTGAGCAAAGCTCCCTCCCTTCTCCACTACCTTGCTCCCTCCCATTTCCTCTGCCTCACTGCCTCCCTCCCTCCCACCTCTTCTGCCTCCTTTCCTTCTCTGCTGCCTTGGTCCCTCCCTTCCCCCCCCCCCCACATGCTTCCCTCAGTTCTCCCCCCGGCCCCACCGCTTGCTACTTCTCCACAGCTTTGCTCCCTTTTGCAGTGCTTGGCTTCCTTCTACATGGTCTTCTGCACCCGGTTATGCAAATTAACCATCAGCTCTGATTGGCTGGTGGGCGTGGCTTGTGGTATAATGGAGGTATGGTCAATTTGCATATTGCTCTTTTATTAGATAGGATGAGTGCCTTTCTCAGTGTGGCTTCCAGCCCCAGGTTAGTGCTGGCCTGTTCCGGCAGTGCCTGGCTTCGGCAGGTCATGAGGCCTGTGCCGGTGATGGCGGGCACATTGAAGATCTTAGTCTGGGGCTGGCCAATATTGTATTTGGGCTCGTTCCGGTTGTGGGTGCTGAGTTTCTTGTTGATCTCCTGCTTCTTGGACTTGACCATGGCAGAGGTGCTTGCAGTCAGCTTACTGAAGAAGGCGGGCGGCTGTCCCGTGTTGCCTGGAGATTTGGAGCCCATCCTGGACTCTGCCTGCTCCCCAACACAGTACAGTGGGGGGTACATGACTCTCTGGGGATGCCCGGGCTCCACCAGGCCCTCTGACGGGGACACAGGCTCAATGGTGTCTGCACCACTGCCCAGGGCCTCCATCTTGTTCGGCTCCAGCAACCTCTTGCCCCCTTCGCTGTGCGGGGAGCCACGGGCAGGGGCGCCATGGTCGGGAGTGGGCGGCAGAGGTCCAGGACAGGGCAGTTGACAGTGGGGAAGGAGTAGAGGGGCACAGGGAGGGGCGTGCCGAGCTGCCCTTCCTGGGTGGTGCCACGTGTAGTCCTGCGTGATGACCTCACTGATGTGCTGGGCCAGATGACCACCCGTTGGTGACCTTTGACCCCCGGTGCAGTCTGGAAGAGTGGGCTGGCAGTGGGCTGGCTCTCAGGCAGCGGACAGCGGCCGCAGGAGTGGGAGGTGCGTGGCCTCACTGCCCAGCTTCCTGGATCCTGGCTACTTGCGCCGCAGGTCCCCCTCCAGGTGGAAGAGCCTCAGCTTTAAATGTCACTACTCTGCTAGCTCACTGACTCCTGTCAGGGTCTTTCTTGCTCCTCCCTCGGCCTGGGCTGCTCTTCCCCCAAGAATAATCACTTCCTGGTGATTCACATCCCAGCTTCAGAGTTATCTCCTCAGATTTGAAATACAAAGAAGCAAAAACCACCCAACCGGAAAAGCAAAAAGAAAAAAGAATCTAAAAATATGAAGATAGTATAAAGAGCCTCTGGGACAACTTTAAGCATACCAACATCAGAATTATGGGAGTGCCAGAAGAAAAGAGAGAGCAAGATACTGGAAACCTATTTGAAGACATAATGACAAAAAACTTCCCCACCTGGTGAAAGAACTTAGACTTACAAGTCCAGGAAGTGCATAAAACCCTGAACAAAAGGAATCCAAAGAGGACCACACCAAGACACATCATAATTAAAATGCCAAGAGCAAAAGACAAAGAGAGAATATTAAAAGCAGCAAGAGAAAAATAGTTACCTACAAGGGAGTACCCCTAAGATTGTCAGTGATTTCTCAACAGAAACTATGCAGGCCAGATGGGAGTGGCAAGAAATATTCAAAGTGATGAATATCAAGAAACTACAACCAAGATTACTCTACCCAGCAAAGCTATCATTCATAATTGAAGATCAGATAAGAACTTCACAGATAAAGGAGTTCATCACCATCAAACCAGTATTATAAGAAATGCTGAAAGGCATTCTTTAAGAAGAAAAAGAAGAAGAAAAAGGTAAAGCTAAAAATTATGAAAAATAAATACATATCTATCAACAAGTGAATCTAAAAATCAAGTGAATTAAAAATCTGAAGAACAGAATAAACTGGTGAATATTATAGAATCAGGGGCATAGAAAGGGAGTGCACTGGCAATCCTGGGGGGAAGGAGGAAAGGGGTGTGGAGGTTGTGGGAAAAGACTGGACAAAAATCATACACCTATGGATAAAGACAGTGGGGGCAAGGATAGGGGCAGAGGGTGGGGTGGGAACCAGGTGGAAGGGAGC
The DNA here is from genome assembly GCA_027563665.1 of Antrozous pallidus. NCBI lineage: Eukaryota > Metazoa > Chordata > Mammalia > Chiroptera > Vespertilionidae > Antrozous > Antrozous pallidus. Next base: position 18,202,037 of record CM050516.1, read on the forward strand.
TATGGAGGGAAAAAGAGGAACAACTGTAATTATCTGAACAATAAAGATTTATACCATTGATTCATTCAACAAAAGTTCTGAGCATTTACTAAGTCTACATAGTATGTTAAACACTGTGCTAGATAAAATGATGTGAACAGGATATACTTCCTACCTTCAAGCAACCTACTGTCTTCTAAGAGAGTTAAAATAAGCACACAAATATCACAATAGAAAGTTTTAAGTGCTGCTATGGACTGAGCTGTGCCTCCCCCACCAAATTATATATTGGAGTCTGTGCCCCCAATATTGGCAGCATCACTCCAATTTCTGCCTCATGGCCACCCTCTCTGTGTCTCATCTCTTCCTCCTCTGTTAAGGACAGCAATCACACTGGGTTAATGGCCCATCCTATTCCAGTCTGTCCTCATCATAACTAATTTTACCAGTAACAACACTATCCTATCTAATAAAGAGGGAATATGCTAATTGACTCTCACACCATCACAAAATATGGCAACACCCACAGCCAATAAGGAGGGAATATGCTAACTGATTGCCCCACCCTCAAAGATGGCAGTGCCCATAGCCAATATGCTAATTAATTGACATGCCCTCAAAGATGACAGCACCCACAGCCACAAGATGGTGGCGCCCAGTCCTCTCAGCACCCCAGCCGCCCAGGCCTGCCAAGGCTTGTGCTGCCAGCAGTGGCAGTAGTGGAGATGTAATGGAACCTCGCCTTCCCTGGTCACTGGTCACCTCTCATCCCTGAAGGCTCCTGGACTGTGAGAAGGGGCAGGCTGGGCTGAGAGACCCCTCCCCCTTCTAGTGCATGAATTTTCATGTACCGGGCCTCTAGTTTCCAAATCCTAAGGTACAGAGACTTCACATACCTTTTTAGAGTACGCAGTTGATTTAATATTGCCCCACAAGACTCTTTTTAGAACTTTTTCCGGAAATAATGGGAAAGATACACCTTATCCCTACACGGTTTGATGTAAAAAATATATAAACCGAAAACCGTCGGGCCTCCCTGCTCCCCGCCCACCATTAGAAAGGGTCTTGCAGCCGAGACCGGTTTGGCTCAGTGGATAGAGCATCGGACTGCAGACTGAAGGGTCCCGGGTTCGATTCCGGCAAGGGCATGTACCTTGGCTGCGGGCACATCCCCAGTGGGGGGCGTGCAAGAGGCAGCTGATCGATGTTTCTCTCTCATCGATGTTTCTGACTTTCTATCCCTCTCCCTTCTGCTCTGTAAAAAATCAATAAAATATATTTTTAAAAAAAAAAGAAAGAAAGAAAGGGTCTTGCAGAGGGCAGAGCCCGAAGAAGGAGAGATGGAACAAGTACTGACGGCAGTCTCCAAGCTCCTGGATCCAACCATGTCTGATGCTGTACTTTCTACTTATACAGATTATTACATTCTATTTAGTAATCAACATAATTGAATCACTTAAAACCAATAGCCCTAACAAAGAGAACAGAATCAATAATATTTTAAAAGTATTGGACAGCAGTAAGAGGAAAACCAGAGCTACCCGCAAACCTGAGTTATTGGGAGGAAGTAGGCACAAGAATAGACAAAGGGAAATGAATAGGAAAAGTATGTTTTGGAGGAAAAATGAGATTAGGTTTTGGTTTTTTGAGCTTAATATTTTAGGATGACATTAATGGAGCTGTATTCTAGAGGACATAGGAAACGAGATCGGGATCCAGGGGAGAAAAGGTATTACCTATTGTGTGATTTGTGCTGACATAGAGAGATGTGTGAGTTCAGGAAACAGAAGTCACTCTAGGTGTATCAAGCAGAAAGAGGTTTAATACAGGGAATTACTCATACACAAAAAGTAGCATTGAAGGCTAGAAGGGACAGGAGTCAGGGGGGTCTCCTCTTAGACTGTGGAGCTCAAGTTCATGCCACCATAGATGCAATTCCAAGGTCAGGAAGCTCCTGCCACCACTGTCCCTTAAACCCTGGCGGCTGGTGGCCTGCCATTGGAATGCTGAGTCCTGTCACCACGCTGCCTGTTAACACATCACCACCACCTTGTCTCCCCGCAGCCCCACTGCAAAGAGAGCTCATTGCAAGGGCAACTAACTGGTGGAACTTTCTTGTATCTGAAATCCTAACGGCAAGAAAGACGGGTTAGCCTGCCAGTCTCTCCACATAGAAGGAAGAGGAAACGGCAGCTGAGAAAGCCAGGTTATGGATTCTCCCCCAAGGGATGAATGACAATGACGAACATGCCTTCAGCAAGTGCCATCACATGCCGTTTCCCCCTCTGTGAAATGAGGCAACCGAGCGATGTGAGTTGTAAGGGGCCCAGCAGCCCAGCTGTTTTAAAAGTCTGTGAAGATACCCTCGCCCTGACTCGGAGTTAAACTGCTTTCTTCCTGGGAGTATTATCTTCCCAATCGACAGGCCAGCCCCACACATTCGAGCATAATCATTAACCACCTGGCTCGAAATGCCGCCCCACACACAGTTTAATAATTCACATTCCGGTCTGGTTACTGCGAGTTTCATAAACAAGTGCTTATTAGAATACAGTCGTTTCCTCTGAGCAAGCGGGGCTTTTAGAGGGGAAATTATGATGATTATCTTTAAGATACAGATGTAAATAACATAACCATCCCTCCTCTCCCCGTCCCCTTTTATGCTCTTTCAGGGGAGGGCGGGGAAGGGGGTTTCTAGCCAGCAGTGTTTTCATCAAAACACATCTGTCCTGGGTCCTAAAGGAGCGTGAGGATTTTCTAAGGGTCCTGTTTATTACTTACTCATCTCTGACTTGCTTACTGCTGCACATAAAGTAGGAGGGAGTCCGGCAGGGTGCTGTGCAGGAGACTGACTGAGGCAACTGTGTGGCTTTGAGCATCTGTGACCTCTTTCCAGTCTCTGAAATCCCATCTCTAAAGTAAGGGCATTGGACTAAGCCAGGAATTCTCAACTTGGGGCACATGGCAAGCCTTAGAGAATTTCAGCAAAGCCTAGATCATATGCAGTAAGTTGTGTAAGGGACACTCATGTCCCCAGTTTCTATTGAGAGAATAATGTGGTCCCAGAGGCACTAACTCCATGTCAACTCCATGGCAGAGAAGGTGGCCCAGCCAAGACAATCAGTGCTCTCGGTCTCCCAGCCAAGGTTTCGGTTCGGGGCTGTTCATGTGCCTTCACCTTCCATTTGGATCACATCGGAGAGCCCTCCCTGCTGGGGATGCTGGAACAGAGACACTCCTAGACTTAAGCAGGTAAGAACACAGTGCCAGGAACTTCCACCAGCGGTCTTAGAAGCCACAGGGGAGACAGCCTTGGGCTGAAGTTGACATTGTAGGAGGCAGAACAGAGAGACACAGAGGAGTGAGAGTCTTGCCGGGTTGCAGTGGCTCAGTGGTTGAGTGTCCATCTATGAACCAGGAGGTCATGGTTCGATTCCTGGTCAGGGCATATGCCCGGGCTTGGGGCTCAATCCCCATCAGGAGTCCCTATCAGTGATGTTTCTTTCTCATTGATGTTTCTATTCTCCCTTCCTCTCTCTCTAAAAATCAATAAAAACTTTTAAAAAAAAAGAAAAGAAATGAGAACCCTAGCCAGTGTGACTCAGTGGATAGAGCATCACCCTGCAGACCAAAGGGTCCCAGGTTCAGTTCAGGTCAAGGGCACATACCTTGGTTGCAGGCTCCTCCCCGGCCCAGCCCCTGGTCCAGGTGTGTGCAGGAGGCAACCCATCAATGGGTTTCTCTCCCATCATCAATATTTCTCTCTGTCTTTCCCTCTTTCTTCCACTATATCTAAAAAAAATTCAATGGAAAAATATCCTCAGGTGAAGAAATAAATAAATAAGCAATTAGAATCTTGATGAAATTGTTAAAGTGCTGGATCAAATGCTACCTGATTGCCGTGAAGATTTTAGTTACATGAACCAGTAAATTTCCTCCACTGTTTAAGATGCTCTGAACGGAGCTTTCTATAACTTAAAACAAAGAGCAGCTTAAGTGATAGTATGGTTATTTGTGAAATGTTCTCAGGAGAGAAGCCATAGTTTCTAGGAAATCTTCAAATGGATCTGTGACAAAAAAAAAAAAAAAAAAAAAAAAAAAAAAAAGATTTAAATTCCTTAAGCTAGAAAAATTTCTGAAGTCCCTTGCAGCATTAGCATTCTGTAATCATATGAATCTATAAAGCCCTAAATTGTTGGTTTGACGCATGATATGTAACCTTCACCATAGTAAAATAGTTTTATTTTTTAATAAAGTTGAGTTTTCCCATTACAAAAGAAATACATACTCATTATGAAAAATTTATAAAATCTAGGAAAAAAAACTAAACAAGAAGACCACTATTGTTAATGTTTTGGAAATTTCCTCTTAAATTTTTCATTTTCCTATGCATAATCTTTGGGAGGTTTTAATATAGCTGAGTTTCATATTATATGTGCAATTTTGTATCAAGTTTTTTTTCACCTGACATTACCATATAATTACTTCCCACATCATTTCAAATCCTTTGTAAACAGCCTTTTAAAATGGCTTAACATTCCATTGAATGGATATTCTATAATTTACCAGTTAGATGAAATGAGGCTGTATCCAGGGGGTTTTCTTTGTTTGCTTGGTTGTTCTGCTATTATATTTCTTTTGTGACAAAGGACTCCTTGCTGAATGCAAAGGAGGAGACACCAGCCGAGTGCCCATCACATGTCAGACCATGTGGGGAGGAGGTGAGAATGCCTCTGGCCATGGGGAAGCCTGAGACAACCCTTTTTAAATTTTTTTATTTATTCATTTTAGAGGAAGAGAGGAATGGGGGGAAGGGGGAGAGATATTCATTTTAGAGGAAGAGAGGAATGGGGGGAAGGGGGAGAGACAGAAACAGATATGGATTTGTTGTTCCACTTACTTATACAGTCATTGGTTAATTCTTGTATGTGCCCTGACCAGGAATTAAACCCAAAACCTTGGCATTATTGGGACAGTGCTCTAACCAACTGAGCTACTGGCCAGGGCACCATGGAGACAACTCTTATGGGGCCTATAGCTATCCAACGTTAAGCCACCTCTGTCCCTCTCTGACTTTTCTTCCATTTGGGAGGTGTTCCACTGGCTTCTCTCCAAAGATGGAGTGGCTGCCCTGACTGGTGGGCTCAGGAAGGAGCCCTGTTCCTCTGAGGAGAGGCCAGGAGGGGCAGGCCGGAGGGAGTGAGGAGCCCCACCCTCCCACTCAGGTGATTCCGCCAGGCCCAGAGCCCAGCCAATCTTTATCTTTCCAGAGGGCACCTCAAGGGCATCAAGGTGTAAGGTCTGGGGCTGGGAAAATAGGGACTTCCTTGATCCCATCCACTTGGGTGTGACTCCCCCAGCCCGTGCTCTCAGATCTCAGGACCTTACCCGAAAGCTTTCAATACACGCGATCTTTCGCTTGTACCCTGCTTGTCTTGGTCAATTTATTGGCTTCGGTCAGATTAAATCTTACATCTCAGATTAAAACCTTACAGGGGGAAGAGCAGCCATGGGGGAGGGTGTACATGGTTTCTATTTTCTGAGCTAAAATGCAACACTCGAAAATGTACGGTTCAGTGGCATTTGGCAGAGTCACAATGTTTGTCTAGTTCCAGAACATTGCTATCATCCCAAAAGGAAACCCCATTAAGCAGCCACTCCCCACTCGCCACCTCTCCCAGCCCCTGGCCATCGCTTATCTGCTTTGAGTCTCTAGGATTTACCTCTTCTGAATATTTTATAAAATGGGGTCACCTCTAGGAGGTGTCTCCTGGTGATGGCAACTCTCCAACTCATTTATTTGTTTTGTAGATAAGGCGTTCTCAAAGCAGAGTAGGGAGAATTGGTCCACACCCTCTCTGACTTCCCACCTTGCCATTGTGCTGCCTGTCCGCCTTGGCTGGCCAGTCCCCCATTACTTTCCCTTTCACATTCACTCTAAAAAGAAAAAAAAATAAAATAAAAAATAAACCCTTCCCAACCAATGAGCTAGGAACTGTGTCTCTTCCTGAGCAGCTGACCTAGGCCAGTGGTCGGCAAACTGCAGCTCGAGAGTTTGCTGCTCTGTTGACTAATGAGTTTGCCGACCACTGACTGGGATAGGGACTTAATCAGAAGGAACAACAACAGCCTGTAATTATTGGAATAGAGAGTCTAGGTCAGTGGTCGGCAAACTCAGTCAACAGAGCAGCAAACACTGACTAGGCAATCCAATGATTCAACCCCTTCTCTCCTGGCTCCAGAAGGCCAAGACCACAGTGGCACTGATTTAGATGAGGGCTCGGCAGTCCAAGCAGCGGCTGTAGCCTGGGCACAGGGACCCACAATCAATCACATGATTGAACTGTTGCCTCTGTTCCCACCCCCATTAGCCTTCACCATTGGCTTGGGAGCTCTGAAAACTGCATACATCCTTATAACGTATGCTCTCGCCTTTGCAAACAAATACTAGTACTTCCCGTGACCCCTATGGTCGTGAGCAGTGAGACTGAGTTATCATTCCTGCCTGTGAGTGTTTTCCCTGCTGGTTGGAGATGGGGGAGAACCTCGGAGCTACCCCAAATGCCGCTGCCAGGGTGTAGAGGGGGAGAGGCAGAGGAAGAATGACTGATGGGGAGGCAGGACCAGAGGTCAACCGGAGATGAAGGGCTTCGGGACTGGAAAAGAACCTCTAATGTCGAGGGACCATCTGTAAAAACATGAATGAGGACAGAGACCACCTGGCTACCTTTGGAAAACATTTGGACACACGGCACATCCCTGGCCTTATTCCCTGGGCCCTCACCTGACCTGAAGAAAGAGATACTCACCAAGGACTTAGAAATCCTTTTCCCAAGTCTGTCCCAATCTCTCTGCATCTCAGCCCAACAAGAAAACTACCTACATTCACATGACAGGCAAGGACAACTGACAGGACAGATGAGACACAGCCTCTGCCCTCTGTCCAACCTCATCCCTCCTGTCTTTCCTGAGTGTACTCTTGGCATCCTGCTGTCTTGCACATCCACGTGTGATCAGGAATCCTGGCTCTCCTTGGTGGTGGTTCCTGTGGGCCCCACCCCACCCCAATCCGCATGCACCGCCAGCATCACGGAGTCAGTGGGCGAATGACCTCTGGGAGGTCATTATTCCGTGGTGCCGTTCCTAAGTCAGAAAATGGGTGTTGTATAGCTACCATCCTCCCCTTAGATACGCCCCCTGGAAGCCCAGAGCACTCCCCTCCACTGATCTCCTCGGGGTTAGTAATCCGGGGCTGTCATGACACGTTACCACAACCTGGGAGGCTGAAAACAGCATTGGAGGCTAAAATCCCAAACCACAGCACTGGCAAGGCCACACTGCCTCCGGAGGCGCTGGGAAAGAATCCTTTGCCTCTTCCGGTTTTGAGTGGTTATCTTGATGGCTCTTGATTTGGGGTAGGACCACTCCGGGCTCTGCCTCTGTATTCACACGGTCCTCCCTGTGTGTCTGTGTACAAACTGCCCTCTTCTATAAGGACACCAGTCATTGAATTAGACCCCACCCTACTCCAGCAGGTCCTCACTCTAACCGATTATATCTGCAAAGACCCTATTTCCAAGGAAGGTCACATGCACAGGTACAGGGAGTGAATACTGGAACATACCTTTTGGGATAACACAATTCTGCCCACCACACCCTCTAATAAGGACCCAACCAGAAGCCTGTGGCATGCTTACAACAGAACGATTGTCCTCCTGTCAGTTCCTGGGACCCAAAAATATATATTACTAGTGGCCCAGTGCATGAAATTTGTGCACGTAGGGGGTGGGGGTGGGGGTGGGGGTTGTCTCTCAGTCCAGCCTGCATCCTCTTCAATCTGAGATCCCTGTGGGATCGGGCCTAAACTGGCACTTGGACAACCCCCTCGCAATCCGCTCCTAACCGCTCACCTGCCTGACTGCTTGATCACCCCTAACCACTCTGCAACTGGTCCCCTCTGCCGACCTGGTCGGCCCCAACTGCCCCCCATCATCATCCTGATCACCCTCAACTGCCTTCCCCTCCTGGCCTGATCACCCCTACCGGCCTCTGCTTTAGCCCCTCCACCATGGCGATCTGGGAGCCCCGTGTGTACACGCCCTTCAAGATCTGGGACCCCCGGTGCCCACAGCAAAGCGTGGCAGTAGCCGGTCTTCCCCCAGTCTCCTGTGGCCCCACCCTTCGCACGCTCACCAGTGATCTGGGACCCCCACCCCCACCCCCCCGCTCGCACCCTTCATGATCTCAGACCCCAGGCGCCCACAGCAAAGCATGGTGGTGGCCAGCCTTCCCTCCGTGCCTCCTCACGGCCTGGGGAACTGGCACTGCAGGCTTGCCAGGACCACCAGCGCAGCGTCCGCTCCCCAGGCCCATGGTGCTTATTCCCCAGGCTGTGCAGAGGCTGCGGGAGAGGCAGGATGGCGCATGCACGGCCCCTCCCCCTACTCCTGATTGGCTGGTAGCATAGCCAATCAGGAGCCAAGGTACGGTCACATTTGCATGTTACTCTTTTATTAGATAGGATCATCAACACCACAAAATACAAAATACCAATATTCACTGAGCACTTACTAAGTGCCAAGTTCTGTGCAGCTATTTTATATGAATTTTCCTGTTAATCTTCATGATCACTCTGTGAAGTAATAAGAACTATTATTACCCTTATATTGAAGCTTTATAAAATTAAGTAACTTACCCAAGGACTATAATAATAGATCCAAGATTTGAACCAAACTCTCTCTGACCCCAAAGCCCACCCAAATTCTTCTATATTTCACCTTTGAGCCGAGCTGTGTGACTTTGGGCAAGTAAGCAGCCCTCTCTGGGCGTCAGGATTCTTGTCTCTGAAAACAACAGTTCCTGCCCTGGCCAGTGGCTCAGTTGGTTAGAACATCATCCTGTGCATCAGTTGGTTAGAACATCATCCTGTGCATCAGTTGGTTAGAACATCATCCCGTGCATCAGTTGGTTAGAACATCATCCTGTGCATCAGTTGGTTAGAACATCATCCTGTGCACCAACAGGTTGCAGATTTGATTCCTGGTCAGGGCACATGCCTGGGTTTCAAATTCAATCTCTGATGAAGGTGCATGGGAGACAACCAATCTACGTCTCTCTCTCACATCAATGTCTCTCTCTCTCTCTCTCTCTCTCCCTCCCTCCCTCCCTCCCTCCCTCCCTCCCTCTCTCCTTTCCTTTCTCTCTCCATAAAATCAATTTTTAAAAAAGCATATTCCTGGGTGAGGATTAAAAAAAAAAAAAGTAAAACAACAGTTCCCCTAGGTTCCCAAAGGCTCTTCTGCTGTGAGTCCATGGCCTTCTGAGTCCTTCCTACATTTGAAATCCACCCAGAAAAACCTGCTTCCTCCCCCAACCCTCCCCAAGAGCAACCAGACATCTTACAGAGTGTGTTTATGACAGATTCCAATAAATAGGACTTCAAACACCTTTCCCAAATTGCTGACACAGAGCTCTGACAGCCTCGTCAGAAGCAGCCATCATTCTCATCTGCATTTATGCATCTGGGAGAGCCTGACCCACGGGAAAGGCCGGCTCCCGTCGGTACACACATCTGACAGCGCTTGGGGGAAACCTGCATTTCTAATCTGTTCCTAATCAGCAGTGTGCTTCTGGAACTAAGCGCGTGCACCCAGTTTGCCTCGTCTTTCACTGGACTTAACCGACTCCTTCATAGTCCAATGCCAGAGAACAGACTCATGGATGGAAGGGCCTTCTGATCCCTCCTCCTGGAGTTTCCCCAGATCTGGGCTCCTGACACCGACACTGGCAGGATGGAAGCAAGCAAGGGGCGGGAGTGGGGATGTCGGGAAGATCGGGGTCAGTAAGGTGACCCTAACCGGTGAAAGGGCAGCGCTAAGAGCAGGCTGGAGCCTAAAAGATCCACAGACCCTAAAAGGAACCACATTCGTTGGACGCGACTAGCCTCAGGCACATTTTCTCTTGCAATGCCCCGGCTTTGTAAAGCTCTCTCTGCAAGTACCTGCGGCTTCTGCAAACACAGCTCAGCTGTGACCGAGACCCAGGGCCAGGTGTGGCTGATTCCAAAGCCTCTTTCCTTACAACCCAAGATCACACAGAACAAAGGTCACCCCCTCTCTCTCAAGTTTACGTTGCTATCGGTGTCACAGCGGCCAATTTACAAGAGCACGTACTCTTTTTATATGTATATATATTTTTTCATGGAGGAGACAAGATTTTACTGAAATAAAACCAGGAACAAGTGAGATTATCTTAGGTGCTGAGTCTCGGGCAGAATCAGAGCTGGGGAAGAAGGCAGGAGGCAGGGGAGAAAGTGGCCTCTTCATCCCAGGCTCTCCTCCCTCCTGCCCAGGCTGCAAAGTGAGAATCAGGGCTGAGCGACCTCTGCAGTCTCAGAGATCAAGACCGGCCCCTCGCCCTTGAGCAGAGCCCCAGGGCCACGCAGGCCAAACCTGCAATCCTGCCTGGACAAGCCTCCCTCACCTGTGGGTGAGGGTGATAGTCAGACCTACTTCATTGACACTGAATCCCAAACAGTCTCCCTCCTCCACTCCAGGGCCCTCTCCAGTCCAAACCCCCCGACCCCCCACCCCCAGCTACCTAACTCCCTCCCTCCACTCTTGCTCCTTAGGAGCCACATCCACTAGGCAGCAGGCACAATTAACAAGTAAAATTCTATCCACAGAAAACGTGTGGCTATGTTACATATATCCTCATCACAGCTCTACTTTGCATATGAACCAAGTAACGCTCAGAGCGGCTGGAACTCACTGGAGAAGCTCGCCCTGTCTGGACTTCCGAGAGCAGCTCCGGACCTCCTCCGCAGGGACAGGGAGCCTTCACTCCACAAACAGGCGGAGAACCAACCTCAGGCCGGACCAGCGCCCAGTTTCCGGAGGAGTCTTCTAACCGCTCCATCCAGCGCAGCTGCTCCTGCAGAGACGCCTCTCCCACAAGGCCACGCCGAGGGGTAGCTGCTCCGACAGACAGCTCAGTACAGATACGTGCCATTTACTCCTTTGGTGACAATTAGTTTGCTTGGGGACCAAGGGTGTTCAATGGTTAGATTAACACGCCAAGAAAAATTAAACATTGATGTGTCCTTTATCTCTTCGTTTCTACACGGATAAGTCCTAGCAGTGTCTACAAGATATTTTATTGACAGTGTTCATCTATTCGAATTGACTCCAAATGGCACCAGAGAAACAGGAACATACCGCAGTGTCGGTAAACACAAGTGGTGACCACAGAGGGCCGCATGGTACAGAAAGTGTCTAGCCTGAGATTCTGGTGCAGCATAAGGTCAGTGCAATGTGACATCAAGAATCAGGCCCCAACAGGTCAGGGCTCAATAAAGCCTTGAAACACACACGGGGTGGGGGGTGTTCAATCGTAGCACTGTGCTAGGGATGCAGAAGGGTTTTGTCTCATGTGCCAGCTTGGTGCTAATGTCCAAACCACTGGGTTGAGAGTCTGAGGCTTGGTTAGAAGAGTCCCAGTCACAGCGCAGAGCAAATTATAGTTCCCCGTATTCTTGCCCTCCACCGGCTCCCGCGCCTCCCTTAGGCCATGCGTGTCTCACATGGGCTGCCTAGTGTCAGTTCAGTATCGGCTTCTTGAGGAAGGGCAGCATAAAGGTTAACTTGGAACCAGAAACCTGTGTTGGAAACTTGGTTCATCCCTGACCACTTGTATGACCTTGGGAAGTTACCTAACACCGCTGGTCTTGTCATCTCAAAAAGGGCATAATATCGCCCACCTTGTAAGATTGTCGTGTGGATGAAATGAGATCATATGTACCAAGCACTAAGTGCAGTGTCTGGTGGAACAAGGGTTCCATAAATGGGCAATTATTATAACTAGAGGCGTGGTGCATAAAATCCGTGCAAGGGGCTCAGCCCCCGCCCACTGTGGCTTTGTCCAGAAGGTCATATGGAAGGACATCTGGTCTAATTAGCATGTTACTCTTTTATTATTCACACGCCTGCTGCTGTGTGAATCACTAAGCACACTTTCAGTAAGTATTTCTTAGCGGTTATCCCGGAGTGATAGTGAGTAGCCTTCTCACTGTTTCTTACTGTGTTTTATCAGTACCAGGCAGTGTTATTGAGCCCATATTATGTGCTAGGCCCTGTTGCAAGTGTTTTATGTGTCTTCACTCATCTAACCCTCGTAGAGTAGGGTCGTGCCGGGGGTGGGGGAGCGGGATCGGGCACCCAGGCAGTGGCTCCAGCACCTGCCCTCTGAGCCACTCTCATCGCCGCCTCAGCCAAGGAATAGGTGTTACTTCTTCTGTAGTCGGAAAAACAAAATATTATTTTTAAAGCAACTTAAGATGTTAAATACACCTGGATTGAATGGCTGTCAACTCCCCTATAAGAAGCTCAAGACTGAGATATTGACACTTCTTTGAATTCAGACTAAAATTTTTATCGAGAGCACGGTGATAGGCACTGAGCTAGACACTGGGAAATACAATAAGAAGACGTGATGTCTTGCCTCCAGTGCCTTACAGATGTGGAAGGTGCATTATTACTGCTAACAGCTCAGGTTCCTTAGGGCGTACCGTGTGCCCAGTCACTGTGCTAAAAGCCTTGTCCACACGATCTCACTTCATCCACCTGACAAATCAATGCACTGGGTACAATACCCACTGTGCGAATGAGAAAACAAAACCTTCAAGTGTTAATACCTTGCTCAGGCTTCCAAAAAGAAAGTTAGTCTTACAGACTAACTGCCACGTTCTGCCGAAGGCAGTGATTTCTGTCCATCTTCCCCTTGTCCACTGTGTCTTAAAAAGGTCGCCTGACAGGTGCTTGCAACATGCCTGGCAAAGTGAATACCAACTTTAAAAAAGTAAATATTAGCTTGTTAAGAAAATGTTTTTATTGATTTCAGAGAGAGAAAGGGAGAGGGAGGGAGAGGAACATCAATGATGAAAGAGAATCATTGACCAGTTGCCTACCGGGGATTGAGCCCGAACCCGGGCATGTGCCCTGATCAGGAATCGCACTGTGACCCCCTGGTTCATAAGTCACTGAGCAACACTGGCCGGGCAACACCAGCTTTTAAACACACACCCATCACTAAACATCAGTGTGTTTACCAGACATTACACTCTACAGGCACACAGTTCAGAGCTGGTGAGTTCTAAACAATTCCTCTCCGAGTTTACTGACCTCTTCTTCAATCCTCATCAGCACGTGTCTTTCTCCCCCTTCAGCATTTGCTGCTTTCCTGTTCTTGCTAGCTAATTCTCAGTTTCAAGACCTTCTATTACACCTGATTAATGGCCTGATAGGACTCAGTCTAGCTCAGAATCTTGAGCTTGTGACATGCAGGGGGATGGAGGTGGCTGGGGGGGACTTACTAATGACTGCATTCATCTTAGTTCACTGCAGGGAATTTTTTTTAAGTAAAAAAGGCTCAAGAAACAGGGCGTTGCAAACAGCCAATTATGAATAACAATCATCGGATGGCCGAGTGCAGTTCATCTTAAGCTCCTTTGGTTTTCAGCTAATTAAATCTTTCATTTCCACGGGCAGCGTGCGATGCAAGCTCGTGTCTGCCTTTGTCGGCGGGAGATAATCAATAGCAGAAATGTGGATGCGTTTCAGCATTAGCAGCTCAATTGGAAGTTGTTCTATTTTAATAACATCCTTGCCTTCTTTCTGTTCAGGCTAAATTGACAGCTTTGATGAATAAGAGACGACAGAAAACTGATTTATGTTATCCCATTAAGAGTAAAGAAATCACAGAATGAAAGGGAGCTGAGAAAGAAATTGAAAAACACTTTAAAGTTGCATTTTCTTTGTTAAGAGGAAAAACAAACAAAAATGCCTCTTCTTCACTCTAAAAGATAAACAAATCTATTTGATTTCAGCTGGCTATCCCTTCCAGAACCCTGGCAATCAAGTCTCACTTTTGGAGGTTTTCCACCAAAGGCTCAGATTTCGTTATTCTTGGTTAATTTCTACTGGAGCTGCAATTCGGATTAGGGAGAACCAGGTACAAGATGGTGTTTGTTCAGTGAACTCAAAGCCCAGCTGCTCACATCCTCAAACAATAGGCCTGGTTGCGGGGCTGGACACCTCAACCAACACGGGGGTCCACAGGGCGAGGCGTTTACCAGAACCGCCGCGGAGGTGCACTGACTGCGTGTGGGCCAGAAAGACCTCTCTGGAAATCCTGCCTGGCGAAGCGGAGCATTTACTTGACAGTACCCTGTGAATCTCTCATCTAAGAATCAGTTTTGCCACAAGATACCACCTCACACCCATTAGGCTGGTGATTATCAAATACATAAAAAGTGTTGGCGAGGATGTGGGAAATTGGGGCACCTGTGCACTGCGGATGGGAACGTAAAGCGGTGCAGCCACGGGGGAACATGGTTGGGTGGTCCTTCAGAAGACTTAACGTGGCATTGCCATGTGATCCAGCAATTCCACTTGTGCGTCTGCACCCAAAATAAGGGAACGCAAGGACTGGAACGGGTATTTGTACTCCCAAGTTCATAACTATTATCCACAACAGCCACCAGAGGGAAGCAACCGACATGCCCATGGGTCGACGCAGTAGAGAAAATGTGGTCCATGCCTACAATGAAATATTATTCCGCCTTAGAAAGGAAGTTCTGACACCTGCTATAGCATGGATGAACCTTGGAGACATTAAGCAGAGTGAAATATGCCAGTCAAATTCTCTGGGGGACCTCGCTAGAACTTTGTCCTGCGGGAGGTCACTGGAGGGTTGTCAACAGTGGGAGAAAATATTAGAGAAGGGGGCAGAGATGAGCTATATGGTTTTAGGTCCATAGATGTCTATATATTGCACTCAGTAATGGGCTTTGTCCTCTCCATTAACACAAATTAACACCATTGACTTAAGAGGAAACAAATCATTAAAAGAAATGCCACATTTAACACTCTCACCTTGCCCCAACACCTTCTCAGAACAGGGAACTGGCTGAGATAACTAGCTGCATACTCAAGTCAAGCTCGGCTTCAGCACAAACCCCAGAAGGGCCGCTCTCTCATCTCCCTCTCATCACTGGGACGAGGGTACCAGGGCTTCCCAGGCTTCTGCGACTTAAGCTTCCCACTGCGCTCTCCATCTGTCCCCTGCCTGTGCCAACCTCTCTTTGGACCCTTAACATCTGTGATGAGCGGGCTGGGTCAGAAAAGTTGTGCTCGTATTAGAACCTGCACACCAAGGATGGCCCATGTCATGAAACCTTCTCTCGTTTAGACATCCTAATGTCACACTACCATCACTGCATGTCATTCTAAACAGCTGCTCGCCACTGATTTTTTTTTTCGTCCACTGATTTTCTAAGAAGAATCCAGAGAATTCCATGGCATTTGTGCTTACAGCCACTGATTGTCTCCCCTTGCCTGTGCCTCAGAAGAGCTGGAGAACCAGTCTCCTGCCCGACCCCAAGAGTTTTTGTGGGCACCTGGTGGAAGTCTGGGGACGAGTTTGCAGCTGAGTGCGATCTCCTGCCCTATCTCAGCATTCCAGAACCCACAGAGGATGTTTATAGTCTGTTACAGTAGCCGATTGCTCCTCACCCACGTGGACAGTGGTGTTGCCTCTGCATCCTGTGCTCTGCCAGAGAGACTGTCTGTGCAGCTCAGCTCTCCTCTGAGGGGCCTCTTTGGTTGCCTCACAAACTCATCTTTCTCACAGGCTGAACAAAAATAATGATTTTGCAGTCTATTATTTTCTCATGTTAGGGCAGGAGTGATGTGCTGAGCAGCTTCCTATATCCTAAGAAGCATATGAGCATTTAAATCCACCTTTATCCTATAGCAAATGTACACCTGAACCTGTAGAAAGCTATTTTTATGCTTCCACAAAATCATGCTGCTTTGATAAATCTTTCTAGCAGTGTAAATCACCCCTCAATCTTCCAAAAATTCTTCAGCCTTTTATTAAGCTTTCCAGGTGACCTTAGAATAATATTGTCTAGTTAAAAAAAAAAAATACTTTCGACATTTTTATTAGAATTGAACCAGCTGAATTATTGAGTTATGCCATCCAATAATGTGGTATGCCCTACCATTTATTTAAATCTTTAAGTTCCCCAGTAAAGTTTTACAATTTTATTTATATGGGTCCTGTATTCATTTCCTATGTCAAGTTTATTCCTAGATATTTTTTATATTTGTCTTTATTTCCATGCCTTTTTAAAAAATTTTATTTGCTGATATTTGTTGTCTTAAAACATTGATTTTTATATAGTGATTTTGTACCCAACTGCTTTATTGAACTCTCCTTACTTCTAATAATTTTTCAGTTTATTTTCTTGAGTTCCTCGGTAGACAAGAATATACAAGTACTATTTTGTCTCCTCCTTGCCAAAAATGTTTCTCTTATTTCATTTTGACTTGCTGTGTTGACTAAACTTTCAGGAAATATTAAGGGACCATGGATTGTGGGCACACCTGACCTTACCTGTCTTTGGTGGGAAACACCAGGAGCTCTACCATTAAGTGTGATGATACCAGAGGCAGATACTCCAACCCCCTTTTAGTTTGAGAAAGAAAAAAATGCACTCATAACTAGGCCATGCAGTCCTCCATGGTGAACATAATCTTTCACAGAACACCAACTCGGACAAGGCCACTCTGAGACCATGAGGAAATTAGGTATGAGTCCATATCATCCATAATTTTGTCAAAAATAGGGTCACTGTGGCACCCACAAAATACCAAACATCCCCCTCTCTTGGTTAAAATGAGTGACTATTATTTACCAATTATGCCTCTTTTCTCACCCTAGTTTGCCCCCCTCCCCCTATATAAAATTTACTGAGATAATCACAGAGTTCTCACCGCCACACACACTTTCCACCAGCACCCAATCGAGAGCTACGCCTTGCTTCCTTGGAGCCCACAGATCATTCCACCCTGAAGTTCTAACACCGTCACGTTGAGACAACCCGGGCTCCCCATGGTGTGTGTGCTCCCTTCACACAACAACGGACTGAACCTGTTCAACTGCAGTTGGATTCATGTGCTCTCCGGCTGGAGGGCATTAACAATAAAAAATTTGTTTTTAATTTAAAAATTTAACAAGACCAAGAGAATCAGAATCACTGGAGCAAAACCGAGATTCTACATTAACGAGCAAGCACCAGGCTCTTCCTCTGCATACAAAAGTTTGAGAAACACTGAACGAGGGCTGTGGACAGAGTAGCTTCTTGTCAATGAAAGCAGGTGTACCACTGAGAGCCAGGAAGCACCGAGCACTCATTTAATACTAACAACTTTCTGCTCACACAAGGTAAGTGAGCACCACCTGCTGCCTTGCTTAGAACGCAATGCTGAGATTGCTTCAATTCCTCTCAGTAACTGAATTTACTCTGAAAAGGTGAATCAATCCTAAATACGATATCCAACCTTTAGAAAGCATTGTTAGAATGGAACATAAAAACAGTATTAATACCTAGAAGAAAACTTTCTGAGTTAAGGGTTTTGGAGTTTTATATCAAATATATGTAATAAACTCCTGTAATTTCAAGTTACTACTAAAACAATAAAGGAAAATATAATCCCTCCTCCATTGGCCTATACCAGTGGTCAACAAACTCCTTAGTCAACAGAGCCAAATAGCAACAGTACAGCAATCGAAATTTCTTTTGAGAGCCAAATTTTTTAAACTTAAATTTCTTCTAACACCACTTCTTAAAAATAGACTCGCCCAGGCCTCGGTATTTTGCTGAAGAGCCACACTCAAGGGGCCAGAGAGCCACATTGTGGCTCGCAAGCCACAGTTTGCCGACCAGGGCCTATACCAATAGTGAAAGGAAAAACAGAACCACGGAATGCCCTAAAATACTGCAATAAAACAACAGGTAGGTATGCTCAGCTCCATACTCCCTCCATGCCCAAGGGAAAATGAGAGAAATAAGGACAAGCTTTCTTATCCTGTAACCTACTCATGTTCAGTATCAAACTTCCACCTGCAGGACACTAGCTGGAAAGTTAACATTCCCTTCAAAAAGCCTAGTGAGTTCCAGTCTGTTACTACGTCTAAAGCAGATTTCCCCTTCCAAGTTGCAAATGCGTAAAACATATCAAGAGACTCAGAGAGATGGGCAATCTTATACACAGACAAAACTAGTAGTTGTACTTTGTACTTCAATAATTCAATTACAAGTCACGAAAAGCATCTGTTTTTAATTACTATTTGTTTTTGGAAATACATGGCGAACTATATACACTATGGAGCCTGAATGCCGCCATCACAGAGTGTGAATGATGGTCCGGTTTCGAAGCTGCTGAACATATTCTTTGGCGTGGGTGACTGCTGTCTTCGGTGGCACAGGTGGAGGTGGAGGGCCTTCTACCAACTTCACAAAATAATGGCAATAAACCTTCTCCATGATCCCAAAGCGACCTTTGCCGTGGTATCGAATGCGTTTCAGGTACTGGCCTCGGCCTGAGGTGGACGCAGCTAGACAGGGAAGAAAAAAGAGAATTACAGGAAATGACTGTATTTACGGGACTCGAGCTTGATCAGTTGAGCAATTTCTGCCCTTTAACTGACTGGATTCTAAGACTACATGAGCTTTCTGGCTGGCTAGAGCAGGCTGGTCTCAAAGCAAGTATCTCCGGAGTACTCACTGAGGACCAGGCTCTCTTCTAGGCGTTGGAGAAACAGAGTGAATGAGACCAGCAGGGACCCTGCCTCCATGCAGTGTACCCTACAGAGGAGACAGAACATACACACGCTCGCTTCCGTTAGTGACAGGCGCTATGAGCAACATAAAACTGACAGGGTGTTGGGGGGCAACTTTACGTAAGGGGGGGTCCCCAAGGGGCACCCTGGAGGAAGAGACATTTGATCTAAGATCAGAATGAATCATCCAGAAAAATGTCTACAGGTAAAGTGTTCCAGACAGAGGGAACAGCAGTGCAAAGGTCCAATCGTGGCACTGCGTTTGGCCTGTTTTAGGAACGGAGAGACCAGCCTGCTGAAGCACAGTAAGTGAGGTGACGAGTGGTACAAGCAAGGGAAAGCGATCAGAAGGCAACACTACACAGAGCCCTGTAGACTGAGGTAAGGAGTTTTTATTTTATTCCAATTGTGATGACAGCCCCTGGAACCAATAGTTCCCAAATGCTGGTTCTTGGGCTAGCTGCATTAAAGTAACCTAGGGACTCTATTTTAAATATTAATCTAAGACCCCACCCTGGAGATTTTAATTTAGAACATTTGAGGTGGGCTTGGAAATCACATCCTGAGCAAACATCACCACTCCCATGGGTCCCATTCTGATTTCCAGCCAGTTTTAGGGACTCCTGCATTATAGCTGCTCTTCAACTCCCATCCACACTGCATGGCAAAGTTTGACCTTGTAAAATTTGAAGAATTCTTTTAAATATTCATAAAGAGAAATCTGTTCATTCATAGTAAATCAGAGTAGTAACCACCACCTACTATTTTCTGAGTTTACTTACTTTTTATTTTTAGTTAATTTAATAAGCCTTTTAAAAAGGCAAAATCTATATACTACATATCAAATTCACCCACTTCAGTACTTTCTATTTGCATATTCTTACTGTGATATAACTTTACCAATTCAGAGGCTATCTCAAAGTATGCACTTGACAACCTAGGTGCCTTTGCTTATGCCAATACCTTAGTTTGACAATCTTTTCTCATGAACACTCTTTCAAAAGCCTATCTTCAAAATCTAATTTTTCTAGAAAAATCTCCATGACTATTCTAACCCATACTGACCTCTTCTCTACTCCAATACCATTTATCTATATTAGTCCTTTTTGTCCCATACCATATGCTATCTTGTATAAGTGTTCATGTTTCCCCTATATAGTCACTTTTTCAACCAAACTTCCTATCCTGTAATGCCCCAGAAAGTCATGCTCCACAGAAATAGAAATTTTATAATACATACTCTGTTAATATAATATTTTCAATACAGACATCTCTGATAAGTTTGCTCAACTTATAAAATAAGATTCAAAGTCTTCCAAGAACATATAATACTAACAGTATACATAGTTTTGTTCCAACTCAGAAGAACGATTCATGTACCCTTCCAAAGGGCTAGTACTGCCAAAGAACAAAATGACAGGCGCTAAAGGTTTGAAACTGCTACTAAGATACACCGTCGCTAACTGTGTGTGTAGTGTGCACATGGGAGGTACTCAGACACTTTCTGAATGAAAGAGAAAGCATTAAGACATCTCAAAAACAGGAACAACCTTCTAAAGGTAGTGTCCAATAGGTGCCATGTAGTTAAAATAATGTCAATATTTCCGGTCACTAGCATTTAGGTAATTGAGAACCTTGACATTTTAACATTAGAAACGCTCCCTTCCTCACCTCATCACTCTTAGTCTAGAAGACTGATTTACAAAGTCAGCCGATCACTTTCTCTAGTGAATCACTTTAGATGCCATGAATCATTAAGCAATGACATTTTATTCGTCCATGTCCACTTGTTAAGCCTATTCACAGTGTCATTAGTCATCATTATAAGTTTGAAAAGGAAGTGAACTTTCAAAATCTGTGGTCATGCAACACCAGGTATTATCTTTAGACTGATGTCAGGCATCTGAAGGAATTACTGTATAATGAGAACATATGCTACCAAAAAGCACTTCCTCTAAATACCTATCCTTACCTATTCTAGGTGACTGCTGACATGAAATGGTAGCTAACAAGTAGTCTTTCAAATCTTAAAAGTCTATGGAATAAAATGTCTAAACCTTTTCAAAAAATACAATAAAATAAATCAGTTTCCCACATTTTATCAGTAAGAATCACTAGGGTACTTACCCTGGCCTCTCCCCTACAGTTTAAATCAGTGAGTCTGTGGTGTGGCCTAAAAATCTATATTTTTACTAAGAACCTCAGATGATTCTTATTGGGGAAATTTGGCATATACAAGGATAAAATGCCTGATATGTCATGGTAAGATATTTCATTTTCCACTAATCTCTTTTTCATTCCCAATGGAATTAGGCAATAAAATACTTAACAAATGAGTTTTTAAAATCATAAGACAAATCCTGCCCTGACCAATGTTCCTGAGTGGTTAGAGCACTGGCCTGTGCACTGGAGAGTCTCGAGTTTGATTCCCAGTCAAGAACACAGATCTGGGTTGCAGGTTCAACCCCTGGCACTGGTCACCCAGGACACATGCATGAGCCAACCAATTACTGTGTCTCTCTCACATCAATGTTCCTCTCTCTCTCTCTCTCTCTCTCTCTCTCTCTCTCTCTCTCTCTCTCTCTCTCTCTCTCTCTCTCTCTCTCTCTCTCTCTCTCCCCCCGTACCTCTCTCTCCCCCCTTCCCTCCCTCCCTTCCAATCTCTCTAAAAGTCAATGGGAAAAATATCCTCATGTGAAGATTAACAAAAAGTTAAGAAAAGGAAAGGAAATTATTTGACAAATCCAAACTACCAGCCCTAATTAAACGTTTTTTTTACATAGAATTAGATGAAAAGAGGGTGCAGGTTTTTCAACAGAAATGTGCATAATGAGACCAATGAATTAAAGGCCCATTCATATAAGACCGGTTAAATTTATTTTTGCTCAGTGGCAACAATGGACTTTGCTCATTCATTTGGGGGGACATGAATAAGCTCCTCATCCTATCTCTCTCTACTACAATTATTAAAATGGAATTAAAGACAAATTCTATTTCATTTGTATCTGAATTCCATTACCAAGTGTTGTCTATCAACTAAGAAGCCCACAAATTACTATGAAACTGAATAACATTGATTAAATCTGATTTTATTTTCAGCACAGCACAGGAAAGGTCACCAAGAGGTTTTAAGCAAATGGTCTTTCTCTTCGTCCATTTTACCTCTTCCAACAATTCTGTATTATTTATTCATGCTGTTCCCAGAGGAAAATGCTTAAGATTAACTACTGCAGTCCTGTATTTTCTAAGTTACCAGATTGATTTCCTTCTGCATCTATGCATGTTATCAGAATACATTTTAAAGTTTCAGCTATAAAATAAGCTATTTCCGCCGAGACCGGTTTGGCTCAGTGGATAGAGCGTCGGACTGTGGACTGAAGGGTCCCGGGTTCGATTCCGGCAAGGGCATGTACCTTGGCTGCGGGCACATCCCCAGTAGGGGGCGCGCAAGAGGCAGCTGATCGATGTCTCGCTCTCATCGATGTTTCTGACTTTCTATCCCTCTCCCTTCCGCTCTGTAAAAAATCAATAAAATATATTTTAAAAATAAATAAATAAATAAAAATAAAAATAAAATAAGCTATTTCCATTGAGAATCTTAACTCATTTGAATTTCAGAAGTAGGTGTGGTTTCAGCATCAATTCCAGATGAGTTGAAGTGAGATTTCAACTGAACCAGAGTATCTTCACTAGGACAAAGTTATATGACAAAGAAGAATTCAGATGATTTTGTTCTACTCTAATTGTTGAAAAATTATAAGTACCACAAATTTTCCCCATCATAATTCAACCCTTTTCCCTCAATATGAAGAACAGTTCTCCCATATCTTGAATTTAAAATATCTATAATAATAAAAGCACAATATGCTAATGAGACCAGACAGCTGAATAATCTCCCAGATGCCCTTCCAGATGACCTTCTGGACGAAGCCATGGCTGCGAGGGCCACAGCACAGCAAGCTGCTGCGGCTGTGCCGGCCCAGCCCCCTGCACGGATTTCGTGCATTGGGCATCTAGTCTACAATAAAAGCGAATATGCTAAATAGACCAATGTCCTTCTGGATGACCTTTCAGATGAAGCTGGGGCTAGGAGGGAAGCCCAGGTCCCAGGTGCCAGAAGGAAGCCGGCGCCGGCAGTTGGGGGAAGGAAGGGCCTACTCTTGCATGAATTTCGTACATCAGGCCTCTAGTCTTTAGATGAAAGAATCCTCCCTATACATAGGTTTAGCAGATGGAGAAAATTTTGCTTAGACATCAGCATCTTTGTTTGATTACAAAACTGCTGAAGTTAGGAATAACTGCTGCTGAAGTGAGAGAAAAACATTAACTCCAGCTTCTGCTCCACTTTACTGTGGTATTGGGAGGAGGCAAGAGAACCTTGTAAAAATCACTGATCTCTTTCTGGAAAAAGAGCTGTGTGGAGCATACTACAAAAAATCCCTCACACTTTGTACAAATGCTTCCCAAAGCATTTCACTTACATGAGTTTCATTTGATGTGGAAACGCATGCAAAATTAAAGATAATGCTTCAGGATGTAATACCAAAGGGAAACTAACACACCTGGGTCATATGAGCCTTCCAAGGCCCTGGCTTCTCCACTTCAACAGATCTTCCACTCTGGTCATTGGAAGGTTAACCTACAGGACACCTTTATGGGTTAGGCACCTGGCTTGGCACATTATGAATAAAGACTTTTTTAAGTCCGCCTATGATCCTTTGGGTTGACAAATAATTCATTTAAAACAAAATCAATTATGTTCTTTCTTAGTTTTATTATGATTAAAGGACCACTTTATGTACTACCTTGATGTCCATTACTCCATAATTACTGGCAATCGGTTTCATAATCCCAGTCTCATTACAGAACAGGTAACAATAAAGCAGCAAGGTCATTACCATTTACAACAGGTTAACATGAGCACGCTGAAGACAGAAGAGCTATTACCAGCAATTTTCTTCACTGGCAAACACAGCCCTTAGTAATTAGATATCAAAGACTATTGTTGGATAAAGAACCTGACATCGATATCAGAAGAGATTTCCAACACTAAAAATGTTAAAGATCTTACCTATGTATAAATTGGATCTGTATTCCACATTGTGGTCTCTCACTGCCATATCTTGTGCTTCTAAAAGAACCTTAAACAAGGAAAAGAAAGGCATTTATATGACTGACCCTGAACTAAAGTGAAATGAAATTTCTCATTTTTGTTATCTCTATGACTGCTAATCACATGCCTCCATTTTACAGTCAATTTTAAAAAGAGAATATCAAATGATAACAATAGCAAGGAGAAGGGGGACAATGAGCTTTCCTTCCTCAGAGAAGAATTGCAAATGCAAGGAACACAGTCCACCCGGCCAGGTTTAAATGGAATGTGTGAGCTGTGCGGAGCGGACAGCAGTCCTCGCAGCAGTGCCCTTCATAATGAATATCATGTCTTTGAGTCTGAGACTCAGACTTGCCAAAAAGTTCCAGAAGCTCAACAACTAAATCTTATTGAAAATACTTAAACTTCAGAGCCACAGTAACCATTAACAATATCAAACAAGTAGAAAAAAAAAATACTTGAAATTTTCCTTTAGGAATTACTATTTAAACTTCATATATATTTTGAATTAACTTCCTCCAGAGCACATTTTTAGAAAATTGTCAGAAATGACAGAAACCAGATCTTTCACTCTTTTAGATAAAGAATATAGTAGAAAACTAGTCTCCAACAGACTTTCAGTAATTGCATTCCGAATTATATTAAATTAGGCATTAGATCATATGGAACCTCTTAGAAGTCTGAGTCCATCAATCGTTAATTATTCACCTACTAAACTGAAAAAAATAAGATCTGACTTTTGGTGAGAGACTTAACTGAAGTATAGAAAATAATGCTGATATCCCTGGATAGCTTCAAACCAACGAATTTACCATCAGCCCATTTGTACATAGTAAATCAGCTACACTTAGAGCTGGGTCTTTAAAGATCATCTAACCCAATCCCACCTATTTTACAAACGAGAAAAATGGGACCAGACAGATTATCACAATAGGAATATGAGAAAAAGGACTAGACTCCAATCTCCAGAATCCCAGTCCAATGCTCTTTCCACTCAACTAGTTTGAAAATCATAATCTCTCAGTTGTGGAATTGACGAAAAAAACTTATAAAAAATATATCAGCCCCCAAATCATTAAAAATAAGACTTATCACTATCACTTCAAATATAAATGTCTGGTGCAAATAAAAGCATCACAAGAAAAAATGCTTAAAGCACATGACATTCCTAAGGTATAAGGACATTAATGAAACTGAGCGTCCTAAATCTGTATTATATAAATTTGGCATTAACACCAAGAAACTCAGAATTTAGGCTGAGCTTACTAATACAAGACAGCTATGCACCCCTCACCTCAATCTTAGTTTACCTCTTTAATTATTTGGGCTCCTTTTTTGTCACTGAATTCCAACTGAGCCAAAGCCTGGTCAATGGACATTCCTCGAATCTAGAATTAAGGGGTAACAGACAAGAGAAAATAAACAAATTAATTTACAAAATCAATGTTCTCTTTTCAATGAAAAGCAAGACTTTTTTTTTTTAATTCTTTAGTGTTGAAGTGTTCCATATGTCTCCTTTTCCCCCATTGACCTCCCCCACCCATTCTCACTCCCCAATACAGACCCTCATCCCCCTACTGTCTATGCCCACTGGTTATGCTTATATGCATGCATACAAGTCCTTCAAAAGTCTTATATAATCTAAATAACTTCTAAAAAATAGCTAAAAAGTTATAGATTGATTATATCTCAATGAAACTGGGGGAAATTTTTTAAATTGAAACTAGTGGCCCAGTGCATGGATTTATGCACATTGAAAGGAAATTAATTAGAAGAAATATTTTAATATTGCTATTCACTCCTTCTTCATAATAAAAGTATCAGAGATGAAAGAAAATTAGTAAAAGGTATATAAAAGTAATATATAAATTGATTAATAAATGAACAACAACATGATATAACAACAAAGACATAATATGAAAATACATGATATAAAAACAAAAACATGACATGAAAACAACAAAAACATGATATAAAAACAATGACTGATAAACTGATTAAACTTATTCTAATATCTCCCTACATACCATATTAAGAATAAAAACATTTTCAGAGTGCTCGACTAATTTCCTTGTGATTAAATATTTACAACTTTAACTTTAATGTCACACGCTCTTGAACTGGAGAGAAAGCAACATATAACTGAACATGTCCAAAAACGGGTTCAGGTAGGAATATTCCTACTCTGTATAGAGTTTGTTCTTGTAATTTATTAATAGTCATCGCAAATGCTGGCATCACGGGGAACTGTCTTCAAGTTAATTCAAATAGGAAGCCAGTGTCAGAGACAAATACCACGCATGTGCGAGTCAACATTTATTTTTCAACTGCCAGTGCACGTCCTATGTACCAACCTGGCCGGTTGGTGAGTCAGTCGGATGGACGCACAGTCACTTAGCCTTTTATATATATCTAGATAGCTAACTAAATGCAGGAAAAAGAAAAGTTTGAGAAAGAATACCACTGTCAAAATCAAGCTTAAACATGTTAACCATAAAACCTAGATGGTTAATAGTTTCAATAACATTAAAAGAGAGAGAGCGCGTCGAGACTGGTTTGGCTCAGTGGATAGAGCCTCAGACTGTGGACTGAAGGGTCCCAGGTTCGATTCCGGTCAAGGGTATGTACCTTGGCTGCGGGCACATCCCCAGTAGGGGGCGTGCAAGAGGCAGCTGATCGATGTCTCTCTCTCTCTCATCAATGTTTCTGACTTTCTATCCCTCTCCCTTCTGCTCTGTAAAAAATCAATAAAATATATTAAAAAAAAAAAAAAGAGAGAGAGAGAGAGAGAGAGCAGACATGACAGAGACATATCACGGGTGGGCTAGGACCACACTAGGCAATAAAGGCATCTCTCTCTCCTACAGGACAAATGCATTACATGTATATTTGCTGCTCTTGTCTCCTCTCATACCTACATTTCATTTTCCAGAGAAAAAACAAAGCATCAGTTTTAAAACAGGTTGAATCAACTCTTACAGGTGAATAAACTTGCTTTCTGGATTCTCTGGTTATAGCCAGATTCCTGATGCCTTTGCTCTAAATATCTATGTATCCAATGTGACACAGTTGCTCAGAAGAATGGTAAAAATTAAGCAAATCACTCATCTCTGAGCAATCATTTCTGGACTACCTACCAACTGTCTGAAAATGCAACTCACCTTTTAGAGGCAAATTTTTTTGATTTTTCAAATCCCAGGGGAGAATAGCTTAGCTTCTTTAAGTATTACATGGTAATATTTATTTTAGCTTACCAATTTTGCCAAATACCACATTTTGTCTTTGCTGTACTTTATTTGTCTTCGACAATGGTAGATTTCCTTACAAATAGAAAAAAAAAGAAAAACTTTAGCAAGTTTATACCAAAATGACAATAACAGCGTTGCTCAGTAGTTGAACCAGGAGGTCACAGTTCAATTCCCAATTCCAGGTCAGGGCACATGCCTGGGTTGCAGCCTCAATCCCCGATGAAGGGTGTTTAGGAAGCAGCCAATCAGTGATTCTCTCTCATCACTGATGTTTCGGTCTCTCCCTTCCTCTCTGAAATCAATAAAAAAACTTTTAATGAAAGTAACATAGTGTTAATAAAGCTTTGACTTTCTATGCCTACTGAAAATTCTGTCATAAGCAATAAAAACATTAAGATTTGCAGATTCTTTATCCCTACACAAAAATATATATTTTCCAAAGTCTGGCTCTGTTAAAAAAAAATTACTAAGGGAAAAATAGAAAGTATAAAATTGCTAGTTTGTGCCAATATAGGCTATATTTTTATCCAGAGGAATAGTAAAAGATTTAAATGAAAGTATTTTTAAAACATTTAGCTGGCTAAAAGGATAAAAGAAAAAGAAAAAGAAAAAGAAAAAAACAAGAAAAAAAGTTTCCCATTAGTGAAGAGAACAATGTGAAATGGACAAAAATAACTGTTTTCCCCAGTATTCTAATTGTCTGATCAAGAGCACAGGCTCTAGAATCAGACTGCCTGAGATGGAAGCCTAGCTCTACCCTTTACTCACTACAGAACCCGAGCTACTTAACCTCTCTCGGCCTAAATTCCTACTCCTTTAAAATGAAGATATTACCTACCTCATAAAACTATAAGAATGAAATAAAATGTTTTTTAAAAAGCTCTTCACATTGCCTAGCACACGGTAAGATCTTAGTAAATGTTAGCTTTTGTTATCTTCTATTTACAGTGGTAGGTACATCCTATTTAATTTTTTTAAATATATTTTTTATTGTTGATAGTATTACAGATATCTCCCATTTTCCCCCGGCCCCTCATTTAATTTTTTTAAATCAACCATTAAACAATTTATAGTTCACAAAGCAATTATCAAATTTTATTTGATCTAACGCTATGAGTTGGGAGAGGAAACATTTTATAATCCTTTTACAAAGTGAAAACCAGAGAAATACAATGTCTGGCAGATAAATCTTCGAAGTTCCCCTTCTGACTCTAAAACCTGCATTCTTCCCACCACTATATGCAATTAACTCATCTATACAGTAAATGGTGTAAAGTTATTTATGTTAGGATATAATGTGCAAAAGAGTAATTTGAATGAAGCAGGAGGAGATCTAAATTATGAAACACACTAGTAGCCCTGCGCACGAATCCATGCGCCAGTAGCTCTCTGCAGGGCCTGGCCACTCTGCGCCCGCGCCCAGAGGCTCTCTGCGGCCCAGAGGCCCATCGCGACAGGCGCGGAACACTGGCCTCATTGCCACCCCGGCCTGGCCAGAGGCCTATCCATGGCTGGGCGGGAACGGAACACTTGCCTCGTTGCCACGGCAACAAAGCAAGCATTCCGCCAGGCCACTCATGCTGCCTGCTCTCAGGGGCTGCCCCCTCAGGACTGGGGAACTCCAGAGGGGCTGAGAGAACCGGACACCGCCATATTGTGGCTGTGGGTGCCGCCATCTTTGTGATGGAATGACAGTTGTTTTGCATATTATCCTGTTATTAGATAGGATAAGCCAGTAGCTACATCCTACCACTTTAAAAAATGTAGGAAACATTTGTCAAGGCAAGCAATAACAAGGACACTTGAGAATTTTCTAACATTCTGACTCCTGCAGGAAATTTCCAAATGCCTTAGAAACATCAGTTTTCTCAAGTGGCCATCTTTTAATCTGTAGCACATTTCATTTCAGTTGCAATAGAAGCTGACAGGCTGAAAACTGTAGCAATACCCTAATTACATTTTCAGCAATAAAGTGTCCTAGGGAGCACAGGAGAGGAAAGAACTGTCATGACTGATAATATTAATTTGCAAAAATTAATACACTCAAAAAAAATATTTTATATAAAAACATTTCAACTCTTGGTACCCCATGGTGGGTTCATCTTTAAACCTGAATTATAGATAATTATCTTCAAATTTTGTAAAAAAGATATTGTGATCCTGGCAAAAGCATGGGAAAAGAGGAATCAAGAGTTTACAAAAAATGGGAAAATTATTCAATCCTCCTCTTCTAAAACTACAATCTACATTTACATTAGGCAGGTGCCATGCCTAAGGATATTTTCTTAAGATAATCCTTTAAAAGATGTTTGCTGAACTGAATTATTTATAATTAACATAGTGATTCTATTTCTTTTTTTTTTTAACATTTTTTATTGATTTTTCACAGAGAGGAAGGGAGAGGGATAGTCAGAAACATTGATGAGAGAGAAACATCAATCAGATGCCTCCTGCACACCTCCCACTGGGGATGTGCCCGCAACCAAGGTACATGCCCCTGACCAGAATCGAACCTGGGACCCTTCAGTCCGCAGCCCGATGCTCTAATGATTCTATTTCTAAAGTACATGCCTCAGTTTATTTACTTAAGGATTCAAATGTTCCCAAGTGACATTATAAACCTGGTTAAATATCACTGATATTAACTAACCATATGGTAAATGAGGTAGCTAGGATATAATGCACAAAATAGTTATCCAATGAAGTAAAAGTAAGTCTAAATTAAGAAACATCAAAACCAGGAACTTTTAAAGATGATGAAAAAGTATCCCCTAATAAAAGTCCTTACAAGAGCCTATGGGAGCCCTAGCCAGTTCGGCCCAGTGCATAGAGCGCCGGCCTGCAGACTGAAAGGTCCAGGCTCGATTCCGGTCAGGGGCTGTACCTTGGTTGCAGGCACATCCCCAGTAAGAGGTAGGCAGGAGGCAGCTGATTGATATCTCTCTCTCATCGCTATTTCTAACTCTCTATCCCTCTCCTTTCCTCTTTGTAAAAAATCAATAAAATAAATATTTTTTAAAAAGAGCCTAAGAGAATACACATTAATAATATATAAGCAGGACTTTTTATCAATAAAATATGGCTCTTATAGAAATGGTTTTTAAACAGTTTTGATCTACATGGTGGGGCAAATAATACAATAATAAATAATAAAACAAGAATAAGCTGTTTCAGCCGAGATCGGTTTGGCTCAGTGGATAGAGCGTCGGACTGGGGACTGAAGGGTCCCGGGTTCGATTCCTGCAAGGGCATGTACCTTGGCTGCGGGCACATCCCCGGTAGGGGGCATGCAAGAGGCAGCTAATCGATGTTTCTCTCTCATTGATGTTTCTGACTTTCTATCCCTCTCCTTTCGCTCTGCAAAAAATCAATAAAATATATTTTTTTAAAAAAAGAATAAGCTGTTTCAAATACTCACAACTATATATCTATTTTGCTCCACCCTATAGTCTCACTATACTTTTAATTTACTTAAAATAGCTTTTATCAAAGATACTTCAAAAGTAAACTTAAGCCCAAATTAACAAAGTATGACTATTATAAGAAAAGTGTGTTAATTTTCTTTACCATGATCAACCCACCTGTAAAATAGAGTCTACACAGGAAACTATATTGTTTGGAAATGTGTGCTAGTTAAATTAGGCAGGTTCTCTTAAAATAACAGGAGTGACCTAAAACATGCCTAACTTGGTGACATTCTTTTTAACTCACTGCTATAGGATGTGCTCAATACTCCATCCACTATGATTTGTTTAACTACAAATTATCCCCTATAATAATGTAGGTATTTATGAAGGGCATTAATATTTCAGTCATAACAGGTATTAGTGATACATCAAAAGGCCCAAAAGGATTACTCACTCAAACAAAATCTGTACAACCCA
This sequence comes from Antrozous pallidus, assembly GCA_027563665.1. Taxonomy (NCBI): domain Eukaryota; kingdom Metazoa; phylum Chordata; class Mammalia; order Chiroptera; family Vespertilionidae; genus Antrozous; species Antrozous pallidus. Next base: position 18,232,945 of record CM050516.1, read on the forward strand.
GAAAATTAAATTAGGTTTCTCAAAGTGCCTATATAAAACCAAGCCAATGTAAAATATGAAGATTCTGGACCTGACAAATACTGTTATGATTTATTTATTTCCAATCCTATCTAATCAGAAGGAAATATACAAACTGGCCCACATGCCATCACAAAGACGGCAGCGCCACAGCCACAGATGGTGACGCCCGGTCCCCTCAGCGCCACCAGTCCTTCAGCCCGGCTGGGAGGGGAGGGTCCCAGCAGGCGCACGGTGCAGCCAGACCCGCTCTCAGCACCCCAGCTGCCTAGGGCTGGCCCGAGGCACAGGCAAGCCTCGGATGACAGCTGCCCGGCCACCCAGGGCCAGCCGAGGCTCAGGTAACCAGGGAGGTTACCAGGGCCAGCCGAGGCTTGTGCTGGGGCAGTGGCAGCAGCAGAGGTGTGATGGGGGTGTCACCTTCCCCTGATCGCCAGGTCGCCTCCCGCCCCTGAGGGCTCCCGGACTGGGAGAGGGGGCAGGACAGCAAAGAGAACCCCCTTCCAGTGCATGAATTTTCATGCACTAGGCCTCTAGTTAATATATAAGTTCAAAGAGCTCAAGTAAGAAGTAAAGAAAGCTCATTAATTCTAGGAAATATGTGATTTATGATAAACTGTGCAAATGTGTAACATTTTCTAAATTTTGTTTAATTATAAAATGGAGTCAATACTTAATAGTTCAGTAATAGAGATGGAGGAGAGTATAGAGGGGATAAATGGTGATAAATAAAATAAAATAAAGAAAAAAATAATAACACAAATTCTGTTATAAATCTAATTTTAAATTTTGATGGCATGATAAAATATGAAAATTAAAAATTTGTTTAAACTATTAGCATCTTTTTCTCCTCATATTTCCCAATCAGATTGGAATTCTTTAAATCAACAAATTAACTCCCTTAAATAAGAAAATAAAAAGAAAACATAAAATTGTATTAATTCTCCTCATATTTCCCAATCAGATTGGAATTCTTTAAACAAATTAACTCCCTTAAATGAGAAAATAAAAAGAAAACATAAAACTGTATTAATTCAGACCAATACTTAGCAGCAACTGAACCCTAATAAAATGCATGCAGTCAAGTTCATATTAAAAAGAAGCAAATAACAATATTTAGACCATATGGATTATCCAGAAGCCTTAAATCCAAAGGCCTTTAAAAGAAGTTTGCTGACCTGAATTATTTATAATTCACATAGTAATTCTATTTCTAAAATACTTACCTCAGATTATTAACTTAAGGATTCATATGTTCCCTTCTTCATTATGCTATCACTACTTGCTTAAACTTTTTTTATTATTATTATTGATTTCAGAGAGGAAAGGAGAGGGAGAGAGAGAAAAAAAAAACCATCAATGAGGAGAGAGAATCACTGATTGGCTGCCTCCTGCACACCCCACACTGGGAATTGAACCATGACCTCCTAGTTCATAGGTTGATGCTCAACCACTGAAACACACCAGCCAAGCATAAACTTTTAAACAGATATAAATATATTCTACATTTAAGCTGGATATTAGTCATATCTCAGATGAGCAATCACAAGCAATTTGAAGAGAGTAAAAGAATTCTGAGCAGCTAAAGATTAAGATAAAACTCGATTAAATTCAAACCTTATGTTCAAAGATGTGAATTATAAAACAACCAATTGTTTTTATATTCAAATATAAAACATTGGAAAACAATAGATGATTTAAATATTGGTCAATAGTTTAAGTCATTCTTGCCCACTCTTCATGCCCCATTATCAAGAATTCATTACCAAACCCTCTGAAATTAAAAAAATCAGTATATCTCAAACTACTAGCTTAGAGGTAAGGCCCCTATCTGGGAGGTTAATAATGTAAGGCAAACAAATAGAAACAACAAATACAATGTTTTAAAACTTCCAGAGAGATAAATTTAGTACATTTTCTTTACCAATTAAAGGATTATGCCAACTGCTGCATAATTTTTTCTTTTCTTAACATGGAATAATAAATCACTGCCAGCCGCAGAAGAGTGAGAGAGCTTTATCAAAATTTAGAAATTGGTTCTATCACAAACTTACTGCTGGTCTCCGAGGTTCTCCAGGCAGTTGTGGAGGATAAACAATTTTATTCTTCTTCTCCCATCTTCGAGAAATGTCAAGAGAAGCACTTGTGTGGATGTGTGATTGGGGTAAAACACTCTGAGATGGAAGAAGCCTGTAAAACAACAGACGTTTAGCATCTTTTTGCAGAGCCTATACATCTTCTCAACCATACCGGTTCCATTTTGACAAACTATTTAAAAATCACAAATGGAAACATTCTAGACATATTCATTACCAGAGACTGCTTTTACATAAAAAAGCTCAAAGAGTAGTTTATCAAAGGCTAGGAAGAATGCAAAGTTAATAACTTGAATAAAGTCAAATAATAAATATTCACCCAAGATCTCTTGCTCTCACTGAGCAATAAATATTGACTGTATCAGCCCAGTCCTACAGCAGATTTAAAGATATAATGCACTGCTGACCTGATGTGTGGATTTTCTCAACTCTGTTGGGTAAAAAGACTAATAACATTATTTTATAAACACTAAGAAATTAATGGATAAAGTTGACATGATGTGTCTCCTGATAAAAGAACATACCACCCACCATCCATGAAGTAGTCTTTCCACAAAAAAATTAACTTAAATTGATAAAATCTCTAGATTCAATACAGGAAATACAGAGGCAGGAGAGCATATCAAACAACATCAAGAGAATGCACTCAGCAAAACCAAGCTGTACAAAACTCTACAAGACAAACAACCCATTTTCTTCAACAGATAAGCTCTAAGGGGAAAAGAGAGCTGATTAAGAATCTACAGATTAAAGGTGTTACAGAAATAATTTCAATATGTGGACTATTATTGTTTCAGACGTCTGACAGCTACTTAACCACGGGAAATTTGAACATTAAATGGACATCTGATTCTTAAAGAGAGATGAAATATTTATGGGCGAAATCATACGGCGGCTGAGATCTGTTTCAGAATGATGGGTGAGAGCAGAGGCTATGGATGAAACAAGATTAGCCGTGTGTTAGTAACTGCTGAAGTTGGGTGCTGGGTTCATCATATTGTCTACTTTTGTGTGTATCTGGATATATCCAAGTAGCACAACAAACTTCAGTGTTTGCTCCTGCCTATAATAAAGCATCCAAACTCCTTAGCAAGACACATAAGGTCTTTCATAACCTAACCCCAACCAGGCCTTTCAGCTTATTCACTTTATGGCCTACCCACACAGACATGTTTTGTTAACTGAATAAGGCACGTACTTTCATATCTCTACACTTTTATTAATATTGTTTTCTCCTCCCTCATCTCCTGAGAAATGCTTATCCTGTTTAAAGTTCTACCTCAACCAGGACCCCGCCAGCAGGCGAGGGGACCCCAAGGCAGGTGCTGGACATGCAGTCCACGGGGGCATAGACTACAAAGGAGACAGAACTGAACCTCACATCACCCTGTTTGGCCCCGGAGGATGGCTGGTTAGCCAGAGACAGGTAAGATTCCTCAGGGAAGGAACAACCTAAGACAGGCACAGTCGCAGAGGGGCCAACAGGAGAGAACTAAAAGGTCAACAGAGGTGGGGCACAGACCCTCACCCACAAACCTTGCAGGGGCTTGAATTCCCACCCCTCCTGAGGGAGGTCTCCTACCCCCACGGCTGCTTTGCCTCCCACGCACAACTACACCGGGACCCAGGTGGCAGACAGAGACTCGGCCAGCAATAGCTGCTCTATATCTAAATTCAGTTGATTACCAGGAATGCTGAGGACCTACTCAAAAATGCAAATACTCCTTTCCACAAGTATTTACAGGGTAAACTAAGATTTCTGCTTGAGTATTAAAATTGACAGTAAAATAGTAATCAAGTTTTCAGATTAATTTAAATTGGCCAAGTGAAATAAGTGAATACTCAAGAAAATGTAAGTGTACTAGACAAAAAGCTTTTCCTAAAACATTAACTAAAATATCTATTAGTAGTTCATCTCACTGTAAAATTGCTAACATCCAAAGAACCTAAAGCAGTCATATTTGTGTGCAAAAATTAAAATTTAAAATTACTAAGACTGCAAGATAAAATTTCCAAAAGCCCCCATTAATCAAAAACGGGGGGGGGGGGGAGATAATGGGGTAATATCATGTAAGGAAAAATATCCTGTAAGTAAAATACATCTAGAAAATTCTTACTCCAGAAAAGTAAATTCCATTTGTAAAACCAACTGCAGGACACCCATGAAAAAACACACATGGTGTCAAAATAAGCTAAAGGAAAATCATTTAGGCAAAAATAAAAAGAATCCCAAGTCTATTTTGCAGAGAGGATCCCTTTGTTAACCTTTGGTCCAGAATGTGTTTGTGTGTTTACAGAGAACAACTCCAAGACCATGTGGGTTCCTGCGACAGTGAGGAACTGACGGGTCTGTTCCAGCCATGAGGACGGTCCAGAGATGGGGGACGCTGACGACACCTTGCCATGCTAGCCGTCGGCAGCTGTGCATGGCTGTAGGCGGCCCAGGACCATACCAGAGAGGATGGATCTTGCATTGCCACGCTGGGTCCACCATCTGGATACCATTGTTGACATGTACACATGAAGAACTATTTGACATTGAAACTGGGACTCAGAACAGTTGGACATTGAAAATGACACTCAAACATTTTTTTTTTTGTTCTTATACGTTTGTTTCTAGTATGCAGAGGCAAGATATTTTTGAAGAAAAGAAATAGGGGGGAGTGATTGATATAGAGGCAGGATGGCCTTGAACAGGCTGTCAAGCTACAGGGGGAAGGCTGGAGTGGATGGGAGGCAGATGCTGGGGGAGATCAACTGAAGGACTTGTATGCATGCATATGAGCATAACCAATGAATGAAAGACACTGGGGCAGGGAGGGGGGCAGGTGGGGACATGTGCTGGGGGGTAAGGGAGGCTGGGGGGAGGATATGGAGGGGGGAAGGAAAACATATGTACTACTATTAAATATAAGTTATATTGTAAATAAAAAAATAATAAATAAATAAATAAAGTTCTACCTCAAAAGTCACCTCCTCCATCTCCCAGACAACCGCTCCCCCAATTATCTCAGTACTTTGTTCTTGCCAGCCATTCAGCAATGAGCTGGACTACTGTACTTGTGGTACAATGAGTTCCTGTAGTAAGGATATAGATTTGAGCATCGAGGGCAAGTCTGACATCCTTTGTGGTCCAGCACCAAGGACAACACCTGGCATAGGGATAATGAGTAAATATTTAACCCAGACTTCAATATTCAAAGTTGTTGTATATTAGCAGATTCTCACACAATGCATGCAATTGGATGATATGCTTGGCAACACTTTTGCTTTTAGCCCACAAACCATTCAGGCTAAATAATTTTTTTTTAATTGATTCTTCCAGTGGCATTTCTCCTACTCTACCTCAAGTAACCATTTTACATCATAATATTACTATCAGTGCCATCTAAGTACCTGACAAAATCTGTACCTTTGCCATCCACATTTAGGTTCCAATGTTTTAAATGGAAAGTACAAAAGTAGGATACATGATATTAGAGAACAGGATTTCCTAATGAAACTATATGCCAGGTGATAAGAATGGAGTCAAGCAGACCTGGGTCTGAATTCTAACTCTAATTTACTAAGAGAATGGCCTTGGGAAAACCACATAACTTTTTAGATCTCAGGTTTCTCAATAGTAAAAGGAGTAATAATAGTAATTACTTCATAAGCTTCTTCAGAAGCTTAAATGAGATACTGTAAGTTGAATACTTAACCTGACACTTCATAGGGCTCAGTAAATTGTAGGTATTATTTTTAGATTGAGGAGAATACCTACCTCACTTGATTGTTGGTAGATTAATAATTACTGTGTGTATCTTACAGTATCAAGGAGATGAGAAACACTGATAGCTAGTATTAATTTTAAATTAGGCCCTTTGAGCAGTTAATTCTCTCCTGTTCTCTGAAAAAAATAAACCCCATGAACTGTAAATTTTATATTACACCCTTTTAAGTTGTTGGTGTCCCTCATTCGGGCATCATAATTGTGGGTGCCCCTCGTTAAGGCGCCATAATGCTGGGGTTCTTGTCCCAGCCTCACTCTGGAGAAAAGGTCTATGCATTGATGTTTAAGAAGGAGTCCAAAGATGAAAGATACTTTTGAAAGGCATTGGGGGTCAAAGGAGCTTCAACTAAAGGGTACAGAAGAATCTTCCTTGACCAAGGACTTGTGCTTTTATTCAACAAGATTTATCCTAAGGCAAGGTGGAAATATACATTTCAAGGAGTATGGTATCAAAGGGTAGAGTACAGAAGCATTATCAGTTTGGGGAATAGCCTACAGCTGTTCAGTGTTTGGCCAACAGAAGGCAATAAAATGCCCTGGGCTGTCTGGCAGCTAACAATGCTATTCAAGTTTGGGGGAAGTGCCATTTAGCCGTTTCCAACAAGTAAACTACATTTGACTCAACCCTGTTGAGCTCCCCAAGCTTCACCAACCTTTTGGTGAAACTCTTGTAATTATTACATGCTGGAATTGGTTCTCGCATCAAACCTTCTCACGTTAAGTCATATCATTTACGTTTCTACAAAGTTGTAATTAACTTTGGGTACACCTCTTTGGGCTTCATTTTCTTTATCTATGAAAAGAGCAATTGGACCATGTCATCTCTGGGGTCTCTCCAAACCTTAATTCTGCTTCCAGTCCAAATATACATAAGATGACCAAAATAAATTAAACACATTATGAATTAATAATGACAAAGCTTTCTGAATACCTACTTTCAGGGCTCAAATGGTTCATAAAATGAATTAAAAACAAACTACTGTAATCAAATTAAATCATTATTCCAAATTGGGTACTTAATTCAGAAGTGTATTAAATCCAAAGTTCTTACGTGCCCTCTCCTGGCCAGCTGTTAGAACAACACTAAATTTAAAAAATACAATGAGGTAATCATAAGGCAGAATTGAAAATAAAAGTAATTCAAAATTGAGGATTTTATAACACCTTTTTCTGTGAGAAAGCCTATGAAGGGTCACTTGAGAAAACAAACTCAAAAAAAAGGAAGTTGCTGGAATTAAAAACAATGGCATGGATTATTGCTATTGTTTCCCAACAAACATTAATTTTTCAAAATTGCTTTTAGAGAGGAGAGAGAAACATTGATGTAACAGAGAAACATCAATCAATTGCTCCTGTACACACCCTGACCAGGCTTTGCACTTGGATATATACCCTGACTGGAAGTCAAACCCACAGCTTTTCAGTGCATGGGACGAGGCTCCCACCGAGCCACACCGGCCAGGGCAAACACTAAATTTTAACTTTCCCGGGAGGTCCAGTTTACTGTGAGCGCTCTAAAGAATCAAAGTAAGCTAAATCTAGCAAATTTTACTGGTGATTTTAGAGAGAGAGGAAGAGGGAGAGAGAAACATGTATGTGAGAGGGTAACACAGATCAGCTGCCTCCTGCATGCCCCCCACTGAGCCCACAACCTAGGCATGTGCCCTGACTGGGAATTGTACCTGTGACCTCCCAGTGCATGGTACTGTGCTCAACCAACTGAGCCACACCAGCTAGGGCTGTTAAACCCTTTTTTTTTAATCAGTAAAGGACATCTAGGACCAACTTCTATCATTTTGAAATTCAAGTACCATCACTAATAATAGCTGTTCATTTATTAGGAATCCGAAATCCTGTTAGCTTCACTGTCAGCAGGTGAAGGTAAGTAGGTGAACCAACTCTCAGAGTACTGGTCCCACAGCATGCACACAGGCGGCCGCAGTAAGGTGAGTCTGCCAGAGCCACGCAGAAAGCAGGTGGTAGCATATGTAGCATTTCCTTACACTCATTATTCTGGTGTTTCCTGTCTCCCAATTCTTGAGGATTATGTTTATGTATCCCTTTTTTAAATTCTACTCACAGTCTTTAGGCATTGAGGAGTAGTAGATATAAGCCAAACTTTAGAATTAAGAGTTAATTCCGATAAGACAGAGACTCTGAAACTATCCAAAGTCACAATTGGAAAAAAAAAATACTTCCTATTTGTTATTCAAAGTTCATTTTGAAATTCAGAACAAGATATACCCAAGTCCCAAGCGAAGATAATACTGGCCTCAGGCTCAATCTTGATAATATCATGCTATATGCACCAAGGAAAAAATTCTTTGTTCCAAATTTACTTCTGATAACATTAAGTTAATCCTACACTTGAGATTGAATAAAAGAACAGCCTCCCTCTTGCCTCATTTAAATCTAAAATAAAGGGCTGAAGTGATATGCATATTCTCATAACTCAATATAATCTTACTTTGTCAAAGTCAAGGACAATCAAACAAGGAAACAGCTTAGCAAAGGAAAAAAGTAAAATTACAGCAACTTTCAAAGTTTCCCAACCCCCCCCCCCCCCAACACACACACACACACTGACATTTGGGCCTTGTGGAGGGCTGTCCTGTGCCTCACAGGATGTACAGCAGCACCCCTCACCTCTACCCACCAGGTGCCAGTAACAAGCCCTGCCTCAGCTGTAAGAAACAAAAATGTCTCCAGGCACTGCCACAAGTCCCCGGGTGGCAAAACTGACCCCAGTAGAAAGACACTGTTACCTAAAGTGACAGTCAAAAACAAACAGCTAATTTCCAAAGAACAGGGAGCATGACCTCTCTGTTCCAAAAGGTTCCTGTTATCATGCCATACGTATGTGGGGTCAGTAAGCCAGGTTTTCTGTGTAAGCCAAGGTTAGCTAAATGCCTAAATGTTATATTCTTCAACCAAGGATATGTCTTTTAAGTATTTTAATTTATTTGAGAGAGGGGAGGGGAGGGGGGGAGGGGAGAGGAGGGGGAGAAAGAGAGAAAGAGAGAGAGAGAGAGAGAGAAAGGGAGAAGGAAAGAGGGAGAGAAACATTGATGTGAAAGTGAAATATCCAGGACAACCAAGATGGCGGCATAGGTAAAACACCTATCTTACCGTCATACACAGCAATTTTAAAACTACAACTTAACGAAAGAACAAACACCATCCAGAATCACCAGAAAGCTGGCCGAGTGAAAATTCCACAAATAAAAGTGAAGATAAGACACTGTGACTCGGAGGAGCGGCGTCGGACAGCATCGAAGACACGCATGGAGAGGGGTTTGGAGCGCGAGCCAGCGGAGAGGGCGGGCGACTGAAAACCGGCCAGTTTTCTCGAACGGGGAGACAAAGACGTCCCACTGGACTGATTCTCCAGCTCTGGGCAAAGTCCAGGGAACCCACTATGATACGGGTAAAGACTGGACAGTGGGAGGGCACGCCGAAGCTCAGGTGCTGCAGGGGTCGGCGGGCTTATGGAGAAGGCGAGCTTGTGCGGAGTGTGCGTGAACTTGGGAACAGCGCAGCTGCCTGACCGCACAGAGAGCACTCGTGACTTGCTCTCTCATTCGGGAAACCATCAGACTGCATTGTTTTGTGACCCTGGGTGAGACCTTGAGTGTGCAGACTCATTTGGGGAGAGTCTGAATTCTCCAGCAGCCAGTGGAGCTCGGCAGCAGCTCTCTCTCAGAGGTGCTGGCAGCCAATGACCCTGCACAGAGTCCCTGGGGCCGCATAGGGCGGAACTGACACTGTCTGCTTGGCCCAGAGACTCCACCCATCCAACCTGAGCACAGCTGAACATCACAGACAATTGGCCTGGAGGTCAACCCCTTCAAGTGCTAACAACGATGAACCCGAGCTTAACTTCAGCAAGACTGTGCAACCCATATCCACCTCAGGTAACTGGGGAGACTGAGCAACTGTCCCTTGTAGAACGTGTTCCACACAAAGCTAATTGACCAACTCAGGGAAGTAGCCACCATGCAGAGACATGGAAAGAAATCAGATGTGAAAGAAATAGAGGGAAAAAAACGACTGGACATGGAATTCAAAACCACGGTTATAGGGCTTTTCAAAAGGCTCCTAGAAAAGGTCGAGACCTATAAGGAAATAAGCAAGACCTACAAGGAAATGAATGAAACCCTCAAGGATATGAACGAGACCTGCAAAGAAATGAACAAGACCAACGTGGAAATGAATGAGTCCTACAAGGAAATGAACGAGACCTACAAAGATATGAACAAGACTCTCAAGGATATGAAGAAGGACCAACCAGAAATTAAGCATACACTGACTGAAATAAAAAATATTATACAAAGACCTAAAAGTACTCTAGAGCACCCCAAGAACCAAGTTAAAGATTTGAAATACAAAGAGGTAAAATCCACTCAGCTGAAAAAACAAAAAACCAAAAGAATCCAAAAAACTGAAGATAGTGTAAGGGGCCTCTGGGACAACCTCAAGCATACCAACATCCAAATTATAGGAGTGACAGAAAAAGAGAGAGAGCAAGATAATGAAAACCTATTTGAAGAACTAGTGACCGAAAACTTCCCACACCTGGTGAAAGAAATTGACTTAGGAGTCCAAGAAGCGCACCGAACCCCAATATATAGGAACCCTAAGAGGACCACACCAAGGCACATCATAATTAAAATGCCAAGAGCAAAAGACAAAGAGAGAATATTAAAAGCAGCAAGAGAAAAACAGTTGGTTACCTATAAGGGAGCACCCATACGATTGTCAGCGGATTTCTCAACAGAAACGATGCAGGCCAGCCTGGAGTGGCAAGAAATATTCAAAGTGTTGAATAGCAAGAATCTACAACCAAGATTACTCTATCCAACAAAGCTATCATTCAGAATTGAAGGTCAGATAAAGTACTTCGCAGATAAGAAAAAGCTAAAGGAGTTCATCACTGCCAAACCAATATTATATGAAATGCTGAAAGATATTCTTTAAGAAGAGGAAGAAGAAAAAGATAAAAGTGTAAATTATGAACAACAAATACACATCTATCAACAAATGAATCTAAAAATCAAGTGAATTAATAAGCTGATGAACAGGATAAACTGGTGAATGTAACAGAATCACGGACATAGAGAGGGAATGGACTGACAATTCTTGGAGAGAAAAGGGGTGTGGGAAGTGCAGCAAGAGACTGGACAAAAATCATGCAACTATGGGGGAGGACAATGGGGGATGAGGGCGGAGGGTGGGATGGGTACCAGGTGGAGGGGAACTATGGGGGGGGGAGGGAACAATGTAATTAATAAACTGAACAATAAAGATTAAAATAAATTAAATTTTTAAAAAAGACTGAAGCCAAACTAAGTTATTTGGCTCAGATCTTCCCAAAATAAATCACTGCAGGACAATTAAATCAACAGACATTAATAAAATCTTTACTTTGTTCAGGACCCAATGCTGGAGCTACAAAGAGAAACAAGAACTGACCCTATCTGTCCAGGGTTCATAGCTAGTAAAAGGCTCAGACACATGCACATGAAGTGACTACTCAAGGCACACATGCTAAAAGAAAGGAGAAATGAATGCCTTTCATTTTTAGTGAGACCTAAGAAAACCTTCTGAAGGGGCAACATGTGAATACGGGGTTAAATACCAAGTAGGACTGTGGTTGTAGACAGGAAGTGGGGGCACAGCATGAAAAAGCCAAGAGGCAGTGTATGAACAACATATTCAGAAGACAGTAAGTTAATCAGAATGGCTACGGCAGAGTGAGAGAAGAAAACCTAAGAAAGCAAAGTGAAGACAAACCCTAAGGGCTGTGCCCCTATTTTCTTTGTTAGCTCACCTCTTAAACCAAAAACCTAGGATGGAGAAAAAAAAACAAAAATCCAAAACAAACAACAAAAAAACGGGAACTCAGTAATCCCATCTAATAAAAGAGTAATAATGCAAATTGACCATACCTCTGCTACATCCACAAGCCACACCCACAAGCCAATCAGGAGCAAATATGCAAATAAACCCCCAACCAATATGGCTGCAGCTACTGAGAGCAGGAGGGAGGCTTGGGTTTCCCCAGCAATGGAGGAAGCCAAACTTTCCATCTGCCCTTGCCAGCCTAGGTCTCCACTCAATGCTACAAAGTTTCAATTATAGAAGATACATAAAACCCAACAGAAATGGTGGCAGCCACGGAGCTGGAGAGAGCAGAGGCTAGGGTTGCCCACAGTGATGAAGGAAGCCAAGCTTCTGCAGCTCTGGCTGGCCTAGGCCTCCACTCCAGGCTACAAATTTTCAATTATAGAAGTTAAATGTCCCAACAGAACTGGCTGCCACTGGAGCAAGCAAAAGGCTTGGCTCCGCTCCAGGCTACAAAATTTCAATTGTAGAACATAAATTACTCCCAAATACCAGGGCCTCTGCTTAGGTCGCTGGGGGTGTGTGGCCAGCCTGCAAACCACAACAGGCTCCTCGCCCAGGATCCCCCTCACCCCAAGGGAACCTCCAGCCTGATCCGGGACACCCTTCAGGGCAAACCAGCTGGCCCTGACCTGTGCACCAGGCCTCTATCCTATCGAATAAAAGAGTAATATGCAAATTGACCATCACACCAAAACATAAGATGGCTGCCCCCATGTGGATACAAGATGGCCACCACAAGAAGGCCAGCAGGGGAGGGCAGTTGGGAGGGACCAGGCCTGCAAGGGAGGGCAGTTGTGGGTGATCAGGCCAGCAGGGGCGGGGGAGCTGGGAGGGACCAGGTCTGCAAGGGAGGGCAGTTGGGGGCGATCAAACCTGCAAGGAAGGGCAGTTAGGGGTGACCAGGCCAGCAGAGGAGAGAAGTTGGGGGTAAACAGGCTGGCAAGGGCACAGTTAGACATCAATCAGGCTGGCAGGGGAGTGGTTAGGGGGTTATCAGGCTGGCAGGCAGAAGCAGTTAGGGGCAATCAGGAAGGCAGGCAGGCAAGGAGTTGGGAGCCAGCAGTCCTGGATTGTGAGAGAGGTTCCAGATTGGAGAGGGTGCAGGCTGGGCTTAGTGAACCCCCCCATGCACGAATTTTGTGCACCAAAGCTCTAGTCATTTATAATGATACTAGAGGCCTGGTGCACAAAAATTCGTGCACTCAGAGGGTTCCTCAGCTAGGCCTGCACTCTCTCGCAGTCCAGGAACCCTTGGGGGATGTCCAACTGATAGCTTAGGCCCATTTCCTGTGCGCTTAAGCCACAGCCTGGCCTTCCTTTGCAGGAAGTGACCAGCTGGCCAATCAAGAAGTGGCGCCAGATGGTGAGGGGCCAACCCTACCCCCCATTGCCTTGCCACTGCCACCAGTGGCCTCCCTCTGCAGGTGACTGGAAGGCCAATCACCACCATTGCTGGTGGCCTCCCTCTGCAGGAGGTGATCAGGTGTAGGCCAGTGAGTGCCTGGCCCTGCCCACCCATTACCCCACTGACACCAGTCACCACCGCCCCCTGATCGCTGTCCACTCCTTCTGCTCACTGGCACCCATCTTTGCTGGCCTGGCGCTGCCCGCTTGCCAGCCCCGCTCCCTGCTGACTGGTCATTCCACCATTCGGTCAATTTGCACCTCTCGGTACCTCCCTCCACCATCTCCCCACCACCTCGGCCTGCAGGCAGAGCAGGGCCGGGCAGGACTGGGGACTGACGAGTGGGCTGAACAGCTGACCTCTTAGTCCCTGGCCCTGGCCCACAGGCTCCAATGGATCAGTGATGGTGCACGGGGGAACTGGGGTGGGTGGCGGGAGGACCGGGCTGGCTGACTGGCCATTGGAATCACTATCTCATCCCCAGCTGCTCTGGGGCTTAAGCCTGTGGGAAAGCAGGCACCAGTGACTTCCCCTCCATGTGTGTGTGCCCGGCCGGCAGCTGATGGAATGCACTGTCCACTTGGGGCCACTCACGGATTGTGTTGCTGTTGCAGGTGCATTATGGGTGGCTAGATCACAGGCATCCCCACAGCTTCTGTCAGCCCCTCAAGCCCCAGCAGCAGCAACAGTGATGCCTGTGTGAGCGGCCCCGAGTAGGCAGTGCGTTCCATCACTGGCTGGCCCAGGGCAAACACATGGAGGAGAAATCGTTGGCGCCTACTTTCCTGCAAATCTGAGCCCCTGAGCAGCGAGACATGAGCTGGTGATCCCAACGGCTTGACAGCCCGGCGGCAGAGGCAGCATTCGGCCTGGGCACTGGCGAACAGGCAGAAGATGGCCCTGATAGCAGGAGGTTAGGCCCTAGGGACCCAACCTGCACAATTGGGCATCTAGTCCTATATTATAAAAGCCTAATATGATAAGTGTCCAGTCGTCTAGTCAGCCCTTCAACCAATCAAAGCGTAATATGCTAACGATATGCTAAAGACACTCAACTGCTCACTATAATGTGCACTGACCACCAGGGAGGTAGACAGTGAACTGGTAAACAAGTCGCTGTGACATGCACTGATCATCAAGGGGCAGACGCTCAGACCAGGTTAGCTTGCTGCTGGGGTCTAGCCAATGAGGACTGAGTGAGAAGGGATAGACATGTCCCGGAGCCTCCCATGGTCCCTCCCAGGCCCTAATTGTGCACAGGTGGGGTCCCGCCCCCTGGCCTAAACCTTCTCACAATCTGGGACTCCTCAGGGGATGTCAGAGAGCTGGTTTCAGCCTGATCCCACAGGCCAGGCTGAGGGACCCCACTGTGTACAAATTCATGCACCGGGCCTCTAATATAGTATAAAACTTCAAAAACCTCCTATAACTTAGGGACTTTAGGCAAGATTTTTCTTTTGAGGACTCCAAGTTCCTTGTCTGAAAAATGGGGACGAAGACTACTTAGGATGGTACAGGAACAAGATAATGCATAAAAATCGAGCAACACAACCCGAGGAGAGAGGTCAGCGATGCTGTCTAGAACACAGGTCCTGCAGGTGTAAGCAGGGCACTGGAAGGGGAACTAGGAATGCACAACACTGCAGCATGGTTGGGAGTCTGACCATGTTCAGAAAGATCACAAGGGACTGTTTAGAAAAGACAATGCAGCGCTAGTTCATTTGGCTCAGTGGATAAAGCGTTGGCCTGCAGACTGATGGGTCCCAGGTTCAATTCCGGCCAGGGGCACATGGCTGGGTTGCGGACTCCATCCCCATTACGGGACAGTTCTGGAGTCAGTCAATCACTGATTCTCTCTCATCACTGATGTCTCTCTCTCTCTCCTCCTCCTTTCCTCTCTCAAGTCAATAAAGAAATCTTTTTCTTAAGAAAGAAACGACATTGCAGGTAATCCTGATTCCCTAAGGGCTGCGCAATAAGGCGGCGGAATGGTGGGTGGGGTGTCACCTCCATGACCCTAGAGCTAAAACGGAGCCCCGCACAGAGGCTCCTAGTAACTGAAGCACTAGTAAGGCCGTGGCCCTTTTGCAACTCCGAGCCACTTACCCCAGGGCCAGCTTCCGCCTCAGATTCTGCATCCATAATGCACCTGCAACAGCAACACAACCCGTCAACTCAAACTCCCACCTCCTCTCCTTTCTACCGCCCCTTAACCACTAAAATCCTCACCCAGATGGTCCAGGACTGCCGCCGCCATCTTTCTCCTCCCCTCTACGGAAGCCGCCGAGCTCAGGCAGCGTCCGGACAGAACGCATGCGCGATTCTCCGCTCCTCCCCACTCACCTTCCCCCCCCCCCGCCGACGGAAAACCCGGCAGCACCTACGCCGACGGTGTTGTCATGGAGACCACCAATACGCAGCCAAGGCACATAATTTAAGGCGTGGTCAGCCCAACCTTGCTAAGGAATGAATGAATGACTTAACAAAGGCCGAGAACTAGTCAATTTCCGGAAACTCCGGATCCAAAAAAGTTACGAAACCTCACCTCACAAAAGGTCTGAAAGGATTAGGGAAGCAGAGACCCTGAACAAGACACCTAACCTGGAAGGGCCTCAGTTTTCTAGCCAGTAAAATAGAATAATTATCCTTACAGCAGTTTTGTTCCAAGATCTCTACTAGAGATCACGTGGGAAGATCTTTCCTAAAACAAACAGTTCAAATATAAAGTATGATGTCCTAGTCATCGGACACTTGCTATTGTATATGTCCAGCAAGCATTTTTCTAAATCTCAGTATTCCTCACGTCAATGCAACAAAGCATAGATTATCATTTTCCTTTTTCAAATGAAGGAAGAGACTTAAGATAAGCTAAAGTCCTTTAGATAACTGGCAAAAACCAATTAAGGTTTTATGCCTCCCAAGTTAGTACGCTACCCATATCCAGATAAATGCGTTTTGCCTCTCTGTATTAGGATATCTCGGATTTCCTTTGCTGTTTTACGCCGGAGTGTCAGATAACCCGAGGCAAACAAGCAATCCAGGAGCAGGCGGGCGCAGTGCAGAAATGCGAGCGCTTAGCCTGAGTTGGAAGGAAGCTTCCATTCTTTTTCCTCCACAGCACTTAGCACGCGGTTTCACAGAGCTGGCATCCAGTCCGTGGAGTCGCTCTATTATTCTTCCCCCAGAGTTACCAAGAACCCAGAGCCAGAGTTTCCACCCAACAGCACAAACTCTTTCCTTTCTGAGTTCTGATTGGATCTTTTACTTATTTGTTAGATATCTTTAGATGTATCCTTGTAGCTATCTTTCAACCTCTTCCTCTCATGGCACACATAAACTAATTACTAAAATCCTGTGGCACACCAAAAAACCGTATTTGTTGCCAATCTGACAAAAAAAAAGTACAATTTTGATTCATTCATACCAAGCCGCTATTGTTGTGTTGGCTTGTCCTTACTTGTTTTATTTGACCATCTAAGGGAAAAGAGGTCAATGCCACCGACTAAATAGTCAGGTACCGTGTGTGTTAAAAATCCTTGCTGTCTCGGCACATCGGGTGAAAATCTCGCACGAAGCGTCCAAAAACCGCTGGATGGGAAGGCGTTAAACCGGCAGCGCGGGGAAAGTGACCCTACCAGTCTAACCCGTCAATTGTGTACCTTGGCTGTAGGAAGCGAGAAGGCCTAACCCCGGGGCTGGGCTCAGGCACCGACAGACCCCGCCGCGGGCGAGGTGGGGAGGCAGAGCACCCCGAACGCCGCCCCGCCTTTTCCAGCCCTGCGGCGGCGGGAGCGGGAGCTGGAGCGCGGTGCGGCCTGGGCCTCGGCGCGCGCCGTAGCAGCCGGGCCGCGGGGGGCGGAGCTCCGAGTCGGCCCGCCCCCTTCCCGGCCACGGCGTGGGGCTGCAAACGGTTTGTCCCAGTGGCTTCTTACCTCTTCCCTGGTGGCTCGTGATCATGGGCCAGGAGCCGCGCACGCTGCCGCCCTCCCCCAACTGGTACTGCGCCCGATGCAGCGATGCGGTTCCCGGGGGCCTCTTCGGGTTCGCGGCGCGGACCTCCGTCTTCCTTGTCCGCGTGGGCCCGGGCGCTGGCGCGATCCCTGGGACGCCCCCGTTTCGAGGTAACTCCCTGTCGCTGGCCCCACGTTTCCTGCACTTCTAGCGTTCCCTGGAGGCGCCGAGTTTGCGTCTCCAGCCACCCGCTTGTATAGATGGAGAAACTGAGGCCCAGGCAGGGAGAAGAGTGTGCTCACAACCCCTAAACTGAGTCGCGTCCCGTTCTCCAATATTGAGCTACACTGCGCTGGGGATGAGCGGTCCCGCCTCCCGGCGTTCTCACGAAGCGAAAGTTATCTCAGTCCAGACCCAGGAATTTTTGACATTATGGCCTCCCTCCTCGACCCATTGCACGTGGGTCCCTTAGGAGCCTTCTTGGGGCTGGAGTTGCCTACAGTTCCAGGCCCTAAGCAAGATCTTACAAATATATGATAGTTATTTCTGTAAGATGAATGAATTGAGCCAGATGCTTTTAGGCTCCAAACTAGGTCTTGATTATACCTTGGATAGATATGGCCTGCCAGATAGTCTACTCCAAACGATCTCTGGCCAGATCTAAATAAGAATCCCGTTCTTCATTTGGGCTGCTCCTCAGCGTGTGAACTAGGCACATCAAGGAATATCAACAGCATTTTATAGTTAAGAGAACTGAGGCTCAAGGAAATAAAATGGACTTGTCTAAAGTCACGTGGCAGAGCCGGTCCCCACACTTGGAGTTTTTGACTGTGAGTCCCAGGATATTTTTGCTATATCATGGAATAAGTGAGATCCCACTCATCTGACAACAGCATAATTAACACACAGCCAGAAATCTTAGACAGCACTTTAACCTGGAGTCTGGTTTTGCTTGAAGTCATAGGGGAGCTGGTGGGACACACCGAAAGAGTCTCTGGCTTCACGTTTTCTCATCACCCGGGTCAATACAACCTTTGTGCCACCAGCTCTGATGATGGGACTGTGAAAATCTGGGATGCAGAGACAAAAGCAGTTGTGACAGAACATGCACTCCATCAGGTACCATGCATGGCTTACTGGTTTCTCAGACTGTTGTATGTATCTATGCCAACGTTTCTTTTGTTTCAAGAATAGTTTTTGCTAGCTCATTTGTGCAAGTTAACTTTTACAGTTGTGTTTACAAATTAAATAAGAAGCTCTATGTTGGAAGAAACATTTTTGGAAGGCAATGCTTATAAACAAAAGGTCAGCAAGCTACACTGCTGCCTGCATTTGCAAATTGTTTTACTGTAATGTAGCCAGTCATTCATTTAAATATTGTTCACAAGTTCAGTATTGGCTGCTTGAATGCTACATTCGCAGAGTTGAATAGTTGCATCAGAGAAAATGTGGCCCACAAAATCTAAAATATTTACTGTCTGGTTAGACTGCTGATGTAAACTATAAATCAATAAATGAAACTTGATTTACCTGTCTTTTGAGAGAATCTAGGAAAACAGTTAATCTTACTAAGAACTCTTACCCTAACCGGTTTGGCTCAGTGGATAGAGTGTCGGCCTGTGGACTGAAGGGTCCCAGGTTCGATTCTGGTCAATGGTATGTACCTTGGTTGTGGGCACAACCCCAGAAGGAGGTGTGCAGGAGGCAGCTGAATCAATGTTTCTAACACTCTATCCTTCTCCCTTCCTCTCTGTAAAAAATCAAAAAAAATTTTCTTAAAGAACTCTGCAGTAAGCTGTTAAAGAAATTATTTTAAATGGTTAATAGCCTAAATTCTCCTACCATTTGGTTAATATAGTCTTGCTACACAAGTGGTACTAATAGTATTTATTAGGTGCCTATAATGTGCCTTATTATACTGGTTAAAAACTAAGTGAAAATTAAGTATTGATAAGTGAGAAGCAAATATATTTATGTTTTGTTTTAAAGCATACAATATCAGCATTACATTGGTCTCCTCGGGTAAAGGACTTAATAGTGTCCGGAGATGAAAAAGGAGTGGTTTTCTGTTACTGGCTTAACAGAAATGACAGCCAGCACCTCTTTATAGAACCCAGGACAATTTTCTGCCTTACTTGCTCACCTCATCATGAAGACTTAGTAGCCATTGGGTAAGTACTGTTCTATCTGTATTGATCATTTGTTTTTGCTTATGATCATATTTTGCAGTTGCTTTACCCTCCTGTCCCTTTATTCCTCAAAGGAAACCACTTATCAGTGTTAACCACTTCCCAGGAGCTCTTGGTATCTTTTAGTCCTGTGACCTCCAAGTCCTACTGTCTCTTCCACTCTCTGTTGTTAATTCCTAGGTTTCTATGATAGCTTACTTTCCTCATTCTTCACACAACCACCTTTTTCTCTGTCTTTACTTGCCCTTGGGTATAATATTTACTCTCAGAGAATCAGATGACGCAGCTCTGTCTCCCTGGTTCTCAGCTCTCCCTCTAGGTTGGGAAAGTGATCTGGCATTGGGATCTGTCTCCTTATTGATCACCAAGGTTGTTTCACACAAGCTACCTGAGTGGGCTTCCCCTTTCCCTCACCGCTCTGTTTACTTCTCTCCCAAAGATGCCCATTTACTCTGATTTGAAGACTGGATAAGCACTAGAAAGTGATTGGAGAGGATTCAAGAGGCAAGGGAGGAGAGTATAAGATAGTAAAGTATGCAGAGAGACTATGTTTTCACACTTTGTTTCCCAAACATGTGTATAGACATGAAGCCAAGAGGTATCTGGGGGGCAAGGGAGTATTAGACAGAGGATAGCAAGGGCATGCTTTTATGCTGATGAAAATGAGGCAGGAGAACTGAGACTGGTTGGGCTCAGTGGATAGAGCGTCGGACTGCAGACTGAAGGGTCCCGGGTTGGATTCGGGCAAGGGCATGTACCTTGGCTGCGGGCACATCCCCAGTAGGGGGCGTGCAAGAGGCAGCTGATCGATGTCTCTCATCGATGTTTCTGACTTTCCCTCTCCCTTCCGCTCTGTAAAAAAATCAATAAAATGTATTTTTTTAAAAAAAGAAAAGAAAGAAAGAAAATGAGGCAGGAGAGAGAGAGCTTGTTACAGGGTGAACCGTGATAAATACAGGAGTGATGTGGAGAAGTCCAGAGGAGAATGGGTTCAGAAGACTTAGTAGCCATTGGGTGAGTACTGTTCTATCTGTATTGCTCACAAGTAGAAAGAGCAGCTGAGACTATGGAAATAGTGCAGGTAGGTTTGTACATTTGTTGAAAGGAGAGGATGCTTCATTCTGATGGCTTCTGATTTTCTCAGTGAGGCATCAAGTCAGAGAGAGATGGAGTCAAGTTCATGGTGGGGATGGGACTAGATGCAGGAATAAGGTATGAAAACAGTCATCTCAGAAAATAGGAAAATGAACGATGGAAGTTGTAGGTTCAGTGCTCCCTGTTGAGTGCCAAGCTAAGGATCATGGTCATGACTTTAAACTCCTCCTTGAGAAAGGAGATGGTTGAATTCAACCAGGTTTGAGGTTTTGTGGAGTAAATACCCCCTGAGAGAGGGGGACAAGGAGATACGGGTTTTTTAAGGAGTGAATAATAGTGAAAATGGAAGGGGTCTGTGGGTCAGCAGTCTCTGTGCAGTTAGGGGGAGGAGGGTACTAGAGAGGAGCAGAAAGGGTAGCAGGTAGGGGTCAGAGAAGGTGAAACCAAACTGACCTTACAAGATGAGCTGGAATTCACAAGAAGAAAAGAGTCTTTCAGGTACAGTCAGACACAGGATTGAATGAGAATGATTGTTTTCCAATGACCTTCAAATGGTGATTATTTCTCGAGAGCTTAATCGCTTGACTATTAGGTTACAGAACTTGGTGGTTTTCAAAGTCCATGTCTTTGAAGATTAACATATTCTATGATTTAATTTTTTAATAAAGCTGTAATGAGGAAAATGTTATAAAAGGAGAAAACTAAGTAAATAAAGCTGTTGCTGGTGTCTCTCCCTGTAGTAGTATCTGTTATGTAGGAAATGCAAATAGGTGCACATACTTTGGAGAGCAGCTTTGCATTTCTTAGTAAAGCAAAACTTTCTCTTACATCCTGACGGTTGCATTACTAGGCATTAAACTGGAAATTGTCTCAGGTGTGTATAAAAACATTAATGGCAGCATTTTTTGTTCGTAATAGCTAAAAATGTAAGCCCTTCAAAAGGAAAAAGAATAAAAAAAAAGTTGAGGTATATTCAGATGATGGAGGACTACACAACAGTATAAATGGCTGGCCAGGAACAGTTACATGTGCCAACATGGCTGATTAATGAATAGAATGAGTAAAGGAAGTAAGCTGCAGAAAAAGACCACATATCATTTATATGAAGTTTTAAAATTGTGTGTGTGTGTGTGTGTGTGTGTGTATGTACATATGCCTAAGCAACTGCATGACCAGTCGACTAGTTAGTTGTGATGATGCACACTGACCACCAAGGGGCAGATGCTCAACGCAGGAGCTGCCCCCTGGTGGTCAGTGTGCTCTCACAGCCAACCTACAGCAGTCCCTCCCCCACCCTCAACCCAGTTGGCTGGGGCCAATCTGGATTGGGCAATCGCAGGCCGAGAGACCCCACCCATGCACAAATTTGTGCACCAGGGCCTCTAGTATCCTATCTAACAAAAGGGTAATATGCACATTAACAATCACTCTGCTGCATCAACAAGCCATGCCCACCAGCCAATTAGGTACGAGTGTGCAAATTAACCCCAACCAAGATGGCTGCGGCCACAAAGCAAGCAGGAGGCTTGGGTTTCCCTGGCAATGGAGGAAGTGAAGCTTTCTACACACCCTGGCTGGCCCAGGCCTCCACTCAAGGCTACCAAGTTTTAATTAAAGAAGAGAAATAAATCCCAACAAAAATGGTAGCAGCCACTGAGCTGGAGAGAGCAGGAGGCTTGGGTTGCTCCCAGCAATGGAGGAAGCCAAACTCCTGCAGCCCTGGCCTGCCTTGGCTCCACTACAATGTTTTAATTATAGAAGATAAATAAATCCCAACAAAAATGGCTGCAGCCATGGAGCAAGCAGGAGGCTTGGTTCTGCTCAAGACTACAAAGTTTCAATTATAGAAAATAAATCCCAGATCCCAGGGCCTCTGCTTGGGTCACTGGGGGGCGTGGCCGGCCTGCAAACCACCACAGGCCCCTCACCTAGGCCACCCCACACCCCAAGGGAACCCCCATCCTGATCCAGGACACCCTTCAGGGCAAACCAGCTGGCCCCCACCCGTGCACCAGGCCACTATCTTATCTAATAAAAGAGTAATATGCAGATTGACCCATCATTCCAACACACAAGATGCCTGCCCCCATGTGGACACAAGATGGCCAGCAGGGGAGGGCAGTTAAAGGTGACCAGGCTGGCAGAGGATGGAAGTTGGGGGCAAACTGGCTGGCAGGGGAATGGTTAGGGCAGTGGTTGACAAACTGTGGCTCATGAGCTGTAGTTTGCCACTCCGTTGACTAATGAGTTTGCCTACCACTGGGTCAGGCTGGCAGGCAGAAGCGGTTAGGGGCAATCAGGAAGGCAGGCAGGCAAGCAGTTGGGAGCCAGCAGTCCTGGATTGTGAGAGGGATGTCCCAGAATGGAGAGGGTGCAGGCTGGGCTGAGGGATACTCCCCGTGCATGAATTTCATGCACTGGGCCTTTAGTATAAAATAATTCTGTATCTTATTTAGGAATGTAAACAAAGAAAGGCTAGGAATTATGTAACCCAAAATTCACAAATAGCAATTTCTCTCTGGGGAAGAGAGGGACAGAGTTTGGGTGAGATAATACAGAGGACAGTTGATACTTTGTGTCTGGAATGCTTTACCCCTAAAAAAAAAAAAAAAAAAAAAAGGCTGTTAGAATTTCTCAGCCTCTTTCGTACTCACTGAATGATAGCCTTGGAATACCTAGATCTTGAATTAAGAGTTCTGCAACTTTTGTTAAGTATCTAGTTGGAAAAGCAGGATTGCTGGTATAAAGAAGGAGTTCTTTGGGTATATTAAAACAATTTGAGTATCATTAGAGGAACTGCTGGGCCCCTATAAGAACTTAGAACTTAAGCATGCTCCAGTTTGAGCTTTGTGCAGGTAACATGTGCACTATTTCTATTACAAGATTGATCATGGAGGAGGATTTGAAAAATCAGGAAGCATGAATGAACACTTTAGAAAAAGGACAAAGTTAATTGTTTCTTGTCTTCTTCTCCCCAGTCCCCGCTGCACTTAACTTTTTTAAATGCACAATAACTCCTAAGGCAAAATTTTACTGGAAAACAAAATATTTTCTAACTTGTTTTTCAGCTACAAGGATGGCATAGTGGTAATAATTGACATCAGCAAGAAAGGAGAAGTTATTCACAGACTTCGGGGCCATGACGATGAGATCCACTCCATAGCCTGGTGTCCTCTGCCTGGTGAAGACTGTTTATCCATAAATCAAGAGGAAAATTCAGGTAGCTGACAGTTAAGGGAGGGCTCTGTACTCTTTAAAGCTAAAGAACACAATGTGTAGAATTGTATCATTTGAATTATATTTAAAATGTGACTTTTGCAGATCAGGTCTATGAAAACTAGAGCTAAGATCCTGGAACCCTTGCAAACTATTTTTTCTTTGAGATAAGTACCTGTTTCGTGTAACAGAATTACCATCTCTATCCTAGAAGAACCTGAACTTCCTAATGGGAAAGTTATAGCACATACTCCAGTAACAAAAGGCTGCTACTTAGCCACTGGAAGCAAAGATCAGACCATTCGAATCTGGAGCTGCTCTCGAGGCCGAGGTAGGATTGATGTTTGATCATTTCTTTTGCAATATAACCTATATTGATCCAAGAGAGGCATAGGGTTTTTTTATTCTGCCTTGTTGTACTGAGAGTATATCATCTGTCAAAAGCAGTTTCCGTACTTTTCTATGCAGAAAGTTGTTTCCCAACCTAGCCTAGAAGAGAACTCTGTGCTCCTAACCTCTGGCTTTGGTGTTGGAGGTGAGGGTTTCTGTTACATTCACAGAAGGATCACTGTGTGGCATAGGGGATAAGATGTTTGTTGAGATTGGGAATACTGGAATTTGGCAAAGCCTTAATCAGAGGAATGGAAAAGATCACTAAAATTAGAACTTTCTTTAAAAAATACATATTTTTATTTATTTCAGAGAGGAAGGGAGAGGGAAAGATAGAAATACTAATGATGAGAGAGAATCATTGATTGACTGCCTCCTGCACGCCGCATACTGGGGATCGAGCCCACAAGAGTGCCCTTGACCAGAATCAAACCTGGGACCCCTCAGTCCATAGGCTGATGCTATATCCACTGAGCCAAATCAGCCAGGACTAGAATAAGAATTTTTAATGCACAAATGCAGAATAAATAATATACATCCACTATAGATGTGCATATTTAAATGTAAAAGCTCAGTCATTCAGCTTTTACCATAGATTGAGAGAAGATCCAGGCAGAGTGGAGGTTACCTGTATAGTAAAATCAAGTCTTTCCCTTTATAGCAGTCTATTTTCTCCACTTAAACCATACAAATTTTACCATCTTTCCAAATGCATTTGTGCATGTAAAGCAAGTAGCATAGTTGGGGCTTAGTCAGTGGTAGCTATTAACATAATTTGGGAAAACAGAATATTTTAGGACTTGTGGGTGGCTTTTGGACATACTTTGGCTGATTCTCCCAAGTAGGGATAACATCAGGCTACGAATCCATCCAGAAGAGTAACCTCTAAACTTTAATGATGCGAAGGAATACAAAATATATAATAAATAAATAATATACTTATGGGCAACTGCCCATAATATATAATAAATAAATAATACACTTATGGACAACTGTCGTCAATTTTTCTGAATCAGAATCTCTTGGGGTTGGGCCCCAGATTATGAATTTTAGAAATTCCACCAATGGTTCTGATACACTGTAGAGACTAAGAACCACCAGTTAATAGCATGTCAGGGGCAGAGGGACTTCCCTGTCACATGTCAGTGCCAACTTTGTCCCCTTCATTGGATTTCTTCATAGCTAGAAGAAGGATCCCTACCCTCTGTCCTGCCAACTTTGGAGAATCAGATTGTGTTACCACCTGGGTGCTCAGTTCTAGTCAGAAAGTCACTTTCTTGGCCTGTAAAAGCTTTGACTTAAACTAGCTAGACTCTGCATAATTGTGTTACCAGGAGAAAATGAGTCTAAATCCTAACTAACCAAACTTAACAAACTTATAAACCACAGACTATACAATAGTTGCCTCTTATCTGAGCTCCACAGGCTGCCTGAAACCTGATAGCACCGAACCCTATATAGACTTAGTTTTTTCCTGTACATACATACCTGTAATAAAATTTAATTTATAAATCAGGCACAGTAAGAGATTTAAGACAGTAATTAAATAAAACAATGATAATGACACACTGTAATAAGAATGTGAATGACTTTGAGGCCATTATTAAGTAAAATGGATTACCTGAACACAAGCACTGTGAGACCACGGTGTCTATCTGATCACCTACTAAGTGACGAATGGGTGGGAAGCATTTATAACATGGATACTTAGGACAAAGGGATGGTCCATGTTCAGTGCAGGACAGCACAAGATTTCATCACACTTCTCAGAATAGTGCAATTTAAAACAGGAATTGTTATGTCTAGAATTTTCCATTTGATGTTTTTGGACCATGGTTGGCCACAGGCTACTGAAACCACAGATAAAGCGGGGGGAGGGGGGGGGGAGGGCGGGGGGGGTTGTCACTGCATTGTGAGCTGCTGGTGACTTTATGCACCCATGGACCTTCTTTCAATCTGCAGGTGTGATGACTTTGAAACTGCCCTTTCTGAAGAGAAGAGGAGGTGTGGACCCAACTATTAAAGAGCGCCTTTGGTTAACACTCCATTGGCCCAAGGATCAGCCAACACAGCTGGTATCTAGCTGTTTTGGGTCAGTCTTTTTTCCTGGTCATGCCCTTTGACATATTTTGCTTTCTTCTCTAGCCTCAGGAATTCCTAGACTTGAAGACGGCAGTGGCTGAGGCTCATATTATGATAGGCCGTTTGTATTGGAAAAGTCATGGGATCGCGATACCTGGGTTGTGCAATAAAAAGAGTTGTGAAAAGATCAAATAAGTATAGCCTGGTGGTTAAGAATGGCCTCTGAAGTCAGGCAGAATTGAATTTCAGAATCATTCCCTGACTTACCTGCTATATATTCATGAGTAAGGCCCTTCACTTTTCTGAGCTTCAATTACATATAAAAAAAGGAGGTTATAGTATCTCCTATTTCTTAGGATGATTAGAGCCACTCATTAAACAAAATTTGAGTATCAGCTTTTAGTTGCTTGAGATAATAAGTGAATTTAACAGAAAAAGCCCTGCTTTTAAATGAAATAATACAGGTAAAGCATATAGACATCTCACCAAAACATTAATCATGGCCCTACCCCTGCCACCCTCACTGATCCATAAGAGAGATATTATATCTTAAAGCCTTTGGGGCTATGCAAATTATGGCATTTCCTAATTAAAGCTGTTAGGAAAATCTTTTCAAAAAGTAGTCCAGCATAGTCACATGGTCCAGAAAGAAGGAAAGCTATGAAAGTACCCTTCCGCCTCTGCTTCCTCCAGCTACTTGGTTCTCCTCCCCAAAGGACTGGTTCCTTGTTTTTGTGTGTGCTTCAGAGATATTCTGTACATATTTCAGAGTTCTCCTCTACTTAAAGAAACAATGAACAAATTATTTTGCAACTGGGCCCACGCTGTGGCCCAGAATCTCTTCTCTTCAAATGGCTTGTGGAAGAGAACTAACGCCTGTCTTCCTTCGCAGAGGTGAATTGCTGCTGTGGGATCTCACTCAGTCTTGGAGACGGAAATACACCCTCTTTAGCGCTTCAGCAGAAGGGCAGAATCATTCAAGAATTGTGTTTAATTTATGTCCGCTGAAAACTGAGGATGACAAACAGCTGCTGCTTTCCACATCAATGGATAGAGATGTAAGGACAGCTTATTCCTGTGTTCAGCACGGAAAAGCGGTGGTTTATGATTTAGATGGGATTAGAGGGCTTTTTCAAACCAGCCATCAGCTCCATTCATACCCCCTCTTACCTCCAGTTCCTATTTCAATTACTGTTGCCAAATGACTCTAAATACATGAACAGCAGAGAGGTAGGGCGGAGGGGAGGGACCACCAAGATGCCTTTTTGTTAAAGCAGATGTGATAAAGAAGGATATGTGAGATCTTCATGCTTTGGCTTTATTATATCCTTGTCTATAGTTAGGTAGCAGAATCATCTGCTCTTGGTGAACTCTCTCGAAGGGAGAATTGGCTTTAAGAGTCTATGGCCTTACTCTTTTGCAGTTAAGCTAGACTCATTTGATAGACTTTTTCTCCCTAGTTCTCTGTTACACAAGTTACAGTTAAAAACTTCATACTGCTCTTCCCATCAGTATGATATTTTGTCTTCTGAGGTAACACTGATCTTTCCAGTATCTTGAGACCATCTTTATTGCTTAGAGTTTGCCAAATGAGGACATTACCGATGTGTTAATCCAATAGAGTAGAAAGGCCAGTGACCTTGGAAGCGGCAGGCCTGGTCTGGTTTATTAATTGTGTGGCTCAGAACTCACTTAACATCTCTGGGAATAAATGTATGTTAAGATCCCTTTGAGCTCTACAATTTTTTTGGGGGGGGGGGGGCGCGGATTTAAGACATGCTTTTTCCGATTCGTATTAGAATAGTTAAATTACACTATCTTTGTTTACTCTCTAAACCCATCCTATTTGGGGTTGTTTTTTTTTTTTTTTTTTTTTAACCCATCCTATTTGAAATGTGGATTCGTTTTCCTGTTTCTCTGATTTTTTTTATATTTGGGCCTTAACCCTTCATCTTTTCAGGTAAAATGCTGGGACATGGCCTCCCTGGAGTGTTGCTGGACCCTGCCTTCCCTTGGTGGCTTTGCCTACAGTCTGGCTTTCTCTCCTGTGGACACAGGCTGTTTGGCCATAGGCGTTGGAGATGGCATGATCCGTGTATGGAACACAATCTCCATAAAGAACAACTATGATGTGAAAAATTTCTGGCAGGGTGTCAAGTCCAAGGTTACAGCGGTAAGGATGCTCTCTTTGAGCTTATTATGAACTTACTTTCTTTTAGAGAATACCTTTTCATTTAAATGAACTCTGTTGGGAATCACAAGGTATTTTAAATTTAAGTTTGAAACTGGGAAAAGTGAAGAATTCGCTCTAAAAAAAAACTATTATCTCCAAATTTAGGATTTCAAGTTAAAGCTTTGTTCAAGTCATCATGTCTTCTAATAGTAAAAAATTAGAAATAACCTGGATGTGCATTCATGGAAGACAAGTATTAATTATAACCACATGGAATGGTATCAAACTATTAGAAATGACAATGCAGATCTTTATTTTATGTGAAGAGATGGTATGCTTCTCAAAGAATGCAAATGACAAAACACAGAAAGCACATTACAAAACCACATGTATAAATTTTTTTCCCCAAAGTGAGACCTCCCTTGTGGCCATTTAATCTAAAAGTAATAAATGTTTCTCCACTCCATTCACCCATTCCCATAATCCATTGAAATACTCATGACAGTTTGTGATGTATCTTTCAAAATTTTGTTAATTATTATTAGAATCATATTTTCTAAATTGTTCTGGCATTTTTTATCCCCACTCAACAGTGTATCATGTACATCATTTATATGTTTGAACCCTTTTTCAATTGTATATATCATAAGATTGTTCACCAAAAAATTCAATACTGGCAATGCGGTGTTTTGGGGGTGAGATTACAAGTAACATACTTCCTTGTTTCTCTCTTAAATAACGAGAACTTGTAAAATTAGAATACACCAAGAGCAAGAAAGTTTTCCATTTAAACACCTGAAGGATAATACAAGAATTCCCATTACAGTCTGTCTCTTTCCTCTTTTTATTTTTATTTTTTCTTTTAGCTGTGCTGGCACCCAACCAAGGAAGGCTGCTTAGCGTTTGGAACTGATGACGGAAAAGTGGGATTGTATGACACCTACTCCAACAAGTAAGAGAGAGAGAGGACTTTGTTTAGGCTGTTAACCAAAACATCAGTGATGGTGTTTGAGTTCAGAAACCCGGACATGCATCAAAATTGGTCTGGGAACATCTTTAAGAGTCTGGTTCTGAACTTCTCCCTGGTTAGGAATTTGACCGACTGACTGTTCAATGACTGTTATTTGTTACAGTTTCCAGAATTTGCCATTATAATAAGAACAATCTTTACTGTATACTATTTTATATTTAAAGAAATAAAAATAGTCTGGCTCTGAGATTGAGGCTTAAAACTCGAGGTTTAGTTTTAAAAATGTATTTTTCGGCCCTGGCCAGTGTGGTCCGGTTGGTTGGGCATCATCCTGTGCACAAAACGGTCACCTGTGTGGTTCCCACCCACGACACATGCCCAAGTTGCTGGTTCGGCCCGCGGTCGGGGTGTGTGCTAGTGGCAACCGATTGAGGTCTCTCACATCGATGTTTCTCCTTTCTCTCCCTCTCCCTTTCTTTCTTTTAAAAATAAGTAAATAACTAATATTCAGGTAATGGTGGTTCTGACCTGTGGGAGTATAAAGTATTTCCTTTCCCTCGATTTCTTTTTTAAACAGTAGTTCTATAATATGATCTAATGCCCAGCCACATAGAAATTAAGCTTTATTGGAACCCAGCCATCCTCATCTGTTTCTATCTTATCTGGGGCTGCTTTCATAGTACCACAGCAGAGTGGACTAATTGTCACAGAAATAGCATGGCTCAAAAAGCCTGAAATATTCACCATCCGGCCCTTTGCAAGATAAGTTTGCTTACCCCTATTATACATTATTTGCTTCAAGTGAGAATTATTATACTGTGGAGTTAACCTTTTTGCAATTATTTAAGTACTTATGTATAATCTACATGTAGTTAACTATTTTTCTCCTTTTTTTTTTCCCTCACCCAAAGAGCGAGGATATTTTTTCCATTGATTTTTAGAGAGAGTGGAAGGGTAGAGGGCAGTATAGGGGGGGAAGGAGAGAGAAAGAAGAAACATGGATGTGAGAGAGACACATTGATTGGTTGCCTCCCACACTTACCCTGACCAGGGGTGGGGCTCGAACCTGTGGAATCCAACCTGTGACCACCCGCCTCTGAACCTGGTGTGCTGAGCATCACATCAGCTCTGGTGTGCAGGCTGATGCTCTAACCATTGGGCAATGCCAGCCAGGGCTCCAATTCCCCTCCCCCCATTTTTAATTCTCAAAAGAACTATTTCAAAGAAACAGCTAAGAAAATGAAACAATATAACACTAGAAAAGGTATGGATTAGGGGGAAGAATGTTGCTGTGGACAAATTATTCTTAGGCATTCAGCCATAACTGCTACTCTGTTTCTTTGAGCCAAAGAAATTTTGGTTTATTGTCTAGAATAATAACAATATGTCAGACACGTGGAAGTAAATAAGTCAACAGCTAGTTCAGCCATAGGTTCCGGAATCTTGGAATTCTAAAGTCATACAAAGAACATAGTATGCACTGAAGTTAATAACCACACTACCTTTCACTGACACCTCACATATTATTAACCACCACAGCAGCCTTAAGAAACACTTTTGAGACCAAGGTTTCTTAAAAAAGAAACAATAAAAAACGTTAAAGTCTATCTAAAATCTTTTCTTAGTTTAAGAATGTGGTATTAATGACAGGATGAATCTAAAATGACATTTAGCCGAAACCAGTTTGGCTCAGTGGATAGAGTGTCGGCCTGCGGACTGAAAGGTCCCAAGTTCGATTCTAGTCAAGGGCATGTACCTTGGTTGTGGGCACATCCCCAATGCGGGGTGTGCAGGAGGCAGCTGATGGATGTTTCTCTCTCATCGATATTCCTCATTTTCTATCCCTCTCCTTTCCTCTCTGAAAAAATTAATAAAATATATTTTAAAAAATAAATATATGAAATGACATTTAGTCTTTTACTTGAATATGAGGTGGAGGCATTTGCATGGTGATAGTGCATGCTTAGCAGTAACTTTAGTTCTGTGCTAAGCAGTTTGCATTTTCTATCTAGACCTATCTGTCTCTCGGTGTGGTAGCCTTTACACTGCTATATAACTACAGTCATCTTAAAATATTTGACATTTAAATAAAGTGGGCAACTCAGAGGGAGATGGGAAAATGTTTATAAACTGACCAGATGGGCAGGTTGGGTTGGGTGGGGAGAGGGAGAGAACATTTTTTCTGTGTTTAAAGTGTATTTGAGACTTAACTCATTTTGTTAGTAGATATCATTACATAGTAATGTCATTTAAGTATTTGCTTCTTTACAAATCGGCTATTTGGAGAAGGGTACTATTAAATTGTTTTTCTCATATCAGCAAATAAGTTTGTAATAAGTGCCTTTTACAGGGGAAAAGTGTGTTATTTCTACTATGCCTTTTTATTTAAATCTTTCTGTTTGTAACCCCCCTTCCTCTTAGGCCTCCACAGATCTCCAGCACGTATCATAAGAAGACAGTGTATAGTTTAGCCTGGGGGCCCCCAATACCTTCCCTGTCACTTGGTAAGTGTCTGAGCCATTTTCTTACAAACGCAGAATATTCTCTTTCTTACAGTTTAATCCTAGGATATTCAAGAGTCCTAAACATTCTAGTGCAGTGACTGCTTATGCTGGCCGCTATGTAGCCAGGGGTCTATGAGGGCAGAGTTCTGGCTGACAGGTCAGAAACCGTTCACCCAGAATAAGCCTTCCTAAACTCTAAACTGAGACTGAGACTAAAGCAAACTGAGACTTTCTCAAGGGATCTCTTTTTGCCTTTCATTGTAT
The DNA here is from genome assembly GCA_027563665.1 of Antrozous pallidus. Taxonomy (NCBI): domain Eukaryota; kingdom Metazoa; phylum Chordata; class Mammalia; order Chiroptera; family Vespertilionidae; genus Antrozous; species Antrozous pallidus. The sequence continues at coordinate 18,264,977 of CM050516.1, forward strand.
TCTGATGCTTCTAGTCCCTCAGCCTTATCTTTTTTTCTTATTCCTAAAGTGATAGTTCCTTCGCAATATCTTTCAAAATGAGTGTGTTCAGCAAAAATCTTTGGTTTTTCAATAATGAAACATCTGTAAATTTCCATAGTAACTGCATTACATAGAGAGTATAGTGTAGATCATCAGAACTCAAACAGCATTGCAATCATCTTTCATTCATTCATTCACTCAACACATGTTTACTGGATCCTTGATTTGTGCCAGCCAGAGTTCTAACGGTGGTGAGAGTAAAACTTGCCCTTACAGAAAGCCATCACAACTACTTTTTGCTTCTTAAAAATCAACAAGAGGATTGCCGTAACACTAAGGAAATCTTGCTCCTTATAATTAGTCATAGAAAGTCTTGCAGCTCCATATATTTAAATGCCCAGGGTTTAGTACTTATTTCTGAAAGAAAACATAAAAATTCAAAAACCTTGAGAACATGTTTTCTGATTCCAGCTTTGGCACCCCATACCATTTTGAATGAAAGAAGAATGTTTAAAACAAATATGTTACATTGTAGATATTAATGTAGAATTATTAGTATACCGTTGTTACTTTTACTCCCAACAACTAGGTTCAGACGCAAAGAACTGTGGCTTTATTACAGTGTATTAAAACAATTGATGGTATGGTATGGTGGAACGCAAAACTGATCAGCTTTCTTGTGTCGTAGGAGGAGAAGGAGACAGACCTTCCCTCACTTTATACAGCTGTGGAGGGGAGGGGCTTGTCTTCCAGCATAACCCCTGGAAGCTTAATGGAGAAGCTTTTGACATCAACAAACTCATCAGGGACACCAATTCAATCAAAGTAAGCTCTTACGGTTTAAAGTCTTCTCTTGATCTCTGTATCTTGATTTTCCATCTTTCATAATAAATGCCATTATTAGAGATATCCATTTATGCTAAGTCAGGCTTCTTGGATGTTCTTTAAAAACTCAGTGAAATTAATAAGTTATAACATATATCGTAGAATTCTTTATCCTTGAGTAAAGTAAGGACCTTAACAACAACAAAAAATATTTTATCTCAGTTGCATTGGTGATTTAGCATAAACTTTCAGATCTTGGATATAGAGCATTCTTTCCAGCCAGCCAGTTCCTCCAGACCGGCCTTGGTAAAAATAACTTGGTAATATGGCATCCACATGTGGCTGTGGGGTATTTTGCTCAAGATGGAATTGTCATTTGTTTTTAATTTTTTAATGAATTATAGATTTATTAAAAAACTACAAAAATAATTGTTACCTTTGACTCAAATTCCTGCATTTAATCATATTTGCTTTATATCTTACCAGTATATCTGTATGCCAGAACTATCTTTTGAAGTGAAATCATAAATGCTGAGATTTCCTTATTCTTTTAAATGAGCATTTTTTTATTGTTGCTCATTATTCTTGTATGGCTAGCATAAATATAACATTTAATCATAAACTGAGTTATTTTTATTGACTACATTCCTCAGTTGTCTTCTGTATATTATCTGAACATTAACATTCAACAGTGATTACAGAGACCAGATTCCTGTTCTCAGTGAGCTTTGGGTTTTGTAGCAATTGAGTGTATGGATCAGAAGCTCATACACGGAGTTTGGGCTGCAAATAGAAATTTAGAACCCCTTTACAGGAATGGTTGCTAAAAAAAAGCTATGGGTGCCTGGCCCGTGTGGCTCAGTGGTTGAGGCTGTTGGTTCACTTCGCAGTCAGGGCACATGCGTGGGCTGTGGGCTCGATCCCCAGTGGGAGGCAGCGGATCGATGAGGCTCCTCTCTCATCACTGTTTCTATCTATCCCTCTCCCTTCTTCTCTAAAAAATTTATTTAAAATATTTTTTAAAAGTTAAAAAAGCAGCTGTAGGCATGAATAAGATGGTCTAAAGAGATAAGAAGGGGGCCCAGGCAGCTTTGGGGACCAGCATGAAAAGACACAAAAGGGATAGGAAGAAAGCAAGGGCAGGGTGTGTGGTTTTTGTTAAGGAGACCACGACCCCATGTCGTTAAAGCCAGCAGATGTGTTTCATTCTTCGTTGTGGGATAAAGTTATTTTAATGAAGCTCATTTCACGAGGTTAGACATTGTAGACATTTAGTGTTTACTGGCCTCTTTTTGCCCTAATTAAGAAATTATAATTAGAACATTTGCTTTTAATAATTCTTTGGTTATTATGTAGATTATTTACAAGAATGGCTATTGTATAATTAGGAGATTTTTAATCTCTAGGGGTTTTTTTCTCTAGTGCTGTCATCGTTGGTTTATAAGATATGCAGAGAAGAACAGTGTTTTAGTCAAGATTGGTTTATTTTGCTTTCTAGTACAAACTGCCTGTGCACACAGAGATCAGCTGGAAAGCAGATGGCAAAGTCATGGCTCTTGGCAATGAAGACGGGTATGTGTTTGTTTCTTTAAAAGAAAAAAACAACACTTTGTAACTGCACATACATTTGATTGCAAGCTGGCTGATGCCATCTGTAACGTTAGCTGGGGAGTCCGGTGTATTTGGTACTCTGTGTCTCCTGGTGTCTGTGAATGACCCGGGAGCTCTCTGCATCTTTGAAAATTGCTAAGGAAGTTGGATATTTTCATTCCAAGGAGTGTTTGCCTACTCACTGTTTGGCTGTTTGATGCTTCACAAAATGCTCATCTGCTGCATTGAACTGCCTAAATTTCCCTTCATTTCTTAAAATGAAGCCCAGGCATAAGTCCTCTTTAGGTCTCTCCATGCCCTTTCCATGTCATAGAGTAACAGTCCTAATTCAGCCGTTGGTTCATTCGTTCTCCTTTTAGCTTCTCTCTAGTACAGTCTATTACAAGAGCCTGATAAACACTTTGCAGAGAGTTTGGGGATTTTTTTTAAAGCTCAAGTACTTGTTTGAGAGACAGCCTTTTGTCCCTGGTTCTAAGAGAATGATAGATAGGGGTATCCTATCCCACTTCACCTTTCCTTGACTGAGGGAGTGAAGGAGATACCTGTTTGCGTTAATTGTACATCGATTGCCCATCTTTCATATCTTGATGTGTTTATTATTTCAGATCAATAGAAATATTTCAGATTCCCAACTTGAAACTGATCTGCACCATCCAGCAGCACCACAAGCTTGTGAACACCATTAGCTGGCATCATGAGCATGGCAGCCAGCCTGAGCTGAGCTATCTGATGGCCTCCGGGTCCAACAATGCTGTCATTTATGTGCACAACGTGAAGGCGGTCATAGGTAACCTTGGTCTCTGCTATACTGGGGTGCGATCCTCTATTTAGCTGCTGTCCTTTCCAGTCTCTGTACCATTTTACTTTTTACTAGTAAAATAAATGTTACTCTTATTTTTTCTGTTTCCAAAAGTAATATATTTATCTTATTTAAAGTAAGAAAAACTTCAAGTATGACATATATGGTAGGTAACTAAGAAAGTAAAGTTCCTCCCATAATCTCATCCCTCAGTAATAATCAGTGTTACCAGTTTGCTGAGTGTTTTCTCCAGATTTTTTGTTTTGTTAATCCTCATCGGAGGATATTTTTCTCATTAATTTTTAGAGAGAGTGGAAGGGAAGGAGGTAGAGGAGAGAGAGCGTGCATGCTAGAGAAACATAAAAGTGAGAGACACATCAATTGGTTCCCTCCCAACTGGGGCCAGGGATTGAACCTGCCACCCTTCAGTCTCAGGCTGATGCTCTAACTATTGAACCATAGCAGCCAGGGCTTCTCCAGATTTTTTAAAGAATGGTTATTGGCCAAGTGGCTCTCCAAAAAGACCGTTCCAGTTTATACCCTCTTCCTGTGGTGTTTGAGTATTTTACACACAATGCAACATCCCATTCACATGTTTCACTGCATCTAACTCTCACGACCCAGGGAGGTAGCTTTTGTTATCCTCATTTTCCCCTTGTCTTGTAGAGAGCAATCCTGAATCTCCAGTGACCATCACAGAGCCCTACCGGACCCTCTCTGGGCACACTGCCAAGATCACCAGTCTGGCGTGGAGCCCGCACCATGACGGGAGGCTGGTGTCTGCTTCCTATGATGGCACAGCTCAGGTACCGTTGCGCCTCTGTATGCTCTGACTTTCCTCTTCTCCCCAGCTGTGTGCGTGCCCCTTCCCTCACTGTTACCTTCTACAGAAAGGGGTTTTCTGGGTTCTAGGAGGCGTCTCGTTTTATTCCAGGCCCTTGTCGGGCTTTGAATGTGTTGTGGTTTTTTATTTAGATAAAAACGAAAGTATTAATAGAAACTAGCTAAATTCTAATTTTAAGATTTCATTCTAGTATATCACTGTCAGTTATGATGGAGTTATAAATTTATGTGGAAACAATTTTAAATAATAAAATGGTAAGTTAGAAATCTCCAAGTTCTAAAAAGTAACATGAGCTGCCACGCCTGAATTATGAGGGAGGAGTTTCAGGTATCAGAACCAAAACAGACCTAGGGAACTGGAGGGCACTATCTGTGGTGGATGTCTGTCTCCATGTTGAGATGGTAGGGGGTGTGCAGAAGGCAGCCAATCAGTGATTCTCTCTCATCATTGATGTTTCTGTTTCTCCCTCTCTCTTCCTCTCTGAAATAATTTTTTCAGTCAGTGTATGCTTAATTTCTAGTTGGTCCTTTTTCATATCCTCGAGGGTCTCATTAAGTTCATTGGCCTTTTCTAGGAGCCTCTTGAAAACCTTATAACTGGTTTTGAACTCCAGTCGTTTTTTTCCTCCATTTCTTTCACATGTGATTTCTTTCCATGTCTCTGCATTTTGGTCACTTCCCTGAGTTGGTCGATTAGCTTTGTGTGGTAGATGTCCTCTAAGGGACAGTGGCTCAGCCTCCCCAGTTACCTGAGGTGGATACTCTTGGTGAAGCCCTTTATGGGTTGCACAGTCTTGTTGAAGTTAAGCCTAGATTATTATTGTTAGCACTAGGAGGGTTTGACCTCCAGGCCAATTGGCTGTGAGGATCAGCTGTGTTCAGGTTGGATGGGCGGAGTCTTCGGGCTGAGCAGGCAACCTTGATTTTCCGTCAGCTCTGCCCTATGCGGCACCTGGGTCTCTGTGCTGGGTGGTAATGGCTGCACGCACTTCTGAGACAAAGCTGCCTCTGAGCTCTACCCGCTGCCGGACAATTCAGCCTCTCCCCAAATGAGTCTGCACACCCAACGTCTCACCCAGGGTTATAAAACAATGCATTCTGGTGGTTGCCCTTCTTTCTTTTTTTTCTCCTGAATGAGAGAGCAAGTCACGAGTCCTCTCTGCATGCTCGCACACTTCTGCAGTTCCCAAGTTTCAGTGTGCTTCCTCCTTACTGTCCAGTTTCACCCTGTATGAGTGTGGGTTCTCTGGACCTCATCCAGAATTGGGGAATCAGTGCAGTGGGACGCCTTTGTCTCCCTCCCTGTTCGAGAAAACCAGCCCAGTTTGCAGCCCGCCCTTTCTGCTCGAGCACACAGCTCCAAACCTCTGACTCCGCGCGTATCCTTAACTCTGCCCTCAGCCGCTCCTCTCAGTCAAGTGTCCTATCTTTACTTTTATTTGTGGAATTTCCACTCAGCCAGCTTTCCGGTGATTCTGGATGATATTCGTTTTGTCATTAAGTTGTAGTTTTGAAGTTATTGTGTGGGGCAGCAAGATAGATGTTTACCTATGCCGCCATCTTGGTTCCTCCTCTCCCTGAACTCTGAAATAAATTTTTAAAGAAGCGGGTAGGAGACTGATCAGTTGCCCAGATACTTGGGGACAAAAGAATCACCTGTGAGAAATTAGACGCCCAAGTATGCATACATGTGCAGGGTGGGCTGAGCTAGAATTCTCTTTATAAATAATGTACAGTACTACTTCAGGATGGTGAAATCCATAGGCCACCTTTAGAAGCCCACTCAAAATCACGCCCACAGGAAATAGCATTCTCTGAAATTGAACTCTTAAGGAAATAAGTATGCACAGATCTTTAAAATACTATTTTTCTCATCCCCCAGAACAATACAATAACTAGACTTTGCCTATTCTGTCATGTGACTTTGGCTTTAGGTGTGGGATGCTCTCCAGGAAGAGCCTCTGTGCAATTTCCGAGGACATCGAGGTCGGCTGCTCTGCGTGGCATGGTCCCCCCTGGATCCAGACTGCATCTACTCAGGGGCAGATGACTTCTGTGTGTACAAATGGCTCGCTTCCATGCAAGAACATTCCCGGCCTCCCCAAGGTCAGTCAGAACTTGGAGCCCAGAAATGCTCGCCTTCTTCCCCATCTCCCGTCCTCAGTGACTGAGTTGATCAGGGGCAAGTGAGAAAGACATTCACACAGGGCAGCTGCTATGGTATGGAGGGCGCTAGAGCCTGTGCAAAGAAGGCAGCCCTGGGAGCCTGAGGACCGCACCCAAAGAGAACGAGTATTGCTGGCACCCAGGTCTTGATTCCTAAATACTGGAGGTCATGTTTCAATTCAGTCAGGGCACGTGCCCAGGTTCCAGGCTCAGTCCCCAGTAGGGGGTGTGCAGGAGGCAGCCCATCAGTGAGTCTCTCTAATTATTGATGTCTCTATCTCTCCCTCTCCTTTCCTCTCTGAAATCAATAAAAATATATTAAAACAATAAAAAGCCTTTAAAAAAATAGTTTGAAGTCAGAAGAAATCTGAGCCTGTTCCTAGCTGAAGGAAACTAGAGACATAACAAGCAAGCACAGTGTGTGATGCGTTTTGCTGTAAGAGACCTTCTTGGTAAAACTAATGAAGCCTGAATGAAATGTGTGGCGTAGACAGTAGGAGGGTATCAATGTTAATTTCCTGATTTGAGTGGTTGTGCTATGATGATGGAGGAGAATGTCCATTGTTGTAGGGTACACACACTATAGTATTCAGGGTTAACTGACCATAGTATTTCTGATTTAATTACATCCCAAAAGGTTAACATTTGGATAATGTAACTAAAAATTCGTTGTGAAGGAAGGGAAAGGATAAGAATGCTATCCAAAAAGAGTAATGAGGGTTTGGAGGTGATGTCCTGGAGTGCTTTTAACCAACAGTATATATTTTAGTCTATCCTTCATTTAATTTTGCTTTTTTTTTTTGCTATTCCTCTAGGCAAGAAAAGTATTGACTTAGAGAAAAAAAGGCTCTCTCAACCTAAGCCAAAGCCCAAGAAGAAGAAAAAGCTCACCTCGAGAGTGTCTGTGAAGCCGGAGCTGTATGACGGGAATGAAGAGGAGAGCATGAGGGAGAGCGCGGGGCCTGTTGAGAATGGCAGCGCGTCCGGCCCGGAGGGAGAAGAGGAAGCCCGGGAGCCAGAGTCGCCCTGTGGTGTCGCCTCCGCAGGTGTGTGCCCGAGTCCGTGTCACCGGCTCTCTAGGACTAAAGAGTCGTGGCCAGAAGCTTCTCTGCCTCTGACCTACCTGGTTTCCCAGCTCCTTAGCTTGGGGGTGTGTTTGGTGCCCTTGGAAACACATTAGGTTTGTCAAAGGGCACCTGTAAGCCTCCAAACACCTTTGAAGTGTTAGAGGGGGTTTGGTGGATGATTGGAGTGGAAATGGCGAAGTTCTGTAGAGAAACTTCTCCCCGCCGGGCAGGTTCACCTTGGGGCAAAGCAGAGCACAGAAACTCAGATGGGAAACGTTCTGTCACCCATTTATTGAAAGACACCACTGTCGGTTACAAATGTCCGATGTGGAAGCTACCATCAGCCTGGGAACTAGTTTCCACCTGGTGGCGGTTTCCTAAAAATATTACGAATGATGAGGAAGTTCTTTCAGACTGTTAAGCTATAGTGACAGCTCTCAGACTTCTTAAAATGCTTTTTTGGGTTCCATCACTGATTTCTAACAAAGCAGTCTACTGTTGATATTCACGGGGAAAGGTCAATGGATATAATTTTAGCCCTTTAATTCTTTTATCTGTTAACCTTCAAGCTCTGGACCCTGTTACTTGTTGAAATGAATGACTAAATAGCAAACAATATAAATAGAAGCTGTGAATTGTGTTAACTCTAAAATATTTTGATGTGAAAGCATTAAAGTGGCTAAGATATATGGTACAAAGTCATCCCTGACCCTCTCCATCCCAAGGTGTGGCTATAAGAGTTAAAAGCATAATGGATTTATTTTTTAGGTCCATCAAAATACCTTTTTATTACAAAATTACTGCACAAGAAACATCCTTTACCCCTGTAAATCAGCAGCTTGTTTTAATTCATGACTGTGGTAGGCTCCGGATTGTGACTCCATATCACATACCCTGAGTCTTTTCTATTAGTAAAGTTGTTCCTTATGTGTCTAATTAAATACGCATTTAGCACTTTGTTGTCTAAGAATGTAATAACCTTTGTCACCTGAGCAAAGTTTGGGAACTTTTGAGCCTATAGTGTAAAGTTGTGGAAGCTAGAAGCTTATAACTTTTCCTTAGATTAATTAGTCAAAGTTATAAGCAATAAACTAAGAAAATCCTGGAACACAGGGTGTGAGCTGAGAAAGGGAAACCACCCATGCTGCCTTTCCCAAGTGTTGGATCTCACAAGTTGGGTAATAGATACAGTTGCACTGGTAAGCCTGGTATAGTTCTTAATTTTCAAAAAGAACCAGATTCTGCGTTCTCATCCAAACTTTTTTTCTTCCTGTAGTTTGTAGAGAACCAGTTATATGCCCTCCAGTTTGCTTAGGCTTAGAAAAGCCAAAAGTCATCATGAATAATAAAGTCACTTTACTGAAAAAGGAACCTCCTAAGGACAAGCCAGGTTGGTATTTACTAATTAACATACTGTTAAAACATCCTCAGTCAAACGTTACATGCAACTGAAAACAACGGTGTGGGGTTTTACTTGTTTTTAAGTTTTAAATACTAAGTGTTTTGATTATATCTCAATCTTAAGTCATGCTTATTGATTGATTGAGATAAATATTGATCAGCTGCCTCCCTCCCGCATGCAGTGCCTGGGAATCGAACCCACCACTTTTTGCTGCTCTGGATGACGCTCTAACCAAGTGAGCACACCAGCCAGGAAGGGTCATATGTTTTAGTGCATGATGAAGTGTGTTTTGCAGTTGATACTGCTTCACACGTGTTCACAGGGTCATGTTTGTGTGTGCTGTGAACATTGCCTTGAGCTAATATAATTTGAAAGCTTCTTTATAATAGTAGGGACTTTCTTTGCCCAGCAGTATCTCCCAGTAAGTTACATTCACACAACTGGGCCTTCAGTTTGTGTTTCTGATCTGCTGTTCTTCAAACAGTCTGTAACTTCTATTACTTTTCAGAAGCCTTAGTAATCAAGAAGCGAAAAGCCCGTTCCATGCTTCCACTGAGTACAAGCCTGGACCACAGGTCCAAAGAGGAGCTTCATCAGGACTGTTTGGTATTAGCAACTGCAAAACACTTCAAAGGTACAAAAATACACTTCCTTGGCCCATCTGTAGTTTTCTGGGAACTGGCACAGAGAGGCACTTAGCTATTTGTTGAATGAATGTGTAAACAAAGATCCAAAATTGTATGTATTTCTGCATTCTTTTCTATTCTTCCCTCCCCACACCCCATTGCCAAGCTCCCTTTCCTGACCCTAACCCTAACTCTAACTCTAATCACTGTCAACACTTCCCAGTGCTCTGCTTTTATTGTTATAAATCAAACTAGAGATCTGGTGCACAAAATTCATGCACTGGCGGGGGGGGGGTCCCTCAGCTCGGCCTGCTCCCTCTCACAGTCCACAAGCCCTCGGGGGATGTCCAACTGACAGCTTAGGCCTGCTCCCCATGGAGAGCAGGCCTAAGCCCATAGTCAGACATCCTTAGCCCTGCTGCGGAGGTGGGAGGGGCTCCCACCACCGCCACTGCACTCACCAGCTGTGAGCCCGGCTTCTGGCTGAGTGGCACTCCCCTCTGCGAGCACACTAACCACCAGGGGGCAGCTTCTGCACTGGTGGTCAGTATGCGTCATAGCGACCGGTCGTTCCACCATTTGGTCAATTTGCCTATTAACCTTTTATTATATAGGATTGTTACCAGCCATCTGTGTGCTAGAATTGGTATGATGGCTTAAATATCTCAGCATGAATAAATAGCATCTTCATGTAGAAACAAAATTATTTCCTTATTGGAAATATCACAATATGTCAGTTCCTTTAAGAAAAATTAACGGAAGGTTTTTTTTTACAGAATATTATTTTGGTTTTAATTTTCCAAAGCCTTCATCTAATGCTCCTCATTTTGATATTGCAGCAGTTGTATATTTTTAATTTTACATGTTAAAAAGGAATGCACAGTATAAAAAGAAAATAAATCTGTCTCCCACCTCTAACACCCACTCCTTCATTTCTCCCCAAAGCCACATTACTACCATTTTGTCTCTCTCTAAGAGATATTTTATGTTCTTATTTATTATATACATAGCCCCTATTTTGGAACTTTGGGGTGATTTCTGATAACTTATATAATTAACCATGTGATTTGTTTTATTTTGATTGTTTTTAATATATTCTTGTTGATTTCAGAAAGGAAGGAAGAGGGAGAGAGATTGAAACATCAGTGATGGGAATTATAGACAGCTGCCTCCTGCACGCCCCCTACTGGGGACTGAGCTCACAACCCGGGCATGGACCCTTGACTGGAATCAAACCCGGGACAAACGGTTTGTCCACTAAGCCAAACCAGCTAGGGCTTAACCATATAGTTTCACATTATTTCCCTTATTGGGAAATTACTAAGTTGACTTTTTTTAAAACAATGAATACTGAATTCCTTTGTGGTAAATCCTGGTCATCATTAAGGGCATTTTTTCACTTGATAGTTTTTTTTTTGTTTTTATTGCATTTAAATACATACTAAATTTGGGGTTACCTTTTTACATTACTTCCTCCTACCCGCCCTCCAGACTTTCTTTGAGCAATCTATAAACTAAATTGTCTCATTGGATTGGCCCAAGCTAAGTTTAACGAACTGTATATATTGTCCTATTTTGCTGTCTTTGTCTCTGTTAGGGTAAACGAGGGCAGAGGACTTTCTCAGGGTCTGGGCATAACATTCGGAAGTATTTAGGCAGAAAAGAGTAACCTGGGTAATCACTTAATCTGATTTTTTTTTTGTCTTTTTTTTTTGTCTTTTTTTTTTGTCTTTTTGAATTAGCAGAGCTAAATGAGGATATGTCTGCCGATCTTGAGGAAAGATTTCACCTGGGGCTGTTCACAGACAGGGCTACCCTGTACAGAATGATGGAGGTTGAAGGTGAGGCACATTCAGTCAACACAGTCCCCTCCAGCTTTATGATTCCCAACTGCTTTGCACACACTTTTGTTATGGCTACCATCCTGGGGCCTTGTAATGGTTGGTTTTACATGCCAACTAACTAGGCTTTGAACTCCCCAGTTTTCATACTTAGATTCCTTGCATCTGTCATAAGACCCTAAACATAACATACAGTGCTCACTCTGAGTGACTGAGTAAAAGTGAGCGGGTGGACAAGTGACTGAGTGGGCTTCTGGCCCCATTGTGAACACTCTGGGAGGTGACTTCCCCATTAGCAAGCGACTGCGTATTCTAGGAATTTGATCCTCTTTTATCCTGCCTTTCTTCTTTTTGTAGAAGTTAAGTGGAGACAGATGTTTCTGAAACAGCTTCCAAACATTCTCTCTCTTCCATATAGGAAAGGGTCACTTGGAAAATGGCCACCCTGAGTTGTATCACCAGCTTATGCTTTGGAAAGGAGACATAAAAGGTGTTCTCCAGACCGCAGTGGAAAGAGGGGAGCTGACAGACAATCTCGTGGCTATGGCGCCAGTGGGTACGTTCTTTTCAGCTAAAGCTCTGTCCTCTAGGATGCCCACTAAAGATGGATAGTGTCTTGAAGGATAATTTAACCATTTCTAATAAATTTAAAATGCACATCCCCCTTGACTCAGCCGTTCTCATTGTAGGAATTGAACTGTACGCACACGTACAACATGATACATATTCATGGACTGTTGTTGCAGCATTAATTGTAATAGCAAAAGATCGCAACAACCTCTGTGTCCATCAGTGGGAGACTGGTTACATCTATACAGTGGAAACATCTATAGATAACAAGAGAATGAGGCAGCTCCATGCATTCTAGCATGGAACAGAACTCCAGAGTATAGAAAGTGAAAAGAAGCACAGTGTATAAAAGCTTATTTAGTACTCTGTCATTTATACTTATATATGTGTGGTTGTGTATTCATAGACTGTATTTCCAAAGATTTCAAAAGAAACTGGTAACAATGATTATCTCAGAGGAAAGGATTGTATGATATGGGTGGGAAGATGCTAGGATAACAAGGAAACCTTCTATGCCATGCCCAGGTTTTTAGCTTTTTATTCGATACTAGAGGCCCAGGGCACAGATTCAGGCACTGGTGGGGTTCCTCGGCCTGGCCTGCAGGGATTGGGCCAAAACCAGCAGTCTGGCATCCCCTGAGGGGTCCCGGAGTGTGAGGGGACACTGTGAAGTTGCTGTTGCTGGGCAGCTCCTGCATTGAGTGTCTGCTCCCTGGTGGTCAGTGCGCATCATAGCTACCGGCCAGTCAGCTGGTCACTTAGGCTTTTATATATATAGATGCAACACCCACACTGAACACAGAGTGCATAAGTGTATCATGGATTTCACAAACTGAATACGCTCTTGTAACCAGCATCCATGTCAAGAAACATAACATTACTTGCACCCTTATCTCATGCTCCATTTCCATCAGTATCCACACTCCCCAACAAGAGTAACCACTACCCTGACTTCCATATTTTTAGTACCTTTTTAGTTTTGTGTTATTACATAATCAAAAAAACAATTTTCGTGGGTGTGGGGAGGAGTAGGTGAAGCAAATGATCTATGGTAGCGATCGAATTATCTAAATTTTCTGCTTAATATAGTAACTAAAAAGGCATTTTCAACCCATATTGTACATGCTTTTCTTTTTTTTCCTTAAACTTCTTATTTAACCACCTTTTTTTCTTTCTTTTTTTTCTTTCTTTTTTTTCTTTCTTTTTTTTCTTTTTTTTTTTAAGCTGGCTACCATGTGTGGCTGTGGGCTGTGGAAGCTTTTGCCAAACAGCTGTGTTTTCAGGATCAGTATGTCAAGGCTGCCTCTCACCTGCTTTCTATTCACAAAGTGTATGAAGCTGTGGAGCTGCTCAAGTCACACCACTTCTACAGGTCTGTATAGCCCTATAGTTGAACTAATAGTTGGACATACCATGAAATTAACCTACTTAACAGCTCTAGCATAAAAACCTTTACAGTAATTAAATATCTGAAACATACAGAAATATATGTATACTAGCTTAACAAACATCAGTGCACCTACCACCTTCACCTATACTTAACAAATGTTAACTTTTATCAGTGTACGCCACTGATCTTTTTTTAAACTTTACTTTTGTAAGCTTCTTTACTTTGTTACTTTAATACAAATAGAAGACAGTGTAAGACAAATGAATGGCTTAATGGATTATTAAAAGAGAAACTCTCCATATATGAAGAGACAGAATTTCCCAGCAACCCCTAAAGCTCTCCATATGTTCCAGTTGTTGTTTTTTAAGTATAATATTTAAGATTTAGTTGAATTGCTCTCCCCTAATTCTGTCCTCATCCCTTCTCAAGAAGTAACCAGTTTCCTGAGATTGGTATAAATCTTTCCTGTCCAGGTCACTGATTTTCAGCCATTTAATATGGCGGCTTTGGTGAGACTTCTGTTTGTCCTCTTCGTTTTTCTTCCTTTAGAGTGTTGAACTCCGTTTTGGCAAGCAGTAAAGCTGCTTGTGGGTCAGCTTGGTCTTTTCATGGCTTGTTTTGAAGCTTTTCTTAGGACAGGTGAAAGAAATCCATACTCTGGAATTAGTTTGTCCTCCTACCTTCTGGTGTCTTTACTGAATGCCTCATATGTTCAACGAATCAGAACTTCCATGTCTGGCTGGTCAAAACTCGAAAGTCCCCAAGCCCTGAGGAAGCTCCGGGCTTTATTCCCTGACTTCGCTTTGTCCGGCCTTAAGGAAGTTCCCACATGCATGGCCTTGTGTTTAGCCAAAGACTCAATGGGATCCCTACAGGAAGATAGGAGCTCTTTCTCTGGACAGCTTCTTCCTTCCCCGTAAGTTCCAGTTGTTTCCTCTCTTCTGATTCAGTTTTACTGCTTCATCAAGAACATGGACCTTGCCCTTTTTAAATTACAAGGGTCACTACCTTGATTCTCGCTCAGATGCCAGCAGTTATCCTCCTCTGCTCTTGCACAATCAGTCCAAATGTCAACACAGTGAGAAAAGCCAAATAAAATCTTAAAATCATGATTTTTAACAGATGGGGTTTTTGAGGGTTTAAAGTAAAAGTGAGTTTGTTAGTGAATCAAGAAGTGAGACAGAGAGTAAGGCCATTCCACAAGCAGACCAGCCCCTAAAATAGTTCTCACCTCATCCACCCAAAAGGGCCTTGTGGACCCCAGGAATTTGCTGACCTGAAAGAATTGAGTGCAGCATGTGGTTTTAGCTTCCTGTGTATGCAGGAACTTGTTTTTTGTAAGTAGGAATACCACAAAAGGGATGGTTTGTCTTATCTTGCAGCCCCTCCTAGGGGCCCCTTACAGAGAAGCCTTTTCTTTTCAGATTGGCTGATTATCTGTTCTTGCCTCTAGGGAGGCTATTGCAGTTGCCAAGGCCCGCCTGCGCCCTGAGGACCCAATTCTGAAGGACCTGTACCTCAGCTGGGGAGCCATCCTTGAAAAAGATGGCCATTATGCTGTGGCTGCTAAATGGTAAGCCTGGGGGAGACAGGAGTGCACCAAACCTAGAAGAGCTGTCACAGAAGAGCAGAATGAGAGTGGTCAGCTTAGAGGTGGAGGTCAAGTGTCTAGAAAACAAAAAGGCACATATGTATTAAACCAGCTTGGTAGGACTCATCAAGATCTACCTCCTTGGTAGATATGTATAGCATCCTAACTATTCACGAAACCCCAGTAGCAGTAAGAAATCTCTCTTAATGACATCTTACACCATCAAATAAGAAAAATGGGAGAGAATGACTCCTTTGCTTGGGTTCAATTCAGCAATAATGAAGATTCTTTTATGTCTTTGACCCATATAATGCTGTCTCTCTGCTGGCTGGACTCGCCCCAGAGCCGGCAACATGGCTGCCTGGGCCACAGGAAGCACAGGGCGAGGAAAGGCCACAGAAAGAACGGTGTGACCCTCAGAGGACTAGGAGATCTGTTTATGACACTTTGAGTTTTGTTCTGTCTTATAGCTATTTAGGAGCCTCTTCTGCTTATGATGCAGCCAAAGTTTTGGCCAAAAAGGGCGATGCAGCATCGCTTAAAACGGCTGCAGAATTGGCTTCCATCGTGGGAGAGGATGAGTTGTCTGCGTCCCTGGCTCTCAGATGTGCCCAAGAGCTGCTGCTGGCCAGGAACTGGGTGGGAGCCCAGGAAGCCCTGCAGCTCCATGAAAGTTTGCAGGTCAGTCTGTCATTGCATCTTCAGATATTTAAGAAGAAAGGGCCCCAAGTCCTTTTCTCATCAAACTCCGGTGAACAGCCCCGTCACACAAGCTGTACTAACTTGGCAGGTGTCCTGGACATACTGTCCCACGGAGGTACCCTGGCTTGTCAGTTGCCATATGCAGAGTAGGAGATACTGTGGTCATTCACAGTAATTCCCATTGTGCATCAGTTTGTGTACAACATCCATGAACAGACTAGTCGGCTGAGCCCCTGCCTCGTCACATCAGTGACGAGGGGGGTCTCTGAAAGAAGAAGAGGGATTGGCTCCAACAGGAACCATGGTGCTCTGCCTGTGGCACCCTCTTAGGATGTATGCCCCAGTGTGAGACTGAAACCTTTGGGTAAACGTTTTGTGCCCATGTGGTTAAAGATGCCTGGCTTCCACTGCCCGTGTGTGTGTGCGTGTGCGTGTGCGTGTGCGTGTGCGTGTGTGTGTGTGTGTCCGTGTCCTCTGCCTTTTGTGACACATCAAATTTGAGATGACTTTAAAGGCAGCACTCTCACTAGGTGCTGTAAGTTTAAGCTACACGTTGTTCTGAGAAGGGTTATCTCGGCAGCCTAGCACAGAGTCCTTCCCACATGTCATTAAGAAAGTAGTGTTTACAGGGGCACACAAGGAATCTCATGGCAACTAAAAACCAGCAAAAATTTCCCCCGGCCTTTCTCTGGCTTTCTGCTCTGTCCCAGCGACTCTGTTAAGTGTTTGGGCGTGGCCCCTACCCACCGCTCCGGCTCCGAGCTTGTCTGCTCCCACACCTTCTGCCCATTGAGCTCTTCTCTGGACTCCCTTCTCTCACGTTTGAGCAAGAGAAGGAACGGAGGACCATCTTTTCTCAGACAGGGGCTCAAATCGGGGCTGATCTGTATGTGCCTTAAATTGTAGTGGGCAGGGCTATAGTTGGGGTTCCACGTTATAAAATTGGTTGTTTGGGCTCCAAGGGCTGGGAGGAATTCCTCCAAAGGTTATCTGGAAAAGCTGTCTGCTTGATCACTTTCCCCCTGGGTACAAGTCACATTGGGCAGGCAGTCACTACGGGGGTCTGGCTGCCACAAACGTAAAGGGGGACGCTGTGAGAAGCGGGGGCTGTCTCCTCAAGCACTTTGCCTGCGTAACAGTGCCTCTCCCTTGTTGGGTTCCAGGGCCAGAGGCTGGTGTTCTGCCTTCACGAGCTCCTCTCTAAGCACCGGGAGGAAAGGCAGCTGTCAGAGGGCGATAGCTCTCCCTCGTCTTACAGCCCCTGGTCCACGGGCACCGCAGGGCCCCTCACGGAGAGGGTAGTGGCGGTGTGGAAGAGCGCCTTCAGCCTGCACACCCCCGAGCAGTACCAGGCAGCACTGCAGCAGCTGCAGGCCATCAAGTACCCATCTGCCACCAATAACACTCCCTTCAAACAGGTACGTCTGCATGGGCTGCTCCCATTGATCCCTCAGTTGTAGGCATTCCTTCATCGGTGCCCAGTGTAACAGGGAAACAAGTCCGATGCCAGTCTGCATTTCAGAAAAGACTGAGGCAGCCCAGGCAACCTGGAAAGATCCCTTCAGACTAACTAAAGCGCTTTAGCTTTGAAGTTAGATTTAAATCAGCATTCCTTTTTTTTTTTTTTAATTTACAGGGGTGATACCATTTATTGACATTCCCTTTTAATTTTTTTTTATATATATATTTTATTGATTTTTCACAGAGAGGAAGGCAGGATAGAAAGTCAGAAACATCGATCAGCTGCCTCTTGCATACCCCCTGCTGGGGATGTGCCCGCAGCCACAGTACATGCCCTTGACCGGAATCGAACCTGGGACCTTTCAGTCCGCAGGCCGATGCTCTTTCCACTGAGCCAAACCGGTTTCGGCTATTGACATTCCCTTTTAAAAGGAAAAAAGAAGTCTAAATATATAAGAAAGCAGAGAGAATAATGTTCAACCAGAGTTAACAAATGTTCACATTTGTCATTTTTGTTTCATAGTATTGGGGGATTGTTTTGTGTTTTCTTGCTTTTTGGTAAAGAAAATACAATCCAGTTGAAATCCCTTATGTTCAGTTCCTCAGTCCCATTTCCATTGCCTAACCTAGGCACCGCACACAGCCCCTGCGTCAGAACACATGTATCATTTTGTTCATTGACTGTTGCATTGACCATTGTTTGTAAAATCTATCCGGAGATCAAATTGATTCATTGTAACTATTCTACCCATCCTATGAATATATATCTCAATTTACCTATTTCTCCTTTGAAAATGAGGGACATTACTATGTTACTGATGAAGGAGACTTCCTCAAGTGATGACATTTTGGAAAATGGTGTGGCAGTTTCTTATAAACATTCACATGCCCAATGACCCAGCAATCCACTGCCTAGATATTTCATTAAAAGAAACAAAACCAGGTGTCCAGACTTGTGCACAGATGATTACAGCTTAGTTCACAACAGCCAAAAACTAGACACCGCCAAATGCCCATCAGCTGGTGGAGGATGTGCGCGCTGTGGGACGTCACCCAGAGGAATGCTATACTGCGCAGCAGTCAAAAGGAACACATTACCGAGACATAAAAGCACTATGGGAAGGAACCACGACACAAGAGGCTACATACTCCACAGTGCCATTTGTATGAATTCTAGGAAAGACAAAATTATAGTGGCAAAAACCAGATCCATGGCTGCCAGGGGCTGGGGAGCGGGAACTGTAGCTGCAAAGACACATGGAAATATTGCCCAGTGATGAAAATGTCCTGTCTTGATTTTTGTTGTAGTTACAGCATATATATCTACATGGATATGTAGATATTTATCAAAACTCGTCCAATTGCTCACTGAAAATAATTTTTCTTATAGTTCAGATTTGCTTGTTGTTTTTCATTAGATTTTAGTTCCAGAAATGAACTTTTAATTGCATACAAATGTGAAGGCTTTTTCTTAACCTGAGTAGACTTTAACTCAGACAGTATACGTTGTTGTGTAGCTAGATATGAAGGCTTCAGATAGGGAAGCAAAAATGAATGGTGGGTGGAGGACCTTCCTTCAATGTCGACTGTGTGTACTTCTGTCCAGGTGCAGTTAGTGGGAGCACTGTGGAGTCGTCCTAGTGCTCTCTGTGGGGGGACGTTTAACAGACTCTGGCCTCTCCCTCCAGCTCCTGCTTCACATTTGCCATGACCTGACTTTGGCGGTGCTGAGCCAGCAGGTGGCCTCCTGGGACAAGGCTGTGGAAGCTCTGCTTCGGGCTGTGGTCCGGAGCTACGACTCGGGGAACTTCACCGTCATGCAGGAAGTGCACTCCGCCTTTCTTCCCGAGGGTAAGTGACCCCCGCACAGCGCTGATCGATGGATTGGGGTGTTTATTGGCTATCTGTGTCATTTAGTAGAAAATTTGAGCTCTCTTACCTAGGCTCCTAAGAGATACAGCCAGAATGTCTGAGCCCTTTACCTGGCCCTACCTTACACCTCCTACTTACTTTCTACACGGTTTAAGAGCAAGAGAAGTAGCATTATACTCACAAATTAGTAAAACGGGGGAAGCACAAAAGACAAGACATTTCTTGCTCTGGCTGGGAAGCTCTGTTGGAGTGTGGTCTCACACACCAAAGAGGCTGCAGCTTCCATTCCCAGTCGGCACATACCTAGGTTGTGGGGTCCATCTCCAGTCAGGGCATACACGGAGGCAACTGATGAATGTTTCTCTCTCGCATGGATGTCTCTCTCCCCCTCTCTGAAATCAGTGACATATCCTAGGGTGAGATTAAAAAAAAACAAACAGACAGACATACTTATAGTCACTGAACTAAATCACTGTGATTTTTTTTCATAGACACGGTAAGATCCCCAGAGCCTTCAGTCGGACAGGTTGAATACATTTTATATCATGACCGACTAGCCTGTAGCAACAAGAACACTGTCTTGACACAGTAAATGTTTGGCTTTGGTAGGCTTTTGGTGGGAGGTGGGAGGTAGATCCCTGCTGTCCTTTTCTTGGAGTCTTACGCGCTGGGAAACAACATGCAGGCAGGAGGCCAGACTCCTGGCCGATAAAGAAATCACAACCCCGGGTCCTTTCCTTCTTTTCCTAGGCTGTGATCACCTACGAGACAAGCTGAGTGACCATCAGCCCCCCGCCACGCCAGCGTTCCAGAGCTTGGAGGCCTTTTTTATCTATGGGCGTCTGTATGAATTCTGGTGGTCTCTCTCCGGGCCTTGCCCTGAATCTGGTGTCTGGGAAAGGGCTGCTCATAGACGGACAGCCTCTGCTGAGCAAAGCCCGCAGCTGGATGATGCCTGCTCTGAAGAAGCTGATCCTCAAGCTCCTCAGCCAGAGCCAAGCAAGCCTCCAGAACTAGACATGAGGCTCACAGAAGAAAGTAAGCGAATGCTGAGCACTTGTAAGGAGCTTTTTTCGGAAAAGCACGCCAGTTTCCAAAACTCACAGAGAACTGTTGCTGAAGTTCAGGAGACCTTGGCAGAAATGATCCGCCGACACCAGAAGAGTCAATTCTGCAAATCCACAGCGAATGGTCCTGATAAAAACGACCCTGAACAGGAAGCCGCACTGCCCCTCTCTAGTCCTCAGAGCCTGGGGTGAGTACTGAGTCACACAAGACGGAATTAAAAATACCCTCCTGGGTTCTCAGAGTCACAGCACAATCCATACATGACGAGACCGATCAGGACACTTGGAAGCAGCATGAGTTAGTGGTGAACACACAGGCTTGGAGTTAAATGTGGGTTCTAGTCCTGTCCCTGCTGTGACCTCAGGCAAGAGTCTCAATGTCTCTGAGCTTTAGTCCCTCGTCTATAAATAGCAGTACCAACTCCTACCTTGCTTAAGAATTAAATGAAATCACAAAATTATTAATAACAATAGCACAGTAGAATACTACCTTTGTCCATTAAGTAGATTCCCCCCCCAAAAATTAATCATGTAAAATGAGATGTGTTATTGCATCACTAATGAAAACTATTGTTTAGTTCTGTACTATCACACAAAAACACACAAAGAAGGTAGTACACAGAACCGCTCACCAACTGAGAGAAATCAAATGATCAAATGCTATAGCATCCTAATCACTTCCATTGAAAAGAGGGACCAGATGGATGACAATCGCCTGTCACCTATCACTGTAGAGCTCGCATTATTATAAGGCACTTTGCTATGAGTGTTTGCAGTGATTAAGTTATTGATTGGTTATTCTGATGAGTGCCTTTTACCTTATGTCCCCCAGCACAGTGTCTAAAACATAGTAATTAGAATACTGATCAACTTACTCTGTTATTAACTTTACAAATTAAAATTAAGAAGCTTTAATGTCCTTATATTAATTGCTCTAAAAATACTCCCAGTGAAATCTTGATTCAGAATTCTGAATTACTTCTCCAATAAACTACCACATTCTAAGCAGCTTTAGGTTTGGCTTTAACAACAAGAAAAACACTGAAAAGTTCTCTGACCCACTAGCTCTTACCCTTTAGATCACAGGACCCTTTGAGAAGCTTAACACTCTTCCAGGAAAAATGTGCATCCATATGCCCCAAGAGCAAGAGCCCGGCTCTAACCATCCCCCAAATAAACCGAGGCCCTCTGCTCTTGGCTGCAGATTGAAGCCCCTCAGAGTCCTATATTCATTGGAGCTGTGTATCTGAGTGGAGATTTGGAATATGATAAGGAATAATATTGCATTTTGAAAACTTTGTCACATATTAAATTGTCTTATCTTAAACTTTTTTTTAAGATGGGAGATAAAGACCCAGGGGATAAAGGAATTTTATTCATAGGCAGTTGGGATAAAAGTTAGCTAGGGAAAAACATAGATGACTTATACTTTTTATTATTATTCACCAGTAAAGAAGAGAAAAATGAGCCACTTTCTCTACCTGAATTAACCAAAAGGCTTACGGAGGCGAATGAGAGAATAGCAAAGTTTCCTGAGAGTGTTAAGGTAAGATTTATAGCAGTTCATTTGGTAAGACATTACTTTTTGTAATATCAATTGATTATACCAAATTCTTTAAGACCATCTACTTTTCAGTTTCTGAAATCTCTACACATTTGAATGTGCTTAAAAAAGTTAGACTCTAGTTGCCTTTGGTTAGTTAAAATGTTTTGTGACAGTAGAATTATTGACAACAGAAGTAGTTGTATACCTCAGCCTTCAGAGAAATCTAACGAATTTTGTAACTGGAGGTAAAGTAAAATTAAAGTGTCATGTATTTGATAGCGTACAGATGAACAAGTGTATCTGGATGTGGCCCTGGTGGTGATAGAAACATCACTTTTTAAATTAACTGGAATAGAGCTCTAGATTGTATTCACTGGAGAAGGATGTCCCAGTTTTGAGTATCGTCTCTCCTTAGAATAACTGATGGAGAACAGACATTGCCTGTCTTCTCTCACAAGACATCGTGAAATGGCCCAGCTGTGCCTAAGAAATGCCTTATATGCAGGTGTTGTGTGGCTCTTTTACAAATGCTTCTTTTCACTTTCATATTCCAGACCTGGCCCTTCCCAGATGTGCTGGAGTGCTGCCTCGTCCTGCTTCACATCGGGGCCCAGTGTCCTGGCAGCGTGACCCAGGAAATGCAGCAACAGGCCCAAGAGCTGCTTCAGAAATACGGCGGCACTAAAGTTTACCAAAGACACTGCCAGACCTTCTGCACGTGAACGTCCAAGGACCTTTAAAATAAATTGCATCAAATTCAAAACGTCTGACACCTTTCACCTCTGCCAGGCATTTGCTCTGATCCCTAGATGTCTTCACAGTGATCCAAATAATACAAAACAAGGGTCAAGTTTGAATCAGCTCTACCCTTAAAAACAGAATCTGACTTTGGACTCAGTTGTGGTTCCTTTTTAATGGATCTTCAAAAGCCAGCAGTAGTTGTTAGAACACCTCCAAGAGTAATTGTTGGTCATCTCTAAAGCCTTATGTAGATTTCATCCAGAGAGGAGAAACTTTTGTCCAAAGTGTTATGTTCTTATACACAAGCTACCTTTATAAATACTTCCCCTAATCATAAACCATGTGGTTCTTGTTTGAGATAGAATTGCTGTAGTTTATGACCATTGGTATCATTTTTTTTTAATTTTGTTAACTTGGGCTCTCCCCTTCTACTCTACTACTAACTACTACTTCTACTGAATGTGAAACAGGCCTTATCCATCATGTTGAGGCTTTATCCTAGATCAAAAATTTGGTTTTACTGTTTCATGTAATTGCTTATTTGAACAAATCATTTACTAAAGTGTTAGAAGAACAAATAACTAACTCAAATGAGTCTTAGCCCTTCAGTTTTGATGGTGATCAAAAGAGCTCAGAAAGAAATTGTTTCAGTTGTTCTTAATCTTTTTTTGGACCACAGGAGGATTAGACTGAAGCCAGATGATCTTCCAAGAAAAATGCATATTCCTAATTTTGTATATGTGAGTTTTGGATCATTGGACTATGACTTTTGAATCATGCATAATGGACCCTACATACTAATTACAATCCCTTGTTCTTATATGTATTTATTTTTAAACTAATGAGCATTCTTTTGAGGCCTGTTCTTTTCTTTGGTTAAATGGTTGGACAATGTCAGGAACAGATGTTTCCATAATATCCCAGTTGTTAGAACATAATAATTAGACATTGCGTGGGGTTGATGAGGAGCACTCTTTCCCAATAACTGAACTGATTCATGGCTTTTCTGCAAGAATTTCATTAACGTGCTAATTCACCACATATATAATGGCGTGGTCCCAGGAAAGAGAATTAATACCAAGTCCAAATAATCAGCGACAACTGTGAAATGTTTCACTTACATAGCTGCTCATTAAAAGATTCCTCCAAAGTGAAACATTCTGTATGCGAGCCACCTTTTGGAAAATGAAGGCAAGACTTTGGGGATACACAAGATGTTCTGTTACCAACTGCTAATGTCCATTTCTAGAGCCAGGAATTCATAGCTATGAAAGATCAAACCTGCATGCCAGTAGTTAAAAAGAAATCTTTATTATACAAAATTAAAAACATAAATATATTTACAAGCATCTTAAATACCAGCTTATAATACTTGACATTTTTGAATCATTTCAAATTGAGTTTTCTATAAGCTTTTAAAATGCAAGACTATTAATCCACTTCAGTGAGTTACCAGTTTCATTTCCACCACTGCAAATGGGTTTTTGGTTTTCAAAATTGTCCATATTGTCGTTTAAAAAAAAAATACAATGTGCTTTTTAAATGACTAGTTTTTAGGGGTGAAAAAATCAGTCCTGAGCTTTCTATCCCAGTCAGTTGTGAGATATTACTCCACGAGAACTCTATAAAATTCCTTACTGCCCCGTTTATATGAACCACTAAAACTTTTTGAAGATTCACATTTCTGGTACTCACATTAATCCATCTCCCTAACTTCTCAGGTTTGCTAAAAGGAAAAGCGGAAAACAGAGAACAGAGGTGGGGGAATACAAATGCCCATCTGAAATAACAGACTGATGATCCAAAAATCAGATCTTAACTAATTTCCTTCAGGATCAAATCTATGATTCTGTTACATGAAAACAAAGTGATTTCAAATGATGCACATGTGACAGCGAATTTCCGTGGCACAATAGGATATAAAGACACTTAAGTGGCTAACTTAATGCCCACTCTGGTGTTCCTAATAAATAAAGAGTAGACAAGTTCAGTAAATTTTTAAGATATTGTCTGGTCTTCAAATTTCAGCACTGAGCATGTAATTCATTTCCAAGAGGAAAGCAAATGTCTTCGAGAAGGGTCAAAAGGGAAAAGCCTGAACACCTATCACCCCCACTCAACAAGAATACCATTTTGTTCCACTTTTCCTGGAAGCCCTCAGCTCAGCTGAGAATCACAGTAAGTCTTCATCGGAGATTAGCAACAAATTTAAAAGAAAAAGAATGACAACAGGTAAGAGTTATATACATTTTACTAGTTTGTTTCTCACTTGTCCTGGGTATTTAAAAAGGTGTCAAATGAGCCATGGATGCTGGTGGCAGGAGGAAACTGGAGAAGAGAGAGGCCTAGGGATGAGGAATAGGTAAGACTTGTTTACAAATTCAGAGCAAACTCCCCTCTTCTGGATCTAAAAGACTTCTTTGTCTTTAGTAAAACAAAAGTCTTTCTGTTCAGTGGCGATGGTAAGTACAGCTTGCTCAGAAGTCGCTGTTTCTCTTGGGGAGGAGGGGAAGTATACAGTCAGCACAGTAAGCACCATTCCGGGTGGGCCGCTCCGCAGTCTCGCCCCCATCACTGCTGCATGTTGTTGATGATCGCCAGGATGCTCATCTTCTCCTGGGCAGAGTCCACATCCTCGTTCTGCTTCTGGGCCACTCCCGTGCCCAGGCCATAGAGCCGCCCACAATACTTGGCATCATCAATACTGTCCTCAAAAAACAACTGCAGAATAGGACAGAGAACTCGTCGTAAGAATCATGCCAAGTCTCAATACTACCACATCAGTACTTCCCGGCTCTCTAGAGCCCTCAAAATTTGACCAACTAGAAACCAATTCCATACAGAAAGCTTCCAAACCTTCCCACACTCCTTTGTGAACAGACCTATTTTCCATGAGTTCCTTTTACTGCTAGGATCCCTGTGCTGCTGCTGTTTAAGAACCAATGTCCCATTTCGTCCTTTCTCTTTGGCAGGCAGTGCAATGGCTGAGAGCTTGGGCTCTACAGACTGACTCTGTGTGACCTTAGGAAAGTCACTTCAACTCAGTTCTTCACTGAAGCCCCTGTGCTCCCTATCTGTAAAGCAGTCATATTATAATAGGTTGTCATGAGTGAGAAAATGGACATTAACCACTTATAACAGAGCATTATTTCAATCCTGGCACTACTGGGCAGAATGACTTTGTTGGGGTGCGGGTGGCTTGTCCAATGTAGGATGTGTAGCAGTATCCCTGGCCAGTAGCACACTGCCCGCTCCAGCCTAACCCACAGGCTGTAACAAACAAAATGTCTGCAGACACTGCAGAGTACTTTGGGGAAAATTAGGAAGAACGATGCTGTCAGCTTTGTTCTTTCTCAAGATGGCTTTATTTGGGGGGTTGGTTTTTTTTTTTTGGTTTTGGTTTTTTGGGGTTCCATGTAAATTTTAGGATCGTTTGCTCTTTCTGTGAAAAATGCCATTGGAATTTTTGCTTTGGGTAGTATGAACAGTTTAACAATATTAACTCTTCCAAGCCATGAGCACGGATTATTTTTCCACTCATCTGTGTCATCTTCAATTTCTTTCATCAATGTCTTAATAGTGTTCAGTGTACAGTTCTTTGGTTAAATTTATTCCAAGGTATTTTATTCTTTCTGATGCAATTATAAATGGTATTTTTTTCCTTTCTCTTTATGATAGTTCATTATTAGTGTAAAGAAACAATAGAATTCTGTATATTGATTTTGCATCCTATAACTTTTTTTTAATTGATTTTGAGAGAGAGAGAGAGGAAGGGAAGGAGGGAGGGAGGAGCAAATGGGACAACAAAAATTGATTTGTTGTCCCATTTGCTTATGCACTTAGTGGTTGCTTTTTGTATGTGCCCTATCTGGAGTTGATATGCCTACCTTGGCATATCAGGACGATGCTCTAATAGACTGAGCTATCCTGCCAGGGCTAGTATCCCGCAACTTTACTGAATTTATTAGTTCTAACAGTTTTTTGGTGAAGTCTTCCACAGATATCATGTCATCTGCAAATAGTGAGAGTTTTACTTCCTCTTTTTTGATCTGCATGGCTTTTATTTTTCTTGCTTAGCTGTCCTAGCTAGAACTGCCAATACCATGTTGAATAAAAGTAGCAAGAATGGGCATCCTAACCCATTCTTGTTCCTAACCTTACAGCTGTTGATTATGATGTCAGCTGTAGGATAAGTGGGTGGTCTAACAAACGTGTTCATATTACAGAAATCAGAAGAAAAACAAATAATAACAACAATTAAAGCTGCTAGGAACACCAAATATACTTTTGGTTTGGGCATGCTGAGTGGCCTCCACTTCAGAATGCTGCTTTGCTTTCCAAACTATATTTAATATATTGAACATCATAACAAACAAAAACAAAAACATGCGCTCAATGTAGTCATCAACTTCCAAATAGAAACTATAAATTTCAACAAACCTCAGCCCACAAAGGTCATCCATCATCTCCTTGCCTTACCTCTTTCATCCTGAAGAATGCCATTCCTGTCAGCAGTGAATCTGAGCCTGCCTGATGCTGCCTTCCAATCCTCTGCAAATCTAACTGATCAGCAACTTCCTGAAGACCTCCCTGGAGATGTAAGGAAAACAAAGACAATAATACAGACCCAACACTCCCCTACTAAAGTCAACGAGGTCCATTCTTGAGTTTACTTCTTTTGGTGATGGAAGAGGCCATTTACTTAACAGGCCTTACCCCAGTCCTCCAAACGATACATTGTATTATGTTCCATTTCTCACTCCTTTTTTCTCCTTATCATTAATTGTGTCAGATCTCTTCTCCATTAACATCTTAATTGCTATAACAGAAGGCTTAAGAAATAGTAAATGCCAGCCCTGGCTGGGTATCATCCCAATAAACCAGTGTTTTGGGTTCAATCCGCCAGGGCACATATAGGAAGCAACCAGTAGATGCCTAAGTGGGTGGAACAACAAATCAATGTCTCCTCTCTCTCTTTCTTTTGCTCTCTCTTCTTCTTCTAAGGTCAATAAATAAAAATTATTTTAAAAATTAAAAAAGAAGTAGTAAATGCCAATCTAATTCAAATCAGCAAACCTCATATCAATAATGTATTAAGGTAGTGAGTTCTTAAACTATCTAGGGCAACCACCTTTTTCATCTCAGAGCACACAAATTCACTGCCAAAATTATGTGGCATACTATTTTTTTTGTCAATCTGACCCTTTTGGCTCCATAGTGACTTTTTCAAAACTCAAGTGTTTATAATTGTATATAAGGATATCTAGCACCAAGAGTTAATCAATTAGATACAAACTTATGTGACGTGACCAATAAATGCAAAGCTTATTATATAACCTATATATTTATGGTTCTAGACAGGGCATTCACATTGGATAGCTATGTGTTGGCTGTTGTCTTTTTTTTATTTGACAGTCTAAGGGAAAAGATGTCAATGCCTTTAACTAAATAGTCAGGTATTAAATGTTTTGCAGCACACCAGTTGAAAATTGTTGGTCTAGGGTTAAGAACTCCTCTGATCTGAGAGCCTAGTACACTACAGACCCCATTCCTGACAAATTGTACATACACCTCCTAGTACCAACTGGTATAGGCCTTGAGTGAAGAAAGCCTGCCTTATGAGAGAAGCAGAGGGCTCCCTCATGCCCAGGTTAAAGACAAGTTCCTGTGGCCACTAGCTATATATACAACCTGTCTAGTACAATGTTGGCATCTAGCAGGTATTCAAGGATGCACGCAGAACAAATAACAAAAGCAAGATGAGAAGTTTGCTTTTTTGGCTTTTCTTGTTGTTACCAGTTTAAAAAAATATATTGTACCTTAAGATTTTTGCAACTCTTCATCAGGTATTTCACATCATAAATGGATGGGAAGAAAAGGTTCAGAATATGAAAGAATTCATGTTCCTCTTCTGGCAAACGAGAATCAGTGAGTAACTTTACCATGTAGCCAAAGTCATAGCCACTGCAAGGAGAGAAGGAGGCACTAAGTGAAAAAGCAGCAGTTATTAGGCCCCCACGTTCAACACTTTTCTTCTCAAAATTCATGACGCTACCACCACCTTTTAGTATTCCAAAGTAGTTTATCCTACTGAACATTCCATTAAAAAACAACACAAACTAATATGGAAGAAAAGGTTTACATATAAACCTTTTTGTGTATTTTATTCATTAAAAATTCAGAAGTACTGGCCCTGGCTGGGTAGCAAAGTTGGTTAGATCATCATCCCAATACGTCAAAATTGCAAGTTCTATCCCCAACTCGGGACACACACAAGAATCAACCAACAGACTGGCCAGGGTGGTTCGGCCGGCTGGGCATCATCCCATGCACCAAAAGGTTGCTGGTTTGATTTCTGGTTAGGGCACATGCCCAGGTTGGGGGCTCAACCCAGTAGGGGGCATGATGGAGGCAGCCAATCAATAATTCTCTCTTATTATTGATGTTTCTGTCCTTCTCCCTTCCTCTTGTAAATCAATAAAAATATATTTAAAAAATAGTAAGAATAAATCACCAAGTGCTTCGATCCTCTCCACCACCACTTTGCACTCGGAACACACCCACTGGCAGCTGCAGGATAGAGCCCATTACTGTGTAACACAAACCAATATGAGCTCCAAAATGTTTTTTAAAAAACAAACGAGCAATAGTTACCATTTCAACTTCATAACTGCTAGTGACCAACAGAAGAGAGCATAAGAATTCAATTCTCTGCTCCCGAACCGAGAGCTACACATTCTCTGGGGCTGACCTGTGAAATGAAAGCCATTTGACATTGTCACAGAGAACCACCCCTGATGTCATAAGCAGCTCCGCAAAGTGCAGGGTGTCAATCCCTTCCTCTTCGTGCTTCTGAAACTGCAGTCCTGAGTTTGCAAGGAGATCTATGGAATCCTGAGAGTACATGTCCTCTCTAGAAAAGAAGGTGTTCACGTCTTAGTTGATGGATAATGTAACAGAAGTAGTAACAGTATATCACACTTATCATAGAACAAGTTTTCCTAAATGCTTTCATTATTTAAAAATACAATTCCTTTTTTCCAGTATTCTAGCAAGCATAAAAGTAGATCTTATCTCTACCAGATTAAAAAAAATGCGATTTTTCCCATAAAATAAATTCCTAATTATAAAATATCCACAGTCTGCCAATGTTTAAAGAAAAATCTCAAATAAAAGGTAATGAAAAAAATTAACCTACATATATAAAACCCTAATAAGCAAATAGACTAAACAGCAAAACAACCTAACAACTGGTTGCTATGATGTGCTCTGACCACCAGGGGGCACACGCAGAACATGGCAGGTGTCAGCAGCAGGCAGCAGAGTGTGGAACATGGCGGGTACAGTGGAGCTGTGGCAGGATGGTGGGTGCTTCCATTCCTTCCTTCCTTCCTCCCTCCCTCCCTCCCTCTCTCCCTCCCTCCCTCCGTTCCTCTCTCTAAAGTCAACAGAAAATATATCCTCCAGTGAGGATTAAAAAAAAAAGCTGGGCAGAGAGAGAGGGAGAAACCAAGATGGCAGCATAGTAAGCACCTAGACTACTGCCTCGCACAACAATTTCAAGAATACAACGAAAAGACAAAACGGATATCATCCAGAACCACAGGGAAGATGGTTGACTAGAAATTCTACAACTAGAAGGAAACAGAAACACACAGAGAATCAGAGCAACTGCAAAGCCTGAGGTAGGGAGACAGGCGCATGCGGAGAGGACGAGGCCAGAGAGGACCGGGAGGCTGAGTGCCTGGCTGGCATGCTCTAGCGGGAAGGAGACAAGAGCTCCAGACTATGCTGAACCCAGTTCCAGTTCCGAAGGCACTGAACCCTGGTTCTGGGCGAGACCCGGGGGACCCAGGCCCTTACGGGGAATCTGGATTGTGAGGCAGAATCTCAGGGGAACAGCCAAAGGCAGAGGTCCGGGGGTGCACACGCAAGTGCGTGCAGAGAGGGCAGACTGTTGACTGTGCCACTGGCTTGATCTGGTGGGATGGAGACAGGAGCTCCGGACGGTGCTGAAACCCAGTTCCCACTACACGGAACCCTAGGGCTGGGCGAAAATCTAGGAGTCTGGATTCATTGGGGGAGAGAGACTGGACTGTTGGCAGCAGGCAAAACTCGGGGGTGCCTTTCTCTCAGATGTGCTTGCAGTGATTGCTTGCGAACACTAAGACCCAGAGACCTCGTGGGGTGGGGCTGACTGGAAGCTAAGGCTGTCGGCTCCACCCCATCCAAGCTAAGCACAGAGATTTGGCAAATTTGCAAGTCTTGTCGCATAAGGCTGTCTCCCAGCGTAGACACAGCTGATCCTCACAGCCAATTGGCCTGGCGGTCAATTCCTCCCAGTGATACCAACAACAATCAAGACTTAACTGCAACAAGGCTGTATACACAGTCCACAAAGGGGTGCACCAAGAGTGTCCACCTCAGGTAACGGAGAGGCTGAGACACCTAGCACACAAAGCTACCATACCAACTCAGGGAAGCAGCGAAAATGTGGAGATCACAAACAAAAGAAATGGAGGAAAACAAACGACTGGATATAAAGTTCAAAACCACAGTTATAAGGCTTTTCGAGAAGTTCCTAGAAAAGGCCGATAAATTCAGCGAGACCCTCGAGGATATGAAAAAGGACCAACTAGAAATTAAACATACACTGACTGAAACAAAAAGTATTTTACAGAGACCCAACAGCATTCTAGAGGAATGCAGGAACCAAGTCAAAGATTTGAAATACCAAGAGGCCAAAAACACTCAACCGGAAAAGCAAAAAAAAAAAGAATCCAAAAATTTGAGGATAGTGTAAGAAGCCTCTGGGACAACTTCAAGCATACCAACATCAGAATTATGGGGGTGCCAGAAGAAGAGAGAGAGCAAGATACTGAAAACATATTAGAAGAAATAATGACTGAAAACTTCCCCCACCTGGTTAAAGAAATAGACTTACAATTCCAGGAAGCGTACAGAACCCCAAACAAAAAGAATCCAAAGAGGACCACACCAAGACACATCATAATTAAAATGCCAAGAGCAAAAGACAAAGAGAGAATAATAAAAGCAAAAAGAGAGAAACAGTTGGTTACCTATAAGGGAGCACCCATACGATTGTCAGCGGATTTCTCAACAGAAATGATGCAGGCCAGTCGGGAGTGGCAAGAAATATTCAAAATGATGAATAGCAAGAACCTACAACCAAGATTACTCTACCCAACAAAGCTACCATTCAGAATTGAAGGTCAGATGAAGAGCTTCACAGATAAGAAGCTAAAGGAGTTCATCAACACCAAACCAGTATTATATGAAATGCTGAAAGTTTTACTTTAAGAAGAGGAAGAAGAAAAAGGAAGAAAAGGTGGCTGCTTCAAACTAGAGCATGGATGGAACTGGAGAGCATTATGCTAAGTGAAATAAACCAAAGAAAGTTAAGTATCACATGATCTCACTCATTTATGGAATATAATGAACAACAAACTGATGAACAAAAACAGATCCAGAGACAGAGAAGCACTATCAAACCTCAGAGGGAAGGTTGGGGAGGGTAGGGGTAAGGGGAAGAGATCAACCAAATGACTTGTATGCATGCATATAAGCCTAACCAATGGACACAGACACCAGGGGGGTGAGGGCATGTGTTTGGGGGGAGGGGTTAGAAGGGGTAATGAGGGAAATTTAAAAAAAAAAAAAAAAAAAGGAGCTGGGCTGCCCAGCCTGTCTTGCTCAGTAACTGAGTGTGGACTCAGGAACCAATAGGTGGCCTGTTCAATTCCCGGTTCAGGGGACATGCCCAAGTTGCAGGCTCAATCCCCAGGAGGAGGGTGCAGGAAGCAGCTGATTGTTGTTCCTTTCTCATAAATGTTTCCATCTTTCTATCCCTCTCCCTTCCTCTCTCTCTCTAAAAATTAATAAAAACATTTTAAAAATTAAAATTACTGTGGCCTAATAAATACAGTTAACACCACCTCAATCAACCAGTAAAATGATAGTCTCCCCTCAACATGCCCCTTAAAATTTACATTACCCCCAAAAACTGAAAAAGAGAATTACCATATGATCAAAAAACATATATCAAAAAGAATTGCAAACAGGGTCTTGAAGAGATATTTGCATATCTATCTTCACAGCAGTACTATTTACAATTGTCAAGAGGTGAAAACAACCCAAACGTCCACCAATAGATGAATGCCTAAACAAAATGTGGCCTGTACATACAATGCACTATTATTCAGTTTTAGGAAGGAAATCCTGCCACATGCTCCAACATGGATGATCCTTGATGACTTTATACTAAGTGAAATAAACCACTCATAAAACAACAGATACTGTACGGTCCCACTACACAGAAAATAGAATGGTGGTTAACAAGATAGGGGGATGGAAAAAAAAGGAGTTGTTATTTAATAGGTATAAAGTTTCAGACTTGCAAAATGAAAAAGTTCTGGAGGTCTGTTTCACAACAGTGTAAAAATAGATTTTATTTTTTACCACATTTTTTAAATTACATAAAAATTTTGCCACTACCCAAAATAGGCTTGTTTCAACTACCTTAGATGAGCACCCACTCTATATCTTATTTTTATTATGAAAGATACTACTAACCCTCTTTTACAGATAAGAAAACTGGATTACAAAAGGGAAAATAACTGACCCATTTCTTTAGTAAAGAAATGGCAGAAATTCAAATACTGATCTCTTAACTGGGAAACTAACTTGACTTTAAATAGCTTTATTGAGATATAATTTCCATACTACACAATTCACTCATTTAAAATACACAATTCAATAGTTTTTAGTAAAGCACATATTTGCAACCATCACCACCAATTATAAACCATTTCATCACCTCAAAAAAACCCCGTCTGATTAAGCAATCACTCCCCATTATCTCATAATATCACTAACCCCTGCTCTAGAACCACTAATTTATTCTAGATGTGCCTATTTTGGACATCTCAAATAAACAGAATCATTTATGTGGGCTTTTACGTCTGGCTTCTTTCCCTTAACATGTTTTCAAAGTTCATCCATGTATAGTATATACCTATACTTTATTCTTTTTTACTGCTCCATAGCATTCAATTCCATGGATATATTGTTTAATTTGTACATTTGTCAGTTCACAGATATTTGGATTGCTTCAACTTCATGAATAATGCCTTCATGAATAATGCTGCTAAGAACATTCACATACAAGGTTTGCATGGATATGGTTTCAAATCTCTTAGACATATGCCTATGAGTAAAATGGCTGGATCATATGGTAACTGTTTAACCTTTTGAGAAACAGCCTTTCTAACTGTACTATCTCTTTTCCAAAAAGGCTGTGCCACTTTACATTTCCCATAACAATGTATGAATATTCTAATTTCTCCACATCCTCCCCAACATTTATGTTTTTTTTATTATTATTATAGCCACCTCGGGGTATGAAGTGGTAGCTGACTGTGGTTTTGATTTGCATTTCCCTAATGACACAATTATGAGCAACTTTTCATGGGTTTATTAGCCACTAGAGGCCCAGTGCACAAAATTCACGCACAGGTAAGATCCCTAGGCCTGGCTGGTGATCAGGGCTATTCGGCACCTTCCTTCGTTCCCCGCCCCCTGGTGGTCAGCGCATTTCAGAGTGAGTGATTGAACTCCTGGTCTTCTGGTCAAACTCTCGAGGGGACACTTTGCATATATAGAAGATAAATTTGTATCTCCTCATTGAAGAAATGTCTATTCAGATCTTTTCCCTGTTGACTTGTGAGAGAGCTTTAAGGGGGACTTAACTTTGAGATTATTTATTTCATTCCCTGTCCAACCGTTATCTGGGTTTGGTGTAAATAAAACTTAAAATTAATAAATTCAATTAGAAATCACAACCTGCACAAATGTAGCAGACCTAAGAAAAATACTCAGAAGTATCTCAGACACTTACGTAAGGTTGAATTTGAAGTTGAACTGCCAAGTGTTGATTCCAGAAGGGTATTCTCCCTTCTCATTCGTGAATGTAAGGCCCAGCTGGATAATTTTTAAAAGGTCAACATTGCACCGCAAAAGCTGATACTGGTAATCTATGGAACTACGAAATTCACCAATTGGTCGCACCACAACACCTGGAAATTCTGTGTCCTGGAAAAAAAAATCGTCATAGGGTTTCACAAAATAGTGGATGCTATGTTGATCATTCATAAACAAAATTCTTACTTCAATTTGTAAGTTATGTGACAAGCCCAAAGATTGAACAAAACAAAAAAATCTATCTTAAAATACTTATCTTGCTGACATCTACAGAAGCACTAAAATCACAAAGCTTTACACAACTTAGAGGTCCTAGGAGGAGATGAATAGAAGTAGGTGATACACTATAGATAGATATATAGGCAATTAAGAACATTCTAAGTTGAGAACAATATATAAATAAAAATTTAGAAAAAGGGAAGTGAAAATGCCAATCAGAAAAAAGGAGTAAAGCAATCTGGGTATGAAAATGGTTAGTAGTTGTGGGTGCTTCCAGGCCTCCTCTAAAAGAGGCCCTGAATATCACCATGATGTAACATGTCCCTCTTCAGCCACAGATCTTTCCAATTTTTCCAGAGATGGTAAAAATCTGGAATTTAAGTAGGTCCCTTGATTCTTAAATGCTGACAATTAATTTTTCCCCAAGTTATCACATTTTGTATTTCGGAGAAGAGACATTAAGGATTCATGCCATAAGTTTATTTACAAACGCATCTAGTATATTGAGTTCAACATTTTGATCCATTTTTCAAGGAGACTGCACCTCTTAAAAAGCTCCTCTTCCTATCTGTATCATGGATTAAACATCCTTATTTTTTAAGCAGTTGGTGTCTTACTATAAAAAAAGGTGCAGCAAATCCTGATCCAAAGTACAAAGTCATCATAGCTAATAACCACTTGTTTTCCACCAAAAATGGTAAATTCTTCCTTAGGCCATCCTCATAATGGCTCCTACAGACCCAGAGGTTATCAACCTCCTGATGCTTTGGCCCAACATTTTCCTGTTGGAAGCCTAGTGAAGGCAGAAACCAAAGGAGAAATGGCGGTATCACACCAGCCTTTTTTTCTTAACCTTGTTCCCTTCCTTCAAGCCCAAAAGGGGCAATTAAGTTTTTAAAAATTGTTTTAAAAACTATACAAATCACCCTAACAGGTTTGGCTCAGTGGATAGACCACTGGCCTACGGACTCAAGGGTCTCAGGTTCGATTCTGGTCAAGGGCATGTACCTTGGTTGCAGGCACATACCTAGTAGGGAGTGTGCAGGAGGCTACTGGTTGATATTTCTCTCTCATTGATGTTTCTAACTCTATCTCTCTCCCTTCCTCTGTAAAAAAAATCAATAAAATATATTTTAAATAAATAAATAAAAACTATACAAATGTACCATATCTACGAGATAGATATGCCCTGTGGCTTTAAAGATTTTCAAACACAGAGTAACATTACAAAACATCAAGACACTAAAGTTTACATCCTTCTCAGGCATGGTTACCCTTGCTGTTTCATAAAAGCAATATAACCTTCCATCATGTTTAATATGCCATCACTTTAGTGTGATCACTTATTTCAAAATCTCTGATTCAGTCTCCCTAATCCATACCAGAGGTGAGTCAAACAGAGTAGAAGAGAGCTCTTTACCATGGCAATGTAACTGTAACTGAGCACAATTTCTCGGATCTTCCTCATCTCTTCTTCTAGATTGCTGGCCCAGACTTCACAGATAACCTGGCTATTCTCCACAAGTGCTGCGGGCATCCTGAAGAAACTCGAGAAGTCACTTTCAGCTGACTATGATGGAGGGCAAGCCAATGGTTGATCTGACCTAAATTCAAAAACACATTGTGCAATCACGTAAATTTACACACTGGCATGAGATGTCAATAAAACAAAGGCGTCAAAACAATATTTTATCATCACTTACCAGTTTAAGCTAAAACATTGAGACTGTCAGTTTGTCCGACAGTTGTGGGTTATTGTTAAGCTGATTAAAACATTGAGACTGTCATATTATTTACTCAACACACACACACACACACACACACACACACACACGTAGTTTTTTAACCTAAAGAAACTAAAATTATTAAGAAACCTAAAGAAACTTTTGCCCAAGCTTCCCTTTTACATGAAAGGGAAGTAAAAATCACTACCCTACACCGGCTTTCAGCTCTCTCTAGAACACCTACAGACTGAAATAGTCCCGTGACCACAAAAATGCCCTTATCTGCAACTTTCACAGCACTTTGCTCAGAGATCACAAAACGGGAACTCTTCTAAAGAAATCACGTTAGCCAGTTTAAATGTACCTGGACGCTCTGAAGCTTGAAAGAATGCGGACCTAAATTCGCACACATAAAGTCTTTACACTTATATGATGACTATGGATCTGATACTCTCCCCTTTCCCCCCAAAACAGGGGAATTCTTTTTCCCTACTATTCAAAAGTCAAATAGAAGTAGAGGCAATTAACTAACTTAGTACAGTGCCTCTTTATTTTTTTTTAATAGATTTGTATTGATTTCAGAGAGGAAGGGAAAGGGAGAGAAACATCAATGATGAAAGAGAATTGTTGGCCCTGGCCGGTTTGGCTCAGTGCATAGAGTGTCAGCCTGTGGACTCAAGGGTCCCAGGTTCGATTCCGGGCAAGGGCATGTACCCTGGTTGTGGGCACATACCCAGTGGGGACTGTGCAGGAGGCAGCTGATCGATGTTTCTCTCTCATCGATGTTTCTAGCTCTCTATCCCTCTCCCCTCCTCTCTGTAAAAAATCAATAAAATATATATGTGTGTGTGTGTGTGTGTGTGTGTGTGTGTGTGTATATATATATATTTTTTTTTTTTTTTTTTTTTAAAGAAGGAAGGAAAGAGAATCATTGATCTGCTGCCTCCTGTACACACCCTACTGGGAATTGAGCCCGTAACCGGGCACGTGCCCTGAACCAGGAATCCAACAGTGACCTCTTGGTTCATAGGTAAATGCTCAACCACTGATCTACACCAGCTAGGTTATATATTTTTTTTTAATAGATTTGTATTGATTTCAGAGAGGAAGGGAAAGGGAGAGAAACATCAATGATGAAAGAGAATTGTTGGCCCTGGCCGGTTTGGCTCAGTGCATAGAGTGTCAGCCTGTGGACTCAAGGATCCCAGGTTCGATTCCGGGCAAGGGCATGTACCCTGGTTGTGGGCACATACCCACATATAGCGCCTCTTCAGATTTGTGCAGATAGTGATTTAAATTATAAAACAATTGCTAATTTAAACCTTAACAATCACAAGAAAATGTGAATTTGAGTTATTAATGTCTACTTTTAAACAAATAGCATTTTAAAGAAGCCAAGCAATTCAACAATCAAGACGAGAAGATATCAAGTATAAATTCTACCAAAACCAGAATGGTGTATATTCTGGGAGGAAATTGGAGAGGAGACAGTATTCTGCAAGATAAAACTCCACATGGTACAGCCTCAGAGGATGCTGTTACTTTAGCAAACGCAACGTAAGATGCTTGGTTATAAAAAGACTAAAGGAAGTTATCATTAAAGCATTTACTTAAAAGGCAACCCCACCATATGTATCCTCAATATAAGATGGTCACGTACATTTTAGTTTCTAGGAATTTCTCCCTGAATATACAATGAAATTCCTAGAAATAGTAAACTGCACATGACTGTCTTCCAAAAGACAGAGCAAGGAAAATCTCTGCTTTCTACTTTCAAATTACAGTAAGAAACTAGAAAGCAAAATTGGCATTCTCAAGTGTCATCATTTCTCTGAGAAACTTTTAAGAAACTTATCTGTTGGTTTGTCAATAACCCTCAAAGATTCCATGCATTTAAGGCACACTACACTTTGAGGTGTTTCTCTAAAATCATAGCAGACTTTCCATAAGTACTCTGAAATTTACATAGACTGCGATATATACCTAACAAATATAAGTGGACACTCCTTAAAGGCAGAACTCATTCTTCTCATTTTCAATTGGTACACAATGGACATGACAGGTTTGCAAATGAACAAATAAAGATCAGAAAAGGGCAAAAGCTCAGACAGAATGTGGGCTTTACTATCTATATATATCCTATATAATAAAAGAGAAACATGCAAATTTGACCGTACCTTTGCTATGCTACCAGCCAATCAGGAGCGGGGGCAGGGCTGAGTGGCACAAGTGCCCACCCCCGGGGGCGGAGACAAAGCAGCGGTGGCGTGGCACTCCAGCCAGAGCAGAGAAGACTGAAGGCTCCGGCTGGAGTGAAGCCTCCAGCGGCCAAAGCAAAAACAGAAGGCAACAGCCAGAGGGAGGGAATGGGTCCCAGGTTCCAGAGGAAAACTGGTCCTGGCAGCCAAGGGAAGGAAAACCTATTGCATGAGTCTTCATGCAACAGGTCTCTAGTAAATATATAAAAGGCTAATATGCTAAGTGCCCCTCCGACTATCTGGCTGGTCACTATGATGCGCACCGACCACCAAGAGGCAGGTGCTCAACGCAGGGGCTGCCGTGATACGCCCTGGTGCTGACAAAGCAACACTCAGCTTGCCCCAAG
Source organism: Antrozous pallidus (assembly GCA_027563665.1). Taxonomy (NCBI): domain Eukaryota; kingdom Metazoa; phylum Chordata; class Mammalia; order Chiroptera; family Vespertilionidae; genus Antrozous; species Antrozous pallidus. The sequence continues at coordinate 18,303,666 of CM050516.1, forward strand.
TGGGACACAGGCCCCACCACCACCTCGGAGCAACACCCCACCAAACTGCAGCCGACCCTGCCAAGACCCCATGATGCAAAATGCGGCCCACAGCCCAGCCCATTCTGGAAACAGTCACTATGGGTGCCAGATAATGATGTCACGTAGCAATGCCCAGCTTCCTCTCCCTAGCGACTAGACTCCTTGGAGTTTCTTCAGATCAAGAACATGACTTGCTTTATAGCCAGGTGGGAACATTTCACACTTTTAACAAAATATCTGTGAAGTGTTTTCCCATGCCTCATTTTATTTGATCCTCACAGAAGTGCTGGGGTAGGCAGACTCCTATTTTCTTTTCATTAGCTGGAAAACGGAGATTTAGAAAGTTTAGAAACTTAACTGAAAAAAAGAAATGGTGGACCTTGAAAATGACTTCAGGTTTTCTCACTGCGCAGAATATTAGTCAAACACTGCTGCAGTTAAATATTTTACCCTTTGTTCTCTCTGCATGACCTACAATAATAATCTGCTTCATGTTGATATTTACCACTGTGTTGCTGACAATTACCTGAAGAAGTGGGGTGCCTCAATGGGCTAGAAAAAGTTTAGCTACATCAGAAAGCAGGTCTAATTAAGCAAGTTTATTCTCTATATATAAAAGGCTAAGTTGATTCGCACATGCGCAATATATACAAAGCACTTGCTGGTACCAGTTGCACACTTATGTTTCAATCTGTCATTGTTGATCACGAATTTGGTTGACACTTCAATTATAGAGAAAGGGAGAATAATGATATTAAAATATTTCTTCTAATTAATTTCCTTTCAACATGCACGAATTCATGCACCAGGCCACTAGTGTAATCATAATTAAGAAAATGTCAGGACTCAGAATTTTAGGTTCTAAACTATGTTTAAGATTTTCCCCAGCAAAAGGGCTTTAAACCATTTCTAAGCCCATTAATGTTAAACCAACACCACTTAGCTTCCTTATTTCCCTAACTGAACAATTTACTTCCTCTTTGGTGTCATCTGAAACACAACCCTAAATTACTGTAGGGGAAGTATCACTCCTGTAGATGTTTCCATAAAAACAAAAGCAATTAAAGAGACCCAAGGGGGAAAAAATGCCTTTGGCCTCCAAGCAGTAAAAAGCAAACCCTTAGAATCAGGCTCCCCAGCTAAGATACTCATATTCGTATCAAAATAGCTCAAGAAACAATCTGAAGAGGCTCCCGCTGGTCAACGACATCATTATGAATAATTACTACAGTGTATTGAACCTTCTCAGAGAGGTTTATATCCATTAGTTCATAATGAACTAAGAAAATAAACTTAATTGGTCATCAGTAAAGAATGCTAGTGAACCAACTTATTTTCAAAATTGTATCTTGTCTTTCTGATATAAGCTCAAAGCAATCACACAGCTGAGGGTTTCTCTTCAGAGAAGTTATACAGCTAACAAGTAAAAATAAAATGATAGAATATCATTATTATGTGACTCCTAATGAATAATCATAATGGCATTTACATGGAATAAGCAGAAAAAGCAAATTTATAAAGACAGAAAAGTAAGCTACAGTAGTGGGATGAGGATAGGAGTTTAATGGAAAATGGGTATGAGGTATCTTCCTGAGGTGAAGATTGCTCCCAAACTCAATTACAATGATTGCAAACTCAGTAAATTTCTCAAAAAAAAATCATTGAACTATAAATTAAAATGGGCAAGTTTTATAACATGTAAGTTATACTTCAGCTTTGAAACTTATTAAAATAATCACAACGGCTATTATCATAAAAAGCAACAAGGTATCATGTGCCTTTTAACAAAACACATCACTGCTATGAAATAGTCACACGCCATTTAAGGAGAGAACACCTCTGAGAAATGCATTATTACGTAACTTCATTCTTGTGCAAACATCATAGTCTGGCGGTAGTGCTCGGTTGGTTGAGTGGAGACTTATGAACCAGGAAATCATGGTTCCATTCCTAGTCAGGCACATGCCTGGATTGCATGGCTCGATCCCCAGTGGGGGGCATGCAGAAGGCAGCCAATCAATGATTCTCTCTCATTACTGATGTTTCTATCTCTCTCTCTCCCTTTTTCTCTGAAGTCAGAGCCTTAGCTGGTTTGGCTCAGTGGATAGAGCATCTGCCTGCGGACCAAAGATCCGAGTTCAGTTCCGGAAAGGGGCATGTGCTTTGGTTGCAGGCTCCTCCCAGATCCCAGTCCCAGTCCTGGTCCTGATTGGGGCACATACAGGAGCAACCAATCGATGTGTTTCTCTCACATCAATCTTTCTCTCTCTGTCTTTCCCTCTCTCTTCCACTCTCCCTAAAAATCAATGTAGGGAGTAACACACACACACACACACACACATTTGTAAAAAACATTGTAGAGTGCACGTACACAAACCTAGATGGCACATAGCTCACTTGACACTCCACTATAGTACACGGGATATAGCCTATTGCTCCCAGGTTACAAACCTGCACAATATGTTACTGCACAAAACAACACAAGATAAATCAAGCACAAGAGAAAAGGATCCAATTAAGAAGATTCAGTAAGCACCAGCTATATGAAGCTGCTGTAGGTGTAACATCATATAGTATTTTACAACAAACTTTTTTGTAGGTAGAAAGAGTACCCTCTAAAACAGTGGTTCTCAACCTTTCTAATGCGTCGACCCTTTATACAATTCCTCATGTGGTGGTGACCCCAACCATAAAATTATTTTTGTTGCTACTACGTAACTATAACTTTGCTACTGTTATGAATCATAATGTAAATATCTGTGTTTTCCGATGGTCCTAGGAGACCCACATGTTGAGAACCACTGCTGTGGTTCATAATAGTAGCAAAATTAGTTATGAAGTAGCAATGAAAATACTTTTATGGTTGGGGTCACCACAACATGAGGAACTGTATTAAAGGGTTGCGGCATTAGAAAGGTTGAGAACCTCTGCTCTAAAATAACATAAAAAGTACGTACATAAACCAGTAACATAGTCATTTATTACAATTGTAAAGTATTATGCACAGTACATAATTGTATGCCATACTTTTTTAATCCTTACCCAAGGATATGTTTTTATTACTTGAGAGATACAGACACATTAATGTGAGAAACATCAATTAGTTGCCTCCCATATATGCCCCAACTAGGGATAGAACCCAAAACCTAGGTATGATGTGCCCTGACCAGGAACTGAACCTGCAACCTGTTGGTGTGCAGGACAACGCTCCAACCGAGCCCCTCCACCTCCACGCCCCAGGCAAAGCTATATGCAACACTTTTATATGACTGGCAGTGCAGTAGATTTACACCAGTATCACTTCAAAGACATTAATAATGTGTTTCACTTAAATGTAAGGATAGCCATGACATCACTAGGCAATAGAAATTTTTCAGCTCTTACTAGAGGCCCAATGCACAAAATTCATGGAAAAGTAGGCCTTCCTTCCCCCAGCTGCCGGCACCGGCTTCCCTCCAGCCACTGGCAGGCACCCAGGACCCAGGCTTCCCTTGTAGCCCTGGCTTCGTCCTAAAGGATATCCATTCTAATTAGCATATTACACTTTTATTATTATAGATAGGACCACCACAGTACATAGTATATGCAATCCATCGTTTACCAAAATTTTATGCTGCACATGACTATTGTTTTGTGGGGGGTGGGAGTAACAGGGGGAGTGTATCTAATTTAAATCTGACCACAACTCTAGATTTAACTACCAATTTTCAGGAAATAAATACAGGGGACAAAGGAACAAGTTAAATGACACCACGGAAGTTCAGTCAGCACCCTGGCTGGGTGGCTCAGTTGGCTGGAGTGCCATCCCAATACACCAAGGTTATGGTCTGATACTCAGGGCACATACAAGAGCAGCTATAACTGATGTTTAAAAGAAAAAGACAAGACAATCAGCAAAACACAGAACCCACTGTGGAGCCCAGCCGGCATGGCTCAGTGGCTGAGCATCAATCTAGAGCAGTGGTCGCCAAACTCATCAGTCAACAGAGCGGCAAACCACGGCTCACGAGCCGCAGTTTGCCAACCACTGAACTAGAGTATCGACCTTTGAACCAGGAGGTCACAGTTCGATTCCCAGTCAGGGCATATGCCCAGGTTGCGGGCTCGAGCCCCCATGTGAGGCATGCAGGAAGCAGCTGATAAATGATTTCTCTCTCATCACTGATGTTTCTATCTCTTCCTCTCCCTTCCTCTGTACAATAGAGAAGGAAGGAAGGGAGGGAGGGAGGGAGACAAGGGAGGGAGGGAAGGAGGGAGGGAAAGAAACCATTGTGGAAATCTAAAGAACCATCCAACTTCTGCAACAAATTGCAAAAAATGAAAGTAAGAGAAGAGCCCTGGCAAGGCAGTTCAGTTGGTTTAAGCGTCATCCCTATCTGCCAAGACTGCAGGCTCAGCCGCTGGTGAGGGCACAAATAAGCAGCAACCAATGCCCACCCTGCGTGGCTCAACCTCTGAGGTTGAGTGTCAACCTACGAACCAGGTTCCATTCCCTGTCAAGGCACAGGCCCAGGCTGCAGACTTCATCCCCAGTAGAGGGCCTGCGGGGGGCAGCGGAGCAGTGATTCTCTCATCACTGACGTCTCTCTCTCTACCTCTCCCTTCCTCTCTGAAAATCAATAAAAATGTATTTTAAAAAGCAACCAATGGTCCTGACTGGTTTGGCTCAGTGGATAGAGCGTCAGCCTGTAGACTGAAGGGTCCCAGGTTCGATTCTAGTCAAGGGCATGTACCTTGGCTGCAGGCACATCCTCAGTAGGGGTTATGCAGGAGGCAGCTGATTCATGTTTCTCTCTCATTGATGTTTCTCTCTATTTTTCTCCCTCTCTGTAAAAAATCAATTTTTTTTTAAAGCAACCAATGAGCCGAGACCGGTTTGGCTCAGTGGATAGAGCATCGGACTGCGGGCTGAGGGTCCCGGGTTCGATTCCGGCAAGGGCATGTACCTTGGCTGCGGGCACATCCCCAGTACGGGGCGTGCAAGAGGCAGCTGATCGATGTCTCTCTCTCATCGATGTTTCTGACTTTCTATCCCTCTCCCTTCCGCTCTGTAAAAAATCAATAAAATATATTTTTAAAAATAAATAAAATAACAGTGGAGAAAACTCCTCTCAACTTTATGCAATGCTGTATTCTTCTGGATTTTATAAATAAGAAACTGAAATTCAGAGACATTAATGTAAAAAGGCATCATCATGCCCTGGCTGAGTGGCTCAGCTGGTTGGAGCATTGTCCCATACACCTAAAGGTTGCAGGTTTGATTCCCAGTTAGGGCACTTAGGTTGTGGGCTGGATCCCCAGTTGAAGGCAATCAATCAATATTTCTCTCACATCAATGTTTCTTTCTTTCTCTCTCCCTTCCACTCTCCCTAAAAATTAATGAAAGCATTAATTTTTTTAAAACGCAAGATAAGTTTTTTTAAAAAGCTAACCACATTGTTAATACATACCTGACATATGGAGAACACAAAAGCAGACTATTGACAAAAAAATATATGTTTAAGACATTCTTGCACCAAAGCCTTAACTAGGAAAACTGTTGGGAAATAGACAATAGCTTGTAAGCCCCTAAATGTAGTGCCACTCAAAATTTGAAGAGGAATCAGCCATAGCCAATTTTGCTCAGTGGTTAGAGCAAAAGGTTGTACTGAAGGGCCCCGGGTTTTATTTCAGCCAAGGGCACATGCCCGGGTTGTGGGCTTGATCCCCAGTGTGGGGCATGCAGGAGGCATCTGATCAATGATTCTCTCTCATCATTGATGTTTCTAGCTCTCTCCCTCTCCTTTCCTCTCTGACATCAATAAAAATATATTTTAAAAAACTGAAAAGGAATCATATTATGCATCTTTACCTTAGCATAAATTACTGGGTACACTAGCCAAAAGAAACATAATAATAATAATAAATAGTGCCAGCAATTCTGCCTGCCACTTTCCATTCAATCAGGACTTGCTCCTGAATGAGCCTAACATGGGAACCACAGACACAATATTCCCCTCGGTTAGTCTTCCTCCTTTTAATCCTCTCAGTACCTGCATCTCACAGAGTGCACTCCACAGTGCAGAATGACTAGGTTTTTCAAATATTTATGTGTGCAACACAGCCCCTAAAGGTAATCTGAGTACTTTATCTGGAAAGAGTAATGAGTTTCAAAGCTGAAGGGAAAACTGAGTCTGCTGGATTTACTGAGAAACAGGCCTGCCATCTCCAAAATTGCAACTACCTAAGGAATTTTTTTAATTTTATTTTATTGTTTAAAGTATTACAAATAGTACATATATCTCCTTTTTTCCCCCATTGACTTTCCCTCAGCCTCCCTTACCCCCTGGCACATGCCCACATCCCACCCACCACCCACCCCCAGTGTCTTGTGTCCATTGGCTGTGCTTATATGCATGCATACAAGTCCCTAAGGAATTTTTAAGGATGAATTTGATCGCATGCAATGTCTGCCTCACAGGATGACTTTAAAATGACTCCACATGAGCTACTCCACTCCCTAAGAAAGCAAAAGACAAGCACTAATCGATATCTGTTGTTTCCCAGCACTAGACTGTACAAGAAAAGGTTCCTCCCTTTCTCTCTCTTACACACACACACACACACAATTACTGAGGTCCCTGCCCTATGCTGATCTGTAGTACAATCTGTTCAAATCGTTCCTGGCGACCTATAAAGAAAGACAACTCCAAAACAAAGCTTGTTTACCCAGGAAAGCTCTGAAGAGCAACTAATGATACAGCCACCTGAAAGCTTTCTCCTCCGCAAGCAATCTAGAGCAAGCTTGGGAAAAGAATGTTTGGTTTTTCTGGTTTTACGTCTAAGTGCGCAAGCAAACAACAAACATCACATCCTCCCACCCCCCACCAGAGGCTGAACAAAGGCTTGGCGGCCTTTGATACGATGGAAAAGGAAACAGAAGCACGTCAGAAGAGATGGCAGCAACTTGGAAGAGGGTCCTCTCCATAAAAGACCTCAGTCGGGGGGCGCCGCCGCCGGCGCTGTCTTCCTCGGCCTTCCCCCCAAAAAGTGAACGTACCCTGAACTGAGCCTCAGTAAACAACCCCCCGCGGAGGCCAGGCCTCAGCGTTGGCTCCTCCGGAGCCACAGCTCCGGCTCATAAAGCCATAGCACGGCCGGGAAAGTGGCGGGGCCACAAGAACCAAGAAGGCGGGCAGCCTGCAAGGTTCCAAACTCGGTCCTTTCTTCTACACAACGGCCCGTCACCATTCTCCTCCCGTTCTGCATGACCCACCCCTTTCACACTCCTCCCTCACCGCCTCCTCCTCAACCCTCCCCCCGTTTTGTGCAAAGCAATTCAAATTGCAGGCCGAAGGGGCAGGCAGACCTAAGTTCGAAGCCACACCACCGACTAGCCCAGGGGCTCTGCACGAATCACTTTGCCTCCGGCATGCCTCAGTCTACCTATCCTATAAAATGGCTTTAACAGCATACATCTCGGAAGACTGCCGTGGAGGGGCCTATTTAAGGTGCTTTGTAAAGTCCTGGCACACGTCACTAGTGTATTATTGTCCTGCGGAAGAGGATGTTTATATTTCTACTATCCCGTGGGCCTCTTTCTCGTCTCAATACGCCCTGCTCCCCTTCCTCCCACAGGCCCAGAGGGCCTCCCACACCCTCTTGCTTCCCGTTCCTCTCTGGTCGGCGCGGGCACGCTTACCCTGACAGGCAGGCCCGCGAGAGCTGGCGGGCTGGCGGGCGGACTCCGCGGGAGCGGCGGTTGCGGCCCCTGACCCGGCGCTCTCTTTCCTCTGCCCCGGATCTGTTCCTAGAATCCAGCGGACCAGTGAGATGGGCGCTTTCGTACCCAGAGCGGCCTTACGTACCGCCCACCAAACACCCTGGCTGTGCTCTCTATCTACCCGGTCCTCCCAACTCGCCTGTTCTCTTCGCGTCACTCCCGACGCGCGCGCGCCGGGCAAGCCTTCTCCTCCCCTTCGGCGCGCCCCCGCGATAACTCAACCGCTGAGCTCGCGGGAGCAAGCGCGCAGGCGCAAAACTAAGAAAATGGCGGAGCGGGGTGGCCAGGGAGGACGCGTGCGGAACACAGCCGCCCTAGGCCTTCGCGAGATTAGCCGTGCTGACTCAATTTAATCTTGATCCCAACTCCTCCATTTTGGTTCTCCATCCCTGCACCAGGGAGGGGCGTGATCTCAATTTAGCCCCTCCTTGGTGGGCGGGGCCTGGCTGGACCAAAGGAGGCGGCCCGCCAGACCACATCCCAAATTAGAACGCTTACTTCTCCCTAATTTGAAGGCACTTCAAATCTTTGGTAGGAGCGGATTTGGGGAAGGTTGGTGGGGCGTGATCCTGACGTTTCACTCGTATTAATGGGCTCCCCTGGGCCCCTCAATAAAAGATCTATCTACCTTACGGTCTCCTTTCGGGCAAACAGTTATTAGGGGTGGGGCAGCACCCCCAAACCGAGCGTGGGTGACGTCCGCCGAGGCCCGCCTTCCTCCTCCCAGCCTATGGGAGCCGGGCGAGCAGTGTTACCATAGCAACGGGCCCACCAGGACCTACTCGCGTTACAAAGAGCGCGCGGACTCCCGCGGGGGAAGGTGGGGCGAGCCTGGCGTCGCTAGCCTTTCCCTGGACCCGGGGGACGCGAGGCAGGCCCCGCAGGTTTCCATTGCGAGAGCGAGCGGCCTGGGCCTAGCCTAGGCGGTCCCTGGTTCCCTGTAAATCCTGTTCGCAAAGGCTTTTGCCAGCGCCTGGCCCCGGTAGCGGTGGACGGGGCCGGGATGCCTCGCTGCCCGAGGCCTCCCACGGGGGAAGGAAGACAAAGCGCCGACATGCCGCCCGCGGGCACCAGTTCCCGGTTCCTGAGAGGAGACGAGGACGCCAAAGCGCCGCGCTAGTCCCAGAGGCGTTCACGCCGAGTCCCCGGGCTTCCCCGCTTTTAAACATGTCCCCCTAAGGGGATCCTCCAAACCCTTCGTCCATGACCAAAGCTGAGCGCAGAGCTGGCGTTCAGCAGCAGTTTCCAGCCAGTTTTATAAACTCTTCTCCGGGGGGAGCCCCCACCCCAACGCCCCGGGTGGAGTATCCCAGGCACTCTCTGGACTCTTCACCGCCAACGAGAGGCGCCTCCTCGTCTGTAACCAGGCGGTGGTATGAATAAATGGAGACAGTCCCCCGCGCGGAGGAAAACGTGTGTGTGTGTGCCGTCAATGTTCCTGGCGGCCTCCACCCGAGCCAGTCCGGGTTTGTCAGTTCTGCTGCAGCCTTAGCAGCCTTCCGTCCCGTGGAGCGATGCTGTGATGGAGCAGCCAGGCGGGACACTCCCCCTGGTCCCGCGGGTTTCCCACGCCCTTTCACCCACTGACCACGGGCTCAGGGGAGGAGAACCCTCTCCCAGGGGAGCAGCCCTCACGATCCTTCCTTGGAATTTTGTTTTTTCCTGCAGCACTCAGACCTGATGTGCACTGAGACAATCAAACAGGAAACATCTCCAGCCCCCTCACACCTTCACCTAGAACATGATGTGTATTTCTCAGGTTACTGAGGATAAATATTAAAAACATACACGCACACACACATAGATGGCATGTACTGCAGGAGGTGTTGGAGTGTTTGTTGTAGACAATGGATTTTATGCTGCACTTAGGCTAGTTCAAAATTAGAACAAAATCCCTGATTCTCTTTGGGGGAAAAGGTCCCAAACAAATGGGAGGGCAGTTGGGGAATATTTTCACCAGCACAATGTTATACATATTTTTGGTTTAAGAGATTGTTTTTGAACTACAAAGTATAGAAAGTAAGGCTTAATCATCATTTCTCAAAATTGAGAAACACTATTGTAAATGGATCTCCCTAAGACCCAGTCAGGGCACTGTCCTCGGCCAGCTAGGCTTTCTGTTATTCCCAATTCCAAGTAATCCAACAGGGTATGTTTCTGCAAGTGTTCTGTGCGCCAAGATAACATGTAATAAAAATAGGTTTGAAATACCTTTAAAATGGAGAAGACGGTAAATACGTTCAGGCAAACAGTACCATTGTAAATCACCCTCTGGGCCCAAGTCTCAAGCACTTAGTATAGATGCCTGTCAACTGACTAATCCCCGAGTGCTCCCTCCACCCCACCTCCAAAGTAAACAAGGTCTGTCATTTGTATAATGTCTTTTATCAGATTATACGTTTATCTTTACATTCACAGGCAAAATGCACCCAGCTGGCGTTTTACTCTTGGTGTCATTGGGGTTAACGTCCTGCTTTCACAGTGTGTTGTCCCTGTTCTTTCTATATAATAGAAAAACCTTCTGACTTGAAAATCATTAACACATCATCAAACTTGCCCTGAACATAAAGCAAAGGTCGTATTTCATGACCAATCATTTGAGTATTATTTTGACCTTTTGATTACAACCCGAAAAGCCTTCAGATCTCTGATGAGATTAGTTTTTTAACAGAAATAGATATCAAATCTATTTTATTCCTATCTCATCTGATTTTCTTTGATGTTAAAGTCTACTAAAGTAACCCTTCAAAATCTACTAACGATAATAAGAATGCAGACCCCTAATTTCAAGGAAAATAATTAAATAATTTAAGGTCACCCAGCTCCCAGAGATAAGACCAGAATTTGAATCTTCTAATATGAGATAAGGTGTTTATCCAGTTTTGTTTATGGGCCATTTGATGGGGGGAGGGGAGGGAGGGGGGGTACAGAACCCCAGGCTGACACTGGAGGATACCCTGGTGAATGAAACAGACATGGTTCCTGGCTTGTGCAACTTAACATTTGGTGCCAGAGACTGACAATAAGTAAATAAGCATTGAGTAATAAACAAAAAGATAATGAGAAACTGATAACTATTGTGAAGAAACTAATAAAGTGGCAGAATAACTGGATTGAGAAAAGATATGGGGAATTACTTAGGTTAAAGAAGGCCTCTCTAGGAAGATGCATTATAATTCGTCAACCCTTTAATACAGTTCCTCATGTTGTGGTGACTCCCAACCATAAAATCACTTTTGTTGCTACTTTATAACTGTCATTTTGCTACTGTTATGAATCGTCATTTAAACATCTTTGTTTTCCGATGGTCTTAGGCTCTACAGCAGCGGTTCTCAACCTGTCTCCACCCACGGGTTGCAGGCAGAGATCAGGATGGGATCAGAGAGAAAGGGGGGCATGAGGAATGGGAGCAGAGTAAAAATGAGTTTTGTGTGTAAGAAGTAATAAAAGGAGGCCGGGCGGCTTCGGAGAGGTGAAGCAAAGGCAAAGCAGTTCAAGGTGAGGCTGGAGAGGAAAACAGAGACCCCAGGTGAGCCAAGGTGTGGGAAGCTTTAGAATTACACTCTTCAGAGGGCACTGGGAAACCAGAAGGATTTTCCTGACCTGACTTATGTTTTAAAGATTACTTTGACTCTTACAGACAGAGAATGGAGCAAAGGCAAAAACATTTAACTTTTTTTTTAATTACACTAAATTTGATTTTTTTTAAAAGAAAGCCTCTCCCAGGTATGATAAATGTTGCCTATGGAAATATTAAGTAACAATTTAGGTAATTTTACTAGGTGATTCTGATTGAGAATTAATTAACTACATCCTTTTTTATTATTTTTAACTAGAGGCCTGGTGCATGAAAATTCATGCACTGGAAGGCGGTGTGGGGGAGGGTCTGTCAGCCCAGCCTGCCCCCTCTCACAGTCCGGGAACCCTCAGGGGTGGGAGGCAACCCGGTGATCAGGGGAAGGCGATGCCCCATCACACCTCTGCTGCTGCCACTGCCAGCAGCGCAGACCTCAGCTGGCCCTGGTTACCTGAGCCTCAGGCGGCCCTGGGCAGCTGGGTAGCCACCGTCTGAGGCTTGTCACCTCGGGGTGGCCCTAGGCAGCTAGGGAGCTGAGGGGACTGGAAGCCACCATCTTGTGGCTGTGGTCGCTGCCATCTTTGAGAGTGTGGCAGTCAATTAGCATATTTCCTCCTTGTTGACTGTGAGTGCTGCCATCTTTGCAACAGTGTGAAAGGACAATTAGCATATTTTCTCTTTATTAGATAGGATTTCTGAGAGGAGAGGAGAGGGGGAGAGAGAGAGAAACATCAATGATATGAGAGAATCATTGATCAGCTGCCTCTTGCACACCCTCAACCCCCAACTGGGGATCGAGCTTGAGTGGAATCAAACCTGGGGCCCTCCAGCTGGCAGGCTGACGCTCTGTCCACTGAGCCAAACCAGCTAGAGCAACTCATCCTTTTGATTATTGTTACTCTCCAAGGCTGCTAACTGAATATTCAGTACTTTACAAAGAAGAAAGCTGGTCACTGCTATAGAGCCCTTCCTGTAGGTAGGCACATAAAAATATAGGCGAGTGGAAAGAGTTAAAAATAAAATTTGTCTTTTGGGACTCTGTAGGCAGTTTTAAACTTCTCTTCCCTTCATTTCTCCCAATCCCTGGTATTACATACATCAAACCCAGCATCTCTCTTGTTATAACCAGATTTCAAAAATCTGTGATTTTTTAATATACCAGTATTGAGAATCTTCTTTTAAACTTCTCTAACATTCTGTAATGTTCTAGAAACAATGAGACCCAAAGGCTTCAGAATATTTCATAAGTTTCTAACGAAATGTGTTTGGGGTTTGGGACAGGGGATGTATTCTAGAAAAATTCAAACACAGTTATAAATTTCAACCCCAGATTGTCAGACATTAGAACTGGGAGGGGCCTCAGAGATCCCAGCTCACTCATTGAACAAATGAGGAAACAAACTGAGAGAGGCCAGGCTCACCAAGCCGGTGGTGTCTGCTCTCGGGTGGAACTCAGACCTGCCTCTTGCAGGGTCTCAGGACACCTCAAGAGCACTTCACGGATGTGGCCTGCTTACTCAGTTGGTTAGAGAATTGCCCCATATGCCAAGATTATGGGTTTGATCCCTGGTCAGGGCACATACAAGAATCAACCAATGAATACATAAGTGGAATAATGAATCAATGTTTCTCTACCACCCCCACCCCACCCAGCCCCCCACACTCTCATTCTCTTCCTCTCTCTAAAGTCAAGGTTTTTATTAAAAATGTCTGCACATGGCTAGTGAAAAATAATTTTTGTGCTTGATGGTGATACTTGGAGAATTAGAAAGTAGAAGTGAGGAATAATGTTACATGAGAGCAACTAGATTAAGGTGGGCCTTGGAAGTCAGCAAATTTTTAAGAATAAACCTTTATTCAGATTATTACAGTTGTTCCTCTTTTTCCTTCCATAGCTGGTTCCCACCCACCCCCTACCCTTACCCATCCCCTGCCACTGTTCTTGTTCATATGATTTTTGTGTATGATTTTTGTCCAGTCTCTTCCTGCACCCCCCACACCCTTTTCCCCCCAAGAATTGTCAGTCCACTCCCTTTCCATGCCCGATTCTATTCTATTCACCAGTTTGTTCTGTTCGTCAGATTTTTAAAAATATATTTTATTGATTTTTTACAGAGAGGAAGGGAGAGGGATAGAAAGCCAGAAACATCAATGAGAGAGAAACATCGGTCAGCCACCTCTTGTACACCCCCTGCTGGGGATGTGCCCCCAGCCAAGGTACGTGTCCTTGACTGGAATCGAACCCAGGACCCTTAAGTCCGCAGGCCAATGCTCTATCCACTGAGCCAAACCGGTTTCAGCTCCTCAGATTTTTTATTCACTTAATTTTTAGATTCACTTGTTGATAGATATGTATTTGTTGTCACTTTGATGTTCATAATTTTATTTTTACCTCTTTCTTCTTCCTCTTCTTAAAGAATACCCTTCAGTATTTCATCTAATACTGGTTTGGTGGTGATGAACTCCTTTAGCTTTTTCTTATCTGTAAAGCTCTTTATCTGATCTTCAATTCTAAATGATAGCTTGCTGGATAAAGTAATCTTGGTTGTAGGCTCTTGCTCTTCATCATTTTGAATATTTCTTGCCACTCCCTTTTGGCCTGCATAGTTTCTGTTGAGAAATCAGCTGACAGTCATATGGGTGCTCTCTTGTAGGTAACTGTTTCTCTCTTACTGCTTTTAATATTCGCTCTTTGTCTTTTGCTCTTGGAATTTTAATTATGATGTGTCTTGGTGTGGTCCTCTTTGGATTCTTTTTGTTTTAGTTTCTCTGCACTTCCTGGATTTGTAAGTCTATTTCACCAGGTGGGGGAAGTTTTCAGTCATTATTTCTTCAAATAGGTTTTCAGTATCTTGCTCTCTCTCTTCTTCTGGCACCCCCATAGTTCGTATGTTGGTATGCTTAAAGTTGTCCCAGAGACTCCTTGCACTATCTTCATATTTTGAATTCTTTTTTCTTTTCTGGTTGGGTGTTTTTTTTACTTCTTCATATTTCAAAAATTTTTTTTACTTCATCCTTGGGATCCCCTAGTCTGCTGTTGGATCTCTGTATATTATTCTTTATTTCAGTCAGTGTATGCTTAATTTCTAATTGGTCCTTTTTTCACATATTTGAGGGCCTCACTATATTTTTCATAGGTTTCTAGAAGATTCTTGAGTAACCTTATAACCATGGTTTTGAACTCTATATCCAGTCGTTTGCTTTTCTCCATTTCTGTCATTTGTGACCTCTTTCTTTGTCTCCGAATTTTGGCTGCTTCCCTGTGTTGATAGAGAGGCTTTGTGTGCTAAGTGTCTTATAGGGCCCAGTGGCTCAGCCTCCCCAATTACCTGAGGTGGATGTTCTTGGTGTACCCCTTTGTGGGCTGTGTGCACAGTCTTGTTGTAATTAAGCCTTGATTGTTGTTGGTATCACTGAGAGGAATTGACCTCCAGGCCAATTGGCTGTGAGGACCAGTTGTGTCTACAATGAGAGAACTTCTGTGCTGGAGACACCCTTATGGGGCAGGACTTGCTTCAGTGGGGCTTTGGTACTCACTGAGTCTGCCCCCTGAATGTGTCTCTTATGGATGTGAAGAGTTGTAATCTGGATGGTCTCACTCTGACCACTGGGTAGACTGGCTCTTGGATATCCAAGGAAGTGCAAAGTCAGCCACTGCCTGAGGCCACCAAGAAACCTGCAGATTCCTCCTCTTTGGGGTTTGGAGGTGCCCAGATGAGGCCCAGCTATAAAGCAATACAAGCTGCTGTCCAGTCTTTGGCCTTCTTTTGGAAGCTCTGGGACACTCTGACCCAGCTGCAGTTTGTTAGGTTTCAGATTGCAAAAGGCCAGGCCATTCATATGCAGAAGAAGTCTCTGTGCACAGCTGGGGTGAGGTTGTAAATTGGGTGGAGTGGGGTCTAAATGAATCATCAGGGTGGAGCAAACAGCAATGGCTGCCCGTCAGCCCTGCCCCGAAGAGGCCCCCGGTCTCTGTGTCCCAAGGCACTGTGCAGGAACAATGATTGCTGCAAGCACCTCTGAGAGAAAACCGCCCTCGTGTTCTGGCCCAATGCCAGACAGTCCAGTTTCTCTCCGTATGAGTCTGGGTGCCCAGAGTCTCAACTGGAATTGGAGTTCAGAGCAGTTGGGAGTTTGTATCTCCCTCCTGATTGAAAAAGACAACAGCATATCCAGTTGCCAGTCTCTTCCTGCACCTCCAGTATATAACCAGATCTCAAAAATCTACCTTCTACCGGACTCAATGTGCTTTTCTATTTCCTTCTAGTTATAGAATTTCCACTCAGCCAGCCTTCCTGTGGTTCTGGATGATACTCATTTTGTCTTTTAGTTATACTTTTAATGTGGTTGTGTGCGGCAGCAAGTTCAGGTGTTTACCTATGCCGCTATCTTGGTTGTCTCTCCAGGTAGCAAAATTTGATCAGTACACAAGATAGACGTGTTCAGGAGGGGTAGCTGCGTATGTTGAGGGACACAGGCTGTGGAATTCGTGCTTTTTAGCAAGATTGAAATCATGGCAGGTCCAGAAGCTGATGCCCAATTCCAGTTCACTGGTATCAAAAAATATTTCAACTCATACTCTCACAGGTAGAATGAATTGCATCATGGCAACATATGGAAGCATTTTATACTTCAAGTTAAGGTCCAAAAAACTCCAGCTGTGAAAGCAACATGAAAAGATTATAAACTATACCTCATCTGTTAATTTCCCATGCCTGAAGAACCTAATGTCAACTCCTCATGTGATACTCAATTTGTACAATAAATTATGAATCTGGAAAAAAGATAGACGTGTTCAGCGAGGGAATATATACATTACAGAAATACTTGGAATACTGAAAAACATGGGTACCTCTGAAAGGAGAGATGAGGAAGAACATGAACAAGTTGTACAAAATGTAATTAATTTGTGAGCAAGCATTCATGGTCCTTTATTAGCCACATACAGTATGACACACCTATACAATGGGACAGCATGCAGCCATTAAAAAGAATATGATGTCAGCCGAAACCGGTTTGGCTCAGTGGATAGAGCATCAGCCTGTGGACTGAAGGGTCCCAGGTTCGATTCCGGTCAGGGGCATGTGCCTTGGCTGTGGGCATATCCCCAGTGGGAGGTGTGCAAGAGGCAGCTGATCGATGTTTCTCTCTCATCGATGTTTCTAATTTTCTATCCCTCTCCCTTCCTCTGTAAAAAAAAAAAAGTCAATAAAATATATTTTAAAAGAATGTGATATAACATAAAGGTACTATCTGAAACAATTTCCACGTTTGAGTGGTATATCAAAAAAGCAATGAGCAGAACTAACACCTGTGTATGCAGTTTCTAAAGAAGAGAGGCAGACATATGTTTGTATTTACATAAACAAGCCATGGACAGATAGAAAAACACTGGCTTGGGGAGAGGGAGTGAAAAAGACTTACTTTTTGCTGTCCACTCTTTTGCCCCTTTTGTATTTCGTATCAGACGCACATATTGCCTACTCGAAAATAATTTTTAGAAATTTGAAAATAAAAGCTCTGTTCCTTTTCAAAGGTGCTCACCAGTTCATGTCAGCATCCTGGATCCCAATTTCACCTGTTTCAATCAACATGTAAACATCACCTCTCCAGCCCCTCTTCCAGACTCACTAGTATAAGCATATGCACCTCTTCCCCTGCTGCCTGCCCTCCCCAGCAATAAAAGCGATTTAAAAAGAGAATGAGCTTCTCTGGCCCATGTAACCTTTTCATCTACTTGGACTGCCTGCCTTCTGCTTTCCACATCTCTTACTGAAACTGCCTCCCAGGGGACAGCAACAATTTCTTACGCTGAGGAAGACGAAGTTTTCAAAAAGAAAACAACAGCCCAAAGTTTGGCCAAGTGCCCTCTTTCAAGCTCCCGCCTGAACTGCCGATCTCCTCTGAGCTTTACGGAGATGTTCTTGGGCAGGAAGGGCACTGTGTGTCCCCGTCCACGCAGACCCAGACTTCTTTCTCTTGTCACGTGCCTGGCTCAAGCCAGTGAGTGGGCTGCTGCGTAACTGGATCTCCAGGGCCAGCCTCCTGACCCACTGCAGTCACAAAACAGGGTTAGGCGACTGCCGCCGCCCAGGCAGGGGCTGAAGGGAAGAGAAAGCAGCCCTGAGCTGTGGCCGGGACAGTGGAAGAGCTGGGAAGCAGCCCACTGCAGAGGTGAGTGGGAACTGCTGGGGAGGGAAGCTCTTTGCCAAAGTCAAGACCAGTCCAAGTTCATCCAAAGAAAAGGCAAGCCCGCCCTAGCCGGTATGCGCAGTAGATAGAGCACCGGCCTGCAGATGGAAGGGTCCCAGGTTTGATTCCAGTCAAGGACATTTGCCCTGGTCTCAGGCTGGACCCCCCAGTAGGGGCGTGCAGGAGGCAGCCAATCAGTAAGTCTCATCATTGATGTTTCTATCTCCCTTTCCCTTCCTCTCTGAAATAAATTATATATATATATATATATATATATATATATATATTTTTTTTTTTTTTTTAAGGGAAGGAAAAGGCAAGTCCTGGCTCAGCTGAATGGAGCACTGTCCCCCCCATACACTAAAAAGGTTGCATATTCAGTTCCTGGTTAGGGCATATACCTAGGTTTCAGGTTTCATCCCTGTGGGGTCTGTAGGGGAAGCAACCAATTGATAGCAATGTTATCTCTCTCATATCAATGTTTTTCTCTCTGTGTGTTCCTCTCTCTCAAGATCAATAAAAACATATCCTCCAGTGCGAATTTTTTTTAATATAGTTTATTGATTTTTTACAGAGCAGAAGGGAGAGGGATAGAGAGTCAGAAACATCGATGAGAGAGAAACATCAATCAGCTGCCTCCTGCACGCCCTACTGGGGATGTGCCCGCAGCCAAGGTACATGCCCTTGCCGGAATCGAACCCGGGACCCTTCAGTCCGCAGTCCAACGCTCTATCCACTGAGCCAAACCGGTCTCGGTCTTCAGTAAGAATTTTTTTAAGAAAGAAAGAAAGAAAGAAAGAAAAAGGCAAAACACATTCACACGTCTGGTGTCTCCTTGTCCTCGCCACTCAAGATCTGTGTCTGAACAATGTCCCAGAATGTGTTCTTCCCTCCTTCCTTCCTTCTTTATAATTAGTGTTTAAAATGTTTGAGCTAAGATTGGTTTATAACAACATTAAACTTCAACATCTGTATATGCTGCATCGTACTCACCTCAAAAGTCAAACTTCGTCCTAACCGGTTTGGCTCAGTGGACAGAGCGTTGCCTGCGGACTGAAAGGTCTCGGGTTTGATTCCAGTCAAGGGCATGTACCTTGGTTGCGGGCACATCCCCAGTAGGTGGTGTGCAGGAGGCGGCTGATCAATGTTTCTTATCGATATTTCTGAACCTCTATCCCTCTCTCTTCCTCTATAAAATTCAATAAAATATATATATTTTATTGTCAAGCTTCCACCCATCACCATACAGTTGACCCCCTTTCCATTTTGTCCTCCCTCTACCCCCTTACCCACCATCTGTTGTCTGCCTCTGTACATTTGCTTTTTGTTTATTTTGTTATATGCTCATTTGGTTTTGTTTTTATGTCCCACATATGAGTGAAATGATACGGTGTTTGTCTTTTTCTATTTGACTTCTGTTGCTTAGTGTAATACTTTTTTAAGGATAATGCAATGTTGTCATAAATGGCAGAATTTCACTTTTTTATGGCTGAGTAATAGTATATAGACCACACTTTGCTTATCTTTAGTTGTCAATGGGCACTTCAATTATGTACGTATCTTTTACAAAATTTTTAATTTATTAATTTTAGAGAGAGAGAGGAAATAGAGAGAAAAACATTGATGTGTTGTTCCACTTACTTCACTGGTTGATTCTTGTATGTACCTGACCGGGGATCGAACTCACAACCTTGGTCTATAGAGACAACATTCTAACCAACCGAGCTACCCAGCCAGGGCTACTAGTATTTCCATGTCAAGACTACTGTAAATAATGCTGCAGTGAACATATCATTTCAAATTAGTATTTCATATTCTCCAGATAAATACACAGACAAAAAATAGGTGGGTCATATGCTAACTTGAGGATTCTTCATACTGTTTTCCATAGTGGCTGCACTAATTTGCAATCCCAGCAGCAGTGTACAAGGGTTCTCTGTTCTCTGCATCATTGCAAACATTTGTTATTCCTTGTCTTTTGATGATAGCCATTCCAACAGGCGTGAGGTTATTCTCATTGTGGTTTTGATTTACATTTCCCTAATAATTAATGATATTGAACATCTTTTCATGTGCCTGATGGCTATCTGTATGTCTTCTTTGCAAAAGTGCCTATTCAGATCCCTTGCCCATTTTTAAAAATATTTTTTATTGATTTTTTTTTTTTTTTTACAGAGAAGAAGGGAGAGGGAAAGAGAGTTAGAAACATTTATGAGAGAGAAACAATCAGCTGTTTCCTGCACCCTCCCTACTGGGAATGTGCCTGCAACCAAGGTACATGGCCTTGACTGGAAATGAACCTTGAGTCCACAGGCCTATGCTCTATCCACTGAGCCAAACCGGTTAGGGCCCCTTGCCCATTTTTTAAAATATATTTTTATTGATTTCAGAGAAGAAGGAAGAGGGAGGGAGAGAGAGATAGAAACATCAATGATGAGAGAGAATCATTGATTGGCTGCTGCCTGCACACCCTCTACTGGGGATGGAGCCCATAACCGGGAATCGAACCCAGGACCCTTCAGTCCACAAGCTGACACTCTATCCACTGAGCCAGACCAGCTGGGGCTCCTTGCCTATACATATACATACACACACATATATATATATATATATATATATATATATGTATGTATTTCTTAAACAATATATACATATTTTTAGTCTTTAAAGTATTACAAATAGTAGTACATGTTTCCTTTTTTTCTTCCCATTAACCTCCCCCCGGCCTCCCCTACCCCTCAGCACATGCCCTCACCTACCTGCTCCCCCCCTCAGTGTCTTGTATCCATTGGTTATGCTTATATGCCTGCATACAAGTCCTTCAGTTGATCTCCCACAGCCCCCGCCCCCCACCCTCCCCTGCCTTCCTACTGTTCCTTGCCCATATTTTTGACTGGGTTTTTGTTGTTCTTGTTGAGATGTTTGACTTCTTTATATATTTTGATATTAACTGCTTATCAGGTATATGATTTGCAAATATCTTTCCCCATTCGGTAAGCTGCCTTTTCATTTTGTTGAAGGTTTCCTTTGCTGTATAAATGCTTTTTAGTTTGATAGTCCCGTTTGTTTATTTTTGCTTTTGTTTCCCTTGTTATTGGAATTAAATCCACAAAAACATCAGTAAGTGATGTCCAGAAACTTAGCATCTGTTTTCTTTCATGTGTTCTATAGTTTGAGGTTTGACATTCAATGCTGTAATCCATTATTAACTCAAAATGGATTGAGTTAATTGAAAGTCTAGTTTCATTCTTCTGCATGTGACTGCCGGGACGTTTTCTTAGTGCTAATATCTGCGTCCTCTGCCTCTATGTGTGTCATCTACCTTTTCTGTAGTCTTGTTTTGGGTTTGGCTTCTAAACCATGTTTAGGAGAAGCTCCCAAGTAAGCACTCAAAAGAGGAAAATCTAACTGGAAGAGACTGGCGAAAAGCAACTGTGGTTGAATTGCTCCTCTGACCTGCAGAGTCCCCCAGGAGGGACGGGGCCGATGACAACAATCTTAAAGTTTAAAGGCCCAACCATAGCAAAGCTGTTTTGATGCACCATACTGAAATTTATCAACAATGCCTCGGTTTTAGAATTGCTGGTGGCGTGGTGGGACTTATGGCAGGCGCTACCTACCGGTCTATGCTCTTCCGAAAACACACGCAGCCGGGCAAAGTGCTTAGGAAGCCTGGCTTTTGCTAGAAGCTGTGTGGGGTCTGAACAAGTCAGTGCTGTTATCCAGGCTTAACAAAGGTGATAATGGAGGAGCTGTGGCTAGTGTGCAGGCGGGAGTGAACGACGGGCCCGGGGTTTGGGAGTTCTCTTCCAGGCCTTTGGGACTTGGCAAGCAAGACAAGATCGACAAGATGCCGCCTGTGGGCTGCCTCAGTTTCATGTGCAATTCCAACTGAATGCCTCTGGGATTTTAGTTTGGTAACACAGAAAGGTGTAACTCTGTTTGGTAACACAGAAAGGTGTAACTCAGTTTGGTAACACAGAAATGCTCTGAGCAGCAACTTCTGACCTTAGGAAGGAAAATCATTAGTACAGGGAAAGGTACTGAGATGTTCAATAGCAAGTGTTGGACGCCTTCTGAGTGCAAAGAAACAATGCTTTTTATTCATTTCTCCTTTTCATATATATATATTTTATTGATTTTTATTATTTTTATTTTACTTTATTTTAGGACAGACGGATAGAGAGTTAGAAACATCGATGAGAGAGAAACGTCCATCAGCTGCCTCCTGCACACCCCCACCCGGGGATGTGCCCACAACCAAGGTACATGCCCTTGACCTGGAATCAAACCCGGGACCCTTCAGTCCGCAGGCCGACGCTCTAGCCACTGAGCCACACTGGTCAGGACCCTTTCTCCTTTTATTTATTCAACAACCACTTCCTGAGTACGTGCTACATGCCAGGCCTGTGTTTGGTGCTGTGGCTATAGCAAACAAGACGTGGTTAAAGCTGTCCAGAAGGACTTGTTTTTGTCTCTGAGTTTGACCTTTCCCTTCATGCATTTCATCATCTTGAGTGAATATCTTTTTCCTCGCGTAGGCCGAAACCGGTTTGGCTCAGTGGATAGAGCGTCGGCCTGCGGACTGAAGGGTCCCGGGTTCGATTCCGGTCAAGGGCATGTACCGTGGCTGCGGGCACATCCCCAGCAGGGGGTGTGCAGGAGGCAGCTGATCGATGTTCCCCTCTCATAGATGTTTCTGACTTTCCATCCCTCTCCCTTCCTCTGTGAAAAATCAATAAAATAAATTTTTTTTAAAAAAAAGCCTCGCGCAGGCCCAGACCATGGTTGTAACAGCCCCTCTTCACCAGAGGCGGCGTTAAGCGGTGCAATCGCATTTCAGGCCAGTCAGCCTGGAAGCCTGAAGCCCATTGCTGGGCTTGTCCTAAGAATGCAAACAGCCTGAAGTAGTGCCAGGAGTCCCAGGCCTCTGTCAGCACCCCACCCCCACCCCCGTGTCATTTCCCTCTATTGAAACACAAATCTGTGCCATTTCAAAAACACTAGGCGAAGTGTGAGGAGCCCTGCATTTTGCCAGAAACTGTGAAGTTCGGAACCAGTCAGTTCTGCTGTGTGGGCTAGAAAGGTCATCCACAAGGTCTTTTCTCTCCCTGTTTCCTCTAAAGGCAAATAATGGTAATGATTTCACAAGATGTATACAAGAACCTTGCACATTCATAAAGATATAACAAACCTTAATACCTATGAAATGGGAACATTTAATAACCATGTGGAATATCAGGAACCTAGGATCTGAAAGAGTAAAGGATACAGACAAACAAAACTAAACTCTCTCTACTCCCCCTACCCTCGCCTCCTTCCTTCCTCTGTTCAGATCGCCGAGGTCATGGCACCAGTTGCAGCCTCACTGTGTCATTTACCTAGATCGGGGGATTCTGCAGTAAGAAGCTTGCACCGTCAGAATCATCTGCTTTTGAAAGAATCACACTAAAAAGTACCTAATTTGGATAATCTCACAATACATATCAAATTCCCTTTAAGGGAGAATCCATTCCTTGTTATAAAGTATCAGAATACTTATTTTTTAGTGCATTGCATTTCTTTCTCTTCCCTGAATGAATTCTCATTATAAATTCTATTTCATAATCTCCTCTGCTATACTTTATCACTTGGAAAATCAGAGTTACGTGTATAGTGTTCCTTTACTAAACAGGGCACAAGGCACATCTTTATCCTTGTATCTCCTGTGCCTAGCATTGTATCTGGCACACAGGAATGATTCTTAAAAGGATGATTAATATTTTAGAGAAACATGTTCTATTTTCCCTTTGGTATTAAAGACACACAGTATCGAATACACTATTCATGGCTAATAGGGGCTGATCCCATTCCTTTGTGTCCCTTTAAAATCCTGATGCCTACCCCACATTCACTCACATCAGCACTTTCTATACTTTGTGCAGACTCCGTTGGTATAATGAGCACCGAATTCTAAATAACTGTGTGATTTGAAGTTGAATGCGGAATATTTCTAGGCCTCCTTTTCTTCAGATGAAAATGGGGGCGGCATTCGAACAGATGAGCTTAAGAAAACTTCTAGTTCTTAGATGAGAGAATCTGAAAGAATTTTAAAAGTAGAGGAAAAGGCAGAGTGAGGAAACAATAAAAATGTGATTATGGTACCTTAACACATTAAATATTTAATAATTGGCCCTAGCTGGTTTGGTTCAGTGGATACAGCGTTGGTCTGAGGACTGAAGGGTCCCTCCCGGGTTCGATTCCAGTCAAGGGCACATGCCCGGGTTGCAAGCTCTGTCCCCAGCGAGTACATCATTGATGTTTCTATCTCTCTTTCTCTCCCTCTCCCTTCCTCTGTGAAATCAGTAAAATATTAAAATAATAATAATATTAATTATTGTTGATTTTATTTTCCAAAGTTTCTAACTTGAGCACTGCCATCGGCCAACAATATTAAGGAACTTCTCTGCCCTCTGTGAGGTCTTCCCTAGAACCTTCTGACTGACTCTGTTCACTTAAAACTGAAAATATGTCTGCAGGCAGGTGGGGAGGTGCGGAAAAGGAGCTGCTTCGGCATAAAACATTCAGAACGATAGGACTGAGTAGCTCAGAAGAGTCCCTGGCTTTGCCAAAGAGCAAATGTCAGGTTAGGAAACACTCTGGCTGGCTTCTGGTGGTGTCAGATAGCAGGAGATAATCCCCGTGACTCCAGCAGCCAAGTGGGACTTTCACCGTCAGAAGATAAACAGTCACTTTCCCTTTGGCCAGAAGGTTTGCCCTGAGCAGAGGGTTCCAAGGTCAAATTGATATCTTAGCCCCTAATCATGGACATGAAGATCATCCACACCCTGCTTGGTCACATCACCCAGAGCTGCTGCCACCTCCCCCCAGGGTCTTCCTTCCTTCCTTCCTTCCTTCCTTCCTTCCTTCCTTCCTTCCTTCCTTCCTTCCTTCCTTCCTTCCTTTCTTTCTTTCTTTCTTTCTTTTAAATAAAGGCTGAAGTTCTTTGTGTCTTTTAAAAAAAATACATTTTACTGATTTTTTACAAGGAGGAAGGGAGAGAGAGAGTTAGAAACATTGATGAGAGAGAAACATCGATCAGCTGCCTCCTGCACACCCCCTACTGGAGATGTACCCACAACCAAGATATGTGCCCTAGACCGGAATTGAACCTGGGACCTCTCAGTCCGCAGGCCGATGCTCTATCCACTGAGCCAAACCGGTTTTGGCTCCCCCGTGATCTTAGTGTACTTGCATCATTCTAGTCTCTCTTAGGTTTTGTTCTTAATTTTAATATGTGGTCCTGTTTATTTACACTTAATCCTTAGCTTCCATTTCAAAAGAATTTGTGATAGCTTACAATAAAAGATATATATACATATATATACACATATATATACTGTTTGAGTGTGTATACAGTATATACACATACTGTATGTATCTGTATATACATATACAGATACAAATAAATAAAAACTGATTGGAAACCATCAGGCACTCAATGACTACCTTTCATATTGCTTTGAGGGGGGTGGGAACGGGTTGGGCTCTGTAGAGAACTTTACTGCTAATACATTGCTTTCAGATAACTTTAAATTGTTAACAAAAAGAAGGCGGAGGGGGTAGGGGGAGGAGAAGGGGAAGGAATAGAAGGAAGAAAACTATTGCATTGGCTCTTAATCATCATCGTTACCTTCCACAATCCAATGAAAGCCGTGGATCCTTCCACCCTGAAAAAATGAACACAGAAAAACTGTCATACAATTTCAAGGGGGACAAAGCCTTCTCAACGGCCTTCAGGAACTGAAATTAACCTTGACTTAGAGTAAAGGGAGCACAAATTACTGTACAACTCTGCAGTAAAACGTTTCCTATGAATGGCCACTAAAGTCACTTAAAAATGTTTAAATGTTTCCGTAATTTTCTGAGCAGGTAAAATATACTCATGGCACAGAATTCAAAACAGAAAAAAGGCACATGGTAAAAAGATGGCCTTGCTTCTGCCCCCTCAGCTGCCCAGTTTGCTCCCCAGAAGCCACCATTGTCACCTGTCTCACAGATACTCTTCCAGTGCTAGTCAATGGTACGTGTATTATTTTATGCAGACACAAACAGCATACAAATACACTCATGCACGGCTGCATATGTTCCACACATTGCTTTTTTTCACTTTATATTTCTGAAGAGTACACACAAAACTGCCTTATTTCCTCCATGGCTGCAGAATGCATCATTACTGGATGTGCTCCAATTTATTTAACCAATCCTCTCTTGATGGAATTTAAGTTGTTTCCAATCTCTAGCCATGAAAAACAATTTCACGATGAACATCCTTGCACATACATCATCATTTTTTATATAATCTATAATAATAGAAGCATAATATGCTAATTAGACCAGATGTCCTTCCCAACGTCCTTCTGGACAAAGCCGCGGCTATGAGGAAAGCCTGGGTCCCGGCTGCCAGAGGGAAGCTGGTGCTGGCAGGGGGAGTGGGGGAGGGGGGAAGGAGGGGAGAAGGCCTACTCTTATACGAATCTTGTGCATTGGGCCTCTAGATTATATAAGTAGAAAAAAATCTGAAGAAGTATAATTGAGCATTAAATTTAACTCTGAGCTGTCCGACAGCTAAAGCAAAACGGGCGATGGTGAGTTCTGGCCAGGTGGCTCAGTTGGTTAGTGTCGTCCCATACGCCAAGGTTGGGGGTTTGATCCAATGTCAGGGCACATACAAGAAGCAACCAATGAATGCATAAATAAGCAGAACAGCAAATCAATGTTCCTCTCTTTCCCTCATAAAAAAAAAGGGGGGGGGTGTTGCTGGAGGATTGCCTATTTCTTTTTAGCATTCCACAAGAAAGCATACCACTTCTTCCAGAGAAAAAAACTTATGTGCACTAATTTTTTTGGGGGGGTGTGGGGGACTAAATAATGGAGTAAGGAATATCTTCAATTGCAGTTTTTATATTCAATGGCAGATTCTACATCCGTCTTGCTTTAAAAAGAAAAAAGGTATGGTTTAACTGAAACCCAGCTTTCCTTGGATAAGTTGAAACCCAGCCTGGGAGGGAAAGGTTCAGTGTTGAGGTTTGAAACCATGTTTCCCAGAGCACAGAGAAAGCCTGCCCCTGGTCCTTTTTTAAAGATTTCCGAGGTGTGCCAGATCTCCTGCCCTGCTCCGTATTTCTCAGCTCCAGCCCAGACCTCTAGCCCAGGGCTTTCCACATGGACGTTGGCTCCAGGGCTCCTCACACAGAGTAAATTCTCCATAAATAATCGCAGAAAGATTAGAGGAGCTTCTAAAAGATCAAAGGTCATGTCTTAGTTGTTCTACAAGCTCTTAGCAAACATAATGGTGATAAGACACTGGGAAAAGGCTAGAAATGAGACTCACTTGTAAATGAAGTTCTTGGGGCTATGCATGGCTTGCTGCCTCGGGCCAGTGGGGTGGGTGGGAGAAGGGCTGAGGACCCGTCATAAACCCACCATCACTGATTCTGGAACTGCATGCCTGAGCCAGAGCCAGTGAGATGCGGTGAGACTGTGGAACCTTGGGAGGGAGACTCCCACGCTTGCAGCTGGGCAGGAGGCTGAGAGGGCGGCTGTATTGCTACTAGGAGGGGAGAGAGTCCATCTGTGAATGGGGCCGAAGAGGAGAAGAGAGCTTAGAGGGGAGAGAAACCACTGCCTGGAGATGGTGGAGCCCCTGGCTCCGGCTCCGGCCAACGTTATTACTGCGGGATCGGGTCAGTATGCTTCCTCTTTAACGGAGCCCTTCTGAGTTACCTTTCTGGTCACAACAATTGAAAGAGGACAGTCTGATTCAAGAAAGAGCCCCGGAAGCTTAAGACAGACAGACAGACAGACAGACAGACAGACAATCTCCTCAGCTTCTTTCCCAGACAGGATGCTTACCTCAACAGGACCGTTCCCACTCCGAGCAAGCCCTGAGGAGGGAAACCCACACGGGTGTGACCGTTCTGCCCGCAAATGGCTCGCAGACGTTTATTCTCCGTCTTTCCCAACTTGGTGTCTCCTTTAATATTTACTAACTTATCATGAAGACACGTGACAGGCTTATCCCACAGGTGCCTAGTGCTGCCTTCCTCATCCTCGTGATCTGTGCGCGGGGGGACTCCCGGATGGAAAGCGATCTGCCTCACGCATCGCAGAGTCCTGTCACTGCGCGAAGGGTGGCTTGTCTGAACGCGGCCTTGTCCCCCGGGACGATGTGGGCCGGACTCAGGATCGGGCCAACCAGAAATGCTCTGGACAGGGAAGGTGGAGAAAATCGTTATTCAGAGGAGAATTCTTTGACCCAGCCATTAGGGTCCAGTGGTTGAGTGTCAACCTATGAACCAGAGGAAGAGACAGAGCGAAACCTCAATGATGAGAAAGGATCATTGACCGGCTGCCTCCTGCGTGCCCCATACTGGGAATCGAGCCTGCAACCAGGGCATGCGCCCTGACCAGGAATTGAACTGGCGACCTCTTGGTGCCCAGGACAACGCCCACCCGAGCCACACTGGCCAGGGTTCTCCCGTTGGTTTTCATGAGCACCCACAGGGAGGCAGAGCTCCACAACTACCAGCCACAGCAGGTGCCCTGCTGTCTTCCAGGCCAGAGAGAGCTGGATGAAGGGGCAAAAGCAGGCCCAGGTGCGGCTGGGTTGGGGTGGGGGGCTCAGGCGGGAGTTGGACCCACATTAGCCAAACATTCAGGTGCCTTTTCTTAAATCAGATGCTATCTCCCTGGCTGGGTATCAATGTCCCAGCACTTCTCCCTGACAGGCTTTTCCTCTGAGCTGCCTGCATCCCTCCTGCCATGATGTGTTCCCAGTGGAGACGGAGAGAGCCGGCCTGGCACCGCCTCTGCTGTCCTAACTTTATAAGTCACCTTTCTTCCTTCCTTCCCTCCCTCCTTCCTTCTCTCCTCCCTCCCTCCTTCCTTCTCTCCTCCCTCCCTCCCTCCCTCCCTCCTTCCTCTCTCCTTCCCTCCTTCCTTTCCTCCCTCCCTCCCTTCCTTCCTCCCTTCCCTCCTTCCTTCCTTCCCTCCCTTCTTCCCTCCCTTCTTCCTTCCTTCCTTCCTTCCTTCTTCCTTCCTTCCTTCTTCCTTCCACCTAAGTGACATAAGAAATGTGGATCAAGGGAAGCAGTTTCCTGACGTTGTAGCTAGTGAACATGCATCTAGGATAATAACACCAGGTGCCATCATCAAACACAGAAGAACAAAATGTCCTTAGAGATATGGGAAGCAGGACCCCGATCTCGGTTTTGCCATCTGTAAACTCTGAGAGGTCCCCTAGTCTCCTTTGACGAGGTTCCTTCATCCTGGTCACATGGTGGGACCAGGTGATCTCTCATGCACCTCTTCACCCACGTGAGGCCCTGACCAGGTGGCTCAGTCGTTGGGATTGTCTTCCGGTACACCAAAAGGTGGTGGGTTCGATCCCCGGTCAGGGTGCAGATGGATGTTTCTCTCTCACATCTCTCCTAGCAGAGATCATGAGTAAAAGACACTGGTGTTATTCCCATTTTACAGCTAAGAAAACCAAGGCTCAGAGAGGACAACTTGACCAAGGTCTCAAGAACTAGTAATGATAGCTACAACTGAGATGTGACCTTGAGAAAAGTATAAGATTTCAGGCTCACTGTCTGAACGATTTCTGTATATAAATATACCTACTGTTGAACAGCTTACAGAATGCTTCAATGTTATTCAGTGTGACACACCCGCCCGTGTGTGGTAGCTGACCTCACAGAGGTTAAGGAAGCTGTCCAAGTGCGTCAGACAAGCCCTGGCTTCGCCCCGGCTCCTGGGCCATAGGTCATTGGCCGATGAGGACAGAGGTGTCCTCTGGATGAGAGAGTCGTACTGAGGCAGAGAGTGAAGCTACTCAAAAAAGAAGGATTTGTCAAAGCCTGTTCCAGGCAAAGCCCCATTGGCAACCCCCCGATTCATATTACTGGTACCCAGAGCAACCTTGTAAAAACATTTTTTTTTTAACTTAATGATTTGAGAAACATCAGTTTGTTGTTCTGCTTATTTATGCATTGATTGTTTAATTCTTCTGAGATCGGGCACATTCAGGGTGGTATGGCCGTAGGCTATTGTTTAAATCTTGTATGTGCCCTGGCTGGGGATCCAACCCACAACGTTGGCATACTGGGACAGTGCTCTAACCAACTGAGTTACCTGGCCAGGGCCAGAGCAAATTTTTAAAATGCCCCAGGTGGACCAAACCGGTTTGGCTCAGTGGATAGAGCGTCGGCCTGCAGACTGAAAGGTTCCAAGTTCGATTCCAGTCAAGGGCATGTACCTTGGCTACGGGCACATCCTCAGTAGGGGTTGTGCAAGAGGCAGCTGATCGATGTTTCTCTCTCATCGATGTTTCTGACTTTCTATCCTTCTCCCTTCCTCTCTGTAGAAAATCAATAAAATATATATTTTTTAAAATCACCGCTAGCCATGACTTTCCCATTCCCTACTTCCTTGGCCGCACGCAATGACATCCAGACTCACCTGTGTTTCCTTCTTGCAGATGAAGGGGGAAGCTGGACCTCAGCACCATGAGAAGCCGAAGCAGGTAAATGCCAGTGCCCACCACACTGGTGAGAAAGCAGCCAGTGGCCCCTTTCCACCCTGCACTTGCTCATAGCTGACATCTCCCGAGGTTTAGGGGGAACTGACACATTGGCAATGAGCTCATTTCAGTAGCTGAGCCAAGAGCAAGCACGTGACTCCAAGCTTCCTTATAAGTGAGGCCCCTTTGGCTGCCTGGGGGAACCGCCAGCCCCATAGCTACCCTCCCATTGTCTCTTGGCCCTTAGAATGTCCCATGTCCCAGGCCTTTGCAACCGCCCTCTCCAGAACTGCTCTGGGGACAAGAGAGGCCCACTGGGGACTGGGAACAGGAACTGGGAACCGCTGCTGACACCGCTAACTTCAGCGCGGCATGCTTCTGTTTATAGTCCCTCCACTGGGGCTGCTGGAGAGAGAAACCACCACAACCCCTGGAAAAAATACCTAATCCTGGGAGTGAAATTGAGGCTTTCAATTTGACTTAGCTTGATTTGGTTAAACTCAAATGAAAAGTTCCCAGTGAGTCTGGAAAAGTTCATGAGAAGGGTCTTCTGCGTCCTAGAAATCAAATCACTGCAAAAGCCCAAGGCAGCGGGTCTGAGGAGCTCGGGGTGACCTTCAATGAACACCTTCGTAAAAGGACAGGTCCCTCTGGTCCTGTGGGAGAGGAGGGAGCTCGAGGAAAGCTCACTTCTGGAGCTCAAGGTCCTGATGAGCACTAGCCTTTAACTTCACTGGCCCTGGACAATGACCTGTTTTGTTTGCTTGTTTGTTTTTTGATCTTTTGATCACAGGTGGGATGAGTAAGCAGAGAAGAAATGATTCAGTGCAGACTCAGGTTGCTCTGAATGGATCAATCAATCAAAACAATCTGCTCTTTTAGATCCAAAAGTTCTGGATGAAAACAAGTGTCCTATTCGACCCTCCCTTCCCCACAACACCCCCCTGACCCTTCATGGGGAGCCCAGCTCACACAGTGCAGATGAGCCCAGGCACATGGGGACCAGCTCCTCAGTTCTCCCCAGGAAGACTCTGAGTGGACTCTGGCTTAGAAGCACGGGGTGTGTGGATGTCCGCAATCCTGTCCACGGGACAGAAACTGCCTCTCCTGCGCCAGTGCTCTTCCTCTCCAATCTGGGGCCTTGTGTGCACAGCAGGCTTGTGCATGCCGCGTTAGGCTCTTGGGGGACACGGAAGCACCTCCAGTGACTGCCAGTGGCCTGCTCTTTGCCCCTAGACCTGCCCATTGTCCTGTCCAGCTGGCAGCCTTGGCTGGTCTTGCAGGAAGGATGAGAGGTTATTAAAAGTCAGAACATATGTTCACTTACTCTTTTCTACAAGGGCAAGCGGTGACACGGATGGGAAAATAGGCCCAAGCACAGTGAAGTCCCGGGTGTCCTCACTAAGGACTTGCAGGGCCTTCTGTGATGGCTGTCCTGGCCTTGGGATTGGCTGGCTGGGGAGTGTAGAAAAACCTGGAGGCCCAGGCTCCACCCTGGAAGCTCTTATGTAATTGGGTTGGGAGGGGCCTGGAATTGTTAAAGGGCTCCCAGGTGACCCAATGCCTACACAATGGGTATCTGTACCTCGAGAGGATTGGCGACAAAAGCCCACAGCTGTTGGGAGGCTCGCCTGCCTCTCTCTGGGTGACAGAATCGCCTGCCAGTTTCTCTGGAGTCAGGTTGGTTCCCTCTCCGCCTTCTCCACAACCTTAAGCTCTGATTTTCATAAACACGTCCAGGGTTCTCGATAAGGATGAGCCTCCCTAGGAACTGGGTAAAGGTCAGCGGTGCTGGTGTGGTTAAGATCCTGATCACTCGTCACTCCTGCCAGCTTCAGCTGGTGCCTGACTCTGTCTTGTCCTCCCCAGGAGGGACACATCTGGGGCTCCATGAGGAGGACCGCCTTCATCCTGGGCTCCGGCCTTCTCCTGCTGGTGGCCTTCTGGAATTCAGTCACCTGGTGAGTCTGTTGGAACTGAGGGCAGATGGTGGGGCTCTGGGGTCCACCAGACTTCACCCAGGAACCTGATTTTCCCCCAAGGCATCTTCAGAGATTTTGGGGTGCTTCTGGCCACTTCTGGCAAGCTCAGTGGGAGAAGCTGCTGCTCACATTCGAAGGGAAGGAGTGGATCCTCTTCGTGACAGGTGAGCTTCCCAGACCACGGGCACCGAGAGCTTGAGTTCACGACTCTAGTTGCTTTTCTGATGGTCTTGTTCTTATTTTGGGACTTCAGAGCTCATTATTACAAGGAATAAGGACTTGATGTTTAAGTCAGTGGTAACCCCCAAGAGAGCTCAACTTGCAGGGCATCTGGAATGAATGTCCCCAGATATCTAACAAAAGAACTTGAGAAATGGAGACCTCCATCTCCCCCAAAATAGAAAAAATAAAGAGTGTGACAATGAAGGCATGCTTTTAGATGTCAGACAGCTTCTCAATGTCCTGTGAGGACATGTCCTTGGTGCCATCTAGTTTGGGGCTGGACAGCAAGCGTCACTCAAATATTTACTGACAATGTGAATGACTCAAAACAAGCCTGAGAAAACATCGTGGAAGAAAAAGCCATGCCAGTGATTTACAGCAGCATTATCTACAACAGTGAATGTCTCGTCCATTCAAATAAGACTTATTAACGTTCCTCTGTGCCAAATGTCTGGGGAAGATGTAAAGATATTTAAGATAAAGTGTTGCTCTACCCCATCAAAAACCTCCGTCACAGCCTAGAAGGGGAGATAAAAAATGTCAGTTGGCACAAAGCAAAAGTACAAATAAAACGTCCCTTGTTGCCAAAACTGATTTAACTCAGTGGATAAAGCATTGGCCTGTGGACTGAAAGGTCCCAGGTTTGATTCTGGTCAAGGGCATGTACCTTGGCTGTGGTACATCCCCAGTAGGGGATATGCAAGAGGCAGCTGATCGATGTTTCTGACTTTCTATCCCTCATCCTTCCTCTCTATAAAAAAATCAATAAAATATATATATTTTTAAATGTCCCTTGTTTTCAGCTGTGAGGATAACTCTGAAAATGGGCTGAATGTTAAATATGACTGACTGGTTTAAAGGGATTCCCCCCCCCCCCCGCCCCAAGGGATCTTAAACAGTCATTGAAAAGAACAGTGTGGATTGCAAATGTCTGTAGGGAAAATGGTGGGAAAACATTTCACATATTTCTGTTAAAATGACGAGAACGCAGCTATCACCTTAACCAGACAGAAAATACTTGCAATTGTAAACATTAGAGCTAAGAAAGTTCAAGATCATCTCTTGTGTTTTTATTATGTACTAGGGGCCCGGTGCATGAAATTCATGCACTGGGGAGGTCCCCACAGCCCAGCCTGCCATGTCTTACTAACGGCTTAGGCCTGCTCCCCATTATGTAGGCAAGGGACTGTCTACTCTCTGGCTGGGTCACCGTCAAGTGTGTGGTCAGTCAATGCACATGCCATGAGAACTTGAAGTTGCCCTGATTGTCCCCTCTGCTTTTCAACCTTAGGTGCCACCTACCTGCCTGCTCTGTCATTCTGGGCCATCAATGGGTTCCTACTGGTGGTTGACACAACCGGGAAACCCAACTTCATCTCCCGCTACCGGATTCAGGCTGGCAAGAATGACCCGGTAAGAGTTGCCACAGCTCTGCCCTGTCACAGCCCAGAAAGCAGGGGCTAAAGCCATGCTCTCAAAATCCGCTGGCCCAGGAGAGACAGTGGCCAGGGTGAGCCAAGTGAAGGTATATGAGGCTCCCCCAAGTTATAAGGTTAAAGAGAGGAAATAGTTTGGTCCAACTCTCAGAGCCAGCCAGTCAAAGCTACTGGTCTGGTCCTCTGATCCCACCCCCAGCTCTCCCTGCCTGGGTGCCCCCACACAGCTGGGGTTGGCATTTTAGGAGTAGCAGTGATCAGCTCAGCCTGGCACTGGGCAGAGTCCTGAAGATGCAGGCAGCTCCCCCCTCAGCCACAGGTGCAGGGACAGCAGTGGCTGGTTGTCGGGACACGGTGAGAGCTGTCATCAGTGAAGACACCTGTGGAAACAATGGCTGACCCATTTGTGCTGGATGGAGAGTGTGGATTCTGAATGTGTGGGTGGTGATTGTTTTTCAAGCAGGTCCTCCTGCCCAGTTATTCAGTCAACCCACAGCGCTTAGTTTGTTCATGGTCAACGCACATCCACGCACACAGCACCAAGGCGAGCCCCACGGCTCCCTGAGCCCAGCTGGCCTGCTTGACGCCTTGACAACCTCCAGGAGCCTTTTCTTACCCAACAAGGAAGCAGGTGATTCTCCACCCAGCCACGCCCTGGCTTCTTTCCCAGAGAAGACAAGCATCTTCTGAACGATCTGCCCAGGAACCCGGGTGAATCACCTCAGCTCCCAGGTGTTCTGCCCAGCCCTGCGCGCAGAGGGCACAATGGCTGCAAACAGCGCCCCAGACCCAGGCTTTCAGAAAGCCCTTCTGGAACCAGAGCGGTTGGCCGGGCCCACAGTCCCCTTCACCTGGGGCCAGAGCAGCCGGCAGCCAGGGGGCTTCCACCAGGGCTGGCTCGGCAGCATGGGCTGGAGCCTCCCTGTCAGTGCCAGCGCTTGGCCCCCGAGAGCCCTTCCTCCTTCAGATCAGGGGTCTCCTCACCCGCACGGTTGACTAGACGCTTACACCTTCCGGCCACCCACTGTCATGACCTTCAAGGTCCAGATGAGAAAGCAGAGGCTTCGAGACATGACATGCGCAGAACCATGATCCACACTCAAGCCTTCTGACACCAAGGCTCACGCTGCTGACCACAGACAGCATCAGCTCTCAAGAATATCACCCAACCTGGCAACACTTCAGGCGACAGGGATGGCAGGCCCCCCCCCGGGAAGGTGTCGCAGTTAGCAGAAGCTGAGGTTCAGAAAGGAGCAGCGACTAAGTCCAGGTCAGACTGTTCCCAGGAAACAGGGCCCGGCTCCTCTTCCCTGACTCCAGTCCCGTCCTCGGGGAGACCCAAACGTGAGAAGGAAGCCCCCGAGGCCGTGTAGTCTTTGGCCGATTCCAGACAGTCCTGATCCCTCACTTATAAAACCAGAAACAGACCAAGTGACACCTGAATGCTGCAGGTATTCATGAAATCCGGCCTGGTGTTTCCTCTCCCACTTGCCTGGATAGAGTTCCCACCTCTGCTCTTTCCTCTAATGCCCGCACCGCCGCCTCTGATTTTCTGGAACAGGATGGCCTTGCCTCCTCCTCACTAAGCGGAGGAGCTCCCGCGGTCTTCCAGCACCTGCTCTCCTTCCCACTGCTCCGGTCACAGCCAGCCTTCCAGGGGCGGTGAGCCACAGGCAGCACCTCCTGCTGACTTACTCCAGAAAACTGTCCCCTTCTCCCTCCTCTTTCTTTTTCTTTTTTAAAAAGATATTTTATGGATTTTTGACAGAGAGGGAGAAGGATAGAAAGCCAGAAACATTGATGAGAGAGAAACATCTATCAGCTGCCTCTTGCACACCCCCAACTGGGGATGTGTCCGCAACCAAGGTACATGCCCCTAACTAGAATCGAACCCAGGACCCTTCAGTCCGTAGGCTGATGCTCTATCCACTGAGCCAAACTGGTTTCAGCTCTCCCTCCTTTTTCAAAAAAAAATTTTTTTTTAATTGATTTATAGGGGGCGAGAGGAGCATCGATTTGCTGTTCCACTTATCTCTACGTTGCTTCTTGTGTGTGTCCTGACCAGAGACTGAAACCACAACTTTGGAGTATCGGGAGGACACTCTTACAACTGAGCGACCCAGCCAGGGCTCAATGTATCTTTAGTTTCCTTACTTTCCTAGATTACTCCTCTCTGGATTGTATCAACATGCTGTAATTTTCCCCCTCTTAACTCTAAACCAGCCCCGGCAGGGTGGGGCAGGTGGTTGGAGCATCCTCCCGTACACCAAAAGGTCGCGGGTTCGATTCCTAATCAGGGCACATCCCCAGATGCTGGTTTGATCTTCGGTCGGGGTGCATTTGAGAGGCAACCCATTGATGTTTCTCTCTCTCTCTTCCTCTCTAAAATCAACAAAAATATATCCTTGGGTGAGGATTTAAAAATAACAAAAAACGACCCACAAACCACACAGAAACCCTTGACCTCGTTCCTACACTCACTACCACGCATATGCTTGGCTCTCCTTCGCAGCAAAAGTCTTTGTTTGCAGTTTCCACTTCTTCTCTGTCCACTCTTTCCCTCCCCCCCCCAACATTCTGTAATCATGAACACTTGAAGACAGATATACAAAAGTAGTACAATAATCACTTGTTTACATATCACCTGGGTTCACCACTTTTAAACATTTTACATTTGCTTCTTCAATATATCAGTGTAAATACCTGTGCCTCTATAATTTTTTCTTAAGCATTTGAAGAAGTTCCAGACATCGTAACATTTCACCCTGAGTCCTCAGGCTGCGTCTCCTAAAATAAGCACAGATCATCATCTCCTGATGGTGTAGCACCTGGAAAAGCTGCAGGAAGGGGAAGGCTAAAGTCCAGGGACCACCACGAACCCCTGTGAGCCACAGGCAGCAGCACCTACAGCTGGCCGAGGGGCCCTGGGAGGAATCCCCCCGACCAATGCTAAACCTAAACCAGCTCGTCAGACCCCAGGAAGTGGCCCGTGGTCAGGGGGCTGTTCCTGGGACCCCCAGTGCTCTGAGGAAGGGAATGGTGGGGGCGCAGGTTCAGGCAGAGACCGAAGGCTGCGGGCAGAGGCACTGCCAGAGGGTTCCACCGGGCGCTGGGCAGCCGTCAGGGGCTGCCAGCTACCGCCGGACCTTACTCCAAGCACCCACCTCGGAATGAGGGCTTCCTGAGAGCAGGTCACAGTGGAGCTTTTCTAGAAGGAGACCTACATCTCACACTGGCCCACCTCCCTCTTTCCTTCCCTGGGCAGGTGGACCCCGTGAAACTGCGCCAGTCTGTGCGCACTGTGCTGCTCAACCAGTTCCTCATCTCCTTGCCCATCGTGGTCTTCCTCTACCCCACCCTCAAGTTGTGGAGAGACCCCTGCCGCCGAGAGCTGCCCACCTTCCACTGGTTCCTCCTGGAGCTGGCCGTCTTCACGCTGATCGAGGAGATCATGTTCTACTACTCACACCGGTGAGCGGCCCCGGGCAGGGCTGGCACCTCTCCACCTGCCTCCAAAGCCTCCCAGCAGTTAACGGGGAGACGTGTTCCACAGCCGACAACCCGGAACGTCCAGAAAGGAAAGCCTCTCCATTCCTGGGCGTTTCCCATTCCCTTCCTTAGTGAATCCTTTCTGGGCATCACCCCCATTTCACAGCTGATACGCTGAGGTGGACAGACAGAGGCAAAGTAACCCGCTCCCGAGCTGTGAGCGTAAGAGGTGGGGTTAGAACTCTTGCTCCGCAGATGTCATCCCTGGGGCCTACCCCTCAGTTTCTCTTGATCTGTGGGAAAGCGGGGAAGGGAGATTGGCAGATTATGGACTATTAACTTTATTCCAGGCTCCTTCACCACCCAATATTCTACAAGAAAATCCATAAGAAACACCACGAGTGGACAGCTCCCATTGGCGTGATCTCGCTCTATGCCCACCCCGTCGAGCATGTGGTGAGTAGAGAAGTGAGGGTGCAGGCCCGTCGCCTTCCCTAGGTCTCCTGCAGAGAACCAGACCACGCTGGCCCCTCCCGCTCCCCATTCATTAAATAACTAGCACTATTGTCCACCTAGCATATGCCCATCGTAAGTTACCTCATTTCATCTTCCCGAGAACCCCTTTAATCTGAATTTTACTAATGAAGAAGTTGAAGCTCAAACCATTAATAACTTATCCCAAGATACAAAGGTGAGCGACTCCAGCAAACCAGGGTCTCGAAACTTTCAGATTCTCCAGACCTGAGTCAAGGAAGCCTTCCTGGTACCACCCTGGGGCAAAGGGGACACCCAACTAGGTCCCCTCCATCTCCCTGGGGCCCACCTTCCAACAGCCCTTCCCTTGCAGGTCTCCAACATGCTGCCGGCGATGGTGGGGCCGATAGTCATGGGCTCCCACTTGTCCTCCATCATGGTGTGGTTTTCCTTGAGTCTTATCGTCACCACCATCTCTCACTGTGGCTACCACCTACCCTTCCTGCCTTCACCGGAATTCCACGACTATCACCACCTCAAGTAAGCATCCCTTGCCCACTGAGGGTAACCTCCACCTTTACTTCTGCTAGCCGACACGGGTGTCTTCGTTTACATGTGGCACTAGTGGAGGCAGAGGTCTGGAGGTGGGGAGAAGGACCAGGCTGGACCCCAGGCCACCTTGCTCGTACCTTCTTTCTGATACTTGACCTTCCAGCAACTGGGGTTTTAACCTTTATCTAGGTGCTGGACCCTCTGAGTAAGCAATATAAGCTGGGGCACTGCCAGAAAAATGCATAAGTACATAACCCTGCATGCAGTTCAAGGGGGCTTGTGTACTGGAAGCTTCTAGGCTTTCTCCAGTGTGGCCTGGGGGCCTCTGCACAGAATCACTCGAGACGTGCTTCACAAATGCAGGCTCTGGATTCCCATGCTAAATATGCTGAATCAAAGTGTCTGGAGGGAGGGAGGAGCAGGGCTTGGAAATCTGCATTTTAAAGGGTGTTCCAGGGGGTTCTGATTCAGCCACAGGTTCTGACTTGTGTGCATAGCGACCACAGTAAGAGCTTTTCAAAGGAAGCTCACAGATTTCCAGTCTGGGGTGGCCCTAGGCAAGTGGGCCCCACCTCCCCTGGGTTTTCTGATGCAGGCGGTCAGCATGGAGGGGAGAAGAGAGGGGTGGGAGGAGGAGGGCTTAGAAATGTAGGAGAGGCTGGCACAATGAGGTCAGCACACAGGCCTCCAGCATCCTTTTCTCTCCTCCAGGTTCAACCAGTGCTATGGGGTGCTGGGGGTGCTGGACCATCTGCACGGGACAGACACGGTGTTCAAGCAGACCAAGGCCTATGAGAGACACACCCTGCTGTTAGGCTTCACCCCACTCTCTGAGAGCATCCCCGACCCCCCAAAGATGGAGTAAGAAAGGGCCTGAGTGCCATCCTGGCTGTCCCCTCAGCAGCAGACTGCTAAGGTAGTCTGAGGCCTCCTGACCACACCTAGGAACTTGCTTCTTCAGCCCTGCACTAAAGAGAGCACCTCGAGGGCAGGGGAAGGCCGGCTTCCAGGAAATGCAGGGCCAAGGACAGGGTCAAGGCTCCCCTGCCTGCCCCTACTGTCCCTCCAGGGGACCAGGAGTTAGCTTAAGGAAGAGGAAGAAACAACTCCCCACGATGACAAGTCCCCACCGTCCCCTGCTGTGACAGGAAAGTGGGATCCAGATGACTGTAGACAAGATGTAGTCAATGACAGGTGGCAGCCACACTGGAGGCTGTGTAGCTCCAGAGCCCCTTCTGCAGCCAGGGGCTGAGGGAGCAGAAGAGAGCACTTTACCCCTTTCCTGTCCCCAAAACTTCTCCGTACCCGACTCAGGCCAGAGCCAGACAGCCTGGCAACAGTGGTAGGGGTCAAGTCCCCACTGCCCCTCCCAAACAGAGTGTGACAATGGCCCCTTTTACCTCTGATCCATTGCAAACATCAGCCCTCCCTGAAAACAAAAATAACAACCAAGCTTCTCCCTGGATTATAGCAGACACCACAGGTGCAGACCAAACACCAGTATCTTCAGCCAAACCTGGGAACCAAAGGCCAAGCCCTGTGGACCTGCTGAACTGGGGGCCTTTAATCCAGAAGGAAGGGTCAAAGTGTGGGGACACTTGACTGAAGCGTCTAATTAGACTCTCTGAAGCAGGGCCAGAGGCGAGAACCCTCTCTCCAATGAGAAGGCACGAAAAACGTGGCTGACCAAAGGGCAAAATCCTCATTCCCCCCCAAAAAAGATTACTCAGTTGCTTTAGCAATGATGCCTTTCAAATGCAATCTTACCAGGAAGCTTATCTGAAACAAAACCACAGAGCTGCTGGGGTGGAAGCAATCCCCACCCTGCCCTGCCCTCAGCAGCCCTGGTCTTTGTCAGGGGCCCAGAGGCTCCCAATTCGAGAGGCCATCATCATCAGTCACCAAATTCTTCCACATAATTGGGTCTATTCCTGACCTTTCACTTCTCACAGGTCAAAATATCCCCTGTAGCTTTATAAAATTTTAACATCTGATAAGGACAAGTCCCCAGGCAGAACCATCAAAAAATACTTCTTTCCATCAGTGCTAGGAATCCAGAGGACCTGCCCAGCGGGCCGCCTGGGCACTTCCGGGTGGAGTCCTCTCTGGCCTGGCAAAGCCCCACCCACTCACCCGCCTCAGGGGTTGGTGTACCTGGTGGGTGACCTATATCCATAGCTGAGTCCTCACAGCCACTAGCCTGCACCCACTACCTGGGTCTTACAAAAGTAACCGTTTGGACAACAGCCCACCTTCAATATCCTTAAAAAGGGTAGGAAATGAGGAACAAGGAGAAAGAGGAAGATTGGAAACATTTTTTCCCTTTAAGACCTTGAGATCTGGAAGTTTCAGTGGGGCGCCTAGGTGTAAGAGGTAGTCCACCTGTAATCCCTTTTGGCAGGCAAGTGGGCGGGCATAGGGGCCCAGCCCTGACCTCTTCTGCATCAAACACAAGGGTCCTGGGGTTGGTAAACGAATAAGGCTCAAGCAAAGGGTGAGGTGTCAAATTTGCAGCAGAAAATGTGAGTGTGAAAGGAGGAAGCATGGGAAATAAACTGGTCTCCTTTTAGCTCCATTAGCCACTGCAGTCTTTTCTCCCTTCTGCCCTCGGCACAACTCGCGGTCACGTGACTTCTCGGAGCCACGGGCCTTTCACAAACCTTCCTAACAGGTGTGGGAGTAAGGCTGAACTGTCTTCCTGAGCGAATCAATCTGCATAAGCTCTGGCCACTATCTCCTACTCCCTGCCCACCTGCTGGCTGGTGGAATTCTCTGGAAAACCAGGCATGGGACACAGATGCCAGATCAATGAGTAAAGCAAGCCAGGACTTACTTTTAGTTTTGTAATTATACATCTAGGCACGACTGGCATTCAGAATACTACTGCCAGAGCCTAGCCTCACGGGTTGGGGGAAACCACCAGTAGCCCAGAGGCCAGTCTCAATGGGGGTGGGGCTCCTCCCCAGCATCCATCCACAGGGCTCACTGGCTTTCCTGGAGTCCATAAGGCCAGTGTGGAACTTGACACCTCAGCAAGGAAGTCTGTTCAGTGAGGGGTGGTACCAACCCTCCTATGAGAAATCACAGCGCACCCCCCCCCCCCCCCCTTTCCTGGCTGTCTTTCCTCAGGGCCAGGCCACAGCAGGTGCGGGAAACCCTGGCTGCTGGACTGGTCTGTTCTATGGCACTGTTACAGCTCCCACATCTTAAGACACAGGGTGAGCATGAATTCAAGACTGGCAGCTCTCACGCTGCCTTAGAAGCCAAGGGACCCCGTTCCCAGGCAGGGTTCTCCCCTCACTGGCTCCACTCCGCACACCCAACAGTTATATCCCAGATGGGAGACCAGCCAGTATTGTGCCTTTTCAAGTTTTTATTTTTATACATTTTTTTTGTATTAAAAAGAAAAGCATAATTACCACAAATTACAAAGGACTAAAGCAGACTAGAATAATGAATCACTTCAGCCTGAAAAGCAGATACTCTCAATAATATTAATGTTATAATACAAGCTCATTCAAGTATTTTACATTGTTTGTCCTTTTAGGTGTGATATCCTAGCACATGGTAAAGATAATGTACTATGAGCATACGGTGGAACCTTCTCCGCAGAGCCAGGTGACCATGTTTTCCTCTCCAGTGAGAAACGGGCTGTGAGTTCCTATCTTCTCTGCCGCCACCATCCACATGGCTGAAGAAGACAGAGGGTGGGGCTGGGGCAAGTCCAGGGACCCTCCACTCAGGAGGGCACCAGATGATCCAGACTGCTCTACCCAGGCTTCTGGCAAAAAACCCAACCCTAGTGGCCTTCCTTGCCCCTCTCCCCACTTCTAGGGCCTTCTGAGCAGCTTCCTTTCTTTTCTAAAATCAATCGCCAGGAAAGGGGGAAGGGAAACTATAAATGAACGAAACAGAACACAACTTTGACATGGGGCTCAGCTGGCAGCCCCTCTCTCTGCTGGTAGTGCACGTGTCCCCAGATTCAGGAGAGGGTGAGAAACCTGCCCTGAGCAGGGCTGACACACAAAGGGTGTGTTGGCATGGACCAATCCTGGGAGGATACAGGATGAACAGAAGGATCTGGGCAGCTGTTGCTTTGTGTCTCAGATCTTGGATCCCCACGAGAGGATGGTGGGTGTGAAGTGGCAAGCCCTGATGGCCCCTGCCACTCCTGGCATGCTTGTCACAGATACGTCGGTCCTAAATTCAAGTGTCTTCAGAAAGTGAAGATGTAAACTACTCTTTGCAACATCAACTCCTAACATGTTACAAGAAAAAAAAAAAAAAAAAAAAAAGAAAAGAAAAAGAAAAAAGTCTCCTCTCTCCCCATCCTCAGCCTATGTTGAGATGAAGTCCTCACCTCAAAGGGGCTTCCTCTTTCTGGGGTGTCTGTGGGGAGGGATCAGGAGAAGATGGCAGCCCCTGGCCTGGGAATAAACTCTGTATCAGAACAGCCTCTCCCCACAACCCCAAGGCTTCCTTGTGCCCCAGACCCAGCAGAGGACAAACACTGAGGTTTCTGTGGTGCTGGATACAGTACAGGGCTGCGCAACCTGAAGCAAAGGGGAGATACAGCAGAGGAGGCAGGGGTGCAGAAGTCGTGTCTGGTACAACACAGGGCGGGCACCAGACAGGGTGGGGAAAGGCTGCAGATCCCGCTGTCAGAGCAGAGATCAGACACTCATCCGTGGCTTTTGAGACAACTGGGTCATAGGAACTGAGATGGGTTTCCCAACATACCAACCACTGGGAGGGCAGAGATGAGGGGGCAGACCAAAAGCAACGACGTGCTCAAGACAGAGAGAGACAAGCCCTGGGGTACTGTCCCCTACTCCCAACCTTTGGGCCCAACAGAGGGAGTTGAAAAAGAGGGCCAAGAAAGTGTCAGCAACTGAGCAACATTACCACAAACTTTTCAGTGCTGTCTGGTCCCCACTGGGGGTGGATGCATTGTCACCCCACACCCAACACTCAGCCCAGTCCGTGTGGGTCAGTCCTTCATCACCTCCACCCTCCAGCTCCAAACGCCTGTAGACTCCAGCCATTCCATTGTTTCACAGCCCAACCCAAAGCAGTCAGTGAGTGGCTGGAGAAGTCAGGTATACTCTATGTCCACATATACCTTCCTGCCATGGGGCTTCTCCAACTGGCAGGTTCTCCCCAGCTCTCAACTCCTCTTCGTCCCTTGTTCCCAGACAGGGTCAATTGGAGGCTGGCAGAGATGGCTTGCAGAGGGGAATGCAAGATGGGGAGACCCCACCAGACCCAAGGGAGGAGAACAGCATTTTTCTCCACCTTTTATGAGACAAAGCCTCCTTGAGGTCTCAACATAAGAAACACTTCCAAGTCTCAGCTGAAAGTGTTTCCCCTCTGAAGTGGGGAGACGGTCAAGCTGAGGACGTGTGTGTCCCAGATCCAGGCCAATGCTCTCCTCCAACAGTTTGAAGCAAACTTGGCCTTGGGGTTCCAAGGGTAGGATGAAGGGTATCACAGCAGGGACAGGGCCTAGTGTGAGGCAACAGCAAGCAGAGCGAGGACACGACAGTGGCAGCAGTGTAGACACAGGACGTCAGCTTCAAACGATGCAACAGCAGGGATATTCGGGCACGGCTCTCATCCGAGCCACCCCCACCTCTCTTGCCTCCGAGGCAGGAGGCACTGACATGCAATTCAGTCCAGAGGAAGAGTCTCGCCGATCCCGCCCAGGCACGTCCAGAGGAGGTGAGAGCTGAGTGGGCTCCCCCGAGAAAACCGGCGTTCGGGCGTTTCAGATCCCGCTCCACAATAAGGCAACTTTTAAAAAATATTATTTCAAAGAACAAAACAAAACAAAACAAATTCCAAGGGTAGGAGAAAAACATCACTTGCTGTGGATTAGGTGGGGGTTTTCCGATTTTCTTTTTTTGGTCTTTTATGGTCGGTTTTGTCATTTTTTTTTTCCTTCTTCCCCAAGAACAAGGTCAGAGAAAAATAAAATAAATCATCTTTCAATAGTCTTTTCTGGTATGAGCAGCGTC
Source organism: Antrozous pallidus (assembly GCA_027563665.1). NCBI lineage: Eukaryota > Metazoa > Chordata > Mammalia > Chiroptera > Vespertilionidae > Antrozous > Antrozous pallidus. Next base: position 18,347,952 of record CM050516.1, read on the forward strand.
TCTCTGGGCTGGGGAGTAAGGGGCATGGGGAGAGGGGAGGGGAGAGGCCAAACCTCCCCCACCTCCACTTTTAGATCCTTTGGTTTCCTTCTCCCGGAAGATGGCTGAAGGGCACAGGGCAGTAGGGAGAACGTGGTGATGGCAAGCCCCAGATGATAAAGGGCCAGTCTCGTGGGGCCCAGGGGCGCTGCAGAGCCTTCAACAGGACAGTGCTGGGCAATGGGGCCCACAGGCCTTCTTGTGGCTGCATAGTTGGCTTGAGGGGGAGCAGGAGGCTGTGAGATGGGGACCAGGGTTGCGGCCTCTCAGCCGTGGGCAGGGCTACAGAGTGATTTGGTAATCCAAATGAACTATCAATAATTTAAAACTTGATATATATATGTATATATATATATATATATATATAAAATCTCCCCTGTTCCCTCCCCCCTTAGAAGCTAGGATGTGAAGACGTCATGGAGAGAGGAGGGGGAAGGGAATGTGTGGAGGCTCCTGCCCAGGGGTACCTCTGATAGCCCAAAAGGTGTACACATTGCTACTCAGCACAAAGGCCCATCCTAATGACTAGAGCCCTGTCCCTTCTCTGTCCCCTCTCCTGGGACTGGATGCCCCCATGGCCTCTTGCCCATCCCCCTTCCCCCCAAACCCCAGGGCCAAGGGGTTTTTCACTTTCCCAAAGTCAGTGTGCTGAGTGCTGGGTCGTCCATTTGGCATCTTCCCGGGTGGGCTGGCCGGCGGGTGGTGTGGGAGGTTGGCTGATCACGGTAGTGGGCCTGCTGGAAGACTGGGAGGGGCACCGCTTCCTGCCCTCACCGCTACCACCTCCTGCTGCCACTGGGTGTCGCTTGTGGTTGCCCTCTTCACCCATGGGGGGCTGTAACAGAGGAGGGAGTCACAGGTGATTAGGAGGCACTACCCGTCCCTGTCAGGGCTGTATAGAGCACTCCTATCTCCCACCCCCAAATGTTATGCAGATAATAGGTTTAACCCTAAAAATGAATTACTATTTTACTGAGAACGTCTCCATGCTAGGATGCCAAGCCCTGTGCTATTTTATATACTTAGTCATGGGTCTGCACCACCCTTGGATGCAGACATGAGTACAGACCATTGATACTGTAGAAGAGGAAACTGAAGCACAGGAAAATAATTTGCCCAAGGTCCCAGAGCTGGTAATCGGTGAAGACAAAATACAGATTGGACCCACGTACTGCCTGAGGCCAAGGTTTTTATCCACAGGAATTCCTGTTCGGTTATGGGAAGGGATCACTGCTCAGGAGATGGTGCATGGAATGCAACAGGCTGGGATGTCTCCAATCAGAAGGCCCAGAGGCTCATAGGGACTGCCTTGTCCTTTCAAGGCCTAAACAGGACACTGCTCTAAAAGTCAGACCATGCTCCAGTCTGGCTACACCACTGCCAAAGGCTTGTGACCTTGAGGAGGTTTCCTTTCCTTTCCGGATGCCAAAGCTGAGCCCCTCTTGTTCCACCCTAACTAGTCTTCCTAATAAAGGGTTCTCCGAACATGCCCCATCCCAACTCCATAGGAGGGAGTGCACTTAAGGATGAAAACAAACAAAAAAACCCTATTCATCTAAAATCTTGGGAAACCTAGGCAGCGCAGCCACTGTCTCACTGGGTGGCCATGGGCTTCCGTCTACCTTGGTCTAGGGATAACAATAACTCTTGCCTACTGCACCACCTTGTCAAAGTTAAATGATGATAATGTAGGCTGTCCAGCACATAGTAAGTAACCAATGGCAATTTTAAAAATAAAATGTAAACTATTATTTCTCTTATATTTGCATTTTTCCTAAAAGGTTTTAATAGAATAAGATAACTAGTATATCCCTACTACATCATTAACTGTTTGGAGGACAATGTCTTTTACTCATTGCTGGAGTCTCTGAAGCACTTTGCACAGAGACATTCAATTAACTCCACTACCACTCTCCTTGAAAAATCTAATAGCGATAACCATGATCCACCACTAGATGTCACTGTCGACTTAGTGCTCCAAGAAGACAGAGGAGCCCTGGTGCATGTGGCTCAGTTGGAGCAGTCTTCCTACACACTGAACAGAGGTGGTTCAATCCCAGTTTGGGAAGCCAACCAATCAATATCTCTTTCACATCCATGTTTCTCTCTCAAATAATTAAACAGTCAGGTGAGCTGGGGTGGAGGCAGAGAAAAAACTGAACACAGCCGAAACCAGTCTGGCTCAGTGGACAGAGCATTGGCCTGCAGACTCAAGGGTCCCAGTTCGATTCCGGTTGGGGGCATGTACCTTAGTTGTGGGCACATCTCTGTTGGGGGGTGTGCAGGAGGCAGCTGATTGATGTTTCTCTCTCATCAATGTTTCTAACTCTCTATCCTTCTCAATTTCTCTCTGTAAAAAAATCAATTAAAAAAATATAAAAAACAAAACAAAAAAACGGAACATCTATATATATAAAAGCCCAGTGACTGGAACAGCAGAATGAGCAGAATGACCAGAATGACCGGTGGCTATGACTTGCACTGCAGCAGCCAACCAGCCTGATCTGGACCCCCAGTTGCTGCCCCCCACCCTGGCTGGCCCAGGCCAATTGCCCCCCAACACCCTGTGGTTGCCAGCCAACCACCTGTGGTCCCTCCCCCTGCTGGTTTGGCCCAATCGGGCCCCCATCAGGGCAGGACTGCTGGACTCTACCCATGCATGAATTCATGCACTGGGCCTCTAGTAATTTATAAACTTCTGGGGTTAGAAATCGCCTCTTCTAGAATGAGCAAACACCTCCATCTTGGATACCCATCTCCATCAATTAGGGCATAGTAATAGGAGGGTTGTGAAACAAAAGGGAAATGGCATTTTTGCCATTTCTGGGAGTAGCAACCATATAGCCCCTTCTAATTAGCCCTCACTGTCCACTTCTCACCCTCGATTTTACTGAGGAAGACATGAGGCCCAAACTGGGCGGGCTGTATCCCTGGGCCAGTGGCATAACACAAGTAGATCAAGAACCCAGGTTCCCTGACCTCCACCCAGTGTTCTTTCCAGGACAACCCAGAACAAGAGAGAAACTTATACTCACATCCACTCGAAAGTCTTCGAGACGTCGGAATTTGCCGAGGTATTCTTGAAGTTTGGGGTCAATGTCCAAATTTTTGGCTTTGGAATATTTCAAGAAGGCCCAGAATTTCTCCAGCCCATAGAGCTGACCTGTAGGGAAAGAGGAGGTAGAGAGAAGATGGGTTGGTGTGGTGAGAGGCTCAGAGGAGAGTGTGTGTGATGTGATAGACAGACCCAGGTCAAACTGGGGTGAGGGGAAGAAGGTCTAGATGAACAGGGCTCACGGAGCTCCAACTCTGGCTCTCACCGGCTTCATAGTCTTTCATGGTTTCCTCCTGGAAATCCTTGAATATGTCCAGCCGGAACTTCTTTTCCAGGCCATAACTGTAGTATCGGAAAAGGCACTCCAAACCATATCTATAGGAAAACACAGATCGGTGAAATCAGCACTCAGTTTCTTCTTAAAACAGGGAAACGAACCCTCATAATAGATGAATAGGGAAGTGTTTGAACACAATGGATTACCAAGGAAATGTTGAATTCTTGCTAGTCTAAGTGGCTCCAAAATTAAATCTTTACAGTCTGCCAGGGGTCAGCAAAATCTGGCCAAATGAACAGCAGCCCCAACTACACTCTTGGTTTACTCTGATTCATTTGTGGAATGTCACTGCCTGATTTCTTCTGTAACAGCAGAGCTGTGTAGTTGTAGCTGAGATCACGAAATACCAAATATTTATTGTCTGTCCCCTTTCAGGAAAAGCTTGCCAATACCTGGGATATGCTTTCTGCAAAGCCATCTGACCATGCCAATTAGATCTGTTCATTTATTTGTCTCAGGTATTCCAATTGTAGGAACATGTCAGGGAAATGGCCAAAGATGCAGATTTAAATTTTACAGATATAGCAAAACTGATCATAGCAGAATTATTCAACAAAATCTAAATGTCTAAGAATAGAAAAGTGTTAAGAAAAATATGATAAATCTGTTCAACAGAAATAATATAGGCTATTAAAAATTATAATGTAAATATTCACTCACACTGACAAATGCTTACGATATATTATCAAATGGAATATACACATTTCAAGGTGTTATATGTATATATGTAGAATGAGCCTATTTTTGTAAATATGTCAATTTTACATCTACGTATGCACACAAAGTTAAAAGGACACACACTTAATACACTATCTTTGGGAGTTGGAACTTTTCAAGTGATATCTGTATTTTCTAAACTTTCAAGCAAAAACACCTAACTTCTGTAAGAAGGCCAAAACCTCAATTATTTTAACAACATGGAAAAATGCTCATGCTTATAAATGATAAGGAAGACACAAGAAGGCATTCACAGGATGATGATCTAAAAGACATGAAATATGGCAGAGCTTTAACACTGGAATAATTCATGTTTTCCACCAGCTTCTTTAAGCGTTTCTGTCCTTTTCAACTTGCTTAGAGAACACATTTTACTTGGGGAAAAAAGAGAAGAGCCTAAAAAGTTTTTAAAATAGTAAAACATTGAAAACAACATAAGACTGTATTAGTAGGAGACTGGTTAAATAAATTACATTACATCCATTCAGTGTAATACTACACAGACTATAAAAGGAATAAGAACGTTATTTATGGATGGATATGGAATGATCTCCAAAATATAGCATTAAGTAGAACATCAAGGTGCAAGAGCATATATAACAGAGGCCCCCTTCTGTATAAACAAAGGGGATCGGAGACACTGCACAGGTCCTTACTCACATGGGCAGAATATTTTCAGAAAGAACCCACAAGATTCTAACAATCCTGGGTGACTCTGGGAAAATGAAATAGATGGCAGGAGAAAGTGATGAGGAGACTTCTTACTATATAATTTTTGAACTCTTTGTTTTATTTTAAATATATTTTTACTGATTTCTGAGAGGAAGGGAGAGGGACAGAATAGAACCTGGGACCCTTCAGCCCGCAGGTATATGCTCTATTCAGGCCAAATCGGCCTCTTTGAATTCTGAACCATGTGAATATATTACTCATTCAAAAACAATAATTTAAATGAAGAATATAAGGTATACATACAAGAGATCTTCAGTTACAGTTCTGGAGGCAGACCCACTAGGGACCTCTAACCACCTGCCAACCACCAGCCAGAGCCCCACCCCAATCCCACTCACCTGTAGCCTTCTTTGGCATCCTCCAGAGACAGCTGCTTGAACTCCTCATACATCTTTTTGTTAAAGTGATCTCGGAGGAAGAAGGACCAAAATCGAAAGAGAGTGTTCATCTCCTGAGACTGGCCAATGCCCAAGCGTTTGCGCTCTGATGGGGGAGAAAGAAGGAAAGGCGTGTCAGGACCAGGCTGCAGGTGCTTCAGAGGGCAGATGGATCCGAGAGCTTAAGGACCTTGCTCATCACTTGCTCCCTGGTCTTTCAGGAGGTAGTTATGGAGCACTAACTACTCTGTGTCAGGCTCTGCTGCTGGACTCCATTCTGGGCCCCACCAGAAGCAGGTGGGCAGGAGCTTTTGAACCAGGTCATCCTGGTCTAGTTCTTCACCTCAAAAGCTATTGGGCCCGAGTGCAGTTATAACAAAGGCACAAACAAATCATTTGTACATGCCAACAAGTTATATTCTTTATACTTATTACCATTATTTCAGAAGTCCTACAATATTAACAAGTACAAAGTGGTAATAATAAAAAACAGTACATAACACCAAAGCACAAGCAACTAAAGAAAAAATAGGTAAAGGTTCTAAATAGACAATTTTCCAAAGATATAAACATGGTCAACATGGAAAATATTCAACACTATTAGCTATCAGGGAAATGTCTATCAAAGCCACAGGGAAGTTATCACTTTGTATCTACCAGGGCAGCTATGATAAAAACAGACAATAACAAGTGTTGGGAGGCTGTTAGGAAAATAAAACAGTGACACCACTTTGAAAACAATCTTGCAGTTCCTCAAAAAGTTACAGAGTAACTCTTCCTCTCCCTCTCCACTCTTCCACACAAGACAAATGAAAACCTGTATCTACACAAAAACTTGTGTATGAATGTTCAAAGCAACATTTTTCATGATAGACAAAAAGTGGAAACACAAATGCCCATCAATTATGGTTAAACAAAATGTGCTATATCCATATAATGGGATGTTGTTTGGCCATGAAAAGGAATGAAGCACCGAAGAGTAGACCAGTGATTGTATAAGCCTGGGAGGAGGTAGAGGGTGGGAGTGACTGGTAAGGGACAGGTTTCTTTTTATGGGAATGACAATGTTCCATAACGTTCTGGTGATTGCACTGTACATTTTAAATGGGTAAATTGTGTGGTATGTAAATTATATCTCAATAAAGCGGTTATGCCCTACTTGGTTTGGCTCAGTGGGTAGAGTGTCAGCCTGTGGACTGGAAGGTCCCAGGTTCGATTCCGGTCAAGGGAATGTACCTTGGTTGTGGGCACATCCCCAGTAGGGGGTGTGCAGGAGGCAGCTGATCAATGTTTCTCTCTCATCGATGTTTCTAACTTTCTATCCCTCTCCCTTTCTCTCTGTAAAAAAATCAACAAAATATATTAAAAAATAATAAATTGGTTATTATACACATGCATGCAGAGGAAGAATGAAGAACCAAGCATTTAGCAGCCATGTTTTACTGGATGAAAAGGGGTCGGGTAAGGTAATAATTACAATAGTAAGACTGGTTTTGAGCACTTTACAGTTAAAAGGTACCTCAAAACTTGAGAGCACCCAGAGCGGGTCTTTCCGTAGACTATTGTCTAGACTTGAAAGGAAGGTTAGCAAAATATTCAGAGTAAATATTTTAGTCATTGCAAGCCACAAATTGGTCCTATCATAAATTCTTTTGACCCCAGAACCCCTCAAAAATGTAAAACTACTCTTAGCTCAAGGGCTATATAGAAATAGGTTGCTGGCTGGATTTGGCCCACACCACCATCAGACAATCTGTTCTCAAGAATATATGCTGCCTCACACATACCTTTGGAGATGAAATGAAAATGTTCTAAAACATTCTGGTGGTAGTCTTACCAGAAATAGAAAACTCTTGATAGTTTTTATATCAATAGAGGAAGAACAAGGAGCAGGCATGTTTTGAATACCAAATTCTTTTAGCTTCCTATATTCCAAAACCACCTTGCCTGAGTCTATTTCATTCCTTCTTTCTATAATGTCACCTGCTTCTGGTTTTGAGATCAGAGAAAGTAGTCACCTAGTCCAGCAGCACTTATCCTCTGGTTCTAAATAGCAGCCCCAGAAGCTCAGCGCCTTCCCCGTGCTTCTTACCATTAAGGCAGCGCCTACGATACTTGTGGTAGACGTGTTGTGTGAAGCCATTTTCCTTGAGCAGCTCATGGGAAGGATGCTGAAACTTGGGCAGTGACTGAGGGGTGCAGCCATAGCTGCCAACCGTAGGTGTCCCTTCTGAGGGGCTGGAGCTATAGAGGCCACAAAAGAGAGTGTCACCAGATTCCCCAGAGCAGCGGGCCATCAGGTTAGCGGGGACCCCACTAGTTTCTTCCTTCAGCCAAGATCTAGCCTCTCACAGGGCAACATACAAGAAGGCCCAGGTACTATGTTAGGCACTTGACTTATAGAAATGACTTGCTCTTTGTATAGACCTTCAGAGTTTTACAAAGAGGTCACTTAGGTTCACAGAGACTGGACACTCATCCCAGGTCATGAAGCTATTTAAAAGCTGAGATCTGCACAATGCCCAAACCCAAGTTTAACCATTTATTTATCCTGAATTAACTTTTACCTTCCCATTATGAGCTATAATGGGTTAATCCACACATATTTTTTTGAAAACCATGTCTATTTTCAGTCCTGTACCATCTTTGCAGGAAATATGAGCACACAGGACAGCACTCTCAAACCTGACTTTGGAACAGAAAATACTGGGGTATTTTACTAAAAATAAATAAAGAACCTTGGCCCTAACCTCAGCCTGGCCCAGGAACCTGTATTTTTATTCAACTACCTGGCTATATATTGAGGTAGGCAGCAAATATCCTCGTTTGAAGATAATTCAAGTACTCTCTCAGAACCTGGTCCTGGCCTAGGCGGTGTGCCACCGCTGCTTTAGAAAGAAGCCTTCCTCTTTCCCTGGCCCTGACTGAAGCTTTCTAGACTTTCATGGCTTTCTTTCTTTCTTTCTTTTTTTTTTTTTTTTACTTTCTCTAATTTTCTTACCATAGAGGTTCTATCTTCTTGGTCCCATTGATCTTATGGTTCTTCCACCCCCCTCAGTCAACCTGGTCTCTCCTCCCCACAGCCCTGCACCTGATGGAAGAAGTCCGGGGCCTGTGCTCTCGGGAATCCATCACCCAGCCCACATGACTCTCCAAGGGTGGGTTGGAGCTGTGTCTTGTCTTCCTTTTCCGAGGCATCTGTAAAGGTCAGTCCAGGAACTTGTTATTTATTGTATTCATACAAATGTAAGGAGCCTCAAGCATTTTGCAGGATTAAGATTCCCCTCAGATGTGTATGTCATTGCACAGTTTACAAATCATTTTCATATCTATTCTCTCACAGTGTCCACAGCCAGGAGCTGATATGCCTATTTCACAAAAGAAGTTGAGGCTTGGGAGCGAAGTAATTTGCCCAAGGACCTGCACCTGGTGAGTCTTCCTTGGGTCTTATCACGGTCCATGGGGCCACCACTCCCATAGTGTTCATTTTGTAGATGTGGTCACTCAGCCCCAGGATGGACCGACCCACCAGCCTAAGAACGCAGAGCAGGTGGGGGTTCTGGCATTCTCTTTGTCTAGACAAGGCTGGAGAGAGAAGCAAAGTACTGGGACGCAGTCAAGTGGGTCTAATACTCCTAGCAGCCAGGCAGGAGCGCCTTACCTTGGCATCTAGGGTTCGTCCTTCCTTCACCACTGGGTAAAACCGTGACGTCTGGCTTGAATCTTTGAGCTGTGGTGTCCGAGGAGTGCGGGGGGTCCTGGCATTGCGGTAGTTTGGCGACTCTGGGACAGTGGTTGGTAGAGAGCGGGCAATGGTAGAAGGCTCAGGAGCACCAAACAACTTGTTGGCCAGGGCATCAGTGGGAACTGCAGAGGCAGAGTGGGGTCAGGAAGCAGGGGTAGCCCGTGACTTTCTAGACCCTCCAACCCAGGCCAGGGACCCCAGTGTCACTCCTCACCTTGTTGGAATCGGGGTGGCCCAGGAGGGACCTCCTGGTTGGGATCCACAGGGGGCTCTGGGGTTAGTGTGTCAAACTGCTCCCGGCTGATCATGTTGACTTTCTTGAAGTTCTCGACTTCTTGCTGCAGAGGATAAGAGATGGGTGGGGAAAGGTGTTAGTAAGAGGACTGCCCTAGCCTGTTTAGGAATCAAGATGTGCAGGAAGCTGGAGAGGGGCAGCTCCCACGTCCACATACGTGGAATTCTGGTCCCCAGGCTCTCAGCTGCCTCCTCACCATTCCTCAACCCCAGTTACCTGGGCACAAGTGTGTAACCCAGAGGGGCTAGTACTTGCCCAGGCCTATGTGCAACAAGACAGATCAGTACTCCAGCTCCCCAGGAACTCAATGCAGACTCCCCCGAATCTCTTCCTGCTCCTCTTCCCTCACCTATACTAAACATACTGCTACTTACCACATGGGCTCACCATATATCCACTCTGTAAAAATTACAACAGAGGTTTTGACTATTTCCAAGCAGCAATGATTTTAAAAAGATATATCTTTTCTCCATCTTCTAAATCCAAAGTAAGTTCCTTAAAGGGCTTCTAAACTTTTACAACTGCCTAAATACTTAATAAAAACGACAACCTAGTCCTCATTCTATTTCCCCAAGAAGTGTCTAGCTGACTGTTATGACATTAAATATAGATGTTCAGGTGGCACAGTAATCATCATAGCACATTGGCAGAGTTTACAAAGTGTTTACCATCTCTTTTCGCTGTCATTGCCTCAGTCAGGTGTCAATTATCACCCTCTTTCATACTAAGGATATTGAGGTTCTGTGCCCAAGGTCATACAGCTAATTAGCTTTCTTTCCCCCCCTTTAGTTATTGGCACCCAGGCCCCACCCTCACTGCTATGTTCAAACTGACCTTGATCTGGGAGTACTCAGGTTCGAACTTGGAAGCCCACAGGTCCTGCTCATAGTAGTTGAGTCCATCATTAATGATCTTGGCCAGCTCAGCGCTCATCTTGGCACGGGAGGTGTGGTTGCCTGTGCGGTCCCCCCCTGGGTGCCGGCGCATGTAAGGTGGTGTCTGAGTGACAATGAGGATCTTGTTGACATCCCGATCATCAATTTCATAGTCAGAGTCCTCATCAGACCAGGCAGTAAAGGTGTTCTTCCGTCCATCCATCTGCTCCATCTCCTCGTCAAACAGGAAATCCAGTTCCTCTTGCTCATCCTGATCCTTGGACATCAGCTGCTGAGAGGGCAGTTGCTGAGGCACAGAGGTCTGGTGGACTAATCTGGGCTCCTCTGACTTCTACCATGGGAACAAACCAAGGGGAGAGTCACCAGGGTGTTGGTCCCCAAACCAAAGAGGGTAGGGGAGTGGGGAGGTAGATGGAGCAAAAGTCTGCTCCTGGAAAGGGGAATAGCAATTTCAGTCTGAGAGTGAAACGTTTCTCTAACAGTGGACTCAATTTGTACTATTCACATATGGCTTTACTATTTCTACAGCAGTCAAATCCCTCCTTCATGTGAAAATGGGGAAGGGAAACTACAGCCCTGAGATATTAAACAAGGACCCAAAGTCACTGGCATCAGCGACAGGAGACCTGTGTTCTAGTCCACAGACTAACTCTACATACAAGCTATGAATCTTCCCTCTTCTGAGGACTTAGGAGACTTATACAGGTGCAATGAGGAAAATTTCAAGGGAAAGAACTTCAAATGCAACCCCAGGGATTTACACAGGGCATCCAGAAACTTGAAATACTGCTGCCAGAAACTGCATGATCTCCTCCTGTAAAAGATGCCACGCAGAATGCATACAGCTAGGATTGTCCTGAGGAGCGGTCCCCACTGACAATGGAAACAGCCACATCAACCTCCTGCAGTTACTGGTGACAACTCAAATTACACCTCGAGCCCCCACCTTGCCTGATAGCACCTCAGAGCTCAGAGCTCCAGGTACTATCCCTCCAAGCACTCTAGCCCAGCTCCTAGGACCCAGGGTGAAGGACAGGCCTCACCCACCTTGGGCCGTGCTGGGGAAGGCCGAGGCCTCTTCTTCACTTCAATCCAGTTTTCAGAATCCAGGTCAGGCAGGCTGGCAGACAGGCCCTTGGGCAATGTCTTTAGGTTGCTGACCTCCTCCGTTTTGGTTGGCACTGGGGTGACTGCACGAGGAGAGCCAGGCGCCGACTCTGAAGGGTGGAAATGGAAAGTAAGGTCCTCATCCCTCCAGTCCTCCTCCTGATGACAGCCCTAAGGGGGACTGCTCCAGAGGACAAGGGCAAGGAGAGGCCCCCTTATGCCCACAGGGTGCATACCTGTCTCCTTCTGGTAGTGCTGGCGGGGCACAAACTCAGGGCAGTTGAGAAGCTGGGAGAAATCGGTCTGGGAATAATCCACTATTGGGGGACCCGGAAGAGGCCATTTTTCGGGCTCCTCCCTCCTGCGGACTTTCTCATCAACAATCTCTACCACCTTGCTGTCTTTTAGGGCCTGCAGGGGAGAAAAAGAGAGATGATGCAGAGGAAAGACTTGGATAGACGACTGGGCCCTCATGAGCTCAGGTATGAGTCCAATGCTGGTAGGAGTATTAAAACACTGGCCCATCTTCCACGACTGGTAGACAAGTGAGATTTTCAAACTCGTAGGAGGCATGAGCATGAAAAACGCACCTGCCATTCTACATCCAGTAACATGCCCCAGAGAAATGCTTGCACAAACAAGTGACAATATGCATAAGATACACAGAAAAAGCCATTCATAGCAACATTGTGTGTAATAGGAAAAAATGTGGAAACATCCTAACTTGCCATCATATAGGCAATTTAAATAAATTATGGCTCATTCACTCAAGGGAACCTACTCAGTAAAATCAGCTTAGCTTCACATATGCTGAGGTGGAAAGCACACACACACACACACACACACACACACACACACAACAAACAAACAAACAAACAAACAAACAAAAAAACAGGTCTAGGTCACTGAGCAAAAGACCCCACTGGTGTTTAAATAAAAATATACAAATACAAATTTTTCTAGGATTCATAGGCCAACTTTTACAAGTGTTTGTCTCTAGGAAAAACGGTCAAGAGTAGAGAGAGGAAGAGTTTTCTTTTAAAAATCTTCTAAATGGGTGAGGAAAACATTTCAACATGTCACAACACCCTCTGTTGCTGAGGCTGGGGAAAGAGGCACTCTCACATATGGCTGGTGAGAATGCAAAAAGCCCAACCCCTGGAAAGAGAACTGGGCAATAGCTAGCAAAATTACGTACGCATTTGCCCTTTAGTACAGCCATTCTTCTAGAAGTTCATACCAAAGACACACTGGCAAAACCATGAAAAGATATATACAACTAAAAAAAGGATAGAAGAGTCTCTTTCTTTCTATTCTCTTAGATCTTTCTATGCTCTTAGATCTAGTAAGTGAAAACATAAAGAAAGTAGAGAAATACATGTGTCAGATGTTACCACTCATCTAAGAAAGAGGAATGAGACAAATACATATGGAAGCATGTGCTTATTTTTTAAATAGAAGGATTTAATCAGGTTACCTACAGGGTAACACATGAAGATGGACCACAGTATTAGACTATCAGCATTTTGCAATCCCCAGTGAAATAATAGGCAATGGTCACCATTAGAAACTTCTATCACAAGAGGAAAAATCAAATTATCTCTAAATTTAAACTCTTGATTGACAAGAGGAGACGACCCAAATCTGAATCTGATCAGGCCTCTAGATTACCAATTTACAAAAAACTTGGAGCATAAAACATGTTAAATGACTACAGTGTCCTATATAATATACAACGCATTTTATTCAAATAATACATTATAAGGAAAAACGGGGGACCTTAAGAGAACACATGGGTCTCATAAACTACTAAAAGGAAAAAAAATTAATCCTCCCCAAGGATATTTTTTCCATTGATTTTTAGAGGAGGAGGAAGGGAGGGAGAAAAACATAAATTTGAGAGAGACACATCAATTGGTTGTCAACTGCAAGAGCTCTGGGCGGGGGGGGGGGGGGGGGGGGGTGAGTGTGGGGGCTTGAACCTGCAACCAAGGCAGATGCTCTTAACCAGCAATCACACCCGAGACATTTTGGTGATTGAGCAGACGTTCTAATTATTGAACAATGCTGATTAAAGCAATAATTTTTTTTTTAATCAAGTGAAGGTTTGCAACTGACCAAGTATTCAGTGACCTTAAAGAATTTTAATGCTTTTACATGGGATAATGATACTGCGATTATATTTTTTTAAGCAGGTCTTTCTTTTAGAGACAGGTACTGAAACATGGTTGAAATGTCAGGTTACCGAATACTTTCTTCAAAGTAATCTGGGAGAGGAAATTGGGGGGTTAAGGGAATAAAACTGGCCATGAGTTATAAATTGCTGAGGCTGGGTGATGTGGGTTCATCATCTCATCATCCACTTTTGAAACTGTCAGAAAATTTCCATAATAAAAGGGGGAGGGAAGGAAGAGAAGGCAAGGAGAGAAGCTGGGTAAGCCTTGGAACTTTAGCAGAAGTAGTCAACTGGGGGCTTCTTTCAAGGTTTCCTGCCTTGGCCCAAACTCCAGCTTTGAAAGTCAGAACTATCTCCTCACACCCCCAACCCCCGCCCTGCCCCAGAAGACATACCGCAAAGATGAGTGAAATGTCAGTGGTAAGGGCCTGCACTCGGTGGAAGGAAGCAATAAGAGTGATGGGAAGGAAACCGTCAGCATCCATTTTCCGTCGCAGGAAGAAGTCGCGCTCTAAATTGTCCACGCTGAAGTAGTATTCGCTAGGTGGAGGGAGAACAGGAATGATTGCTGCATCATTTACAAATATGCCTTTCCTGTTCTGCTGCACATCTAGAGACCTCATACAACCTGACTTCTGTAACCCTAGTGTACATTAGACGGTCTTCAGGACTGAAAGAAATGTTATCTTCTCCTGGCTCCCTAACCTTCAGTCAAACCATTCCTTCTGCCCTTCAGTCCCTTTGCATGCCTGGCAAACTCCCTTCTCTGCCCCTGAAATACCTATCAACATTCTATGTGCCATGATCTATTTCCCTGTATAGCTCCCTCGCTGAACTGAGAGACAATACACCGGAGTGGCCAGGAACAAAGGTTTTACAATCAGACAGAAATGAACTCAACTATGTGTCTTGTCACTTAGAGTTGTGAGACACTGGGCAAGGTACGGGGACTGTTTGCTCATCTATAAAATGGGGATAAAACCAGCTCAGAGGAATTAAGTTGACAATTGCAGGTTTAAATAAGAGAATGCCTGCCAAGCACTTAACCTCACTAATAGTGAGGACTTAATAAACGTTTGCTACGTTCTGGCGGTATAGCCATTACAAAGGACAGGAGGAGGGGGTAGTCTAAACATCTCTATTTGGTTAGTGGCAATCCATCATTTTCTGAAGGTAAATATGCTACCACTGCACTGCTGTACTAAGCAGTAACTTTATGAACAATTCCCTTAAGAGACGAAAGTTATGCTTCTTAGCTCCAGCCAGGAGAGCAACTGAAGGGCCTGTCCAGTCCTACTCTGCCCGGTTGCCAAACTCAGGCAGCTCACAAACCCCTACCAATCTCATCTTTCCAGAAAGAAGGCTCCATCCACTCACATCTGGCGCTTGATATAGTCTTTGAGCAGCTCTTGGTCCACACTGTAAAGCTCAGTACTGCTGACATTGTCAAAGTAGTAGGTAATGTTGTTCATATACTTCGGGGTTCGAGGACCCTCTGCACCATCAAACTTTCGGTAGCCAAACTGGTAGTCAAAATGGGCTACAGGGAAAATGGATGCCATGAGGGAGAGGCAATCTCAGCCAACCGCCCCTGCCGCACTCCCTGGGACATCCCGGAGCCCAAAGGGGCCTCACGTACTTCGAGCGCCACCCCGGCCACGTCCGCGGCCACGACCACGCCCCCGTCCACGGCCGCGGAAGGAAGCCCGTGCCCCACCAGCCCCATCACTCTTCACACTCGATGTCTCATCCTGGTCGGGCCAGGCAGGCTCCGGTTTGGTCTCTGGTTGCCAGGCTGAGGTGGGGGGTGCCACAGGCACAGACACATAGGTGGCAGGCTCAGACCCTATAAAGAGAAGAGGGCTTTGGGTGAGGCCTGAAGGTGACAACCATGAACAGGCCCTCCATAGCAGGTGGCACATACCTTTGATCTCCCCACGATTGGCAGGTGTGTGTCGTGGCTCTGGCGGGCGAGCAGGGCGTGAGACCAGTTTCTCTCTTGACACTTCAGGCTTCATGTCTATTTGCAATGGGACCCACTTGTGTTTGTTCCCTGGAAGACGGCATATGCACAGAAGGGCTTGAAAGAAGTCCCTCCCAGCTATCCTTACCCCCAACTTTCTTCCTCTGTCCAGGGCTTCAGGCCTGAATCACAATCTGATGACCTTGGGCAAATTCCTTTCCCATGCTGGACCTCACTTTGATGGATACTCTTGGGTGACTCTCAACAGTGATTTCTCCATGGTTGCCCTTCTGGAGCCAGACACATGGTTGCACAGAATCAAGACTGCACTTACCAGGCTCCCTTTAGACTTGTGCCAAAGTTCTGGCTAGGAGCGCTAAGTAAAAGTAGTCAATCCCAGGTTGAGTCCCTAAAAGGAAGCCACTTTCCCGTTCCCCTTTCTGCTAACTGGAGAGGGTAATAGCGAACCATCCTGGATGAGAAGTGCCAACACACAACAGCAAGATAAAAAGAAGTCCGAGTTGCCATTCTAGGCCTGGCCTACTTACACTGAGTGGTCAGGTGAGAGAAAGAAACTTTCATCTTGTTTAATCACTGTTACTCTGGATCTCTATTAGAGCAGCAGAACTTGCGCCCTAACTTTAGTTTCAGCCAGAGCAATGAAAATCTTCCATGGGACAGCAACACATTAAGATACACAAGGAAGGGGAAGATCAAGGGGGGAAAAAAAGAAGCATATGTACTGCTATCTGTAATACTTTAAACAAACAAACAAACAAACAAAAAAAACAATTAAAAAAAAGATACACAAGGAATACTGACGGAGGTGAAGACTTCACCTGCCTTGTCCACTGCTCAGAAGAGGGCTTACTAAATGCTAGTTTAATAAGAGAAGGATCTGACAGACCCATGACAGATGAAGACTGCTGACCCAGAAGCCTATGCCAGCCAGCCTCCTAAGGACTCCGTGGGCCCCCGAAATTCCTCTGCCAATTCACAGTTGCAGCCCTGCCACCTTCTCCCAAGCTCCACTCCAAGTCACTCACCTTTCTTCTTCTGACCCCCTCGCTGGCAGTCCTCATCCCCATTCTTCTCCTCCCCTGATTCATCCGATTTGGTTTTGGGGCTCTCCTTACTATCGCTCCCTTCTCCTTTCTCCTGTTCCTTCATGTCCTTTTTGGGTGGCAGCTTACGGGTTGGCTGAGACTTGTGGGACTGTGGCTACAAGTAGGAAATAAAGTAACCAGGAGGTGTGGTGAGTATGCGAGTCTCTTGGGATGGGCGGAAGGGAACCCCATCACTAGAAAGACAGGGCAGAAGTAGCTGGAGCATGCGATGGCAGGTTGGGCTGGATGCATTCTAAAGGCCCTGTTTTCAAGCCTGATGCTTTTATTGGGAAGCGTGGTCAAACAGGCAAGAGGAGGGAGACAACCTGTCTCTCTGGCTTCTTCAAGTCTAAGTGAAAGAGACAATGTCTAGGACAAAGGGGCTGGGACTCACAGAGTCAAATGTTTATTTACTCCCTACAACAGGACCACGTCCAGGTAGTTTGTGGGGTGGAGGAGATGCTGGCCCTCGGCCTGTTAACACTAACCCTGTCTGCAAACTGAAGGCCAGCAACCACTATCAGGGAAGGACCTAGACCGTCAGCCTAGAATGAAAGCCAGGGAAGGAGAGGACTGACCAGGAGCCCCTCCTCTGCTGAGACTAAAGAGAGCTATAAAGCTCCCCGAGAGGCGGGTACCTGATCAATGTCCAACTACTCTCTGGCAACCCAAGTGTAGTTGTAGTGGTGGAGAACACAAGTTCTGAAATAATGCAGCACACCTCACTTCCAATCCACACTTGGCCAACAAAGGCTAGCAATTAACCTCACCCAGCCTTAATGGTCTCATCTACAACATGGAAATGATTCATGCACCTACTTTGGAGTCACTGTGAGGGTTAGTTGAAATGATGAATATAAGTTGAAATGATGAATATAGACAGCAGTTGGCAGTCCTCAATACACAGCCAGGGCTTACACGATGATGCTGCCCAAATTGTACCAACCATTCCTCTTAAGATAAGACCTGAAGCTCTGAAAGCTTGAAAAGCCAAATGTGCAAATGTAGACCGAGTTCTATCCTACCCATGCCTTTCCTCAGACTCACCTGCACACTCTTGTGGGCTATCTCTCCAGGTGTGGGCCAGTTGATTGCATCTCCAAAGTCACCAACCTGCAAGGCACATTCTATGAAGGCTCTGGATGACCTTGCCTCTGCCATTTCAACCTCTCGCCCAACACACAGCTCCATCAAGAGATCAGAGGCCAAATAAGTCTTTCCACTAGGACCATCAATACTGGAGGCCCAGAAAGGATTCCCTGCTATTTTAGAGAGAACCCAGAACTACCTCGCAGCTCAGAAGCACTCAATTAGAACAGGACAGAGGCTACCCCACTCTCCAGGAAGACTCCTTGGGCTGCCTACCCCTATTTCCTTACCTTGCTGCCTTTGCGCTGTTTAGGAACTGCTGCCCTCACCACCTTTGCTGGAGCAGAAAGTTCTGTGGAAACAAGAAGGGAGAAATTATTATGCAGAGTCTAAGGGAGAGGGCCACCACCAGCTCCTCACACCCACCACCACTTCCACTCCACCAAGCAACCTGTAGGCTCCCAAAGGAGGAAGACATGATAGAGTTAAAGGATGCCTGCTCTAACACCAATAACAATTTTACCAGCCTTTCTGAAGAAATCATAGAAAGTGAGCCCAGAAGGACAATCAGCAGCCAAGACCTCAGGAACTTGACTCTTTAAAAAAAAAATATATATTTTTTACATTGATTTTTTAACTGAAAGGAAGGGAGAGAGATAGTTAGAAACATCGATGAGAAACATCAATCAGCTGCCTCCTGCACACCCCCTATGGAGGATGTGCCCGCAACGAAGGTACATGTCCTTGACGGGAATCGAACCTGGGACCCGTCAGTCTGCAGGCCAACGCCCTATCCACTGAGCCAAACTGGTTAGGGCAGGAACTTGACTCCTGAAGTAAGAAGGCTCTCATAGTCCTATACCTCTTAACATTCTAGAAATCTGTGTGTGAGCAGATCGGGCTAATAATCACGGAGAAGGCAAGATAAAAATCCTAACTGAGCAATCAAGAAGTCCAGGGACCGCCTTCTAAGCCCTTACATACCAGGGCCAGAACGCAGTCCTCAATGATCTCTAGCCAAATAGGAGTTAGCCATTCAGGAAAAATTCTGCCTGCCTTCCAAGTTCCCAAGGAAAAAGTGAGATCCTGTTTGACTTAATCGTTCTACCTTTAGGAATTTATCCTTATGATTCAAATTAGACAAGTATTTAGAGTCATGTACAAAGATGTCCTCCAAAGTGCTGTTTGTAACTGCAAACCACTGAAAACAATCTACATATCCGGCGGTAGGAAACTGTCTCAAAGTTTAACAGCTTTTATAGTAATTAGGAAGATGATGATTTCTACTGATATGAAGAGATAAATAATAAATGAGAAAAGATACAATCCTATTTTGGTAAAACAAAAAAATGTGCACATGCACACATACATAGTAGAAACTCTGGAAGGAATGTAAATAATTACAGAGTTAAGTAGTATGTTTACAGTGATCTATTTTTGTTTGGCATTCTCTAGCAGTTTCAAAAAAGACATGAGCTTTTAAAAATAAAGTGTGTGTGTTAAGGAAGTGGATCTGGTCCCTTCTACTCCTATACCTGTTTTCTCAACACAGTTCTGAAGGGTTTCTAAACCTTTCCTCCTGCAGACAGACCCACGGGACTCTGCTCACCCCACCTCTCTCCTATCACTCTGTCTCCATTGCTGGCCAGCCATGTCAGGATAAGAACTGCCCTCAGTCTCTGAGCAAAGAAATTTGCAAGGTCAGTCTCAAAAAGAATGTTCTACTACTTGATCAGACCTATGGTCCTTTAATGAGTAGAGAGAGTGCTTCCTTGACTCTAACTGTGAAATCACTGCATTCTTGGCTTCTATTCTATACCAGAGCCACTGACCCTCAAGACACCCTACACACCTCTGACACATAAAGCCATGAACCCCAGGCCTACAGCGTACTCCAAGCCCCAGTGCTGGGAGGAGAGAACCAGAAATCTCAGTGCCTATCGGATGGAACTCTTAGGCCCAGAAAGCTCCTAACTCCACACTGATTTCCTTACTAATCTTGGGTTGATCCAGAGAAGCCTAATACCACCCAGTGCCTTGACTTTGCCGTTTCAAACCAGGACCCTGGCAGAGGCAGCCATTTCATTACAGGATCAGCTTCCTCGATTACACCTGAGCCATGGTGGTAATCCCTCCTCCTGGCCCCAGTACCCTTTGCATGCTACCAGGAGAAAAAACATCAAGGGCTTGCAACATAAGTTCATTAACAAGTTGAAAGAGGGAATCAAGTTCGGTGGATGAGTTATTACTGAAGATTTTCTGAGAAAAGGCAAGGCAAAGTTTTTCAGGTCATTGTCCGTTTTTTCTAATAAAAACTCTTTCAAAATTGGGAAGTCAGAGTCTATGATCACAAAGGGACGTGGTAAAGAAGTGAAAGTTCAGTCTTCAGTTAAAGAGAGAGCCCTTCTGCCACTAAAAGACTCCGCTGATTCCCTGCTCCCCCATCAATCCCAAGCTGACCAGGAGAATGTGGCTAGTGTGGGCATACATGGAATATTCTTCAGTTTTGTGTGAAGTTTGCTGAAAATGCCCCCTTCCTAGCTAATGTCCCTCTTTTCTGAAACCCATAGTGACCTGCTCTTGCTCTGCTCCCAACTAGGGTCTCAAGCTGCCCCTGCCCCAAGGAAGAACTAAGTCCCATAAGAGACCCCCAAAAAGCACACTAGGGAGAGAGAACTAGTTCTGCCTTTAAATACTATTTCTACATCTGTTCAAATCCTGTGGGGCCTAAGGGAAACCCAGAAAGGCTCAGATGAGCTGCTTTCTGTCCAGCCCTGAGGGAAGATGGAAAAAAGACTAGGCTTACTGACTTGAATTACACATCCCTTTTCAGAGTCCCCTCCCAGCCACCTACCTACGTTTCCCAGGCAAACACACATGCGTCCCCAGTGGGGCCTGGATTCCGAAAGGGCTCCCCATGAAAACCAATTCTTGCACAGGCACCAGCCCCCTCCCTCCCACCTCTGACTTCTGAAACTTGCACAGTCGCCCTGCCCCAGTCAGTGCTCAGGAAACACTGAAGTCACTACCCTGTGCCTGCCTAAAAAACTTGTAAAATGTTAGAGCAGCAAAAAGGACCATAGTTCTAATTCCATCTGCTTGTTTAATGGGGAACTGAGGTCCCCGAAAGGGAAGGTGCTTCCCCAGAAAGAGCCAGGATGGGAGGTGGAAGACCCAACTGGAAAGTCAACTCCCTTTGTCCAGGGCTCCTTCAGCTCACCAGAAATCCTGGGTGTCCACTGGTGGGAGAAAGGATCCCAAACCTTCCTGGTGCAATGTTAGGGCACTACCCTGATATTCCCTGGCAAACAGGGTTACTGAGGGTAGAGAGAGGTTCTCAAGGTACTAAGGGAGCAGTGGGGTGAGATGGGCCTTACATGGGGCTCCATTCTACATGGGGAGGAAGCTGAAGACAGATGCCATCAGTGTCTTCCTCCTTGACTAAGGGAAGTCAGGAGCTAATGAATACCTGGAAAAGGACAAAAGCTGCTTTCTGTCCCATAGGCCCATAGTCAGCCAGGAGCCAGCACGACTTTGGTTCCAGGGGGTCCAAGGGCTTCCTGAGTCCTCAAATGGGTCTGTGTATTAGACGCAGCACACCAAAACTTCCATGTGCGGGTGTTGGGGGGGGGGGGGGCACCAGCAGACTTTTGACAATCCTGTATCTGCACGGACAAGTCACTATTTTTAGCTAATATTATTGAGAGTGGTGGGAAGAAGGGAGCTAACCACTGAAGCTAATGCAGGATGACAGGAAACAAGAGGGTAGGTGGGAATGCGACTGGGCAGAGAGGGGTTCATGAGCGAGGTGGCGGGAGCGGAGGGCAGCTTCCCAGCCAAGTGGGATACTGATCGTGAACCACTGAGATTTTGCCTTTCTACACCTCAACTTTCAAGTGTGTGACACCCCATTATTCAAAAACTGATTAGAAAAGTAGGACAGCCAGTCCTTTAGCACACAGACTTTGTTATGTGATGCGCTTGGGTCAGAATCCCTGCATACTCTGCCCCTTGCAACTCCAGTTTCTTCTTCTGTAAAACTGGAGTCTTAATATCTCATAGGGCCACTGTGACAGTTAAATGAGCAGTAACAGTGCCCAGCACACAGCACATGCTAAAAATACAACTGATTCTTAAACTGTGTGCAGCAGAAAATTCACATGACTTCTGACTTCCCCCAAACTTGTTGTCCCACTGGTTCTAGGACCTATCCCCTACCCTGCCCCGTACCACCCAGATAAAACCCATGGCTGCTCAAGTCCCTTATATAAAACAAGAGTAGGCCTTCCTTCCCCTAGCTGCCGGCACCGGCTTCATCTGGAAGGTCATCGGGAAGGATGTCTGGTCTAATTAGCATATCACGCTTTTATTATTATAGAAGACTAGTGGTCCAGCATACGAAATTCGTTCACATTAAAAGGAATTAGAGGAAATAATTTAATATTGCTACTTGTTCTTTCTCTATAATAGAAATGTCAGAGATTAAAGAAAATTAGTAAAATGTATATGAAAACCTTCCTCCTGTCAAGAAACTGGGGCGCACCACGGACCCAGAGTCAAGTCCCCCGCCCATCCACATGCTCCTCAAAATCGTCAGTCCTGCCCTTGTTAAGCCCCGGCAGGCAGGGGACGTTGCCTCAGTCTCCTGGTCCAGTGTTGGGACGGGTGGTGTGGCCTGAGGACCCCCAGCCAGGTGCCGGGGTTGGGGGCACGGCCTGAGGTCCCCTGGCATGGCACTGGGGCGGGGGAGCAGCCTGAGGTCCCTAGAGTTCCCTTTCAGTTGATATTTAGTCACTCAGTTTTTTACTCAGCACAGTAGAGGAACAGAGAGCCTCAAATAGTCTACAAAGGGCTAAATTCATTAACACCTGTTACAAAGCCAGATAAAAAGACAAAATTATTTCCTACATTATTATTACCTTGTTCCAGAAAGATCCTTAAAACTGACCTTTTGAAATAAAAACTATTCAGATGGGCCAGGTCTAGGAAGTCTAAGGAGCAAGAACTTGGTCAACCAAGGGGAAACTAGTGAAGGTTTTTAGGGAGAGAGGAACACAGGAGAATCAAACTCATCAATCAGATTGTGGTAAGAATTGCCAAGAGGGAGAAGCTGGAACTGAAACTGAGGGACCAAGTGTGGGTGAAAGGTGAGACAGGTCTGGGCTAAGGAGAAAGCATATAAGACTGAGAGTGGTGGCCTGAGAGGACTACTAGATTTCAGGCCTTACTGCCAGGGGAATGGAGAAGGCCAAAGGTTTATTTTGGGGCTGGCACCAATCTCCTGGAGATTGGCATCTGAAAAGGCTGACTTTACCCTGACTGCAAAGTGCGCACGCATGTGCGCACACGCGTGTGCATACGCATACACACACACAAAAGCAGGTAATTCGTTAGGTTTTGCTTAAGTTCACACTCACCCACCTGCTGCCCTTTCCCTGGCCATTTGGTCGACCTCCCTGGAGGGAGACCTCAGAGCCCTTGCAGAGTCCAAGTGCCCCTGCTAGGTGCTCTCACAGCCTTCAAGTGTTCACTGCCTGGTTACATACCTAATCCCAACCTGCCCCCACCATGCGATCCTTGAAGGCAGGAACTAGGCTGCTTTCCCAGCAGTAACCCCAGTGTCTATCTAGCTCAGGGCCTGGCAACACAGCTGATAGTTGTTTAATGACTAGCAAGTTCACACACTTCTCGGGTATACCATCTCACACCAGAGAAGAAAAGGGCTTTGCTTCCCAAGTGCTAATTCATGAAGCTATGGCCTCAGCCCTCAGGCTTCAGCAGGGAGCCTCCCCAGGCTGAAGTATCCTAGGCAATGCTAGAACCAGGCCCCAGACCTGCCTTAACTCAGATCACCTATCATCAATGCTGGGTCCTGGCCAGACTCCACTCATCAATTTTATCACCTGGGGATACTATCTACCACCCCCTCTCTGAACCTCACCTTCCTCAACTGAACAAAAGGTGGTAATATTAGGTCTAGAGGTATGAGGAGAGAGAAGGCAAGACCTCAACCACTGAGACTTCTCACCAAAGCAGAAGAGATGCTAGCAACAAGCTGTGGTTGTGATAACATTAACAAGTGCAGATAATATGTACTGAGCACTTACACCAGATGCCATGCCCTGTTCTAACACTGAGTTAGTTCCTCTAATTGGTCTCATTTTACAAACAAGGAAACCAAGGCACATGGTGTAAGGGTTTTTTTATTGCCAAGATCACAGCCAGCAAGCAGTAGAACAGGATTTGAAGCCAAGCAGCCTGACTCTAAAACCTGTACTCTCAACAGAGAGAAGGGTCCAAGTTACCTCCTCAGAGTGGCCAACAGGGCAGGCACTCAATGGCAGGGCTGCAGAGGTATCATTCTACTCACTGGGGAAAACCAAGGCCCAGGCAGAGAAACCTAACATCACAAAACAGGGCAAGTGACACTCAGGACTGAATGCTAGCAACCTGACAATCCTCTTCTCCCCTACCCAGAGAGGACAAGGGACTCTGTCACCTAGAAGTCCCTACCTCTGGAACCCCAGGAGCCCTGGGAGGAAAGGAGCGTCGCTTCCAGCTCACCTGACATGGATTCTGCCTCTACCCTCTGCCTGAGCTGCAGTCCAGACCCTGATTGTGGAAGGCAGTGGAACAATCAAGGGGAGGTTGAAGTGGGCAAGGGAAGGAAGTCTGGGTTACATCCCTTACCCTTTTGCTCCATTCCAAATAGCCTAGGGCAGAGTTTGAAAAGCCAGATGTACTCTCAGCTGTCATCCAGCCTGCGGACGGGGTGGAGTCACAAAGAAGGAGCTCAGAGACCACAGGCCTTTCATCCCATCCCCACTGACCTAAAAAGGAACATTCTACTACAGAGCAAAAGGAATGTCGGGTTAACCCTCCTCACCTTGGTTACCCGTTCTCCCGCTGCAGTTGCTGTTGCCACCAGTCCTCAGAAGCCTCTCTCTGCCCAGCCCTCCTGCCACAAATTCCCCCCCAGACCTGAAGATGAAACACAGGAGGGAGCTGAAGGGTGCTCTTGTGGGGAGGGATGGACAGAGAGAGAGAGAGAAATTTCAGAAGGTCAGACCATCTTGAGGCTCCACTCAAAAGACCAGCTAAGCCAGCCCAGGACAGCAGAGTCTATGCCTCTAGGCTTGGGAGGAGGGGCAGGGCTCCAGTCACATGATGCCACACAGCTAGGCCCAGGACCAGCTCCAGTCAACTATCTTTAGCTCCTGGTGACCCAAGCAGCCCGGTGTCCACACTCTCCCTGCAGACATAGACCCTGCTGCCCTCAGATGGCTGTGGTCACCCTCACTGCTGGTACCAGTCCCTACAGTCCTATCCAAAAAGCTAATTGTCACCACAGCTGAAATATATCAGCAGCCAGTGAAGTCCCTGGCCTCTTAAGTGCCAGCTCCCTATACCAGACTTTCCAAACAGGACATTTGGTTCTGTTTAAGAAGAGTAATAACCATAACCACCTTTTACTGGGTGCTGAATGTATCAAAAACTGGCATAAGTTGCTTTCTATGTGTCATTTCACTAAAATACCTTAAAATAAAACCCATTCTAGCTAAGAAAATGAAACTGAGGGAAGGGACTTGCTCAAGTTCGCACAGTATATATACTTTCCAAGGAGGTTCTCCCTGATGGTTCAATATAAGTGCGACCCTCCTAGCATTTCTAAATCAAGTTCCAATTCAGCCTATAATTTGGGGTCTTCAGAGCACTCACCATCCCAAAATAGATGCATCTGTGTATATCCTAACCCACTGAATCAATTACTAAGCACATACTAGCAAGGTCCTGGCAAGGTGCCAAAGCTCTTTACATGCAGTAGCTGTTATTTTTCACCACAACTATAGGAGGTAGGTGTGATGATGATTCCCAGATTACAGGTGAGGAAACTGAGGCTTAGAAAATAGGCTATCTACCTTGCTCAAGGACACCAGGCTAGCAAGTAGCAGAGCTAGGGTTAGAAACCCAGGTACACCTGCCCCCAACTCTGGACTTGACCAGCTTGTACCATCCCTCGGTGAGAATGACTGGGAGCTCCATAGGGTAGGGATCTTTTCTACCTGCCCACTGGACCCTGGAATCCAAGACTGCAGCCTGTGCATGGCAGGCCCACAGTAACTATTTACTGAATGAAGAAATTTACATAGGTATGGGTGCTCCTCAACTTCCCAGAAAATTCTCTTCTTGGAAGGCAGGTTATTTACCTCATTACATCATGACAGAGCAGCGTGGCAGCTGTAATCCCCTTTGGAGCCCAGACCTATGCTCTACCCTCAGAGTTGGAACCAGTGTGCTGCAGTCTGAACACCAGGGGGCAGCTCTGGGAAGTAGAGGTCACACACCATACCATATAAATCACAAGGCTGGCTGACACCGGAGGGCTAGGAAGCACAGGCGCCACCCTCAAACACCGTGTTGCCAGAGATTCTGCGTTTTCAAGAAAATGAGAAAAACAAAAGTAGGTATCAATGAGAAATTTCCTTTCTAAATGCTGTCAATAAATTGTCATTGAAAAAACCCTTCTATATACCATATTCAACCTGTGGGCTAAGTCAGCGGTCACCAACCTTTCGGACCTCAGAGATCACCAGTGGCCCGGGGACCATGGACCATGGGTTGGTGACCACTACTCTAGGAAGGCCTGAGGGACAGGCCAGTCATCAAGCAGCTGGGCCCTGACTTCAGGCACCAGTCTCTCAGGAAGGTTCCAAGGCACATGCAATGTTCTGCTGCCCTCCCGACTTCATTATTCTGATGCGGAGGCTGCTGCCCTTAAACTGCTTTCCTGCTATCCCTAGTGATCACCCACCGCCTCAGGTAATGCAACCTCATTTTTTTAAACCTAAATGTAGGATATTCTCTGCTGGAAGAGGCTTCTGGGCCCAAGAAATTACTCTGGATTATTACTTTAGGACAGGAAAACTGAGATCCATCCAGGAAGGACCAGGCTGTGCCCAAAGTGAAGTTTTGTGAAGCTGGCACTGAACATCGAGTTCTTGCCTCCAGATCCAGAGCTTCCCCCACAAGTAGGAAAGCCATGTTCCCCCTCAACAAGTACGTTCTGTGCACCACTGCACCCATGCATAGCGCTGGGGCAGGGGCTCAGGGACCCAAGCAGTAAAGGAGATGCCCCTCTGCTTTTTTGTTTTTGAAATTTATTTTTATTGATTTCAGAAAGAAAGGGAGAGAGAAACATCAATGATGAGAGAGAATCACTTGATCAGCTGTCTCCTGTACACCCCACCCCCTATAGGGGCTCAAGCCCACAACTCAGGCATGTGACCTGACCAGGAATCTAAGCGTGACCTCCTGGTTCGTAGGTCAACCTCTTGGCCACACCAGCTGGGCTGCCTCTCTGTTTTTAAGAAAGCTGACTTCTCACCCTAGCTGGTTTGGCTCGATAGATAGAGCATCAGCCTGTGGACTAAAGAGTCCTGGGTTTGATTCCCAGGAGGGTCGTGCAGGAGGCAGCCTCTCAAAGATTCTCCCTCATCATTGTTGTTTCCCTCTCTCTTCCTCTCTGAAATAAATTTTTTTTAAAATCAATAAAAACATATAGGTATTAAAAAAAGAAAACTGACTACTCACGTAGAACTGGAATACATGACAGAAAAGGAGGGGTGTTTTGCATGAGTATATATCTGGGGAGCAGATATACTGACTGGCCTTGCTCTTCAGAAGCTCCTGATTCAGTGCCACATGCTATGCCCCAACTGGAAAGGAGTAGAGCCCTGAACTTTATGGATGTGGAGACAGGAGCTGCCCCATCTGCAGACTCCCTAACCCTGCTCACAGAAGGCAGCAGATACCCTATTCCACACCCTTGCCCTTTAGCAAATGTAGAGGGGGTCTGACCCCTGCCCAAAATGCACCTTACCACCATTTTACAAGGATGCTGGGCTAAGAAGCAGGACAGGACAGTTGAACAGCATGTACTCTGAAGTCAACTCGAAGAACTTCTCAATACCAGCCACCATCAAATAAGTAACTCACAAGTCTGATGAGATGGTCAAATATGAGCCACTCACTACTCATGTAGCCTGTAAATTGATAGGCACCAACTAGGCCACACAGGATAAAGGCCCAACAGGTTTGTGAGGAAGCAGAAAGGCACCTTACATGGAAGTTCTTAGAAAAGTCAGACTTAACCTCTGGTTTTCTGAAACTACGAAAGGGGTTCATGACAGCTGCTAGTGCATATGATTTAAGCAGCTTAATTAAATCATAAACACAGAACTAGCATAAATGTATGATAGTATTCTTTTTGTCTCCTTTGAGGCAATACTTGAACGTGATGCTAAAAATAAATAAAAGGAGAACTATGATCATAGCAAATAACTTGGGACATCCAATTATAAATTTCAGACAAACAGCAAGTAATTTATTAAAAATAAGTATGTCCCATGAAATATGTGGGATACCTTATACATAGTATTATTCAGTTTATGCATCCTGTATCATCTGCTAAACCTGGCTACTTTAGGAAAGAAGGCCATCACCCATGCTCCTGACACTGGGGTAGTAAGTAGAAGGAACCTCAAAACAGGGATGCCAATTGTGGTGCAGAACCTACAGCCCTTGCTGTGGGAGCTGGGCAAAAATTCCCACCAGGGTGTCTTCAGTTTCTCCATTCAGAGGCCTGTGATCAGAGCAGAGGTACCTGTCATCTCATGCACATTTACCACTCAAACCACAACTTCGGATGAAGCCAGCTTTCTAGGCTGCACTTCTTACACCGTTAGTGGATGCATAGATTCTCATTTTAATGTTTTTCTTTTACACTTACGTTCTTTTGTATTATATATTTAATAGTTTCTTGAAAAGAGAAATAAGTGGCAGAGCCCAAGCCCCTTTGCCATTTAATCTCCCGCTGAGCTAGAGTTCCTGTGCATAAGTTGATATCTATTTAAAAAAACACAACAACCCTCACTTCACAGCTGTGAAAACCCAGACCAATGAGCTGCAGGCTTGCAATACCATATTTCTGCAATCTAAGGACACCTGGGGGGGGTGGGGTTGAAGGGAGGGAGAGGTAACCTTGGTTAAAATGCAGATTCCTATCTTCCCCCACCCACGCTCCAGAAATCAGGTTCGGGAGAGGGGCAGAGTTAGATTATCCACAGCTCTAACAAGTTTCCTGTGCAATGCTGATGCCAATTGATGTTTGAGAACTGAGCTAACAATGAGTGAGACCACCGGGAAGGGACCCTGGTCTCCAGTCTCCCTGCTTGCAGACAGGAATTACCAGGCCCACAAGAGCAGGAGGTAATGTGCTTCCATTACACACACACAGAGCAGCCAGGAAGAGTGCAAGAGGAGCACTCCCTTCCATTTATCCACTAGTCAAATTTCCAGCATCAGGAACCAATACTGATCAGGTCAAGGAGCCACAACCTGAGTGTCTTGACAGATATGAGGTCACAAAGGATGGGTCTGAGATGGGCTCAGGGTTTAGTTTCACAACAAGCTCCAAACTATGGCAGTACCAGAGGGAGAAGAATGAAGGCTCTGAAGAGACTGTCTGCCTGCCTCCTCCTTACAGCCAAAGAGCCTCTACTCTTATCCCAGGGCTTTATGCTCACCCAGTTCTCTGGGGTCTGGGTCCCTTAAAAAAGAATAGTTACACTAAGTATCTGTCAGGCCTCCTGCTGTGGACTTTTGTGCATTAGGTTTTTTAATCTTTACAAAAGCTATTCCAGTTCTAGAGGAGACTCAGAGGCTAAATGATGACTAGCCAAAGGTAACAAAATGTCCTCTTTTAGTCTATAAACCTGCAGCACTGCCACTCAAAGGGGCTCCCGTTTCTTTCTCCTTGAAGAAACAAGGTGGAGTGAAGTGAGACCAAGCATGGACATCACGAACCCCTTGATGGCACCTGGGAGACTTTGGCTGAGACAATCTTGGTTTCTTATAAAATGAGAAGCAACTAGATGGCTTCCAAAGCTCCTTTGGATTCTGGTGGATCTCAGGAGCTGCCACCTCAAAGAGGAAATACCAGTGATAATTCAAGTCATGAGGGACCAAAAAGCCTGGAACGTCGGAGAATATCCTAGAGCAGCTACAAGGCAAGCTGCAGCCAATGGGGAACTTTTGCAGCCTGGCATTCACAAGCTGCCAATGTTCTCCACACAACCCTTTTCCCATGCTCAGCAAGAGGGCCTCCCACACAATGGATGAACTGCTGTGTCTACAGCTCCTGAAGAGAAAGGCCAACAGAGTTAAATATCTTTTTGAAACGTTTATGAAGCTACTACTGAGCCCTTAGTATTATTTGTCACTATGCTAAGTGCCTCCCTTGCAATATCCTAATTGAAAGACTGACGCTATCTTCTTCTTACTCTTTTTCTCTTATTAGTTACTAAAGGCCCGGTGCACTGCCAAACCTGTTTGGCTCAGTGGATAGAGCGTCGGCCTGCGGACTGAAAGGTCCCAGGTTTGATTCTGGTCAAGGGCATGTACCTTGGCTGTGGGGGCACATCCCTAGTTGGAGGTGTGCAAGAGGCAGCTGATCGATGTTTCTCTCCCATCGATGTTTCTGACTTTCTATCCTTCTCCCTTCCTCTCTGTGAAAAACCAATAAAATATATTTTAAAAAATAAAGGCCCGGTGCACGAAATTTGAGCACAGGGGCGGGGGGGAATGATGTTCCTCAGCCCAGCCTGCATCCTCTCCACTCTGGGACCCCTCGAGGGATGTCCGACTGCCCGTTTAGGTCCAATCCTGAGCGGACATCCTCCTCACAATCCAAGACTGCTGGCTCCAAACTGCTCAACCACCTGCCTCCCTGATTGCCCCTTAACCACTTCTGCCTGCCAGCCTAGCCTGATCACCCACTAACCACTACCCTGCCAGCCTAATTGATGTCTAACTGCTCCCCTGCCAGCCTGTTTGTCCCCACCTTCCCTCCTCTGCCGGCCTGGTCACCCCTAACTGCCCTCCCCTGCTGGCCTGATAGCCCACAATTGTCCTCCCTTGCAGTCCTGGAACCTCCCAACTGCCCTCCCCTGCTGGCCATCTTATGTCCATATGGGGACAGGATCTTTGAACACATGGAGGAGCCCTCTTGTGTGTTGGAGTGATGGTCAATCAGCAAATTACTCTTTTATTAGATAGGATAGAGGCCTGGTGCATGGGTGGGGCCAGCTGGTTTGCCCTGAAGAGTGCCCTGGATCAGGGTGGGGGTTCCCTTGGGGCGTGGGGCAGCCTAGGCAAGGGGCCTGTTGTGGTTTGCAGGCTGGCCACGCTCCTCAGCGACCCAATCGGAGGTCCTGGGAGCTGGGATTAATTTATGTTCTACAATTGAAACTTTGTAGCCTAGAGCAGAGCCAAGCCTTCTGCTCTCTCCATGGCGACAACCATTTCTGTTTGAAATTTTGTAGCCTAGAGTGGAGGCCTAGGCTAGGGCTGCAGAAGTTTGGCTTCCTTCATCACCCGGGCAACCCTCCGTGGCTGCTGCCATTTCTGTTGGAATTATGTATCTTCTATAATTGAAACTTTGTAGCATTAAGTGGAGTCCTAGGCCAGCAACCTGGGAAACCCAAGCCTCCCTCCTGCTCTCAGTGGTGGCAGCCATCTTGGTTGGGGTTTATTTGCATAGTTTGCTCCTGATTGGCTGGTGGGCGTGGTTTGATATGAGTTATGGTCAATTTGCATATTACTCTTTTATTAGATAGGATGCTTTAAAGAGGAAGGTGGGGAGAGAAGTGGCTCGGCCAGTTTTAACTCTGACCCTAGGCAGGTCCCTTTATCTCCAAAAGCCTATGGAGAACTTTCTCCACAAAAGGGAGCCTACAACTACCCACCTCAAGGGCACTAGTGAGATATGAATAAAAAGAGTTTTATAAACTCTTTTGAAGTCTTGAAGGTTATCCCAAAGGTAGTACCAACTATTTCAACCCAAGGACTTAATGAATAAGATTAGATCGATTCTAGGGGGATAAAAATCAAAGGATGGTGTCTTAGAATCCTTTGTGCAAAAACCAAGTCATCTTCTTGCTCCTGGAACAGGCCCCTTCCAGAGTGTGGAAATTGTGCTGCAGTGACTGGAGGGAAGACCACCTTCCCTGGATCCACCCAATCTGCAAAACCCCAACCATCATTAGTAAGCCAGTCCTCTGTACCTGAAGGCTAATTCAAGGTCTGCCGTTCATCCCCAGCCCTCATATCAAGGGACAGGAGGTGGGCAGGAGCAAGCTAGTGATACCTAAAAGGTAACTCCATTTTATAGACTGAAAAACTAAGGCACAGATTTGGGGAGGGGGGGGGGGGGAGATGAAGCCAGGCTCCCACAAATCTCAGACCTGCTAAGGAATGAGGTTCTTGCTGCAAAAGTGGCCTGGTGTGAAGTGAACATGTCCCTCCACCAGGGGGGCAGGGCTGTTAGGTTCCGACCTCACCCAGGCCAACCCATGTCCCTTTCTGCACCCATGCTGGCACAGATGGTTTTTCCGCAAAGCTGGCTAGCCTCCACCAGAACGTCTGGTGGGACTTAGGAGCAACCCAAGACAAACCCATGTGGAGGCCTTTGCCCACCTCCACTGGTTTCTTCTTTGTACCTTGGCTACTTCAAACCCAAGAGTAAGCTCTTGGAAGGCAGCTGAATGTGATGGGAAGAGCACTGAACTGGGCAACAGGAGAGAAGTGCTTGTTTTAAACACTGCATCTCAGGATGGCAGCCTCCACTAGGAGCTTTCCCTATGTGGGCCTGCTTCTCTTAGCAAAGTGGTGTGTTAGTGTGTGTGTGTGGGGGGGAGGCATGGGCACATGGGACATGTGAATTCTGGACTGGGCTCAGGGGTCTCAGATCAACAGCCTGAAAGAGGGAGTGAAGGAGCATAGCCCTCAGAGGCAGCAGAGCTGGGTGAGTGTGCCTGCAATCCCGGGGAAGTAGCACTAGCCAGCTCCTTAATCTTTCTCAGGAAAGCATGACTTTTTCCCCAAGGCTGCTTTCAGGTTATAAGGTTAAGTGCCCTTAGAAGCCTGTCTCTTTTTCTCTTGTTTTTAAATCCTCACCTGAGGACAAGCTTATTTAGAGAGAGGAAAGGAGAGAAGAAACATTGCTTGGTTGCTTTCCATGTTTCCCAATTAGGGATCACACACGCAATTCAGGTATGTGCCCTGACTGGGGTTTGCACCAGCAACCTGTTGGTATACAAGACGATGTTCAACCAACCGAACCACTCTGGCTGGGCAGCATGTTTTTAAGCAGGGAAAAATTAGATATAGCTCACAAAGTATGATCCCATATTTTCAAAATGTGTGTGTGTGTGTGTACACCCACACACACAGTCTAGAAATGTGCTAATATAGTAGTCACTAGCACATGTGGATACTGAGCACTTGTATAACGTGGCTAGTCCGAACTGAGAAGTGCTTTAAGTGTAAAAGACGCTAGATTTTAAAGACATATCACAAAGAATATAAAATACTAGAGGCCTGGTGCACAGGTAGGGTCCCTAGGCCTGGCTGGTGATCAGGGCCAATCTGTGGGGCGATAGGGGCCACCACTTGCACCCACCTACTCCACTATCCCACCATGGTCCCACTCTTGTTGGGGCCCATTGGGGCCGGCAGCACTGTGTTGCTGACGTCTACCATGTTCCACACCACTCCGTGGTCAGAGCACGTGTAACTCCTGGTCAGTCGAACTCGCACTCGTGGGGACAATTTGCATGTGATTTCACTAACAATTCTTATATTTGACTAGAGGCCTGGTACACGAAATTTGTGCATGGGTGTGTGTGTGTACTCTTCAGCCCAGCTTGCATCCTCTCCAATCTGGGATCCCTCTCACAGTCCAGGACTGCTGGCTCCCAACAGCTTGCCTGCCTGCCTTCCTGATTGCCCCTAACTGCCCTCCCCTGAAGGCCTGGTCACCCATAACTGCCCTCCCATGCAGGCCTAGTCCCCCGAACTGCCCTTCCCAGCAGGCCCAGTCACCCCTAACTTCCCTCCTCTGCCGGCCTGGTCATCCCTTACTGCCCTCCCCTGCAGGCTTGATCGTCCCCAACTACCCTCCCTTGCAGGCCTGGTCCCTCCAAACTGCCCTCCCCTGCTGGCCATCTTGTGTCCACATGGATGCAGGATCTTTGAAAACATGGGGTCAGACATCTTGTGTGTTGGAGTGATGGTCAATCTGCATTATTACTTTTATTAGATAAGAGGCCTGGTACATTGGTGAGAGCTGGCTGGTTTGCCCTGAATGGTGTCCCGGATCAGGGTAGGGGTTTCCTTGGGGCATGGGGCAGCCTGGGCGAGGGGCCTGTGGTGGTTTGCAAGCTGGCCACACCCCCCAGTGACACAAGTGGAGGCCCTGGTATCTGGGATTTATTTATCTTCTACAACTGAAATTTTGTAGCCTGGAGCAGAGCCAAGCCTTCTGCTCACTCCATGATTGCAGCCATTTCTGTTGGGATTTATTTATCTTATATAATTGAAACTTTGTAGCCTTAAGCGGAGGCCAAGCCAGGCCAGGGTGTGTGGAAAGCTTGGCTTCCTCTATTGCCAGGGGCAAGCCTCCTGCTCGCTCCAGCTCTGTCCACCATTTTTGTTGGGGTTTATTTATCTTCTATAGTTGAAACTTTGAGGTCTGGAATGGAGGCCTTGGCCAGCCAGGGTATACAAAAAGTTTGGCTTCCTCCACTGCCAGGAAAACCCAAATCTCCCTCCTGCTCTCTCTGTGGCCACAGCTATCTTGGTTGGGTTAATTTGCATACTCACTTCTGATTGGCTGGTGGGCATAGCAGAGATATGGTCAATTTGCATATTACTATTTTGTTAGATAGGATTATATTTTGAAACAGTATCTTGGGTTATATTTAAACTAGAGACCCAGTGCATGAAATTCACATACTCGGGGGGTTGGGGGTGGGGAAGGAGTACCTCAGTCCAGCCTGTGCCTTCTAGCATCTAGCAGCCCAGGAGCCCAATTAACAGCTTAACTTAGGCCCACTCCCCATGTGAGCCCAGCTTGTGGCTGAACAGCTCATGCATTGAGCATCTGCCCCCTGGTGGTCAATTTGTGTCATAGGACCAATTGTTCCCCCATTTGGTTTATTTGCATATTAGCTTTTTATCATATAGGAAGGATTTCACCTGTCTTACTTTTTAAAATATAGCTACCAAAAAATTTAAAATTACACATGTGGCTTGCACTGTATTTCTATTAGGCAGCACTGGTCTAAAAGGATATGGTTGCTTCATAGTATTAATGGTAGTTGGTAGGCAGATTATAGAGATTTGTTCTCTTGTTAAAATATAGTTGGACATCTTCTACAATGAATTGGTGTTGTTTTAGTAAGTTGAAAAGATTTCCCCTTCGAAAGAAGTTAAAAGGCCCAACATACAATAGTGTTTCCACCCTGTGCTTTGGTAACCCAGAGCCACTCCCCTAACCCCATCACACTGGCCTGGAGGCCACCCCTGAGAAACCACAAGGTCAGCACGGCTCTTTCCAGCAGGCTGCACAGGCCTGAAAGAGGTGAAGAGGAACGAACATTTCTGGCAGAAGAGAGGCCAGGGCACAGCTCATACCCACTCAGAGTGGTCAAAGGAGCAAGAGCTGGGACCTCCAGGCTGGGCCAACAAGGGGCCCAGAGATTCCTGCTGTCTAAAGGTTTGTGTGGGCCGAGACTGGTTTGGCTCAGTGGATAGAGCGTCAGACTGCGGACTGAAGGGTCCCACGTTCGATTCCGGCAAAGGCATGTACCTTGGCTGCGGGCACATCCCCAGTAGGGGGCGTGCAAGAGGCAGCTGATCGATGTCTCTCTCTCATCGATGTTTCTGACTTTCTATCCCTCTCCCTTCTGTTCTGTAAAAAAATCAATAAAAAATATATTTAAAATAAAGGTTTATGTGGGACTTCTCTGGTTGGGGGGGTTTGTATACTTCTGTAGTCTGGGAGAATGCAAAGCCAGGTGACAAGGAAAGCAGGAAATTCTAGAGGCAGTCTCTGCTACTGGCTGGAACCCCAGCTATTTACCAACTACTGCTCAGCTTTGAGCAAATTACTGAACCTCTTGAACTCCTGTTTTCTCCTCTGTAAATTGAGGATCACAACTTTATCCCATAGGGGTGTAGTGAAAATGAACCAATAAAATGACTAAGGTGTGTGTGGTGGCTCAGAAGTTTAATAAAGTTTGAGAAGTGGAGAGTCTTGATGAGATAGATTCCAGGACACTTGGCTAAGCCAGGGACATGATAATAGCACATTAGCAATGGATGAGCAACTGTACCCAAGAGCACACAAGTTGGCCCAGGTTCCACCATCCCTGCCCCAGCATCTGCTGGTGCTGCCACACTATTCACTCACACCCTCACAGGGACAGGCCAGAAGTTGGTCTAGGCAAGAAAACACCAACTTCCTTAGCTCGACCAAGAGACCGAGAACCTGGAGAATAAACATCTGCCTGCCTCAGGATATCCTTCTGATTAATGGGCACAATTCGACAAATTAAGCTTCTGGACAGTTTAAGAAGAGATGAAGTAAAGAAATAGCAACCAGAAAACTTCCTCTTCAAGTGACTTATAGTCTCAAGGGGGAAAAAAGCTTTAAAAAAAAATCAGACTCAAGTCACTATGCTATCATTCATTCCTTTCATCTCTTTCCTTGACTACTACA
Source organism: Antrozous pallidus (assembly GCA_027563665.1). Lineage (NCBI taxonomy): Eukaryota > Metazoa > Chordata > Mammalia > Chiroptera > Vespertilionidae > Antrozous > Antrozous pallidus. The sequence goes on from CM050516.1 coordinate 18,384,208, forward strand.
GAAGCCTCCAACAATGTCCCTCTGCTTCCAACATGGTCTCCTGCTGTCCCAACTCCAGTCCAATCTCAACAGAACAGAGTAGTCCCGAAGAAACAAGAACATGCCACCTCTCACTGTTTTCAGAACAGGACCCAACTTCCTAAGCTGGCCTCCAAAAGCCTCTTGCTTTTCTGCTTTTTTGAGCCCCTCACCTCTCCCTCACACAGGCTTTTATGTTTCTTGAACTCTAAACTCATTACCACCTAGTACTTGATGTCGCTCTAGGCTAGAATGCTCATCACCAGGCTCCCTATCTTGGCTCACCCTTAGGGGCATTATTCCCTGACACCTTGATAGAAGCTGCCCAAGTCAACCCCTCCATCCCCAACACTTTTCTGTGTTACAATGCCTTTGTTTCTTTCACAAAGCACTTACCACTATCACAAACTGCCATGTAATATTCAAGGTGGCTGCAAACAGACACTTCTATGGAAAGGCAGGACCCATGTCCCCTGCCCTTCACTCTGCAGGATCTGTAACCTCTATCAACATAGGTAAAAGCGATGCTGTGCCAGTGTGCAGGCCAGGACCTCAGGATACTGACTTTTACGGCATCTCTGAAAACACTCTCTGAGAGCCTTAGGCCATATGTAGTACTACTACGTGAAACCATGCTGGGCACTCCAGTTCCAGCTGAAGTCAGCCTTTGAGCCAGCTGTGCCAAGGTACCAAACATGTGAGTGAAGCTGTGGTGGATCTTACAGATCAGGACACCCACCACCTTTACCACTGCTATGTACAAAAGAGTCACTTGGCTGAGCCCTGTCCAAATGCTGACCCACAAATCGGTGAAAAAAAAATGGTTGTACTAACTTTTGGGGTGATTTGGTTGGCAGTGATAACCTTGTTGGTTTACTGTGTTTCCCCATTAGAATGTAAACTGTGACTATGTCACAGTCTTGTTCCCATCAGAATGCCATGGTCTAACACATAGTGGGTAATTTAAATAAATGTGAGATGAATGACTTCACTTTGATGGCAGTCAAGTTACTTCCTTTCACACAAAGGGTAGGCTCAAGCCCTGGTGGTTCTCTAGATAAGCCTGAGGTCTCTGAATTCTCAGCTTCTTGAGATGGGTCAACTTCCCTTCTGCTGAGACAGTTAATACTTTGACCCTGGCCTCCTCCTGACCTGGGTTCTAAACCTCAGGGCCAGAAGGTGGGTCTCAGCAAGCACCCAACTCAACCATGTTCAGGATATGTTAGAATCTTCTCTATAATATTCCTAAGAGATGAGCCACCACTGTCTCCACACTTCTGAGGGCACACACAACCTTTTGGGGCAGCCCATCTTAGCCCAGCATTTTCTAGAAGCCTAGGCCAGAATGCCCCATGCCTAGGGAGAAGAATCCCAAAGCCTTGACCAAACTCTTGGGGATAACACTCTAAAGCCAGGGCAATTGGGCGGGGAAAACAATCCCCGTTAGATGAAATTTTTCTCACCAACTGCAGTCTTGATCTCCAATTTGATATATCAAACTTAACCTTAGTTGGGAAAGGACCTTGAAAAGTCTGGCTGAACCACCTTCATTTTCAGTAAAGGGAAAGGAAGTTCAAAAAGGTTCAGTAAATCACCCAACGCATCCTAGCAAGTGAGGCAAACACCTGGGTCTAGAAAGCTGGTCTCCAATTTTCCTGCCCAGATTCTCCCTCCACTCCTCTCCCCTGCACCTTCTTTACAAGGCCCACACCAACCATTGTGTGAGGAGCAATCCTGCTTTGAAGAAGTCCCTCTCCATGACTGTGGTCCCCAAAGAAAATTTAATGCTCCAATTAGTTGTTCCATGGTCCAAAAGCAGGACCATGACGCACAAGGCTTCTAGCCAGGGTCTTTTTTCCCCTTTCCAACCCAAGACACAATAACATGCTTTAGCTGGTCTCATACCTAACAGAGTGACTGAGCTGGAAGGGACCTTAAAGACTGAGATCAAAGACACTGTACCCATTTCACAGATGGGTGAAGGAAACAATGACTCACTGGGGATGTATATAACCTTGATAGCCCCAACCTTAGCTTTCAGACAGCTTTTTAATGCTGGGACCTTAGGCCACAATGCTCAGAGGTGTCCTGTCTCTCACACTCTAACTCAGAGGTAGGTAAGGAGTTTCCTTTAGAACTGCAATTCCTGCCCTAGGCCTTAAAGTCTTCCCTAACCTCTCCTCTCAAACTCTTCTCCCAGAATATGCTCCTCAGCTCACAGGCTGGACAGACACTGTCCTCTCTCCTTTGTACAATAAAACAAAGTCTGAGCCCATAGGCCTCACACTGGCATCCTGGCTGCTTGACCAGGTTGTCTCATTTTTTTCCATAATAACTTTATTAATATACTGTGCTGCTCACCCATTTAAAGTATAAATTCAATGTTTTTGGTTTGTTTTTTTTGGGGGGGGGGAGGGGCAATATGTTCAGAGTTTGGCTTTAAAAAGAAAAAATTGAAAACCTCTAGGTTTCCAGATGAATTTTCTTGATTTTAAAATATAGGTAGTCACTTTAAACTGTTTTTTAATACAAGGTCAAAATCTGTCAGTAGGCTGGACCGGACGTGCAGAGATGAGATGTGAGCTGCCCATTTGTGACTTCCAGGATATAAACCAAGTCAAGCTGACATGACAGGAGATTTGATTTGATTTGGGTGGTGGGCACATGAAACAATATATAGATCTTGTAACATAGAAACCCATACCTGAAACTTATACGAATGTTCATGTTGACAAATGGCACTCCAATGAATTTAATTAAAAACAAAAACCCAATCGCAGAAGGAATGTTATCTTGTTTACCCTGAATTCTGGGGCCTGATATCTAACTCAATATTTTCTGAATGAACAAGGCTAGGAAATTACTCTGCAAATTTGCAGCTGTAGGGCCACCCAAACTATTCAAATATTACCAGCATGTCCAAGAAATTCAGTATCTCCTGTGGCAGCTGAATACATTCGGGGGGCGGGGGGGGGGGGGGGGATTTTTCAAAGTTACTACTTGGCTAGAGCCAAAACCTACTAATGTTCTACCTCCCTCAAGAGCTTCACCCATAGGGCTATTATTAAGCAGGCCTATTAAAATGCTTCATTTCAGAACAGCCATTTCTACCCACCCCAAGCTCTGATTCTCTGGACAAAATAACCCTAGTTCCCTCAACCGTTCCCTCCTCATTGAAATGTGCATGTGTCCCAGTGAGCCGCCCACTCTGTGTTTTCCTGATTTCCTGTCTCCCTCCCACATTCCCTAGAAGTAGCACCCGGTTCTCCCACACCCAACCTTGCTCTCACCATATCTGAGTTCCACCCTCTACAGTCGGCTCCACTTCAGGCAAAACCCAAACCAGGTTACTATTCCATCCATGTAATTGGTATCTTTCCCTCATATTGCTGTTAATATATATATATATATAGAAGAAAAGCAAAGAAACAAAATCCAAAGTGGCAGAAAGACACCAAAGATGGAATGGGAGGGTTTCTGTACAAAGCACCGAGCCCACCTCCCACTGACATTCTATCACCAGGGCAGGGCATTCCTAAGCACCACAATGTGGGCTCCTTGCTGCAGGACTGTATCCTCCAAGGATTCTTCAATTCCCCTCCACTATGGAGTTGCATGACAGCTCAGGGCCGGGTCAGAAGAGCTGGCTCTAAGAAGTGGCTCGGGCTGCCTTCCTTCCTGGGTAGGCTCAGGACTACACAGAAGGAATCAGGCCGAGGACCCAGGAAGCCAGGGAACCTACCTTTATTAGCAAACTGAAGACCTGGGTCAAATTCAGTTCTCAAAAAAAAAAAAAAAAAATCAAATACTCTTACAATTATTGCTTTTTATTTATTTTTTTGCCAGGCTCCAGCTAAGCACTCATATTCACCTAGCTCACTTTCAACAATGATCCCACTGTGGATAAGGACATATAACTCCATTTACTGAAGCCCAGAAGTTACACCAAAGGCACTCAGTTGGTAAGTGACTGGGTTGAAAGTTCATGTTCAACTACCCCATTCTGCTTTTTCCTCTGGAGGTGGTGAAAACAGAACTGGAGTGGGAGCCCAGAGACTTGGGTTCAAGTCTCAGCCTTGCTTTGAAATGAGTTTGAAAAACTATTTCCTTTCTGGGCCCTTAGCACCTAAACTGTGAGAGGTTTACATTTAATAACCTTCAGGGTCCCTTCCAGCTCTATATTCCTTCTCTGAAAGGAGGGAAAGTAAATTCAAGCCCCTTGAGGGCCCAGCAATAGGAACGGAGTTGACAACTGGACACCGGGCTGCAGAAGCCTAACTCTATACTTTCTCGGGAAATCACTACAACAGCTGAATTCAGCTTAGGGGAGGTGGCTCTGATGGGAAGGAAACCTTGTACACGTAGCTACCCTATGTAAGCACCTGCAGGGCCAAATTGCAGTGATGGTACCAGGCAGCCTAGATATGGAGTCCTGCCACACGGGTGCCTCCCCTGGTGGAGGTGGGGACTGCCATCTGGAAGCCTGTCTCCCTGCCACTATTTCCAGGGCTACCTCTTCTTCCTGCTTAGCCCTCTACAGCAGGCACAAGCAGACTGGAGGAGGCTCTAAGCTCAAGCATGAGCTCAGGGTACACCAGTTCTTCAGCAATTGTGCTTCTTTCTTCCAGCAACTGAGATGAATTACAACTAACCTGGCCTTCTAAAAGGTCAGAGAAATCCCATCAACCAGAGCGCTCCATACCCAAGAATGATAGTTGATAACTGCATAAGACCTACAATTCAGGATAACTTGGAACCCTTTTATAATCTGGGAACATTGCCCCAAAGGATCAGAAAGGAAACTCCAAGTCATCTACTCTTAAATTAAGAGGCTCTGCCACATGGCCAGAGCAATCTTTCAAAAGAAAATATCTAACTATGTCACTTAAAGTCTTCAATGATTCTCGACTACCTTCCTGTTCAAATCAGAATTTACCTTCCCAATCATCTACATTACAACCACAGGGAATTCTTCAGTTCCCTGAAACCCAGGGCCTCTCCTCTTTCCAGGCCTTTTCTCAGGTAACTCCTACCCATCCTTCCCATTTCAGCTTAGTCACTGCTTCCTCCAGAAAGACTTCTGACCTACATTGGTTGGGTACCCCTGCTGCACCCCCAAGAACCCCATACCTTTCTTACACAGTACCTTCCATACTGGATCGTGAGTGCGTGTTCCTTGCCAACACTGACTTTTGTTATTCACTGTGGCATCTGTATGCGACTCAAAATGTGCTGAATGCTGCTTTAAAGTGTGAGATTCACCCATTCTCTAATTAAATGTTCACCAAGCTGCCTACTATTGTGCTTGGTATGTGGTAGGTGCTGAGAATATGGCAATGGTCAAATACCAAAGTCTCTTACCCAATGGTGATAATAGTTAAGAAGGAAGATGAAGAAGCAGGGTAAGAGAGATAGGGCTGCATAGTAAAAGAAGGCAGTGTGCTATTTTATATAGAGAGGTCTGGGAAGACCTCTCCATTACATTGATATAGGAACTAGAAGGAAGTGAGGGTGAGCCATGTGGCTATCTAGGGGGAAGAACTTCCAGAACAAAAGCCATAAAGCAGGAGAATGTGCCTCAGGGAAAGCAATGTGGTTGGGAGGTAAAAGTTGGAGGGGAATGTCAGAGTTTGGGGAGAATGATGGTATGAGGAGCCAGATCAAGCAGTCTTATAGGATACTAGGCCCAGTGCACGAAATTCGTGAACTGGTGTGTGTGTGTCTCCATCTGTCCGTCCCTCAACCCAGCCTGCACCCTCTCCAATCTGGGACCCCTCAGGGGATGCCCGGCTGTCTGTTTAATTCCGATCCCTCAGGGATTGGGACTAAACTGGCAGTCGGACATCCCTCTCACAATCCAGGAAGCTGGCTCCCAACCACTCACCTGCCTGCAAGCCTGGCTATTCCTAACTGCCCTCCCTGCTGGCCCGATCACCCACAACTACCCTTCCCTGCTGGCCATCTTTGACCACATGGGGGTGGCCATCTTGTGTGAGGGCCAGATAGCATATTACATCTTGATTATAGGAATGCTGAGGCCTCTGATTTTATTTCCCTATAATAAAATGCCTTAAGAGTGTTTTGAGCAAGAGTGACAGACCAGTTAGGAGGCTGCTAATCAATCTAGGTGGGAAAGCAATGCTGTGTGGACCAGGCTAGCAACAGAGGAGGTTGTAAGAAGCATTTAGCTTTGGATACAGGATTTTTTGGGAGCCAAAGGGATGTAAATTAGATGTGAGATGTTAGAGAAATAGAGAAATAGTCAAGGATGAGCCCAAGGCTTAGTCTAAGAAAGCATAAAAACAGAGTTGCTTATTAACACATTAAGCGCCATGTCAGTCACCGGTGACTGACACCATACTTTCCACTTGGACCATGTCAGTCTCTGGCCACCAGCATATGAGTGAAATCGGGTATCGCGGGCTAAACAAAAAGGAAGACAATACAGGCTTGGCACTTAATGTGCTAACCTCTCCGAGCCTCACTTTCCTCTTCTGTGGAGTAGGCATAAAAAGCTCACCTGCTAAGATTACACGGGACAGAACGTGGAAAGCACGCAGTAAATGGCAACTATGATATCACCATGATTAATCTCAGGGTTTTCAGGAGCTTCAATAAGCTAAGTGTGTGCGACACAGAAAGCAAAAACCATACACAGACCAGGTGGACAATTCATCCACCAGGTGGCCCATGCTACTTCCTAGGGCCGGCTCTTCTGACCCTGCCCTGGGCTGTCATGCAACTCTATAGTTGGGGGTGGGGGATAACTGAAGAATCACTAGAGGGGAGGAAAGATAGTCCTGCAGTGAGGAGCCCACAATGTGGTGCTTAGGAAATGCCCTGGTGATAGAATGTCAGTGAGAGGTGAGCTCGGTGCTTTGTACGGAAACCTCCCAATTCCATCTTTGGTGTCTTTCTGCCACTTTGGGTTGTGTTTCTTTGCTTTTCTTCTGTATAGATATTAACAGTTACATGAGGGAAAGAGACCAATTACAACGATGGAATAGTAGCCCGGTTCAGATTTTGCCTGAAGTGGAGCCAAGCATAGGGAGTGGAACTGAGACTTCCAGCCACTGTGGGACTTCTGTTCCTCTGAAAGGCTTCCAACTTAACTTTAAAGCAGGGAGGAGAAAAAGCTGCCTTGAATAGCATTATGTTTGGAGGACAATTTTGGAAGGTTATTACAGAGTACCCTCTAAACAAGGCTTCTGATGGAGGCGCCATTGACTGTCCCAACAGTACCCCAAAATGAGATTGGGGAGCCCTTCACCATACATGACATTCATACATCAAGCTGCACAAAATTCACCAGTCCTCACTGCCCCCCCCCCCCCAGGACTCTGCTAATCCAAAGAGGCAGTCAAAAAAGGGGAACCAAGTCGAGCCTGTCCTGATTCTGAAAAACTCCCTGAGAGAGATGCCCTAAGCTATCTGTCACAAGAAGTTGGCCAGTTGGTTCTGGTACTTCTTACAAATAATGCTACTTGAAAAGTAAGCTAACTCCTGATTATCCATCTTTATTTAGGAAAGGCATGGATAACCTCTCAGAACAGGTGATGACCTCAAACTAGATAGATCTAACTTGGGAATGCATCTTCTTGAATATAAATCATTTACCTGTGTGTGTAACATTTTACTTTTTATTGATTTTAGAGAGAGGGAGGGGGGAGAGGGGGGGGGAGAGAGAGAGAAGGGAGGGAGGGAGAGATAGATCTGTTGATGTCCACACGCACAACTGGGGATGGAACCCATAACCTTGGTTGCCGAGAACTAATTCCTGCATGTAATAATTACAAGAGTTTTACCAAAAGGTTGGTGAAGCTTGGGGAGATCAACAGGGTTGAGTCACATGTAGTTTATCTGTTGGAAACGGCTAAAAGGCACTTCCCCCAAACCTGAATGGGATTGATTGTTAAACTGCCAGGCAGCTCAGGGCATTTTATTGCCTCCTGTTGGCCAAACACCTGAACAGCTATAGGCTGTTCCCCAAACTGATAATGCTTCTGTATAAACCCTTTGATAATGTACCCTTTGAAGTGTATATTTCCACCTTGTCTTATAAATCATGTTGAATAAAAGGATGGGCTCCTGAGACAAGGGAAATCTCAGCTCCTTCAGCTGGAAGCTCCTCTGACCCCCAATGCCTATCAAAAATATCTTTCGTCCTTGGACTCCTTAATCATTTACGTGCAGCCCTTTCTCCAGAAGGCTGAACCCTTTGTTAAGGATGGGAAAAAGAACCCCGGCATTATGGTGCCCTAACGAGGGACATCAACACTTGGGATTTGCCCTAATTGGAATCAAACCCAACACTTTTTGTTTTGTTTTGGTTTTTTAAAAAAATTTTTCTTTAAATTGATTTCAGAGAAGGGAGAGGAGAGATAGAAACATCAATGATGAGAATAATTGATTGGCTGTTTCCTGCAGGCCCCTAACCAGGGATCAAGCTCGAAACCCAGGTATGTGCCTTTGAGTGGAATCAAACCCAGGACTTCAGTCTGCAGGTGGATCCTCTATCCACTGAGCCAAACTGGCTAGGGCAAACCTAACACTTTTCGGTGTACTACAGGATGATGTTCCAACCGAGCCACACTGGCCAGGGCTTGTACGGGACATTTTAACTTCTGAACCGAGCCCCCCCCCCCCCCATGCTCACTATCAATTTGATTCTCAAAAGAACCTCAGCAAAAGGGTTAGTTCCATTCTGTGGATAAACAAAAAGAGGTGAAGCAAGCTAAGGTCACTAAGTGAGAACAGAGACAAGTATTCTGCCCATGTTCTGAATTAAATCCCATCACCTACCCCACTTGCCCCATTGTTTCCTATATTTTCACCAGCCAGGTTATCAAAACGTATTTCCTATCATGAAGCCCCAGCAAAGTAAGGCTGTCCTCTCTTCTGGTCACTCCCTTACGTCACTCTGGACCAGCCAGGGGGGTTTGTGAGCCCAGATTAAGGCACCTGTGAGCCCTCTTGAGGTCCCCAAACTCTAATTACCCCCTTTGAGTTTGTCTTGGATTTTGCAAACAGGGCACTCCCATCTGCCAAGCTCTCCATTTTAAAGAGGTTTTTGTGGTTTCAGACCGGGCTCCGCCTCCTCTCCCTACCCACCTCCCAAAGGGAGGGAAAGAAACAGTGCTGAGCTGAGTAACAGATATAAAACATGCTTGCCTAGGTTCCATTGCAAATGTGGTGGGTCAGCCAAGAGACTCTGCCTCTTGGGAGAGTCAGGGTTCAAGACAGATGAAAGTACCCACCACCTCCCAAGGGCCTGGAACCACCTCCTAACCACCCCTAACCTCTTCCTCCCTAGCAGGCACTCATCTCCCAGCTGGTGTGAAACTCAAATTCCCTGCTCAGGAGGGGAGGGGGCCAGAGAGCTGGAGATTGCAGGTGAAGACCTCCTCTTACTTCTTCCCTAAGTGGGTGCATTCTTTAGAAAAGGAGAAAGTGATTTGAACTACAGGAAAAGAGGTGTAAGTCTTCATTTATCTAGCCAGTGGTCTGCAAACTCATTAGTCAGCAGAGCCAAATAGCAACAGTATAACGACTGAAATTTCATGTTAGAGCCAAATTTTTAAAACTTAAACTATATAGGTAGGTACATTGTTATTAACTTAATTAGGGTACTCCTAAGCTGGCCTTTGCTAAAAACACAAGGGGCCAAAGAGCTGCATGTGGCTCTCGAGCCGCAGTTTGCCGACCACTGATCTAGGCTAACGCAGCAGTTCTTAGCAAAAACAAACAAACAAACAAACAAACAAAAAAAACCCAAACCTGATTATCCTATCTAATAAAAGAGTAATACCCAAATTTGACCGTACCTTTGCTATGCTACCAGCCAATCAGGAGTGGAGGGCAGTGCAAGGGGCGGGGTCCAATCGCAGCCCCAGAGGCAGCAGGGGGTCCGTATTCACGGCACCACCCCCAGGCCTGGCCACACCACATTAAAGCTTTTTTTATTATTAGCATCTTAAATTAAGGTGATACATTTATTACAATTGATGAGCCTTTATTGACACATTATTAACAAAAGTAAAATCTGCAGTTTACATTAGGGTTCATTCTTTGTGTTAAACATCTTATGGTCTTGACAAATGTAACATTAATGTAGTATCAGAACAGTTTCATTGCCCTAAAGATCTCCTGTGGCCTACCTTTTCATCCCTCTCTGCTCTGAACCCCTGGCAGCCAGGGGGTGATCAGGCTAGCAGGCAGGCAGAAGGGGTTAGGGGCAATCAGGAAGGCAGGCAGGCAAGTAGTTGGAAGCCAGCAGTTCTGGATTGTGAGAAGGATGTCCAACTACCCATTTAGTGGGATCGGACCTAAATGGACAGCCAGACATCCCCGAAGGGTCCCAGGTTGGAGAGGGTGCATGAATTTCATGCACCGGGCCTCTAGTATTATATAATCAGTGATGGAGCTTAAAACAAACAAACAAACAAACCAAAAAACAATCACAATACCACTATCACCTCGACAAATAACTCTTTAATACAATCTAATGATCAGATCCCCTCAACATCACCAAAATGTTATATAACTGGTTTGTTGAATTGGGATCCATACAGTATAGCTGATGTTTCAACTGTTTTCATCTGTAATAGTTCCCTTTATTAAAATGCCATTTACTGGCTGATAAAATTATCAGTGCTATAGAATTCCACACATTCAAGGAGTAAGAAAACCGCTACCTCAGGGTCAATCAATATGGTTCTCTATCCCCACAGATCTACGGTTCTATAGGGTTTAGGTTCAATTTTTATTTGGGGAAGGGAGGAGTTTTACAGACAGTGCTGTGTACTTTCTGCTATAGTATTGTAAGGCACATAATGCCCTGTTTTTCCATAATGTTTGATATCACCCTCAAGTGAACAGCCTAGGTTCCTGAAGCAAAAGAATCACTCCAGCCTGAATTTGGATTCAAAACTGGAGTTTTTCCACTACAAGAGGTATAAACTCACACGTTTAAAAGAAAAAAAAGGGGAGGGGGGAAGAGCTCTGCTTTGGTTTCTTTCTTTTGTGGGGAGTTTTATTTAAAAAGTGTTTCTGATAAAAACAAACAAACAAACAAACCCAGACATTTAGACCTAACCCAATTCTTTCATTTTACAGAAGAAACAGAAAAAGCATGGGGGTTGCTGGTTTCCAAAATGCAGTCACGAACAGAATCAGAAGTGCAACAGATCCTAATAATGGTGACTATTATTTAAAAAATTTAAAACTGAAATTATTAAGTAAGTAGCACTTAACAGATACTCTGCTTGACACTATGCTAAGGGCTTTATTAATATAATTTTCTTTAATTCTCATGATCTTCTGAAATAGTTAACTATCATTTTCTCATTTTGAGAATACCAGTGGCTCAGAGAGACTGAGTAATTCACCCAGGATTGCACAGTAAGTTAAATGCAAAACTGGATATAAACAAATATAGAATCATTATGTTGCACAACTGAAACTAATATAATATTATATGGCAACTATATCTCAATAAAGGAAAAGCAACAGCAGTTGGAGCTCAAAAGTGCAGACTGTATGATTCCAGGCAAAGCTCTTACTTGCATCCAGTCTACTTCCCGTGGTAGGGAAGGAGGAACCAGGGGCTGAAGTAGGTCTGAGGCTATGAGGGAGGTAGTCACAGATAGGCTGATGCCCTACCTAGTACAATGGTGTGGGAGACCTGAGGAAGGGCCCAAACCCAGGGAGGAAAGTAAAGAAAGGGAATAGGTTTATTTGAGGACAGTTCAGTGGGGCAGAGGGTCCCTGGGGTTGTCATGGGTTAGCCAAGATTATACAACCCTTTTTTTATTTTGTACCGTCAGTTAGCTATACTTCAAAGGGACACAGAAAAAAGTGATGCGCAGAACATAAACACTGAAGTCTCAGACCCTGCCCCTTTCTATTAAAGAGAACTCAAGAAAAAGACTGCAGCATTGGTTAAAGTTAAAGGTGCTACAAATCAACCCACTGATTCCCACACTGGGGTGAGTGGAGTGCTGATGATACAGTCTTAATGTTTCAACATGCATTTAGTAAACTTTTACTTCAGCTACAATGGCCTTTTCCCCACAGCCCTGAGAGCACACGTGCAACCCTCCCAAAAGATAATCTTAATGAAAGGCAAATAAACACGTTAAAACTTATTTTTAAAAGTCATCACACCACATTCCAAAGCAGAAATAGCCAATTCTTTGGGTAACCAACATTTAAGATTATCCGTATCATGTTTTTGTCTGCAGATAAAAGTCCTTATTTAAGGAGATCCATATATTTCATGGAATACAGATACAATACCAGAAAGTACTGTGTTGTCCAACTCCTCTTTTTACAAGTGGAGAACATGGAGACCCAGAAAAAGTCCGGGAACGTCCCATAATCTGTCTCCCAGACATGGTATAATAGCTACACGACAGGCACTGGGCTAAATAAATGCTTTACTCATTATCCCGGTGAACACTCACAACAGCCCCAGGAAGCAGATAAATCATGATTCAATCCCTAGTACACAAATGGGGAAGGTGAGGCACAGAAAGGTTACAGAACTTACTGACCAAGGAGACACAGCTAGAAATGGTAAGAGCTGGCATTTGAACCTATGCAGTTTTGACCCCAGAACTTTTGCTACATATCATTCTGCCTTTAACTAAGACATCTGTGTCTCTTGTACTTAGAGTTGTGGCTAGGATAAATATAAATATGTGTTTGTGTGTGTATACACACATATGTATATTATTTTTTTCCAAAATATTCTAGGAGATGGAAATATAAAAAAGCCAAAATGCAAATCCCAAGATTTGAAACAACAAATATAAAGCATAGAAGCTTACGCCAGAAAAGAGCAACCCACAAATAAGGGGGAATATCGAAAAGTACCTTTCATTACTAGTTACTGCACGTGTCCCTTAAAGAACTAAAACACTAGCATCTGAGCCAAAAGTAGAGCTAAAAATAGGCATTTGCAGCAAGCTTTGGAAAGCCTTTAGCCTGTTTATGAGGGACTCATTTCTGTAGACTCCCAAAAACATGCATTACAGAACACAAAATTTCCCCAAGACTACACTGCCACTACACTACTGTTAACTTTAAATTTGTCCAAACTGCAAATAAAATCAGGGCTGGAAAAGGGCCTTAGAGTTAGTTCTATGTAGACTTCAAAGAAAGGGCCCATCTAACCTTACCACACAAGTCAATCACAAAATTCTCCCTCAGAAAGCATCCGAGCCTAACTACAGGCTTAAACAGAAGTTAATTAATTCAGTTAGTCTATCAGAGACTATTCCAAAACCAAAAGTAGACAAGACACTTTTTTGCCTTAAGATTTCAGAAAAACAAGCACCGAGCAAATCTACCTGATTCAGAATTTTGTTTTGGGCACTTAAAGCAAGTTGTCTTCTCCACTTGGAGGAAAAGGTGAGATGAGATGTCAGCCAAACTGTCTTCTTCCCACGATCAATGACCCCAGTGACGCATCCTATCAAGGGCCCCTGGACTTGCACAAAATACCAGCTCAGGCATACAATACCACCTGATGTCATGGCTGATTTAAAACCCACAGGGCAGGTTCACCATTGGCTAAGCAGCAGCCGCCGCCAGGGCGAGTAGCCCCATTTAAACTTCTGAGGAGTGCTCTCTCCTGGGGATGATTATACCCCTTTGAATTTAAAGAGGGGAAGGACCAAAGAATGTCTTAAAGTTGCTTTCCCTCCCTCTGTAGGTGGATCAGGAGGGATATGCAAGAAAATGGAGGTTTCAGCACTGCCCTTTGCATAATAGAGCTCTGGAAGGGAAAGGGGGGAAGGGCAGAAGGAAGAGAGCACGGTTTGAGGTACTTTTAGTAAACCCCAAATGTCCCCTCCTCCAAATGAAGCAACCTTAAAAGAAATAAAAATTGCAACACGCCATTTTCAGAATTAATTGTTCTGGTTTTTCTAGGACTACCAGCGATTCTACTCCCTTGAATGTGAAGGCATTAAGATCCCTTCCACTTTCCCCATTCTGGTGTTTTAAACCAGTCAGCCTCAACCAGCGACTGCAGAAGGGGGAGGAGTTTGGAACCAGCACTAGAGCCACGGCCACAGGCCATCATTGCAGCTACAATCGGGTTTTGATACTGGCCAACTTCAAAAGGACCCAAAACCCAAGAATCCAGACGCATTACGCCCCAACGCGCCAGCACGGCAAAGGGAGCGGAGGGTGTGCTCCCAAACCAGACGACGGTCTATTCTCGGCAAAGGGAGGCCCAGACGAGCCTCCATGTTAGCACCGCCTCTCCCCCCCACGCTGACACCGCTCCTTTAGGATTCCCTGCACCTCCACCTCCCCAGGGACCGGGCCCAAAGGGACCCAAAAATCGAGGGCCGGAGAGCGCCGGTCGGCGGTCACATGCCGCTCCCCGCGCGGGAAGGCACCACGTTGTCCCGGCTGCGGAGGAATGCCGGGAAGGGGGGCCGCGCACTCACAGTCGCGCACACGCACACTCCCGACCGCGCCTCCGACCGGCACCCGCCTTCCACCCCCCGCGCCGCGGCGGGCGCCGAACGCACAGGCCGAGCGGCCGCGAGCAGCCAGCGGGCCGGCGGCGCATGGCGCCCAACTGTCACCCGACCGCCCGGCCCGGCCACTCCCTCCGCACGGCCCGCGTGCACCGCAAGCCCCCTCGCATCTTCCGCCCACCCCTTCACGGGGCTCCCCGTACACTGGCCATCCGCTCCCTCTCGAGGCGGAAGGTCCTCAGGATCGAGGAGGGAAACCCCTGACTTCAAATGACTCGTTGGGTTCCCTCTTCTCTCCATTCTCTCCGTAACCGACCCCCTCAAGCCGTCACCAATGGCGACTCTACTGCCTAATGCCACACACTAGAGAACAAAAGTTAACTTTTAAATCCCGAACCCGTGAACTCATCGCCGGCCCTTCTGCCGCCCATGACATAAGCTCATTTAACATTTACAACGTGGGGCTCGTAACGCTACCAAAACGGGCACCGTGGGGCGGCGGAGGGAGAGGGGCTCCCCGAAGAGGAGGCTTGGGCTGGAAACCGCCTCTCACAGACCACGCGGCGAGGAGAACTCTCTTCACCGAAACCAGCGCCACCCGCTCCCGGCGAGGTAGGCCCGGGCCACGCCGTTGCCCACTAACCGCTGCGGCCCGGAGGCCGAGCCCTGCCGCGGGGCCGGCTCCCGAGTGCGCCTGGGGGGAGTGCTAGGCGACCCGAATTAGCCAGGAAGCAATAAAATATAAAAAACCCCGAGTCACTGCGACCAGCGGCGGACCCCGGAGGCCGCTGGGGGAGGGGACGCCCGTGTCCCCGGAAGAGGCCCCCGCACCCGGCACAGCAAGCCGGAGACCCACCTGGGAGAGACTGTCCGTTCACCGCGGCCAGCACCGGCGGGAGCGCGTTCTTAGTCCACGGGTTCACCTTGGGCGGAGGGGCCTCCACGAAGTCTCGGCGCCCGGCGCCCGCGGCCACTCCTCCGCCAGCGCCCGGCTCGCCGCTGCCCTCCTCCCCGTCGCTGAAGGCCAGGCCCTCGGCGCCGGGAGGCTGAGGCGGCCGCGGGCTCTCGCGTTCCAGCTGCCCGCTGCCCTCCTTGTGTGGCTTGACGCAGGGGGGCCGCGGTCTCCGGCCACTGCCGTCCGAATCACCCCCGCCGACGTCGTTCGCCCCGGGCTCGCCCTGGCCCTCGGGCGGCGGCAGCGGCTTCTTCCTCACCAGCCCCCCGTGCTCCTCGGCCTGCAGCAGCGGAGCGCCTCCCGGCAGCAGCGGCTCCACCTGAGTGGCCATCTGCGCGCCCGCCCCCCCGGAGAAGCCGGGCGCGCCAGAGGCGGCCTCCCCCGCCTCGAACGCGGCTCTCGGAGCGCCCGCGACGCCTTCCTCCGGAGCGCTGGGCCCCAGTCTCTGCGGAGAAGGGTCGGGGTTCACGCTAGGCGCGGCCTCCCTCCCGGTCAGATGCAGCCGCCGTAGATCCGAGGCCCGCTGGCGGGGCGGGGGGGGGGGAGGAAGGCCCCCCACTATGCAGTCCAGGCCTCCTTGGCGCGCGTCCCCCCCCGCCCGTTCCTCGCGAGGCACCCCCAGGAGCCTGGCAGGCTTCTCGTCCTATCCCTCCCTCCCCCCCGCCGCCGGGGCGGCCCGGGCTTCCCGGCTCGGGGGCTGCAGCAATATGGACGGACGGGGGAGAGGCGCGGCGAGCCGAGCCGACCACGCGATCCGCGGCAGGCGGCGGGCGGGCGCGCGCCTCGCGACGCGGCGGGCGAGGGGAGGGACGGCGCGGCGGAGGCGCGCCCGCTGGGGCCGACCCAGGGCGAAGGGAGGGCGGCGAAGGCGGCGGGAGCGCGCGCGCACGGCCTCGCAGGCCCGCCCCTGGCCCCGCCCCTCGCCTCGGAGTCCTCGGAGCACCTCCCAGGCTTGGGGGTGCAGGGTGCTCAGACCCGACGGGGGCGAGCACGTGCCTGATGCAATTCGGAAGGGGGGGGGGGGTCAGGAGAGAGGCTGGGGACATGGGAGGGGGCGGGTGAAAAGAGGAGGTGTCTTAAAGGGCCAACGCCTGAGAGCGGCCGCAGGTGGAGCACATGGAAGCCGGCCACGCGGCTGGCCAGGCCTGCTTACGCTTTTTTGGTTGGGTGCTCCAGGTTCGGGGAAAGGAACTATTAATGTCACCTTCTACTTACAAGGATGATAGGGGGTTGGGGGTGCCCCTCTACCCCAAAGACGCGCGGAGGCCGCAGGTTCCCTGGCACCCTGACCCCACCCCGGTGACCTTGGGCGAGCCGCCCTCACCCCCACGGTCTGTGCTCTGGTCCCGCCGACCCTGCGGACACGGAGGTGGGTTTGACGCTGGGTGTGGAAGGCAGGTCCTGAAGCCTTAGGCTTGGGGCGCCTAGGAAGTGGGAATTGAATCACCAGCAGCCCCCAACCTGGCCAAACTCTTGAAACTGTATTTTTATAGACAGGAAATGTATTTTCTTTCAAGTGAGTTTTATTTTTTTCTAAAATATTGCTTTGGGCAGGGTTAAACCAACTCGTGATTGCGACTCATGAAGTCTGAGATTTTATTTTATTCTGGCCCTTACCGTCTCTGCAGCAGTCATTAATTCATTGGGCCTCAGTTTCCCTATTGTACAATGAAGGAGTGGTGTATGACTGGTTTCAAACTTTAGTGCACACTCATTTCAATAAATATTTGCAGACCTCGTTTTGTGGGGGCCTTTGGATTCTAGGAAATCCAGGTTTAGCAATAAGCCAGGCTAACAAAGTCCCTATCCTCATGGAATGTACATTTAAGGTGGAGAAAGAGATAATAAAAGTATGTGATAAACAAGTTCTTGTATCTGTGAAGACAATAATGACTACAGTAATAGGTCAGGGGCTTAATCACAACAACAACAGCCTGTAATTATTGGAATCGAAAATCTATTTCAGCTACTTTAGTTTGGACAATAAGGGAAAATTTTGAACACAGATTCCAAAGCATTTGGAATCAGGCCTATCTGGGATAGAACCCAGAAATCTGCATGTCTAAGAAGACTCCTTAGGTACTTAGCCACCAGGTGGTCCCACACTTCACTTGGAGAAGTTCTGGCTTCTCACTGTGATCAGGCTGTGATCCCACCTGTTCAAGAGACAGCAGCCTGGAAATGTTGGCAGTCTCCCAGACAGTTAGAACTCACAACCTGCTTATTGAAAAGCTTCTTGGAGCTGCCCCACAGGGCAAGGCTGGTTATAGGGCTGTTGCAACCAGAACTACTCAGGAGAGGTGCTGGTAGAGACAATCTGATGGCTAATCCCAACTCTTCCATAACTTGAACTCTGCAAGGTGGCCAACTCTTCACACTTCCTTGGGTCCACTTTGCTGGGGAAAAAAAATGGGGTACATAATACCGGTCTTGCTTCTACCCTCTGAGCTTCTGTGAGGAGTCAAGTATGACAATACACTGAGTGGCCAAATTATTATGATCTCTAAACGCATCATCTGGCCACTCAGTATATATATTACAGGCCCGGTGCATGAATTCATGTATGGGTGGGGTCCGGCCTGGCCAGGGAGAGGGGACATGGGGGGGGTGGCTGGCCTGCCTGTTGGTCACACTCCTGGTTGGAGGCACAATTTGCATATTAGCCTTTTATTACATAGGATATACACAGAGTGGCCAGATTATTATGCATTCAGAGATCATAATAATCTGGCCACCCAGTGTATAAGTCAAAGAGCTATATAAATTATAGAGACTGAGGCCAGTGTTTCAAAAGAGGTACTAAAGGCTGACGCTATTTGGGGGCTCAGCCCATCTGGTTTTCCAGATCACCTAATAAATTCATAATTCTTTACCACTAAAAAAAAAAAGAAGTACTAAAGAAGATAATGATTAAAGGTATCTCAGTGAATTTAAGCACAATTTTTCATAATTGCATAACATATACCTTTAATCAAGGTAAATCGCCACTGGGGAGCATAATTTTTTATTGTATTTATTGATAAACTAGTGGCCCAGTGCATGAAATTTGTGCACACAGAGGGTGGAGGGGGGTTGTCTCTCAGTCCAGCCTGCATCCTCTCCAATCTGAGACCCCTGTGGGATCGGGCCTAAACTGGCACTTGGACAACCCCCCTGGCAACCCGCTCCTAACCGCTCACCTGCCTGACTGCTTGGTCACCCCTAACCACTCTGCTTGCTGGCCTGATTGCCCCAACTGGTCCCCTCTGCCGGCCTGCTCAGCTCCAACTGCCCCCCACCACCAGCCTGATCACCCTCAACTGCCCTCCCTTCCTGGCCTGATCAACCCCAACTGCCTTCACCTTCTAGTCTGATCACCCCTAATGGCCTGTGCCTTGCCCCCCCCCCCACCATGGTGATCTGGGACCCCTCTGGTGCGCGTGCCAAAGTGAGCAGTGGCCGGTCTTACCCCCAGCCTCCCACAGCCCTGCTCTTGGCGCCCGCGCCAGCCATCTGGGACCCCTGTGCGCACGCCCTTCACAATCTGGGACCCCCAGCACCTGCGGCGAAGCGGAGCGGTTGCCAGCCTTCCCGCCGCTTCCGTGTGGCTTGGGGAACGGGCACCACAGGCCTGCTGGAACCGCCAGTGCAGCGTCCACTCCCCAGGCCCATGGCGCCCGTTCCCAGGCCGTGCGGAGGCCCCTCGTTCCTAATTGGCTGGTAGTGTAGCAAAGGCACAAATTTGCATGTTTCTCTTTTATTATATAGGATAATTTCTGAAGAGGTTCTTTACACGATGCCCTCTCTAAACTTTGTTAATATGGGACATAATGGTCATGGTTGGTCATTCTTTCCAGTCTTATATAATAAAAGCCTAATATGCAAATCAACCAAACAAGAGGATGACAGGTGCAGGGTGGCGAGCCAAGGTGGGTGCTAGCCAGCAGAGGGAGGGGACGGTGACAGGTGGTGGTGGCAGAGGGGCAATGATGGTTGGTGCCAGAGCTGCCCCCTGGTGGTCAGTGTGCTCCCAGAGGGAGAGCGCCGCTCAGCCACAAGCCAAGCTGAAGGCTGGTGTGCAGTGGTGGTGGTGGGATCCTATCCTGCCTCCACAGCAGCACTAAGGATGTCCAATTGTGGCTTAGGCCTGCTCCCTAAGCCACAGTTGGACATCGCGAGGGCTCCCAGACTGCAAGTGGGCACAGGCTGGGCTTAGGGCCCTCCCACCCCCAAGAGTGCACAAAAATTCATGTACTGGGCCTCTAGCATTCCTATAATTGGAGGTAGAGAGGGGAAGATGCCCCCTTATAGTTCATGAGGGAACCAAGGCTCTGTGTGGACAAGTAACCAGTTCACATCCCTCAGCAGCTGAACAAGTATTGCCAGGATCTGCTGCTTAGAGGCTGGAGGCATTGGGATCTACACATCCTGGGTCTCACCTGCCCTAGAAAGGGGCTTCTAAGCACCGTGTGTCATTTTACACATGGGTAAACTAGGGCCAGAGAAAATGAGACCTGCATGAGATTACATCTCACACTGAGGCTGTTAGAGCTAGGAAAAAAAAAAAAAAGAGACTCTTGCCCTAACCAGTTCGGCTCACTGGATAGAGTGTTGGCCTGCAGACGGAAGAGTCCCAGGTTCGATTCCGGTCAAGGGCATGTACCTTGGTTGTGGGCACATCCCCAGTAGGAGGTGTGCAGGAGGCAGCTGATTGATGCTTCTCAATGTTTCTAACTCTCTATCCCTCTCCCTTTCTCTCTGTAAAAAAAACCCACAATAAAATATATTTTTAAAAAGACAGAGAGACTCTTTTCATTGTTAATCCTTGCCAGGGAATATTTTTCCATTGATTTCTAGTGAGAGTGGAAGAGAGAGGGAAAGGCAGAGAGAAACATTGATGTGAGAGAAACACATCAGTCTGTTGCCTCCTGCATGAGCCTTGACCAGGGCCTGGGCCTGGGTGGCACCTGCAACCAAGATCTGTGACCTTGATGGGAATCGAACCCGGGACCCTTTGGTCTGAAGGCCGATGCTCTATCCCAGTGGATCTCACACTTTTCTAATGCCTCGACCCCTTAATATAGTTCCTCAACCATAAAATTATTTTTGTTGCTACTTCGTAACTGTAATTTTGCTACTGTTAATGAATTGTAATGTAAATATACATTAACAGTAGCAAAATTACAGTTATGAAGTAGCAACAAAAATAATTTTATGGTTGGGGGGGTCACCACAACATGAGGAACTGTATTAAAGGGTCGAGGCATTAGAAAGGTTGAGAACCACTGCTCTATCCACTAAACTAGTTGTTGGCAAACTGCAGCTCGAGAACCACATGCGGCTCAAAAGCTGTGGTTTGCCGCTCTGTTGACTATGAGTTTGCCGACCACTGGGATAGGGGCTTAATCACAAGGAACAACAACAGCTTGTAATTATTGGAATTGAGAGTCTAGGTCAGTGGTCGGCAAACTCATTAGTCAACAGAGCAGCAAACCACGGCTCTCGAGCCACAGTTTGCCGACCACTGCACTAAACCAAACTGGCTATGGCAAAAAAAGACCTTAATGATTACTCAATCTCCTTGCTTTGCTGATGATGACACTAAAGCTGAGAGAAGTCAGTTACTTATTCCATGTTGCACAACTGCTCCATGGCAGGACCAGGTCTCACATCTGAGTATGCTGATCCTAAATCCAGGAGCTTTTTCTGCATAATAGAATTGGGATTTGAATTCAGGCTTTATTTATTCCTAACCCACCACGGCATTCTATATGCATGTGTTTAGTTCTAATACTAATAATGATCCAATAGTTAAGAGTAGTTTTTATTGTGTAGGTACTATATGTCAGGTTCTATGAGAACTACTTGATACTCATTATCACATTTAATCTTCACAATAACCTAGTGATACAGGTATTAATTCTTTCTACAAATATTTGAGTTCCTACTTTGTGCTAGGCACTAGGCTAGGCCCTGCAGGTGTTATCTTCAGTTACAAACAGCTACAAAGTTCAGAAAGAAAAGTAAGATGAGTGCTTGGCTCACAAGCAGCAGCCAAATATCAGAGAGGGCTTTTTCTGGCCGTCTAACTCCACTGGCCTCCTTACTCACCACATCGCCGTAAGGCCTGTCTCCCTTCCCTCCGTTGCCATATCCATAGGCATTTATAAAGAACCCATCAAATACAAAGGTCCAGGGAAGATAATGAAAAACTTGAATCCTATCTCTCCAAAAGCTAAACTCTAATTGGGGGGAGGCGGGGAGAACCAACTAATTAATCAATAGGTGACCTCGGGCCAATAAAAGAGGTAAGACAGCATATTATTTAAGCTGAAAGGGACACGGATCAGACTAACCTGTGCTGTCCCCATGACTTTGACACGTCACATGCTGAAAACACATAGACATACAGAGTGAGAAAATCAAACCTGAAATATAAAAATGACAAAGTAGGTCCAAAACCCTATTTGTAATCAATTATGTGCCAGTGCTCCTGGTCCTGGCAAGGTCCTAAGGAAAGACAGAGGAAGCCAAGTGAGAGATTGGAGAGCCGGAGACCTGGTTTATAACCCGGGTCTCACCTCTGGCTTTGCTGAACGCCCTCAGGCAGCCTCCTTCCTGGGCTTCTGTTTCCCCACCCACAAAATGAAAAGTATTATACCTGTCCTTCTGGTTTATGAGTGTGAAGAAAGATACTTTATTCTTTTTTTGGGGGGGGGGGGGATGAGTTATCTGTGCTTATTAGGAAGGAAAATTTAACACACGTGGATGTGCAGTTTCATTCCTCTTTGAGTTTGATTTTCCAAAGGACCTTGTGTTTCTGGGAGAACTTGGGCTGTGTCACTTATCTGCTTCTGATATGAGGGGCTCCGCTCCAGGGCAGGAGGCCTCTACACTGACATGGAGGAGTGGGTGGGGTCAGCAAAGGCAGGGGCCTTGGCCAAAACAAACAGTGCCAGCTGGGGAGTGTTTTTCCAATCCCTGAGGACTCTTGGGCTTTCTGGCACATGCCAAGAAACTTACTTCATTCAGTTCATGGGAGGAGGCTCAGCCTAGATCTCCCCTTGGGAAGCAGATGTAGACAGTAATAGTTAACGGGTAAGGTGAGGAGGGAGGAAGGGACTGACTTTTCCCATAATACCTGGTTAACCCCCAGGGCAACCCTTCTTGGTAAGTATGATTATTCCCATTTTACAGATAAGGAGGTTGACTCAGAGACAATCCAAGCTGCTCAGGGAGTTGGTAAAGCAACAAGATGGTTTTGCAGTGAAGGTGGTCTAATAGAGAATTAACTTTTAACACATTCACTACTCTGAGTTAGAGACAGGCACCATCCCAGCCCCCTCCTCCTCCAGTCTACCTAGGCAGCTTCTTTCCCCAGCCTTGCTACCCTCCCTGGCATTCCTGCCTTTTTCAGGTAGTATCACGATAGGCTTCCCACTAATTGTTCTCCCTGACAGATATACGCACAGTACTTCCTCCTTAGATAAGGATATTGTGTCCCAAGACCCCCCTGAAAATGCAGATAGTGCTGAACCCCGTATGTACTGTTTTTTTCTATACATCCACTCCTAAAATACAGTTTAATTTGTAAATTAAGCACAGTAAGAGATTAACAATTACTAATAATTACATGGAAAAATATAACAATATGCTGTAATAAAAGTTATGTGACAGTGTGTGTTCTCACTCTCTGTGATAGCCGACCTGATAACTGAGACAGCTACTAAGTGACTAACAGCTGAGTTGCATGTGTAATGTGGATGTGCTGGACAAAAGGATGGGACACATCCCTAACAGGACAACTCAAGATTTCATCTTGCACTTAGAATGGTACGTAATTTAAAACGTATGATCTATTTTTAGAATTTTCCATCTCTCTCTATAAAACCCTACTATGCAAATAGCCCAAATAGGGGAACAAGAGAACAACCGGTTGCTATGACACGCACTGACCACCAGGGGCGCGCATGGAACACGGCAGGTGTCGGCAGCAGGTGGCAGAGCAGGGAACATGCCGGGCACTGGCTGCAGTGGCATGGTGAAGCAGGTGAGTGGGGATGCCAGACCAAGGTGGAGTGCCGGTTGCTGTCACCAGGGCGAGGCTCTGGTGATCACTGAAAATTCTTTGCTCCTGCGCACTGTGGTCCTGCCTGCACTCACACCTGCTGCCAGCAGCGGTTCCACTCGCACCCACTGCCAGCGACTGGCACCGGTCTCAATCCTTGGTGCCATCAGTGGGTGAAAGTGGCAGCTGCCAGCCCCAATCACCCCTGAGGGCTTCTCCTAAGAGGTGATCAGGGTAGCAGCTGTTGCTTGTACCTGCTGCTGGTGCTGGCCCCAATCGCTCTGCGCATGGGAGCAGTGGTGGTAGGAGCAGGGCTGCCGGCAGACAGGTGGGATGGGGCAGGCCGGGGGGAGGGGGGAGGGGAAGGCATGGCAGGAGTGGCTGGGCAGGGGTGTGGAGGATGGGCTGAGACCCGCCCCTGTGCCCACCACAGCCTGGTAGCCCACAGTTCCTTTCAAGGTGGATGAATTCATGCACTAGGCTCCTAGGTTAATACATCTGGTTTGTGGTTGACTGCAGGTAACTGAAACCATAGAAAGTGAAACCATGGATGAAGGGGGACTAATGTATATTATATTACATATAATAAATATATTCATTATATATGTACAGTGTAACCTCATTCCTCAAATTTAATTCATTCTGGAAGGCTGTTGGAAAACTGAATCATTTTTCCCCATTAAAAATAATATAAATTGAATTAATCCATCCCAGACTCCCAAATGATTCTGTTTTATCCTTTCTTATATACAGTGCATGTCTATTGTACTGTTTAATCTATAAATAAACACTTTAAAAACAAAAAGGACATGAAATGTAAATGAAAGTTTGACAAAAAGGATATGTACAGTAAAAAAAAATAATAATTATAAGCAGCAACAAGAGCAAAAAACAAACAAACAAAAACTAAACATGAAAATATTCACTGCACAATATCCTGAGATTTTAACAGTGGTAAACAAACTAATATTTGTGCATTCTCTCCTTTGTCTGACACCTGAGAGATGTGTGACTTAACATACAGGTATCAGCATGAAAGGGTTGTCAGGTTGAGAAGCGAATTGTTCAAGATGGGAGATGTTTGAGAAACGAGGTTCCACTGTACTTTTAAATAATAAAATATAAAAGTAAAATACATGCCAAAACCAGTTTGGCTCAGTGGATAGAGCCTCGGCCTGCGGACTGAAAGGTCCCGGATTTGATTCAGGTCAAGGGAATGTACCTTGGTTGCGGGCACATCCCCACTAGGGAGTGTGCAGGAGGCAGCTAATCGATGTTTCTCTCTCATGGATGTTTCTAACTTTCCATCCCTCTCCCTTCCTCTCTGTAAAAAATCAATAATAATAAAAAAGTAAAATACATTAATTTCAGCAAACAAAGTATTTTTAATATTTTTAGTTTCCAATAACTTTTTTTGAAAAAATAGAGGAAGGGAGAGTGAGACAGAAACATCAATGATGAGAAAGAATCATCAATCACCTCCTCCTGCATGCCCCCTACTGGGGATCAAACCTGCGACCTGGGCATGTGCCTGACTGAGAACCGAACCGTGACCTCCTGGTTCCTAGGTTGATGCTCAACCACACTGACTAGGCCCCAAAAAAAGTTAAGTCTAGCCGAGACCGGTTTGGCTCAATGGATAGAGCGTCGGACTGCGGACTGAAGGGTCCAGGGTTCGATTCCAGTCAAGGGCATGTACCGTGGCTTGCGGGCACATCCCCAGTAGGGGGCGTGCAAGAGGCAGCTGATCGATGTTTCTCTCTCATCGATGTTTCTGACTTTCTCTCTCCCTTCCACTCTGTAAAAATTCAATAAAAATATATATTAAAAAAAAAAAGTTAAGTCTAGCTAAGCAAGACCCACATAAAAGCCCACAATTGCCCTGGCTGGTTTTGCTCAGTGGATAGAGCATCAGCCTGAGGACTGAAGGGTCCCAGGTTTGATTTTGGTCAAGGGCAGGTACCTTGGTTGCAGAATGGATTCCCAGCCCTTGTCAAAAGTACATGTAGAAGGCAACCAATTGATGTCTCTTTCCCACGTTGATGTTTCTCCCCCCCTCCCTTCCATTCTCTCTAAAAATCAATGGGAAAATATCATGGGGTAAGGATTAAGAAAACAAAACAAAAATCCCACAGTTCAGAGGCAATCGCTGGCAATATGTTGATGTATTTTCTTCTAAACTTTCTTTCTATGTTTATTTTACATAATTGAGATCATACTGCATATTCAGCAGTTTTATTTTTTTTGCTGCCCCCTCAACTCTGTATGATGAGTGCTTTCTCCACATTATTGCAACCCCCCCCCCAATACAGTTAAGTGTTGTCTATTAAGCACCTATGGTATGCCTTACCTCACAGCCACCCACCTTTTAGTTGTATCACATTACATTTCCCAAAGGGTTTTCATGGAGACAGGACAAACGTGATTGTCCCAGTTGGCAGCTGAAGAACTGCACCCCACAGACATTCAGAGACCTGCTCCTGTATGCCAGGGCACTGTTCTGCAAAACCCCTCTAATAGCTTCAGATTGCAACAAGAATAAACTCCAGACCTCTTTCCTTGGCCCACAGAAACCCTCTGTGCCCCAGACTCATCCTCCTCTGACCTCCCCTATTTTCTCCTCTCCCCAAACCTTGCTATGTGCTATCTCCTTAAATACATGGAGCTCATCCCAGCCTGAGGGCTCTGGGACATAGCCCCCAACACATGCACACACACAAATACCATCTACTTCTCATCCTTCAAGTCTCGGCTTGAATGGCCCCTTCTCGGGGAGATCTCCCTTTATCAACTTGGCTCATCTACTCCATGACCCTCAGATCAGATCAGAATCTCTGATTTTATGTTTTCCTGCTTTTTTGCCCATTTCTGCAACAATGTATAATCTCTACGAGACTTGAGTTTGTGGCTATTTTATTCACTCATTAGTGTCCCCAATCCTAAGCACAATGCTTGACATAGTAGCTACTTAATATTTTGTTGAATGGATGCTATGTATCCTCTGGCAAGGTGCTCATTCCCTGGGCCTTTGTATTCCACATGTGTGAAATGGGAGTGGTTGGAGGAGGTGCTGCTGAGAACCCCTGGAGCTCTGACCGTAGTTACGTGACTAACACCTGGGCCTCCAATCCAGGAGCCAGCCTGCTGAGCTGTATCTCCATAAGCACACAGAGCACTGATTTAACCAGGCAGCAGGCACTCTGTAATTTGGTGTTCTGCTGTTCCCTGTTCCCAGTCCCTGGGCTAGGGACCATGCTGTCAGATTTCCAGGATGACCCAGTCTGTTCTCCCAGCTGTGAGAGGGGGTTCAACGTGGAAACCCTAGGGCCAGGAGGATTTGTCACTATCCTGAACTGGAACGCTGGGGTTTTTGAGACATTTCATCAAATCCTCTAATTCCAGGATGGCGGGCCAGCTCTCGGCCTTCAGCCTAACTACCTTCTAAATGTTGCTCAGCAGTGAGCCACTTGGAGTGCTCTGTAGGACCTTACTGCTTCTCTGGTGGCTCAGCTTGCCAAAGGATAGCTTTGTTTAGAAAGTTCTTTAATCAGCAGCATCATGAAACATGAGGCAGTGTAACATAGGGCAAAGGGCCTGGGCTCTGAGCCAGGTGGCCTGGGAGGAATCCCACCTCTGCAACTATTGGCTGTGTCTGCTTGTGCAAGACAGGCACCCTCTCTGAGCCTCCATTTCGTCTTCTGTAAAAGAGGGGAACACTTGTTGGGCTGTTGGGAGAATTCCAAGTGAAAATACCTAGCGAGAAGGCAGTAAATATCTGTTACCGTTAACTATGAACTGCCTATGAGTGTTCTTATTGTTTTTATTATTTTATTCAGATCTTCTTGGACTCTGTTCTCTGGGTTGGTTGGTTTGTAAAAAACAAAACAAAACAAAACAAAACAAAACAAAAAAAACAAGCACAGTGGTGGGATCCAGCCCAAAGACACGGGCCTCAGAATTCAAAAGGGTAAGCTCACTAGTGACTGTGAGAATATTCACTTCACATCTTCCCAGGCCCCTTTCCTCACCTGAAAAAAGGAGGACGCGTATCCCTGTTTTGCTTTTTACATAGAACCCATGTAGAGATCAAGTGAGGAATGGAACAAGAAGGCTTTGAAAGGTAAAAAAAAAAAAAAAAAATTAGACATAAATATGAGGATTCATCTTATTTTATTGGAGAAATTCTTTCCTCTTTTAGCAAGGCACATTAGCTTCCAAACAGCAAAATAGCTAAACTCAACCTATTTGGCACACAGTGTGTTTTTGGTACTTGTTGTGAATCTGAAGCTAATGCCTTCAGAAGCTTCTTTCATTAATGTACCGGAGCAAACATTTGGGAAGGGTTTATTTGTAAGCATTTGGTACATTCCTACAGGATGCAGGGCTTGGCTTGGCTGATTTCTGCCATCTTTGTTTATTGTTACAATTACTATTTCTTCAGTTTCTCTCCTTCAGGAATTTGATTAGAAGGATCTGGGTGAGGTACCTTCACTTTGCAAATGTCAGCAGAACATAGGAGCGCTGTATAATTTCAGGAAGTCTGTGTGACCTTTGCTCAATGCCCGTCGTGTCATGTGGGCCTAAGGCTGGAGGAGGCTCCTAGAGTCAGCCTTCTCACTGTACAGATCAGAAACCAAGATCCAGAGAGGGGAAGGTACTTGCCCAAAGTCACACAGCTAGTTAATGGCAGAGGCTTGGCTACATAACCAGGTGTCTTGACTTCAAGCTCCATTCTCTTTCCAACAGTTATATGGATCTTGGAATTTATCTAAATTAGCTGATTTTGTATCAAAATCTTATAGTTCAGAGGGGTTTACATTTGTCAAAACTCATTGAGCTGGACAGTGAAAAGCTATAAATTTAGCTGCTTTTTAAAAAGTGATAAAATGGTATGGCAGAGTCCTGTTTCATGAGAGGGTCAGTATCTAAGGTCAGCATTTAGGGCAAGAATAATGTCTAATCTAAAGGGTTTCTGAGGAAGGATTGTGCTGAGGAAGGCAGCACACTCGAGCCAGTATAGTCTCTCAGTGTTTCTGTGGGCAGGAGAATAGCCTGCTGTTTCTTCACAGGGTCCAGATTAGATGCTGGTTGGCATATAAAAAATTCTTTTTTTCTCAGTTGGTGAGAAAAAAGAATTTGCCTGGCCCGTGTAGCCTAGTGGTTAAGTGCTGACATACAAATCATGAGGGGATGTGCAGGGGACAGTCGATCAATGATTACCTCTCATCATTTTTTTAAAAAAATTTTTTATTGATTTCAGAGAGAAAGAGAGAGGGAGAGAGAGACAGAAACATCAGTGATGAGAGAATCATTCATTGGCTGCCTACTGCACACCCTATACTGGGGATCGAGTTTGCAACCTGGGCATGTGCCCTTGATTGGAATCAAACTTGGGACCTTTCAGTCCATAGGTCAGTGCTCTATCCACTGAGTCAAACTGGCTAGCGCCCCCTCATCATTGATGTTTCTATATCTCTCCCTCTCCCCTCCTCTCTAGTCAATAAAAATTTATTTTAAAAAAAGAAAAAGGAATTAATTTCTATAACCGAGTGGTATTCAATAGGGTGAGATGCACATATGGTAACCAAAACTTCTAAGGGAATGGTGGTTACAGTATCCCACCTCAGACAGACAGACATACACCCACACCCACACCCACACATGCACACACGCACTACTGAGCTCCCTGAGCAGATTGCTCAAACAGGTTGCCTGAGGGCCTGCAGTGGAAGACAAGGATCTGAGGGCCCCTAGGGACCAGTGTGGGATCAGGGAAATTTCAGGGTCCCTGAGAGGGAGGGCTGAGGGGATGGGTGTTGGAGCAGAGCTAGAAAGCTGGAACTACTGAGAACATCTCATTCAAGAGGAGAAGGCAGGGTGGGAAACCCAGAAAAGAGTAGATCAAAATGTTTGGAGGTAGGCTGGCTTTTGAGAAGGTTGAGCTCCTGTAACATCACAAAACTAACTGTTCTTTGATAAGTAGACACCCTGAAATTTGGAATGACCGTAATGGGGCTTATCCACAAAGCAGACCATGCTTAATGAAATTAAATTTGGTAAGATTCAAACAATGTGTTACTCATCCTATCTAATAAAAGAGTAATATGCAAATTGACCATATCTCTGCTACACCACAAGCCACACCCACCAGCCACACCCACCAGCCAATCAGGAGTGAATATGCAAATAAACCCCAACCAAGATGGCTGCTGCAGGAGCGAGGCTTGGGTTTCCCCAGCAATGGAGGAAGCCAAGCTTTCCGCCTGCCCTTGCCGCTCAGGCCTCCACACCAGGCTACAAAGTTTCAATTATACAAGATACATAAATCGCAACAGAAATGGCTGCTGCCAGGGAGGGAGCAAGCAGAAGGCCTGGCTCCATTCAAGGCTACAAAGTTTCATTTGTAGAAGATAAATACTAGATACCAGGGCCTCCACTTGGGTCACTGGGGGGTGTAGCCGGCCTGAAAACCACCATAGGCCCCTTCCCCAGGCCGCTCCATGCCCCAAGGGAACCCCCACCCTATTCTGGGACACCCTTCAGGACAAATCAGCTGACCCCACCCATGCACCAGGTCTCTATCCTATTTAATAAAAAGAGTAATATGCAAACTGATCATCCCTGCAACACACAAGATGGCTGCCCCTATGTGGTCAAAGATCCTGCCCCCATGTGGACACAAGATGGCCACCACAAGATGGCCAGCAGGGGAGGAAAGTTGGGAGTGACTAGGCCTTCAGGGAAGAGCAGTTGTGGGGGATCCAGGCCTGCAAATGAGGGCAGTTGGGGGCAATCAAGCCTGCAGGGGAGGGCAGTTAGGGGTGACCAGGCCTGCAGGGGAAGGCAGTTAGGGGTAAACAGGCTGGCAGGAGAGCAGTTAGGCATCAATCAGGGTGGCAGAGAGTGGTTAGAGGGTGATCAGGCTGGCAGGCAGAAGTGGTTAGGGGCAATCAGGAAGGCAGGTAGTGAGCAGCTGGATTGTGAGAGGGATGTCTGACTGCCCGTTTAGGTGGGATTGGGCCTAAACAGGCAGTTGGACATCCCTTGAGGGGTCCCAGATTGGAGAGAATGCAGACAGGGCTGAGGGACACCTCCCTCCACCCCCGTGCATGAATTTCGTGCACCAGGCCTCTAGTCCTATCTAATAAAAGAGTAATATGCAAATTGACCATATCTCCACTATATCCACAAGCCACGCCCACAAAGCCACTTCCACAAGCCAATCAGGAGCAAATATGCAAATAAACCCAACTAAGATGGCTGTGGCCACAGAGAGCAGGAGGGAGGCTTGGGTTTTCCCAGTATGGAAGGAAACCAAGCTTTCCACCTGCCCTTGCCGGCCCTGGCCTCTACTCAATGCTACAAAGTTTTAATTATAGAAGATAAATAAATCCTCCCAAAATGGCGCCAGCCACAGAGCTGGAGAGAGCAGGAGGGTAGCATTTCCCCTGGTAATGGAGGAAGCCAAGCTTCCCTGCTGCCCTTGCCAGCCTAGGCCTCCACTCAATGCTGCAAAGTTTTAATGATAGAAGATAAATAAATCCCAAAAGAAATGGCTGCTGCCACAGAGAGAGCAGGAGGCTTGGCCCCGCTTGAGGCTACAAAGTTTTAATTGTATAAGATAAATAAATCCCAGCTACCGGGGCCTCCACTTGGGTTGCTGGGGGGCATGGCCAGCCTGCAAGCCACCCCAGGCCCCTCGCCCAGGCTGCCCCATGCGCCAAGGGAACCTCTACCCTTCAGGGCAAACCAGCCATGCACCAGGCTTCTATTCTACCTAATAAAAGAATAATATGCAGATTGACCATCACTCCAACACACAAGATGGCTGCCCCCATGTGGTCAAAGATCCTGCCCCCATGTGGACACAAGATGGCCACCACAAGATGGTCAGCAGGGGAGGGCAGTTGGGGGTGATCAAGCCTGCATGGGAGGGCAGTTAGGAGTGACCACGCCTGCAGGGGAGGACAGTTAGGGGCAAAAAGGCTGGCAGTCAGAACAGTTAGGGGCAATCAAGAAGACAGGCAGGCATGCAGTTGGGAGCCAGCAGTCCTGGATTGTGAGAGGGATCCCAGATTGGAGACAGTGCAGGCTGGGCTGAGGGATATGCCCCCCCCATGCATGAATTTTGTGCCCCAGGCCTCTAGTTTATAATAGAAAAGAAGACTTCATCTTCCTGGCATCTAAGGGGTT
This sequence comes from Antrozous pallidus, assembly GCA_027563665.1. Lineage (NCBI taxonomy): Eukaryota > Metazoa > Chordata > Mammalia > Chiroptera > Vespertilionidae > Antrozous > Antrozous pallidus. Next base: position 18,415,916 of record CM050516.1, read on the forward strand.
TGTTTGTTCTTTTGAGGATTTTAAATATTCTCTCTAGGATTAGAGGCATATCCTAATGTAATAATGTACGTATGTCAGAAAAGAAAAGGACATTTGACAAAAACAGAATCATACTAAATAGGCTGTTTTGTAAATAATACATTTGTTCACCCCACAACCAATAGGAGGGCTACTATAAAAAAAAAAAAAAAGAAGAAGAAGAGGAAAAGAAAAGCATTGATGAGGATGTGGAGAAATTGGAACTCTTGTACACTGTTGGTGGGAATGTGAAAGGTGTGACCATTATAGAAAACACTATGTATCTTTCTCAAAAATTTTTTAAAAAAAAAGAACTACGGTATTATCTGAAAATCCCACTTCTGGGTATATATCCAAAGGAAATGAAAGCCGGGTCTTGAAGAGATACTTACACAGTAATGTTCATAGTGTTTGTTACAATAGCCAAGAGGTGAAACAACCCAAAAGTCCATCAATGGGTGAACGGCTGAACAGCTGTGGTGTATATACACAACAAAATATTATTCAGCCTTAGAAAGAAATCCTGTCACATGCCACAACATGGATGAACCTTGAGGACGTTATGCTGAATGAAATAAGTCTGTCACCAAACAACAGATACTGTGTAATTCCACTTATATCAAGGTATACAAAATAGTCAAATTCATAGAGACAGAAAGTAGAATAAAGGTTGCCAGAGGTTGGGGGATGGGGGAAAGGGGAAGCTGTTTAGTGGGTGTAGAGTTTCAGATTTGCAAGATGAAAACACTCTGGAGATCTGTTTTATAACAATATGAATATACTTAATACATTAATTGTATATTTAAAAAGGTAAATTTTGCCGAGACCGGTAAAATTGGCTCAGTGGATAGAGCGTCGGACTGCGGACTGAAGAGTCCCAGGTTCGATTCCGGCGAGGGCATGTACCTTGGCTGCAGGCACATCCCCAGTAGGGGGTGTGCAAGAGGCAGCTGATCGATGTTTCTGACTTTCTATCCCTCTCCCTTCCGCTCTGTAAAAAATCAATAAAATATATAAAAATAAAAAAATTTAAAAAAATAAAAAATAAAAAGGTAAATTTTATGTTGGGTATCTTTTTAAAAATACAGAGAAGAAAGGAGAGGGAGAGTTAGAAACATTGATCAGCTGCCTCCTGCCTCCTGCACGCCCCCTCCCCCACTGGTGATGTGCCCACAACCAAGTTACATGCCCTTGACCGGAATCGAACCTGGGACCCTTCAGTCTGCAGGCTGATGCTCTATCCACTGAGCCAAACAGGCTAGGACTATGTTGGGTATCTTTTATTAAAGTTAAAAACAAAAACCTAATACATTTGCCTGTAGACCTCCTTCTACTCATTGAAAAACCACTGATTACAAAACAGCCTATTTAGTATGATTCTATTTCTGTTCAATGTCCTTTTCTGTTCTGACATATTACATTAGGATATTTCCCCAAAGATTAACAATGGCTATCTCTGAGTACTGATTTTGTTCTTTTTGCCAATCTTTGTTTTCTAATGTTTTTGTAAGGGAGCATTTTGTTACTTATTAAAACAACAACAAAACTTTTAGCCCATACAAGCCTGTCTTGAAATCCACAAAATTTACATAAGTTGAATTCATATTTTCAGGTCTTATTTCCTATATAATTAGAAATCACTGCTAATAATTGACTTCAACATAATAACAGTAATATTAGGGCAAGCTTAAACCATGCCAGGCACTTGTGTTTTTCATGAATTATCTCATACCATAACCCTCTGGAGCAGGTACTATTATTAAACCCATTCTGCAGAGGGTAAATGGTACAAACTCACTTATAGACGTCAGAGCTATGTTCACACCCACAGCAGTCTGACAGCCTGGATATTCTGCTCGATCACTGGGACGCACTTACCTGCCATCCTGTTCATGGCTCCCTTTATTAACTATAAACATGTAACGTATGTGTTACTTAAATTGTTCAAACAGCACCCCTACCGCTCTCTGATGGTTTTAGAGTATTTGTTTTAAAGATAGGATAACCTTCCTTTAGAAATCCCAAGCCATGCAACATTTGGGAATGGGTCCAGACAGCTCATGATTGACACAAGCCTGAGGAGTAGGAGAGGTCTGGGGTTGTGGGACTGTACTTGGGACATTCATCTTCTTCATCTGTGTACTAACTGTGCCGCACACTACCACCACAGGACACGCTTCCCCAGACCAACTCCAACCTGAGGGGAGGGCAATGGCAGACAGGAAGGCCTATCAAATATGGTAATTGTAATAATATGATTTATCTGAAAAGAATTTACAATTATGTAATTAACATTTTATATTCAGATATTTTCATCACCAAGGATCTCCGAGTGTCTTACAGATTATTTAAACACAGATCACATACATTGCTGGAGACAAAGTCTGTAGTTTTAGAAGGTAATTACTATTCCTTCCCCTTTAGAATTCAGATAATTGTCTATGGGATGGTATAACCACCAGACACATGAATAGATCTAAACCTGAGAATTCTGAACAGATGGCTGGAAAAGGTCTTGAAGAGTAATTTGTCCAGGAAAAACAAATAAATAATCTAACAAACATAATACCATTTTTAAATCCCCTGCTCATACAGACATTATTCATCAATTATAGGATTCCTCTCCACTAAGGCCAGACTTGTCCTCAAGATCATTCTCAACGTAGCACTCTAGGCAGCCTCCACCACCCAACCAAGAGTCAAACCCTATTTGTCATGCTAAAAATTAGTCTACTCCCATCTTTCCAATGTCCGAGAAGGGACTAAAGTTCAGAGAGGTAAATTAACTCGCTCAAAGTTACACAGTCAGCAAGGTAAAGCTGAGATTTCCAAATTTCTGCTTTTATCTTAATCTCCACCGTGACTCTTGGCTCTGTTCAATTGGTAGATGATATGTTTTGCACCAGACTCCTCTTTCTTGAACGAGCGATTTGCTGTGTGACAATGGGTCTGCTGCTTAACCTCTTTCAGCGTCAGTTGTTTTCAAGTTGAAAATGGAGCTGGTAATCTAGGTTCATATTTCTGCCTCTTACTAGTAAATGGGAGTGCTCTCTTGAGAAATGTCTGCTGCTTAAAATTCTGTGACTATGGGCAAAGGATCAGACGTTTTGCAAGCACCTTGCCCAGGTAAGGTATTATGCTCCTGCTATAATGTGGTTTTGCTCTAGAGAGTATAAAAATGAAGCAAGACATTGGCTGGCTACGGTGATTTGGCTACGGTAAGGCCACTGGAAGTGGCATTTGAGCAAGAACTTTGAAGATCAATAGGATTAATTGTTTCTTTTGTTTATAAAAGTAATACATGGTCATTATATAATTACTGGGTAAGACAGAAGGTCAAGAAGAAAAATCATTCCTATTTCCTTGATTCATAAATCATGTGAACATTTTGTTTTATTTTTCTTTTCTAATATCCTTTTATTCCATGCATAGGTATTTAGTTTTCTTCTCCTCTTACATGGTGGTTGTTAATCTATGCATGTCATTTTATATTTTGATTTTTTTAAAGTTTTCATATACTATGAGAGTGCTCCTTAACCTAGTAATTCAACTTACCTAGGGTAACCAACAGAGATGCATATGTACATATGTTCCCAAAAAGGCAGGTGCAAGCAGCACTTTTTGTAATAGCACCAAACTGGGAACAACCTGACTACAGTATTAGACAATAGAATGGATAAATACATTGAGTTATATATTCAAAACTGCAAACTGTACTGTGATGAAAATAAACTGGAGCTACATGTAGCAATGTGGATGAATCTCACAAATAGGATGTTGAGCAAAAACAAAACAAAACAAAAACAAGCCACAAAAGAGAACTTTTATTTATACACACACACACACACTAGAGGCCTGGTGCATGAAATTCGTGCATAGGGCAGGGAGTGTCCCTCTGCCCAGCCTGCACCCTGTACAATCTGGGACCCATCGAGGAATGTCTGACTGCCCAATTAGGGTCTAATTGGGCAGTCAGACATGCCTCTCACAATCCAGGACTGCTGGCCCCCAACTGCTTACCTGCCTGCTTTCCTGATTTTCCCTAACCGCTTCTGCCTGCCAGCCTAATCACCCCCTAACCACTCCCTTCCAGCCTGATTGAATGCCTAACTGCTTCCCTGCCAGCCTGTTTGCCCCTAACTGCCCTCCCCTGCAGGCCTGGTCACCCCTAACTGTCCTCCCCTGCAGGCCTAGTCCCCCCCAACTACTCTCCCCTGCAGGCCTGGTCACTCCCAACTCACCTCCTCTGCTGGCTTAGTCACCCCTAACTGCCCTCCCTTGCAGGCCTGGAACCTCCCACCTCCCCTCCCCTGCTGGCCATCTTGTGGTGGCCATCTTTAACCACATGGGGGCAGGATCTTTGACCACATGAGGGCAGCCCTCTTGTGTGTTGGAGTGATGGTCAATCTGCATATTACTCTTTTATTAGATAGGATAGAGGCCTGGTGCATGGGTGGGGGCCAGCTGGTTTTCCCTGAAGAGTGTCCCAGATCAGGGTGAGGGTTCCCTGGGGGCATGGGGTGGCCTGAGTGAGGGGCCTATGGTGGTTTGCAGGCCAGCCACGCCCCCCAGCAACCCAAGCAGAGGCTGGGGTATCTGGAATATATTTATGTTCTACAATTGAAATTTTGTAGCCTTGAGCAGAGCCAAGCCTCCTGCTTGCTCCATGGCCGCAGCCATTTCTCTTGGGATATTTACGTTCTATAACTGAAAATTTGTAGCCTTAAGCAAGAGGCAAGGCAGGCCAGGGCTGCAGAAAGCTTGGCTTCCTCCATCGCCAGGGGCAACCCTAGCTTCCTCTTCGCTCCAGCTCTGTGGCTGCCACCATTTCTGTTGGGATATATCTTCTATAATTGAAACTTTGTAGCATTGAATGGAGGCCTGAGCCTGTCAAGGTGGGCGGAAAGCTTGGCTTCCTCCATCGCTGGGGAAACCCAAGCCTCCCTCCTGCTCTCTGTAGTCACAGCCATCTTGGTTTGGGGTTAATCTGCACATCACTCCTGATTGGTGGGCATGGCTGGCTGGTGTGGCTGGTGGGTATAGCAAAGGTAGGTCAATTTGCATATTACTCTTTTATTAGATAGGATGTGATTTTTTAAAATTGATTTTAGAGAAGAAGGAAGAGGGAGAGAGCGACAGAAACATCTATGATAAAAGAGAATCACTGATTGGCTGTCTCCTGCATGCCCCCACTGGGGATTGAGCCCACAACCTGGGCATGTGCCCTTGACTGGAATTGAACCTGGGACCCCCTTTAGTCCGCAGGCTGACACTTTATCCACTGAGCCAAACCAGCTAGGGAAAAAGAGAACTTTTACATCCACTGATGTCAAAATGCAAAACTAACCCTAGTATAAGATGTCAGAACAGTGCATATATTTGGGGACATGGCTAAGGACTTTGAGGGACTGTAGGGGGAGGTATCTGACTGTAAATAATACATTACAGTTGACCTTTAAACAACACAAGGTTGAACTGCATGAATCCACTTACACATGAATTTTCTCAGTAAATACAGTTAGCCCTTTGGATTTGCAGTTTTTCTGCAATCTGCAGATTAATAAACTATGAAGGGAAAACAGTATTTTCACATTCCCAACTGTATTTTTCCAACTATGGATCTAAAATACTCTTTTAATCCATGGTGGGTTGAATCCACAGATGCAAAAGGCTGACTATAGTTAGGACTTTGGGAAATCAAAAGTTATACATGGTTATTAACTGTGCAGGGGTCAGTGCCCCAACTCCTGCATTGTTCAGGGGTCAGCTGTAAAAGTAATCATGCTATACATTTATGGCTTGTGCACTTTTTATATATGTGCTATATATAGGTCAATGAAACTATTAAGTTGTTGTAGGAAAATACATTCATCAGGCACAGGGGACAGGAATGTCACTTTGGGTAGAAGGAACAGCACAGAAAGAGTCTCAGAAGTGGGAAGTGGAAAACAATCCAGCCTTCAACATTGGTGTTACAGTTTTTTGTATAAACAAACTACCCCAAAACTTAGGGCTTAAAAACAATGGCATCTATTTGTTCACAACTCTGACTTGGCAATTTGGGCTTGGCTCAGCTAGATAGTGCTGCTAGTCTCATCTAAGGTCCCGCGTGTGGTTGGAGTCATGGAAACTGATGCACTAGATGGTCTAGGGTGGCCTGTGCCATTTACCCTTTTTGGTTGCTCTAGGAAAATGGATCTGGGCCCTTTACAAATCTCTTATTTTGCCACCTGGCAGGATGCTCCGTTTTGTAGCTGAGGCCTTCCTGAAACCTGGTAATCTGGAGCGGATGGAGAATCCCTAGCTCCATACAGGGAGCTGGAGAGACATTAAAGCAAGAAAGGGTTTTTGCTTCCTGGTTTCAGAGGGCTGGCTCAATAGGAATAAATAGAACTCTAAAGAAAGAAATAGCAGGTCCAGGCCTCACTCAACGTTGGTGCTGTCTGTGCCTTTCTCTCCATATGTTTCCAGCCAAACAGGCTCAGGTTTTTTTGTTTGTTTTGTTTTTGTTTTTGTTTTTGCATGGCAGCTGAGTTCCATGAATGCTGAAATGGAAGGCATCTTGAGGCCAAGGCTTAGATGTCCCATAATATCGCTTTAACTGATACCTATTAACCAAAGGAAGCCATAGGGCAAGCCCAGATTCAAAAGGAGGAAAAATAGACTCTATCTTGTGACTGGAGGGATGGCAGAGTCTCATTCATTGCAAATGGTCATGGGTACAGGAATGGGAGGAACCGTCAGTCATCATTGCAAATGATCTACCACAGACCCACCGTAACAGAACAGCAGGATGCTATTTGAGAGTAGATTCCTTGACTCTACTCCCATAGCTTGCTAAATCCAAATATCTGGGGTGGGATCTGGGAATCTAAAACTTGAATATTTCTCCTCTTCCTACCCCAGCCCAGTGGATCCATATACATTAAAACTTGAGAACTATTAATCTATGCTCACATACTACTTATTTTCATTCGTCACTCTGAAGATATCTTTCTATTGCCTTATGGCTTTCATTATTTCTGCTGAGCACCTGTCAGTGTTATTATTGCTCCTTTAAGATTTTCCCCTTATCTTTGGATTTCAGCACTTACACCATAGTAGGCCCTAGGTCAGGTTTCTCTTGATTTCTTCTGCTTGGGTTTTGAAGTGATTCTTAAATCTGTGACTTAATATCTTTTACCAACTTTGGAAAATTGTTGACCACCATCAAATATTGCTTCATTTCTATTCAATTCTCTTCTCTCCTTTCTTCTTCCCCCTTCCCCTTCCTATCTTTATGCCCCACCTTTTCCCTCCTCTCTCTTCTTCCTCTTCTTTTTCTTCTCCTCCTTCTTCTCCCTCATCTTTTCCTCTTCCTCTCCATTACTAGACCCCACCTTGAACTTCAATGATAAACATTTAGATTTTCACATGTTCCCCATGATTCTTTTCTGTATTATGTGTGCTGTAGTCTGGATACTTCCTACCGACCTATCTTTCAGTTCACTAATTTTATCTTTAGCTGTGCTAATATACGGTACTATATCCATCTATTGAGTTCTTAATTTCAGTTATTGTATTTCAGTGCAGCAACCAGTGATATCTCACCATCTTTTTCTCCCCTGACGGGGGGAGCTCTACTCCTGGAGGATTATGGTTCTCTATGCAGAATACCCACCCTAAGTCCTGTTGACAATCTCTCAACCATGAAGGCACTCGTGTGGGTAGTCCTTACTTCTCAGGAGTCTTCAGTACTCCATCGCCTGTTTCCCTCCTGCTGAGGCCTTCCTGAAACCTGGTAATCTGGAGCGGATGGAGAATCCCTAGCTCTGATGGTCAAGGGAGCAGGGCTGAAAAACCCCAAATGTTTCTCTCCCACTAGTTCCCACACATATCCATAGAGCAGAATAGTTAAGAGTACAAAATCCAGAGAAAGATGGACTTGGTTTCAAATCCTAGCTCCACTACTTCCTCACAGAGGGTTTTGGCCAAGTCCCTTAATTTCCCTGACTCAGTTTCCTCATCTGCATAATGGAGTTGATAACAGTGCCTAATTATAGAACTGCTGGAAAGATGAAATGAGGTACAATAAATAGTAACTCTTGCTTTTCCTCATGTTATTTTCCCTCTGGAATATACAAGTCGGAAGGAAACAGTACAGCTAGAATGAGAACCTGTGTTTTCTGACTCCCTCACTCCACCTTTGTTCACATCACCTCTAAAATTATTCATGCTTTGGGATTAAGACAGTGCTTCCCAACTTTTCCCATTACAGTACATGATGTGATACCCTTTGGTTTAAACTAATTAGATTATTTGAAGCCTGAAGGTCATTGTCCCATCAGAATTGGGAGCTCAAGCTACCCCAGGCTCCACCTGGCCACTTGACATCTGAGGGCTCTAGATCTCCACAAATTTGTAACTTGTCACTGTCCTCTAGCTGGAGGCCTTTAGGTTAAGGTGTTGACAACCTCTGGGAAGAGCCAGCATTGCACTTCCCAGAGTGACACATTAGCCCATGGTTGGTAAATCAGTCTCAGACCAGTTATTTAGTCTTCTAGTGGGAATCCAGAGGGCAGAGCCCAGAACATGAAAATTAGGAAGAAAATCTGATGTTCACTGCAGTTCAGGCTGTGACTCAAACTTATGTGACCTTGGGCAAGTCATTCCCTTTTTCTGGGATTTACTTTTTGTCCAAAGCAGAGAGGAGTAAGACTAAAGGAAAGATACCCATGGTCCATTCTGGCTCTGACATTCTAAGAATCCAGGATTCTATGAATTCCCCATTGTTTGGCCATAACGTGTTCCTGGTGACCCCGATTCCTGCCTCTGGTTCATAAAATGTAGCAAATGGTAGACTCCTCTCATCACATCCCCCAGTCCCTACAGTGCAGGTCCTCCCAGCTATCTCCACTGGCTGATCTCTAAAAATAATCCATGCCATGTGCCCTGCCCCCTTCCTCTGCATGTCCAGCTTCCCCAGGCCACTCCATCAGACTCTGAGAGAGGAGCAGGCCTAGTTTCCCGAATCATCTTCCCACAGCCCCCGGGGCTTGTGCTACTGTCCGCACTCACGCAGAAGACAAGGGGGTCTTTAGCAACAGGAGTGTGGCAGCCTCCCTGCCGGAGTAGGGAGGGAGGCTGTGGAGGCAGGTGCCCCGAGTCTGGGTTGCCATGCTCTAGAGGCTGGACTTGGCCTTGTGAGCAGTGAGGAGACACCATGGGCCGGGAAGCAGAAGAAGGACATGGTCGGAATTTAGTCAGAAAGTTTGGGCTCTATGGAATCAGACTGGAGCACACAGTGAGTGAGAGCTCAGGGGCTGGTAGAGAAATGCAGGCCAGACAGATGACATGGCAGCAGGGGCAACAAAGAGAAGGGGCTTAGCAAGTCAATTGGCAGATTGGGTGACTGACCAATGGGCTGTTCAGCCACAGTCTGACTGTATCACTGAGATGGACGACTGGGATTATCCTGTTGTAGTACAGCAGGCCTGTCTGGTTTGTTGCTATGGGTAGGAAGACTCCGAGGAGAACTAGAAAGGGTCTCAGGCAAGGAGACAAATACATTAAAATCCCTTCAACAGTTCTTTATACTTCTTTTGACTTCCTCTTATTTGGTCCTCTCAACACCAGTGTTTAGCGGATGAGAAACTCGAGATAGTGGTAGAACTAGGACCTTGAATTCAGGCCTCCCTGACTTGTGGACCCACACTGGGCCTTAGGAGACTGCTTCCCTGAATGGTTGGCAGGCAGAGGTCGTGGGAAGTTCCCTTCCCTCCTCCACAGCCCCACCCCAGCCACCAAAGGGCAGTGTGCCTCTAGCGCGGTGATTTCAACTGGCGTGCAGCAAGAATTTTTAACACAAGCAATACCTGACTATTTAGTCAGGGGCACTGACCTCTTAGACTTTCTAAAGTAAAAAGTGACAACAGCCAACACAATAGCTGTCCAGTATGAATGAATTAAAATTATACCTTTTCCTTTTGTCAGACCAGCAAGAAAACCAGTATGTTCTTTGGTGTGCTGCAGAATTTCAGTGATTAGTGTATGTGTGCCATGAGGTGAACAAGGCTGAAGATCGCTGCTCTCTTAACACCTTCACTACTCTCCACCTCGGCTTTCCTCTGTTATATGAAGAGGTGGGTGGGGCCAAGCGAAGGTTTTTGACATTCAGACACAAATGAGCCCCCCCCTTTTTTTTTTAACAAAGGGATCTTATATAAGTCAGGAAGATGAACTCAAAAAGAAAAGAACCTACTCAGGCTGAGGCAGAGGCGGTAGACTCTGAGGTGTCTGCTTCAACGACTGTCTCACCTGCCCCTCTCCTCCCCCATGTCGTAGCCTTCGTGACACTTCCAGAATCCCCAGGGTTCCATGGCCCACAGTTTGCAAACCTCTGGACTAGCAGGCTCCTGCTTGAACATCCTAGAATGAGGAACTCTCAGCCTGCTCTGCAGATAGAATTCAGGGACTTGGATGGAAAAAATTCTCTCTTTTTTTACTAGCCTTTAACTCAAGTTAATACTATGTTCTGTAATGAATATAGGCAGTGGCCACAGTAATATTGAGAGGTACTGTGACTCTGTCACCCAGAGAAATCACTGATATTTTCATATCATATTAGTCATTGTAGTTCATCTATGCTCCTCATTACTTTAAAATTACAACAGTTATTCTACCTGCTGTCAGATCTCTTTTCAAATGTATTATAAAGAAGGTGTATATTAGTCTATCATAAGCATTTTTTAAAAATCTTGAGCCCTGGACGATTTTCTCAGTGGTTAGAGCATAGGCCCTTGGACCAAAGGGTCACGGGTTCAATTTCCAGTCAAGGGCATGTATCTTAGTTGCAGACTCAATCCCTGACCTAGTCAGGGAGAGAGTGGGAAGTAACAAATTGCAGTGTCTCTCTCACATCAATGTTTCTCTTTCTCTCCCCCTCTACCCTACTTCTCACTCTCTCTAAAAGTCAATGGAAAAAATATACTCACTCCTTGGGTAAGAATTTAACATTTTTAAAAATCTTTATAACTGTATTTTGACATGATTGGCTTCCCTTATAGTACTACATATTTTATTTTATGATTTAAAAATACACTCAGAAGGGGTCCACTGTCTTTACCAGATTGCCAGAGGAGTCCCCATGACATCAATGAGGTTAAGTTCCCCTGTCCTAGGACTTCTCTTCCAGAACAGAGGGGGTGGGAGCTTGCTGAAGCCTGCCTAAAGAGGGTATGTAGGGCCTAGGATCCCCTGGGCCCCCTGCTCCGATGTGCACTGAGCCCGAGGAAAATGAGACAGGAAACTGGGGCAGGAGCAAAGGGATTCTAAGTGGAGCAGAAGCCACAGGCGAGGCTGGCAGGGCTCAGCCTACTGGGACACAACAGAATTCCTTAGCCCAAGCTCAGCCAGGTTTCTTAGGGGAGCCAGGATTCCTGGGTCCTGGTCTTGCTTCTGTCATTTTTCTTCCCATTCTCAGTTTCCTTCTGTGAGGTAATATAGTGAAGTACCAGTGGCTTCAAGGTCAAGAGAGACCCTGCTTCTGGATCTTACTCTGCCTTGCCTTGTTGAGTGACTTTGGACAAGTCATCTCCCATTCCCAGATCACTTTTCATTTCTGTATAATTTTTGGCATGAGTACTGTTACAATTCCTTGCCATGCCTTCCGTAGACTGATGATAGAGCTCAGTGTATGACCACTCCATGCCCTTTGTAGCTTCAGAATCCTTTTAAACACTCTACCTATTTACTGGAATTAGCAAATAAAGTGAAATGTATTTGGTATTATTGATCTAAATGACCTACATCTAAGACACCATTGCATTTCCATCTCTACAATTCCAGAGCTCTAAAAATCTGATCTCAGAAACCCAATTAAAACACTAGGTAGATGGGAAGACCTAAAAAACATGGCTATTTCTGAGCCATATGCTTGCATGAGCATGTGTATATGAGTATAACAGAGAAAGAGAACATTCTCAGCTGGGCTGTAGATTTTCTCTCTTGTACCTACAGCAAAAATGAGATCAGAATAGGACCCTCAGATGCTGAAACCACAATGAGAATCCTGGAAGAGATGAACAAAGGCACATGGAAGTCAGACTCTGATCAACATGTTGGGAATGGGCCTCACACCAGGCCCAACATGTCCCCAAGAGTTTTGTGTCACAAGGAACATCCGACATGCAGTGCAGTGGGATGATGGTGACAAAGAGTGAATAACACTGGCCAACTCCTGGTGTCATTCACACAGACTGCTCACACACAGCTAGGTGGCCAAGATGAGGATGTGTCGGAGACTGTGGCTTCTCCCCCAAGCAGCCCAGAAAGTCTCTAGGGAAGCTATTTCAGAGTGCTAACTATTCCAGGTTACAGCTAAAGCCAGGAAAGGTGCCATAATTTACCTAACGTCACAACCAGTTTAAGCGATATTAGGAGATCAGGGTCCAGGTCTCCACAGGCCCTCAGGGCCAGGCTGGTATAAACAGAAAGTGGGCTGGGTAGGAAATAGTAGGGAATAGTGGGGACTGTGGCAAACTAGAGGTTACATGTCCCATTTAAAGGCAACAGCTTACAGTCAATTCAAGTTGAATGTTGGCATATGAGAAGATGAGCCCATATCTTCCTTCTGGTTTTTAAAGAGAAGTCAGAACCTAAATTTTTGTATTAAAAATTCCATTTTCAAATGTCAAATTTTTAAATGTCAGCATCTAAATTTTTAAACTGTTAAACACTAAGTAGGCCAAAGAAAACGTACCCGGAGATTTTAGCATTTGGCTTGATTTGCAACTTCTGGTGGGATTGGTAAGAGCCCAGGCTCTGGATTTAGACATAAAGATCTGAATCCCATTTCAGCCACTTGTTAACTGAGCGATCTTATTCAAGATTTGTAGCTCTCTAAGCCTCAGTGCCCCCTTCTGGAAAATGGGAATAATATAATGGGCTACTGCGATGATTCAATGAAGTCATGAATTTACAACACTTAGCACAATCATTAGCCCATGGTAGGCTCTCAATAAATCTAGTTCCTCCACCAAACAGCCTCTAAGCTTCATGGTGGTTGGAGGAATAAGCCATACTCCATCCATCTCAAACTTATTTTTCTCTAAGCTGTGGGTACTCCATGTCCATGGAACTCAGACACCCAACGCCCTCAAACACGCTCACACACACCCTGCCACACCCTTGGGAGGCTTTTGAGATGCCAGGGCTGGTTACCAAGGAGAGATGTTTAAGAGGCTTCCCTAGGGTACAGCGACAACCTTCTAGTGCTGGTTAGAAGAGAGGCCTCCCCCACAGAAGGGGGCTGGCTAACACGGCTTCCTGGGGGTCTTTACAGCATTTGAATTTTTCAACTTTAATGTTGTTAGCCCCTGTGCACATGCACACATGCACCATCTGCCCAAAGCCCTGGGCAAAAGTGGCTGCCTCTTCTGTTCCTGGGAAACTTCTAATTCTTATCCCATTTCATTTTCCCACAGCCCCACTAGGTGGGAAGGGGGCCTACTGTCCCAGTCCTGGGAACCAGTGTTCCTTGAAATTGATGTGCTCAGCAGGGAGCTGCTAGGGAGGAGAAAATGGGGGTGGAGGGGAGGTCAAATGACTGAATGAAAGGTGCTGGCCATTGGAAGCAAGGAACACCAGCTTCATGTACTTGGGGAACAGCACTAATTCCAAAGCACTTTCTCATCCAAGGTCGCCTGGAGCCTCCTGCTGCTCCAGATGGTAGCAGGGATGTGAGGGGTCCCATTTTATACATGGGAAGAAAACTGACCCAGGTGTCTTGTTCTGAATTGGTTTATCCAGCCCACTCCAGTCTCCAAGATCTGGGAATCTCTAGGGGAACATGCAGATGGGTTCTGAGTCCCTGTCCCATGCTGCATCCCAACTTAACAACTAGGGCTACCAGTCAGCCAGCACGTTTGACATTCCCCCCACCCCCATTCCACTGTAGAATTTGGAAGAGATGGAGACATAGGAAAGTGACTTACACCCAAGGTCACCAGTCAGTCTGACTAAAATGAATGCTTTAAGCATCTATTATACTGCCTCATGCATCAGGGCTGAATTCCAGGCCTGGGTTTCAGTTCAAGGAATCAGAAAATACCACTACTCAGTGAGCTGTTTCCCCTGCTTTCTGTTTAAATGAGTCTACATTTCAAAAAGTAGAAGAATTTAACAAGCAGCCATGATTCCATCAGAATCAGAATAATTCTTTATCATGGAGGTCAAATTTACCATCCATTACTGTTTCATGAATTCTAAAATGAATGTTTGTGAATTTAAAACATGTTTGAATCTGGATGTATCTTAAAATCTATAGAATCTAAACTTCCATGAAATACTCTATTTTATTTGGCCCTAAGAATAATTTTGGTAGGAAATAGGAAAGTATTGCCAAAATTATACCACTCCCCTTTCACAGCTGGAAAAACTGGGGGTCAAAGAGGTTAGGCAGCCCTAACAGGTTTGGCTCAGTGGATAGAGTGTTGGCCTTCGGACTGAAGGGTCTCAGGTTCGATTCCAGTCAAGGGTATGTACCTTGGTTTGCGGGCACATCCTCAGTAGGGGGTGTGCAGGAGGCAGCTGATTGATGTTTCTCTCTCAGCAATGTTTCTAACTCTCTATCCCTCTTCCTCTCTATAAAAAATCAATTAAAAATATATTTAAAAAGGGGGTGGGGCTGTTTAGGCAACTTGCCTGAGGTCAAGTCCCGTTTCCTAATTCCCAGCCCAAGCTGTATCCACCATACACTCCTGGATTCCAGGCCCTGCACTCACACCTACCTGTTCCTATTCCCCCTGGCCACCTCCAGCAGAGGCCTGAGGGACACAGCAAATCCCCCACCCAGGTCCCAGCCTCAGTCAGTGGTGAGAGGAATCCTGTGTGGTGACTCTTGGGAGCAGTCCAGCCCCGCATAGGAAGTTTTCAGGTCAAAGCCTTCCACTTTCAAGAATACATCTCATGTGTGAGGCAGCACTGTAGAGACCAAAGCTTGATTTGGGTATGAAGGAAGTATTTCTGCCCAGTGCCTCCATAAACCATGCAAGCTAGATCTAGGGTTCCCAACCTAGAGTCCCCATAATCTGGAAATTACCCACAAGTGCTCTATTTCTCATATTTCAAAAGGCCAAATGAAAACCAAATATTGACTCTAGATAAGATCTCACATACAGACTAAAACACCAGACTTCTTTGCTTTTGGTTAAACTTACATCAGCACTGTATTATTACCATGGTTTGTTCCTGATGACCAGAAACCACTGATTGGCTATCATAAGGCCCCAATTAACATACAAGGAGGAAAACCAATTAATGACTAATTACATAACAGGTACAGCTTGGCAGTCAAAAATCTTTCAAAACAAGGGGGTGTGACAGGGGAAAATAATAAAAGGAAAAGCTGACGTGGAAGTTTGAGCTTATTTCCCAGGTGGGAAACACGAGGCTCAGAGAGCTGCAGTGACAAAGCAGGGCTGGAACCAGCACCCAAAGTGTCTTCCCCCGCCCCCTCCGGGGGAGCCATCTGCCCCACACCCTGCTATGCTGAGGTTCAGGAAGCCAGAGCAGCAAGACTCACCAGTGCTGCTGAGGGGCCAGGACCTGGAAACGTCTTCTCCCTGGCACCTGTGGGCTCCTTCCTGGCGGGCAGCTGCCAAGGCCACGTTGTCTTCCTCCCTGGGTGTCTGCCAGGGCAGCTAGACCTGAAGGCCTCCTGGTGGGGCAACTCTGGGCGAGGTGAAGGCCTCTCTGAACAAGCACCCTCTCATATCCGGAGTGACCAGGCCCTGGGGTCACAGTGTGGCCATGGAGGGCTTAGTTACTGAAGCTTGCACAGCTGCCTCCTGGCATCCAGGGAGCTCTCTAGGTTGCATGGCTGGTTTTCTTGCCAGCTGCTGGGTGCCTTTAAGAGAATGATCACAGTTCATTGGCTGAGCCAAGCTCCCCCTACCTCTTTACCTGAGCAGGTGAGAGCAGCTAGGCTAGGGGGAGGCCAGAGACTCAGGTGAGTAAACAAACCACGGGAACCTGCTGGCTCTCCCCTCCTCCAGGCCAGGTCCTCAGCTTCCTTCCTCACCCCCATCTCCAGGGACAATCTGGGGGTAAAGAAAAGGCAGAACATTCTGCACAGTGCCTGATGCTGTTCAGTTCACAAAGCTTCACTATCTTACAGGAACTCTAGGCCAGAGTTATTAGTATATCTCCTCTTTGGGATGGAGAAACTGTGCTTTTTATAAAAAAATTTTAATAGATTTCAGAGAGGAAAGAGAGGTAGGGAGAGACAGACATATCAATGAGAGAGAATCATTGATTGGCTGCCTTCTGCATGCCCCACACTGGGAATTGAGCCCACAACCTGGACATGTGCCCTGACCAGGAAATGAATCGTCACCTCCTGGTTCATGAGACCACACAGGGTGGGCACCCTTGGAGGGGTGAAACCACTTGAGCAGTTCACACAGCTCTACGAAGGAAGGTGGGCAGACTAGTGTGTGTGAGGATCCGAAACCGAGGCTCCTGCTTTTGGCTCCCAAATAGTGCTACTGGACCACACCACCTTCCTCTCTGTGAAGCCTTTGGCTGTCACTCACGACTCAGTTTCCACATCTGTAAAGTGGTAGTCATACTTGTATGTGAGTCTACACTCATGATATCTTGTTGGATTCAGGTCAAAAAGGGACTTTGGAGATTATTTCATCCATCCATCCATCCTTTTAGCAGAAGTTCTTTCATTCAGCAGGCACTGTTATTCAGCAACTGTTATGTGCCAGGCTATTTTAGTTCCTAGGGATACATCAGTGAACAAGAAGTCAAAGACCTTACTCTTATTAAGTTTGCACTCTGGAGAGAGGGAAGATAGACATAAACAAGTAATCAGATTAGATAGGCATCACGAAAAAAATGAAATAGGCTGATGTGACAAAGTGATGGGGTGGTAGGAACTATTTTAGATTTTTGGTCTGGGACAGTAGTCGGCAAAACCATTAGTCAACAGAGCCAAATATCAACAGTACAATGATTGAAATTTCTTTTGAGAGCCAAATTTTTAAAACTTCTTCTAACGCCACTTCTTCAAAATAGACTCGCCCAGGCCATGATATTTTATGGAAGAGCCACATTCAAGGGGCCAAAGAGCCGCATGTGGCTCGCAAGCCACAGTTTGCCGACCACAGGTCTGGGAGGTTCTGTCTGAGAAGGTGATCCAGAAGCTGAGACTTTAATCATGATAAGGAACTAATCATTGGGATAAGTGGAGCAAGAGTGTTTTAGGTACTGAGAACTGCAAGTGCAAAGGCCCTGGGGCAGGTGTATTGGGGGAACCGAAAGAAAGCTGATATGGCTACAGTATAGTCTAGCCCCTGCATCTCTTATTTTATTTATTTATTTATTTATTTATTTATTTATTTATTTATTTATATCTTTTTACTGATTTTTAGAGAGGAAGGGGGGTGGGACAGAAACATCAACGTGAGAAGGTAATGTTGATTGTCTGCCACCTGCACATCCCCTACTGGGAATTCCTTACCAGGGATGGAGCCTGCAACCCAGGCAATCTAACAGACAATCTAACTGGCAACCCGTTGGGTGTGAGATGATGCCCAATCAACTGAGCCACCCCGTCCAGGGCCCAGGACCTCCCCATTTTTTTTAATATATAAGGAAGTGATTCAGAGAGATGAGTTGACTTGCCCAAGTTCCCCTCTTGCAAATTTCCCCTTCCTTTCTCTTTTTTTTTTTAAATTGAATTTATTGGGATGATATTGTTTAATAAAATTATATAGGTTTCAGGTGTACAATTCTATAATACATCATCTGTATATTGTATTATGTGTTCATCAATCCAAATAAAGTCTCCTTCCATCACCATTTATTCCCCCTTTACCTTCTACCTTCCTCCATCCCCTTTCCTTCTTTATCTTCATGTATTAGGGAGGGAGAACAAAATCTGAAGCTCACTGGCATACCAACCCAACAATCATTCCATGAGCCTACAATGCCATAACCTCATACTTCTTCACTCTGTAGACATGTATAAACCCTCAGAGGGTAAAGACTATGATTTTAAGAGTTTATCATACTGTAAAACAAAATCCCGACCAACAGAATACAGTATTAAAAATTCCAGCAGTAGCCCTAGCCAGGGTAGCTCGGTTGGGCATCTTCCTGTATGATGAAAGGTTTGATTCCTGGTTTGGGCAGATGCCTGGGTTTGGGGCTCAATCCCTGGTGGGAGGTGTGCAGGAGGCAGCCTATCAATGTTTCTCTCTCCCTCTCCTTTTATCTCTAAAATCAATAAACTATTTTTTTTCCCAAAAAATCCCAGCAGTAATGAAAATAAACAAAAACCTCAGTGATCATCTTGGCAAAATATTAGGAAATCAACTTACTATTTTGAAAACTAGTAATAAAGGGAAACAATTGAGCGTTTATTGTTTTTCCTGTAAAAACTGTGCCTCAGGCAACCAATGAGAGGAAGCTGCTCTTTACATAAGCATTCCAACAAATTACATGAAATGGAATGAAGTACTGACGCAGAATATCACCGTTTTGCAACTCCTTATGAAATGGCTGATCTAACTGACAATATTACAAAAGGAGAGAGAATTAGACATAATAGGCTCTTGAAGGAATTGAACACCACCTCCTAGGAAGAAATCATGTCCCACAAATCAAGTGGGAATCTATCTGATGAAGCCTTGTGAGCAGCAGTTGACAAACTTTCTCACTAACAGCCAGGTAATAAATATTTTAAACTTCACAGGCTATCCAGTCTCTGTTGCAACTATTCAACTTGGTGTTGTAGCACCAAAAAAGCAGCTATAGACAAGAGCTAAACAAATGGACATAGCTGTGTTCCAATAAAATCCTATTTACAAAAAGGGGTGGGACTGGATTTGGCCCGTGGACCATAGTGTGATCTGGCTACCAATTTACAGGAAATGCCGGGACTGAGGAGCACATGAAATTGCACCACAGGGATGAAATAAGCAAAGCCAAACTGGGAGGAAGCCTAACAGGAAAACCAACCTGATTTCTTTAACAAATGAATGGCAAGATTGTAAAAAGAGAGAAAGAGAACGATGGAAGGGATAGATTAAAAGACACGTAAGAAATACTGACCAATCACAATGTATGGACTTTTTCAAATCCTAACTCAAATATAAAAAGATAAAAATTATATTGATAATTGGAGAAATGTGACCAAAAATTTGATAATGTTAAGGCATTATTGCTGACAGAGGCGCTTCATGATGTACTGAGGTTATGTTTAAAAAGGGGAATTCTTATCTTATAGAGATATCTACTAAAATACTTACAGATAAAATGGCAAGATATCTGGAATTTGGTTAAAAATAATGGGTGGTGGAATATAAAGGGAACAAAATTGGAAAGAAGTTGACAATTGTGAAGGTGATGATAGGAGCATAGAAGTTCATTATACTATGTTCTCTTCTATTGTGTAAATACTTGAAAATTTTCATCATGAAAAATTAAAATATCAGCCAATTAATAGAATTTTGAAACTATGACAAACTCAAGTTTTAAAAAGAAAACAAAAAAAGGGTAGCTGTTACGGATGGTGGGAATGTTAATTCATAAAACAACTTTAAAAAATATATATTTTATTGATTTTTACAGAGAGGAAGGGAGAGGGAGAAAGAGTTAGAAACATCAATGAGAGAGAAACATCAATAAGCTGCCTCCTGCACACTCTTTACTGAGTATATGCCAACAACCAAGGTACATGCCCTGGACCAAAGTCAAACCTGGGCCCATTGAGTCCACAGGCCAAAACTCTATCCACTGAGCCAAACCGGTTAGGGCCATAAAACAATTTTTGAGAGCAATTTGTGCATACCTTATGTTCCAAAAATTCCAAATCTGAATATATATTCAAGAGAAAATTCAGTCCATTAAGAGACATATAGTCTGGCCCGGGTGGCTCAGTGGTTGAGCACTGACCCAGGAACCAAGAGGTCGCTAGTTTTATTCTTGGTCAGGGTCCATGCCCGGGTTGCAGGCTCCATCCCCCAGTAGTTGGCATGAAGAAGACAGCCTATGGATGATGTTCCTCTCTCATTGATGTTTCTACCTCTCTATCCCTCTCCCTTCCTCTCTCTCTTAAATCCTATATAATAAAAGCCTAATATGTAAATTGACCAAACTGTGTAACGACAGGCAGAATTACTGGTTGCCGTGATGTACACTGATTACCAGGGGGCAGATGCTCAACACAGGATCTGTCCCCTGGTGGTCAGTGCACTCCCACGGGGGGGAGAGCACTGTTCAGCTAGAGCCAGGCTCACAGCTGGCGAGCACGACAGCAGCAGCAGCAGGAGCCTTTTCCACCTCTATGACAGTGCTAAGGAGTAGTGAGCCAAGAGATAAGGAGCAGCAAGCAGGCGGGTGGTAAGGAGCAAGGGGTCCTGGACTGTGAGAGGGCACAAGCTGGGATGAAGGACCCCCCCCCCCATGCACAAATTTCATGCACTGGGCCCCTAGTCCTATCTAATAAAAAAGTAATATACAAATTTAACCATACCTTTGCCACACACATAGGCCGTGCCCACAGCCTCACCCACCAGCCAATCAGGAGCAAATTATTCAAATAAACCCCAACCAGAATGGCTGCTGCCACTGAGAACAGGAGGAAAACTTGGGTTTCCCCAGCAACAGAGGAAGCCAAGCTTTCCCCTGGCCTAAGCCTCCACTCAATGTTACAAAGTTTCAATTATAAAAGATACATAAATGGCAGCAGCCACTGAGCTGGAGAGAACAGAGGCTTGGGTTTCCCTGGCAATGGAAGAAGCCAAGCTTTCAGCCTGTCATTGCCAGTCTAGGCCTCCACTCTAGGCTACAAAGTTTCAAACAGAAATGGCTGCCGCCCTGGAGCGAGCAGAAGGCTTGGCTCTGCTCCAGGGTACAAAGTTTCAATTGTAGACGTAGATTAATCCCAGAT
Organism: Antrozous pallidus; assembly: GCA_027563665.1. Lineage (NCBI taxonomy): Eukaryota > Metazoa > Chordata > Mammalia > Chiroptera > Vespertilionidae > Antrozous > Antrozous pallidus. The sequence goes on from CM050516.1 coordinate 18,436,878, forward strand.
ACCAGGGCCTCAACTTGGGTCGCTGGGGGGGCGTGGCCAACCTGCAAACCTCCACAGGCTCCTTGCCCAGGCCACCCCTCACTCCAAGGGAACCCCCACCCTGATCTGGGACACTCTTCAGGGCAAAACAGCTGGCCCCCATCCATGCATCAGGCCTCTCCTATTTAATAAAAGAGTAATTTGCAGATTGACCATTACCCCAACACACAAGATGGCTGCCCCCATGTGGTCAAAGATTCTGCCCCCATGTGGACACAAGATGGCTACCACAAGATGGCCAGCAGGGGAGGGCCGTTGAGAGGCTCCAGACCCTGCAAGGGAGGGCAGTTTTGGGTGATCAGGCCAGCAGGGGAGGGCAGTTGGGAGAAACCAGGCCTGCAAGGGAGGGCAGTTGGGGGTGACCAGGCTGGCAGAGGAGGGAAGTTGGGGGCAAACAGGTTGGCAGGGGAGCAGTTAGACATCAATTATGCTGGCAGGGTAGTGGTTAGCAGGTGATCAGGCTGGCAGGCAGAAGTTGTTAGGGGTAATCAGGGAGGCAGGCAGGTGAGCAGTTTGGAGCCAGCAGTCCTGAAGGATGTCCGATTGCCCGTTAGGATCAGGCCTAAAGGGGCAGTTGGACATCCCTTGAGGGGTCCCAGATTGGAGATGGTGCAGGCTGGGCTAAGGGACATCCTCCGCCCCCCTGTGCACGAATTTCATGCACTGGGCCTCTAGTCCTATCTAATTAAAAGAGTAACATGCCAATGTGACCGTACCTTGGCTCCTGATTGGCTATGCTACCAGCCAATCAGGAGTGGGAGGCAGGGCCAAGTGGCGCGAGCGCCCGGCCCTGGGGGCGGAGATGAGGCAGCTGCAGCATGGCACTCCAGCCCGAGCAGAGAAGACTGAAGGCTTTGGCTGGAGTGAAGCCTCCGGCCGGCCAAAGCAAAAATGGAAGGCAACAGACAGAGGGAAGGCCTGGGTCTCAGGTTCCAGAGGAAAACTGGTCCTGGCAGCCAGGGGAAGGAAAGCCTATTGCATGAATCTTCATGCAACAGGCCTCTAGTGTGTGTGTGTGTGTGTGTGTGTGTGTGTGTGTGTGTGTGTGTGTATATATATATATATATATATATATATATATATATATAAAAAAGCCTAAGCCACCATTAGGACTGAATGACCAGAATAACCAGTTGATTAGTCACTATGACACGCACTAACCACCAGGGGGCAGATGCTCAAAACAAGAGCTGCCCCCTGAAGAATCAATGTGCTCCCACAGCCAGCCTCCTGTGGCCCTTCCCCTGGCTGGCTGGCCCCTCTATTGCCAACCAGGCTGAGGGACCCCACCTGTGCACAAATTCGTGCACTGGGCCTCTAGTAATCAATAAAAACACTTTTTTCTTTAAAAGAAAGACATACAGAAGCATTTTTTAAAAATAAATTTTATTGATTTCAGAAAGGAAGGGAGAGGGAGAGATAGAAATATCAATGATGAGAGAAAATCATTGATTGGCTGATTACTGCATGCCCCCTACTGGGGACTGAGCCCACCACTTAGGCATGTGCCCTTAACCAGAATTGAACCTGGAACCCTGCAGTCCACAGGCCAACGTTCTATCCATTGAGCCAAACCACCTAGGACTAGAAGCATTTTTTAAATAGGAACAATTGAAAATACCAAAATGGAGAAATAACAGTACATTTGAATTTTGAACCATAGGGGTGATGGGAGGTTTTAAAATGCAGACATTGGGAAAGGGCAACTACATGTGGAGCTAGGAGCTGGGGCCCCTCAAGATAGATTTAGTTCAACAGATGGTAATTGGTGCCACTCTAGGCCAGGCCCTCTGCTAAATGTTGAGGACACAGAGGTGATATCCCTCAAGTGGTTCAAAGTCTAGATTATCAGAGATGGAGGGGGACCAAGACATCATCTAGCCCAGTAGTTCTGAACTTTTCTAATGCTGCGACCCTTTAATACAGTTCCTCATGGTGTGGTGACTTCAATCGTAATGTAAATATCTGTATTTTCCAATGGTCTTAGGCGACCCTGCTAGTGGTTTTACAAGTCGAGAACCACTGCTGTAGAGCACCATTAGAAAGGTTGAGAACCTCTGATCTAGCCCAACCTACCCATTTTACAGATGTGGAAAATGAGGCCCAGAGGGGAGAACCAAGATGGTAGCATAGGTAAAACACTTACCTTGCCGTCATACACAGCTATTTAAAAACTACAACTTAACGAAAGAACAAACACCATCCAGAATCACCGGAAACCTGGCTGAGTGAAAATTCCACAAATAAAAGTGAAGATAAGACACTGTGAATCGGAGGAGCGGCGGCGGACAGCATTGAAGATACGCGCGGAGAGAGGTTTGGAGCGCACGCCAGCGGATAGGATGGGCAGCTGAAAACCAGCCAGTTTTCTCGGACAGGGGAGACAAAGACGTCCCACTGAACTGATTCTTCAGCTCTGGGCAAAGTCCAGGGAACCCACTATCATACGGAGTAAAAACTGGACAGTGGGAGGGCACGCCAAAGCTTGGGTGCTGCAGGGGTCTGCCGGCTTGTGGAAAAGGCGAGTTTGTGCGGAGTGCATGTGAACTTGGGGACAGCGCAGCTGCCTGACCGCGCAGAGAGCACTCGTGACTTGCTCTTTCATTCGGGAAACTGTCAAGTCTGCTTTGTTTTACGACCCTGGGTGAGATGTTGGGTGTGCAGACTCATTTGGGGAGAGTCTGAATTCTTCAGCAGCCGGTGGAGCTCAGCAGTGGCTCTCTCTCAGAGGTGGTGGCAGCCATTGCCCCCGGCACAGAGTCCCTGTGGCCACATAGGGCGGAGCTAACACTGTCTGCTTGGCCCAGAGACTCCGCTCATCCAACCTGAGCACAGCTGAACTTCATAGACAATTGGCCTGGAGGTCAACCCCTTCAAGTGCTAACAACGATTAACCTGAGCTTAACTTCAGCAAGACTGTGCAACCCATATCCACCTCAGGTAACTGGGGAGGCTGAGCCACTGTCCCTTGTAGAACGTCTACCACACAAAGCTAATTGACCAACTCAGGGAAGCAGCCACCATGCAGAGATAATGGAAAGAAATCAGATGTGAAAGAAATGGAGGGAAAAAAACGACTGGACATGGAATTCAAAACCACGGTTATAGAGCTTCTCAAGAGGCTCCTAGAAAAGGTTGAGACCTATAAGGAAATAAGCAAGACCTACAAGGAAATGAAGGAGACCCTCAAGGATATGAATGAGAGTCTCAAGGATATGAAAAAGGACCAACCAGAAATTAAGCATACACTGACTGAAATAAAAAAAAATTTTTTTTCATCTGTTTCTTTTTTTTTATCTTTATTGTTCAGTTTATTAATTACATTGTTTCCCCTTTTTATCCCCCTATAGCTTCCCTCCACCCTGTACCTATCCCACCCTCCACCCTCACCTCCCCCTCCCCACTGTCCTCTCCAATTGTTGCTAGATTTTTGTCCAGTCTCTTGCTGCACTTCCCACAACCCTTTTCTCCCCAAGAATTGTCAGTCCATTCCCTCTCTATGTCCATGATTCAGTTACATTCACCAGTTTATCCTGTTCATCAGCTTATTAATTCACTTGCTTTTTAGATTCATTTGTTGATAGATGTGTATTTGTCGTTCATAATTTACACTTTTATCTTTTTCTTCTTCCTCTTCTTAAAGAATATCTTTCAGCATTTCATATAATGTTGGTTTGGTGGTGATGAACTCCTTTAGCTTTTTCTTATCTGCGAAGCACTTTATCTGACCTTCAATTCTGAATGATAGCTTTGCTGGATAGAGTAATCTTGGTTGTAGATTCTTGCTGTTCATCACTTTGAATATTTCTTGCCACTCCCGTCTGGCCTGCATCGTTTCTGTTGAGAAATCCGCTGATAGTTGTATGGGTGCTCCCTTATAGGTAACCAACTGTTTCTCTCTTGCTGCTTTTAATATTCTCTCTTTGTCTTTTGCTCTTGGCATTTTAATTATGATGTGCCTCGGTGTGGTCCTCTTAGGGTTCCTATATATTGGGGTTCGGTGCACTTCTTGGACTCCTAAGTCAATTTCTTTCACCAGGTGGGGGAAGTTTTCAGTCACTATTTCTTCAAATAGGTTTTCATTGTCTTGGCCTCTCGCTTTTTCTGGCACCCCTATAATTCGGATGTTGGTATGCTTGAGGTTGTCCCAGAGGCCCCTTACACTATCTTCAATTTTTTGGATTCTTTTGGTTTCTTGCTTTTTCAGCTGAGTGGATTTTACCTCTTTGTATTTCAAATCTTTAACTTGGTTCTTGGGGTGCTCCAGGGCACTTTCAGGTCTTTGTATAATATTTTTTGTTTCAGTCAGTGTATGCTTAATTTCTGGTTGGTCCTTTTTCATATCCTTGAGAGTCTGCTTTATATCCTTGAGGGTTTCTTTCATTTCCACGTTGGTCTTGATCATTTCTTTGCAGGTCTTGTTTATATCCTGGAGGGTGTTGTTCATTTTCTTGTAGGACTCATTCATTTCCTTTGTGGTCTTGCTTATTTCCTTATAGGCCTCGATCTTTTGTTGGAGCCTCTTAAAAAACCCTATAACCGTGGTTCTGAATTCCATGTCCAGTCGTTTTTTTTCCTCCATTTCTTTCACATCTGATTTCTTTCCATGTTGCTGCATGGTGGCTGCTTCCCTGAGTTGGTCAATTAGCTTTGTGTGGTAGACTTCCTACTAGGGATAGTGGCTCAGCCTCCCCGGTTACCTGAGGTGGATATGGGCTGCACAGTCTTACTGAAGTTAAGCTCAGTTAATCGTTGCTAGCACTTGGAGGGTTGACCTCCAGGCCAATTGTCTGTGAAGCTCAGCTGTGCTCAGGTTGGGTGGGCGGAGTCTCCAGGCCAAGCAGACAGCGTTAGCTCCGCCCTATGTGGCCCCAGGGACTCTGTGCCGGGGGCAATGGCCGCCAGCACCTCTGAGAGAGAGCCGAGCTGCTGCGGAGCTCCACCGGCTGCCGGTTGCCGGGGAATTCAGACTTTCCCAAAATGAGTCTGCATGCGCAATGTCTCACCCAGGGTCGTAAAACAAAGCAGTCTGACTGTTTTCCGAATGAGAGGCAAGTCGCGGTGCGCTCTCTGCGCCGTCACGCAGCCAAGCTGTTCGCGCAAGCTGCCTTTCCACAAGCCCGCAGACCCGGCAGCACCCGAGCTTCGGCGTGCCCTCCCACTGTCCAGTTTTCACCCCGTGTGATAGTGGGTTCTCTGGACTTCGCCCAGAGCTGGAGAATCAGTCCAGTGGGACGCCTTTGTCTCCCTGTTCGAGAAAACTGGCTGGTTTTCAGCCGCCCGCCCTCTCCGCGGCGCGCACTCCAAACCTCTCTCCAAGTGAATCTTTCAACGCTGTTCGCCGCCGCTCCTCCGAGTCACAGTGTCTTATCTTCACTTTTATTTGTGGAATTTTCACTCGGCGAGCTTTCTGGTGATTCTGGAAGGTGTTTGTTCTTTCGTTAAGTTGTAGTATTAAAATAGCTGATTATGACGGCAAGATAGGTGTTTTGCCTTTGCCACCATCTTAGTTCTCCTGAAATAAAAAATATTATACAAAGACCTAAAAGTACTCTAGAGCACCCCAAGAACCAAGTAAAAGATTTGAAATACAAAGAGGTAAAATCCACTCAGCTGGAAAAGCAAGAAACCAAAAGAATCCAAAAAATTGAAGATAGTGTAAGGGGCCTCTGGGACAACCTCAAGCATACCAACATCCGAATTATAGGGGTGCCAGAAAAAGAGAGAGAGCAAGACAATGAAAACCTATTTGAAGAAATAGTGACCAAAAACTTCCCACACCTGGTGAAAGAAATTGACTTAGGAGTCCAAGAAGCGCACCGAACCCCAATATATAGGAACCCTAAGAGGACCACACCAAGGCACATCATAATTAAAATGCCAAGAGCAAAAGACAAAGAGACAATATTAAAAGCAGCAAGAGAAAAACAGTTAGTTACCCATAAGGGAGCACCCATACGATTGTCAGCGGATTTTTCAACAGAAATTATGCAGGCCAGATGGGAGTGGCAAGAAATATTCAAAGTGATGAATAGCAAGAATCTACAACCAAGATTACTTTATCCAGCAAAGCTATCATTCAGAATTGAAGGTCAGATAAAGTGCTTCGCAGATAAGAAAAAGCTAAAGGAGTTCATCACCACCAAACCAATATTGTATGAAATGCTGAAAGATATTCTTTAAGAAGAAAAAGATAAAAGTGTAAATTATGAACAACAAATACACATCTATCAACAAATGAATCTAAAAATCAAGTGAATTAATAAGCTGATGAACAGGATAAACTGGTGAATGTAACAGAATCATGGACATAGAGAGGGAATGGACTGACAATTCTTGGGGAGAAAAGGGTTGTGGGAAGTGCAGCAAGAGACTGGACAAAAATCATGCAACTATGGGAGAGGACAGTGGAGGGGGGTGAGGGCGGAGGGTGGGATGGGTACCAGGTGGAGGGGAGCTATAGGGGGGAAAAAAGGGAACAATGTAATTAATAAACTGAACAATACAGATTAAAAAAGAAAAAGAAAATGAGGCCCAGAGGCATACATTTGGTTCATGGAGGAACTAAACCAACAGTTGAGCTGGGTTTCTGATGCTAAGAGAATCAGGAGATCTTAGAGCTACACATTCTTAAATTGAATCCTGGCTCTGTAACTCACTAGCTATGACCTTGGCCAAGTTTTTAAAGTCACTTTCCTATAAAGGATAATAATAATACTTATTTCATATGTTGATGTGAAGAATAAATGAAATCTAAGGATTAAATAAAACCCAAGACTCTGTGACAGAAAAGGAATAAGACCTCAATGGATTGATTATTCACTCTTATTGGTATTAATGCAGAGTAAAGTCTTTATTTTTTTTAAATAAATTTTTATTGTTCAGATTATTACAATTTTTCCTCTGCCCCCTGCATAGCTCCCCTCCACCTGATCCCCAACATCACCCCATGCCCTTACCTCCCACAACTGTCTTCATCCAAAGGTGCAAGATTTTTGTCCAATCTCTTCCCGCACTCCTCACACCCCTTTCCCCCTGAGAATTGTGATTCCACTCCCTTTCTATGTCCCTGATTATATTACACTCATCAGACCATTCTGTTCATCAGATTTTTCATTCACTTGATTTTTAGATTCACTTGTTGGGAGGTATGTATTTGTTGTCATTTTGTTGTTCATAGTTTTTATCTTTACCTTTTTCTTCTTCTTCCTCTTCTTAAAGAATATCCTTCAGCATACTATCTAATAAAAGAATAATATGCAAATTGACCGTACCTCTGCTACACCCACAAGCCAGGCCCACCATCCACTCTTACCAGCCAGTTAGGACCGAATATGCAAATAAACCCAACCAAGATGGCTGCAGCCACAGAGAGCAGGAAGGAAGCTTGGGTTTCCCCGGAGATGGAGGAAGCCGAGCTTTCTGCCTGCCCTTGCCACTCAGGCCTCCACACCAGGCTACAAAGTTTCAATTATAGAATCCCAATAGAAATGGCAGCAGCCACAGAGCTATAGAGAGGCAGGAGGCTAGGGATACCCCGGCAATAGAGGAAGCCAAGTTTCTGCAGCCCTGGCCGGCCTAGGCCTCCACTCTAGGCTACAAAGTTTCAATTATACAAGATACATAAATCCCAGATAGCAGGGCCTCTGCTTGGGTCGCCAGGGGGGCTTGGCTGGCCTGCAAACCACCATAGGCCTCTCGCCAAGGCCACCCCACATCTCAAGGAACCCCCACCCTGATTCGGGACACCTTTCAGGGCAAACCAGCTGGCCCCCACCCATGTACCAGGCCTCTATCCTATCTAATAAAAGAGTAATATGCAGATTGACCATCACTCCAACCAAAAATACGGACACTCCCATGTGGTCAAAGATCCTGCCCCCATGTGGACACAAGATGGCCACCACAAGATGGCCAGCAGGGGAGGGCAGTTGGGAGGAACCAGGCCTGCAAGGGAGGGCAGTTAGGGGTAACCAGGCCAGCAGAGGAGGGAAGTTGGGAGTGACCGGGCCTGCAGGGGAGGGCAGTTGAGGGGTACAGGCCTGCAGGAGAGGGCAGTTGGGGGCAAACAGGCTGGCAGGGGAGTGGTTAGGGGGTGATCAGGCTGGCAGGCAGTAGCAGTTAGGGGCAATCAGGAAGGCAGGCAAGCGAACAGTTGGATTGTAAGAGGGATGTCTGACTGCCCATTTAGGCCCAATCCCAGTGCAATGAGCCTATATGGGCAGTTGGACATCCCTAGAGGGGTCCCAGATTGGAAAGGGTGCAGACTGGGCTGAGGGACACCCCTCCCAAAATTTGTGCACCAGGCCTCTATTTTCATATAATCCCGGTTTGGTGTTGATGAACTCCTTTAGCTTTTTCTTGTCTGTGAAGCTCTTTATCTGACCTTCAATTCTGAATGATAGCCTTGCTGGGTAGAGTAATCTTGGTTGTAGGTTCCTGCTGTTCATCACTTTGAATATTTCTTACCACTCCCATCTGGCCTGCATAATTTGTTGAGAAATCAGCTGATAGTCATATGGGTACTCCCTTGTAAGTAACCAACTGTTTTTCTCTTGCTGCTTTCAAGATTCTCTCTTTGTCTTTTGCCCTTGGCATTTTAATTATGATGTGTGGTCCTCTTTGGGTTCTTTGTTTGGGGTTCTCTGTGCTTCTTGGACTTGTAAGTCTATTTCTTTCACCAGGTAGGGAAACTTTTCTGTGATTATTTCTTCTAATAGGTTTTCAATATTTTGCTCTCTCTCTTCTTCTGGCAGCCCAATAATTTGGATGTTGGTATGCTTAAAGTCTTCCAGAGGCTCCTTACATTATCTTCATAATTTTGGATTCTTTTTTCTTTTTGTTTTTCTGGTTGGGTGTTTTTTGTCTCTTCATATTTCAGATCTTTGGTTTGATTCTGGAGTCCTTTGATCTGCCATTGAATTTCTGTATATTCTTTATTTCAGACAGTGTATGCTTGATTTCTGACTGGTCCTTTTCCATTTTCTTGGCATTCTCATTAAGGTCCTTGAAGGTCTCATCAAGTTTCTTGGCAGTTTTTAGAAAATTCTTGAGTAACCTTATAAATGTGGTATTGAACTCTATGTCCAGTAGTCTGCTTTCCTCCATTTCTTCTTCATTTGTGACATGTTTCTTTGTCTCCGCATTTTGCTGCTTCCCTGTGTTGATGGAGTGGAAGAACTGTTGTACTGGGGACATGTCTATGGAGCAGGACTTGCTTCAGTAGGGCTTTGGTGCTCACCGAGTCAGTCTCTTGAATGTGTTACTTTTGTATGTAAGTAGTTGAATTCTGGTGTTGCAAGATACACTAGCTTCTGGATCTTCAATGGGGTGCAGGTCAACTACTGTCTGAGGCAACCCAGCAGGAGCTACAGCGAAAACTAGTTTTCTCTTTGATTGGGCTTTGGAGGTTTTGGAGTTGTCTGACCAGAGCTGCAGTTTGTTAGATTAAGCTGTGATAGGGCAGGTCATTTATATGCAAATGCCACTGCACATAGCTCAGCTGTTTGCAAATTGTGCAGGGTGGGGGTCGCAGGGAGTCACTTGGCTAGGGCATGGCAAACAGCAATGGCTGCCACTCAGCCATTTCTACATCTCTGCGTTTCCAATTCCCCCACATCCTGTGCCCCTGCACAGTGAACAATGATTGCTGCATGCACCTTTGCAAGGGAGCCACCCTCACTTTCCGACCCGATGGTAGACAATCCAGCTTCTGCCTGTAGGAATCTGGGTTGCTAGCGTCTCCCCAGAAACTGAAGTTCAGAGTTATCAGGAGCTTGTTTCCCTTCAGGTTGAAAAAAGTAGTGTCCTGTCAACCGCCGCCAGCCCAGTTTGTGCACCTCCTTACCTCAGCTTTTCAGTGCTTCTGCACGTCTCAATGCTCTTTTCTCTTTCCTTCTAGTTGCAAAACTTCCACTCAGCCAACTTTCCCATGGTTCTGAGTGATAGATGTTTTATCTTTTAGTTGCAGTTTTGAAATTGTTGTGCAAGGCAGCAGTTTAGGTGTTTACCTATGCCATCTTGGTTTCTCCCACAGTAAAGTCTTTAGCAAAAGGGCAAAATGCTATATTCTATTTTTCTCTTAAAATAGTTAACCTCACACTTGTTAGAGCCAGGATGGACAAGGCTCTGTGTGAAGTTGAAAGCTTGTCTCAGGTCAGTTAGCTGCGTTATTATTTTTCTTTAAAAAAAAATTTTTTTTATTGATTTCAGAAATGAGAGAGAGAGAAACATCAATGATGACAGAGAATCATTAGTCAGCTGCTTCCTGCACCTGGCAGCCCCATAGGGGATCAAGCCCGCAACCTAGGCATGTGCTCTGATCTGGAATAGAACCAGTGACCCCTTGGCTCCTGGGTCGATGCTCAACTGCTGAGCCACACTGGCTGGGTTCAGTTAGCAGCCTTCTATCCCAGCCCTTCTCCAAGCAGACACATTTAAGGGACTCCTCATCACCCTCCCACTCTGCTCTGACTGCTCTCTGAGGCCCTTGCTAAGACGTGACAGGTAAGCACAGTTCTATAATTTAATGCTTCTCTACCAACCTAAACCTCACGCAGCTCCCTATAAAGTGAAGATAATGGAACCTACCTCATAGGATTGTTGTGAATTTTTAAAATATATTTTCATTGATTTTTTACAGAGAGGAAGGGAGAGGGACAGAGAGTTAGAAACATCGATGAGCTGCCTCTTGCACACCTCCTATCAGGGATGTACCTGCAACCAAGGTACATGCCCTTGATCGGAATCAAACCTGGGACCTTTCAGTGCGCAGACCAATGCTCTACCCACTGAGCCAAACCAGTTAGGGCTTGTTGTGAGTTTTAAATGAACTATCGCTTAACATACAGTATGCCCTCAACATGTTGGAGCTATGATGCCAATGATATAAGACACCTGCCCCAGAGTGTCAGTTTCTAGAGGTACAGAAAAGGGTTGACACTCCCCATCCTCAAATTGCTTCAGTCCAGTGAGGATTCAGTCAGAGGCCACTCCATCCTTCCCATTTCACCCCATGCTGTCACACTGCAGGCCTAGATCAGGGCCCAGGGGTCCAATGATTCTGGCTGTCTTATTCTGTAGGGAGGCTGGCTCTAAGAAGCACAGAGCCAAAAGTTCTGTGTCTGAAACCACCCACATGCTCACTTCCGCTGGTAAGAACCCCATTCCCAGCTCTGCAGAATTGTTGGATGTCTCTGGCTGCTGAAGCCAAAGCATCATACGCTCTAATAAAGTCATCTAGAAAGTTTCCTGTGGAGAGCTGGGCACCACACTGTGGCCTGTGCCCTGGGGGCCAGGCAGCCAGGAATATCACAAAAGGTCTGTCCTTCAAAGCCAAGCTCCTGTCCCCAGCACACTAGAGCATGTGGACCAGGGAATGTCTTTCCCTTTACTGATGCCTTCTTCTTCCAAAGAGAACGTTTTTACAGAGCTTAGTAAAACATTCTCAGTAGCCCCAGTGACCATTTGTCCCAATTCTTCCCACCACAGAGAGCAAAAGCCATTGAGATCAGGAAAATGACATGGTAAGACCAATATGAGGCAAGTGGAACCAGTTAAATACAGCAAAAGTAAGTTTACACTTGTTGCTATGGGAAATAATACAGTAACTAATCCTATATAATAAAAGGCTAATATGCAAATTGTTCCCTCGGGAGTTTGACTGACCGGGAGTTCGACCACTTGACCACTTGCTATGATATGCACTGACCACCAGGGGGTGGCACGAAACAAAGGAAGGCCTCTGCCAGCACCGGGGCAAGGAAGGCCCAGATCGGCCCTGGTTGCTGGCCAGGCCTAGGGACCCTGCCCTTGCACGAATTTCGTGCACTGGGCCTCTAGTAAATAATAATACAAAATAACACTGTGCTTCACATAATCACAACTATAAACCTACTTTTGCCCTCCCCTCTATTTGGTTCACCAGTGGAGGCAGGAGCATAGTTGTTTTTTCACATGGATGTCAGAGCTATAGACAGGCAGCTGCTCAGAGGCTACTGGTGCAGGGATAGCTGGTCAAATGGTTTATTTGTTGTGTACAGTGAGCTCTTTGTGAGAAGGGGGTATGCCCTGTTCCCCACTCTGACCAGCACTCAGCATCAAGCATAGCACCTAGGACTGAGTGGTCACTCCGAACATATCTGTGAAATGAATAAAGCTGCTTAGTGCCTGGCTGGCATGCTTCAGTAGTTCAATGATCTCTAAGATCTTTAAGATCCCACTTTTCTGCCTATACACATTTCATTAGGTGAGCATTGACCTATTAACCAGGAGGTCATGGTTCCATTCTGTCAGGGCATAAGACCAGGCTGTGAGCTCAATCCCCAGTCGGGGGTGTGCAGGAGGCAGCCAATCAATGATTCTATCTCATCATTAATGTTTCTCTTTCTGTCTCCATCTCTCTTCCTCTCTGAAATAAAGAAATATATATACCCTGAGCGGCCAGATTATTATGACCACCCAATCAGTACTTCGTTGGGCTACCTTTCGCCTTCAATACTGCGGTGATTCTTCTTGGCATTGACTCCACAAGATGTTGAAAGGTGATGTGAGGAATCTGACACCATGCCTGATGGATAGCACTGTCCAATTCTGTTAGATCTGATGGTTGTGGAACCACCTGCCTGGTGGCTCTTTTAACTTTTTCCCACAAATGCTCAACTGGATTGAGATCTGGTGATTGTGGGGGCCACCTAAGCAAGGTAAAGTCTCCCTCATGTTCTTGAAACCACTCCCGCACAATACAAGCACCGTGGCATGGCTCACTGTCTTGGTGGAAGAAGCCATCAACGTGATAGGTTGAACTTGATCAGCAACGATACTTAGGTATGTTGTGCTATTCAGATGTTGTTCCACATGAATTAAAGGGCCCAAATCATGCCAGGAAAACATTCCCCAAACCATAACACTGCCCCCACCAGCTTGAATGATTGTACTCATGCATGTGAAGTGCATGCTTTTAAGCTGTTTCCATGAAATTCTCACTCTGCCATCTGCATGATGCAACTGCAAATGTGACTCATCAGACACATGACTTTTTTCCAATGCTCCACTGTCCAATCCTTGTGTTCTTGTGTGAACTGGAGACATTTTATCTTGGTAACTGCAGACAGCAAAGGTGTTCGAGCAGGCCTTTGGCTTCCATATCCCATATGATGCGGTGTATGGCTAATTTGCCTACAAACGTCAGGTGGTTATAATAATCTGGCCACTGCTTAGACAGGTTTAGATGCTTCTATTGAACATTCTCATAACAGCCTGAATTTTTCCTTCTTGGTGCTTATCAGACTTTTAATTAAATAATTACATGTGTAATTATTTGTTTGATGTATGCCTCCTTGACAGGGACTACCTTCAGTATTGTTCACAAGTTGTATCCCCAATGCTTAGAATGGGATTTAGCACATAGCTGGCACTCAATAAATGTTTGTTGAATGGCCAAAACCGGTTTGGCTCAGTGAATAGAGCATCAACCTGTGGACTGAAAGGTCCCAGGTTTGATTCCGGTCAAGGGCATGTACCTTGGTTGCGGGCACATCCCCAGTAGGGGGTGTGCAGGAGGCAGCTGATTGATGTTTCTCTCTCATTGATGTTTCTGACTTTCTATCCCTCTCCCTTCCTCTCTGTAGAAAATCAATAAAATATATTTTTAAAAATTTTTGTTGAATGAATAAATGAGCATAAATGGCAAAGATGGTCAGTGGGCCAACCCACCTACCAATCTTGGAGGCTTGAACTGCCCTAGGTGTTGGGCCCCACTACCAGGCCAAATGAAGCTGGCCTAGGTTTTTTCACTTCAAGATGCCAACAGTGTCATCAGAAAGTGGGGGAATGGAAGGGTGCTAATGAATGGGCTCAGGTGTTCTTAGAGTCTGTCTCCTAGACAGCCTGTTTGCAAAAGAGACAAGGTACAGTGGGAAGCAGTCTCATCCGCTAGATAACCAGGGCCTTCCCTTTGCCTCTAGTTGGTGATTTGGGATGTTTGGCATGGGTATAGATGTACTGAATTCCAGTCTGAAGTTGAAACAGAATCTACTCTGTAGTGTTGTTAGTAGATGTGTGAATATTTACTGCAGGACCTGACAATGGCACTAATGCTGCCTGAATTGTTATTGCTATCAATACTCTGCCTTCTAAGGCTGCCCTTGGATGAAGGGCACCCTGGATGCCACCACTTGGATGAAGATCTCCAGGGTGGAAGACTGGTGATAGGCGCTAGGCTTCTCCAAGGCACCTCCTGGGGCCAACCTGACCAGACTGCAGGCCTTTTAGAAGAGGGAGTGGATCACCTCAATGTCAGAGAGACTACTCAAACTGACTTATGCAAAAGTTAGCCCACACATCCCTGAAGTCCAGAGAGTAGACTTGCTTTTTGCTCACCTGGATCCAGGAGTTCAATCCATCTCTCCACCTGTTGTCTTCTGTCTCAGAGAGACTCAGTCTCCCAAGATGGCTTAATCCTATCCTCTCAGTTACCACAGAAAAGAGGAAGTTTCTCTCCCCCAAAGTTCATACCAAACCCTCAGCACTGAGTCTCATTGGTTGTAACTGATTTACATGATCACTCCTGAACCAATCAAATGGCCAGGGGATACAAGGCTCTGACTGGCAGAGCTGAGTCACATGCCCACCTCCAGCTTTTGGATTGGAGATAGCTTCTCAGAGGGAAACGATAGGTTCTCCAAGCAATGTTAAGATTGCTGTCCCCAGAGAAGGGAGAATGTTGCTGGGTCAGCAAAACGAATTTCCACTGCCTATCGCAAACCTTTCTGCAGGTCAGGTGAAAAGGGCAATGTCGCAGTAAGACCAAACGAACATTAATTCTGTCAGACAAATTCTGTAATAGAATCTGGAGAGGTTCCCAGAAGGCAACGGGGCATAACTCAACTTTCTTCTAAAAGACCTGATTAGGGTGAGGCAAGTGAGTTATTTGCCTCAGATACTACTGGTAAATTAAGGGAGGCACAAAAACACTTAGTACCCTAGAGGAATAATACTTGAATGCAATATTTTAAAAATAAAAATTAATGCAAAAACTCTAGGATAAACAAAATACCAAAACTTTAAATAAAAGCAGGACGCATAATTTGTGTCATGGACACCACATTGAAGCCTGGAATGAAATGAAAAATCAGAACTACTGATCCCACTTTTCTTTAAAATATTGGTAATTTCGGCATTAATTTTTAAAAGGTTGCATTAAAATGTTATTTATTATGATCCCTAAATTTTTTGGCACCACCCTAAATGTTGTGCCGATGTGGATGCCTCACTCCCCTCACCCTTGTCTGGGCCCTGCTGTCTTATGTGGGATTTGCTGGAGGCAGAGAGGAAAAACTACCCTGAAATGAACAGATGTATCCAAAATCGGTCTTCCCTGTGGGAGGGGCCCTGGGCTGGAAAGGACAGATTCTGCCCTCAGTGTGCTATCACCCTGTTACCCTGGGAAAATGTTTTCCTCTCTAGTCCTCAGTTTTTTCACTTGCATATGAGGGATAGGGCAAGTTTAGTGCTTTTCAAGCAGTAGAACTCAATCCCCCAATTATATGACAAATGTAAATGGAGCTATTGAAGGCGATGGACCACTATACTTCTGTCCCTCCACCAACTCCACAGCCCCCTCCAAGTGTCCCATGAAGCCTAAAGGAGTTCCAGGGAGTACAGCATGAAAACCATTAAGTTCAGTGATCTCTAAGATGCCTAAGATCCCACTTTTCTGCCTGTACACATTTCAATTCCTGCTGTCACTTCTTCCTTCATGTGTTTCTCAGATTGCCAGGATGTCCTTGTTTTGGGAACACTGCAGTTACTTTACTTGAAACTAGGGGCCCAGTGCACAAATTCGTGTACCTTGAAAGGAACTGTGGGTCGTGAGGCTGTGGTGGGCACAGGGGCGGGTCTCAGGCCATCCTCAGCGCTCCTGCCTGGCTCTGGTGCCAGAAGTGGGTGTGAGCGGGGCTGGCACTGGCAGCAGGTGCGAGTGCCCAGTGGGACCAAGGCGCACTGTGCAGGAAGCCACCCATTGTCTTCACTATCAGAGAAGTGTGGACAGGGATCCCGGAAGGCTGGTGACCCTTAAAGCTCTGGCAAAGGTCAATAGCTTTGCACCCACTGTTTAGTCCAGACAATGGTACCTGAAGCAACTTCCCCACCAGATAGTCATGTAAATCCTTACTGATAAGATAGTCTGGAAATTGCCTGCCTAAGGGCTATAGGTGAATCCCAAATTGAATAAAAGGATGGTAAGGCTGGAGCCCAAGTGAAATCCTTCCTCTTGAGTTGGGCTCCCATCTGGTCCTCCAAATTATCTCTTGTCTTGTCTCCTTTATTTGCATGCATCTCCTCTTTCAGAGCTAGAACCCTGAACCATGTGGGATGTGGAGGCATATTCATAGCGCGGGAGCAAAGAATTTTCAGTAACGACCAGATGCTCACCCTAATGACAGCCACTGGCACCCCACATTGGTCTGGTGCCCTGGCTCACTTGCTCCACCATCCCACCGTGGCTAATGCCCACTATGTCTGCACACACCCCCTGGTGGTCAGCATACGTCACAGTGACCAGTTGTTCCACCACTTGTCTATTTGCATATTACTCTTTTATTATTATACTAGAGGCCCGATACATGAAATTCGTGCATGAAATTCGGGGGGCAGGGGATGTCCCTTAGCCCAGCCTGCACCCTCTCCAATCTGGGACCCTTCGAGGGATTTCTGACTGCCTGTTTAGGCCCGATCACAGTAGGATTGGGCCTAAATGGGCAGTTGGACATCCTTCTCACAATCCAGGACTGCTGGCTCCAAACTGCTCACCTGCCTGCCTCCCTGATTGCCCCTAACCACTTCTGCCTGCCAGCCTGATCACCCCCTAACCACTACCCTGCCAGCCTAATTGATGTCTAACTGCTCCCCTGCCAGCCTGTTTGCCCCCAACCTCCTTCCTCTGCCGGCCTGGTTACCCCTAACTGCCCTCCCCTGCAGGCTTGATCACCCCCAAGTGCCCTCCCTTGCAGGCCTGGTCCCTCCCAATTGCCATCCCCTGCTGGCCTGATCGCCCACAACTGCTCTCCCTTGCAGGCCTGGAAACTCCCACTGTTCTCCCCTGCTGGCCATCTTGTGGTAGCCATCTTGTGTCCACATGGAGGCAGGATCTTTGACCTCTTGTGTGTTGGAGTGATGGTCACTCTGCAAATTACTCTTTTATTAGATACGATAGAGGCCTGGTGCATGGGTAGGGGCCAGCTATTTGCCCTGAAGAGTGTTCCAGATCAGAGTGGGGGTTCCCTTGGGGTGTGGGGAGGTCTGGGCGAGGGGCCTATGGAGGTTTGCAGACTGGCCACGCCTTCCATCCACCCAAGTGGAGGCCCTGGGATCTGGGATTAATTTATGTCTACAATTGAAACTTTGTAGCCTGGAGCGGAGCCAAGCCTTCTGCTAACTCCATGGCGACAGCCATTTCTTTTTGAAACTTTGTAACCTAGAGTGGAGGCCTAGGCCAGCAATGGCAGGCAGAAAGCTTGGCTTCCTTCATTGCCAGAGAAACCCAAGGCTCTGTTCTCGCCAGCTCAGTGGCTGCCGCCATTTATGTATCATTTATAATTGAAACTTTGTAGCATTGAGTGGAGGCCTAGGCCGGCAACAGCAGACAGAAAGCTTGGCTTCCTCTGTTGCCGGGGAAACCCAAGCCTCCCTCCTACTCTGTGGCAGCAGCCATCTTGGTTGGGGTTTATTTGAATAATTTGCTCCTGATTAGCTGGTGGGCATGGCTGTGAGAGTGGCTTGTGGGTGTAGCAAAAGTATGGTCAAATTTGCATATTACTCTTTTATTAGATAGGACTAGAGGCCCAGTGCACAAAATTTGTGCATGGAGGGGTGCCTCCAGAAAATCCCACATAAGACAGCAGGGCCCAGACCAGGGTGAGGGGAGTAAGCTCAGACTGCAGTCTCTCCAATCTGGGACCGCTTGAGGGATGTCCGACTGCCCGTTTAGGCTCGATCCTACTGGGATCAGGCCTAAACGGGCAGTCGGACATCCCTCTCACAATCCAGGACTGCTGACTCCCAATTGCTCACCTGCCTGCCTTCCTGATTGCCCCTAACCCCTTCTGCTTGCCAGCCTGATCACGCCCTAAACACTCCCCTGACACCCTGATTGATGCCTAACTGCTTCCCTGCCAGCCTGTTTGTGCCTAACTGCCCTCCTCTGCAGGCCTAGTTACCCCTAACTGCTGTCTCTTGCAGGCCTGGTCACCCCTAACTGCCCTCCCCTGCAGGCCTGGCCCCCCTTAACTGCTCTCCCCTGCAGGCCTAATCACCCCTAAATGCTGTCCCTTGCAGGCCTGGTACCCCTAACTGCCCTCCCCTGCAGGCCTGGTCCCCCTCAACTGCCCCTCCCTGCAGGCTCGGTCACCCCCAACTTTCCTCCTCTGCTGGCATGGTCCCCCCTAACTGCCTTCCCCCACAGGCTTGATTGCTCCCAACTGCCCTCCCCTGCTGCTCATCTTGTGGTGGCCATCTTGTATCCATATGGGGGCAGGATCTTTGACCACATGGGGGCAGCCCGCTTGTGTGTTGGAGTGATGGTCAATCTGCATATTACTCTTTTATTAGATAGGATAGAGGCCTGGTACATGGGTGGAGGCCAGATGGTTTGCCCTGAAGTGTGTCCCAGATCAGGGTGGGGGTTCCCTTAGGGTGTGATGGCCTGGGTGAGGGGCATGTGGTGGTTTGCAGGCCGGCCAAGCTTCCTCAAATGGAGGCCCTGGTATCTGGGATTTATTTATCTTCTACAATTGAAACATTGTAGCCCGGAGTGGAGCCAAGCCTCCTGCTCACTCTGTGGCAGCAGCCATTTTGTTGGGATTTATTTATCTTCTATAATTGAAACTTAGTAGCCTTAAGTGGAGGCCAAAGCAGGCCAGGGCTGCAGAAGCTTGGCTCCCTCCATCGCCAGGGGCAATTCTAGCCTCCTGCTCTCTTCATCTCTGTGGCTGCCACCATTTCTGTTGGGATATATGTATCTTCTATAATTGAAACTTTGTAGCCTGGTGTGGAGGCCTGAGCCAGCCAGGGTGTGCAGAAAGCTTGGCTTCCTCCATTGCTGGGGAAACCCAAGCCTCCTTCCTGCTCTCTGTGGCTGCAGCCATCTTGGTTGGATTTATTTGCATATTTGCTCCTGATTGGCTGATGGGCATGGCTTGTAGGTGTAGCAGAGGTGTGGCCAATTTGCATATTACTCTTTTATTAGATAAGAAGATACTCTTTCATGGCCCCACACTAGTCCTCCTGAGTTAGCATCTCTAGGGCCCAGGCCAGGATTCACCATGTTCAACAAGCACCTTGCCTGCCAGTTGGTGGATGTCCACCACAGTCTTTGGGTCCTCCCCATTTATTCCCACAGAACCTCATGAATTATTTTATCCTGGAGCTTTCATTACAACTGTCCTTCTGAATGACCAGGGTGAGGAGAAAAACAAATGCAGGAATAGTCAGATAAGCCCAGATAAATGAATCAAGGTTTGCCAAGTGGAAACAGATCACAGTGAGATAGATCTCCAGGGACCCTTTCCTGGACAGTACATCCTGGCAGCCCCTTACTCTCAATCCCATAATTTGTATCTAAAAGAAATCATCTGTGCATTTCTTTTCTTCTGATGTGGTGCTGGTAACCTCAGGGATTATATATTGAATTATCAGGTTTCTTATCAGTACATTAATGGATTCCTGGAGCTAGGAATGAGCCTGCTCATAAAACTGTCAAGAGAATTCATTTTCTTCTTTGGAAATATGGTAGGTTCTTGTCAACTGCAAGGAAAATAGCCATTCATTCATTCACTCATTCTCCCTCACCCCCGCCACGCACTCAACTAGCTTGGCAGATTCATGGGGGCATGATATTTCCTCTGCTCCCCTCCCACCAGCTTCACTGAGATATAATCTACACACCCATTTAAAATGTAAATTTAATTGTTTTTAGTATAACCATTAATCTGTTTCTGTGTATGAGTTTGTCTATTCTAGACATTTCCTTTAAATCATTTAGTAATGTTTTCAGGGTTCATAAATATTATAGCATGTATGGTCCTTCCTTCACTGTAGGGGATATGTTCCAAGACCTCCAAAAGTTGCCTGAAACTACAGCAGTATTGAATCCTATATACAGTTGACTCTTGAGCAATATAGGGGATGTGAGCACTGACCACCTGCACAGTTGAAAATTTGAATATAATTTAAGTTAGCCCTCTGCATACTTGGATTTCCAACCACAGCTAAAAATACAGTTGCCTCAATGAAATTTCAGAAAAAGAAATGATAAAAAAAATTCCTTTTGCAGCTGCAACAAAAAGAATAAAATTCCTAGGAATAAACTTAACAAAGATGTTAACTTTTCAGAAAACTACAAAGCATTATTAAAAGCGATTGAAAAAGACACAATGAAATAGAAAGGTATTCCGTGTTTATGTATTGGAAGAATCTACATAGTTACAATGTCTATATTACCCAAAGCAACACATAAATTTAATGCAAACACCATTAAAATACCAATGCCATTTTTAAAAGAAATAGAACAAAAAATCAGCAGACCTCAAATAGCCAAAACAATCGTGAGAAAAAAAGAATGAAGCTGGAGGTATCACACTATCTGACTTCAAATTATACTACAGAGGAACGATAATCAAAAGAGCATAGTATTAGCAGAAAACAAAAACAAAACAAAACAAAAAAACAGACACACAGACCAATGGAACAAAAATGAGAGCCCCAAAGTAAAACCACATGTATAAGGACATATCATTTTTGACAAAGGGGCAAAAAACATATAAAGGATAAAAGAAATCCTCTTCAATAAATGGTGCTGGGAAAACTGGAAAACCAGATGCGAAAGAATGAAACTAGATATCGTTTGTCCTCATGTCAAAAATTAATTCAAAATGGATTAAAGACCTAAATATAAGAGCTGAAATAATAAAATACATAGAAGAAAACATAGGTACTAAACTTACAGATCTGAGTCTTAGAGAAGATTTTATTAATTTGATCCCAAAGGCAAGGGAAGTAAAGTAAAAGCAAAAATAAATAAATGGGACTATATCAAACTCAAAAGCTTCTGCACAGAAAAAGAAACCACCAACAAAACAAAAAGGCAACTGATGGGATGGGAGATGATATTTATAAACAACAGGGGATTAATATATAAAATATATAAAGAACTCAGCAACTCGACATCAAGCAAACAATCCAATAAAAAAAAAAAAAGGGCAGAGGACCTAAACAGGCAGTTCTTCCAAGAAGACATACAAATGGCCAACAAATATCTGAAAAGATGCTCAACTTCACTAGCTATAGGGGAAATCAACTCAAAACTACAATGAGAGGGGGTGGGTGAGGGTGGAAGAGGGTACAAAGGGAATAAATGGTTCTAAACACAAACAAATGAACTACAAAGAGATACCCTTCACACCTTGCTAGAATGACTATTATCAACAAAACAGGCAATAACAAGTGTTGGAAAAGTTGTGGAGAAAAAGGAACCCTTATTCACTGCTGGTGTGAATGTAAACTGGTAGGGCCACTATAGAAAACAGTATGGCAGGGCTTCAAAAAATTAAGAATAGAGTTACTATATGACCCAGCAATCCCTCTTCTGGGTATCTACCTGAAAATTTGAAAACATTTATTTGCAAAGATAGATGCACCCTTAGATTCACTGCAGCATTATTCATGGTGGCCAAGACATAAAAACAAAGTGTCCTTTGATAGATGATTGGATAAAGAAGATGTGGTAAATGTATACATTGGAATAGTACTCAGCCATAAAAAAGTTGAAATACCGCCATCTTCTTAAAAAAAAAACAATTTTAAAAATATTTTTTTATTGATTTCAGAGAGTGGGAAAGGGAGAGAGGGATAGAAATTGCAAGGACTTGTCATATACACTGTCCTCCATTCTGGACTTCTTTTTTTTTTTTAATATATATTTTATTGATTTTTCACAGAGAGGAAGGGAGAGGGATAGAAAGTCAGAAACATCGATGATAGAGAAACATGGATCAGCTGCCTCCTGCACACCCCCCGCTGGGGATGTGCCTGCAGCCACGGTACATGCCCTTGACCGGAATCGAACCCGGGACCCCTCAGTCCGCAGGCTGACGCTCTATCCACTGAGCCAAACCAGTTTCGGCTTGGACTTCTGTTATTTAACGTGTCCCTCTATCCTCTGAAATTCCTCTAATGGCTTAGATTCAGGCTCAACATTTCTGGCAGAAGCCCGAAAAAGGCAAAGCTATGTAATCTGCATTCTATCAGGAGGCAAGCATGATGCTCGGCTGTCTGTGCCACCATTGGTGATGCTGCCTGTAGTTCCTGGGTTAAGGTAGTGACAGAGGAGGAAGGAACTGAGAAGGATGGAAAAGGCTTTGCAGACAATGTGTTTCAATAGGGCTTTCAAGAGTGCATAGGAGCCTACGGAGCAGAGAAAAAAGGAAGAGGAAGAGTTTTCTTAGATGTGCATGGTGACAGTGTTGGGAAAGAGTTTAATGAGCTTTAGGAAGTAGGAGGTGGTAGGCAAATGTGGCTGAGAATTGTTATAATAACAGACACTTAGGGTGAATTTACTATGTTCCAGGAACTATGCCTAAATGACTCATGTAATTCCTCACATGGATCTATAGAGTGGGTGCTACCGCCCCTGTTTGAAAGGTGTGGAAATCAAGGTTTAGTGATATGTGGTAACTTGGCTAACTCATGCAGCTGGAAATAAGAAGACTCGGATTTGAATCTGAGTGCCTGACTCCTGAGCCTCTGCTTGGAAATTCAGTCTTCCTTAAGATAGCAAGGCACATGTGTGGGAAAGGCATGTTGGGTGAAGGTGGAGGCAAGCCTCCTCTGCATTCTGAGGAGTTGGGTGTTATTCCAGTGGCAGGAGGGGTGGGCATGGTGCCTGAGAGCACTCGCTGACTGCCCTGGGAAGGATGAGTGGGGAGTGGTCATCAACTCTCCCTGCTTGCCCCAGCAGGTGAAGGCTGGGTGCCCCTTCTGGCAAGCTGGGCCCCAGGTAACAGAGATCCAGGGAGGAATTCAGTGCCTCCTCAAACCTCTGCGCAGACCTTTAGCCTGTGGACCCCATGGGGTGTGGGTCTAAATGGGTCTGGTTTCCCCACTGGACACAGCCAAGCCTTCCAGATGCTGGGGTCCTAGATGCAGCACCCACAGACCCCAGCCACTGTGTACAGCTACTGGGATGTAGAATACTCTGGGGAATCCTTCCTTTTTTATTCATATTTGCACACTTTGGGAGTCTTCTCTGAAGGACCCTGAGGGAGGAGGAAGCTGTGACTCTGGGCACCCTCCAGGGCTGGCTGTTGTCCCACAGTTCCTCATCCCCACAGGGCCTGGGCATCCCCCCACCCTTATCCCCCACCTTTAATCAGGGGTGGGAGGTTGAGCCCTGCTCTGGGCCAGGCTACCTAAATTCAAATCCCTGTCAGGGTACTCATTAGCTGTGCAATCTTGAGCTAGTCACTTTCCCTCTCTGTGCTTCTGTTTCTTCATTTTTAAATTGGTGAAAATAAGTATGAGGACTAGGTGTAAGGATTAAATAACATAAGTAGTCTTCTAGGGCATAGTAAGGCACTTGCCTCATGATAAAGGCTGGTTTTTATTATTAACCTAGGAGTCAGTAGGCCTGGGTGCATGCCCCTAACTTACCTAAAAATTAATTGGACAAACCTTCCAGATCCTGCATACAACCTGCCTCTTCCATGAAGACCTCCCAGAGTAAAGCCTACTCAGTTTAAAGCCTACTTTGATTCCCAGAATCTAAAGCACAGTTGGCATTATCTAAACTAACGGTTACTGGGGCAGGAGAGAGCAGCCTGTGTCACCCTCCCCACAGTACTTACCTAGACTCAGAGGCCTGAGAGTTGTACTCAAGCCCTCAGCTCACTACTAGCTACTGGCTACTCACTTTTGGGGAAATCCCTTCATCTTTGCCCTCAGTTTCCTTGGTAAAATATGGGGTGATAACAGGATGAAAAAAGTCAGACCCTTGACTATATTGAGAATGGAAGGATACAAGCAAGCAAATGTTTTGAAAAGCATCCTATCTAATAGAGAATATGCTATTGGACCCTCACGCCATTGCAAAAATGGTAGTGCCCACAGCCAATAAGGAGGGAATGAATACGCTAATTGACTGCCACGCCTTCAAATATGATGGATCCGACAGCCAATAAGGAGGTAATATGTTAACTGATTGTCACGCCCTCAAAGATGGCAGTGCCCACAGTCACAAGATGGGGGCACCCAGTCAGTCCCCTCAGCCCTCCTGGGGTAGCAGGCATGCAGCAAGGCTGGGTCCATCCCCAGATGGGCTTGGCTGCTCCATGCACCTGCCTCCAGAGTCTTCCAGTCCTCTCAGCCCCCCAGCCACTCAGGGCCGGCCTGAGGTGCAGGCAAGCCTTGGATGTCAGTTGCCCACCCGCCCAGGGTCACTTGAAGCTTAGGTAACCAAGGCTGCCCAAGGCTTGCACTGCCGGGAGTGGCAGCAGCAGAGGTGTGATGAGGGCATCGCCTTTCCCTGATTGCTGGTCACCTCCCACCCCTAAAGGCTCCTGGACTATGAGAGGGGGCAGGCCTGGCTGAGGGATCCCCCCTCCAATGCATGAATTTTCATGCACCGGGCCTCTAGTATTTAATAACCTGGTATAATGATGCCAATATACACACATTAAAAGATGCATAATACCTTCCTGTGGTAAAACACTACAATGTAATGTTAATCAAAAAAGCAATAAATTGTATCTGAAATATGACCCCCGATTTGTTTTGGAAAAGTGTAAGTGCACTGCCCTGGTCAGTGTGGCTTGGTTGGTTGAGTGTCGTCCTGTGCACCATTCTCAGTCAGGGCACAAAGCCAGGTTATGAATTTGATCACCAGTCAGGAAGCACACAGGAGGCATTAGATGTTTCTCTCTCATATTGATGTTCTCTCTCTCTCTCTCTCTCTAAAAAGAAAAAGTATATGTATTTTAAAAAATATAAATACGCCAACGAAGAATAAAGATAAGGAAACCCACATGTTAATGGTGTAACATCTGGGTGGTAGGCTTACTGGTGATTATTACCTTCATCTTTATTTTTCTATCTTCTCAAATTATTTCTAATGAGGATATATTATTTTATAAACAGAAGAAAATTACAATTATATTTAAAGAAAAACACGCCCTAACCAGTTTGGCTCAGTGGATAGAGCATCGGCCTGTGGACTGAAAGGTTCCAGGTTCAATTCGAGTCAAGGGCATGTACCTTGGTTGCGGGCACATACTCAGTGGGAGGTGTGCAGGAGGCACCTGATTGATGTTTCTTTCTCATTAGTGTTTCTCCTTCCTCTCTGTAAAAAATCAATAAAATAAAATTAAAATTAAAATAATTCCCTAATTTTTAAAAAAAAGTTCTTAAAAAAAAGAAGAAGAAAAATAGTGTGCTGCCCCAGCTGGTTTGGCTCAGAGGATAGAGCATCAGCCGCTGGTCTGAAGGGTCCCAGGTTTGATTCCAGACCAGGGCACATGCCTTGGTCCCCAGTGGGGGATGTGCAGGAGGTAGCCGATCAATGATTCTCTCTCATCATTGATGTTCTTATTCCTCTCTCCCTTTTCCTTCCTCTCTGTAATCAATAAAAAAATTTTTTTTTAAATTGTGCTTGAAAACATTCAAGATTCAGCAAAAGCAACTTAGATGTCCATTATGTGTAAATAATCAGAAATTCTTAAGATTAAAATTATGCCTTTTACAGGCATCTTGTCCCTCTAAAATATGGGTCAGGCCATGATTTTTTTTTTTTTCTCTTGGAAAGCCTCCTGCAGAGCTCCCCATTCCTCTGGTTTCTAGAACATCACCAGCCTCCTTGGCCTGAAGGTCCTCGTTTGGGCCAGGGGAGCAGTGGGCAGTGCTCTGTGGAGCTGAAGAAGACCCAGAAGTCCCTGCAGTTATTAGCTTACTTAGCTGAGGAGGCCTGTTATCTACCAATCTAAAAACTGGCTTGGCATTCGAGCTCACTGGCTTTGGGTTATCCGGCTCTTCTGCATGTTCTCTATAGTCCATGAGGGCCTTCTGAGGATTCCCAACAGCCTTACTGAACCTGGAAGCTCAAAAACCTTCAATGGCTCATTTCTTCAGGGTGAGTATTGGCCAACTTCCTTAGTCTGGCATTGAAGGGCCTGCAGAACCTGAACCAACTTTCCTATACCAACCAAATAGTTTGTTAGCTGGCTACACAGCTGGGATGGAAGGTACAACAATGAAGAGAGCTGGGTGAAAGAACGCAATGGGGAAAGGTGGGGCAAAATGGAGCATGCACAGACTTTCTAACGGGACTGTCACTTCTCAGTGACAGTCAATTACTGCCTGGTGAGATCTTCCATTTTTTCCCCCAAGAGAATTATGAAATATGGATCTTTATGTGAAATCTCCTGATTTTTAAATACAGGTTGCTAGTTCACCAAAGACATTTGGCCGGTCTGCTGATCATAATTTGAGACTTGACCGAGGAATACATTGAACTTTTCTCCCTCTATACCTCTTGCCTTTGCTGTTCCTAATCTACTCATCTGGGTCTAATGAACTCCACCTATTCTGTTAGGCCCAGTCCAAACACTATCTCTTCCACGAGCATCCCTGGATGACCTCAGCCAGAAGTGACACCCCCTCTTTGGGACAGCATCAATATTTTAGCTCCGAGCCTGTCCATCTCATGCCATAGTCACGAGTCCTATCTCCACCGATAGACCATAAGCTCCTCAAACATGCAACGAATATTTATGGAGCACTTGCTTTGTTGTAGGCATCAGGCTAGACACTGGGAAATAGCCTCGAACAAGATGAGTAATTTTTGCCTTGATGTTATTTAAAGCTAAATAAATCATTCCTAAGAAAAAATAATTCCAATTGTGATGAGTTTTATGGAGTTAAGAAAGTTTATAAAAGGAGCCTAATCCGGGCAAGAGGATTAAGCAGCTCACGAGGCAGTTTGGGGAAGCATTAGCTCTAGGGCGGTCACACAAGGTGAACTGCACAAAAGTAACTAGCTGAGAGGGCATGTGAGACCTGAAATCCAGGCCTTGCTTGCTTGCCCAAGCTGTGCCTTTTTCTAATTTTCAGAAATACAATTTTCTAATTTGTAGAGTGGCTAATTTGTTTAGTTCCTCTGAACCCTTAGGGCCCCTTGCAAAATGTTGCTCTAAATAAACTTAGAATCTGAATAAAAACAGTGACATCTCTCTCTTTCTCACACACACACATACACACACACACATATACTAATAAAAGGGTAATATGCTAACTAGACCAGATGGACGGGACATCCTTCCTGACAAAGCTGGGGCCCAGGCGACACCATCCTAGGTCCCGAGTCCAGAGTCCCGGGTGCCTGCAGTTAGACATCCCCAGAGGAGTCCTGGATTGTGAGATGGTGCAGGCCGGGCTGAGGGACCCCCACCTCCCCCCAGGCCTCTAGTATATATATACAGCCTCAAGAGATGTCCCCTGCTCTCCTTACCAGAATATACCCCTTAAATCCTTACTCTAGAGTCTTGGGGATCAAGGAAGCCACGTCTGAGGAAGTGACATAGGAGCTGAGACTGAAGGATAAGAAGGGGCCAGGCAGGTAAGAGTATGAGGAACAGCGTGTACCAGGCCTCTGAGGAGAGAAAGTACCATGGCCGAAGGAGCCAATAAGTGGTGGGGGGTGGGCTGGATAGTAACCATTCCATACATGACCAGGAAGGCCACATGAAGGGGTTCAATTATTATCCCTAAACATCTTACATTTCCCCCAACCATGTTGCTATGGGTGTCATTGCCCACAGACACTCCCACAGAGAGGGCACCACAACAGAAACTACCTTTACAGAACACCTACCATGAGTCACACCTTGCTGGGCCCACATGTCTGGTTTATTCTTCCTTCCCCATCCTACTAAGGAAGTATTTTATTCCAACTGAACAGCTGAGAAAATTGAGGCAGCGAGGATGAGCAGCCTGCCCAAGGTTTCCTGGCATTAAGCGGGGGCTGGGAACCATGTCCAGGTCTGTGAGATCTGAGCCCCTCCTCTAGGTTCCCAAGTAGCAATGACTGTTGTGAATAAACAGAAGGCGTCCAGAGTCTTGCTGCTCAAAGTGGAGTCTGAGGTCTTCCGGCTCTAGCATCACCATGGCAGAGAATAATTCAAACAATAACTGCCTTTGCAGCCCTTATACAAGCATCTAGTGTTTTGAAGACCAAGTCTCCAGTAACTTGAAAACAACTTGTAGTTGCACCGGTGCACAAAATTCATGTACATTAAAAGGGAATTAATTAGAGGTAATATTTTAATATTGCTATTTGCCCTTTCTCTATAATAGAAGTGTCAGAGATGAAAGAAAATTAGTAAAATGTATATGAAAACCTCCCTCCTGTCAGAGTATAGGGCACACCACCAGACCTGGCCCACCTGTGTGCTCCTAAAATCATGTGAGACCCAGCCCCAGCCGACCCCACCCCCATTAAGTCCCTCGAACGCGGGGGCGGTGGTGGGAGGGGGAGGCGCAGCCTCAGGTACTCCAGCCCAGCATTTGCATATTAGCTCTTTATTGTATAGGATTTGCCAGAATTGCCAACTGTCCTACCTATTCACCAATATTGTCCTCTATTGCAACTCCAAGGGTAAGGTTGTGAGAAGCTACCATCAACTCCAGAGAAGGGCTGCTGTAGACTCTTCCTGCTCAGTGTCTTAGTATGAATGTGCCCTCACCCAAGGTCAAAGCTGTTTGACCCTTCTCCTGGTTAATTACTGCTCCAAGTCATCTTCCATTTTGGGGCCCCCTCTGATCACCAGATCGTCTTCTGGAGCTCAGCTTCACAAGACAATTCCCTTTCTTAGTTGCATATCAGGCAAGCAGAATGGCTTGGCAGAAAAGATAATAGATGAGGAAAAGCTGGGTTCTCTGCCAGGTCAGGTTAAGGCCACAAGTGTGGTGTGACTTTGGGAACCACCCACATCCACTTCCCCATTCCCATCTGAGGAAAGGGCAGGATGGACTAGATTAGGATCACTGGCTCAAGGGCTTGGAAGGTAACGTAAAGGGAATTCAGTGGCCTCTGTGAGTAGGAGGGAGAAGTGGAAACCGTGACAAATACAGAAAGGTGCTTAAATACTGGCATCTAGTTAACACTTAAAAAACAAAACAAAAAGAAAAACAAAAACACTCTGTGGGCCAGATTTGCCCGTGGGCCGCCGGTTTGCGATGCCTGGCCTAGGACTCACTCTATTTGGTGTGTGTGTGATGCCGCCCTAATCACTCAACTCCTGTAGAATGCGGCAAAGCCGCTGCAGCGGGGCGGCCCGATCCCTCCCGCCGCGGGCCTGGCTCTCGTCCGCGCCCCTCCCAGGCCCTTCCGGGTGAGGGCCGTGCGCGGGGACTCGGCCTGGTTCGCCGCGGCGGTGACGGTCTCGCGGCGTCGCTCCCTCACACCCTGCCAACCTGCAGGCCCTGCCCACTCCGCAGCGATGACTCAGCCTCGGGCGCACAGGGAGGGGAGAGGAGGAGCCAGGGAGGGCCGAGAGGGCGAGGTGGGGCGGTGGACGGGGCGGGGCCAACGTGGGGGTGGGGTGGGATGGAGGGAGGAGGAAGGGGAAAGGGAGGGGAAAGGGGGGAGAAAGGTCGGAGGGAGAGAGGAAGGGAGGAGGGGAGCTGCGAGGGAGGCCGAAGCCCCAGCCCCCAGCCACCGCCGCCTCCCTCCGCCTGCTGCCGCGGGCTGGCCGGCGTTGGGGACGCGGAGAGGGAGGAGGGGAGGAGGGAGGAGGGTGAAGGGTGGAGGGGTAGAGCGGGAGGGGAAGCGAGTCGGGGAACTGCGGAGTGGGTGGGGCTGGGGCGGAGACGCGAGGGTCGAGTGCAAGGACTCCATTCATCTCATCCCCTTGTTCCCGTGTGAGCACGTGGTTTCTGGCCACACCCACAGGCCCGCTCTGCCCTTGTTGGATTAGCGCCGGGGAACTCACCTTTGTTTGTTTGTTATTTGTTTTTAAGAAACTTGGTGTAATAGTTTGTTTGAGCCAAACTGGGAACGCACCTCTAGACCCGGATCTTGAGTGAGCGCCTCCCGTTGGAGGCCTTGGGACTGGGCGTTAGAAGGCGACAGAGGAGTAAGGCCGAGCCGCTCCCGGGCTTTCAGGGGAGGGAGAAAACGCACCGCGCCAGCCACAAATGGAAATTTAAAGGGAGAAATGATCTACTGGCGCATTCTGTTGGGCTACGCCAGCAGGGACAACACAAGTTTGAATTTGGAAGGTGCCCCAAGAAAGTTTCCTTAGCAGTGTTTTTGTGTTACAAATGAATGGATGAATGGGGCCTGTGTGTCTGTGAGGGGACAGGCAGGTTTTCTTCATATATTTTTGAATGTTTGGGATGATGTATTGGAGTGCATTTGCGTGTCTTGAGCATGTATGTATGTGCATGTTTATTGTTAAAGAACAGAAAGTCAGTGAATACATCTGAGGACCTAATTGGCTTTATTGACCCAGTCCTGAATTGGGTGGCATCCCCTCTGGCAAGTAGAGAGGGGCCAGAAAAGCTGTAATGTATGGAAAGCTTTTATAGGCAGAAACTGCAAAAGAAAAGAAAACATTGTTTCAGGCAAGGTTAACTTCTTTTAGGGCTTCGGTTGTGAGTTTGTGTGTGTGTGTGTGTGAGTCTGTGCAGGCTGGAATGTGTCTTGAGGTTGCATATGTGTATGTGTATAAATGAGAATGTAGGTGTTTTCTGAGTGATGTGGATATCATTGTATGTATCTAGATGTAATCTGCAGCCATCATATTGATTCAGACTGTCATGAGGAAGACATGATTCTTAAAGGTTGGGCTGGTCAAGGCATTTCTTTTTATTTTTCAAATTAGAGGCCCCATGCACGAAGATTCATGTAAGAATGGGCCTTCCTTCCCCCGATTGCCAGCAGTCTTTGCTCTGGCTGGAGCTACCTTTCCACCTTTGTGTGCTGCCCAGAGGCCGGGAGCAGCTGGGGTGGTGAGGAAGGCCTATGTCATCACCCCTGGCTGCTCAGCGCCTGCGTATACAAAGTAACCTGGCATCTTTGTTGGGTTAATTTGCATACTCACTCCTGATTGACTGGTGGGTGTCACATAGATACAGTCAATTTATATCTTTTTCTTTTATTAGTGTAGATATGTTTTTATTGATTTTTTAGAGAGAGAGAGGAAGGGAGTGGGATAGATAGAAACACTGATGGGAGAAACATCCATCAGCTGCCTCCTGCAATCTCCTATTGGGAATAGAGCCCGAAACCTGGGCATGTGCCCTGTCCCAGAATCAACCAGTGACCTCTTGATTCATTGGTCTATGTTCAACCATTGAGCCAAACTGGTTCAAGGCATTTCTTAGAGGAAGATGTTCTTGGGGAATAGGGGAAATGGAGGTAGGGCAAAGGCTAGTGTATGCTGGCCCAGTGACCATCTAGAGCAGTGGTCAGCAAATTCATCAGTCAACAGAGCCAAATACCAACAGTACAGCGATTGAAATTTCTTTTGAGAGCCAAATTTTTTAAACTTACACTTCTTCTAATGCCACTTCTTCAAAACAGACTCGCCCAGGCCGTGGTATTTTGTTGAAGAGTCACACTCAAGGGGCCAAAGAGCCAGATGTGGCTCGTGAGCCCCAGTTTACTGACCACTGATCTAGAGCAGTGGGGGGTGGGCAATGTAGGCTGAAGCAAGACTAGGGCAGACCTTAAAGGTCAGAACACTTTCGTCATGGCCTTCTCAGGCCTCCCCTGGCCTCTCCACACTTTTAAGCACTTGGCT
The DNA here is from genome assembly GCA_027563665.1 of Antrozous pallidus. Lineage (NCBI taxonomy): Eukaryota > Metazoa > Chordata > Mammalia > Chiroptera > Vespertilionidae > Antrozous > Antrozous pallidus. Next base: position 18,468,767 of record CM050516.1, read on the forward strand.
GGCTTCTCTCGTCACCCAGCTTTCAGCCTACCTTATCTGTGCTCCTCTGCATAGGCATGTCCTTGGTCATTAACAGTAGCAACCTTATGAGCACTTACTGGGTGCCTACCCCTGAAAAGCACTTAACCAGCACTGGTTCAGCTCTGTGAGCCAGAAGAAGCACCCCTAATTTTACAGAGGGGAAAGTGAGGAAGTAAAGGGCCGTGCCTGGTATGCAGCTGGTTAGTCCCCAGGCTCCAGAGGCTACATGCCCTCTCACCTGCAAGACCCGGGTCTCACAACCTCAGCACTGCGACACTTGGGTCCGGAGAACTCAGCGTCGTGGGCTTGTCCGGTGTACTGCAGGATGTTCATCAGCATGTCTGGCCTCTACCCACTAGATGCCAGTAGCACCTTCCTCCCAAGTTGTGACAGCAAAAATGTCTCCAGACATTTCCAACAGTCTCCTGGAGACAAAATCGCCACATACTTGACTCTCTCGCCTCCCTAAAATGTGACAGTCTCCACATTGTCCAGGGGCTTTGTCATCTCTCTTTTCTCATGATGATCCCTACTTCCATGCAGGTAGCTTCTTGCCTTTGCACAAACAAAAGGGTTAGCAGCTGGGCCACCTTGCCCAGGAACTCAACTTCTCTGAGCCTCAGCCAAAGAAAGCACCGGGCTCAACATCTCCTAGATACCTTTACAGCTCTTATTATTATCCTCTGACTCACAGGGGTTCCCTGAGGTCAGAGCCAGGAGGAAGGGGGCTTGAAGCCATGGAGCCAGCTGACATTCTCTGGCCCAGATCTGTGGACGCTGCTGGTTCTGCAAATGTGCTTTCCTAGTTCAGCGAGAAGAGTACAATGCTACAATGCTGGGCCAAAGCTGGGCCTGTTTGACGCTGTTACATCTTTTGCTGTGTCATCTTTGCAGATGGACTTTCCCCACCCGCAAAACCTGATTGTAATGAGCAACTGCTGCTGTAGCCAGGAAGGGCAAGGTGGAGCCAGCTGCAGGCTTTCTGCATGTCCAGGTCCCTGCATGCTGTCCACGCTGCTGTGGGGCCGGCCAGCTTGGCTGGGTAGGGTCTGGGCAGCCGGGGGAGAAGGGTGCAGTAGTCCTGCCACATACACAGGAGGCCTGAGGCTCCTGCTACAGACAGGACACAGGCGACAATGCCCGAGCGGACTTCCATGCCACCCCTGTCTCTGCTACTCCGGGAACTTTCTTCTCTTGACTGTGTGTTTCCCTACTGTGCCATCTCTCCCTCTGTTTCCTGCGGTGTCCCTGGTTTGCGGGGCCTCCCTCCATTCCTTTTGTGGGGCTGCAGATCAGAATAGTTAAGGGGGGCGGGGATTCTGACACCTCCTCCCTCGAGTCTGTGAGATCTTGGGCAAGGCACTTAACCTGTCTGTGCATTGACTTCTTCATTTCTAAAGTGGGCGTACTGAGCGGCCCTACCTGGCAGGCTTAAATGATGTACTACAGCAAGCCCGCCCTCCTGGGAGCATGCCTGTGCCTTTCCTCCCCCTTTTCTTTCCCCACAGGTGTGTACCTCCTAAACTCTAAGGGATCCCACATGACTTGCAACCAGGGGAGCAATGGGCAGCTTGTTCTGGGCTAACCTCCGAACCTGTCCCCAAGGTCCCCTTTTCTCTGACGCCCGGTGAGCTAATACCAGCCCTGCCTTGGCTCACTTCTTCTTCTTCTTTTTTTAAAAAATATATTTTATCGATTTTTTACAGAGAGAAAGGGAGGATAGAGAGTCAGAAACATCGATGAGAGGGAAACATTGATCAGCCGCCTCCTGCACACCCCCTACTGGGGATGTGCCCACAACTGGAATCGAACCTGGGACCCTTCGTCCGCAGGCCCACACTCTATCCACCGAGCCAAACCGGCTAGGGCTTGGTTTACTTCCTTCCCATAATATTTCTAGAAAGGCAAAGTAGCCCGCCTAGGCTCTCCTGTTGCTTTTTCTATCCTAAGTCCTTTCTTATTTCACTGTCCCCAGCTTTTATAAACATACTCTTAAAAAAAAAAAAAGATATAGTACATGTGAAGGAGGCTAGGCATGCAGTGAGTCCTTAATAAATCACAGCTACCATTATTGCTATTATTCTTGATTAACCATGAAATATAAACGAGCACATACTAATTGCCAGGCACTGTGCTAAGCCCTGGACAGCTTCCTCACTCGGTCCCGTTCACAGGTCTGTGAGGAAAATGCTATTAACCGGCCCACAGCCCAGAAGAGGAAGGTCAGGTACACTGATGTTAAGTAACGTACCCAGGGTGGCAGAACTAAGGGAATCTGAGCCAAAGTGTTGTCACTGCAAAGCCTAACGGCCCTGATCTCCACCACAAGCAGATTTCACCGAGAGAGGAGGGGTTCCTCTCCCGCTGGTGCATCGGGGTGCCAGCGGAGAGCCGAGAGGAGAAGGCAGGAGGGCCTGGGCAGAAGAGGGCTTTGTGACCAAAGAGGGTGAAGTCTCCCTTGTTCAGCTACTGATGAAGCCACCTGGCACAGTGGGCTCTGGTCTCCTGACCCCAAGAGGAGTTGCCAAGTTTTTACTGGTGCATAAAGTTAATTTTTATGACAAGGCAGGGCATATATTGTTCCAATGCTTTTTGTTTGAATTGCATTGTAGAAAAGCTGCCAAAAGGCATTTAACTTGCTATAAGTTAGAGGAATCAACAGTTTAGAGTTAATAATGAAAGAGTCATGAGAACTTGGCCAGGTGAGCATACACAAGTGGATGGTCTGCAGGGACTGGTTAGTTCTTCCAACGCGTGTGCCATAAAGAACATAGAGAGGCATAGGATAATGTTTGATTTTTTTAAAAATCCAAGATGGTTTTCCTTGTACTGGAATTGTGCAGTTGTATCTGTTAGTTAATGCTCTGTAGCAAATGACCCCGCAGCTTAGTGCCTTAAGATAAGTATTTACTATCTCACAGTTCCTGTGGCTCAGGAATTCAAGTTATTTAGCTTCCTAGGCTCTGGCTTGGGGCCTCTCACACAAAGTTCCCATCAAGATGTCAGCCAGGGCCTGGCCAGTATAGCTCAGTGGTTGAGCATTGACCTATGAACCACGAGATCACAGTTTGATTCCCTATCAGGGCACATGCCTGGGTGTGGGCTCAATCCTTAGTGCGGGGATATACAGGGGGCAGCCAATCAATGATTTTCTCTCATCATTGATGTTTCTATCTCTTTGTCCCTCTCCCTTCCTCTCAAATAAAAATATATTTTAAAAAATCAACTTCACAGGATCCACAGGGAGATAAAATACAGGATGACAGAGCGATGATAATGGTGCTCTGTCAATGCTGACTCACAGGTTTGTTATGAATAGTGATAACAATAAAGTAATAATAGCTCACGTTTATTGAGCAACTATTATTGTCAGTCTCTAAAGCTTAGAGCAATTAAGCTCCTTGCCCAGGGCACAGCTAGGAGGGCTGGGACTTGAACCCAAGTCTGCCTGTCTCCCAAGCTAACCTGTGGATCATCTGCTCTTTTCACTTCACAGTCTGTAATGATCTACATGTTATATGATTCTACCTTCCCCACCCCTCTTTTTTGGCTGCTTAGTAGTATATGGACATACCATCATTAGTTAACTATTCCTCCTACTGTTGATACTAGTTTTTAATTATTTTCCATTAGCAATGAGGCTTCAGTGAGCATCTTTGCTGGCCAAGCATTTGCCCAGAACTTACCATGTGCCAGGGGCTGTACTGAGTATTTGACGTTGGTACCACATTTAACCCTCCACCAGCCCATGTACACTCAGCTGGGCAATGACTCTTTCAGGTTCTGGTCTAACTCAAGAGTGCCTTTTAAAGGCCCTTTCTCAGTCCTAAAGTTCTTCACTCCAATACAGCCCTCAAGGAGTGAGTGCCTGTTATTCCTCCACAGCAGGTTCACTGAGAGACCAGAGGGCTTGGAGTCTGCAGACTCAGACAGCTCTTGGTGGGTTATCCTCAGGCTGAACTTACCAGACAGGGCCCTGTATCAGTCATTATAGGCCAGGTTATGCTCCAGTGACAAACAACCCCAAGATAAGAGGCTTAAAGCATCCACGTGGGCTTGTGAAAGGTTCTGTTTTGTGTTCCCTTACTCCAGACCCCAAGCTGACAGAGTAGTCACCATTGAGAACACTACCGATGGCCATTCCAAGAGATAAGAGGGAATATAGACAATGGCACACTGGCTCTTAAAGTTTTCCCCGGAAGTGACTCATCACTTCCTCTCACTTTTTTCTTTTTCTTTGACAAAGCAAGTCACACAGACATGTTTAACTCTTTAGGGCAGAGATGCGCATCCCAATATGTGCTAGAGTAGGGAGCACCGGAATATTTGGTGAGCAGCATTGATGGCCATCACAGGCCTTGTCTTTTGTTGATCAGTTAGAAAAACTATCTGAGAATCCTAACCACATTTTGGAATAATTAAATCCAGGCCTTAATCTCTAGTCTCAAAGTCCCTCTTTCAACCTCCAGGCCACCCATCTTCTCCCTCCCCTGGCCTTGGCCTTCAGGACCAATGTTACAGGTGCCCCTGCCTCTCTCCAGCCTGTTCTCAACTTTATACCCACTAAAAGATGTATACTTTACATTCATTGAGCACTGTTATAATTTACATGAATTAACATTTAGTCCTTTTTAAAGCCCTGTGATCTAAAGATCTGAGAATTCTGAGAATTGTCCTCTCTTGTCCACACGACTAAGGCCACACCCATGAATCCTTGGGGCTCCAGGAGACAAGAACAGAGCTATGTGGGTCCAGGGAAATGGCAGGATTTCACCTTGATCATGGGTAAGAGTGGGTGGAGCTCTGAATTCTGGACAGTATGCTCATAGAGTGACTATGCCTGTGTGATCTCAGGCAGTGGAAAGGGGCATCTGACTCTAGTCAATGTCAAAACTTGGAAAAGTCATCTGGAAGCAACCTAAATGTACCTCACAGGGGATTTGGGTAATATACCAACTAGAATACTATGTACTAAAGAGTGTAAACTCAGGAACACTCTGTCTAGACCCATATCCTGGCTCTAACCTATACACGCTGTGTAAACTGGGGCAAAGCACTCAACCTCTCTGAGCCTCAGATACTCCCTCTGTAATATGTGATATGATCTTTAGATCACAGGGCTTTTAAATGATTAAATGTTAATTCATGTAAATTATAACAGTGTTCAATGAATGTAAAGTATATATCTTTTAGTTGGTATAAATTTGAGAACAGGCTGGAGAGAGGCAGGGGCACCTATAACATTGGTCCTGAAGGCCAGGGCCAGGGGAGGGAGAAGATGGGTGGCCTGGAGGTTGAAAGAGGGACTTCGAAACTAGAGACATGTTGCTTTCAGGAGTGCAGAGACTGATGCTGGACTCCATGATTTCAGGTGTCCAAGCCAGGAGTGAAATGTAGTGTGACAGGAAGGCCTGCCTTGCCTGCCCCAGGGATAGAGAAGCCAAATCCCTTACTTAGGGCCAGCACCTAGCCACTGGGAACTGACAGCTGGCCTCCAATTTTCAGTCTGGAAAAGCCACCAGACCATCTGCCTCTCCTGACCCTGTTCAGGGTGTAAAGCCACGAACCTTTCACATGTCAGTTTAGCTCTAGAAAATAATCTAGAACCACATTGCCAAAGGGTCTTGAGGACCATCTTGCCAAACTGCCTCCTTTCTCTTTGAGTCCAGAGATGGAACGAACTGCCCACATCACATAGCAAGCTGGGGACAGGAGGCCCTGGCTGCCTGGTGTCTGATTCAGGCTGTATCCACAGCACCATGTCACCTTTCCTGCTCAGCAGGGACTCATGACCACTGCTTCTGAGGGCAGCAGCTTCAGGGCTCCATTGCCTGGTGGGAGTCTGGGTTCTGCCACTTCCTGGCTATGTGACCTCAGTCAAGCCGCTTAACCTCTCTGTGCCGCTGTTTGTTTGTTTTTATGTATAGAATGGGAATAATAGTTTTTCCTCCTTCATTGGGCTAGTGTGTGGATTAAAGTGAGCTGATTCCTGAAAAGTACTTAGAATGCTGCCTACTATTCAAATTCAGCACTGGTAGTTAACACCATGTGACCACATCACCATCATCACATCGTCATCGTCACCATCAAAGTTTTGAACAACAGTAGGAGATGCACTGGGTGCACCCACCTTGCTTTGTGCAAGGCCCCAGGAAGAGCGGGGTAAAAGCAGAGCTGGATTCTGCATGATGCTTGCCATACCTGGGCCTCTGAGTCCCCTGCTGGAACAGAGAGGATCTATTTTTTTTTTAATTTTTCTATTGTACTTCAATCATCCCAATATTCCTTTGCAACAATAACCATAGGAATGTGCACCGCTACTCAACTGCAGTATCCTTTATAAGGTCACAGTAAATATTTGCAAACAATCTCAATGTCCTTTGTCATTGGAGATTTAAAAATAAGGGATTAATAACCCCAAAGTAGAAATAATCCAAAAGTTCAACAGTAGGTACCTCCATGTGATGGACACTCCTCAGCAAAGAAAGCAACCAAGTATGGGTAGCGGGGCATGAGAGTGAATCTCAAAACCAGCATTCTGAGCGGAAGAGCGTAACCCAGAGAGTGCCTACCGTGTGACGCAGCTGCAAACAGGAAACAGGTCCATGGCTGCTTGGGGCAGGATACGGGGACAAGGACTGATCACAAGGGGCATGAGAGAACTTTGGGAGGTTACATGACTGTGAATTTTTTTTGAAAGTCATTGACCTATGCCCTTAAAATGGGTGTGTTTTATTGTATGTCAATTATACCACCACCGAATTGAGTAAAAAATAAATGATGATTCACCCATACAAGGAAGGCTCTGAATCTGTCCAGAGGAGTGGGCTATATCTTTGGCATCAGTATAAGGAGAGTCCATGTTACCCTTGGTGAAAAATAAAGGCAAGTTACAGACAACACTGGTGACACTGACGGTGACTGAGAACTCACCTGGGCCATGCCCAGGCTACGTGCCTGCATTATTTTGCGTAATTTTGGCAATATCCATGTGAGGTCTGACAGATTAGAAAACCGAGGTTCAGGGAGATGAAGTGCATGCGTGGTTATGAGGGAGGGAGCCCAGGCTTGGGGCCAGGGACAGGCTCTGAGCCAGCACACCAGGCTCGACTGTATTTTCCAGTCCTGTGAAATGAGTGTCAGTTTATGTGCAGAAAAAATCTGGTGAGATGAGCAAGACTGGGCCCAGGGATTATGTTGCATATGCATTTATAGGCACTTTCACTTTCTTTTCTCTCCTCTCTTCTCTTCCTATCACCATGGGCACTTTCACTTCCAGTGCCATCTAGTTTTGTTATATTTAATTTATTGTAACATGCCTGCATTACCCTTCTAATCAGAGAAAACAAAATAGATTTAAAAAAAAAAACTACTAAAAAAAGTCTCTGGTTTGTATCCCATCTGCCCGGGGCCTGGGCACCCTCTCTTATTGCTCCCTCTCCCAGGCGGGCCACGTGCCTGCACAGAGCCCTGCGCTCCACCGATAAAGGCCAGGCCCCTGCTATCGGGTCCAAGCAGTCCCTGCAGTCCCTACTCATCTGGTCCCCCCAGGGAGGGTGGGCCCTGTCCAGGGAATCAGCAGGACCCCGGGCCCTGGAGATAACAGGACTGCAGGGGGTAGGTGGTGGGGATCTGGGGGTCCAGGGTCTCCAGCAAGGAGGCGAGCCAGCATCCTTGGACAGAGGAGGCTGCTGAGCCCAAAGAAGTTGTGACTGTTTCAGTCTATGTGGACCTGGCTCTGCCTGCCAGGTGGCCCTGGGCAAGGACCCCCATCGGGTTCCAGCCTGGTCCTCATTTTAGAAGTAACCTGGGCCCTGAAACCATCCTGAGAGTCCCTGGGGTCTGAGCAGACAGCAGCATGTCCTCTGCCCCCAGATGCAACTCCAAGTGGATATGTGGAGGCCTGAAGCCACCCTCATGACCCTGATCAACATGCACACATGCCCCCCTGGGCATGGCCATGACTGAGGCCTAAGGACAAGCCAGGCCATCCTGGGCCAGGCCATGTTTACATGACCAAAGGTCAGATGCCACTGCCAAGAGGGCCTCAGCTGGTGAGAGTGTGCAGCTGTGTGTCCAGAACTCAGATAATGTGTGCCCCAGGAGAGGGTGGGGTGAGAATAACACCCCAGTTGCTCTCTGGCCAGCTCCACTGCGGTGGGCCCTGTGTGGGAAGGTTCTACTTCCCCCTGCAGGTCTAGGAGCACCCTCAGGGCCACCTAGCTCAGCATCTGCCTGCTCTGTACTGCCCCCCACTTCTCTTATGCCACTGGATACTTTCACCTCCATGAGCCTCAGTTTCCTCTTCTGTAAAATGGGGGAAATCACAGTTCTTACCCGATAAGGTGCAGAGAAGAATGAGGAAGCTGAGGCAGGGCGGGGTGTCAGGTAAGTGGAAAGGGCTTCACATAAGAGTCTCTAACTTTAGGGATAGCCCCATGTTCTGGAAGCTTCCGGTATACTATAAGGAGGCTCAGAGACCTCCCATCTGAGTCTCAGTCATGAGTGGGGCCTAGAAGTTCTTTTTGGCTTCCCCCTTGTGGTATTTCCGAATTACTTCCAAATTCCCTCTTCCCCCATCACTGTTCACCACCCCTACTCCATTCCCTACTGTCCCAAATAACGAATCACTCACACTTCTATGTCAATGGAAGCACAAATGTAACCCTGGGGTTCCCAATCTGGTTGTGCTGATGGAATCTGTACATCAAAACCTAAAAAAGCCTTGGCCAGTTTGGCTCAGTGGATAGAGCATTGGCCTGCGGACTGAATGGTCCCAGGTTCGATTCTGATCAAGGGCACATGCTTGTGTTGTGGTCTTGATCCCCAGTGGGAGGTGTACAGGAGGCAGCCCATCAATAATTCTCTCTCATCATTGATTCCCTCTCTCCCTATCCCTTCCTCTCTGAAATCAATAAAAATATATTAAATAAAAACAACCTAAAAAAGTGGCACCTTTTCTTTTTTCTTTTAAAATATACTTTGATTTTTAGAGCTAGAGGAAGGGAGAGGGAGAGAGAACCATGATCAGTTGCCTCCTGCAGGCCCCCTATTGGGGATCAAGCCCACAGCCCCGGGCATGTCCCCTGACTGGGAATTGAACTGTGACTTCCTGGTGCACAGGCCAACACTCAACCACTGAGCCACATGGGCCAGGACAAGTGGCACCTTTTAAATGTGCATGTGCCCCATGCCCCGTGGCTGCACAGCGGGTGTGCACTAGCTGGAGTCTGCCTGGGAGGGGATTAGAGATATTTTCTTCTCTCATCTCTCCCACCAGAGCACCTGGGACATGCAGGCTCTGACGATTCACCTTCAAGGAAGGGAGAAGCTGAAGGTAGCTCAGTTTATTACAAAAATAGTTAGCAAAAATGTCTTTGTATTGCACTTTGTGAATGTTGATAACCTCCAGGCTGGCAATGCCATGGAGACAGGCTCCCTCCCACACTGTGGGTGAGGATGAAAACGGGCACAACCTACCTGCAGGCGATTAGCATCTCTATCAACACACAACCACAGCCCAGGGATTGTACTCCTGGGAGCCTATGGGGGCAGAAGTGCTACCACAGAGGCAGCTGTAAATGGGTGTTTGTGAGCATTTTTTTTTTTTTTTGTAAAAGCATAACAGTATTGGAAGACTTTCAAATGACTCCCACAGAGGCTTGATTGCCTAGACATTTGTGATCCAACCACACTATAAACGATACACTATAAACGATACACTATACCACTGCCAGGAGAGGAGGCACAGACTCCCACGGAAATGTTTCCAATATTCTCCACAGGCGAAAGAGGTAAACGAAGAATAATATGTAACACATACATAAACAAAACTACTCTTTCTTGACAACTGTATACAGCAACTCAGGTATACTGGCATGCGAAAGCTCTGGAAATAGTCTTGGCTAATGATTTACTTAATTCATGCTGTTTTCTAGCTGACTGGTAAGTGATTTAACTCTCAGCCTGTTTCCTGCTTTGTAAGTTGATAATAACAAACCTCACTGGGTTGTGATGAGCATTACTATGACTAATTATTGAAAATCATTTGGCATATAGCAGGCATTCTACAAATATTTAGAGAAATAAGGCAAGAATCAATTTTAAGCTACTAGTAAGCTTTAAGCGGTGGAGGCTCGTCTGCCTGTCTTTACTGCCACCTACTGGTCACAAGCGAGAAAGCATACTTCTTCCTCCCCCTTTAAAATTTTTATTCATTTACTAATAAGTCATGATTTACCGAGAGCCTACAAAACGTCAGGCACACACAGGTCCTGTGCTTTCGAGTTGGCAGGCTTCAGTATGGTCTCAGGTCTCTGTGAGTCTCCCTTTTCTCATCTGGGGTGGGGAGTGCGAGTAACAACTACTTACCTCAGATGTTTGTGAGGATAAAATGGAATGCCTGTAAAGCATTTAACACTGGCCCTGACACAAAAGAATGTTCTAGAAATAATCAATATTGGTATTTGCACATATTATCCTATTTAGGAAAGTAGTGTGATAGCCCTTTCATGGGTGAGGAATTTGAGGCCCAGAGAAGTAACCTGCCCAAAGCTTATTTACTTGAGAGGAAGGGCCGAGCTGAGAATCAAGTCTTCACAATTTCACATGTTTATCTGCAAAGAAATTGTAAAGGCTGTTTGAACCACAATGGGAATCTGAATTTTAGATCTCACAGACCAGGAACTTTTAAAATATCCAAATGGTTGCCTATTGCTGTATAACAAATTGCCCTAAAACCCATTTTGTGCCGCAGTGGCCTCCCTCTCCTCTGGGCTCTGCAGCTGGGCTGCAGCAATCGTAAGGCGTGGCTGGGGAACTATCTTCTTCAAGTCATGTGGCTGCCCATAGGGTTGATTCTTGAGGACGCTGGAATCCCAGCCCCCCAAGCTGTTGGCCAGAGGCCGCCCTCAGTTCTTGGCCATGTGGACAATTTCCCCTACATGGCAGTTTGTTTCATCGGAGCATGTGCGCAAGGCAAGAAGGCAAGAGCAGGCCTCACCTGGCAAGATGGAAGTCACAATCTTGTGTAACCTCGTCACGGAAGTGATTATTGCTGTATTCCATTCTAGAACCTGTCACCAAGCCCAGCCCATTCTCCAAGGGATTACACAAGGGCTCTAGTGCCGGGAAGATGGTGTCACAGGGGCCCACTCTAGAGCCTTTCGGTCACACCGGAGTTGCTAACTTTTCATTTTGCCAAAGAAGAACATTTAGAAAATCAACTCCCACCTCTGGTCACCATCATGCCACAAAAGAAATGGACCTTTTTACAACTAGATACAAAGAGGCACTCAGACTAAAGGACAGTCCCTTGTGTTGAATAAATGTAGCTGTCTGGGGGATATCCCACAGGGTCCTGAGTTTTCTCACCCAGCTGTGCTCTGCCTCCTGCCCCAAGACTGGGAACCTCCCGCTGGGAGTGGGAGGCATCCAGCTGAGAGGGAAGCAAAGAGAGGATAGGGGGGCTGGGGCCTCAGAGTGGTCAAAACTCCAAAATAACACCTGCAAATGAATGAATACATGAATGAAAACCTCATGCAGGAGGGTCACATTTACCTCCGATTCTCAGAAAAGGAAACCAGGCCTTGTAAGGCTGTGACTAGTGTGAGGTTTCAGGGCTAGAAAGGAGATTAATGTTCCCAAGATGCTTTATTCACCACAAATCCCTTCCACATTCATTAGCTAAACCCTTAGTCTAAACAGCCAACCGGGGCTGGAGGGAGAAGACTCCCGCTTCCCATTTAGCACTAAACGAGCAGGCCCAGAGAGGTTGAACAACTGCATGGAATGACTCAGGATGCTGTGGGGAAGTAGACCCAAAGGAGGCCAGGGAGGTTGGTAAGGAAAGCAGCATGGGTTAGGTTAGTAGCCCAAAGGGTGTGGCCTGGGGTCACTGAGTCAAGCCAGGCGGAGTGATTCTGTTGCTGGTGCTCCTTGCTCCGTGGCCAAGGCTGCCAGCTGTTTTCATCCCCCGAAGAGGGGCCCGAGGTGGCACTGCAGCAGGGGCAGCTGGGGGATCCTTGAACCGGATAACCTCAGTGCAAAGCCAGAAGCCCCTAGAGCAAACGGCCAGGTCAGTGTCAGAAACTCAGCTTTTCCTGCTTCCTTCCCCTTTGCTCAGGCCAAAGGTGCCCCATTCCTGGCCCCTCCCCGGCTCTGCTCCCAGCTGGGAGGTTCCCACACTTTTAATCCCACGTCTACCTATATCTGCCTACTCCTTCCCTTCCCAGGGAGCACCCTGCTGGGGCTTCTCTGTCTCCCTCAGCCCCTAGCAGAGCGCTTAACCAATGACATCACTGGGAGGAAATGACCACCTCTGTTCAGTCTTTACTCTCAATTAGCCAACACACAAAATCCCCAGTAGATTCTACTGTCATCTCTGTTTACTAAAGAAGCCCAGGAACCAAAAGGTTAAAATCACACAGCTAGTATTCAATGACACTGCTGCAAGGTGAAATACAAATGAAAATAAAAAATAATACAGAGGGGAAGAACTAAGATGGCGGCAAAGGCAAAACACCTATCTTGCCGTCATAATCAGCAATTTTAATACTACAACTTAACGAAAGAACAAACACCTTCCAGAATCACCAGAAAGCTCGCCGAGTGAAAATTCCACAAATAAAAGTGAAGATAAGACACTGTGACTCGGAGGAGCGGCGGCAGACAGCGTTGAAAGATTCGCACGGAGAGAGGTTTGGAGTGCGCGCCGCGGAGAGGGCGGGCGGCTGAAAACCGGCCAGTTTTCTCGATCGGGGAGACAAAGGCATCCCACTGGACTGATTCTCCAGCTCTGGGCGAAGTCCAGAGAACCCACTATCACACGGGGTGAAAACTGGACAGTGGGAGGGCACGCCGAAGCTCGGGTGCTGCTGGGTCTCCCGGCTTGTGGAGAAGGCAGCTTGCGCGCGAACAGCTCAGCTGCGTGAGGGCGCAGAGAGCGCACCGCGACTTGCCTCTCATTCAGAAAACGGTCAGACTGCTTTGTTTTACGACCCTGGGTGAGACATTGCACATGCAGACTCATTTTGGGAAAGTCTGAATTCCCCGGCAACCGGCAGCCGGTGGAGCTCCGCAGCGGCTCTCTCTCAGAGGTGCTGGCGGCCATTGCCCCCGGCACAGAGTCCCCGGGGCCGCATAGGACGGAGCTAACGCTGTCTGCTTGGCCCTGAGACTCCGCCCACCCAACCTGAGCACAGCTGAGCTTCACAGACAATTGGCCTGGAGGTCAACCCTCCAAGTGCTAGCAACGATTAACTGAGCTTAACTTCAGCAAGACTGTGCAGCCCATATCCACCTCAGGTAACCGGGGAGGCTGAGCCACTATCCCTAGTAGGAAGTCTACCACACAAAGTTAATTGACCAACTCAGGGAAGCAGCCACCATGCAGCAACATGGAAAGAAATCAGAGGTGAAAAAAATGGAGGAAAAAAAACGACTGGACATGGAATTCAGAACCACGGTTATAGGGTTTTTTAAGAGGCTCCAACAAAAGATCGAGGCCTATAAGGAAATAAGCAAGACCACAAAGGAAATGAATGAGTCCTACAAGAAAATGAACAACACCCTCCAGGATATAAACGAGACCTGCAAAGAAATGATCAAGACCAACGTGGAAATGAAAGAAACCCTCAAGGATATAAAGCAGACTCTCAAGGATATGAAAAAGGACCAACCAGAAATTAAGCATACACTGACTGAAACAAAAAATATTATACAAAGACCTGAAAGTGCCCTGGAGCACCCCAAGAACCAAGTTAAAGATTTGAAATACAAAGAGGTAAAATCCACTCAGCTGAAAAAGCAAGAAACCAAAAGAATCCAAAAAATTGAAGATAGTGTAAGGGGCCTCTGGGACAACCTCAAGCATACCAACATCCGAATTATAGGGGTGCCAGAAAAAGCGAGAGGCCAAGACAATGAAAACCTATTTGAAGAAATAGTGACTGAAAACTTCCCCCACCTGGTGAAAGAAATTGACTTAGGAGTCCAAGAAGCGCACCGAACCCCAATATATAGGAACCCTAAGAGGACCACACCGAGGCACGTCATAATTAAAATGCCAAGAGCAAAAGACAAAGAGAGAATATTAAAAGCAGCAAGAGAGAAACAGTTGGTTACCTATAAGGGAGCACCCATACGACTGTCAGCGGATTTCTCAACAGAAACGATGCAGGCCAGACGGGAGTGGCAAGAAATATTCAAAGTGATGAACAGCAAGAATCTACAACCAAGATTACTCTATCCAGCAAAGCTATCATTCAGAATTGAAGGTCAGATGAAGTGCTTTGCAGATAAGAAAAAGCTAAAGGAGTTCATCACCACCAAACCAACATTATATGAAATGCTGAAAGATATTCTTTAAGAAGAGGAAGAAGAAAAAGGTAAAGATGAAAATTATGAACAACAAATACACATCTATCAACAAATGAACATAAAAATCAAGTGAATTGATAGGCTGTTGAACAGGATAGACTGGTGAATATAACAGAGACATGGACATAGAGAGGGAATGGACTGACAATTCTTGGGGAGAAAAGGGTTGTGGGAAGTGCAGCAAGAGACTGGACAAAAATCTAGCAACAATGGGAGAGGACAGTGGGGAGGGAGAGGTGAGGGTGGAGGGTGGGATAGGTACAGGGTGGAGGGAAGCTATAGGGGGATAAAAAGGGGAAACAATGTAATTAATAAACTGAACAATAAAGATTTAAAAAAGTGGGCAAAAAAAAATAAAAAAAATAATACAATAAAAAATAAAGAAATTTAGCCAAATAAATAAGTAAACAAAACTAATTATAGATTTCAGTGAGTGGTAAGATATGAGGTCGACCTGGAAAAATCAATAACCTTGTTGTAATCCAGCAACAATAATCAATCATAAATATGTAATGGAAAAGAAACCACATTCTCAAAAGCAAAACAAAACCAAACAACAACAAAAACCCCAAACAAAGTTATACATCTAGAAATAACTACCTAAAAAACACCTTTATGAGAGGCATTATAAAATTTTACTGAAGGAGATAAAAAAATAAATCTGAATTATGGCAAGATACATCCTGATTACTGGTAAAAGGTGCCAGGTTTCCCCCTGTTTGATCTATAAGGGCAAAGCAACAATATCAAAACACCACCAAGATCTTTTGTAGAATTTAATACACTCATTCTAGAATGATATGGAAGAGTAAACAATAG
Source organism: Antrozous pallidus (assembly GCA_027563665.1). Lineage (NCBI taxonomy): Eukaryota > Metazoa > Chordata > Mammalia > Chiroptera > Vespertilionidae > Antrozous > Antrozous pallidus. Next base: position 18,483,986 of record CM050516.1, read on the forward strand.
TCAAGCAATCTGTAAAACTGGAAGACCTCGAACACTTCTACCAAGTAGCAAGACTTAGTATAAAGATTTGTTATATATAATAGAGTACTGTCCCAGGAATACGTATTAAGAAAATGCAAAGCATAAGGAAAACCCGTCTTCCTATTTTATTGCTTTGGTCATGAAAAACAACAAATTAAAATGTGATAGCCTTTTATATCCATCAGGCTCATAAAGCTTGAAAATGAGTTTCCAGGGTTGGGGAGGTAAGTGGGAAAACAGACTCATGACACTGCTGGGGGGATGGTGGTGGTGGTGAGTGGTGGTGGGGAGGCTGATATAGGAAGTGGGAATGAGCTGAACTTTCCTGGGCAGCAGTTTGGTAACCCTATCTAATAAAAGAGTAATGTGCAAATTAACCATCACTCTGCTATGCCCACCAGCCACACCCACCAGCCAATCAGGAGTGAGTATGCAAATTAGCCCCAACCAAGATGGCTGCGGCCACTGAGAGCAGGAGGGAGGCTTGGGTTTCCCCAGCAATGGAGGAAGCCAAACTTTCCACACACCTTGGCTAGCCCAGGTCTCCACTCAAGGCTACAAAGTTTCAATTATAGAAGATACATAAATGCCAACAGAAATGGCTGCTGCCACAGAGGGAACAGGAGGCTTGGCTCTGCTTCAGGCTACGATGTTTCAATTGTAGAAGATAAATAAATCCCAGACACCAGGGCCTCCACTTGGGTTGCCAGGGGGCGCAGCTGGCCTGCAAACCACCACAAGCCCTTTGCCCAGGCCACCCCATACCCCAAGAAATCCCCAACCTGATCCGGTACACTCTTCAGGGCAAACCATCTGGCCCCCACTCATGCACCAGGCCTCTATGCTATCTAATAAAAGAGTAATATGCAGATTGATCATCACTCCAACACACAAGATGGCTGCCTTCATGTGGTCAAAGATCCTGCCCCCATGTGGACACAAGATGGCCACCACAAGATGGCCAGCAGGGGAGGGCAGTTGGGAGGGACCAGGCCTGCAAGGGAGGGCAGTTGGGGGTGATCAGGCCAGCAGGGGAGGGTGGTTAGGAGGGACCAGGCTTACAAGGGAGGGCAGTTGGGGGCAATCAAGCCTGCAGGGGAGGGCAGTTAGGGGTGACCAGGACAGCAGAGGAGGGAAGTTGGCAGTGACTAGGCCTGCAGGGGAGAGCAGTTGTGGGGAACTAGGCCTGCAGGGGAGGGCAGATAGGGATGACCAGGCCTGCAGGGGAGGGCAGTTAGGGGCAAACAGGCTGGCAGGGGAGTGGTTAGGGGGTGATCAGGCTGGTAGGCAGAAGCGGTCAGGGACAATCAGAAAGACAGGCAAGCAAGCAGTTGGGAGCCAGCAGTCCTGGATTGTGAGAGGGATGTCCGGTGGGATTGGTCCTATACGGGCAGTTGCACAACCCTGGAGGAGTCCCAGATTGGAGAGAGTGTAGTCTGGGCTGCGGGACAACCCCCGCCATGCACGAATTTTATGCACCAGGTCTCTAGAAGCATATATAAACATATAATGTGCCATACGTTTTGACCTAGAGGTTGCCCCTGTAGAATTTATCCTCATGACATAAAATATGTTTATCACAGCATTGCTTATAATAAGAAAATATTGGAAGCTGCTTAAATGTTCATCAATAGGAGAATGATTAAACAAATTAATGTAAGAACATACAACAGAACTTCATAAACTATTAAAAATGATAATACAGACCTTACAGCATTGGCATAGATTACTGAATAAATAATCAAGGTTGCCTTAATCCTATCACTCTGAAATAACTATCGGCAAACATTTTGTTTATATTTTTGCAGCCTTTTTCTGTTCATGCACACACACATTATTTTAAGAAATGGAATCATACCAGATGCATTACTTCATAACTAGCATTTACTTAACTTTATATTGAACACTACTTTTTTCAAGAAGCATAAATTAGTTTTATACTAAAAAAACTACCATTATTAATTTTCAATTTCACAAAGTGCACTCTTATCTAACAATGCAATCATGAGAGGTAAAGCTAAAATCTCCTTGCCTCTTCTTCTCCAGAAGTCACCATATTCATTGGGTATGCATCCTTTCAAATATTTCCCCAAACTTTTGGGCCATTTACATTCATCTATAAGTACATGCACATGCACACATGGAGTCATGCACTTACATGATTCTGTAACTTGGTTTTATAAATTAACAGTATGACTTGGAACTTGGCCAGGAACCAGATAAAATTTTGGTATTTTATTTATTGTTTTATTTCCTAATTTATGGCCATTTAATAGTAAGAAAGAAAAAACAAACAGACAAAAGAAAGTGTAAAGCATTAGTGAAGAAGAAAGGAGGTAGGGAGAGAGAGGCCAAAAAGGAAAACAAAAACAATCGGAATCTTATCTTCCTCGTTAAAAAGGTCCCAAGCTTCCCTGTTTTCCACAAGGGGGAGACAAAGAAACACAGACGGGAGGTGTCAAAATGCAGGCCCATTGATGGGAGGAGGTTCATCAATCAGCAGCCTTCCCCGATGTTCCATCACTTTCTAGTGCCTCTTTCCACCAGGCCAGCTTTTCCAAAGTGACACGCCTTTCTCAGGATTTGGGACCACGAGCTTTCGCAGGGCATTCACCCCATTCGCTCACATCCACCCAAACTCTGGGAGCGCTCCCAGAAAAGCCTCGAAATGGTGAGCAGATGCGCGATTCAAGGTCCTCTGGTGGAGAATTAGGTGCCCAAAGATGAGGCAAATTTCAAGAATCCTGACCTCCCGGGCCCCCAGCATCAGATCTTGGTGTATATTGCCTCCTCCTGGGGGGATTTATTAATGTGTCCGCAGGCGCCACCAGCTTAAGGGCAACTGAGGTCACCAAGATTGTGGTGCCCCAAGTACATGCCCCCATTTCCCAGGGTTCCTCAAAGTGGATAGGTGAGGACAGGGGAGATACCGAACTCCACCCACCAAACACAGTGGAGCCAGAGAGCAAGTTTGACAGCATGTATTTCATTTCCCGATTTTCACGTGCCCAGCTCCAGGCTATGAGTGTGTGGAGGCGATGGGAAGTACAAAATAAGATCAGACTCCACCTGTGTCCTCCACTGGCTTCTGGTCCTCAACAGTTTTTTATATTTTGACTATTTGTCCACCCCAGTTGCCCTGTCCTGATGAACACCTGTTCTCTGCCCTCTAGCGGGGCCTGGCTAATCCCAGTATCCCCCAGTACGGGGACAGGGAGCAGCAGCAAGTCATCGGTGGTGCCCTGGGAGAGTGGGCAGAGCACTGGACAGGGAGCCTGCAGGCTGGTTCTGAGCCAGCTTGGCGGTGCCTTCCTGGGAGCGCTTGCTTTGGTCTGGCCCTATGTGGACCGCAGGCTCTGCCTCCCTTGGAGATCACCTCAGGTGTTCACACCCTCCAGTCTCCTCTCACCTGGATGATCATTCTGGAAGTAACTCGTGTCCCTCCTGAAACTTGGTGTTCCTCCTGTGCCCGGACAAAGCTGGGCCAGGACTGGCTCCCTGTCCTTGTGGCATCTGTCCAGGGAGAGGTGGAGAGGGATGGCCAGGGGCTGTGCCCCTGCTGTTTTGAGCCGTCCCCAGGAGTCTGGGTCAGGCCACTCCTGCCGGGAGGACACCCCCAACCCCCTCCAGATGGATCAGCTTCCCTCTCAGGCCCTGCATAATTTTTACTCATTTCTTCAGTTCTCAGCTTAAACTAATTTTCTGAATCAGAGACCAACACTTAAAAATAAGAAAAGTTACAAATTTCTAGCTTCTTTTGTAAAATTGGAAGCTCCGCCCCCTGACTTCCTAAGGGTGGGGCTGAGGATCTGCAGCCCTCTGCAGATGGAGGCTCTGGCTGCTGCTCACCAACCCAGCCCGGGGCACCCCACCCATAAGAGCTGCTAGCCCCGTGAGCACTGTGGCCCCTGGTCTAGGCAGGAGACTTCTCAAAGGCAGGGGCAGCATCTGCAGCCCCAGTGCCAGCACTGAGCCTGGAGCATGGTAGGAACTCACTAAGCATCAACTGAATAAATGAATAAAAATATGTTTTTGACATTAAGTTTAAATTCACCTCTGCATTCAAAGCCTCGTTCATTCTGTCCAAAACTACCAATAGCAATGGTCATCATGATGATGGTGACTATAATAGTAACACCTTGTGTGTGACTTGGGAGCCTTGTATAGAATCCCATCTACTCCTGTCAGCAGCCCTTTGGGATCTGTTTTATTTCCTCCTGTTTTACAAATGAGGAAACCAAGGCTTAGCAAGGTGAAACCGTTTGCCAGGGATTAGGCAACTTCTTACCGGGATAGAACTGGAGCTGGACCTCAGACCAGCATCACTTCTGATCCCATATTTCCACTCATCTTTCTGGCTGTGGTCTGCCAGTCGCCTCGATCCACTTCTAGTACATTCTACACACATTTTTGAGGACCCTCTGCTAGGCAGGGCACTGGGTTAGGCCCTGTGGCAGAGGTGGAAGGATACAGAAAATGTTTGTATCCAGGGGCCACTGCTTTTCTTCCTCATGGGAATCTCACAAGGCCTTGCTAAAATGCAGCTTCCCAGCCCTCCTACTGCAGGATTTCCAGCTGTGGAGCCTGGGAAACTGCATTTCCACAAGCAGATCCAAGAGGTTCTGATGTACCTGCAGGTTTGGGATCCTTGTCTGTGGGAAGGGCTGCCTTAGAGGGCCCAAACAGGAGCCTCAGGAACCTCTCTGTCTTACTAGGCACCTAGGAACCTTCAGGCAAAGGTGGGGCATTTGTCCACATTTGTTCATCCATTCACCGGGCACTCAACAATGAGCAGATAAGGCCCTGCCCTGCCTTGGAACCGTGGAGCCTAGTAGGGGAGACAGAAAGTAACCAATACTCAATTCAAGATGTGCTATGGAAGAGAAATCTGGAAAGGAATGGGAGGGAATCAGGGGGGTCCAGATCCTGCCAGGGGCATCGGGGAAGCTGAACTCAGAGGCAAGTGGAAGCAGGAGCTGGGGAGATCCTCTCTGCAAGCCCAGTGTGTGGATAGGACATGTGGAGTAGAGGGAAGGAGGGCACAGAGGATGGTTTGTTCTGTCATCTATACTGGCTTTCAGATACCTTGCGTGAGTCATATCCAGTCTCTGGGCCTCAATTTCACAATTCTCTGTCTGAATCTGTGAAATGGGTATGTTGGGCCATGTGAGGAGAACAGACCAGGACAAGGCTTTGCTTTGTTTATCTCTTATTCACTTAGAGGGAGTCAGGCTGGGGAGGGCAGACTTTGTGCCTTCCCCTGCTTTCCTGGAAAGGCTAACACACACCAGGCCGTGATGAGACAGGTTCTCCGGTTTTCCCATCAATCTCTCCCTGACTCTGTGATAACGATTAGCACTGCCAGGCCAGGCGGGCATTGGCTCTGGTTTCCTCTCAGCCCCGGGAGGGCTGTGTTCACCCCTTGCCTCCTGGAGAAGCTGCCTGGGTAGAGCCAGCTCGGGGTGCCAGCCTCAGCCAGGCTGCAGAGAAGCCCCGGCTGCTCCCAATCCCCTCCTGACATTTATGAGGTGCCACTGAAGGTGGGGGGGCACCCCAAACCCCGAAGGAATGTTAATTGGCTAAAGCTGTTGCCCATGTCCCCGCTCAGCCCGAGTTATTACTGTTTTATTTTTATTTGTTTTCCCCCAGAGGCGCCTGGGTTGAGCTGAGCGGCCTGGATGCCTCTCTGCACTGGAGCCAGAGATGGGAAGGGGACAGGGGTGTGGGGTGTGACAGGGCACAGAGACCCTCAACCTGTCCCCGGCTCTCACTCCGCTTCTTCCTTCTAGAGCCTATTTGGAGGTTCCAACAGGGCGGCGCAGCTAACCCTGTGCCCTTGACCGAAGACTGGTCCTCTCCACTGGGGAGAAGGTGGTCCTCTACTACCGAGCAAGTGCAGCTTTGGGATGGGTGCGGGAGGAGGGGGACACCTGCCTAGCCAGCCCGATCAGCCGAACCAACCCTGGTTATCAGTGGGGTGACTTCTCCCTTTTGTTGAAGTCTCGACTCAGGGAGGGGGGGTGAAAAGAAAGGTCTGGAAAGGGAGTAAGATGCAGGGGTGGACAGCATGGCTTTGGTGTCAGACTCACGAGGGTCCAAGAGATGGCTCTGCCCTACTGCCCTCCTTGGCTATGTGGCCCCGGGAAGGTGTGGGGTCTGAGCTGGGGTTCCCAGGTCTGTTGTAATAAAGTTAACCTTTCTGTGCTGCCCTGAGAGTAAAGGAGAAATGTGCCTATTCGGCACACAGGGGTGAGGATTATTGTAGGAAAGGCAGCCTCTGAGCAAGTTTGGGAACATCTTCCTGGGCGAGCACAGCTGTGCTGAGCCTTGCAGAGCATATGCCTCACCTCCCAGCTGGAGAAACAGCTCAGACAGGGAAGGAGATGTGGGTAGGGTCTCTCTGTGGCAGATGCGAGGCTGGGCCAGGCCTTTCCTGGTTTGGGCTCTGCTCCCTGTTCACTTGAGTCCGAGGGAGTCAGCGCCCAGAACCTGGGGGGTTGCACTGATAAAATGGCATCATTGGCTTCTCCTAAGATGGGGATCTAAGGGGGAGGCCTGAAGAGGTTCTGGGCTTACATTTTCCAAAAAGATTCCTCATTTCAAACCCTTAATCCACTTCCAGATCAGAGACACTGCTGTACCATCATAGACTGTCCGTCTTCCTCTCCTTCCTTCCTCCCTTCCTTTCTAGCCTTCCTTCTTCTTCTGCTCCTGCCTGCCTTCATTTATTCCTTCCTTCCTCCTTTCCCCTTTTCCATGGGGCTGGTTTTGTGTGTGCGAGTGAGTGGGGTAGGGGACCTGTGGGTCTTCTGTTGGCCTGTGTGGTTCCCAGAGGGAAACATTCCCATCTGGAACCTCAGCTTCCAGAGGCCGAGTGTCGCTTGTCCCTGCATTGAACTGGCCTCAAGCCTGTGTCTTAGCACTCATGCTAAGCTAGACCTGGTTCCTGGACAAGGAGTAGACTCCATCTTTCTCTCGGGAAGCTTAAAGTCAATTTAACTTGTTTTGTGCATATTTTAAAATATGTTTTTATTGGTTTTTAGAGAGAGAGGAATGGAGAATGATAGAAACATTGATGAGAGAGAAACATCAGCTGTCTCTTGCATGTCCCCTACTGGGGATGGAACCCACACCCCATAAACCAGCAGCCTCTTGGTTCATTGGTCAACGCTCAACCACTGAGCCACACTGGTTGGGCCTCATTTCGTTGTTGTTAAGGTGTGTTTTTTTAATTGTGAAAATTTCCGCACATACACAAAAGCAGAGAGTGCAGCTGACATCTATGTACCCATTACCCAGCTCCAACAATCATCTATACTTAACACACCTATTTTATCTTTTTCCACTTTAAATTTTTGGGATCTCAGATATCATGACTTTCATTATGTCTATTCATCATATTTATTTCTCTTAAATATTTTCAAGGTCAAAGCTGCTCCCTCACTCAAATTTCACATTGACTTGAATTTAACTCATTTCAACCTTTATTGAGTGCCTGACTGCTCAATCCAGACACTGTGCTCAATGTTTTATTAGTATTAACAATGATAACTGCCCTTTCTTGATAATCCAGTGAGAAGAGAAACAGTCATCAACGGAGGGATGAAGAAGTCAGCGGGGATATGGCCATTCTCTGGTACGCGTTGTAGTAAACAGAGTGTGGTGGGAATGGACACAGATGGATCCTAGGCACGCGATTAGTGAAAAGCCAATCACAGAACAATGCACACAGCATGACACCACTTAGGTAAAGGATAACACTCTAGTCCACTATATGTGTGTAAATGCACTGAAACACATCTGGGGGGAAAAACAATACCAAACAGTGGGATTGGTTGTCAAGAGGACTTAGGACTTGACTGAACTGTTTTCAGTTTTTACAAGGAAATTGTGTTAATAATTAAAAAAAAAATTAACATGATATGTTATATATACTAAGAGAGAGGGAGACACCCAGAGTACTAAGGGTGTCCAATCAAGTTAGGAGGAGGTAGCAATCAGGGAAGACTTCCTGGAAGAAGATACTCTGCTGAGTTTTGAAGACTTGAGCAGGTCTTACTCAGAAAAGTAGACGAAAAGTGTTTCAAGTAATGGGAACAGCTTGTACAAAGACCTAGAAAGGAGACTGAACACAGTGTCAGAGGACCAGGCTCACCCTTCCTCAAGTGTCCTGGAGTGGGGAAGTGTAAGACTTAAAATGTATATTTCCAGGCTTCACTACAGACTCCATGGAGGCATGCCTGAGAATCAGCATTTTGACAGACTCTTCAAATACACCAACTTTTTTTTTCATATACAAAAATCAATTATACATTGGCAATGAGAAAGACGAAAAGGAAATTAAGAAAAACAATTCCACTTACATTAGTTTCATAAGGAAAAGGATACTCAGGAATACATTTACAAAACTACAAGACATCAGAAATTAAAGACCCAAATGGAAAGACTATAGATTTAATGTTGGCTTCTTTTCAGAAACCAACAAGCTAATCCTAAAATTCATATGGAAATTTGGGGAACCTAAAATAGACAAAACAATCTTTAAAAGTAAGGAGTTGGAGGACTCACCCTTGCTAATTTTAAATTTTACTACAAAGCAAGAGTAAAGCAATGAGGAACTGACATAAAAATAGACATTCCTCCAGAAAAGATATGCAAATGACCAATAAGCAAATGAAAAGATGCTAGCCGCCATTCAGCCATCAGGAAATGGAAATCAAAATCACAATACAGTCACACACAATAAAATGCCTATAATTAAAAAAACAAGTGCTGGGGAGGAAGTAGAGAAACTGGAATTTGCTTACATTGTAGATGAGAGTGTAAATTGGGAGGGTGCAGTTGGTCAGCGCTTCAAAAAATTAAACAGAATTACCATGTGATACAGCAATTACATTTCTGGGTAGGTATAAAAAAGTTAAAAGCAGGAACTCAAATAGATATTTGTACACTCATGTTCATAGCAGCAATACCCTCAATAGCCAGAAGATGGAAGCAACTCAAATGTCCATCAATGGATAAATGGATAAATAGCTATGCAATGGAATATTATTCCACCATAAAAAAAAATTTAGTACTAATGTTACAACTTGGATGAACCTTAAAAACATTATCTTAAATGAAAGAAGCTGGACACAGAAGGTCATATATGATTCCATTTCTATGAAATGTCTTAAGCAGGTAAATCCATCATGATGGAAGGTAGATGAGTGGTTGCCAAGGCCTGGGAGGTATTGGGGTGTTAAACAAAAAATTCAGCTGAGTAAATGTAAAGATCTAATAGGTTCTCCGCAACAATTCATGCAATTTGGGCAGAAATATCTAGCAAACAGAAAGATGCTTCAGGAGCTATACAAAATGGAAGTCTTTCAAGGCAGAAACAGGGTTGGGACAAGGAAATTATTAGAAAAAGAAAAGAAAGGGTTGTTTTGGCAGCCCCCTTCCAGGAGGGGCCAGTAGGCCAGTGTCCCTTCTTGGAGATGACCTCGCTAGTGTTGACTGCAAATTCCAGACTGGTTAGTTTACAATGCCACTCCTGCTCGAGGCTGAAACTGTGAGCAGGTTAGGTATAAGTCACGGTGGGGCTTAGCAAAAGTGACTCCATTTTGGGTTTATTGTTTCTTTTTAACCAGAGAAATGGGTAGTGACTGCTGAGGTGATAAAAACCGTTCATGTTGATAGTTGCACAATTCTCTGAATATACTAAAAACCAATGAATTGTACACTGTAGAAGGGTATGTGCAACGTACCTTAATAAAACTGTAGGCTTTGTGTGTGTGTGTGTGTGTGTGTGTGTGTGTGTGTGTGTCTGTGAGTCATTAGGGAAGAAGGGGATTTGGAATTTAAGACGAATCCAGGGTTCCTAACCTGGGGAGTCAGGGACCTTCGGATCTAGGAAGGTCCTGCTCAGCTCTGCTATTTTAAATCTCAGTGGCATCCTAAGGATATCATATTGAGGACTCTAATTCCTACTTTCTGAGCATTTCCCAGGTGCCAGGCACGTGTCACGAGGCTTAGTGCGTTATCTCTTCGCTCTCACTATTCCCCGTGGAAAGGCGGTGCTATCACTAGTCATTTTGCAGAGGAAGTCACCAGGTGAGAGCAGAGCTAGGATTCAGACGTGGCCGTCTGGTGGCGGTAGTGGAGCCGTGGTGTGGGGGTGTGATCGCAAGGTGAGTGGTACTGTTTGAATTGCACTGGCTAGTTCCAGAGAAACAGTGGGGGTGAGCAGAGGGTGGGGAGATACTCCTGCTACAAGTGAGAAAGAAGGTGGCTGGGGTAGAGGGTGGTATTCGTTGGATGAAATTGACAACTAAAATGTCCCTAAAATCTTGCCCCGGCCTGTGGGTCACTATCCCGCCTCCCCACTTGGACTCCTAGCAATGCTGGCCTCAAAAGGGGGATTGGGGAGGGAGGGGGAGGGAGAGGGACGGGTGGCTGGCGGGCGGGCAGGCGCCTTTACTGCCAAAAGCAGAGGAGTGAGAGCGCGGCTGGGATGCAAACCAGATGTGCTCGCATGCGCCAAGGGCGCGCGCACGCGTGCGCTGGCGTGTGTGTGTGTGTGTGTGTGTGTGTGCGTGTGTGTGTGTGTGTGTACACTAGACAGTTGGCGGGCTTGTCTACTTCTGTGATTGCACATGTGGCGTGAAGGGTGTCTGGCAGCGTGTGGGAGGGGAGGGGCATTCTCTAGACAGAGTGTGCGCGCGCACCGAGTGCGGCTGAGATGGGGAGTGCCTGTGTGTGTCTGAGCGCTGTTCTGTTTATTAACCAGCAGCTGTGGAGCGATAGCTGTGTGCCAGCCCATGCCGGATGCTCGGGACACAGAGTGACACAGGAGTTGAGGACCTTGTCCTCCTGCGGGAGCTGATCCGGTGGGGAGGAGTGTTGAGGGGAGAAACCTGAAGCAAATGGAGCAGGAAAAAAATGTTAAGCTCCAGGGTGCATGCATCTGGGTGATTGTGCGCTCGCGTGTGATGGGTGGAACGACGGTTGGAGCACCTCTCTCGCCTGTTCTGTGGGCACCATGGAGTCAGGGCAAGTAGCTGTGGATTCTGCCTTGGGAAGGAGACAGGCGGAGTGTGGGTCCAGCAGCCACTCGCGCTGCAACAGCACCCGCGGTGAGCGGAGTGTAACCAGCTGGCTCTACGCAGCATCCCCTTGTTCGTCCGGCTGAGCCAGCACTTCAAGGAAGGCATTCTTACCGCTACCCTGCCAAGGCTCTCAGAACGCAGTTGCCATGGAGGCAGAGGGACACCACCATCCCCATTCAACGGATGAGAAAGGTGCTGTCCACAGAGGAAGGGGCCTGTCCCGCGCCAGAGAGGAGTCAGGGCAGATCTGAGACTTGCACCCTTCCTCCACCCTGGGACAGCAGGGCACGTCATTCTGCTACTGGCCAGTAGGTGGCGCTAAAAGCCAGACATACGCAGACTCCCTGTAAGCCTATGTAAAGTCCTCACTTGACATCCGCCATAGGTTCTTGGACTTTGAGTGAAATAACGTATAACTAACGAGACCAGTTTTACCATAAGCTAATTGACATAAACAAGAGTTAAGTTTCTGCGGCATCATTAACTTTATAACCAAAGGACCATGAAGGAAGTATTATTCAGGACCTGGAGCACTTGATGAGACCGAGACACTGCACATTTTACCCTGTTTAACCTTGCCATTATCTTGCTTATCATCCCATTTTACAGCAGATGAAACTGACTCAGAGATTTTTTTAAAAGTAATTTTCCTAAGGCCCACCTTTGTGTGTGGCAGGACCACGGCCACTGCCCAGTTCAGAGGCTCTCATAGGGAGCCCTACGAAGTACAGGGGGAGGGGAGGAGGGGCTGGGGGTTGCCCCAGTTCTTGCTGAGAGTGGGTTGGAATGGGCTCTGAGCTGCTCTCTGATGCCAGCCAATGTTAGCTGAGGGCAGAACTGCATCTGTGATAGAAAGTGAGGGGGCACTAGAAAGTCGGGGGTGCCTGGAAGGAGCAGCAGGGGTCTGAAGCCAGGCCCAGCCTCCTCTCTCCAGGTCTTATCATATCCCACGATGGGGTCTTGGACTTGAGGGCCAAGAGAGGTGCCCAGATTATGTCTCTTCCCACATCCTACCTGCCCCCCTACCTAACGGCATCTGTTCACCCTGTTACAACACAGCTCCTCCAGGAAGCCCTCCCTGACCACCAAGGCCCATGAATCCCTCCAATCCTACCTGCTCCTGGAGAGGAGGTCTGGGCAGCCATCTCTGTAACAGGCCCCCTTCCCTCATGGCCAGATGGGGAACCACCGCCTTCAAGGCTTGCAGGCAAGGTGTTATTTGCCTTTCCAAACACACTCTCCCACAATGGGAAGCTAGCACATACGCTCCTCAGAGCAGGGATCCTGGCTCAGCCATCCTCCATCTCCTCACCCCAACCGCTACATGGAACCCAGGACTTTACAGGCCGCAGCCCTCCTGCAAATTGCTGCTGAGTCCTCACTGTCCTAAGCATCGGGGAGAGAACCTTGGCTCCCCTCATGGCAGAGGCAGATGATAAGCAGAAAACAGGTATGAATTTCAGTCTCTGACTAAAAAATAATAGAGTGACAGTGGGGTGAGAGAGGGCACCCTTAAAAAAGTGTCCAGCCCTAGCCGATTTAGCTCAGTGGATAGAGCATCAACGCTCAGACTGAAGGGTTTCGGGTTCGATTCCAGTCAAGGGCACATACCTATATTGTAGGCTCGATCCCCAGTAGGGAGCATGCAGGAGGCAGCCAATCAATGATTCTCTCTCATGATTAATGTTTCTATATCTCTCTCCCTCTCCCTTCCTCTCTGAAAAAAAAAGAAAAAGAAAAAGAAATGTGTCCAAGGAAGACTTCTCTGGGATGTGACAGTTGAGAAGAGACCTAGAGGCCCAGAGGTGGAGCCTTTTTAAGATCTGGGAAGGGGACCTGGGGTTCGGAGCCGAAGAGCCAGCGCCAATGCCCCAGGTGAGAACAGATCTGGGTGGGTGGTGTCTGGAGGGAAAAGAAGGCTGGGGTGGCTGGAGCATCCATCCCTGAGCGAGGGCTGAGTGCAGAGAGGTGGGCGGGGCCTTGGCGATGGGCAGGGATTTGCAGTTTGTTCTAGATGTAGAGGAAGTCCCCTGGAGGGGCCTAAGCAGGAGAGTGAGTTTTAATTTTAGTTTTTAATCTCTATTTAGTTTTAATCTCTCTGGCTGCTGGTAGATCCATTGAAAGATTGTGGAGTAGGGTCTCCTGAGGGCCCCATACCCCACCATCTCCCAACCATAAGCAGTCTTAAACTGAGAACCTGGAGCACAGCTGGTAGCCAGGGCGCCTGACCCGGGCCAACCTGGGGTCTGCAGAGTTAATCCCCAGGGCCCGGAGCAGCCTCTGATTAGTAGGCCCTGCCACTCCCGCTGATAAACTCCCTGGCAGGTCTGGGCTGGGAGGAGAGGGGAGAAATCAAAGCAGGCAGAGGAGGGGCATTGCAGGAGCACTCTGGGGCTTTCCTGCGCTTTCTAGGGTGTTTCTAGCAGGCTGCCTCCCCTACTGGGCACTCCCAGGGCTGGCCCATGTGGATTTCATGAGACCCTAAGTCAAAGAAAACAAAATTAGGTACAGGGCTTTGGAAGGGACCCTGTGCGGGGGAGGGCCCCTAGGAGTAGCCTCATTAACATGGTTGGTGCCCACCTCATTCAGGGAAGTTACCCCCCCCCCCCCCCCCGCCCCAACACACACACACACACACACACACACACACGTGAAGAAGCTGAGGTTCTGAGGGCTTGACAGTTCTAGAATGAGCGGAGTTCCCACTGTAGGGTTTCTGACTCTGTCAGTTCTATTCCTACCATCCAACCCACCCCAAAACACAGCTGCCCTTTCTTCTCACCTCCAGCCACAGGGTGCTCAGCCCGGGCATTGTGGAGGTGGTTGGGCAGGTGGCTTCCTGGGTAGAAAAAGGGCTCATCTTGGGGCAGGGTCACTTTGAGGACAGGGTGCTGCGTGGGCCAGGACTTCCACCTGCTTACCAGACATTCCAAACTGGCACATTCGGAACCAACTGGAGAATTGGAGTTCACGGGCTTAGGGGCCCAGCTGAAGGTGAGAATCCCTAGGGGCCTGTGAAAATGCAGAGCCAGAGTCAGAACCGCTGGGAGGGGCAGGAATCTGGATTGAACACACCTGCCTGGTTCTGCTCAGGCACAGCCAGGTCTGGGGTCACTGGTTTGATCATGGGTCCTGAGTTCTGGGGGTCTGAGTCAGGTGGGGCCTCAACAGGGGTTGTCAAGGACAAAGGGTGTGTGTGTGTGTGTGTGTCTAAGGGAGAAGGCAGGTTGCCTGCATTCATAGCACATCCCCTGGGATATGGCCGATTCTCTGGGATAAAGAGGATCAGCCCTAGAAGGCCATGGACTCTGCCTGGGTTTGAATCCCGCCTCTAGAACTCAGAGTGAAACCCCTCAACTTCTCCCTCTGCTGACCTCTAGAAGGGAGTTGATAAGACTTAGCTCAGAAATTATTAAACCAGTTATTCTCCTCAAGAGAATCTGTGCCGTGTGCCAACAGTCCTCTGAGGTTGGAGAGACTGCTGACCCCAAGGACAGGTGAATTTGGGGTCCTGAGAGGCCGGACTGTCTCAGATCATCCAGCCAGTAATCCCAAGCCTGGGATGTGAACTGAGGGCCATCTGATTTCAGAGTATGTATTTTTTAGGCCATTCTGTCCTTTTTGTCCTACTTTTTATTTCCTGTCCCTGTCTCCCCAGTGACATTCACCAGTACCTGCTATGTGCCAGCTGGACAGAGAGCATGACAGTGTCCACTCGCTGGGAGGGCTGAATGGGGTAGTATGTGCTGGCACTGTGCTTACATATTCACCCCGCCTCTCTTTCCTCCCTGCCCCCTCCTAGACTGTGGGACTTGGGATGGTCACTTTCCTCCTCCTTCCCAGCACATGGTAAGATTATAGTCCCCTCCGGAGATTTCCTGAGCCAATGAAATGTTGGTGGGACAAACCTGAAGTGCCATAGTCCCCTCACCTGGCCAGGAGTCTGGAAAATGCAGGTCAAAGTGGAGGGTCTACTGTCCCTGAGTGACTGGGTGAACAGAAATCCTGCCCACTGGCATTGGGCACATGACATAAGTGCTCCCAACCCCCCACCCCAACCACCCAAAGCACCACGTATGACTCAAGCGACACATGGGCTAGGAGTTTCTCTTGCCAAGTGGCTTCTCTCTGAGCCTCCATTTCCACAGCATAAGCTGCTTTAATCCTAGTGCTTATCTTAGTCAGCTGTGACGTGTACAGTGTTCTGGGCAGTGCCTGGTACGTGGTACGTGCTCCATAATGTGAGTCACTGTCTTTAGTTACGATGCGTCTCTGCCTCTGATGAAAGTTGTTTGAAAGAATGAGTGACTACGAAGCATGCAGTGAACGGGAAGCTGGGATGAGGTCATCTGGGGACACATTAAAAGCTAAAACAGCAAATGTGGCTTCTTAAGCCTGTGTCCCCAACTAACACTGGCATCAACTTCCATCTACTGAGCCCCCTGACCGCCGGTGAGGTGGACTTTTTGTAAGACACTTTACACACCTCAGTTCATTTAATCCCCGCTACACCCTATGAGGGAGGGTCCGCTAATCACTTCCACTTCACAGATGAGAACACTGAGGTTCAGGAAGTCAAGGACCTTTCCCAAGGACTCACTGCAAGGGCACCGGCTGACTCTGAAGCATGGGGCATAAACCTTTTCATGACAGAGCTCCCCTTTCCTAGGGGAAAAGAGAAGAGGCCAGACAGAGGGGAGCTGGGTTCCCTGGCTGCCAGTCCAGTGTTCTTTCTCCTCTGCCACCTTTTCTCCCGTTACCTGAAAGGTGTGAGAGGCAGGCTCGTAAACACACACAGCCAGCAAGAGAGAAAGCCAAGGAGACCCCCTAGTGGCGCAGTGCCGCCCCTCCCGCCAGCCGGCAGCCTCCCCATGCCAGCTCAGACTCCTTGTCACCACCGTGATTGGTAGACTAAACAGCTGGAGAGGAGCCGGCCTCCTCGTTCCCTCTCGCCAGGGCGGCCGGGGGCTTTCAAAGCCCAGGCTCGGCTGCTATCTCCCCCATCAGCCCCAGCAGCATTTAGCCACTTTCTTCAAACACCCGGCCAGGGCATGATGGTTAACGTCAAATCTGGCAGCAAGTCATAACCTATAGGGCTGGGACATTTATCACGGCCGGGGGCCCCTGGGGACTTCAAAGGGGCCTGGGGGGGGGGGGGGGGAGGGCCGGGGGTTTTCTCCACCCAGAACCTCAGATCTCTCAGAGCTGGAGGGAACAAGGGCTACCTGGTTGGCCAGCCGGAATTATAATAATGATAATAAATATTGATGACTAACAATAGCTATTGTGTATTGAAGGATTACTACCCCAAGGCACTTCACATGTTTTTCCTAGTGTAATGTCTAATAGCCACCCTGTGGAGCATTTATTGTTATTTTTATTCTTATTTTTAGAGAACAGGAAATGGGGCACAGAGAGGGTAAGCCACTTTCCTTAAGTCACATGGCTAATAACAAAAATAGCATCAGTAACAATAATAGTATCGGTCATTTATAGAGTGGCTACCATGTGCTAGGCACTTTGTGTAGTACTTCATTTCATCCTCTGAGTACTCTCTGAGATAAGCATTATTCTCCTTACTTTAGAGATGTTAGGTGGCTTTCCTGAGGTGTCATGCCTGGTAAGTGGCAGAGCTGCTCCAAACCCTGCTCCTAAGTGGCCACCAGGGATGGGGAGAGGGTTGGGGTCCTGGGGGCAGCCTGTTCTCATCCTTGTCACAGTCTCCTTCAGGCCTCAGGAAGCCAGCATGCAGTCTGGGGGTTCTACTGTCAGATGGAAGGCCTGACCGGGGTCCTTGGAGCGTCCTGGTAGCCTCCCACAAACACTGTGGACACCCACCCAGCCCAGCCATCATGGTACCGCTGAGAACGAGCAGAGTTGAATGAGCAAAAAGTGCACCCTGAACACAAGGATTAAACTCTCTCCATGAGTCACATGTGGCAAGTATTCCATGAGAGAATGCTTGAAAGGCTTCCTGGAGGAGTTGATATCTGGGCTGATTAAGAGATTGGATTAAGGCCTATGTAGAGGGAGCAGGGACAGTGTATTAGTCGGGCTTCTCCAGAAAAACAGAATCAATAGGACGGGGACGGACACACACACACACACACACACACACACGAATATATACATACTAGAGGCCTGATGCACAAAACTCATGCAAGATCAGGCCTTCCTTTCTCCACTGCTGGCACTAGCTTTCCTCTGGCAGCTGGTGCCCGGGGGGCGTCCCTTGCAGTTCCAGCTGAATCCAGAAGGATACCCAGTCTAATTAAACTTTTATTATTATAGATATACTAGAGGCCCATTGCATGAAGATTCCTGGCTGCCAGGACCGGTTTTCCTCTGGAACCTGGGACCCAGGCCTTCCCTCTGGCTGTTGCCTTCCGTTTTTGCTTTGGCCGGCTGGAGGGTTCACTCCGGCCGGAGCCTTCAGTCTTCTCTGCTCTGGCTGGAGTGCCACACTGCTGCCCCGTCTCCGCCCCCTGAGGGTGGGCGCTCGCCACCTCTCGGAGCCAGGGGGCCAGGCGCTCACTGCCACTGCTGCTGCAGCTTTGTCTCCACCCCCATGGCTGGGTGCTCATGCCACTTGGCCCTGCGCCCCACTCCTGATTGGCTGGTGGCATAGCCAATCCGGAGCCAAGGTATGGTCACATTTGCATGTTATTCTTTAATTATATAGGATAAGAATGAGAAAGGGAGAGTGAAAGACAGAGAGAGAGAAATTGAGATTTTAAGAAATTGGCTCATGTGATTGTGGGCTGGCAAATCTGAAATCTGTAATGCAGCCAGCAAGCTAGAAATTAAGGGAAGAGTTGACATTACAGTCTTGAGTCCAAAGGCTGGAAACTGAAACATAATTTCTTTATTATAGTAAAGTGGCAGAATCCCTCTTTCTTTGGGAGAACTTGGTCTTTCCTCTTAAGGCCTTCATATTAATAGATGAGGCCCACCTGCATTTTGGAGTGTAATCTGCCTTACCCAAAGTCTACTGATTTAAATATTAATCACATCTAAAAAATACTTTCATAGCAACATCTAGGCTGGTTTTTGACCAAACCCCTGGGCACCATAGACTAGCCAGGTTAACACATAAAATTAACCATCACAAAAGGCAAATCTGGTGTGAGTCCACTTATATGAGGCACATAGAATAGTCAAAGTCACCGAGACAGAAAGCAGAATGGTGGCTACCAGGAACTGAGGAGAGAAGGGTTGTGGAGTTATTTAATACTAGAGGTGCATTGCAGGAAGATTCCTGCAACAGGGCTTCCTGTGGTGGTCTCCGCTTCCTGGCTGCTTCTCACCCTTCTCTGCTGCCCCTCCTGCTCCCTCCCTTCCCAACACCTCCCCCTGCTTCCCTTCCTTCTCCCCTGCCTCTTTCCTCCCTTCTCTGCTGCCCCGCTTGCTTGCTTCTCAGAAGTTTCGATCCCTTCTGCAGCGCTTGACTTCCTTCTACGCTATCTTCAGTCTTTGCTCTGCAGATATGCAAATTAACCACCATCTTGGTTGGGTTAATTCACTTCTGACTGGCTGGTGGGTATGGCTTGTGGGCATAGCGAAGGTATGGTCAATTTGCATGTTTCTCTTTTAGTAGATAGGACTAGAGGCCCAGTGCATGACATTTTGCACTGGGGTTGGGGTGGGAGGTTGGTCTCTGAGCCCAGCCTGTGCCCTCTTGCAGTCCAGGAGCCCTTGGGGGATGTCTGATTGATGGACTAAGCTATCAGTTGGACATCCTTAGCACTGTGCAGAGGCAGGAGAGGCTACCGCCACCGCTGCTGCACTTGCCAGCTGTGAGCCTGGCTTCTGGCTGAGCGCACTGATCACCAGGGGGCAGCTCCTGCATTGAGCATCTGTCCCCTGGTGCTCAGTGCACATCATAGCGACTGGTCGTTCCGTTGTTCAGTCAATTTGCATATTAGTCTTTTATTATATAGGATGTGCAGAATTTCAGTTTGAGATGATGAAAAAGTTCTGGAGATATTGGTGGTGATGATTGCACAATAATGTGAATATATTTAATGCCAATGAAAGGTTAAAATTTATATTATGTGTATTTTCTCACAATAAACAAAAAATTAACCATTGCAGGCAGTGAGGGCCTGAGCAGGAAGGGGTGATGGAGAGAGGCAAGGACCCTTAGATTGGATGGCCAGGGAAGGTTTTCCTGAGGAAGTGACCCCTACTGATATGGAGAGGCAAGTGCAAATGGTTAGTGTGTGGATGGCAATTGCTAGTGTGTCCTCCATCACCCACCATGGAGTTTTACCGAGGAAGCTCTCTCAATGTCTCCCCGCTTTCACAGATTTAGGAAATCTTGCGCAGGTGTCACGGCTCAAGTCCCAGACACCTTCCTCCTGAGGGGAAGATTTCTGGTCCTCCCATCAGCATTCACTACCCCTTCTAGTTTGAACTTTGCACTGTGATGTTGTGTTCTCTTGGGAGTTCCTTATATAAATTTGAGTCTCCACCACCGGCTCCTGAATTCCTTAAGATCAGGGTGAAAATAAATCAATAACCAGCACATTAATAGGTTATCATGTATTGAATGTTGGTATTGTGCTGAGCACATTATTTTATTTTTAACTTTTGCTAAGCACATTTTAAATAGTCTTATTTATTATTTAAAATGCACAGAAGGGGACCTGCCTGTGAGGGAGATGCTATCACGACCCTCATTTTACAGATGATAAAACTGAGGCACAGAGAATCACAAATAACTTGTCCATGTCACAGGCTTCTAAGTGGCAGAGCTGGGACCTAAATCCTGACCGAATTTCCCCTTTGTAAAGCCCACCTCTTAAATGCCACACCTCTTACTGCCTTAGTCCTTCCCTACCCTGAATTGCTGTCTCAGGGGGAGACCTGAATGAACAGAGGCAGAAGGATTAAGTTCACGACTCTGCCAGCAGCTGCCTGGTTTGAATCACACCTTTGCTACTGGGATTTAAACTTTGTGACCTCGGCCATGGTCAAGTCAGTAAACCTCTCTGTGTGTCAGTGGGCTCATCTATAAATGAGGTGATCACAGTATCTGTCTCATAGGTTTATTGTGGAGGAAAATGATGACTCATGTAAAAAAAAACAAAAAACAACTCAAAACAGTAGATTGATCCTGGCACAAGACAAGTAATCCATAAAACTTAACTGTTACTTTATTTAAGAAAGACTGAAACCTCAGTTGCTTCAGTGTTTGGCTTCATTGACCTTTCATGATTTGCCGATGATATTGTATCATTCTTACTTTACGTGATTTGATAAAGACTATCCCTAATAGTGCCAGAAACCTTGCCTTTGGAACTTTCAAACTATGCCAGGAGCCTGCAAGAAGAGGGGCCGATTGCCATGGGCCTGTCCTCAGCCCTCCCAGGGAAGGGGAGATGGGCTGAGTAGGCTCAGCCAGCACTTATCTGCCCCTCCCAGTGTCAGGCAGGCCTCCCGGCCTTCCAGGGCCTCCCTGTAAATCACCCTGGGTAATTTATATGGAGACGCCCAGTCCGCTAATCCAGTAAACAGGATAAGCAGGGTCCAGTCGGATTTATGGGCTGCCAGAAGGGCCTTTCACCGCCGGAGATGTGCACACTGTGACCCTTCTCCTGACCGCCGGTCTGGAGTGTCCTAGTGGGCAGGGGTCACGCTGCCTGGGTCCCAGGCCCCACGCTGCTCCTCCGGCTGCTGTTGGAAAGGTTGAGCTGGTGTCTTTCCCGCTCTGGGCTCTAGGTCCCACCAGCCCAATGTCCCTTGGACAGTTGTCGTGCAGTCAGCATGTGGGGAAGCTAAAGGAATTGTAAGCAGGGCCCTGCTGTCCTAGGGTGAGGACAGGCCCTGGAGATAGTCATGGGGCTCACGGGCTGCTCTGCCTTCAAATTCTAGCTCAGATATTTCCTAACTGTGGGGTTCTCTGAGCCTTCGTTCCCCAACATGTGAAGTGGCAATGATATTACTACATTTCTCACAGGGTGGTTATTATGACCTTGAATAAGAGAATGCATATGAAGTGTTTGCACGGCACCCGCACGTAGTAAGGGCCTGTTGAGTATTAGGTCATCACAACTACTGCTGCACAGATAACTGCCTGGCCTTATCCCAGAGGTTCTCACACGGACGGCCAGCCGGACAGTCTGTTACAGTCTCCCTGTGATGCGGGAAACTGGAGGGAACCTTGTGTCCCTCAATGGGCAGAGGACAGGTTGCCACAAGGGTTAAGCATAAGTTAGAGATGACAGCTAAGACATTTGCATAACAACATGGATGTATCTTGAAAGCAGAATGAGAAGAGATATAGCGATGACAGTAACATCACATAATTTAAACGTACATGACATATACAGATTCTGTGCATTCCCTATAAAAATCTCAACAGTATATTTTGCAGAAATAGAAAAGCCAATCTTAAAGTTTCTTTTAAAAATATATATATTTATTGATTTCAGAGAGAAGGGAAAGGGAGAGATAGAAACATCAATAATAAGAGAGAATTGTTGATCTGTGCCTCCCACATGCCCCACACTGGGGATTAAGCCTGCAACCCGGGAATGTGCCCTGACCAGGAGTAGAACCATGACCAGTTTATAGGTCAACGTTCAATAACTGAGCCACGCTGGCCGGGTCCATCTTAAAATTTCTATGAAATTTCAAAGATCCCCAAAGAGTCAAAAACAATCTTGAAAAAGAACAGAGTTGGAGATCTCACACTTCCTGATTTCAAAACATACTACAAAACCATAGTAACCAAAAACAGTTGCAGCACTGGCATACCAGCAGACATAAAACAATGTAATAGAATAGAGTTCCCAGAAATAAACCCTCACATACATGGTTAACTGATTTTCATCAAGGGTGCCAAAATGAGAAATGAAAAAAAGAAAGTCTTTTTTCAATAAGTGAAACTGGGAAAACTAGATAGCCACATGCCAAAGAATGAAGTTGGACCCTTACCTTATACCATATACAAAAATTAACTCAAAACAGATAAAAGACCTACATTTAAGAACTAAAACTACAAAAATCTTAGAATATATAGTAGAAATTTTTCATGGAAATAATTTCTTAATTACGACACTAAAAACAGGCTACACCCAAACACAGTAAGATAAATCAGATTTCATCAAAATTAAAAACCTTTGGGCATCAAAATACTCTATGAAGAGAGTGGAAAGAAAACCCACTGGATGGGAGAAAGTATTTGCAAATCATATATCTGATTAGGGATTACTATCCAGAATACACACATAAAGGACTCTACAACTAAAGAGTAAAAAAGTCAAACAACCCAATTATGAAATGGACAAAGGACATGAACAGACATTTTTCCAAAGATGATATACAGATGGCTAATAAGCACACAATTAGTTATAAGGGGGATGGAAATCAAACCCATTAACAAGATACCACTTCACACCCAATAAGATGGCTATTATTTAGAAACAACAACAACCACCCCCCAAAAACAACAACAGCCCAAAACAAAACCAGGAAAATAACAAGTGTTGGCAAGGATGTGGAGATACTGGAACATTTGTGCATTGCTGGTGGAAATTTAAGATGGTGCAGCTGCTGTGAAAAAGTAGCTGGCAGTTCCTCAGAAAGTGAAACATCGGATTACAGTATGGTCAGCAATTCCACCCCTAGAAATATTCCCCAAATAATTGAAAACAGGAACTGAAACAGATACTTGTACACCAATGTTTACAGCATCATTATTCACAATAGCCAAAAGGTGGAAACAATTCAAGGGGCCAACAACAGATGAATGGGTAAACAAAATGTGGTATGTACATACAATGGAATATTATTTAGATGTAAAAAGGAATGCCATTCTGACACATGCTATGACATGGGTGAAACTTGAAGACATTCAGCTAAGTGAAATAAACCAGATACACAAGGGTAAATATTATATGACTCTACTTATGTGAGCTCTCTATAGTAAGCAAATTACTAGATACAGATAGTGAGACAGTGGTTACCAAGGACTTGAGAAGGGGCAAAAGGATAGTTATTGCTCATGAGTATAGTTTCTTCTAGGGGCAATAAAGTTTTGAAGATGGATGATAGTGATTGTTATACAAATCATGGATGCACGTAATGTCACTGAATCATACAGATAAAAATGGTTAAGATGATAAATTTTGTTATATATACAGAGTTGCTTTGTTGGCCTTCCCCCAAGCCATGTCACTGGGCACCCAGATAGGGGGGCTCCCCAAAAATTACAGTCTTAGATTTGTTACAGGGAAGAGGCTTGGCTGGAAGTGACAGCCTCAAGCATTTCCTCTCCTGGCATCATGCATTTCATCAAGTGTTTCTGGAGCGCTCACTATGTTCTGGGCAAAGCTACTGGCACAAAATTCCACAACAGCCCTGGCAGGAGGTTCTATTGGTGCCTCTGACTAAGAAATTCAATTCTATGTTTCTTTGCTCTCAGTGTGAGGGGCCTTTGAATTTTCTCCTGGCAAATGAAGGTGACTCTCTTTTTGAGAGAGAGAGAGAGAGAGAGAGAGAGAGAGAGAGAGAGAGAGAGAGAAAGAAGAGATAGATAGATAGATACTGGTTTGTTCTTCCACTTATTTATACATTCATTGGTTGATTATTGTATGTGCCCTGCCTGGGGATAGAACCCACAACCTTGGATGATGCTCTCACCAACTGAGCTACCTGGTCAGGGCCTGGAGGTGATTTTCATTTGTATAAGTAATTCTGATATACGGCTGAACATAGAAAGTTCTGGAAAAGAGGAGCTTGCCATGTTCTCTGCAAGTCCTGAGGAAACAGAAGGGAAATCTGGTGGAGGGCTATGAAGGAAGCTGTGTGAGGAAGGTGGCATTTGAGCAGAGCTGAGTGTGTGTGTGTGTGTGTGTGTGTGTGTGTGCACGCGCGCGCGCGCACACGCATGCTTGCACACACTAGAATGCGTGTGCACACGCATGTTGGCCATGCAAGGATTATCATATAAATCAATGATACAGTCTCTTTTTTCCAAAAATGGCTTCCAGGCACTAAGCACATCCGGAAACCATCCCTGTATTTTTCCTAGATTAAGTAGAACTGGTAAATAGCAACCAGAAGAATTGAATAGCAATGGCGGTGGGATGAATTTCCATCCCTTTCCAAACGTTGGCAACAGCTGCAACACTTGGCTGACAGCAGGATTCTGCTCTTACACATCCCTGTGCTGCTTTCCTCCTGTCTGCTCAGAGCTGAGACCAAACCCACAGTCCCAGGGCTGCAGGCCTCCAGGGCCACCTTTTCTGGTCCCTAGTTTGGGATAGAGCTTCTACTTGATCTTTTTGACCAAATTTTTGGAGAGTTAAAAAAAAAAAAAACACCTGAAAACAAATTGTAGCTGAGAGGAGGAAAGGTGTTGCTTAATTTCAAGCTCAGCTCTGTTTTTCTAAAATTAAGTCCTCTAAAAAGTAGGACAAAACAAATATCTATTTACCACAACGAGGCTTTCTAATGAGCTCCCCTGTGCCTTCTCCTTAAATTCAAACCACTTGTCTCCACATAAAATCTCCCGTAGGTACCACCGTTAACACCCTTCTGAAGGAAGAGCCAGCCCACAGCTGGCAACCCCTGCCTGTCGGCTGCGAGCCATGGAAGGTGTGGGGCTCTGACAGAGGCGCGTGCACAGTGTGGGATCCAGGCGCTTGAGAAGCCTTCTTTGTTGAGGTTGTGGGAGTCATTGACAGTGAGAAAACATCTGAGAGACACACAGATGGGGACTCCGAGGGCCTTAGGCCTAGATCTGAGGTCACTGAAATTTCAACACAGCCTGGAGGAGCATGTTCAGTGCTCAGAAAAAAGAATTCATGTCCACATTCTTCTGCCCTGGAGCCCACTGGTTGTTTATTCATCTCAGGAAGAGGTTATCTGCATTTGACTTGAGGCAGGCCCCACACCAGACCTTAGATGGGTGAAACTGGGGGATGCTGCAAACGGCAGCTGAAGTATGTGTGTGGGGAAAAGGGGTTCAGAGTTGGGGCTCAATGGAATCCAGAGGCCCATAGAATCAGAATCAGCTTAATTGCTGGCTTTTATCTAACCACCTGCTGCCAATGAATGAAGGGATGTTCTCATGGAGATGTCAAGGTTGGGAGGGCCTGCCTCTGCCCTTGACTCATCATGTGACCTTGAACAAATCATTCCTTGTCCGGGTTTCAATTTCTCCAACTAGTGATTCTTCACATTTTAGAGACATTGGCCTTTGGCAGTGTGCTATCAGAATGTCTCTCCAGGAAGGATCTTTTACATGTGCAGATCCCGTTTACCTACACATCTAGGGGTTGTTAGGCACCTGGAAGTCCCTCTGAGGAAGGTCTGTAGGAGCCCCAGGTGGTGTTAGCCAAGTCCCATGCACAGTGCCTGCACATAGTCAGTGCTCAAGAAAGTTTGTTGGATAAATAAATGATCCCTTCCAACTCACTTCCTATGAGTCTATAAGTCTAAGCGCCCTGGACTGATGCTACTTAGGCATATTCTGTAGAGAGAAACAAAGGTATGCAGGAGAGACTGTTACCTGAATGTTAGAGGCATGTTCTGTGCAAACACGCAAACACACACACACACACACACACACACACCCCATACATATTTTATCAAGCACTTGCTATGTGCTAGGCACCGGGGATATTGTGGTGGTGACCAGGACTGTCCCTGTCCCTGCCCACATGGTGCTCACCTTCTGGCATTTCTGAGCAGAGATCTGTACCAGACCTAGGTGCACAGTGAGCCACAGACACAGCCAGGGCCGCATTATGACTTCCATGGTCCCTGGGCACTTTGCCTTTATATGTGCATTTCTTCCTCAAAAACTATTGTACGATTCTACTTTGTGGTATAAAGATGAATATAATCCAGGCTAGTTCATTGTTCTGTATTCATTATTAATATTTTCATTTTTCAATTCTGATTTTAAAAGTGAAAACATTTTTGTGGGCTCCTAATACGTGGGTACCAAGAACTATGCCTAATGGATAAGTTGGCTCTGCCTTATATTTTGTAAGGAAATGATAACTATAAGGCTGTCAGGAATGTGTTTCAAAAAAGGAAGCTGTGGGATGTGAGGAGGAAGAGGTTAGGGCAGACTTCTGGAGGTGAGCAGGACTGAGCAGTTTGAGAAGAAGAGGTGTTCTGGAGAGACCAGAGAGAGCAAAAGGCTGGAGGGAGGAACACGCTGACATGTGCAGGGAGCAGAAGTGACCAGAATGCCAGGATCTCTCAAATAGACCAGGGTTCATTTAGGGTCTTATCAACAGCACACTCACTCCTACTTGTAGAGTCTCAGTCTTTTTTAGAAATTTCCTTTTTAAAAAACTTTTTACTTATTAATTTGAGAGAGAGAGGGAGAGGGGGGGAGAAACATCAATTTGTTGTTCCACTTATTTATGCATTATTTGGTTGATTCTTACACGAGCCCTGACGGGGGATTAAATCCGAAGCCTTGGTATTTCGGGATGACACTCCAACCAACTGAGCTACTCGACCAGGGCAGAGTCTCAGCCCTCAGATAACCACACAACAACCCCACTTATTGAGTGCTGAGTAGCACCAGGAGCACAGAGCACTTTATCATTACCCCATTTTATAGAGAGGAAAACCAAAATTCAGGGGATTAAGTAACTTGCCTGTAGTCAAACAGTTAGGAGGAGGCAGAGCTCTGACCTCCTACCTCTGTGCCACACTGTCTCTCCCAGAGTCCCCCTCCCCCAGTCATCACGCAAATGGGAAAACAGCGGCCAGAGAGCAGATATTATCATTATTGTAACATCACAATTTTTTTGACAGGGTTGGCGTTGGAACCCAGGCCTCCTGGCTCCTGCACTGCAGCTCTGCCACCAGCCAGGAGGACCAGTACTTCCCCACAGATCACATGGCCACCGTCAGGCCTCCTCATCCCTCCAGCCTCAGAAAGCACAAGGCTTGTTCATACCATGGCCTTGCCCCCTTCCTGGCTGGTCCTTCCTACCTACCCCTCTGTCCCTGCCGGTTCCTGAAGGCGGTTTCTGTAAGAGTCACACCAAGGTCCTTCTTTCTCAAAAGGTTGTTGTCATGAAGGGGGGCCTTTCTCCTTGACATTCCTCCACGCCTGCCCCAGGGGAAGGCTCAGCAAGGTCAGAAAGGCTCCTCTCTGTCCCATTCCCATCTCTCTGTGCAAGAAGTACCTGCCTCCCACGCTGGCGGTGTAGATGCTATCGCCGCCATGAGCTGACTCACCTTTGTGACATCTCGGCCGCTGGGCAGGAACGCAGGTCTGGGCGCCACAGTCTGCCAGGGGGATAAAGGCACTGGGACAGTGCAGGGTGGGGCAGCAGAAAGGTCAGAGGTCTCCGTGGCATGTGCCCTGGGAGGGGGTGCTGTTGAAGGACCCAGGCTGTGAACGCTGCCATCAGATCTCTGGGGAACATCCTGCAGAAGAAGGACAATAAACATTTGGGGGTCCTCAATGGAACATTTGACTCTTGGGCAGAAGTGACAGGCGTGGAGGTTCATTCAGTTCAGGCCTTGATCACAGCCCTTGCTGGACAAGGATAAAATAGAAGCTAGGGGTGGGCAGGAGTGCTGGGGTGCTGGGAGGGGTGCTACAGGAGCTCACAGCTGTGCGGATTGGGATGCTCTATGAAATCTATGCCTCCTCCCCTCCTCTCATTTTTTAGGGTGGTTGAGTGGAAAGAAATATTGCAACCTTTGAAGTCAGATAGTTCTTGTTTAAATATCTGGTTTCCACCACTTACTACCTAAGTGGACTCATTTCTCTGGGACTCAGTTTCTTCTTCTGTAAAATGGACACAGTAATAATTACAAGGACTATTGTGAAAGTTGTGTAAGATAATGTTGTCAGATCCTGGAAATAAATGAGTTTCTCTTCCCACTTTACAGTTTTGGAGCTGTGAAGAGCCATATCTGGCTAAGGTTGAATGGCTGGCAGGGGTAGTGACTTGGGGCAGGAACCCAGGTCTCTCCAGCCCAGTGGGCTCTGTCATACCTGTTTAGGATCCACTTCCTGAGCACCTACAACATGCCTGAGCCGAGTGTTCCACTGAGTGTGACCAGCTACAGTTATTATCCTCATCACACACATGAAGCTTAAGTAATTGGGTCAATTGTTCAAGATCTCCCCGATGAAGACATGGCAGAATCAGGATTCCAATTCAGGTCTGACTTCTTAGCCCAAGCTGCTAACCAGGAACTGGCAAACTACAACCAAGGGCCAAATCCTCCCCACTGTTTTATAAATAAACTTTTATTGGAACATAGCTACACTCGTTTGTTTACATGTTGCTTGTGGCTCTTTCGAGGTACAATGGCAGAGTAAGTCATTGCAAATCGACTCTATGCCTTGCAAATGGTTGGAACATTTATTAACTGGATACTTACCAAAAAAATATTTGCCTAGCCCTATTCTTAACCACCATTTTATAGTCTGTTCTTGAGAATTTTAAGAGAGAATCTGCTTAACACCAGGACTCATTTTTAGGCAGGTAGGTAAGTACTTGACCTGAATTCTGTGATAGACAGAGACTGAATTACTGCCTGGTACTCCTTCACCCACTTCTCCAACTCTCCCTAAGCAGATCTTATGCTGAATAAAACAGACAAAGGCACTGTGTCAGCCACAGTAACGAGGCCCTGTATCTTACCATTTCTTAGGCTGTCATATAACCAGGAGACTTTTATGTAAGTTTTAAAAAATTATTTAACATGATTTAATTTTAGTACATACCAATGGATATTTATTAATAATTCTATTATTTTTATTTTTAGTTGGATATTTAAAATATTTTTATTGATTTCAGAGAGGAAGGGAGAGGGAAAGAGCGATAGAAACATCAATGATGAGAAAGAACCATTGATCAGCTGCCTCCTGCATGCCCCCATCGGGGATTGAGCCCGCAACCCAGGCATATGCCCCTGACTGGAATCGAATCCTGGACCCTTCAGTCTGCAGGCCGACGTTCTATCCACTGGGCCAAACGGCTAGGGCTAATTGGATATGTTTTATATTAATTTCACAGAGAGGAAGGGAGAGGGAGAGATAGAATCATCAATGATGAGAGAGAACCATTGATCAGCTGCCTCCTGCATGCCCCTACTGGGGATTAAACCCACAATCTGGGCATGTGCCCTGACTAGGAATCGAACCAGCAACCTCCTGATTCATGGGTTGACACTTGACTACGGAGCCACAGTGGCCGGGCTAATTCTATTTATTAGAACTGTATCAGAACCGTGTCTACATTGTGAATGTATAATATCTTCGGACCACCTCCTTCCCCCAAGTGAACAGGAAGGATTTTTAGCCACAACCAGGAAGATAATAAATTTCAATATATAGGGATTAAAGAACAGATCCAATCCACAACAAAAGATACGGCCATGATGAATCTGAACAGAGAGAGCACTGGACTAGAAGGCAAGAGACATTGGTTCTAGATACAGCTCCATCTAATCAGGTGATTTGGGTTTCTCATAAGCCTTCTGTGCCTCAGTTTTCCCTAATATAAAATGGGGTTAAAGACCTGATGACTGCTAATGGCACTTCCTAGTATGGCATTGGATTCCCATAAAATCCACCAAAATAAAGCCTGTGGACAGTTCTGCCTCAAGGCAGAGGCTTAACAGAGATGACCTTTGATCCCACAATGGGGATTCTCTGTTCTGAAGCCAACAAAGTCCTTTGGGAATAGGTGATTATACACCAGGTACCACCCCAATCATTTCTGGTTTTGTCCCAGGACCGAGGACTCTTATCAGAAGAAGGGGGATTTAGGCCTGATGAGGGTAGAGTGTCCGTGGCAGAGGCCAGGGGGTCAGAGGACGCCACAGTTATTTTCCATGGACAGGCAGAGGGGAAGCCGAAGGAAGTGGGAGACTGTCCTGTCATCTCTCCTTGTCCTCAGGATGACTCTATCAGAGGTTTGGGGAGCAGGACAGAGCAGACTTGTCATCACCATGAGGGGCCTGGGTGTCCATACCTTCCTGCTAATCCCCATCACGATTACTTTCTCTAGGGCAAGAGTGAACACCTTTTTTGTCTTTATTTCACATTACTTTTTGCAATTTGATAGGCGAAAAAGAAACTTCATTGTTTCACCTGGAATTATTTGATGATTCTAAAATTTAGCATTTTTTCTTTTTTTGCTATTTGTATTTCTACTTTTGTGAGTAGATTATTCATGGCCTTTGCTTCATTTTTAAAAAATTAAATTTATTGGGGTGATATTGGTTAATAAGATTACATAGATCTCAAGTGATACATGATCTGAATATTGCATTGTGTGCCCACCATCCAAAGTTTTAATTTTTCCCTATAAGCAATATTTGTCTTTTCACTTTTTTTTTTGTGGTTACAACCTTAATATGTCAATATATCTTTTCTTTTGTCAAGCTTTTACAAAAGCAAACAAAATTGGATGTAGCGAGAAAATGTTAATAGCTTCCCATTCCTTCCTTTGCATTTCTGAACTCCAGGAAACCATGGATAACTAACATTAGCTGGGTAAATGCTGTTACTTTTTCTGTATATATATATATATATATTCACACACACATATTTCCTTTTTATGAAAGTGGGAATATTCCATATCTTTCCACCTGAAAATGGTTTTTTATTTTTTAAATATATTTTATTGATTTTTTTATAGAGAGGAAGGGAGAGGAATAGAGAGTTAGAAACATCAATCAACTGTCTCCTGCACACTCCCTACTGGGGATGTGCCCACAACCAAGGTACATACCCTTGACCGAAATCGAACCTTGGACCCTTCAGTCTGCAGGCCGATGCTCTATCCACTGAGCCAAACAGGGCAGGGCTGAAATTTGTTTTTAAAAAATATATTTTTATTTATTTCAGAGAAGAAGGAAGAGGGAGAGAGAGATAGAAACATTAACGATGAGAGAGAATCATTGCTTGGCTGCCTCCTGAATGCCAGGATAGAGCTCACAACCCAGGCATGTGCCCTTGACTGGATTCAAACCTGGGACCCTTCAGTCCACAAGCGAATGCTCTATCTACTGAGCCAAATCGGCTAGGGACTGAAATTTGTTTTTTAAAATTATACATTTTAAATTGAACCAGTCCTCTCTTATAGTCCTATGTCTCTTTTCTATTTTACAAACTCTTCCTTGTCATCCTTACTTCAGGAGTTAGGCAAGGATCGTTGAGCCAGTTTTACAGACTATGGAAACTGCAACTCAGGAGAAAGGAACCATTTACCTAGAGCCTTCAACAATGCAATACTGGAACGAGAATGCCAGATTCCTGATTGTGAGGGTCTTTCTCTGTGCTGAATGAATCAGCCTCTTTGCCCCTAGCTTCACCCTCTGGACACAGGCTGGAGCTGGGGTCAGAGAAAGTGAAAGTACTAAGAGTCAAAGGAGGAAGAGACATTTCAACTACCCTCAAGATTTCAATCCATCTCTAATGTGTGAGGTGACCTAGGGGAGTTTTTGCTCTCTCGGGGCAACCTGTGCTCATCTCTGAAATGAAAGCCTATCCAGAGGATTCACACTGTGCTCTGTGGGGCTTCAGGGAGCCCCACAAGTTATTGCTCCTCAAAAGCGAACCTAGGGAGCATGTTCAGGGGTGCTCGTTGCATCACAAGGCTGGTGCAAACGTGGAAGGAACTAACACGTCCACCAGTAGGGGGTGGCATAAATGCATCAGATCATTCATTTATCTATCTCTTCATTCGTTCATGGAATAGTTATTAACTACTGTCAGGCCCTGGTTTCAACAGTAGGAATCGCCAATGAACAAAAAGACTAAAAGTGCCTTCTTGGAACTCACCGGAAAGGCAGGCCACCCACGTCTGAGCTGCAGCCCAGGGAGGGGAAGTAAGATGGAGTCACACTGCCCGGCCAGTGTGGCTCAGCAATAGCACGTCCACCCAGGAACCAAGAGGTTGCTCATTCGATTCTCCATCAGGGCACATGTCTGAGTTATAGGGGGTGTGCAGGAGGCAGCCAATCAATGATATTCCTCTCATCGATGTTTCTATCTCTCTATCCCTCTCCCTCCCTCTCTTTCCAAAAATCAACAATTTAAGAAAAAGTCAGAGCCATCTGTCCCAGCATGGGTGAGTGCCTCGTGGTGAAAGCAAGGTACCAAGACCAGTGTGAGCCGATCCCTTTCACACAAACCCTCACCTCCAACAGGACAAGAACATCTGTCTGTGAGCAGACACATATGAAAAGGTGCCGAGGAGAGTTTAGGGGTTTATCTTTGAATGATGGTGTTGCTTCCAAAAAGAAAGGGGAGGTAGTTCAGGATTGAGGGTGCCTTGTATAGGTACTTTAACCTTATCTGTAGTTTTTAAACAAGGCAGACATATTGAAGTATAATTTGCAGTTAAAAAACATTTTAAAAGTCTAAGATAAACTTAAGTACAGAGAGAAGGGAAGGAAAAGAAACAAGTTTCAATCTCAGAGTACTTTTAAATCTAACATGCTCAGGCTCTGGGACATACTCAAAGCTAGGAAGCAGCTTGCTTTGGGGGTGGGGTGGGGGCAGTCACAGTTTTAAAATTAAACAAACCAGTGCACATTATTGCCTGGATTCAAGAACAAACAGACCTCACCACTGAGGCAGCCTCCACTGTGTTCAGTCCTGGCAGGTTCCCCGCTTAGCTACTTAGGATCCCATCTTAGCGTTGCTAGGAGGAGCAGCTTCCCCAAGACTTATTTTATAATGGGGAAACCTAGGTCCAGACTTTGTAATTTCTTAATTTACCAAGAACTCAATTAACGGCAGGGCCAGATTGCAAAGCAGGAAGCAAGCCTGCCCTGATTCCGGATCCAGATCCGGGCCCAGTGCCCGGAGGAGGGGATGGGACAGGATGGAAGGGACGCCATCCTTCAGCCTCCAGTGGAAGCTCCAACGATGAGTCCTGGTGTCCAGCACATGCTGAAAGGACGCCTTGTCAACATAGAAGGCGATCAAGGCGGCTGGGGGGTGCTGAAACCTCCTGTTGCGTCCAGCATCTCTGGGGAGATAGGGACACTTTGGACGCTGCCCCCACCCCTCCTTGAGCTCTCTCCACTCGAATTCCGAGGGGCTTTGGAATCACTAGACTGTCTCCCGCTCCCAGGAAACCCCAGGCTTTAGTGGAGCCAGGCGACTGGCCATCCATCATCCTTATCTCATGGCTCTGGCGGCCCCAGGTCCCTGGCTTGGATGGGCCCAGGGGGCCGGGAGAGACAGGGGTGGGGGTGGGGTGGGTAGAGGCTTGTGGGGGGGGTGCCTCGATAACAAGGAAAGCAGCTGTCTCCTGGGGGAACTTCAAAGTGCCTGGAGGTGAAATTTATGGGCAGAGTTGCTCACAGTAGAGGCCAGAGGATCATTCATCCCACAAATATTTATTGAGTACCTACTGTGTACTAGTCACTGGGCTGGGAGATTCTTAGGGGCCCAAAATTTTACTGTTTGTTAGGTTAACACAGTGGCAGCAAACTCATTAGTCAATAGAGCCAAATATCAATAGTACAACGACTGAAATTTCTTTTGAGAGCTAAAATTTTTAAACTTAAATTTCTTCTAACACCACTTCTTCAAAATAGATTTGCCCAGGCCATGGTATTTTGTGGAGGAGCCACACTCAAGGGGCCAAAGAGCCGCATGTGGCTCTTGAGCCGCAGTCTGCTGACCACGGGGTTAACATGTCCACCTCAGTGGGCTGGGCTGATAAATGGATCAGCTGATTAATTGGATCAGTGTGCTGGGGGTTCTGGGGACCCAAGGCTGTTGGAATGGTTACATGAACATGTCCCCTTCTGTAGGCAGGAATTGAGATCTGCTAACACAATGATCAAGAGCTCTGGAGTCAGGCAGACCTGGGCAAGTCACTCAGCCTCTCCAGGTTTTAGCTTTCCTAGCTGTAAAACCAGGATGATAACTGCATCCATCCCATGGAGGTCGGGAGAGAATAAGATGAAACAAGAAACTAAAGGTCAAAAGCTTAGCCTGAGCCCAGTATCTGGACATCTAATAATGAAGTGGTTAGTGTTGTGGCTGCAGTGGGTAGAAACAATCATTCATTATCTATATACTGACTGTGCTGGGTAGCTGCTGAAGGGGCAACTAGGCTTGTTGGCCTGGGAGGTTTGTAAGAGTTTCTACCTCTCCTCTCAGGGTTTCGAGGCATTAAAGAGAAGGTTCCTGCAGGGCACCCACGAGAAGCACTTGGACTTGGCAACTAATCAAATTCCTTTCACCTCAAGACTCGAAGGGCCCATGATCCTCCTCCTCGGCAGGCCCTGGAAGGAGACTCCACTACCTTCCAGACCACCCTTGAGGAATCCTTCCTTCTGTGGAGCTGAGATCTGCCTTCCTGAGAGTTCTCCCATTAGTGTCCTAACTCCGACCTCTGAGCCCTACCCAAACTCTATGAATTTCAATGTATTCATCTGTAAAATGGGGATAGCAATAGTTTCTATCCTGTAAGGTTATTGGGAGGATAAAATGAGATGAAGATTGTAAAGCACTTGGCGCAATGTCTGTCCAATGAAGTCTTTAGTAAATGGTAGACAATAACTACAAGCAAAAATAAAATGATGATAGCCCATGGGGATCAACAGAAGGAGGAAAATGAAGAAGAAGAAAGGGCGGCAGAGCCCTGGCTGGTGTGGCTCAGCTTGTTGAGCATTATCCCATGCACCAGGAGGTTGCTGATTTGATTCTCAGTCAAAGGCATATGGCTGGTTTGGGGCTTGATCCCGGTAGGAGGTGTGCAGGAGGTAGTTGATTGATGTTTCTCTTTCTCTCTCTTCCTCTCATTTCCTCTCTCTCTCTCTCTGAAATCAATAATAAAAAGAAAAAGAAATTCATGGAAAGTAGAAGGGAAGGACATTTGGAATTCCTGCACTTTTTTTTTTTTCATTTCAGATAAGAGAGAGGGAGAGAAAGAAAAACATCAAAGATAAGAGGAATCATTGATTGCTGCCTCTCACCCATCCCCTACTGGGGATCAAACGGCAACCTGGTCATGTGCCCTAACTGGGAATTGAACCAGTCACCTCCTGGTTCATAGGTTGATGCTCAACCACTGAGCCACACTGCTTGGGCATTCCTGCACTTCTTTTCTACCGGGTGAGCACATTATTATCAATTCCATTTCATGAGCAAGCCCAGGCTCCTGAAGGTGAACCGATTCCCCAGGGTCATGGAGCTAGGAAGAGCTGGGCATCACCAGTGAGTGGTCACCTCACCCCCCAACCAAGGCAGCAGCGGGTACAAGCTATGAACAGTGCTGAGTTGAACTGTGTCTTCCTAAAATTCACATGTTGCAATCCCAACCCCCACTACCTCAAAATGTGACCTTATTGGGAGATAGGGTCTTTACAGAGGTAACCAAGTTAAATGGGGTCATTATGGTGGACCCTACGCCAACAGGATTGGTGTCCTTATTAGAAGGGGAAATGTGGACAAAGAGACACACAGAGATGGAATATGGCCTTCTACAAGAGAAGCCCAACAGTTCCTCACAGCCCTCTGAAGGAATCGACCCCGTTGACAGCTTGATTTTGGACTTCCCAGCCTCCAGAACTGTGAGATAAATTTCTGTTGTTGAAGCCACCCAACTTGGGGCACTGTTACAACAGCTCCCCACAGACAGCCTGCAGAAGAAGCACCGAGGAATCCTGAAGGCACGCTCCTGGAGAGGCAGGGGAATGGTGTGTGCAATCCTGGTGAGGCAGGCAAGGCCGAGTCTGACCACAAGGCCAAGGCATTTGGATGAATCTTTCTCCTTGCAGCTCTCTGAGAAATGAAAACCCATTTTCCTGGTGCCTTCCTACGAAGGCTGTAGTAACCTCATCTGCTTATGGGGACTGGCTGCTGCTGGCCTCCAGGAAGACCTGCCTGGCCTCTCTGGGACTGGGGATTTGCCAGAGACCCTGGGAATTCAAGTCGGCTGTGTCCATTTCCTTCTCTCTCTGTGATCTTTATTCTCTTCCTTCCCTTCCTTTGTCAGGGGCTTCCCTCCTCCTGGACTGTGCTCTGTAAATCCCATCCCCCCATCCCACCCAAGACTGCTTCCTCCCAAGTGCCCATCCTCCCAGGCCACCCTCACCTGGTGGCCCTCAGCCCAGCAAGGGACAGTCTAGCGCCCGAGGTTGCCTGGGAGATGGGGGCAGGAAAAGTCTAAACTCACTACTTTGGAGTTGAGAAGAAATTATCCAGAGCTGGTTTCTCCTCCTACCTTCCAGGGAGACTTGCTCTTGTCCCTGGCCTGGATACATTATTATATTTTGCTTTAATTGCATTAAAGCAAATGACTATGTCCCCCTGTGGTTTCGATCAGGTCCGGGATTTGATAATCGATCCTGGCACAGTCTAGACGAGAGTCACTTTGAAGCTGTTTTTAGCAAGATGAGAACAAACAATTTTTTCTAAGTGTTCACATTAGACAAACATGCTGGGGGACATCTTTTTGGAAGGAAGCAAGCCCTGGCTCCAGGCAGCCTGCTGACTCCCAGTCCCTAGGAGGACTGTGGACTACACCTCCTAGGGCACAAGGACTTTTCAGTAGAGATGCCACATGCTTAGCACCCCCATAATGTGAAACCTTGTCCAGGTGCCTCTTCCAGGAAGCGAACCCTGACACCCCCTGGCTCAGGCCTGAAAGGCAGCACAGTGCAGTGTGAGATGGCTGGCTGGGAGGTGGAAAAAAGATGGAGGCACTGCAAAAGTGGATTCATGTCCTCCAAGTTATTTTCTCTCCAATTTCTCTTAATCCTTTCTCTAATCAAGAGGAAAGCCTCAGTGTGGTGCTAGTCTGTCTAAAATCTCTCTAACATTTTTTAATCTCCCCTTCTGACAAAGAGAGCAGTCCTAGGGCACTGCATGGTGCTAAAATCCAGCTAGATTTCAACAACACTGTTTGTTTTCAATGTATTTCTTTCCTGCAGTCTCTATCAAACAATGCTGGTTTTCCCTTGGTGGAAAGTGAACCATTGTTCAAGCACATTGTTCAAACTATTGTTCAAGCAGAGATCCTGAAGGCAGTTGTTGAGAGAGGGATTTGGGAGGGTAGTTGCTAGGGGGTGTAATGGGTGAGGATTGTGGGTGACTATATCTTGCAGCTGATCCACTGAGTAGGGACTTAAGCCAAGTCAGCAAAACCAAGATGGACATAAACTAGATTCCTAAGAGCTTCATGGTGAGCCTGAGGCGCTTGGGAAACCAGTCCTCAGATAAACTGAAGCAGTATGTTCTGTGGATTAGTCAGGCATCCTGGCTTTCCAGCTGGGCCCATCTCCTTGAGGGCTTCCTGTCTCTCCCTCATGTCCAGACTCCAACTGGTGGTGGTGGTGGTGGTGGTGGTGGGGGGGGGGGGACTCTGTTTCTCCTCACCTCCTAAACAAAAGCCCCAAACACTGGGCCATTCACTCCAAAGCATTGATCCCAAAAAAGCCATCATGATGTAGGCAATGATATTCTTCCAAGAATGTTCACCACGTGCTGTTGATAAGAGTGAAAAGCCAGGGGAAAAATACCCAGTGTCCAAGAATAGGGGCTTGATGTCATCACACTGTATTGCAATACTCCAGGCACCGCCTGGCAGCAGGTCAGCACTCATGCTCAGGAGTTAGCAGGTCTGGACTTGGGTGATATTTTTTTTCAAAAATTTTAAATATTTTTTTATTTTTCAATTACAGTTGACATAAAATATTATACTAGTTTTAGGTATATACTCCAATGATTAGACATTATATAAATTACGAAGTGAGCCTGGCTGGTGTGGCTCAGTGGTTGAGAACCAAGAAATCACAGGTTTGATTCCCAGTCAGGGCATATGCTTGGGTTGTGGGCTCAATCCCCA
This sequence comes from Antrozous pallidus, assembly GCA_027563665.1. Classification (NCBI taxonomy): domain Eukaryota; kingdom Metazoa; phylum Chordata; class Mammalia; order Chiroptera; family Vespertilionidae; genus Antrozous; species Antrozous pallidus. Next base: position 18,521,919 of record CM050516.1, read on the forward strand.
GTAGGAGGCATGCAGGAGACAGCTGATTGATCTTTCTATCTCTCCCTCCATTTTCCTTCCTCTCTAAAAAAATCAGTAAGTCATACTAAAAAAATTAAGTCAGAAGGTCAGAAGGAGGACCTCTCACAAACTACCACTCCATGTCAATCACACCCCCCCCCAACAGGAAGAGATGGACCCTTTTAAACATTCCAAAGCTGAAATGTCTCTACCTTACTACCCCAGCAGGAGGAAGATTTCTCCTTACTCAGCAATAAGCCCAGCCAATGGAAACTGTTGCAACTCCACCAATGAGAAACCATCACCATCCTAAACTGTCCAATAGACTTCAGTTTAAACACCCTGTCCAACTTCCTCCTTTTTCTCTGTAAAGTAACATTCCTCTCCTTTGTTTCCTGGACTTCCCTATAGTTTTTGCTATGGCCTTCTTGTCCTTAATTTCAGTACTTTGTTATTTCCGAATAAACCCATTTTTGCTGGTAAAAATAACTTTTATTTTTAAGATCAACAATAATACCAAATTCATTTTCTTAGAGGATTAAATGAGGACATGCATGAAAAATATTTATTGCTGCATCTGGCACATGGTAAGCACTTGTTAGATGCTGGCTTGCTGTGCTCCTGTTCAGATGTAGAAAAATATTGTAGATGAATATTAATGACATGGACTATAAATGGTATAGTGAAAGTGAAAAAGCCAACTGCAACTCAGCATCTATGTAAGTATTCATATTTATAATGGGACACTATTAATAGACTTGAAATGGAGATGTGGTTGCTAAAAGAGTGGGAATGGCTGGCTACTGTGTAACCTTTTCTCATTTCTCAGGCTCAGTTCCATCATCTCTGCCTGAGCGTGGCAGGAAAAATCAGAGTTGGGCTGATCTTGGATACCAGTCATAAAGATAAAACAAAAGTGGAACCAACTGAGGGCTGACTGGGAGCTAAGCACCTTCTAGGTATACTGCTGGCTAATTCAGTCTTCACAACCACCTATGAGACAGATATTAACATTCCCATTTTACAGATGAAGAAATTGAAGCACAAAGGGGCTGAATAGTAATCTGACCAAGGTTTCACAGTCAGAAAGAGGTTAGAGGATAATTTCAAACCCGGCTCTTAACTATGGCATACCACCTTTCAAGCATCATGTTTTCCAAAGAAGGGAACAAAGGCCCAGAGAACCTAGGCATCTGGCCTAAGTCTACACAGCAAAGCAGAGGCAGAGAAGAACTAGGACTTGGGCATCCCAAGGCTCAGGCATTGAGGCTCCACGGTGACCCTTCAGTCAGCTTGAAGCTGCACTAGCTGCTGAATTCCTTGGAGCTGTGGGAAGGGGACCTGGGCAGCTAACGTTTTCACTCCTCCCAAACCACAACCACAACTGGACAGCAGAGAAGTACAGGTTCTTGGTGAGCAAAGGAGGTAACCCATGAAACACCTGCACCTTCGCCCTGGAGCACTGTGCCCTGCTCTAAATCCTGTTTAATTTAGGGCAAATGTGATCCATATGGCTCTGATTCATTTACACTTAAATCTTCAAAATATTGTGTTTTAAGAGCTGTTACTTACCAAACCGTCAGAACCTGTTAAAGACTCAGCTCCCCATTCCTCCTCCCGACTCCTCCACTCGGTCCAGACTCCTTCTCCCTCCCCCTTCTCCAGTGAAGCTCACACCAGCATCTAGCCAGGCTGACAAGAAACACAGACTTGGAAACTTGTAACTGGGCAAAGGAGACTGTTATTAGGATATTCAGAGCCCCATTGCTTGTAATCCCCCAAAGTTAGAAACAATGCAAATGTCCAATAATGGGAGAATGGATGAATAAATTGTGGCAAATTGAGACAAAGAAATACCATACAGCAATGAAAACTAATAGACAAGATCCATACATATCAAAGTGATGAATCTCACAAACACATTGTTGGGAAAAACGAAACAAGTTAAAGATGAATTCATAACATGATATCAACTATATAAAAATTTAAAACACTGAAAACCATATATATACAGGGTGTCCCCAAAAATGTACACACACTTTAACAGCTGACAGCTCAATTTTGAAAATAAAATGTATTTTAATAACCACTGCTTTATAATTATTTGAAGTGTATGTGTATATATTTTTTGATATATATATACATATATATATATATATATACATGTGTATATATATATATATATGTATATATATATATGTATATATATCTCAACCATCCTGGTAATGTTTATTTACTTTAAAAATTTTAAAAATTCTCACCCAAGGTTATGTTTTTTAAATTGATTTTAGAGAGAGGGTGAAGGAGAGAAACATGGATGTGAGAGAGAAACATGGAAGGGTTGCCTCCTGTATGCATGCCGATTGAGGTTCGAATCTGCAACTAAACATGTGCCCTGACTAGGAATTAAACCGTAACCTTTCGGTAATGGTATGACACTTCAACCGAGTCACTGGACCAGGGCTAATGTTTGCTTTTTAAAAACGAAATGTTAATTTTGGTAGTGGCTACATGGATGTTTGTTATATCATGTATATATTTTTGTATAATTTGGAAAAACTACATAATAAAAAATTTAAGAAACACCCTATACTTAGCATCAACAAAGAAAGTTATTAACAAATTCTATTTCCTCATTTCACAGAAGGGGAGAAGGAAACAATTTAATATTTGTTAACTACATAACACTTAATGAATACTTCCTAGCCAGGCACACCATCATTTCATTTAGGTTCCACACCACTGTGTTGTAGTATATGCTCTTTCTATTTTCATTTTACAGATGAGGCAACAGAGGCTCATTAACTTCCTCAAGGCCATGCAGTTTGTAAACTGAAAGGTCAGAACACAAATTGTGGCTTTGGTTTCATTACTACCAATTATACAGATGATGCTCTGAGCTGTCAAATGGCTGGCTAATGTTGCTGGGAGCAGAGGAGAATGGAAAGGAGAGTTAATCCATAGAAACCAGACCAGGAGCCTCCTGTTGACTTGTCTTCCACTGATTTGAAGCTCTTAGTTACTTCCAAGGGGGAATGAATACTCCCAGTTGCCTTGGCCAGGTTTGGGGAAGAACTGACTGGAAGGGCAGAACCTGGTGAACCTTGGGGTCTGGTAGCCACAGGGCCATCTCCACTCCCCTTTCATTCAGGACCTGTTTCCAATCTCTATCAGTCAGGGTGCCTGCAAGACAGACGGGGCACATTCAAACTGGGTGATATGAGGAGAATTCAATAAGGAGCATATCCACAAATGTATGGCCAGGTTTAGGAAAAGCAACCAGTTCCAGGGCCGGACTCTGGGCTGGTAGGAGCAGGGAACTGTTAACATCAGGTCTGAGCAGATGAGATTTTCTGGAGTGGGTTTCCTGATTATGGCTGGAGGGCTTGTAGAGGGCTCAGCTAAACCCATTGAGAGGAAGTTGAGGAAATATATCCCAAACTCATACTTCCTTCCCTCAGCTCCCTTGCTGGAACTCCTTTTGACCAAATCCAAAAGGGAAAAATCTAAAAATGCAATTCATATGGGTCAGACTCCCAGGGCACAGAGCAGGGCTTAGAGAAGAAAAGAGTGAATCCAGGGGAGCAGACAGAAGACACCCACACATTCCACAGTAACTGTCAGCTTTCCTTCAGACTCTGCTGTGTCTTACCATCTCCGTTGCTAGCCCCTAATCTGAGCCACCATCTTCCCTCAGCTGGATTACTGCAAAAGACTCCTAGCTAATCTTAGATGATATAACAGCTTCTCAGCCTGTTCTTTTTCTTTTTTTCCCCCCTCAACATTTTGTTTATTCTCACCTGAGGACATGTTTATATAGAGAAAGATCAACATTGACATGAGAAAGAAACGTCAATCAGTTGTGTCCTGTATGTGCCCCGACCAGGAATCGAGTCTGCAACCTAGGTATGTGGCCCTGATTGGGAATCAGACCCACAACCTTTGGTGTATAAGACCATGCTCCAACCATTGTAGGACTCATTCATTTCCTTTGCGGTCTCGCTTATTTCCTTATAGGCCTCGACCTTTTGTTGGAGCCTCTTGAAAAACCCTATAACCGTGGTTTTGAATTCCATGTCCAGTCGTTTTTTTTCCTCCATTTCTTTCATATCTTATTTCTTTCCATGTCTCTGCATGGTGGCTGCTTCCCCGAGTTGGTCAATTAGCTTTGTGTGGTAGACTTCCTACTAGGGACAGTGGCTCAGCCTCCCCAGTTACCTGAGGTGGATATGGGCTGCACAGTCTGGCTGAAGTTAAGCTCAGTTAATTGCTGTTAGCACTTGGAGGGTTGACCTCCAGGCCAATTGTCTGTGAAGCTCAGCTGTGCTCAGGTTGGATGGGCGGAGACTCCAGGCCAAGCAGACAGTGTTAGCTCCGCCCTATGCAGCCCTGGGGACTCTGTGCCAGGGGAAATGGCTGCCAGCACCTTTGAGAGAGAGCTGCTGCCGAGCTCCACCGGCTGCCGGGGAATTCAGACTCTCCCTAAATGACTCTGCACGCCCAATGTCTCACCCACGGTCATAAAACAAAGCAGACTGACGGTTTTCCGAATGAGAGACAAGTCGCAGATCACTCTCTGCTTGGTCACGCAGCCGAGCTGTTTGCGCAAGCTGCCTTCTCCACAAGCCGGGAAACCCGGCAGCACCCGAGCTTCGGCGTGCCCTCCCACTGTCCAGTTTTCACCCTGTATGATAGTGGGTTCCCTGGACTTCGCCCAGAGCTGGAGAATCAGTCCAGTGGGACGTCTTTGTCTCCCCGTTTGAGAAAACTGGCCGGTTTTCAGCCGCCCGCCCTCTCTGCTCTCGCGCGCTCTAAACCTCTCTCCAAGCGAATCTTTCAACGCTGTCCGCTGCCGCTCCTCCGAGTCACTTTTCTTCACTTTTATTTGTGGAATTTTCACTCGGCCAGCTTTCTGGTGATTCTGGAAGGTGTTTGTTCTTTCTTTAGGTTGTAGTATTAAAATTGTTGAGTATGATGGCAAGATAGGTGTTTTACCTATGCTGCCATCTTGGTTCTCTGCCCCATGCTTCAACCAATAAGCCACACAGGCCAGGGTCTACAGTCAGTTCTTAACAAAGTGATTCTTATAAATTGTAAGTCAGGCCACATCACTGGTCTGCTCAAAATCTTCAAACTAGCCTTAACCGGTTTGGCTCAGTGGATAGAATGTCAACCTGAAGATTGAAGGGTACCAGGTTCGATTCCTATCAAGGGCATGTACCTTAGTTGCAGGCACATCCCCGGTAGGGGATGTGCAGGAGGCTGCTGGTCGATGTTTCTCTCTCACCGATGTTTCTAACTCTTTATCCCTCTCCCTTCCTCTCTATAAAAACCAATAAAATATTTTTTTAAAAATCTTCAAACTAAGAGTAAAAGCCAAAGTCCTTACACAACGATACAAGCCCTGCCCCATCTGTCAGTCCCCCCATCGGCTCCAGCTGCACTAATTACCATGTTCTTCTCTGATATGCCAGGAAAGTTCTTGCTTTAATGAGACCTGCTGTGACCCTCCTTTCCTTATGGACACAGCAATAGTGTGGTAAAGTCCTGAGGTGGGGCGGAAGCCAGCTGGAGGGAGACAAGGGGGGTAAACACGGGGGACACCTGTAATATTCTCAATAATAAAAAAATTACAACCTCCACATCTGTCGCACACTACTCCCAATCTCCATTATTCTGCTCTAGTTTTCTTTTCCTTTCATCATTTCACATCTTTTAACATTCCATATGATTTACTTGTTTGCTATATTTGTCTCTCTCCTCACTAGAATGCAAGCTCTATGAGAATAAGGCTCTGTTTTATTCATCAATGTATTTTCAGAACTTGGAAAACAGTGGGTATTTCATACACAATTTTAAAATGTTGCTGAATGAATGAAATGGAATTGAGGAAAGATTAGGCTTGGGAAATTCCAATTAGGAAGGGGTAAAGAACAGGTAGAACCAGTGAGATTAATGGGTCCTGAATGAGGGGAAGAAAAAAGTCTACATGAAATTATTCATTATGTACTATATACCTGTTAAAAGTCATGTTTTACCAATAAGTGTCAAAGACATGAACATTTTTTATACCCTTTGACCTAGTAATTCCAATTTCAAGAATTTGTATTTAGGAGACTTTTGTAGTTTTTTTTGGGTAAAAATTTAGCTGCAATGAAATTATTCGCAGTGTTTTTTTATAATAGTGAAAAAATGGAACCAAAGTAGGTATCTAACAATCATGGAATGCTTAACTCAATGCATGGTACAGCCATAAGACAGACTTCTATACAAACATTAAATGCATTAATTGACTTGAAAATATGTTTATAATAATTGCTCAGTGAGGAAAGCATATTATAAAACAGCATTACAGTATAATCTTGTTTTTTAATTAAAATATGTATGAATTTTATTTGTTTATTTTTAATATATTTTATTGATTTTTTACAGAGAGGAAGGGAGAAGGATAAAGACTTAGAAACATCGATCATTTGCCTCCTGCACACCCCCTACTGCGGATGTGCCCACAACCAATGTATATGCCCTTGACTGGAACTGAATCTGGGACCCTTCAGTCCACAGGCCAACACTCTATCCACTAAGCCAAACCAGTTAGGGCTGCATGTACTTTTAAATGTTTGGAAATCTATAAAAAAATATTTATAGCACTTATCTCCACATGGGCACTATACAGATATTTCATTTATTTTTTTTCTCTATTTCCTAAATTTGCTTTAAGAAATCTGAATTATTTATTTTAAAAAACAAAATTTATTTTTTTAAAAACAACAATTATTTATGAACTCTTGCACTTTTCTGGGCCACAATTTCCTCATTCTTAAAATGGAGATAAAAACAAGTTCAAGTCCTTTTTATTTCACAAGAGTTGCTCTTAGGTATGTACTGGAGGAATTAGTCAAGCTATAAGAGGAGAAAAAAGAATTAAGAGATGTAAATATTGAAAGGGAAAGGATAAAACTATCATTACTTATAATGACTATGTTTACTGACTTGGAAAAAATCAAGCTCAACCTACAAAAATTTAAAAACATTTCTCTATGCCAGCCATAGTCAACTAGAAAATATAATTAAAAATATAATACCATTCATTCATAAGTGGTGACAAAAACTAGTCTATCAGAAGTAATGAAGGACAAAGTCAAGATGTCCCCTTTCACCATTTCTGTTGAATATTAAAATGATTATTTAAGCCACTGTAATAATAAAAGAAAAATTAAAAGGCACGAAGCTTGGAAAAGAACAGAAATTATCTTCTTTCCACAGGTAATATGATTATGTGTAGGAAATTTAAAGAAAATCTACACTAGAAACTGCTAAACTCAGGACACAAGCTCAATATTTAAAAAAATTGCTTGGCTGGTGTGGCTCAGCAGTTAAGCATCGGCCATAAACCAAGAGGTCAGTGGTTTGATTCCAGGTACATGCTGGGTTACAGGCTCAATCTCCAGTAGGGGGTATGCTCTCATCAGTGTTTTTATCTAAAATTTAATTTAAAAAAATTTAAAAATATATACTTTTATTGATTTCAGAGAAGAAGAGAGAGATAGAAATATCAATGATAGGAGAGTATCATTGATTAGCTGCCTCTTGCATGCCTCCTATAAGGGACTGAGCCTGTAACCTGGGCATGTGCCCTGACCTGGAATCAAACCATGACTTCCTAATTCATAGGTCGATGTTCAACCACTGAGCCATACCAGTGGGGCTAAAAATATATTTTAAAACTCAACTTTACCTCTGTAGTAACACAAACAAAAAATTAAATCAAGAATAAGATTTATGCCGAGACCGGTTTGGCTCAGTGGATAGAGCGTCGGACTGCAGACTGAGGGGTCCCGGGTTCGATTCTGGTCAAGGGCATGTACCTTGGCTGCGGGCACATCCCCAGTAGGGGGCGTGCAAAAGGCAGCTGATCGATGTCTCTCTCTCATCAATGTTTCTGACTTTCTATCCCTCTCCCTTCTGCTCTGTAAAAAAATCAATAAAAAAAAGAATAACTAGTCTATCAGAAGTAATGAAGGACAAAGTCAAGATGTCCCCTTGAATAACATTTATGATAGTTTTAAAAAGCATAAAATTCTTAGAAATAAATTTATCAAAAGATGTGTAAGACCCTCTAACACTAAAACCAACAAAATATGGTAAAAGACCTAAACAAATGGAAAACTATAACATGTACATAGATTGGAAGACTTACTATTATTAAGGTATTACCTATTTCTAAATTTATATATTGATTCAACATAATTTATAAAAATTAGAGCAGGATTTTTCTGAAGCACAAATTAATTATAAAATTTACCTGGAAATGTATTTATTTATTTATTTAGTTAATTTTGACCAAATGATATTTTCCCATTGATTTTCAGAGAGAGTGGAAGGGAGGGGGAGAGACACAGAGAGAGAAACATCTATGTGAGAGAGACACTTGATTAGCTGCCTCCCACATGGGTCCTGACAAGGGCCAGGGATGGAAACTGCAACTGAGGTACATGCCCTTGACCGGAATCAAATCTGGGACCCTTCAGTCCGCAGGTCAATGCTCTATCCACCGTGCCAAACTGGCTAAGGCTACATGGAAATTTAGATTACGTCAAATATTCCAATCAATTTTGAAAAATGGATAACAACGTTGAAATATCTATCCTACCTGATTTCAAGACTCACTATAAAGCCACAATAATCAATACTGTGGTAGTGGCCTAAGTGGACTAAGAAAATATATATATAAACACACACACACACATCAATGTAACAGAATAGTATACAGAAGCAGACCCACATATATTTACAGCCAATTGATTTCAACAACAGTTCCAAGGTAATTTAGTAGGGAAAGTGAAAAGACTTTTCAACAAATTGTACTAGAATAATATTTGGCAAACTCATTAGTCAACAGAGCCAAATATCAACAGTACAATGACTGAAATTTCTTTTGAGAGCCAAATGAACTTAAACTTTTTAAACTTAAACTTCTTCTAATGCCACTTCCTCAAAATAGACTCACCCAGGCCGTGGTACTTTGTGGAAGAGCCACACTCAAGGGACCAAAGAGCCAGCCACATTTGGCTCGTGAGCCACAGTTTGCCGACCACGGTACTAAAACATCTAGAGATCTGTGTGGGGAAAAAAATGAGTCTCAATCCCTACCTCATACTGCAAACCCCAGAAGAATCAAATATCTAAATGCCAAAGCTCAAACTAAAACTATAAAGCTTCTAGAAGCAAATAGGAGAATAGTTTCAACCTTGGAGTAAACAAATATTTCTTGGAGAGTTCTCAGTAGGTTAATTTGTAAAAGATAAAAATTGCTAAATTTTCAAAGGAATGGAGAAAAGCCAAAGACTGAGAAAAAGTATTTGCAAAAGATATCTGATAAGAACTGTTATGTAAAGTATTTCAAGAACTCTTAAAACTCAACAAGAATAAGAACAATCTGATTTAAAAGTGGGCCAAAGACCTGAACAGACACTTCACTTAAGAAGATATACAGATGACAGGTAAGTTTAAAAAAAATGCTCAATAGCATATGGCATCAGGGAATTGCAAATTAAAGCAGCAATGAACTACCACTACACACCTCTTAGAATGGCCAAATCCAAAATACTGACAACACCAAATGCTGAAGAGGATGTGAAGCAATAGGTGCTCTCATTCATTGCCGGTGAAAATGCAGAATGGTACAACCACTTTAGAAGGCAGTTTCTTATAAAACTAAACATGCTCGTTCCATATAATTCAGCAATTGTGCTCCTTGGTATTTATTCAAATGACTTAAAAACTTATGTCCACACCCACAAAAAAAGTGCACACAGATGTTTATAGCAGCTTTATGCATAATTGCCAAAACTTGGAAGCAACCATGTCCTTCAGTAAAAATACACAGTGGTACATCCAGACAATGAAATTACTCAGTGCTGAAAATAAATGAGCTATCAAACCATGAAAACAAATGGAAGAAACTTAAATGCATATTAGTAAGTGAAAGCAACAACTCTGAAAAGGCTACATACTATGTAATTCCAACTGTATGACATTCTGAAAAAGGCATACCTATAGAGACAGGTTTGTCAGGGTTTGGGTGAGAGAGGGATGAAAAGGTAGAGCACAGAGGATTTTGGGGGGCAATGAAACTGTTCTATATCCTATCTAATAAAAGAGTAATACGCAGATTGACCATCACTCCAACACACCAAGAGGGCTGCCCCCATGTGGTCAAAGATCCTGCCCCCATGTGGACACAAGATGGCCATCACAAGATGGCCAGCAGGGGAGGACAGTGGGAGGTTCCAGGCCTGCAAGGGAGGGCAGTTGTAGGCCATCAAGCCTGCAGGGGAGGGCAGTCAGGGGTGACCAAGCTGGTAGAGGAAGGAAGTTGGGGGCAAACAGGCTGGGAGGGGAGCAGTTAGATATCAATTAGGCTGGCAGGGTAGTGGTTAGAGGGTGATCAGGCTGGCAAGAAGAAGCGGTTAGGGGCAATCAGGGAGGCAGGCAGGTGAGCATTTTGGAGCTAACAGTCCTGGATTATGAGAAGGATGTCCGACTGCCCTTTAGGCCTGATCCCGGTAGGGCAGTCAGACATCCCTCGAGGGGTCCCAGATTGGGGAAGGTGCAGGCTGGGCTGAGGGACACCCCCCTATCCCCATCCCATGCACGAATTTTATGCACCTGGCCTCTAATGGTACTATAGCAGTGCATACATGTCATTCTACATTTGTTTTGAACCCACAGAATGTACAATCCCAAGAGTGAATCCTAATATGAACTATAGACTTTGGGTGAACCTATCAATATAGGTTCATCGGTTGTAACAAATGTACCATTCTGACAGGCCATGCTGTTAGTGGGTAAGCTATACATGTGTGCAGGCAGGGAATATTTGGCAACTCTCTGTACTTGCCACACAATTTGCTGAGAACCTACAACTGTTCTTAAAAATTGATAAATTAGACTTCATCAAAATACAAACTTCTGCTCATCAAAAGACATCATTAATAAATGAAAAGATAAGCACAGATGGGAGAAAGTATTTGCTATATATCTGACAAAGGACTTGTACCCAGAATAAATAAAGAACGCCTATAACTCAACAATAAAAAAGACAATCCAATTTAAAATAAAAAGGCAAAAGACTGGAACAGATACTCAACAAAAGAAATAGAGAAATGGCCAATAATCATGTGAAAAGGTGTTCAACATCAACAGACACAAGGGGAAAGCAAATTAAATATGAGATACTACTTATCAGAATGGCTAAACTTAAAAATATGGACAATGTCAAGTATTGGGGGGATGTGGAGCAACTGGAACTCTCATTTCTAACTGAAGTGTAAAATGGTAAAACAACCTTGGAAAACTCTTTGGCAGTTTTTTTTAAAAGATAAAACACACTTACCCTATGATCCTGCAATTCCATTTCTAGGATGAAATGAACAATCTGATTAAAAAATGGGCCAAAGACCTGAACATATAAATTGGCAGAAAAGCATATCAGATGGCAGAACATACAGATGGCAGATAAGCATCTCTCTCTCTCTCTCTCTCTCTCTCTCTCTCTCTCTCACACACACACACACACACACACACACACACACACACGAAAGGCTTGTACTGAATGTTTATAGTAGCTTTATTCATTATACCTAAAACCTGAAAACATCCCTAATATTCATAATTAGGGACATGGATAAACAATTTCTTACAATGGTATACTATTCAGCAATGAAAAGAACAAATTACTGATACATACAATAACAAATGAATCTGGAAAACACACTAAGTGAAAGCAGCCAGCTGTAAGAGTATGTATGTGATTCCACTCATAAGAAGTTCTAGAATAAGAGAAACTCACCTATGGTGATGAACATTAGAACAGTTTTGTGGGGCACTGAGTAGAAAGTAGTTAGGGGAACTTTCTGGGGTGAAGGAATGTTTTATATCTTTATTGTAGTGGTGTTGCATGCGTGTACACACTTGTCCAAAGCCATCTAGCTTAACTCAGTGCATTTTTGTGTGTGTACATTATAACTCAATAAAAATTATGTAAAACTAAAAAGCATTCCATATAAGGAAAAGGGATATGAATATATCCAAATTTAGACTTTTTAAATGAGAATGACATAGTAAAGAGATGACATTGGCAAAAACTAACAAGAATAAAAAGGAACACTTGACAACTGATACGAAAATGAGCCTTAATAGAAAACTGGCTAGGGACCTGAGTTAGCAGTTCACAATTTCTAGTCCAAGTGAGGATGTGCATATATAGTATTTGACCATTCCATGCCTATCTATGGATCTTAAGGACATTTAGGATCCTAAGGATCCTAAAGGGCATGGCCATGGTGTTAAACATGGCTTTGTTTGTGCAGAGCAGAGGCACTCTGGAATCCATCAACTGAAGGGTGAGGAGTTGGAGAAACTTATCGCTCTGTCCCTGAGGTCACACACCTGCACAAATACATTTGTTGAAGACATGCTACATTCCAGTTACTATAGTGTGATACGTCAATTAACTCATTTCGCCTTTCAAATAAGATGCATGACTATATTCACTCCCCATTTTACAGACGGGAAAACCAAGGCACAGAGAGGTCAGGGAAGGTTCTGAAGGTCACACAGCTTGTACCTGCGGAACCAAGATTCCAGGGAAGCAATCCTGAAGCCCATATTGTCAACTGCTCACCATGCCTCTCTGTGCTCCCTCTGTATGAAGACAGGAGGAAACTCAGAACCTTGGGGCCTGACCCAGTCACATGACAGCTCCTGTAAAAAAGGTTAACCCAGAGCAAGCAAGGTTTGCCTTCAGCCCAAATAAACATCCCGCCAGCATTTCCTCAAATTTAGCGGGTCGCAGGGAGGGAGCCAGGTGGGAGCCCATGTGGTTTTGATAGAACGTCCATTCAAGCGGAGCTTTAAATATTATAGTGGCACTGTTTGCGCAGTTAAATTTAAGGATCTGTCAGTTTATGATGAATTTTTATTTTTAAGGGTTTCAAGTAAGCTGTAAACATTCACTCCAGACTGAAATTCCCCCCATTTAACACCTGGGAGGGGCAGGGTGAGAAGTGGGGAGCACAGAGGGGTGAGAAGAGACTGGGTACCAGCCTGGGGGGAGACATTCCCACCAATATCTCCAGGGAGAGGTGTGAGGGGCCAGGTGCCCTGTAATGAGGGAAGCTGACTGCTTCCTCAAAGAAAGTGGGCTATTTTCCATGCAATCCAATTTGCTTTCTCTTCCCTCCCCTTCCTAGCCAAGCCAGGCTGTAATGGGCATTTAAGAATAACAATCCTTTGCGATCTCTTGCTGCAGGAAGGAAGTCAGGGGATGGAATGCATGGTATGGACATAATTTTTTAATGCAGGCGTATTTGTGGGAAAGGGACTGACATTTTATAGAAAAACATTTTTTTTTTCATTTTTTCGGGCATTTTTTAGATTAGTTCAATAGTAAACACTCATGGCTTTTGTAATCATATGAAAGTTATTGCTAAACAAACAAAATCCAAAGTACAATGAACAACGTGCTACCAGCGACTGCTAACTTTCCTGTGCCTTCACCTTTCGTCAAGCCCGGGGCCCCCTCTTCTTGAGCTGTTGTGTTTCACCTTCACCACACCCTCTGTAGTGGTTACTATTTTTAAGCCCCATTTTATAAATGACCAAACTGAAGTTCAGGGAGATGAAGTAACCTGCCCAGGGATACATAGCTAGGAAGTGCAGTTGCTGTGGCATAGGGGAATCTTACTGAGGCTTCTTTAAATGGCAATCGAGCTCAATCATGTAATAGCATCTTCTCCTCATCTGTGGGGACACTTAGAAGTTCATCTCCAGGAGGTGGAGAACCAACTGGGTCCCTTGGTCTCTCCAAGTGCCTGGGCTGTCCCTTCAGCTTTCAGCCCACAGTGGAGCCATTTCTACCAATTACTGTATGTGCTCTGCTTGCTTCTCCTGCTGTTCCATTTGCCCAGATATTAGTTGGCTTCCTCCTCATTCTCAGAGATAAAGTTGGATGCATGGAACAAGAAAGAGTAGCTTAATGTGACTCCTCCAACAGTGGGGACCAAAATTTCACACCAAAGTATGTGTGTCTGTGGCAGAGAGGCTGTGATTGGGACTTGAGCTTGGAATGTGAAAGAAAACATTGCAGAAATATATTTAAGCAGTGGAAGGGAGGGAAGAAGGTGGGGTCGGAGAGAGAGAGAGGGAGAGGGGGAGGGGAGGGGAGGGGGAGGGGGAGGGGGAGGGGGAGGGGGAGGGGGAGATATGCGGGAGAGCCACATTGACTGGTTGACTCCCTGCACGAGCCCTAATGGGGGAGGGAGGGAGCGAGGTGTGAGGATGGGGGTGGAGATAAGGGAAGTAAACCTGCAACCCAGGTACATGCCCCTTAGGTGTGTGCGTCAATGCTCTAACCACTGAGCACACCACCCAGGGCAGGAGGACTAACGTTTAGAAGTACTAGTTTCTTTAGTGAATTATTTCACGTTTCACTGCCTTTTGCTTCCCTCTCCAAACGTGGAACCCTAGGGACTTTGGATAATAAATATTCAAATAACAGGAGAGCCCCTGTCTACTTATTAAATATGTAGCATACTTTGAAGTATGAAGTACAAACTTGCTAATAGTACATACAGAAGATGTAGCAAGCATGTGTGTCGAACATTCATCCATAATAGCAGTGGTGGTGAGTAATGGTCCCTCTTTCTTGGTGCCAGAGCATCAGTCTGAGGGCTGAGCTCCATGCTTTGCCCCTATGGAAACGAATCACCTTGATGTGTGCCAGAAGATGGAGCCCGAAGCTGGTCCAAATGCTTCAATGATGGGGAGAAGGACCAAGCTCACAGCCAAGGAACTGGGGTACCACACAGCATGGCTGCCTGCATACCCCACTGCCTGCTTGCCTGCCTCCACTCTCCATACTGGCAGAGATAACTTCCTACCTCTAGTCAGGGCATATAGATGAGTATGCATCTGGGAGGAGGATGGGGACTAATGCAAATAGCTGTCATTTACAGAGCACCTTCAGGGTGCCAGGCACTCTGCCAATACCATTGCTGATCTTCACAGTGGAAACTAGGATAGTTGCATTATTTGGGATTTTCTGATTGAAAAAAGACCAGAAAAACCAATTGGGACTAATTTAAGTAAAACAAGGGACTCTATCAGCTATTGCTGCATAATAAATTGCTCCCAAATGCAATGCTGAAAACAGTAAGTACTTTTATTGCTCATGGGCCTTCAGATCACTTGGGTGGGTCTTCTGGTCTCTCTGGGCTCATCTTGGCCAGACTAATTGTGCATTCCCAGCCAGCAGGCTGCAGGCTGGTCAGTGATGGCTTTGGCTAGGACAACCGGACTTTCCTCCATATTTCTCTTGTCCTCCAACAGATTAGCCCAGGCTTGTTCATGGGTCCGAGAGAGTGTGTGTATGTGCACGAGGCCCACTGAGACCAATTACTTCTGCCATGTTCTATTGGCCAAAGCAAATCACAAGACCCACCCAGATCCAAGGAGCAAGGAAATTGCTTCCACCTCTTGGTGGAAGTTACTGCAAAGCCATATTGCAAGAACATGGATATAGGGAGAGGTAGAAATGTGGCCATTTTTGTAAATAATCTTCCACAAGGAATTTATTTGTGTATCTTCAAAGTCAAAGGAAGCTGGCTGCAGGCCCAGCTTAATGCAGGAACTCAAACATTATCGACATCTCGTGGCTTGGCTCTGCTCTGAGGGTTGCTTCATTCTCAGATACGCTTTTCTGTCGTAACAGCAAAACAATTAAAGGCACTTCGTATTGCTCATCTCGCAGCTTTACACCTACTAAAAAGAGTGAGCATCTGTCCCTCACAGCTGGACTCTCTTTGGCTGGGACTGGGTCACATGGGCATCCCTGAACAGATCACTGGAGGGAGGGATAAGGGGAGTGCTGAGTAGCTGAGTGCCTGAGCCAAGGATGGGACTCCCTCTGAACATGCGGCTGAAGAAAGAAGAGGAATGGTGCCCTACTGGGAACTAGGAAAGCCAGGTGGAAGGTGGAAGGCTGCTGGGCAGCAAAAGCCCAGCTGTTTACTACAATGATTACTTCTAGGTGTTTTTTTCCACCAGTGCTTTTCTATTTTCTATTTTTTATTGTTTGACATTATTACAGATTTCCTCCTCTTTGCCCCTCTCCACCCAGATCCCACCATCCCCTCCTTCTGGACTTAACCACGTTTCTGTGTCCATGTGCTGGTCATATATGCCCTCTGACATTGGTCAGTCTATTCCATGTATCCATGATTCTGGTTCTATTTTGTTTGTCAGTTTATTTTGTTCATTAGCTTCCATATATAAGTGAGATCGTGTGGTATTTGCCTTTCACTGACTGGCTTATTTCCCTTAGCATAATACTCTCCAGGTCCATCCATGCTGTCCCAGTGCTGCTTCTGTTTACAGAGGAGAAAACAGAGGCTCTGAGAGGTTAAGTGCCTTGAGCGAGGTGATCCAATGCCAGAGCCCTGGACTATAATCCACGTCTGCCTCACCCCAGAACCTGCACACTTTCCAGGAGACCTATCTGCCTTTCAGTCCAGAGGGAGAGGAAGATTCCTTAGCCAAGGCTGCTTGCTAACTCCTCTCTCCAACTCTGAATCATCTCCCTGCCCTGCCCTGAGAAGGCAGCAGCCACGATGAGGAGGGGGCTAGAGTCGGTGTCATTTGCGGAATTTCTGAAGATACTGGAGTGGCTTGGACAAAACTTGGGGCTGAGGGCTGCCCCTAATATCAGAGCTCCTTCTTAGAAGTCCATGCAGCTGCAGAGGACAGAGCTGGGACAATGGGGGCAAACCCCTAGGAGACAGCTATAAGAACAATGAATGGACAGTAAGGACCCTCAGGGTAGAGGGGGATCAGAGGGTAAGGGACTGGGACAAAAAAGGACAAAGGGAGTAAGGAGAAAGAGGGTGGGAAGCGGGAGGGGCATTCAGCAGCTTCCAAATGATTCCCAGGACATCTTGTGTCTTGGATCCATAATGTCAACTTTGACGTGGGATTCTCAGACGGTGACTTAGCCCAGTCAGGAGCAAAACCCAGACAGGAATCATCGTCTCCTAATCCTTACTCCCTGAACTAGGAGACACCTCCTAAATCCCAGCCCAGATGGCTTCTCTGGAGTCCCCGTGACAAGAAAGCACAGCGGGGAGACCTCAGCTTTTGCCTCTGTCAGAGTGGGTTTGAATCCCTCCCTGATAGTCCCCAGCTCATACTAGGGAACAAGCCACTTCACTTCTCTGAGCCTCTGGTTCCTCATCTGAGAATGAGAGTTAATTCCAACCTCTCAGGGCTGTTACAGGAACCCCATGAGCTAATGTGAACCAAGCGCCCCCATGGAGTGAGATCCCAGCACACCTGGAGTAATTGTGCATATGCAACCCCTCAGGGTCCTCCCCACTTCAGGCCCTGCACAGCGCCCCCCACTGACTCAGAAATAGGTTCCAGGTGCCACAGACAGGAAACCGAGGGGCCCTGAGGGGGCCCCTCCCCAGCCTTACTCTAGCAGCCTCTCTGCTCTTTCCCTGGCCTCCTGGTGCCCACTGACACACAGATCTCTTTCACCTCCAACTGCAAGAACCCGGCAGCTGATTTAGGAGTGTGCTCAGGGCCCAGAATGTAAACCATTTCTCACCAGGAATGTGTAAACAACCCATAAAGCAAAGGATTTGGGGCCTGGTCACGTGGCCCAGCTGCCCATAAAACCAAAGCATTGATCTCCGCTCAGAGCAAGCCTCTAAGCCACGGGAATGATGGAGGGGCTGCGTGCTGGGAACCTGTAATCTCCCACCATACATCTGAGGTGGCATGTTTGAAGTCCTGGGATGAGTTATTTATATCATTTTTGCAATGTGTACTGAAAGGGCATTAGCCCAAACTCCCAGCAATGAGGCTTACAGGAATCTGGCCACTTAAAAATATAAGGGGGAACAAGGGGTCCCTCTGGCAAGGCACTCATGAGCTGAAGTCTCTCTGGGCAGCCATATAATCAAAGCCAGATCATCCCTCCAGATTTCCCTGACCAGCTGCTCAAGGACCACCTTCTCAATGTCTGTGTGCGGCATCCATGTGCCACCTGACCTGTTATTTACCAGATCGTTTTTGTTTTAAATCACTACTCTTTTGCTTAGCATTGCTCTAAACAATTTCCGTGAAATCATGTTTTCTACCCTACATATTATCTCTCTTGCATTAAGTTTTTATCTCTTATACATTAAACTATATTGATAACTTAAAATAACAAACGTTTACCTGTACCATGCAAGATGGCCTAGCTTACCACAGTGTACTACACTTTGGAAAACACTGACCCCGTTAAACATGCTCATTATATCAATAGGGAAGCTAAGGCCCTTAGAGCAAGAGTGTTACTTAAGGTCACTCAGCTGTTTAGGGAGCAAAAGCGATCAATAATAACAGCTACCTGCGTTGAGCATTTACTTTGCATCCGCATAGCACTAAGCTCTTCATGCATGTTTCCCAATTCATACAACAGTGAAACAGTGTCTGTCACTATCTCAATTTTGCAATTGAGGCTGAGCCTAGAAAGGTTAAATGGCTTGTCCAACTTCTTTAACCAGCATTTGAGTTCTTTAACCAGCTAGTGAGTTCTTTAACCAGTATTTAAACACAGGTGTGCCTGACTCCAAAGTTTGGTTCTTCTTTTTATTTAAAAAAATATTTCATTGATTTTTTACAGAGAGGAAGGGAGAGGGATAGAAAGTCAGAAACATCAATGAGAGAGAAACATTGATCAGCTGCCTCTTGCACACCCCCTACTGGGATTGTGCCCGCATGGAACCTGGGACCTTCCAGTCCGCAGGCTGACGCTCTATCCACTGAGCCAAACCAGTTTTGGCGGAATGGAATATTTTTAAAGTGTTGGCAACTTTTATGTCTATTGCTTTTGTTTATATCCTTCTTTGCTTTCCCGTTCAGTGTCCTTGTACCATAAAATCTTCATGAGCCTAGAGTTGCCACAAAGAACAGTGTCTGGTCCCCAAGGCTTTGGGCACAGGAATAGATGTTTAAATTCCAAGGCACAGTGTGATTTATGGAAGGATGGCCTCCACTACTCACACTCTCAGCAGAGGCTCTTGCTGAGCTGTGCCTGTGGGTGCTACATGTACACTTGGGAAGTCGGGCTTTGGAACAGGCAGCCCTAAGGCCAAATGCCAGCTCCTCTGTCCCCTAATTAAGTAAACTGGGCCAGCCACATAATCTCTCTGCGCCTCAGTGCCCTGTGTATTCAGCGGGAATAACATAAATGCCTATTTCTTGGGATTTTAGTGATGCTAAAATCACTGCTGTGTGTAAAGTGCTTAGCACAGTGTCTGGGATATGGTGCTTACTTTTCTTTATTTTTATTTTTTGAAAAAATATATATTTTTTATCTTTAAAAAATTGATTTCAGAGAGGAAGGGAGAGGTAGAGATAGACAGAAACATCAATGACAAGAATCATTGATTGGCTGCCTCCTGCATGCCCCACATTGGGGATCAAGCCCACAACCCAGGCATGTGCCCTTGACTGGAATCGAACCTGAGATCTTTCAGTTTACGGGCCAACACTCTATCCACTGAGCCAAACCAGCTAGGGTTCTTTTTATTAATTTTTAGAGAGAGAGGAAAGGAGAGAAAGAGAGGGAGAGAAACATTAGTGAGAAAGAAACAGCGATCCACTGCTTTTTGCATTCACCCTACAGGGGATTGAGCCCCAACCCAGGCATGTGCACTGACTTATAATCAAACTGCCAACTGTCTGGTGCAAGGGATGATGCTCAACCATGTGTGCCAGGGTGGTACTTTACATTCTTTAAAAAGAAAATGGGATCATATGAGGGTGGAGGTACAATGAGGAATGACTCCCACTCCCCCAGGACTTGAGAGCAGATCTGCAGCAGGCCATGCAGCCACCGCACAGACCACAGAGTGGACGGCATGAGAGAGAGCACTGGCTGAGGAGCAGGGAAGGCCCGCCCTGCGCCCAGCTCCACCGCCAAGAAGCTGAGTTCTCATGCCAGTCACAGGACCTTGCTGAGCCTGTTTGCTCAGCTGCTGAAGGGGAAATCTTCTGGGCCTTAAATTTAAATGATCATCTTTATATTCATGGAATTGAGTCCTTGGCTTGTGTCAGGTGCTGTCCAAAGTCATTGAGACCAATCTTACAAATGTGGGAACTCAGAGTCCTGTATGTACACTAGGGATGGCACTCGAGGGTTTGGAGTTCTGATCTTAGCCCTCCCATTACCATGGAAATTGCGGGGTCTTGCTAAACCTTGGTTTTTCCCAGTTCTGAAATAGGCACAGTCTAAAGTCTCTTCTTAAAGAACTATTTTGAACATTAGATGAATGAAGTCTATAGGGTGCTTTGTATGGGGCCTGACATACGCTAAATAGGTTTAATATACAGCTGTTATTGCTCATTTTGGGGAAACATATTTTCATGACCTCATTTAGGAAATAAAGCTACTCAGAAATGCTTGCTGGGTTCTTGAACAGAGGAAAATAAAAATGTGGACTTCATCAAAAACTTGGGAGTCTCCAATAGGTAGGATTTGCTGCAAGATTGGTTATACTTTACTCATTCAACACACAAGCTTTTGAATCCTCAGGGAAGGTGCACTGCCTGGTTCCAGGACCAGAAGACTGGAGACGCTGGCCCTCCCCTCAAGCTGCTCGCACTCCGAAGCTACACGAAGCTACACAGGAGGACGTGGGCAAACAGCATGGTCTGCTCTGTCTTAAAGCTCCGCTAATGGGGGTGCTAGGAAAACATGAACAATTCCAACCAGCAGGATTCAGTAAACAGGAAGGCAGCTTTGGAGTTGATCCTTGAAGAATGGTAAGAATTTCCTCTAAAAAAAGTTTTAAAAAAATCTGCCTGCATCTACATGTCCAAATTCCACCCATCTTTCAAAAGCCACTTCTTCCCAAAAGCCTTCCAGGAGCACCCTTTGATGGAAAGGTCCCTCCCTCCTCTTTTGAAATCCCATAACCTTTATCTGCCCAATTCATTGGCTCTTATCACCATAATCTGGTATTTATGTGTTTCTGGGAATCTTTTCCTTATCTGATTTTTTTTTTTTTTTAAAGAAACTCTGTAGGCCTTTGCATACAGTGAGTGCTCAACTACTGAAGTGAAATGGGTAGGTGCAGCTCTAGTGGCCAAACCAGGGCACTGAGACTGAAGCTGGCACCGTGGTCTCTGGGATCTGGTTTCCTGCCGGCACAGGCTCATCTCAGGCTCCGCCGTGGAGTGGCTCGGGTTCTACAGTAATCATGATGTAGAAGCCATATCTCCCACCTAGCCCTGCCTGCATCTTCTCCACACCCTACCCTGCCTTTGATGGTCAGAGCATCCCAGGGTCTCCGCATCTCCTGGGTGAACCCACAGAACACAGTCTTTGAGGTTGCAATGAGACCCCACCAGGAAGGCTGTGGCCCATAGGTGACTGCTTTCTGGTTGAGTTACTGGGAGGGAAGGGGGTGATGGACACACTCTTTGTTGGACATTTCATTTCATCCTCAGGCACTGAAATAGCTGGTATCCTTTTGCCTAGTTTAGGAATTGGAGATCACCCAATTAGTACGTGGGAACCTTGGTGCTTCTGTTTCTGTCACCACCCCACAAATCAACTCATTCCCTGCCCAGGCACTTTATCTGCTGGGCATTTCTCAACCCCATCTTTTCTCTCCATGCCTACTGCCACCACCCCGCCAGAGCCACCATCTCCTCTTGACTGTATAGGTTCCATAGCCTCCCAATGACCTCTGTGCTACCAGCCTATCCTCAATAAGGCAGCCAGTGGCTTTTTGTTTTAAAAATCTTTTAAATTCTTCACGCACATACCCACAATACATAAACACACAGACATATACTTTTACATAAATAACTAAAAATGGTCAGAAATACATTTTATTTATCAATATAGTTTTCTCTTTCTTCTCTTTTTGGTTGGTTCATTTTTCCCCATCCCCTCTCCTCACCACAGCACCCCACACTCCATGACAACAACCTAGGGCAAGCATGTCTAACTTGCAACCCACAAGGAATATTTTTGCAGCCTAGCCAATATAACGGTATGTAAGAAACGTTTTAATAAAAATTTCATAACTTAATTTTTACAATATCCTACTATACATAATTATTAATAATGAGCTACAACATTCGCTAATGACTGGTTATTATAACTGCGTTGCATTCATTTCCCTTACTCCCCTTATACGCAGGGGCACCATTTCTCTCCACTAACACTAGCAGCAAATATTTTAGCAGCTGACTGCCATGTATGTCATTAGTCTTGGACTGACTTGTTTGGTGTGTGTAACAGGAAATATCTCACTTTTGGAGAACAAGAAAAATAGGTTTATTTGCATCACACATTCATTTTTGCAGTTATTCAGTGTCTGGTAAGTTAATGTTCAAAAAATATTAATTTTTATTAAAATGTCCTATTATTTTATGTTAACAATGACTCATTTATTTCAGCCCTTTGTATTCAGCATGTATCTATTGAAATAAAACTACGTTGCTATGAAAATAGAAACTTTTGGTTTTTTGCTGCCCACATAAACTTAAAACTTGTTTATTTGGCCCATATTAGCCTTTGAGTTTGACATGCTTGACCTACGGAGTCTGTACTCATTCAATCCTATGCATATATTTGTACTCACATTTGTATATTTGCCATTGCTTCTTTTTAAAAATATGGTACCATATTTTAGTTTTCCAGTCCTTGCCTTTTTCACTTAACATTACTTTATAGACATCTTTCAAAGTCAGCAATTATAGCTCTAATTCACTCTTTTTAACAGCCACCTAATAGTCCACTGTGTGGACATGTTGGTTTAATTCAGCAGTCACCTTGTTGATGGTCATTTTCTGCTTTGACTTTTCACCACTGGGAACCGTGTTGCAGGAAGAGTTTGGTAGGGTTCTTAGAAGCAGAAGTTGATCCTGTTTGATGGAGCTGGAGGCCCAATTTCTAGGATCAAAGCCCTAAAACCACACCTTGGGGTAGCCAGGTGAGTCACTGAGTTGGGGCCCCCCAAGCCCTCCCACCACTCTGCCCCCTGCTACTTCTGCCCCTGGAATCCCACCCTGCCAGCCCTGGGAAGCTGCTCCAGGGCTGTAGCCAGCAGATCCTGACTCCCCTGTCCACCCCATGCCAACACAAACGGGAAGTTCACACATGGCATCTGACTGGTAGAGCCCAGTGGGAGGGTCACATCCCAGCAGCAACTTTTTGTGTGTGTCTGTGTGTTGGCTGCTGTCATTTTTTTCTATATATATATATTTTTTTATTCTCTAAAGTATTACAAGTAGTAGTACATATGTTTCCTTCCCCCCCTCATTGACCTCCCCTAGCCTCCAGCCCGTGCCCTCACCTGCCCCACCCCCCAGTGTCTTGTATCCATTGGTTATGCCTATATGCATGCATACAAGTCCTTTGGTTGATCTCCCTCAGCCCCCACCCCCCAACCTCCCCTGCCTTCCCACTGTAGTTTGACAATCTGTTCAATGCTTCTTTGCCTCTGTATCAACTTTAAGTTTGAGATTCCTAAACTGGGGAGGTGGGCTCCAACACAGGGATGTCCCCAGCATAAAGAAAGGCTATTCAAAAGATGACAGGCAACTATGAACAGACATATCCACTTCATTTTCTTATACGTAAGTCCTTCCTTATTAAGGCCTTTATCCCTAAGGGGTAGATTCCCAGGAGTGGAATTGCTGCTTTCCAAACGTTTGTCATACCTCACATTTCCACCAGCGCGATGTGGGAGTCCTAGCATCTTAACTTCCTCACTAACCATCAGCGACACAGCTCTGATCGCCATGACAGCTATCACATGGCTAGACTTATTTGTTTTCTTGACTACTAGCAAACATGTGAGCATCTTTTTCATAAGCTTGTCAGCCATTTGGTTTGCTCAGTCATGGCTGTCGTATCATCCCCTTTGCCCGTTCCCTTAATAGGATGTCCTCGCCTTGCTGGGTATCTTCTGTCTGCCCTCCAGACCCATGCTCTGCTCTCTTCATCAGCTCTGTGCCTTTTACACTACAGCAACTAGATCAGATTCCAAGGCCTCAGGCTGGGTTTGGCTAAGACAAGGTATGTAAGTCTCTGGGTAGGGGGAAAGAGAGGTGGGATTATTTATTCCCAGGCCCTTCCCTGTCTTGCCATGGGTCCTAGGTTCCAACCAATGTATACCTCCCTGGATGCATGGCCTCAGGCCTGCCCACACCTTTGAAAGAAGTCCTCTGCCTAGTCCCGTCATTACATCTCCTTAAACTACCCACCTTGGTGCCAGCAACCTCCTGCCAGGGCCTTGCTGATACAGGGTAGGAATTCTTCCTCTGTCATCAGTATTTTAGTTACTTTTTTTCAAGCTCTTCCCTACTCCTCAAACTTTGTTTTTAGTATTTTTTGCCACACTAAACATTTACATACACACACACACACACATATACTTGTTTAGCTTTTAAATAATCTCTCTTTTCTTTTATAGGTTTTTGGTTTTCAGCCTTGAAACTATAAGGACTTCCCTGCCTCTAGATCAGAAGTTGGCAAATGTGTCTGTATAGGCCAAATAGTATATATCCCAGGCTCTGTGGGGCATAAGGCCTCTGTTGCAATGACCTGATGCTATTGTTGTAGTAAGAAAACAACCACAGGTATGTCAACAAACATCTTCCAATGAAACATTATTTACAAAAACAGGCAGCAGCAACTCTTCCCCTAACCATCTACTCTATATCCACATAAAGTTTAACTAGGCACAGTAAGAGATGAGCAGCAATCTATAATAATAAAAAAGTAATATGCTAATTAGACCAGTCATCATTCCAGACATCCTTCTTGACAAAGCCGGGGCTGGAAGGAAGCCAGGCAGGGTCCCAGGTGCCTGGGGGTGGCTGGAGGAAGGAAGGAGCCCAGGTCCCGGGTGTCGGAGGGAAGCTGGAGCTGGCAGCCAGGGGAAGGAAGGCCTACTCTTGCACGAATTTTCATGCATCAGGCCTCTAGTAACTAATAATAATAATAAAAGAATAACAATCTACTGTAATGAAAGTTATGTGAATGGGGCCTCTCTCTCACAAATATCTCATTGTACTCCACTCACCTTCTCACTTAAAGGAAGCACTTTACGACTTCTCTTTGGCATATCTGAATTGCCAGCATCACTACTCTTACTTTGGGGGCCATTATGAAGTAAAATAAGGGTTATGTGAACACAAGCAGCAAGATACCAGGACAGTTAATCTGTAACCAAGGTGGCTGGCAATTAAGGGACTAATGAGCTGGGATTGTCTATGTGGAGACAACAGATAAAGGGATGATTCACATGAGATGGCATGACATTTCATCATGCTTCTCAGAATGGTGCACCATTTAAAACTTATGAATTGTTTGTTTCTGGAATTTTGCATTTACTATTTTTCAGACCTCAGTTGACCACGGATAACTAAAACCATGGAAAGTGAAACTGAATAAGGGTGGGGGTGATTACTGCATTATTCATCTATAAAAGGAATGAAGTACTGGTACATGCTACAACATGGATGAACCTTGAAAACATTCTGCTAAGTGAAAGAGTCGGACACAGAAGGTTATATATTATATGATTCCATTTCCAGGAAATGTCCAGAATAGGCAAATCTTAGAGACAGAAAGCAGGTTGCTCAGGGCTGGGGGAGGGCAGGGAATAGGGTGTCAATGGCTAAAGGGTACAGAGTTGGGTTTTTTTGAGGTTATGAAAATGTTCTAACATTGATTTTGGTGCTGGTTGTACATATGTATGAATATACTAAAAATCATATATTATCATCATCATTATTATACTAGAGGCCTGGTGCATGAAATTTGTGCATAGGGGAAGGGGGGTGTCCCTCAGCCCAGCCTGCACCCTCTCCAATCTGGGACCCCTTGGAGGTTGTCTGAGAGGCTTGATCCCACAGGGAAATCCCCTCTCACAATCCAAGACTGCTGGCTCCTAACTGCTCGCCTGCCTACCTGCCTGATTGCTCCTAACTGCTTCTATCTGCCAGCCTAATTGCCCCCTAACCACTCCCCTGCCAGCCTGATTGATGCCTAACATCTCCCTGCCAGCCTGATGACCCCCAACTGCCCTCCTCTGCTGGCCCAATCACTCCCAACCGCCTTTCCCTGCTGGCCTGTTCGCCCCCAACTGCCCTCCCCTGCCAGTCTGATCACCACCAACTGCCCTCCCTTGGTGGCCTTTTTACCCCAAACTGCCCTTCCCTGCCAGCTCGAATACCCCCAACTGCTCCCCCCTGCTGGCCATCTTGTGACGACCAACATCGCATGACACCACCTCGGCTTTTATTATATAGGATAATTTTTAATCCTCATCCAAGGACATGCTTAGAGAGAGGAAAGGAGAGAGAAAGAAAAACACTGATGTGAGAGAGAAATACCAATTGGTTGCCTCCCATATGTTCCCTGACTGAGGATCAAACCTATAACTCAGGCATGTGCCCTGATTGGGAATTGAACTGGCAACCTTTTGGTGCATGGGGCAATGCTCAACCAACTGAACAATTCTGGCCAGGCAAAAACTGTAGGTTTTGAATGGGTGGATTATATGGTATGTGAATTATATCTTAATAAAGTTGTCATTAAAAAAAAGGCAACCAGATGGATTTGGCCCATGGGCAGTAGTTTGCCCATACCTGGTCTGCTTTATTCCTGCACTCTCCTAGAATCTCTTATATTTTGTAATAGTGTTACTTAATTCTTATGTTTAAATTTTGGACCCATTTGCAATTTGGTATTGGATAGTATAAGTTGGGGATGCATTTTTATTTATTGCAGACGTCTACATTATTGGGCCTGCATCGTTTATGAAATAAACTATCCATTTTTCCACTGAGATGAGGTATCTCCTATGTCAAATACTCACATTTGTAACCTAGGATCTAATTCTGGATTATTTATCATGCTCCAAGAATCTATTTATCTATGCCTTTCCCAATACCACATGATCTGATTTTAGTGACTTTATTGTATGTTCTGGTTTCTGTAAAGGAAGTCTTCCCTCATGTTCTTTTCTTTCACACTTGACTTGCAGCCAGTGAGCTTATCAAAATGGATATCACTCCCTGCTTAAAAGCCTTTTAATGGATTCTCACTGCTCTTACACTGATGGCCCACATCCTGATGGCCTTGAACACTGCATGCTTGGCCCTGCCTGCTCTCCAGATCCACTTGGCTGAGACACTTCACCTGGGACTCTGTACTTTAGCCATGCTGAAGTTACTCAAATGCTCCTGCCCCAGGACCTTTGCACTAGCTGTTTCCTCTGCCTGAATGCTTTTCTTTTCCTTTCACTCCTCTACAGCCTCAGTTTAATCATCATCCCTGGGGGAAGCCTATGCTGACCTTCCCTGACCAGAAAAAATCCCCTTCCCCACATCATGAACTTACGCTGTGTTTCATTTATTGCATGTATAATAGCACATTTACTCAATTTTTAAAGTTAGTATCTGCCTCCTCCAGCTCCCATTGCCTTCCCCATATTTAGTATTGTGTGCCACTCAAAAAAAAAAATGTTGAAGGAGTGAATAACAAACACCAAGCACAGGCACCATCTGCCTGCTCCCAAATTTACCCTCTCCCTTTCATCGTTCCGTGTGCTGCGTGGAACAAGCCCTAGCGGGGACACTAGGAGACCTAAGTTCCTACTGAGGCAATGCCTTAAATCTGCTTGCACAGTGCTTTCTCACTCCTTGCCTCCGAGAGCCTCAGGTCCACTACAGAAGGCAAGTAGTGTGGGGATACCTTTCCCCTTTGTTTTACAGCGGAGGAATCTGAGGCCAGAGACCAGGGGCTGTCAGGGTTATATGGTCCAATCAGAGGCACAGCCAAGAGCCCTGCTCTCCTGGTCCCCAAGTAAGTGTTCACCTGAGCCTTTCCTGAGCTGGCCTGCAGTTTCCCCACTTGCAAAATGGTGAAGGGAGATACAACTGGCTGGTGTTAACAGTGTCACAAACCTCAGGCACGCAAGATGCTTCCATATCTGGGTTCCACTTCTATTATCATTGACTTCAATTTTTTATTTAAAGGACTTGAAAACAAATTTAATTACTTTTTTTTGTTTTGTTTTGTTAATCCTTACCAGAGGACATTTTCCCATTGATTTTTTAGAGAGAGTAGAAGGAGGGGAGAGAGGGAGGGAGAATGAGAGTGAGAGAGAGAGAAGGAGAAACATTTATGTGAGAGAGACACATCAACTGGCTGCTTCCTTCATGCGTTCTAACTGGGACCAGGATCAAACTTGCAACCCAGATACATGCCTTTGACCAGAAATCAAACCTGGGACCCTTTGGTGCTCAGGCCTACATTGAGTCACACCAGCCAGGGCCAAACTTTAAAACTCTTATTTTAAACTAGAGGTCCAGTACATAGATTTGTGCACCAGTGGATCCCTCTGGGATCCCTTGGAGGATGTTGGACTGCTGGTTTTGGCCTGATCCCCACAGGTCAAGCTGAGGGACCCCACAGGTGCACGAATCAGTGCACTGGGCCTCTAGTATGCATATAAGATTTTTGGTTAATCTCTTCCCACCCCCCCTCCTTCCTCCTTCCCTCTGAGATTCATCAGTCTGTTCCATGTTGCCATGCCTGTACATTGAGCGTCTGCCCCCTGTTGGTCAGTGCATGTCACAGCTACTGGTTGAACACTCAAATAGTCACCTAGGCTTTTATATATTTAAATTTAAGTTTTCTAAAAGAAATGTGTAATAGTAACAAAAATTATTACTTCTGTCATTTCATTGGTATCACTTGTTGCATTTTAGCTAAAATACATTTTAGAAAGTTTGTACCCATTAGACTTAGAACGGCTCATCTGGGGGCTAAAATCCTCTCGTTCCTCCAGTGGTTGAGAGTCTGTGCTTTGGGAAACCTGGTCTGAGCTGACTGAAGACAGGCGCCCCTCCATGAAGCTTTCATATTTTAGCCAATCAACAGTACCTGCTTAGGGTCACCAGGCTAGGTGTTTCTACATCAGAGTGTAGTGGGGCACTGACTGCAGCTATCGCAGGAAGATGTTTAGGGGTGCAGCTTTGTGCTGATTGCATGCCTGTGTTCAAGCTTGGGTATCTGTGTTGGAGCACATGTGCCTGCGCATGTGTTGAGGTCAGTGTGAACGTGTCTGTGTATCTGTCCATGAGGGAGCTTATGGGATTTTGTGTACACATCAGGGCAGGCCCTCTTCCCTAGGCTCCACCACAGCCTGACCTTCCAGCCCCAGTCTGAGGTCAGCCCATGTGATGGTCCTGGGCGGGGTCTGCTTTCTCTCAGGGCCTGGGCTGTGGAATGAGGAAGACATGGGGCCACCAAAGTGGGCACCTCAGCCTCGACAAATCTCCAGGAGGCCTGTAAGCCAAGTGGGCCTCTCTGGAATCCTTGCTGGGACTAAGCACCCTGGACCTAGAACTTTGGGATGTTCCTAGTCTTACCCTCTCAGCCTACCAAGGGTAAACAGGCCCCAAATAGGAGAGGACTTGGTTGGCCAGAGACACTGAGCATGTGAGTGGCGGGGCTTCGGGGGTTTCTCTGGCCTTTTGCAGCTTTTCCTTCATGTCCAGGGCAGCAGCCTAGCACTGTCTGCTACAAAGACAACTTGAAATGAGAAAAAAACAAGTCCTTCAATACAATTCAAATAAATGCTAGTGTGTACTGAGCACTCACTGGGTGTT
This sequence comes from Antrozous pallidus, assembly GCA_027563665.1. Lineage (NCBI taxonomy): Eukaryota > Metazoa > Chordata > Mammalia > Chiroptera > Vespertilionidae > Antrozous > Antrozous pallidus. Next base: position 18,551,676 of record CM050516.1, read on the forward strand.
AGGCACTGTGTTATGCACTTTAAATACGTTAACACACTGAGTTTCTCAAAAAATTTTATGAGGTAGATAAGACTATTATCATCTCATTTCCCAGATGAGGAAAGTGAGGCCCAGAGAGGTTCACTGACTCGACCAAGGTCACACAGCTGCTAAGTTGGCTTTGTGGCCAATACTCTTTGCTTTTACACTAGGCAGAGGAGGGAGAGAGGCCTGTGGACAGAAAGACCCCTTTCTTCCTCTGACTGAGCTGAGAAGAACTGCTGTCTTCTGCCACTCTGCAGCATGTTCTCAAAGCCTTGGGTGCTGCTCTCAGCTTTGCCCTGGCTTCACTTCTCAGATGAGAGACCAAACTTCACTCAATACACAACTGTCCTCCTGTCTGTCCTCTCACCATTTGCCAAGTACCACGCTGACCACTTTACCTGCTTTGTTTAATTTAATCCTTACAACAACCTTATAAATAGGAACTACTATTTATCCCATTTTATAGAGGGGAAACAGAGGCTCAGGCAGGGTAAGTAACTAGCCCATGGGCACACTGCTGGAATTGGCTGAGGCAGCAGCACTTGAATCCAGGTCTGTCTGATCCAGAGCCTGTGACCTTAACCATCAGACTGTCCTGTCTCACTGACTCTTTAGCTTATAACTACACGCAAGGAGGGCAAGGCACTGACACTGTCCCATCTTATGGAGGAGGAAACAGGCAGCTTGTCGGGGAACATGGAGCCAGGTCTCAGATCCAAGCCCATCTGACTCCCTGGCCAGGGCCCTTCTCTGCTCTTTTGGCAATACTCCTGAAAAGGCCTGCTCTATGGTTGCCTGCGGCCCGCAGTCCAAAGCAATTTCTCACTCATTCTTCGGCCACCTCTCCACCATCCCAAGACGGGCAGAACATGCTCGATCTTACAGGTGGGCAATCAGAGGCCCAGAGGGGAAGACTGACTTGCCCAAGGCCTTCACTAGGATATTTGACTCCAAGTCCAGCGAGGGAGGCCCCCAGAGGAGGTCCTATGGGGGCAGGCTCCTGCTAACTGGCCTCTGCTCCTGCCTGAGGCAGGAGGGGAGCTCATCCCGCTCAGGCTAATTACTACCCTGCAGTATATCCTGGTGTTCAGCTGGAACCTGCGGGAATGACTGGAGCTGTTATTGTCCAGATGAGGGGTGGGCAGGGAAGTGGGGCAAGCTTGCCCTCAATCCCCTTCAGGAAGTGTACTTTTCTTAAAGATCTCTGAACACAAACATTTCTTGAGCTTTCTAGGGCAGGACTGAAGATTTCTGTTGCTTTTGTATGTAGCTGGCTGAAATGTTGGCCATAGTAACAGAAATGGATAAAAGAAACCACACACAACAAAAACCCACCTCCTATAAGTAGACAGAACATTCACAGAAGTGAATGTGGTGGGGCTGTTTCCCTCTGACGCACAGGAGTTGGCCACTGACTCACTGACAGTGGAGATAACAGTTGAGCAATAGAGCTCGGGAAATGTTTGCCCAGTCACCTACCTGTCTGGGGAAAGCCCCAAGGGACTGGCATTGGTGGATGTGAGCAGAGGTGATCTAAAGCTGGATGCGGAGGGGAGGGACTGATGACAGCCACATAAGAACCACCATGGATTTAGTGTAGCTAGTGTTCCCAGCACCATGAAATACTTGCCGGGCCTACTGTGTGATTCAGAGTGCTGGAGTCCCCCGGCCAGTGCTGCTCAGTGGTTAGTATCAGCCCATGGATCAAGGGGTTGCAGGTTCAGTTCCCAGTCAAGGGCACATACCTGGGTTGCAGGTTCCCCAGCCCTAATAGAGGCATGTTCAGGAGACAACCAATTGATGTGTCTTTTTCAGGTGGATGTTGCTCTCTCTTTTTCCTTCTCTCCCTCTTTCCCTCTTCTCTCCCCTCCACTCTCTAGAAAAATTATCCTCTGGTGAGAATTTAAAAAAAGAGAGATAGAAGAGTGCTGGAGTCACAGGCTGGGATTTAAGTCCTAGTTTCACTATTTCCTAACTGTGATCCTGGGTAGCCAGGCTGAACTAGGATGAGGCAACTGAGGTACTCAGGATACAAAGCTTAAGCAGGCACATCCCTGAAACTGAGTGCCTCCTAAATTTTTGCACTTGGGGTGCCTTTCTTGTCTCACCCTAGATCCAGCCCCATCAGTAGGTTACTTTCCTTTCTGAACTCCAGTTCCATCACCCAAATTGTAGGGACGAAAATAACAGCTACTGGCTCAGAGGGCTGTAAGAAGTAAATGAGAAGAGGCCGAGAAAGCACTTAGCACAGGGCTGGAGTGAACACTTAGAATACCACTGTTGTTCTTACTCAGAGGAAGGCCCTGGCTATGTGCTGGGCTTACAGTACTGGGTGTTATAGACTGAATGCTTGTGTCCCTTCCAAGTTCATGTGTTGAGATCCTAACCCCCAAGGTGATGGTGTTTGGAGGTGGTGCCTTTGGGAGCTGATTAGGTGATGAGGGTGGGCCCCTCTATGAATAGGATTAGTGCCCTTAACAGTGAGCCCTGTCATGTGAGGATATAAAGTTCACAGTCTGCAACAGGGAAGAGGACTCTCACCAGAACTCGACCTTGCTGGCACCCCAATCTCAGACTCCTGGCCTCCCAAACTGTGAGGAATAAATTTGTTATTTTTAAGCCACCCACTCTATGGTACTTGTTATAGAGCCTGAACAGACTAAGACAGAGGCACACCCAATCCCTGACCTCATGGTGCTTACAGTTGAGCCAGGAAGACAATGGGCATAGACTGTGGTAGGAAATAATGGAGGAGGAGAGGGGAGCCAGAGAAAAGAAGAAGAAGGTGAGAAGTAGGATGAGAAAAAGAAAAGCACCAACTCTCCAAAGATGGTTGCTTGGAACCTAGAAAGGTGTGCTCTTGCTCTAAAAATGGTCAAAAGCAGCATGGGACTCGGGACTCTTTGTCTCATTCTATTCAGTTTATTTAACCCTCAAAATCATTATCACAATGAGATAAGTGAGGAAACAGGTTCAGAGAGGTGAAGTGATTCGCCTAGTGTCACACAGATTGGACATGGCAGAGCCAAGACTCATACGCAGGACTGCCTGGTTCTCTCCTCTGCCGCTTGATTCTGCTGCTAGCTGGCTGTGCCTTTCCCAGCCTTAGTTTCCCTAGTCATCAAAGTAGAAGATGAGGGTCACATGAAGTCATGGATATGGGAATATTTGGAATATTGCAAGCTGCTTCCCCCCATAGGACCTACCTTCCTGAGCCAGAGTGCGGAGTCTCCCCGGCTTTCCTTACATCTGTCCTGCCCTTAGGAGCAAACGCATATGGGCACCTTTAATCAGCCATGTGGCTACTGCCTCCCTATAAGAGAAGGGTTGTTGGCCCCCGTTTAACAAATAAAGAAACTGAGATGTAGGTATTTGTCCTTGGGGATACAGTTTGTGGCGGAGGGAGAGCCTGAAAGCAGACAGTCCCTGACACCCCTGCTGTAGGTTCCAAGTGGGCGGGACAACACAGGCTAGCACTTGAAGATGGGGGCAAGGTACCGTTTTAGTCTGAAGTGTGGGGTAAGGGAAGATAGGCCCATCAGTTGTCCAGTTCCCTTCCCCCAGCCCCTGTCAAGGCCCAGAGATTTCTGTGTTGTCAGCCCCTCCCAAACCATGCCAATGCTCCAGGCTCTTTCAAGCTTCATTCTCACCTGCATGTGAATGACAACCCCACACCTTAGTTGCTTTCTGATGGGAGTGGGGAGGAGTCTGGGGCAGAAAATGATGAAATAGGACTTTAATCTAGCCAAGTGGACACCCTCATTTGTTTAAATTGCTGGAACTCAGAAAGGTGCTCGAAGTCTCATAGTAAGTCAGGGGGAAAACCTGGGCCCGAACATAGGTCTCCTGAGCTCCAAACGACCTGGCCCTCATCTGCTTTGCGCTGTGACCTTCAGATAGCAAGAGCCTTAGCTATCAGCAGATAAGAGAGACCGAGACATACTTGTCTTGATATGAATGAATGAATGAATGAATGAGTGAATCATGAGTCAATGAATAGTTGTCCGGCCTCTAGAGAGAATGATGTTGACTTCTCAAATGGACCCTACAGAGACAGGCAAGGCTCAGCCCCTCTAAAACCCTCCCTCCTTCCCTCAGAATGAATTCATCCTAGGTTCCCTCCTTTCACCAGAGGTTTGTGCGCCACCTAGAGGAAGCCGGGAGCCCAGCACCCTCATCCCCTGGGGAAAGGTGCTCACCCCACCATTTCTAAGATCCCTCCTACCCCCTTCCTGTCTTACTTGATGCCAGGAGTGTTCTGGCCAAGCTCAGCTTCAAAAAAACATCTAGTAAATGAGGACGCTCTTGCAGCAGAAAGGACTTAAAGTAGAGCATGTCATATACACTCAGATCTCAGCATCTCCTACTCAATTTTCTTACTTTTATTTATTTTATTATTTATTTTTTTAAGTATATTTTTATTATATACTTATAATTATACTTATACTTATAATATAATTATATAAAATTATATTTTATATAATTTCAGAGAGGAAGGGAGAGGGAGAGAGAGAGAGAAATGTCAATGATGAGAGAGAATGGTTGATCAGCTGCCTCCTGCACTGGAGATTGAGCCAGCAATCTGGGCATGTACCTGGGAATCAAACTGCAACCTCCTGGTTCATAAGTCGATGTTCAGCCACTGAGCCACGCCAGTCAGGCTCCCTACTTTTAAAAGACACAGGCAGAGGTGGCAGCATCCCTTCTGTGGTATTAATGCTAAAGATGCACCTAAATCTAATCATCAGGCAAACCGAGTGAAGGGTCACGCTACAAAATAACTGTCATCTTTAAAAGTGCCAAGGTCACCCAGCCAGTGTGGCTCAGTGGTTGAGTGTCCACCTTTGAGAACCAGGAGATCAGTTTGATTCTTGGTCAAGGGCACATGCCCAGGTTGTGGGCTCGATCCCCAGTAGGGTACATGCAGGAGGCAGCGCTCAATGATTCTCTCTCACATCATCGATGTTTCTCTTCCTTGCCCTTCCTCTCTAAAATCAGTGTGTGTGTGTGTAGTGTGTATATGTGTGTGTGTATGTATGTATATACATACACACACACACACACACATGCATGCCAAGGTCATGCAAGTCAGAGAAAGTCTGAAGGGTCATTCCAGGCTGAAGGAAACCAAGGAGATGTGACAACTAAAGAGCACACGTGATTCTGACCCAGTGCAGAATCTCGAAGGGGTCTGAACTATCTATGGTAGGAATGTGTTCTTGTTAATGTTTCCACAGTGATGGCTGTATCTTGGTTTACAGGAGATTGCCCAGATGTGTTGGAAATAAACATAAAAGTGTGCAGGTGACACAGGGCATCGCATCAGTGAGTTACTCTTGAATAGCTCGGAGGGAGAGGGAAATTCTATGTCCCATACTGGTGACTTCTCTATAAATTTGAGATTTCAACATTTAAAACATATGAGCATTAAAAATAAATAAATGAATTTATTACAGCAAAAAAAAAAAAGCACAGTAATGCCTCCTTCAGATTGGAATGGTGGTGAAATGAAAATCTACAAAGTAACTGTGAAGTAGGTCTCATCACAGCCCTTGGGCTCACCACCTCATTGTGCCACCGTCCTTCAAGCTCCCCTCAGCCCACACCCTATTCTCCGTCTTCTGACATCAATCCTTCTCACAGCCAATCATTCATTCATTCAAGAAATAATTGTTCGGAGTCTTCCACACCGCAAGCATCATGCCAAGGGCTGGGCGCTGGACACTGTCCCCACCCCTGTTGAGCTTACAAATAAATGGTGAAAACAGACGAATGCACATAAAACCCCAGATTTGATAGGGACATCAGGGAAGGAACAGCAGGGTGGTCAGAGAAGGAACAGCAGGGCACACAGGAAAGACGTGAGCAGAGTGGGCAGAGTGAGACAGGTGTGCAGTTGGCTTCCTTGTTGAGCTGAAGGAAAATCAGTACACTAAGGGAGCAAGGTGCTGTCAGCTGAGTTCTGACCAAGTAACAAGGCAGTGGCCAGATCTCACGTGCCCCCAGAGGTCATTTACAAGGGATCTCATCTTTTTTAAAAATATATTTTTATTGATTTCAGAGAGAAAGGGAGAGGGAGAGAGAGAGAAAAACATCAATGATGAGAGAGAATCATTGATTCTGCATGTCCACACAGGGGATGGAGCTTACAACCCAGGTATGTGCCCTGACCAGGAATTGATCTGTGACCTTCTGGTTCATAGATCAATGCTCAATTGTTGGTCAGATTTATTTTGTGTTTTTATTAAGTCTACTTTTTATTTTTTGTTCATCCTCACCCGAGGACATTTTTCCATAGATTTTTAGGGAGAGTGGAGGAGGAAAGACAGAGAGAGAGGCACATGGATGTGAGAGACACATTGGTTGGTTGCCTCCCGCATTTGCCCCGACCACGGCCAGGGATCAAGCTTGCAACTGAAGTGCGTGCCCTTGATTAGAATCGAACCCAGGACCCTTCAGTCCTCAGGCCGATGCTCTATCCACTGAGCAAAACCGGCTAGGGCAGGAATCTCATCTTTACTCAACTGCAAAGGAAGCCACTGGAGAGTAGTGAGCAGGAGAGCTGATGAGATTTACGTTTAAAGGATTGCTCTGGTGTTGCTGTGAAAGATCAGAGGGTACAAGAGTGGAAGCAGATGGGTCCTTATCTTTCCCTCCAGTTTACTGGTGAAGTCCAGGTCTTATCTTGCTTTCTAGAGAGCTCCTTGAGGCCAGGGAGGGCTTCTGTCTTGAAGGTCACAGAGCCCAGGCTGTTTGTTCCAGGCCTGGCCAGGAGGCTTGGTCTTCTGGTCTACACTGTGTCCTTGGGGACAATCTGGGACACTCTCTACTCTCAGCTGCCGGAGTTCTGCGGCCCCAGTGCGGATGGAATGTTTGACAGAGGAGTTCACGTGTTCTCCAAACAGACCTTGATTCATGTTTCCAGGAGAAACTTGCAAACAGACTTCTGCCGGCCGCATCCATCAGAGGAGAGATGGCCTCTGTAAACAGCAGCCCACAGGCTGTCTCCATCTTCCAGGCAGACACCTCTCGCCACAGGTCCCTGGCAGCGCCCTGCCCCACCCTGGCTGCCGGGCCCTGCTCTGTGCCAAGCCTTCTCCAGAGCCTCAAAGACACACTGCCTTTCATTGCTCCCATTTTATAGGTGAGAAAGCAGAGGCTCAGAGATGTTAAGTCAGTTGCCCAAGGTCACACAGTCAAATCAGCATTATTAATGTATTTTCCTACTATCCTATTTAATAAAAGAGTAATATGCAAAATGGCCATACCTCTGCTACACTCACAAGCCATGCCCACCAGCCATGCCCACCAGCCAATCAGGAGTGATATGCAAATTAACCCCCCCCCCCCCAAGATAGCTGCCGGCCATAGAGAGCAGGAGGGAGGCTTGGATTTCTCTGGCAATGGAGGAAGCAAAGCTTTCTGCCTGCCCTTGCTGGCCTAGGCCTCCACTCAATGCTACAAAGTTTTAATTATAGAAGATACATATATCCCAACAGATATGGCGCCAGCCATAGAGCTGGAGAGAGCAGAGGCTAGGCTAGGGTTGCCCTGGCAATGGAGGAAGCCAAGCTTCTGCAGCCCTGGTGGGCCTAGGCCTCCACTTAAGGCTACAAAGTTTCAATTATAGAAGATAAATATTACAAAAAGAAATGGCTGCCACTGCTGAGCCAGCAGGAGGCTTGGCTCTGCTCCAGGCTACAAAGTTTCAATTGTGGAACATAAATAAATTCCAGATACCAGAGCCTCCACTTGGGTTGCTGGGGGGCTTGGCAGGCCTGCAAAGCACCACAGGCCCCTTGCCCAGGGCACCTCACTCCCCAAGAGAACTCCCACCCTGATTCGGGACACCTTTCAGAGCAAACCAGTTGGCCCCCACCCATGCACCAGGCCTCTATCCTATCTAATAAAAGAGTAATATGCAGATTGACCATCACTCCAATACACAAGATGGCTGTCCCTATGTAGTCAAAGATTTTGCCCCCATGTGGTCAAAGTTGGCCACCACAAGATGGCCAGCAGGGGAGGGCAGATGAGAGGGACAAGGCTGCAAGGGAGGCAGTTGGAGGCAATCAAGCCTCCATGGGAGAGCAGTTAGGGGTGACCAGGCTGGCAGAGGAGGGAAGTTGGGGGCAATGGGCCTGCAGGGAATTAGGGAGGAACAGGCCTGCAGGGGAGGGCAGTTGCGGGGGACCAGGCCTGCAGGGGAGGGCAGTTAGGGGTGACCAGGCCTGCAGGGGAGGGCAGTTAGGGGCAAACAGGCTGGCAGGGGATCAATTAGGCATCAATCAGGCTGGCATGGGAATGATTAGGGGGTGATCCGACTGGCTGGCAGAAGCAATTAGGGGCAATCAGGAAGGCAGGCAGGGGAGCAATTGGGAGCCAGCAGTCCTGAATTTTGAGAGGAATGTCTGACTGCTCGTTTAGGCCCAATCCCGGTAGGTCGGGCCTAAATGGACAAACATCCCTCCAGGGGTCCTAGATTGGAGAGGGTGCAGGCTGGGCAGAGAGACACCACCTGCCCTCCCTGTGCATGAATTTCGTGCATCGGGCCTCTAGTACTATTAATAAAAATAATAGTTACTCACATTTAGCTATTAATACTCATTATATGCCAAATTCTATTATAAGTGCTTTATGTAGATTAACTCATTTAATCCCCACAACAATCTTATGAGATATGGGCTCTTCTCTCTCCCCCCACCCCCCATTTTTCATATAGGAAACCAAGGCACAGAGAGGGAGGTCCAGCGACTGTCTAAAGTCCTGCTGAGAGTAAGTAGGTATAGCAGGGCTTGAACCCAGGCAGGGTGAGCCCAGAGTCCCTATGGCTCAGCACTCCACCACACGCTACCCACTGCTTTCCTGGATTCCTGGGAACTAAGAGCAGGCCCATTCCTCCCCCTCACTATCTCTGAGAAGTGCAGAAACCAAGGCCCAAAGAAGAGGTGACTGTCCCAGACACCCAGTCTTCAGGTAGAATGGGCCCGCTAAGGGTCTGAGGGCTCTCTTTCAGAGACCAGGATAGTAGTTGGGGATCTGATTCTCCCCCCACTGCCTTGCTGCTGTGTGACCTATGACAAGTCACATTCCTCTCTGAGCCCTGGTTTCCCCATATGCTCAATGGAATGACAACTCCAGCCCTTGCTATAAACCATGTGAGTGAAGGGGGGGGGGGTGGCACCAGAGGGGTTGCCTGGCCTGGATTCCTGTTCAGTGAATGGAATGTCCAAGCAGCATCATTCTGTGGTTGAAAGCTCCATGTGGTAGGACTGGGCTGAGCATTCTCCACTGTGAGACCCCCCACCTTGGGCTCCAGCCCAAATTGCCAGACACGGGACTGAGAGGAGGCCCCCCTCCAGGCGGGGTGACCAGGAGCCAGCCAGCTGGCCATTTGTCCACAGATGGGTGTACAGATAACAGGCGTCTGGAGATAAGGCAGGGCCTGCTCACAGCCCAGTGGAGGGCCAGGCTAGCCTCTAGTGGGGAGGTGGGGTGGGGAGATAGGGAACTCAGGGTGACTCAGGCAGAGAGTGCTGGAGGACTGGACCCCACCATGAGGTCTGGATCTCACCTGAGGCATGGTAGCAAACTTTCTGCCACCCACAGCACAGGGCTAGTGCCCTCCCTTCCTGTGGACCTTCCCCCACCTCCACCAAAACAAAACAGACTAAAGTAAACGAACAAACAAAGGCAGAAGTGCTGCGAGGCTGGACTGAGCCCTGGGCTAGCACTGGGTCCCAGCCTATGCCTCCACTGATTTACTGGGCAGCCTGCGTCATCACTGCCTGACCCTGAATCTCAGTTTCCTCATCTGGGCAGTGGACACCCGCACAAATACAAAGGATACAAATAATAACAAACAGCTAACACTGTGATGTGAGCACGTAATTACCACTACTTTACAGGTCAAAAGTCTGAGGTATGAAGGGTTGGGTCATAGAGGTAGTAAGTGGTTCAAATCTAAGCAATCTGATTCTAGCAGTGGCCTCTTAACTGCTTGAAATGTCACTGCCGATATTATTAAAGTGCAATTACAGCTGAACCTAGGTTCTCGAACTTAACTTGTTAGGAAGGCTGTTTGAGGAGCAATTTGTTTGAAAACCGAATCATTTTTCCCATTAAAGAAATAATATAAATTGAATTAGTTCATTCAAGACCCCCAAATGATTCTCTGTTTTAACCTTTCTTATATACAGTACATTTCTAATGTACTGTTTAGTCTATAAATAAGTAATTATTTTCTTAAATTTATTGAATTACACCCTACAAATCTTAAATGCATTTTTCATATACCACTGCCTCCCAGATGATATCACCGGTTAACTGGTTAACTACCTTCCATTATACAATCAAGAACAGTTTTTCCGTCTATTCATTTGCCTGTGATTGTTTTGCGAGCACTTTCACACCCTTACATTAGCATTCTTGATGGCCTCTTTATGTTTTAAAATTGTGCCAATCATATATTTCTGCCAGCAACAAAAGTATTCTTTCCTATATTTATTGCCTGAGAGAAGCTTTTTGTCATGCTGAGGTATCAGCATAAAAGTGTTGTCAGGTTGAAAACTGAAGTTTTGGTCGACACCTGAGACTTTTTTCTTCTGTTTGAAATGGAAAACTTTTGGAGAAATGAGATTTGACTGCAGTGCCTATTGCAGTTTTAAAAATACACACATTTATGTTTATGTATTCACAGACATTCTTTTGGAAAATGTACTTGCAAATACTAACAGCAGGGTTTCTCAACCTGGGCACTATGTACATAAGCTGGCCTATTCTTTATAGTTAGGCTGTCTGTGCATTGTCGGATGTTCGGTAGCATCCCTGGCCTCTACTCATTAAATACCAGTATTAGCACAGCCCCGACAACCCCAAGCTCTGACGACCAAAAATGTCTCCAGACACTCCCCAATGTCTACCCTCTTTCCTTTGAAAACTACTGATCCAGAGGACCCTACAAGAGGGACATTCACTTGCTAAGCCCTGCACTGGAGATTTTGTCATGAGCAAGCACAACACATTGAGATGAGACTAGTAAAGATGAAAAATTAAAGGCACTGATAATGAATGGCTAGGATAAATGGATGCTGACTGAAGGAGCCAGATGAAGACCAGAGCCTAGGTGTTCGGGGGAGCATTCTAAGACCATCCAGAGAATGCCAACATTTTGGCATTGAGGGCGGTGCTTGTCTGAAGTCACTGAATGGGAAGGTGCAGGGTGAGATGAAAGACTGCATGTGTTGATGCCCAGTCCAGTGCTCTGAACCAAAGAGTGTGAAAAAACAAAGAGAGAACAGCCCCACCAAGAACACTGAATTTGCTGATGGAGGTTCCTGGGGCTCGAGGCCAGAGCTGCTCCAGCTCGATGCCTTTGGACAATCACTTATGGAGACAAGAGACTCTGCAGGTGAGCAGGCTCTTATGTGCCCTCAGGATGGAGGGCAGATAGGCACACACACATGGCAGTCTGTGCTGAGGGCCAAACGAGGGGGAAGAGCCTGTTCTATGGCCTGGTGCAGGGCAGTGTGAACGTGAAGGTGGACAGAGACTGAGACAGGTTGGGGTGGCCCGGAGCACCAGGCCCAGGAAATAGTGGGGAGTCTTGTCTCCTGTTGAGAGTTGGATAACCCAACTGGTGAGCTGTGCTACCTTTTAAAGTGGAGAACCTCTCCCAGAGATTACCACAATGAGGGTGACAGTGTTCCATTGAACACTCACTATGTGCCCAAGTTCCCATAGTGTGTCCCCAGGGTAGAAGCAGGATTCAACCCTGAGCCCCTCTGCCTCCAAAGCCTGTGATCCTTAACCTGGCCACTCTACCCCGGAGGAACACTGTGCAGCCACTAAGAAGGGTACAGCAGGGGCAGTACTCACACATACATGAGCACAAACAACCTGAGTGTCCAACGACAGAGGAATGGATCGCAAAATTTGGTATACACACCACGGACTATTACTCAGCCTTGAAAAGGAAGGGCATTTTGACACATACTATAACATAGATGAACCTTGAGGACATTAGGCAAAATAAAATAAGCCAGTCGCAAAATGACAGACACTGTATGATTCCACTCATATGAGGTACCTGCAATAGTCAGATTCACAGACACAGAAAGTACAATGGTGGGTCCAGGGGATGCAGGGAGGTGGAAATGGGAGTTATTGTTTCATGGATATGGAGTTTCGGTTTTGCAAGATTCAAGAATACTGGAGATTGGTTGCATAACAATGTGAAGATACTTAACATTAGTGAATTGTACACTTAAAACGGTGAATTTTATATTATGTGTATTTTACCACAATAATAATAAAAAAAAGAATGAGACAGAGCTTGGGTTCTCTTGAGGGAAACAAAAGCACTGTGATTTCTGGAGTAAGCGCTTTGTTACAGGAATCACATCCTTACACAATTAAGGGAATGGGATTCAGAGGGGACCTGGCAGAGAAGCAGAGCTCAGTCAATCTAAAGAACCAGCAAAGGGGCCACCCTGGGAGGGCTGTGAGAAGTTGTGCTTGGGGTCCAGGGTGCTAGGTATGGGCCCCTGCAGGTTATCAGGGTCACTGGGGCATCAGCTACTAAGAGGAGCCTGAGGTGAAGACAGGAGGCTAAGGACAGGCTTGAACCTTTGGCTCTCCCTGTGTCTGTCTATCAGGGCATCTGACCACCATGACCTTGAAAAGTTTAACCATGAGAGAGGGGCAGTGCTGATTCATTCCCACTTTCCAAATCTCCACAAATTCCTCCTCTGGTCACCTCTAACCAGAAACCCTACAGTGAAGGGCATTTGGGGAAACACAGTTCCCATCTTGGCTAAGATGACCAAGAACAAATCTCTTCATGGGGTGATGGCAAAATGATTTAGAAACACCAATGATTGAAAAATATAAAATATATTAGAGGCCCGATGCATGAAATTCATGCAAGAGTAGGCCTTCGCAGCAGTAGTGGCTGCCTCAATCCCTCCCTCATAGCCGCGGTGGCGGTGGCGGCTGCCTGAATCCCACCCTTGCAGCCATGGCTGCAGCCCTAGCTTCGTCCAGAAGGACTTCTGGTCTAATTAGCATATTAAGCTTTTATTATTATAGATATACTAGAGGCCTGATGCACAAAATTCATGCAAGAGTAGGCTTCCTTCCCCTGGCTACTGGCACCGGCTTCCCTCTGGCACCTGGAACCCAGGCTTCCCTTATAGCCCCAGCTTTGTCCAGAAGGTCATCCAGAGGACATCCAGTCTAATTAGCATATTATACTTTTACTAGTGGCCCGGTGCATGAAATTTGTGCACAGGGGTGGGTGGATGGTCCCTCAGTCCAACCTGCCCCCTCTCATATACTGGGAGCCCTTAGGGGATGTCCAACTGATGGCTCACCCCCAGCCTCACCAGAAGCTTTAGGCCTTGGGCACTCAGCCATCTCCCTGCTCAGCTCAGCTCTAGCTCACCCGGCCCCAGGAGTTGGGCGCTCACCTCTGCTCCCTTGCCCTGGCTGCTGGCCCTGCCCCCTGGCCGCCTCCCATTCTCGCCGTGCCCTGCCCTCCCGGCTGCCTCCAAGCTCTGGCGGCCAGGGCACCATAGGCTCGCTGTGACTAATGCTTCATCTCCATCCCCAGGGCCCAGCCTCGGCCCCGCCCCCTTCTCCTGATTGGCTGGTAGAATAGCCAATCAGGAGCCAAGGTACAGTCACATTTGCATGTTACTCTTTTATTAGATAGGATTATTATAGATTATAGATTTTAAATTGTGGTAAAGTACACATGACATAAAAACTGATAATTTTAATCATACAATTCAGTGGCAAGAAGACATTCACATTTTGTACAACCATCACCATGATCCTTCTCCAGAACTTTCTCATTATCCAAACTGAAACTCAGCATGAGGACACACACATCTCTATTCTATGCACACAATACCTCTGGGTAGATACCTAAGAAACTAGCAATGGTTGTCTCTGGATGGGGGAGACTCACAAGCAGGGGTAGAGGGAGATTTACTGTTGATGACTAATTTCACTTTTTATCCCTTTGTACTATTTTTTAAAACTTATATATATATATACACACACACACACACACACACACACACACCCACACACGCACATAGAGACCCGTTGCAGGAAGATTCCTGCAAGAATAGAGCTTCCTGCGGCCTTAGCAAAGTTCCCTCCCTGCTCTGCTGCCTCGCTCCCCTCTCCACTACCTCGTTCTCTCCTGTCTCCGCTGCCTCGCTCCCATCTCCTCTGCCTTGCTCCCTCCCTTCTCCCCCATCCGCTTGCTTACTTCTCTGCAGCTTTGCTCCCTTCTGCAGTGCTTGGCTTCCTTCTACCCTTCTACACCCTCTTCTGTGTGCATATATGCAAATTAACCGCCATCTTGGTTGGGTTGATTTGCATACTCACTCTGGTTGGTTTGTGGGCATGGTCTGTGGGCATGGCTTCTGGGTATAGTGAAGGTATGGTCAATTTGCATATTACTCTTTTATTAAATAGATTATATATATATATATATTGATTTCAGAGAGAAAGGAAAAGGGAGAGATATATAGAAATATCAATGATGTGCCCTAACTGATTTGACTCATTGGATAGAACGTTGGCTTTCGGACTGAAGGGTCCCAGGTTCGATTCCAATCAAGGGTGTGTACCTTCGTTTTGGGCACATCCCCAGTAGGGGATGTGCAGGAGGCAGCTGATCAATGTCTCTCTCTCATCCGATGTTTCTGACTCTCTATCCCTCCCCCTCCTTTCTGTAAAAAATCAATAAAATATATTTTAGAGAGAAATATCAATAATGAGAGAGAATTATTGATGGGCTACCTCCTCCATGCCCCCTACTAGAGATCCAGCCAACAACCTGAGCATGTGTCCTGACTGGGAATCAAACTGTGACCTCCTAGTTCATAGGTTCATGCTCAACCACTGAGCCAGGTGGGCTGTGCTCCTTTGTACTGTTTGAACATGTATTTTTGTTCTTTTTTTTTTTTTTTTTTGGTAGAGGCTGCTCTCATTGCTTAATGCTGGTTGAGTATAGAAGGAAGGTGTCTTCCCATTTTCCAAACATACCAGAGCCTGTGACTGCCACTTCCCCAGAACAGAGCGAGGTGGAATAGAGATTGTGTGGCTTTGGGCCAGATCCTTCCCCTCTCAGGGCCTCGGTGTCCCCTTATACCAGGGAAGGCTTGTAGTCCTAGGCATGTAAGAGTCCATGATACTCAGGGATATCTTAATTTTAATCGGAATTCCCCTGCAGGCTGGGTCTTGGCAGTGGAGGAAAAGGCCAAGATGTGGGGAGATAGAGAGACTTGCTCCTAGTGACCTGAGGACAGCCATGGGGATGAGATTAGAAACAAGAGTCCAGAAACAGCCAGGGACTGGCCCCGAACAAATTCAGCTGTGGTCATGGGAGCCACAACTCCCATTACACAAACAAGGGACCCTGAAGGCTTCCTCGCTATCCTTGTTTCATTTCTTCTCTTATATTGTAAAATACATGTGTAACTTTTAAAATAACAAATGATCACTCTATACTGAGTCAAACACAATCATTGTACAATGGGTGTGTCCAGGGCCCTGGAGGTGGCAGGACGAGACATGATTAATGCCTCCTAATTTAGGCAGATTTCCCATTTGCACTTCGGCTCATCTGGGACACAGTAAATGCCATATGGGAGTTAGCCATTGCTATTATTATATGCTGTAAAATGAAACGGTTACATACTGCAAAATAAAAAATGAACTTATTTCTTGTGTTTAAAAAATAAGATAGGCCTGGTCAATGTGGCCTAGTGGTTCAGTGTTGAACTATGAATTAGGAGGTCACAGTTCTATCCCTGGTCAGGGCACATGCCCAGGTTGCGAGCTTGATCCCCGGGGTGGGGGAAGGGGCTGTGCAGGAAGCAGCTGAACAATCATTTTCTCTCATCATTGGTGTTCCTATATCTCCCTCTCCTTTCTCTTTGAAATCAATAACATGCATATACATACACACACATATACATTGATTGAGTGGTCAAATTATTATGATCTCTGAATGTATAATAATCTAGCCACTCTGTATATCCTCCTATATAATAAAAGGCTAATATACAAATTGTCCCCTCGACCAGGAGTTCAACTAGCAGGAGGCAGGCTTGTCAATCGCCTATGGCCCCTCCCCCTGGCCAGGCTGCGGGACCCCACCCATGCACGAACTCATGTACTGGGCCTCTAATATATATATGCACTGAGTGGCCAGTATATATATATCCCTGGCTGGTGTGGTCAAGGGCACATACCCAGGTTGAGGGTTCCATCAACCTGGGTATGTGCCCTTGACCGGAATCGAACCCGGGACCCTTCAGTCTACAGGCTGATGGTCTATCTATTGAGCAAAACAGCTAGGGCTGGCTTGACTTTTAAACCTTATAAATATACATCTTTTAAAAAACAATTAATAGGCTGATCAACTCATAACCCAGCCTAATCATTTATAAGGTTGCCCACTGGTAATTTCCCACTAGGGGCCCTGAGAAATGATGCCTTTTAAGCATTTCAGAGATAATTCTCTCTTTGTAATCCATCTGCCTACTTCCATCCCATTCCTCCCACCAACCCCCATCCTGCCCAGGCCTATGGAGGAAGGCCTCTGTGGAATTTTGCTCCTTCCTGAACTCCTAACCTGACTTAAAGCCCTTCATGACCTGGCTCCTGTCACCCTCACCACACACACGCTCCCTAGTAGTGGGACAAACAAGCAGACAAACAAGCAGATACAGTACAAAAAAAGAAAGTGATGCATAGGGACTCCTGGTGTAAGTCTACTGGAGGGCAGAGAAAGTTAAGCTGAGCCCCAAAGGCAAAAGGGAATAGGACAAATATTCCAGGCATAGAGAACAGAGTGTGCAGAGAATAGCCGCAAGAGAGAAAGGTCTTTGAGTTCAGACCTAAAAGGTGTACATGAAGCTGGAGCCCAGTTTCCCTATGTGCAAAATGAAGGAGTAGAAACTTGTTCCCTAAGGCTTCCCCAGGCCTGAGATGGCAGTCCATGCCTCCCCTCTCTGGGAGGTGACATCAGGATGACTGAGGAAGCCACTGCTCCCTGGACCCCCAGTGCCTCTGTGACTGGGATAAGGAGCAAGGATGCAAGAAGGACCCTAGCCCTGATGTTGGCGAAGGTCCCATGCCTGCAGGTCCTGCTCCTAGAGAACCTTCACCCAGGGTTCCAATCCTCTTCCCTTCCCTCAAGAGCCTGGAGCTGAAATGAAGCTGGTGGAAGGTTCAACCCAGACCGGACGGATAACTTCAGGTGGGCCCTACACCTCTCCTGGTCCCAGCTTCCCCAGCTCTGACTTTCTTGGTGCCTAGGAGAGGCTAGCTCAGTGCAGCTAAAGGCTGCAGCAGGATTGCCACGGTGTCAGGCTGAGCAGCTCCTGCTCCCAGAGGCCTCTGCGGAGATCGTAGTGCTAACCACGCAGGGTGACGGGGCCTCGGTGGGGCCCTTTATTGGGCGAAAGCCCACAAGGGTGGCCTGTGGAGGGAACGTGCTTTACCCACAGGAGCAGGCTCGGGTCGGGTTGCAAGTCTGGTTAATGCCTGTGTGCATTAGGCCTGTCGCCCGCTGACAGGATTTTTTGTTTAATTGGAGGCATAAGAAAATAATAACATCTGTCGGCATGAGGAAGGCCGCAGAAGCCCAGTGGGGAGGGTCCTCAGGGAGGTGGCGGGAGTCTACAGTCTGGGCTCTGCCTCATGGGCCGGATGGCCCTGGGCAAGCCCCTTCACCATGGGCCTTGGTCTTGTCGTCTGGCAATGAGAAGGTTGGACCACAGCTGGCTAACTCCAAGTCTGCTACAAAAAAGCACCTGCATTGGCTTTTTTCAGGGAGCCCGCTAAATTCAGATTCCCAGGTCCCACTTAGCTCCACTGCCCCAGAATCTCAGGAAAGAGGTCTGTGAATCCCCATGTCCTGACGTGGGGAGAATTAATGCCGAGGTTCTGTCAGCACAGGGTCTGGTCCATGGGAGTGTTAGATGTCCTTAGGAGCTGAAGGTCAAGGGATGTGCACCAGAATGCTAATGGGTAGCAGAATGCTAGTGATTTCATTTCTTCCCTTTGTTTTACATCTTTGAGCCCTTGCTGATTTTTCTACAGTGAACATGAATAGCTGTGTAACTGACAAAAATAATTCAGGAGAATGAAATGGCTCTACAGTTCGGATTATCATCAGCTTTCTTGGTAGGTACTCATATAATTGTATTTAAATTTTATTCTTCAATATTATTTTCAGTTTACTACAGGAGTGTAGGCTTACCGAAACAAGTAAAACAACAGAACACAAATTGAGGGAAGCTACGATCACTGCCTGAGGCAGACCATCTACACCATTCCTCTTGCTCAAGAGCTTCCACCGACAGACAGCCGGGGGAACGGCCTGTTTCGGATTTGTAGTTGCTTTTACAGAAATCAAATCATCTTGTACAGGACCCTGCAACTTGTTCTTCTATCTTAACAATATCATGGACATCGTTAGGAGAGAAAACTAGCTCTATTTAATTTCTTTTTAGATTTTTTTTTTTAAATACGTTTTCATGGATTCTTAGAGAAAGAGGGAGAAAGAAAGGGAGTAGGGGAGAGAGAAACATGGATGCAAGAGAAAAGTATCGATCCATTGCCTCCTGCACGCAGCCCTACTGGGAACGAACCTGCAACCTGGCATATGCCCTGACCAAGAATTGAACTGGCAACCTTTCTGGTTCATAGGACAATGCCCAACCAACTAAGCCATACCAGCCAGGGCTCTATTGAGAGTTATCATTATTTAATTTTCTTTCTTGCCTCTCCAAATGGAAATAAATGAAAATAAAATGACTGAAACTTTGGGTTCCAGTTTTGAGCTTTGAGCTGAACCATTCCATACTCACCCCCTCCAGTACATGCACACACACATGAACACACACGTACACACAGGCATGTGTACACATGTATGTGCAGGCACTTACACACCTCTTTCCTCTCCTTGTATTGCCGCTGAGCATAACATCTTACCCATGAAACCTTCAAGAACAGTGAGTATATCTTAGTCACCTGGGATCAACTCACAGTATGAAGTCTGACCCTCTTTCTAAGTGAGCATCTAAAACCAGTAACAGTCAAGGGTAGAGGGAACCCCCCAGAACCAGCCCCCCCTTCAGGCTCTGAAGGAGAAACCTGCCAATTTTGGGGGAGGGCTGCTTGGCTTTCTCACAACCTTCTACCAAAGCCTTTAACCCAGAGTTGCAAACTGGGGCACATCCAGCCACAGACAGGTTCAGTTTGGCCCAATCATCATTACAAATGTGTTTTAACTTAAACATTTTAAAATTGGGTAACTTTCCATAATAACCTAGATATCCCTTCTTTTCTTGAAAACTGCAGGATTTGTCCACTCTGAGCCCAAATTCCCGAATGGCCACAACCATCTGGCACTGAGCATCGCTGCCCCTCAAGACAGGGCACTGTGCTCAGTTTCACGCAGCCCTCACCTGACCACTCCAGGTCCTGCTTGGCCTCTGCAGGTGGGTAACGCTCTGAAGGTCTTAAGGAGGATCCCTCACTAGGTCACCTGGGGGAAGGGAGAGGGCCTGAGAGGACACTGGGGCATTGGGCCTCCTCTGGCCCTTCATCAGCTGAAATATGTTCCAAGTCACCCGTGTGACAAATTCTTCCACGAAATGCACAAGGCAGAAGACAAAGAGAGGCGCCAAATATGTTCCCTTCCTAACTATGGCTTCATACAGACCAGTGACAAACCCAGGCTGGGGGTCGGGGCCACAGCAAGAAGGCTCAGCTTTTAGTCCAGTCTGAAGGTGTGACAATTTGGGGGGACTGAACGGAGACTATACTTGGTGATTGGAAATGCTTGTAGGACTTTTTACTACCCAAAGTGACCAGAAAACTCATGGCTTTCATCCAAGGGGCAGGATGATGAGCTTCAAAGAATAAACAAAAAGGGACAGAATGAACCAAATTCAGTTCCTTCCACATTAAAATCCAGATGATCTGTGTGTTCCAATAATGGCTGCTTCTGACAGGCATTGGACATCACATTTCAAAAACGTGGCCTTGGCAGATCGGGGGCTGATGGTTAGGCCTGAAGGTCTCAGAAAACCAGACCCCATCAGTTTGGGGTTTGGTGAGCCTGAAACCAAGGTCACCCTTTGTTATGAGATTTGGATTCCTATTTAGGCTAAACAGCCCCAAATCTGCATAATGCCATCTCCAAAGGGTTCAGTACTTATGACACATGTCACACCTCTAGGTGAGAGAAGGGAAGGGGTCTGAGCAGGACATGACATACAAGCCCCAGGGCTGGCTGGTGGAGATTTCTGACTCCTTGGGCTCCTGACCCTAGATTCTCAAATTCCAGCCACAACATGATGGCTCCCAGTGGCACTGCACTGACATAGAGGCTATATGTGAGGTCTGTGGGTTTGGTATGTAGGGTGAGGTGCTGGGCGGGACACACAGGATTCAAGGACAGATGCAAAGTGCTCAAAAATGAAGTGAGAAGCCCAGGAAATGCCTTTCCAGGTCTCATTCTGAAACCGGTGAACTGTCAAGAGCAGGAAAGCCTTAGATAGCACCCAGTCCCCCAGTACAGGCTACAGACTGGGAAACCGAGCCACATGTTTGGCCAGGGACTTCAGGGGGCTCAGTCTGCATTCAGGCATGAATGGCCTTGAGCCCAATCTTCCTCTGGAGAACACTAGAGCATGCATTTGGGGTGCAGGGAAAAATGACTCTTTGGGGGAAATAGTGAAAAACTCTTTTATTTAAAAGTACTGTTTAGAAAATACAGCCAATAATACTGTAATAACCATGTATGATACCAGCTGGGTACTAGAAATATCAGGGGCAACATTTTGTATATTATTGTCTAATCACTATACTATACTTCTGAAACTAATATAAAATCATATTGAGTATAAACTGTAATTGAGAAAAATAAAAAATGCAGATAAAAAAAGGAAAACCCTTTTATTTCAAAATGTAAATGGGAGAGTATCAACAATTACCAACTTAGGGCCAACCCTGTCCACTCCTACCCTATCCTCCTTCCCATACTACTTTAAAGGGAACCCAGATATCATTTGACTCAGAAACTGCATAGAATGTATCTCTAAAAGGACTCTTAAAAAAAAAAAAAAGGTAGGCACAAAGCCATTGTCACACCTTAAGTTTTCAAAACTAACAATAATTCCTTACCAATTTTTAAAAATGCCCACAACCCCTTGCTAAGTGGGAAAAGTGAGACAGGATTGACCTTCTACCTCATTTTGTTATTATAATGGTGACACAGTTATCTATGGTAGGATTACAAGTGTCTTTCTCTCTTTCCGAAGTTCTCTGCAACATTACTTTTTTGCATTAAAAAATAACATAAAAGGAAGAAGAGCAGACTTCTTTTTAAGTCAAAATCCCCTGATTCCAGCATCCAGTTTTAAGAGTTTAACATCTTCCATCTTGAGATGGAGAAGACTCAGCCACCCAGACAAACTGGAGATCTCGGCCACAACACCCAGGAAGGGAGACAGGAGGGCCCCACTGGCTTTCCCAGTCCCTGGAGAGGAAATGTAAAAGCAGAGGTTCTGGGACATCTCTCCAGCTCTGGTCCCTGATGTCCTGCCACCTTCACCCTCTTACCTTCCCAACTTTATCAAGCCTCACACCTTTCGGGCACTTTGCTGCTGGAGTTGACAGACCAAACGAAACAGAGGCGGACGGTAGATAACCAGAGTCCTTTCTGGCCACACGTAGGCCTGTTGGCTTGTCGGGCCTGGAGGAGAAGGCGTCTTGTTTCCCCAACACATTCCAGAGTCATGTCCCCTTGGCTGCTGGCCTCCCAGCCAAATTGCCCCCAGCTTCCCGAGTCTTTCATGGTGGGGACAAAAAGGGAATGAAAGACCTGACATTGTTAGGCTTCTCTTTCCAAAGGATTAAGTCTCAGTGTTGCTGTGTGACCTTGGACAAGTCCCTCCCCTCTCTGGACCCATCTTCCTGGCAATTGGACAGCAGGATACTTTCTGAGACAACCATCCCCCCTTACAGCCACCCAACTCTGATTTTGTTCAGAGTTGTTACATTTATCAGAAATAGGAAGTAGATCCACCACACCTCTGAATGTCATCGTGGAATTTCGTGGCTGCTTTGGGCCACAGTATGAAGGCCAGTTGCTAAAACTTTTTTTGGCAGAGTGTATGTAAGACAGACATTGTACCTCAAGACCCAAAACACACACACACTACGAAAAAAAAAAAGTCTCATGCAATAACACCCTCCCTTTATTAGATGGCAGATATTTTCTATTCTATTCATTTAAAAAAAGCTTCTGACCCTGGCCAAGTAGCTAAGTTGGTTAGAGTGTTGTCCTGATACACCAAGATTATAGGTTTGTTCCCCGGTCAGGGTACATATAAGAATCAACCAGTGGATGCATAAGAAGGGAACAACAAATCTAAGTTTCTCTCTTCCTCTCCCTTTCTATAAAAAAATCAATACAAAAATTTTCTGATTGCAATCCATTAAGGCATTTTCCCAGTCCAAGAAACAAGCATCACTTGCACTTTGAAGGACACTGATTGATACAACTATGGCCCTATTCCTGATAGGCAGTACCAGTTCCGACAAACACAAATGGATTCTGTTTTTTAAAAAATGGATGCTATGTTAACTATTTTCCATTACTGGTTTTCTCAAACTTGCATGTAGGTACAAATTCCTTGGAATGTTTCTAAAATGCTGATTCTGATCCAGTAGTTCTGAGATGGAGACAAGATTCTGCATTTCTAACTAGCCCCCAGGTGATTCTGACGCAAGGTTAGACAACAGATAGTTCAGACATTCCATTTCTTTGGTCCATCTACTCTTACCAATGGGGCAATTATTTTCCTCTGGTCTTCCCTTCCCTTCTCCCTCTCTCTTTTTTTCCATCTTTTCCTGAATGTGTTTGTAGAATCAACGAGATTCAAATCACAGCTCTACTTCTCACCAGCTGGGGAACCTTGGGCAAGTTATATACATTCTCTGTCTCAGTTGGAAACAACTATACTTATATGATATATGATGAAGTACTTTTGAGATGAATGAGATAACCCCTGCAAAGCATTTAATACACTGCCAAATAAGTGCTGATATTACTATTTTTATTGCCTAACTTGGCAAAAATATTATGCACAATCCCACCAATGATTCCACCAACAATGGGAGGTCCTCTATCATATGCCTATTTGAAGGTTTTGCTTTTAGTAGACACCTGAGTGCAGCTTTTAGAAAAATCTTTCACTTTTAGTGAAATCTCTCACTTGCATTTGGATATGGGTTTATGCTATTGCTTTGTCTTACATATAAAGGCTTTCTTATTTTGGAGGGGAAAAAGCCCAATATGTTTAATTTTGTGTTCTGCCTTTTTTTTTTTTAAACTCAACATAAGATCATATTCACTTTCCCCTTAGAAATTCATTCTAATAGTGTCAATGAAAGTAGGTGTAAAGTATAACTTCTGTAATCAAGGAATGGACGCAGACCCAGAATCATTCCAATGAACTTGGCTGACGTCTTACTCCATGCCAGGTGCAATCTAGCTCTGGCACTAGTCACACGATTTAGGACCAAACACACAGACCTTCAGGACTGGAGGGTCCCTGGGGAGGATCTGGGGTCTGAGGTCACATAATGAGGGGCACAGAGCTAAGAGCAGAAACCACAGCCTTCCTCATGAAGGAGGCAGCAAGGGACTTAACTAAAATGGGGAATCTATTTTTGCCCCATTTTGCTAATTTGAGTGAGACTTTATTTTAAAAATTCCACACATCATCTTTTCTCCTAAAAGATGGTTCCTTTAATCACGTATTCCTAAGCACCCACCATGTGATGGGCACTGTATGATTAAGTTCTGGATTATCCTATCAACAGAGGCATGTCTCTGAATTGCCTGTATTAAGCAAATTATGATTCATTCCTTCATTCCGTAACTATTTATTGAGTAATTTCTCTGTATAGGCACTGCGCTGAAGTGCTGGGGATATGTCAATAAATAGAACAGCTTCAGCTCCTCCCCTCATCAAGTTTATAACCTCATTATGATGAGTCATTGATTTAGATGCAAGTGAAGAGCACTAATGCTATGATTAAAATGATCAAAATGATATCCATGTACCAGGAAAAAGTCTTAGTATATAGTGTCTGGGGTGAAGAAGTAAAATGAAGTTGCATTGGTCATAGTCTTTTGCTAAAGAGAGTCCATTATTGTTAAACTACTGTTGGAGAAAGAAAAATATTTTTAGCATTTTAACTCCACCTCTTCCCCAACATACATATCATTGTAGTGGTTACAAGCAAGGACTTTGGAATCATGGAGATCTGGGTTTGAATCCTACTTCTCCAGTATCCTAGCTGAGTGACCTTGGGAATGCACTCCATGTGTTTATAAAATGGAGTTGATAGTGTTGCTCTCAAGATTAAACGAGAAATGTGTATGCAGTGCGTGCCATACAGTAAGAGCTCAGTGTAGTTGTCATTGTTGTTAGTGTGCTGTGACAGAAGGAGTAGGAGTCCACTCATAGTTTTAAGAAAGAATTGCACATTTGTGAGTTAAAACACTGTGCCATCCTGTTTCTGGGGCTGTCTGTGCTACTTTCTGGAGTCTTCAACATCTATTCTGATTATTTGGTTTGGTATAAAGTGGGGACTACCCAACTCAATTCCCGCTCACAAAGATAGTTGGGCTGCCTCAGGCAACCCTAAACTAATATCAGATAGAGCAAGCAGAAAGCTGTCAGATCAAGTGACAAGACATGGAGAAGAAACATGCCCATGTTTAAATGTCAAGGGTCCTAGTAACAAATATATCTGATTTTATGCTATTACATTTTCCCCCCTCGGGCAGAGAGTAAAAACTGGAATGTTAGGGTTGGAACTGACTTTAGAGATCGTCTAAACCCACAGCTACATTTAGCCAATTATTTCTTTCAGTGAATAGTTTTGGAAGTCCTACTGTGTGGTAGATGTGTTCTGGGTGCTAAGGGTAGGACTGGTGAGGACAAGAGCCCCTATCTCCTTTTGGAGTCATAGGATTCATTTGGGAAAGCTACAGCCCTGACAGCTTAAATAGCTTAGGGTCAAATAATTTTTCATTTTCTTCCTATGTTTTTTCTCTATTTTCTGCAGTAGACATGTACCACATTTATTTGTGCATATATGTATTCATATGTATATGAATCAGACAGATGACAAGAGAAAGACTTTATGTCAGTAAGTAGGTTACTCTTGAGTCTCTACTACATACACATAAGTCATATTCTCAAAGCATGGTTCCTGCATCAAAATCTGCTAGTGACCTTTACTGACTCTCCAGCTCCTGTGCACATTCCTCCCCTACAGGGGTCCCTGCATTGGAAATGTTTTCACCAAGAGGACTGTGATACCCACGGAATTTTGAGAATAAATAGATATTATAATGATTCCCATGTAGCAAAGAAAGCAGCAACATTTTTTTTTAAAAAGAGGCCAGAAATTTAAATTAATACACTAAGCTCATGAAAACAAACACATTAATCTTTTATTGGAATAAAGTCAGCTCCTCCCTTTTTTTCTCCAGTGCCACAACTAATTGCATCCATTATGTGTTTTTAACAGGTGCTGTAAATCAGTGTGCCTGTGAGAGCAGACGTGCACGCTGGAGAGAACCGGGAGTGAGATGCAGGGAGGGGACAGGACGTTTTCCAGCTTGCAAATAGAATACAACAAACCAAGTGGCGCATTTCCTCAGAGCAGCGATTTTCAACCAGTGTGCCCAGAGCACACTGGAGTAGCCAAGAATTTTTAAAACAAGCAATACCTCACAATTTAGTCAGGAGCACTGACCTGTTTTCCCTTAGATTGTCAAATTAAAAAATGACAACAGCCAATACAACAGCCATCCAGTGGGAATGGATTAACATTATGCATTTTAAATATTAAAATTATATACATTATATATATATAGAGGCCAAAAATAAATACATTTTTGGGAGTTCTGCAGAACTTTAATAATTAGTTTGTGTGTGTCAGAGAAATAAAAGTTGAAAATCTCTGCCTTAGAGCAAGTAGCCCAAAGCTCTGTGTTCTGAGGGCTTCTTCCTTCCCACAGGCTAGTCCATTCTTTTAGTCCGCCTTTTTGGGGGGGGGGGGGGCGTGCATAACAGCCTTTCTGGACCCTACAAATCACAGCCCTGTCCCAGGTCTTGATTAGGCTCTCTTTACACTGCCCAGCCTCATAGCCCTCAGCATTTGTAACCTCTCTCTTTTCCAGGTTATCATCATCTGTCAGATCTGGAGTTAAACAACAAGAAACATGTCAGGTGAGTGGCTGGGAGAGACACTTGGCTGTTTATGAGAAATATTCCATTACAATCTCATACAAAACATTAGGATGCATCTGCCAGCACCCAGCTCAGCAAGGTTCCCCCTTTCCACAAGCAAGCTGATTAGTGCGTGGTTCCAACTGATGTTTATCTTTTCTGACTCCGTGGCAAATGCCCTTGGAAAAACCTGGCTGGGTTGATGCCTGATTGCCTGGTACATTCAGATTCATTCAATTAGGATACCCAGTTTGAGACATAATGAGTTTTGGCAAGCTCAATAGACTGATTGGTTTTTATACACATGCATAGAAAGATTTGATTTCCTCTTTGGAATTTATGGCCGGGACAAGAGGTAATTACATTAATTTCTGCTCTGGTCTCTAGGCTTTCCTTTTCTGTTCTCTCCTCTGCCACCTTTGTTATTCTTCTTTTCTTATATATGTATAGACTCTTTGGGAACCTTGCTTGCATTGATGAAAATGAATTTAATAATTGCCAGCAGTTGGTTTGCATTTGGGGCTGGATTCCACTGTGGCTTTGTGTGTGTGTGTGTGTGTGTACTTTTGCTCCATGCTCTGGATGGTTTGGGGAAGCTAACGTGACCAACCTTCCTCTAGTCCTGTGGTGTGTGTGGGTGAGGTGGCACCGGTGTCCATGTGGCTAGGGAAGAGCTGGTCACACCCAGGCTTTCTGAAAGGGAACTCACTCTGATAGTAAAGTAAGCCAAAGTGTATGTTCCTTTTCTCCAGTCACCAGTCAGGCCCCTCACCTTTCTTTTCCGGTTTCTGTTTTGTTTTTCCTCTTTCCATCATTAAACTTGTCTTCTCATCTCTCCCCTCCAGAGCAAAACTGTACTTGAGAAAGGGGATTGGCAAGGCAGCAAGAGGCTGACTGAGGCCAGCGCGGGTAAGAAGGTTGACTTGACAATGAAAAGGATCAAGACTACTTCTGCAAAGTTTGCAGTTCTGATTCTACTCCACTTCTCCTTTCTCAAGCCAACGCCCTTTTAACCATCCCTGCATTGTTACAGACGCCTTTTCTCCTTAAAATAGAGACAAAGAAGACCCCTGGAGATTTAGAAATTCAATTGGAAAAAAGCAAAAACACGGAGCACTTAACTTCTCTCCCAAAGGACTGGAGAGCCTGCCAATTCATCTCCATCGCCAGAGCAAAGCATTTCCCGGTGTCAACATTAAACCCCATTTTGTTTTTTTCCGTTTAAAGTGTGTTTACAGTTGGCCATTATGGGAAAGATGACGGATGTACCCTAGCCCCGTTTACAATATTAAGACTGATCAGGATACAATCTCTTACCCGCAGATTCGGTTTCTCAAAGCTTTTACAAGGAAGGGAAGAGGTGAGGAGCCCAGAGTATTCATTCACCAGCCAGCGCATCCACTGCCAATCTACCTCCCAACCTAGCACCCAAGCACTTACGGTCCCGGTCCCGCGGGATTTCTGGCCTTACGTTCAGGTTTCCCAGGATTAATGCCTCCGCCTCCACATCTTGCTCCGCTCCAGTGACCAGCACGGGTCCCTGGCTCATAGTGTAAGAGGGAACTGAGGCCGAAGGCAGGAGGGACTCTTCCCTGAGACCTACGTTTTAAGTTATCCTTAAGGGAGAGCAGCGGGCGAGGCGCCCTCTGTCCCCTCAGCAGTTCTGACCCATTCTACCTCACCCCAGGTCTTGGTCTCCCAGCACGGACTAGCTAGTTTCCTTTACCGAAATGGTTTGCATTCCTTGGAACCAAATGCTCCTGCATATAGATCACTCCCGGCAGGAGTGGCTGAGGGGACGAGGGACTTGGGCAGCAGGCGGAGCTGAAGGGTTGGGGTGAGTTGCCGCACAGTCTGGAAATCTTGCGCAGCCTGGGTTCCCACACCGCCTCGGACCCCCGCGCTACCTTGCAGCCATTCTTGCGCTGAACCGTTTCTCCCGGTGGGATCCTCTGCCTAGGAATCTTTCTCAAACCCTTTTCTGGAGATAGAGCTGAGAGGGACTGAGCCTGGAGCACACAGCTTGCCCTGTTCTCCTTTGGGAGCTGCCAGAGAAGTGCATGATCCATAGTTAAAAAAAAAAAAAAAGCGGAGAGATGAGAGACAAATTTCGGCTACGAGAGAGACTACTTGGTGATGACTCGTGAAGGCCCGTGCTCCCAGCTCTGGTTGGACCACGGGGCTCCCTCAACTGATGGGACTTCTTTTGAACACGTCCCCAGCCCTGGCCTGTTTCCAGTCCTCTGCTGGGGGTCAGATAGGAGAGTCTAGGAGATAGGGGAGTCCGTTGATCCTCCCGTGAAATTCAGATTGCATGGAGGAAGGGGTGGTGGTGGTGGGGGGGAATCCCTGACTTGGTAAGCAACAATCAGAGGGTGAATTTGGCTTTTGTGACATTGACCAGAGAGAAACTTCTTGGCATTGAACAGCCAGTTAGGGCCCAGCAACAAGCAACCTGGGGCGCAACTGAGCGCCACGAAACTAGGTAGCCTGCAGTGAACGAAAACAAACAAAAAACCAGAGATGCCGAAAACATACTAGTGCGCAACAGAACACGTTCAGGGACCACCTGAAACCCATTGGTGAGGCTGGCCGGGATGAAATTGTCCGGAAAGCAACGGGGGCTGGGCGAGAGAGCCAGAATGAAATCCACCTGCCAGCCAGCATGCAGCTAAGCATTGTAGGGATTACGGCAGGGAGGGCCCCGGGCTGGACAGGGAGGGGGCCTGTCGCCCGACTAGAGCTGCTGTGGGGACATGACAGGGGAGGGGTGTTGGGGCTTTTTGATTTACAACTGCCGCGCCCCAAGCAATCCAATCCCATAAATTTGGGGGCTGTTTTCACCAAAACTGTGAGTTATGATTTTTCAAATAAATACATTTTCCAATCAGACGGGGTTCTGTTTAGGTTGAATGCGTCCTGAAGCAGACGCCTCCCCCCGCGGAAAATACACAGAGGAGGAAACGGAGCCGGGACACAGCTCAGACGACATAAAAACTTGTGTAAACACGTTGTCATTTACAGACTTCGGAAGGGAAAAGGATGGGGAAGAAAGATGTTTAATTCTCCCTGGAATCCTCAGGTCCCAGCCCTGAGGGAAGACACGGAAAATTTAATATCCTTTTTCCATAAACTTGCTTTGTGTTACTCATTAGACAATGGGCGGCATTAGGTTTCTTAAATGGATCTTGTATTTTTGTGGCTGTTACAAACCTGGGACTGGATAGGCTTGCTGCTTCTCACCCCTTAGTTTTTCTTTAGGAAAGAGAGAGGGGAGATAAGCCAGAATAGATGATTTCAGCAGTAGACGGGCTGATCTGTAGCTGTGTCACCTGTGAAACAAGGTACCGGACCTGACTAGGGATCGGAGGCCTGGGTGCACACAGGAGCATTCATAAATAATTCTGGCAACTGCAGGAAGCTCAGCAATCCCTCCTCCCCCGCCCCGCCACGCATCCAGGTAAAAGGTAGAGAATGCCAGCTTTTGACTTAGACCTTCCCTGGCAAGATCAACCCTCATCCAGGAAATGGGGGAATAGGGAAAGACAGAGGCTACCCAAGTCTCCCCTAGATGTCCGTCTCTACCATCGCCGCTGTCACTTATTGCTGTGTGCCCTTAGGGAAGCTCCTTCCCCTCTCTGGGCTGGTTCCCTGTTGGTCCTACCTTCCCACACTGGCCGAGGCAATCAGAACTCACTCAATGAGCTTCTAAGAGTCGCTTCCCTCTCTCCATTTGCCATGAGTATTCTCTGGCCTCGGGAAGAAGGTTGGGTCAGATTGGAAAGTCTTAGACACTCTTTACACGCGGCAGAGAAAAGTTTAAGGGATTTGCCCGCTCAAGCTGCGGGGTAAATGGCCCACGGGCTGATTTATGGCGCGTTACTGCGCGACGCGATTCCCCAAGACAGCGAGAATATTTTACACCGCGCTAATATAAACAGGCGGCCGGCCGGGTCCTTTTTATGGAGTTCCTGTAATTACCCGCGCCCTGACAGGTCCTTGATTTACGGCCCTATTTAGATAAGAGGTCCGGTGCGGGGATTGCTGGTGGCGTCAAGGTCACAAGACTCGGAGGCGGGCGGAGGTTTGCGGTAGGCGCCGGTGCGGGCTCTCTGAGCTCCACCAGCCCCTTGGGTGGAAGTGAGGGGAGAAGTGACGCAAGGGCGGGGAGAGGGGCCTCCAGGCAGAGGCCCCAGTCACTCCGGATGTCTAAGACTTGAAGAAGGAGGGTCCACTGCCCAGCAGGATGCCTCAGTGGTTGAGCGTATAGGTCAGAGCCAATTCCTAGTCAGTGTGCAGGGGTTGCATCCTCGATCCCCAGGGTGCAGGAGGCAGATCAATGACTCTCTCTTATCATTGACGTTTCTGCTTCTCTCTCCCTCTCCCTTCCTCTATGAAATCAGTAAAATATAAATCAATAAAATATATAAAGAGGGTCCACTCTACAAATGGAGGAACTGAATCCTGGAAGATGCAAGACTATCCCAAAACAAACAAACAAACAAAGCACAGCGAATGAAATGGAGATGGGTGGGATCTGGAAGCAGCATCCTCACACCTGGCGATGTCTGGTCTCCCCACCTCCAGCCTAAGACAGTAGGATTCTGGAGGGTCAGTGGGGAAAGAGGACTCAAGGTGATAAGACACAGGCTAGGTCAGATTGGAATAGGGAGCTGCTCCATTACTACACAGAACGATGTAATTGTGTGGATATGTGACTCCATTCCCTCCCCCTGTGAAATTAATTCCTAAAAACAGTCTACTGTTCCTGTGCTAAGAGCTTCACCTATATTATTTCCCTTAATCTTAAACCAGCTCTCTTGACAGGTATCCCCCAGCAGCCCCCCAACCCCCAATTTACGGAGGAGGAAACAAGATCTAAGTAGAAAAAAATGACAGTTCTGTCTAGGTTTCAACCCAGGTGGGCCCAATCCCACCACCAGGCTTTCTTCAGCACTCCTTTAATACAATTTTCAACCTCTATGTGCTTCAGCTCCAACTTAGCCAATGGGGTGAGAAGTCTTGTCCGACCTCACCAGCACAACTGGAGAAGAAAGCAATATTTGATAATGCTCTGAGTGCCAGACCTCCTAAGGGTGCTGTCTAGGTGAGCACCACAGAGGGGAAACGGGACAGGGGAGACAGACTGGTCCTTGGTCCACAGATGTGGGCCCAGGGACAATGGAATCTTCTCCTGAGCCAAGTGCTGAATGGGAGTGTGGGGAGAGGGAACCAGGACTGGGAATTACAGACTATGGAGCCTATCCCCTTCTGAAAATAGAGAAACCGAGGCTCTGAAGAGGGAAAGGAATACTGAGGTGATAGGCAGAGCCAGAACTCTTGCTCTCAGCTTAAAGCATTTCTGGCCAAACTCCTGGGTCCCAGCCTCTCTCCCTGCCCCTTTGCAGGGAACACCCTCACCAGGTCCCTCCTCATCATCCCATTCCTTTACTCCAAATGTGCCTAAATTAGGCTGGAGTTAAAAGTGCCTTAGGGGCCCCCAGAAGGCCAGGTTTGAAACCTAGGCGCCTTGTGGTCTATGCAGACACTGGAGATCTCCCAGGCGCCCATCCTGCCGGAGACCGCCCAGCCAGGCTAGCCTGAGATCCCCGGGATTCCCTAGGGCCTCACTCTCAGAGCAGGCACCACTCATCCGAAGACTTCAAATCCTTCACAATCTTCCAGGGAAGTGAGTGGGGGGAGGGAGCAGCTCTTTCTGGGTCCCAGGTGGCTGGGAGCACCCTGCTCTTTAAGCATCCACTGGGTGTGGGGTGGGGAAAGCAGGGGAATCTTGGGGCCCTCGAGGGGTCTGATAGAACTGGGACTCACCATCTGTACTGATAATGTATTCCCCATCCCACTGAACAGGCTGGTGATGTGTAACCATAGGAAAAGGACTGGGACACATGGATGGGTGCTGGAGCATGAATTTGTGAGTATGTGGGTAACTGTGTGTACCTGTGTGAGTGTGCCTCATTCACGTGGGTGCATACTATTGTTCAACTTCATTTTATCAATGTGTCCACATGGCTATGTAAGACAGAACAGATGTTACACTGAGTGTGTGTCAGTGTGTAATGTGCAAAGATGTGAAAATATCTATTTCTGAGCACCTGTGTATATATAGTAGTAATCTTGGCTGTGTACTTGCGTGTGTTTGTAGGACTGAAGACTTAAGTTGTGACATTGAGAATACATGAAAAATGCATGATGCAGTTTTTGGATGTTTGTGCTGTGAATACAATTGTAGGGAAATACAAACCGCACCCATGCACATAAAACGCTGTGCAGCACCCTACAGTGGTGTGTTATGTGGAATGTGTGTGTGCCTCTACTGGAAGATGATGTCTTATGCATGCCCACACGCAGCCTTTGGAAGGGTTCAGCTGCGACCTGTCTGCATGGGGATGTGTGCCTGTGGGTGGGTAACAGATAATGTGTAAAGTCCTGGGAATACATGAATGTTGAAATGCTGCCTTGTGTGGGTGTACATGTGTTATCCTGAGAACACATATACTTTTGGACACATGAACATATGGACCTTTGAGTATGCAGTTGAGCTTGGGTGATCCTCTGTGCAATTATGTGTGCATGTGTTATCTTGGGCTGGGTGTGCCACATCAAGAGCCCTTCAGTGGTTCTCAACCTTTCTAATGCCACCACCCTTTAATACAGTTCCTCATGTTGTGTTGACCCCAACCATAACATTATTTTCGTTGCTACTTCAAAACCGCTGCTGTAGTGCCTAAGACCATTGGAAAGCACAGCTATTTACAGTATGATTCACAACAGTAGCAAAATTACAGTTATGAAGTAGCAACGAAAATAATTTTATGTTGGGGTCGCCACAACATTAGGAACTGGATTAAAGGGTCGAGGCATTAGAAAGATCGAGAACCACTGCAAGTGAAGATCCTGCCTTGGATTAGGACAAAGACTGGGTGTGTGTTGAAGACTGAGGTCCTTCTCCACATAGTAATTACTCTCCCTACCCGACACGCTCAGGAGAGCCTCCACGTCAGGGAGGCGCGGAACCCCGCAGAGCCGAGGTAGAATTGGGCGCCTGGCGCTCCCTCCCCTGAACCTCTGGCTCTGCTGGGCCCAACCCCAGCGCTGCTGGCGCCAGGCGCCCGGAGAGCGGCGGGTTTCTAGCCAGCCTCAGGCAGGAAACCAGGACTTCCCTCCCCCACGCACCTCTAGGGCCCACAGCCTTAGGGGACCCTGGGAACTGGCCAGCTGGGGACAGTGCGTTTGTCTCCTCTCCTGTAGTACACCCCCCACCCACGACCCCTTCCCATTTACTCCCTTGTTCAGGAGAGAAAATAACACAGTAGCCACTGGCTGTGGGACGCAAGGAAAATCGTTTATCTCTGGGCCTCACTTTTTCTGTCTGTTCAGGAAAGAATTGGCCTTTCCCCCTCTGCCTTTGGACTAAGTGTGCCAGGTACATAGTGGGCACCAATAAATCATTAAATTAATGGGCAAAGAAATGAATTTGTCCTCTAAAAAGAGCAACCACATATTGCTCTTCCCCCTTCCATCCTCACCTCCACACTGGTTTTGAGAGCTGGGCACACCCCCTCTATCCACTTAGGGAAGGGGGCTGGGAAAGACTGGCGAGGTGGAGGGATCCAGGTAGGAGGACGTTAGCTGGAAGCTACTGCAATGGGAGGTGAGACAGCGAAGCCAGCCAGAAGCGCCATCACCCTGGGAATTCCAGGTCCGAGCGGAGCCCTGGGAAAGCTTCCTGAGCGGAGATGGGACAGGCCCGGCCTGCGGGGAATTAAACAGTGGAGGTCCGACGCCGTCGTTGTGCGTTTCCGAGGGTGCCTTCCTCCCGCCGGAGCCTGGCGGCCAGTGCGGACGTTCTCGGTACGTGCACACTGCTTTCCGGTGGCGCGAGCTTTGGCTCTTTTACAGAATCGCACATTCTCAAGCGACGCTGACTTGGCGGAGTGGTCCGACGCGAGCCGGGCTCCTTGCGCAGAGGCGGCAGTCAGCCGCAGCACATACGACTTGGTGAGAGTTGAGGGGTGCACGACCCGCGCGGAACTGCTCCCACTCGGGCAGGATGGGGCTTGTGACTGGGGTGCCTAGGGAGGAACGCCAGGGGCCTGCCCTGCCTCCAGCAGCGATCCCTCCTCTTCTGCCTCTGACGCCCAGGGGAGCAATGGAGTTCGGGACTAGAGACATCTGGGATTCCTCTTTTAAATTCTGGAGGGCCTAGAACAAGAACCTTTCTCTGGCCCTCAGTTTCCCTGTGTGAAGTCAAAGGATGGGCTCTAGAAGACTTTTTCGCTAGATGACTCTAGACTTTTCCCCTTGGGTTTGGGTGGCAACCACCTTCCTGGGCGCTGACAGGCCTGCGCCTCCAGTACGTTGCCCCTGCCTCCCCCATCCCAGCCGAAAACTGGGAGGGGGAGGGGCCGAGGCGTGCCGCCTCCCTGTCCTCTTCTCCCCCCCCCCCCCCCCCCCCGCAGCCTGGAGGCAAGTGGCTCCAGCTGGGCTTAAAAACAGGGACGGCCACCCCCACCCCCCTGCCATTGGTTCCAGGGAGAGGTTGACATCAAAGCCGTGGCCTTATATAAGCCAGACCCTGAAGGGGAGGCCGCAGAAGGGTTAAACAGGTCTCTCTATGCAGCATCTGTATCTGTATCCTTCCTCAGTTCGTGCCACCACCGAAGCGGCAGGCTGCGCGTCTCTTCCTTAGCCTGGCCCGGGACTCGCCCAAAGCCCGCGCGCACCCTCCGCCTGCCTGGGACTCCCCCCAAACAGCGCCGCCGAGAGCTCACGGGCGGCCTCCGTCGTCTCGGGAGTGCATGGGGCGGCACTAAGTGGACTGGCGGTGCAGACCAGGTGGCCGCTCCAACATGAACCTCGTGGGCAGCTACTCACACCATCACCATCATCACCCCGCGCACCCGGTGCTCCACGAGCCCTTCCTCTTCGGCCCGGCCTCGCGCTGTCACCAGGAGCGGCCCTACTTCCAGAGCTGGCTGCTGAGTCCCCCTGACGCTGCTCCGGACTTCCCAGCCGGCGGGCCACCACCCACAGCAGCGGCGGCCTCTGCCGCTTACATCCCGGACGCCCGGTCCGGCCAGAGCCCGGGGAGCCTGGAGGCCCTCAGCGGCCGCCTGGGCCGGCGGAAAGGCTCGGGACCCAAGAAGGAGCGGAAGCGCACCGAGAGCATTAACAGCGCGTTTGCGGAACTGCGCGAGTGCATCCCCAACGTGCCGGCTGACACCAAGCTCTCCAAGATCAAGACTCTGCGCCTGGCCACCAGCTACATCGCCTACCTGATGGACGTGCTGGCCAAGGACGCACAGGCCGGTGACCCTGAGGCCTTCAAGGCAGAAATCAAGAAGGTGGATGGCGGTCGCGAGAGCAAGCGGAAAAGGGAGCTGGTAAGTTCGGGGGCCTCTAAGCTCCAGCCAATGGCGCAATCGGTGGGCACCCGCAGGCGAGCGCGCAATGGAGGAGTCTGTGTTGCGGTGTGTGAGATTTTGAGAGGCTGTGGGGAGTTCTGAGACGGTCGAAACGTGGGATTGTGTGGGTGAGGGAGAAAGATTAATATGTAAATGTAATGAGGGATAGTGTTTGTAAGGCTGTGAATTAAGACATAGTCTTAACTTTTTTTTTGGAGGGGCTATGGAGTCCCTTTTAAGAATCCATTGGAAGCTCAAGACCCTGAGAAAATACACACATTTCGCTTCCAATTTCGAGGGATCCTCAGCTCTCCTGGCTCTCCTGGGAGCCACTGTAAGAATGCTGTAGGAGTTCCTTACTTAATGTGCCCGAGTGTGAATTTATGCTTATGGACTCAGTTACTGTTTTTAAAGGACCTTTGCTGGAGAGGCTAGTCTACCTACATCCTCCTATAGCCTGGGAAACTGAGGCCCAGAGTAGGGCTGGAGGTGAAGGCCATGGACGGGAGCAGTCAGAGGTGCAGCTGGGGTAAAACAAGTCAGGTCTTCTACTCTCCGTCCAGAGCACACTTCCCACGGCTCGGTCCAAGGGCGACCTTGTTGGTTGGTGTGTCAACATCAACAAGTGACTCCCTTCTCTTGGCTTTGGAGATCACAGTCTCCACTCGGCCTTTCTCGATCCTCTCCAGTGAGGGAGACGCTTTCTGAAGCCCGATTCTGCTGGTCCAGAGCTGTGGAGCCTCAGAGGGTGGAGATTCACAGGCTAGAGAACTAGTTTATCTGGTCAGTATGCTGCGGTTCAGGCTGCTGCCTGGAGAAGCTGACTAGAGAACCCCGCGCGGTCTAGGCTGACCCGCAGAGGCTGTAGTAAACTAGGGAAAGCTCAGCTGGGGAGACTGGGCAAGACAGGCATCCAGTCTCTAAACCTCTGCTCTTGGCTAGAGGAGATGCAGGCCCAGCGATGCCTCAGTGGCAGTAATTACTGGGCATATTCCCACCTTCTACACCTCACCGCCTCTTCTAAGAATCACCGCTTGGTTTGTGCTTGAGAGCGGGGAAGGGGTGTGGGATAGTAGGCCAGGCCGAGTACCCTTCGCCCAGCTGTCTGAAGCTGCCCAGCACCAGCAGGCGGGTGGGGATCCACCCCAGTGTCCAAGCCCAGGAGCTAAACCAGGTTGGAAAGCCTGTGGGCTGTGTGGGGAGAGCAGGTTTGCGAGCGCGGGTGGGAAAACTGTGGGTTCTCACCCCTCTCATCCCAATCCCTGCAGTCTCTCTTGGGCGCCAACATGCCAAATCTAGGCGCATCAATTTCACTAGACACAGAAAATTCCCACTATGGAACCCCCAGCAGCTGCCCAGCCGTACTGCCCCCCCCCTCCCCAAACTGCGCATAAAGGCAAATTTTATGAGCTTGTTTGCCTATTTCGCAAACAGAAATCCGTCACTTATTTAAAGGCTCCCAGCTACTGCTCCCAACACCTTTCTCTGACCTCACTCTACGCTCTGGCGGCCGGAGCAGAAAAATTTAAACCTGTCTCTCTCGCCTCTTTTTCTGTGCATGTCCTCTGGCAGCAGCAGCACGAAGGCTTTCCTCCTGCCCTGGGCCCAGGCGAGAAGAGGATTAAAGGGCGCACAGGCTGGCCACAGCAAGTCTGGGCGCTGGAGTTAAACCAATGAGCCAAGGTCCGCGCGGAGGACCCCACCGCCGTGCCCGACCCCGGAGGCCCGGGAGGAGAGGAAGGTGAAGAGTGCCAGGCTCTGGGTACCAGGGGCTTATGGGGCGCAGCCTGCCCAGCCTCTGCTGTGTGCTGGCAGGTCGCTGGCTGCAACAACACACTTGGATCGCACGTGCAATGTCATTTAAAATTGTTTTTAATACATTAAGAGAAAGAGAAATATATATATCCACTCCCATAACTAAGAGGGCGGCTCTTGGCAGCACTATGTACAAGGGAGACACTGCGGGACTCCGGACAAGCGGCTGAGACGCACCCTTCCAACCCTTCTGGGGCGAATTTGGAACCCCCAGCACCTTCCCCACTGAGCTATCTGGCTCTCTTTCTAATTCCCTCTGGTTCAAATCAAAACCCTGGAGTGCTCAATTCCCTAATTAAAATGCAATAAGAGGAATCAATAGGTTATTGCCAAGAACTGAGAACCAGATCGGGAAGATGGAGGGCTGCCTTTTGTTGTTGATTTCCCTCAAACAGTGGTGTTTTTATTTTATTTTTTACTTTTGTCGCTGCACTTCCTCCTTAGTTCCAAGGGAAACACATTTTTCCCTTCCTTCTTTCCTTTCTTTTCTCCTTCCTCCTTTTTTTCTTTCTTCTTCCTTCCTTTCCCTGGCTCCCTCCCTCCCTTCATTTGTAAATAAAAGCTTTTCCCAATGTTGAAAAGTTTTTATGTATTTAAACTACCTACGATGCCTGCTGTGCTCAGGTGTTTGTTTATTCCCCTATCCCCACCCTTTTTCTACCTCAAATCTCTGTGACCACTCACCGCCCTCTCCCTTTGCCAAAGCAGTGTCTATGCTCTTGACTAATAAAACATTTTCTGAAATCAGAGGAAGCCTGTGTGATGACTTGGTGGGTAAACCTGGCTTGTTTCTGCTAGGTAGAGAGCATCCTGCTCCTACTTTTTTCGATAAATGTCAAACCAAACCACAAGTCGGGGGCAGATAAAGGACTTATTCCTTGAAGGAAGAACAAAACTCTCCTTAGAACTTGACTACGGGACAGGATAACTTTCGTAAACCCACAGAAGGAACACTAGGAAGGAATTAGACCCAGATTGTCGGGCTGTGATTTAGGTATGTCTAACACCGGGTTAGTGTGTACTCGGTGTCTGAAGAAAGTCGGCTGGGGTTACTAGGAAAGGGCAGTGAAGCTGGGCAGAGAAGGATATGTTCAAGAATACTCTGTTCATCCATATTAAATGAAGAACATAGTTGTGTAGGTAATGGTGAAGAAACTCACTCGGAGCCCAGTGCCTGTGCCAGGGCCAAGGAGCGTTGGCTTAGCATAGCTCCCAGCTCCCAGTAAGGACTTGACAAATTGAAGCAGCTATTATTTTATACAAGAGCAAAATAACCTTGTGAATGGCTAAACGGAGACATTTGGGTTTCTCTCCAGCAACAACACACTCAACAAATAATTGTGAGAGTATATGGATGGTGCAAAGAGGTGGGGCGTCCGTGCATGCTAGTTCTACCACTTGTGTAGGAGAGCCATCTTCGCGCTCCCACATGCACATCCAGGGCTGGGTTTGGGGGTGAATAAGAGTTGTATTTTTGGCGCACGCTGGGCTAAATAGAATACAGACAACTAGTTTTGCTTTGCTTGCACACAACTGTGCCAGGCACTAGGCTAAGTGCTTTTATGCCTCTGAACAGCTCCCACGATTGCCTGAGGGTGGCATAGCCTGCAGTGCGTGTACGGGTCTCCAGTGCTCTCTCTGGGGGAACACGCGCGTGGGTCCCTGGGCGTTTTCTAGCCCCACACTGGGAGCTGGAGGCCCTGGCTTGGGGTCCAGAAAGGAGACTCCCGGTAGTTCTGGGCCAGGTGTGTCCAGGCGCCTCGTCCTAACATGGGGTGAATATAGGGCCCCATTAGTATTGGCTGTAAACACCGTGGCAGGGGCCCAGCGGCCACGCGGGCCTTTCCGGACACGAAGGAGTTAATAAAAGGTGTTTTATGGACGTGAGGAAATGGTGGGGGAGGTGTGAGCTTCTCTCCACTCCTACCCCCCTACTTTTTTCTTTTTTCCCTCTCGCCACCCGCCTCCAGATCAAACAGACCGGTGATTTAACTAGGGCAACACCTCGCGGTAATGAGCCGTCCTGGCACACCCCTCCCCCGGCCTCAGTTCCCGGCCCCAGGCCCGAAGGTCCCTCGGGCAGAGCAGAAAACAAAAATCGTGTTTTGTTTTTTTTTTCCTTTCCATTTCCTAGAGCTAGAAAGCCCCTTAGAAATCCTGGTACGCACGCACTGAGACTCAGGCAGCAAACCGATCGACCTGCGCCAGCACAAAGGGGGCCTTCCTGGGA
Organism: Antrozous pallidus; assembly: GCA_027563665.1. NCBI lineage: Eukaryota > Metazoa > Chordata > Mammalia > Chiroptera > Vespertilionidae > Antrozous > Antrozous pallidus. Next base: position 18,591,524 of record CM050516.1, read on the forward strand.
TTCGAACCCAGGACTCCAGTTCGGTTTTCAGACCATCCTCAGTTTCAATGCTGAGCGTCACTCTGGGGACTATTTTTAGTACCCAAAGTATCCTAGGCACGGGAAGAATGCGCACCGGGTCCCCTTTCTTGCGTCCGGTCTAGTGAAAGGAGAGAGGATGCCGAGGGGTACCGCCTGCGCAGCCCCAGCCACTTTGCCTAACCTGGCCTGCTCCGAAACCCAGTGCCCGGGCCCAAACCCCCACAGAGCGGGTGGAGCCTCAAATTCAGCCCCAGCCACGTCTGTCCCAATCTCAGACCTAGGACCTGGGGCATGCCCATTGGGGGATCCCTAGGATGTCCTCCCACTTTCCCCAAGCCTCATTCCAGGGGCCCCGATTTCAGGACTGGAAAAGCGGGACCCCTGGAGAGGAACGGAGTAGTTCGGGGTTCCAAAAAACGGGTCTCTGGCTGTTTCTCCTCCCTTCTCACCTAGCTTCTCACCCTCCTTCAATCCCCCTCCTGTGAAATGGCTTTAGAGCCTGGCCTTTACTTTCTTATTCTCTCCCAGAGTTCAAGGCTGTTTGCCAGAAACCTACCTCAACCGGGCTGTGGCAGAAACAGTGATTATTTTTAAGGGCATCACCTTAAAAAAAAAAAGAAAAGAAAAAAAAAAAAAGAAAAACCAAGGGAGAAAATGGAATGGTCATGAACTTAAAAGTAAATTCCAGGAATTTCTCGTAAGGAAATACTCATTGGTGTTACAAACCTTTAACTACAGGACTATTCTACTAAGGAGTGAAAAATAGGAAAGGACCCAGATGGGCTATAATTACAGGATTAGGACTGGTTAAAGAAATCCATCCATACAGTGGGTTACTACTCAGCTACTAGAAAAAAAAAGCGAGGGTTGACATGGAGATTGTTCACGATATATTACGTTGAGGGAGAAAAAACCTCTCCCAGGTTACTGAAGACTGTTCATCACGACCTGTTTTATGTGAAAATAAATTAATGAATGTATAAAATATCATTCATGGAGGAAAAGTGGAAGAATAAACATCAAGACATTTACACCTCTACCTCTGAGTTGAGGGAATAAGGATAATTTTGATTTTTCCTCCTGCGTAGGTATTTTTTTCCCTACTCTTTTCCCTGGGATATTTTTCCATTGATTTTTAGAAAGAGTGGGAGGGCAGGGGAGAGACAGAGAGAGAAATATCAATGTGTGAGAGATGCATGGATGCATGGGTTGGTTGCCTCCCACATGTGCCCCAACCAGGGCTAGCCAGTGATTAAGCCTGCAATTGAGGTCCATGTCCTTGACCAGAAATCAAACCTGGGACCCTCCAGTCTGAGGGCTGACTCGCCATCTCCTGAGACAAACCAGGTAGGGCAGTGGTCGGCAAACTCAGTAGTCAACAGAGCCCAATATTAACAGTACAATGCTTGAAATTTCTTTTGGGAGCCGAAAACTGATTTTTTGCACATGAGCCACGAAGTTTCAATCGCACTGCACATGGGCGCCAGAACGTGGTATTTTGTGGAAGAGCCACACTCAAGGGGCCAAAAAGCCGCATGTGGCTTGTGAGCTGCAGTTTCCCAACCACTGAGCTAGGGCATCTACTTTCTTTTAAACAATGAATAAGTATTAGTTCTATAGTAAAAAAGTAAGCTGCAATTTCCTTCTAATTTCTCCTATGGCCAGTGTACTCTGAGTACACTGTTTAGTCAGTACACATTAACTGAGCACCTAGCTGTGGGTATAAACATGAGTAAGAAAGAATCCATATAATCACCACCAATTAACATACAGTAGTAAATATTGGTCTTGAAGAGTTGGTTTTTCCTTCTACAAGATAATGACTTTTCTCACATTTAAAACCTATTAATGTATGAAATAATAACAACAGCTAAAATTAATTAAAGAAATTATGAAACTCTTGGCATGAATTATTTCATTAAGCCTAATGAGAACTGTATGAGGTTGATGCTGAGGCTCAGAGAGGTGGACTTGTTCAAGGTCACATGGACCATAAAGGCTGACAGAGCTTGGATCACAGGGCAGGTCTTGCTGTCTCCAGAGACATGGCTTTCCCCCATATTTCAGAGTACCTCCAGGATGTACGTGTGTGCAAATGCAGCCTCTTAGTCCGATCTTCCTTGGCAAAGTAAGGTAGAGAAAGAAAGAAGGGAATTGGGGGGAAGGATCTGGGATCCTGGAATCCTCTTCCTCTGTCCCCACTCAGAGTGGATCCATGTATATAGTGATGAAGGGGTGAGTTTCTTGACACCCCCCCCCCCCCCCCGATTCCTTCCCAGCTGTAACACTGAATCTAGGAATCAACTTTCTGTGGGTGAAAAATTCAGAATGTTATTCTTTGCCCCAGCCTCTGATTCACCTCATTCACCTTTCCTTGATACCTTCACTTCTCTAAGCACATTTTCCTCCCTAGAAACTAGAAGGAAGCAGGGGTAGGGATTATGGCTCCTCATGGATGGAAGGAGAAAGGAAAACCCAAAGAGGTGAAGTGACCAGCTCAGGGTTACACAGCCAGTCAAGGGATCAGAAGGCAGCCTGGAGACTCCAGGCCCAGGCTCTCTTGGAAAAGGCTATGCATCCTTTCTCTTCACACAACCAGCAGCTAAGCTTATGGTCTTGCTAAATCCTCATAAAAGAAACGAAACTAAGAAATCAGCCAATCTCATTTTTAAATGAAAAGTGACTGGGTAGAAAAAATATGCATGCTCTAAAGTGTGTGAAACCAGTCTCCTGATTTAAACCGAATTTGTTTGGAAAAAAAATTTTTTTTAAAGCTGAGTTTTTACAGCTGAGCTCTCCCAAACCCATAAAAACACACACACACACACACACACACACACACAAGGTTTATATGGGAAACAGTGAAAGACTCTTAACTATAATACACAGTGTCTAATGTAAGCAGACATAGACACTATATAAAGCTCCTACAAATGTTATTAAAACAAACAGAAATACACATTTATCCCCACAGAATGGACACAGAAGGCACTGGACTTGTGAGTTTCAGGAGTCTTATGTTCACTGAAATGTTCAAAGCACCCCAAAATACTGGGACTTCAAAGATCTAAACATTTCTCTCATTTTACCAAAGGGGAAACTGAGGCCCCAAAGAGGGAGGGCCCAAGGTCACACGGGGAGTTGCATTTTTCTTTTCCCTTTTACTTAACACCTTTTATTTCTAGTGCAGATTAAAGAACAATACAGAGGCAAGAGACCTTAACAAGTTACTGAGCCTCAATTTTCTCATCTACAAAAATGGTAGCGATCATTACCTCCACTTGCTGGGGTTTGTGAGGACTGAATGAGATAAGGTGTGTAAAGTACTCAGCATGCTGTCCACCACAGAGCTATTTTTATTACATTATTTAATCCCTACAATAATCTTGTGAGGTACTAAGAATTTATTTAGGCTTGCTTGCTTGTTTTGGAAATGTAGTGCATATTTCTGACAGGCACAGAAGGTAACAGTGACTTGCTCAAAGGCACACAGCTAGTGAGTGGATTCTTGGTTCAAAGCCCTCATATTCCACATCATGAAGGTAAACTGAAGGCAGGTAGGCGGTAGCAGCTGAATTTGAAACTATATAAAGCAGCATTATACAGTAGAAGTATAACGTAAGCCCCAAATACGAGGTACCCATGTAATTACAAATTTTTTAGTAGCCACATTAAAAAAGTAAAGAGAAACAGATGAAATTAAATTTAATAATATATTTTATATTCTTTATGTTAGACATTTATTTTATTTAATATGTCTGATATAATTTCAACCTGTATTCAATATAAATTTATTAATGAGATGTTTTACTTTTTTTTTAATAGTAAGCCTTGAAAACGGGGTGGGGGGAGAGCGTTTTATACGTAAAGCATATCTCAGTTTGGACCACAGTGTGAGCGTTCAGTAGCTGCCATGTGGCTAATGGCTGCCATATTGAACAAATAATGCAGGTCTTAAGGCTCATGTAGCAGGAATATTAGACACATAGCTTTAGTTAATCATATCAATAAATAGCCACCATTTACTAAACACTTGATGTGTTCAGGCAGCAATGCTCAATATATATGGGCTCAATGACCCCTCCTAACAACCACAGAGGGTAATTTATTCATGGTCACATAACTATTAGACCCAGACCCATCTGTCTCCCAAACCTGCCACTTTAGCTGCTCAGTCCCATGACTTTCACCCAGTGGGTAGAGCTCTAGATTTCAGATTCAAGTCTACCTTGGGCCAAGCATCCTCTTGGGCCCGTTTTCTAATCTCTAAGATGGCTAACAATAGCTTTCCTCAACTCACAGAACTGTCAGGCTAAAATAGGAAAACATTTTTGAAAGGTTTTGAAACACAGAGACTATAGCATGAGAGAAAGGGCCAAGGTCAACAGGGAGGTCTAGACTGACACCCAGATCAGCTGGTTGGATGAGCTGTGTGGCACTGGGCAAGTTCATTTTCCTTTCTGAGCCCCAAAGCCCTATTCTGTAAAAGGAAAAGCAGAATAGCTCAGAGATGTGAAGATCCAAAAACTCATAGCCTGGCCCCGAATAGACAGCAGTAAACACGAGCTATGACTACTGCTGTGATTGTAGTTGGGGCTGGGCTGCAGGGCCTGCTTTGGGAGCAATAGGGAATGGCAGGGAAGGGGAAGGGAACATGGCTCTCCCCTGCCCTCAGCTCTTAGCTCAGGGTAGTATTCTGGCGGCCCAATTGGGGGTGTGAGAACAGTTAGTGAGGTGGAAAGAGCCCTAGACCCAGCGGTCAAGAGAAGGAGGTTCAGCCCGTTGTGTGACTTTGAGCGTTTCCTTGCCCCTATTGGACTTTGGTGTTATTTGTAAAATGACAAGATGCGACCAGAGATCTAAGTCCCTTTCTGCGTTGACTGTCTAGGTTTTCACAACAGTATTTAGTAAATAGTGCTTAGTGAATAATAGTTATAATATTGCATCCGTGAAGGGGACAAAAAAAAAATAAAAAATGCCTGAGCCTTGCCATGCCTCCTGGGGCTACCACTAGGGGAGGCCGCCACCTGGTGGACATACTCTTTCCTCTGTGTTCTGTAGAGAAACCCGGGAGGGCTCCCCCATACGGTGGGTCCAGAGCCCCAGGGCCCACTTTTTCTAACTTTCTTTGGCAGTTTCAGGAAAGAAAGGACCCAGAAAGTTCACAGAGCCACGAGTCCTGGGTACGAGACAGATTCCTGAAGGATGATGGGATTTTACGATCCAAGATCTCAGGCTTTCTACCCTGGAGGCACCTTGGGGTAGGAGTCTGTAATTTCCCTATTACATAAAGTCTAAAATGCATCACACGTTCTCTTCTGTTTTTTTGGGGGGAGGGGTGGGGTGGGAGCGTCTGAAGAAAACACAATCTTCTCTCCTGGTAACTGAAAATTCTTTTGCCATGATTGCACTGGGCTAATGGCCTGCAGAGGGCTGTTCCGCCTTGCCCGGAAGACCTCAGACTGGTGGCTCCGGAATTCTAACAGCATTCACTTCCCTGCCCCCCCCCCCCCCAACACACACACACACAGAGTCATTATTCTACTTCTCTCTGTGGTAGAGGCTTCAGGGGACACGGAGTCAGATTAGCATGGGTTCCAATTCTGGCTCACCATAAGACTCTGAATAAGCTAACTTCTCTGAGCCTCAGTCTCCCCACCGGAAAATTAGGGAGAATCACTTCTTTGCAGGTTTGTGTGAGGAGTACTGCCAGAAACAGTAATAGAACAGAAAAAATATTCTAGCCGACAGTGTCCAGCACCTAGTAGGTGTTGAACAAACAGAAGCCATCCTTTCTCTGCGGGAATGTCATCCTGAGCACTTCTCCGCATTCCGCTTTGGAAGTATTCTTAGGGCGGAATAGGAATAGAATGCGTTTGGAAACGAGTATTAGAAACCAGAGAGAAAACACCCTTACCTTGGCGGAGGGTGGTGCCTCCGTGGGGCTGTGAAAACGGGCTCGGCCAAGGTCAGCCTCGTCCAGATGAGATAAACCCAGCGGGCAGGCTGCGTCTGGCCTTCCCTCGGCCCTCATTCTCCGGGTTTCGCGAAGCTTCCTCAGACACAGTTCCACCTGCAGGCTGTTGCCTGCCGACGTGGCGGAGTCTGACCGCTGCCCCGCTGCCTGCGCCCCCTAAAGCCGGGTCCAGTCCTGCAGGCGACACCCGGCTGGGCACAGGTGGCCCCGCAGGGCTCACCCAGCAGAGTCCGAGCTTACTGGTGGCCAGAGTCCTAATCGCGCCCACGCACGCGCCCACGCACGCGCCCACGCACGCGCCCACGCACGCGCCCACGCACGCGCCCACGCACGCGCCCACGCACGCGCCCACGCACGCGCCCACGCACGCGCCCACGCACGCGCCCACGCACGCGCCCACTGCGCCTTGGGCTCGGAGCCTCCCTCGCAGACCCCAGGGTTTGCAGCGGGAGGCCTGCTTCCCACCGCTGTCCAGGTGTGAACTCCCTGGAAAGTCCGCGCTCCTGGAGGCCGAGCTGTTTTGCAGAGCCCCCGCAGGCAGCCCGCACGCAGCAGACACGCATTTTCTTGACCACATGTCATTGTTTGGCATAGTTTTTAATGGTTGTAGGTTTGGTGACCCCCGAGTTCAAGCTCCTCACTCTGGCACCTGAGGCTTCCTGCTCTGGCCTGGAATTTCCTCACCCTCAGGATCCTGCCTAACCTGCCATTTCCTTAAAGGGCCTGCTTAGGAGCCTCTTCTTCCAGGAAGCTCCCTTGATTTTCCTTCCTATTTTACCCTTTCTCGGGATTTTATAGATACAGATATAGCATGGCTGTAAGGAGGTTGGTAAATAGATGCGTTGAAATGCCTCCATATGTTCATAATCACGTTGAATACAGCTCTGTATGTGTATGTACATAGTGTGTCCCCAAAAATGTATGCACATTTTGAATAATTATAAAGTGCATAGTGAGTTAGATTTGAAAAGAAACATCAATGGAGCTCTCAGCTGTTGAAGTGTGTATACATTTTGGGGGGGGGTATATACATATGTAACTATGCATATCCACATTGTACTCATTAATATAATTTGTATACATATATACATATATAATATACATGTCTAGTATTTCTAAGAATGTCATTAAATATTTTATAACTAGAGGCCTGGTGCATGAAATTTGCACACGGGGCAAGGGGTGTGTGTGTGTGTCCCTCAGCCCAGTCTGCATCCTCTCCAATCTGGGACCAACATTTGTTGGGTGACTGGATCACCCCAATCATTAGTTTCATCCTGTCCCTGGACAATCTCACTGGCTATTAGATTAGTTTAAGGTGGAATCACCAGCATTTTTTGGATGAACTTAGTATTTTTATGGGGGCGGGGGGAGGGAGAGATGTCCCTCAGCCCATTCTGCACCCTCTCCAATCTGGGACAATTCAGGACTGTTAGCTCCCAACTGCTCACCTGCCTGCCTTCCTGATTGCCCCTAACCCTTCTGCCTGCCAGCCTGATCACCCCCTAACCACTCCCCTGCCAGCCTGATTGATGCCTAACTTCTCCCTGCTGGCCTGGTCACCCCTAACTGCTCTCCCCTGCAGGCCTGGTCACCCCCAACGGCCCTCCCTTGCAAGCCTGGTCCCTCCCAACTGCCCTCCCCTTCTGGTCTGATCACCCACAACTGCCCTCTCCTGCTGACCTGATTCCTCCCAACTGCCCTCCCCTGTTGACCATCTTGTGGTGGCCATCTTGTGTCCACATGGGGGCAGCCATCTTGTGTGTTGGAGTGATGGTCAATTTGCATATTATTCTTTTATTAGATAGGATTTTGACATATATACTTATACTATGTATTATGGTAATACATAATTTATATATAGTAATTATTATAAGTCTAGAATATAAAAGTATAACTTTTTAAAAGCAGTCCCCTATTATTTGAGGTTGTTTCCAGTTCTTCCTTGTTCTAAATAATATTCCTGAGAGATGCAGCTTATCCAATTAGCAGGCATCAGGGCTCTGGGGTCAGCTAGACATGCCTTTGACCTACATCCCCACCACTTTCTGGTGACCTTGGACAAGCCATTTCACCTTACAAACTTCTGTTTCCTTATTTATAGTATAAAGAGCATAATTGTATTCATAGGGTCCTAAGGCATGTGAAGTGATTAACACAGTACCTACCACTTAGTAAGTGCTCGGTGAAAACACAGTACTATGTGGGAGGTAGATGAGGATTTGCTGTGACTTCCCCACTCACAAGTGTGACCTGAGTATCATTATTTAGTAGTGTGTGACAATACCCAGTGCTGCCTGAATTTAAGATTGCATTCCCGTGTTTTACTTCTCTTACGGTTTTCTACAGGTTTTAGAAATATGTAACAAACGATGCAAGCAAAGAGTATGTGTTTTGAAGGCACTTAAAAAAATTGCTTTGCTCTTTTATAGATTTGGTGAAAATGGCTCAAACCCATTATAAACAATTTAGACAATCCCCAAAAAGCACAGAGGAGACAGTAAAACTCCAGATCCCACCAACAGGCCTAGCCGTGGTTGGCATGTTGGTTGTGGCCTTCTCTTACTTGCTACCCTGGGTACCCAGGGCAGGACAGCTATTGCATGAATGTCTGTTGACTTCAGCCACATTGACTCGTTAACAGCCATGCTCCAGCTCTGTCCCTCTCAGCCAAACTCTGACAGTTTCATTAACCCCATTAAATCATGCAGGTGCCTTCACACCTCCTGGGCTTGTTAATCTCTGTACAGCTCTGGTAAGTTAAAACCTGGCTGGGAAGTTGGATGTACCTTGTTAACCTCCATTAAACCCTATTAAATTTCCTAACTATAGTCTTAGTGACTTCTAGGAGTCCCTCATTAAAGTTTAGTCAATCCAGTTAAGGGGGGGGGGGGGGGACGACGACGACGACGACGACGACGACGACGACGACAGGGGTGACTTTTGTGGCTGCACTGCTTCAAAGTGTGACATTCCCGAGTTCTTTGATGGTGGGGTTGACAAGTGTCCCAATCCTGGAGTGCCTCTAGCTGTCATTGTTACTTGGGCAAGTTCCTCAGCCTCTGTATTCACACCTCTGTGAACTGGAGTTAATAACAGGTCTTACTTTATATGATTGTAGTGAGATTGAATGAATCAATGCAAACTGTAAAACTAGAAACATGTCTGGCATGCATGCATACTGCACTTACAGCTCTTATTATTTCTGGATATGAAAAATACTTATAAACCAAAAAACTGTTATGTAAATGGAAGATTTACTAAAGATATTAAATGTGTCCCCCTACATGCCAGGTACTGTGCTAGAAACTGTGGCTTATTTTCACTGTTTTTTTTTTTTGTGTGTGTGTGTGTGTGTGTGTGTGTGTGTGTGTGTGTTAATCCTCACCTGAGGATATTTTTTCCATTGATTTTTAGAGTGTGGAAGGGAGGAAAAGAGAGAAAGACACACACAACGTATAGATGGGCTGCCTCTTGCACACACCCCGTCAGGGGCAAGGATTGAAACTGCAACCCAGGTATGTGCCCTTGACTGGGAATCAAACCTGCGACCCTTTGGTGTGAGGGCTGACACGCCAACCATTGAGCACACCAGCCAGGGTTATTTGCACTCTAGTTTTATGCAGACTGAAGACCATCCATTTGAGTGGTTCATCCTGATTGTCTTTGTGGCTGTGCAGGTCACTTCAGGACCGTTTGAGGTTGAACACAGCTACTTCCTCTCCATGGGTCTTAGGGGGTTGGGCTCAATGCTAAACCTGGATGTACATGCAAATTCCCCAGATTTTGTAAAAATAGTTTCCTGGGCCCCATTTGAGAAGATTCTCATTTAGTAGGTCTCACTGGGAACTTCTGACCACAATACAGATGAGGTTGAAGCTGCTGGATTGGAAAACCTCTGCACCCGAGGTTTGGGCTTGAGTCTTACTTGGGCAAACTAAATTTGTATTCCTGGACTTCAGCCTCTGATCTTTCCATTCTGTGAATGGGGATGGGGGCCCAGGAAGTGCATTGTAAGAGTTCTTAAGAGATTCTGATGGGAGTGGCAAGTGCCATACATTAAAAAACGCTGAACCTCAGATGATCTGATATTCAATATTCTAAAGGTCTATTCTGAAAAAAGGGTGTCTGGCTCCCAGTGAAACTTCTGTTCTAATGGTACATTAGGATGTGGCTCATCCTATCTAATAGCGAGGGAATATGCAAACTGACCATCACACCGTTACCAGACGGCTGTGCCCACAGCAGAGGCAGGGATCCTGTAACACAAGATGGCTGTGCCCATAGCAGAGGCTGAGTTCCCATAACTAGCCTTAACAAGCAATCAGCAGGGACCTGAGGCTGCGTGGTGCTGGGCTGGGGCAGGGGACCTGAGGCTGTGCCCTCCGCCTGGTGGGGCTTGTCAGGGAACCTTAGGTCACGTCCCCCAACCTGGCGGAGCTTGATGGGGATTTCAAGGTATAGCCCCTGCCCCAGTCTGGGCTGGGAGACCTCAGGCCCCGCACCTTGCCCTGGCACCAGGCCAGATGACCTGACTGCCCTGCCCCCCGCCAGCCTAGTCGACCCCAACTGGCCCCCCACTGGCACAGTCACTCCTCACTGCCCCCCTTGCCAGCCCAAACACCAACTGCCCCCCTCCCCCGCTCCCCGCCAGCCTGCTCACAACTGCACTCCAACCAGCCTGGTTGCCTCTAACTGCCCTCCTTTGCAGGCCTGGTCACCCCTAACTGTCCCCCCTGCAAGCCTGGTTTCTCCCAACTGCCCCTCTTGCTGGCCTGGTTGCCCCCAATTGCCTGCCCTGCCAGCCTGGTCACCCCACACAGCCTGCTGTTCAGTTGTTTGGTCGTCCCTCACTAACTCCCCTGCTGGCCTGGTCACCCCACACAGCCTGCTGTTCAGTCGTTTGGTCGTCCCTCACTAATCCCCCTACCTGCCTGGTCACCCCACACAGCCTGTGTTCAGTTGTTTGGTCGTCCCTCACTAATCCCCCTACCTGCCTGGTCACCCCACACAGCCCGCTGTTCAGTCGTTTGGTCGTCCCTCACTAATCCCCCTACCTGCCTGGTCACCCCACACAGCCTGTGTTCAGTCGTTTGGTCGTCCCTCACTAATAATCCCCCTACCTGCCTGGTCACCCCACACAGCCTGTGTTCAGTCGTTTGGTCGTCCCTCACTAATCCCCCTACCTGCCTGGTCACCCCACACAGCCCGCTGTTCAGTCGTTTGGTCGTCCCTCACTAATCCCCCTACCTGCCTGGTCACCCCACACAGCCCGCTGTTCAGTCGTTTGGTCGTCCCTCACTAACTCCCCTACTGGCCTGGTCACCCCACACAGCCTGTGTTCAGTTGTTTGGTCGTCCCTCACTAATTCCCCTACTGGCCTGGTCACCCCACACAGCCCGCTGTTCAGTTGTTTGGTCGTCCCTCACTAATCCCCCTACCTGCCTGGTCACCCCACACAGCCTGTGTTCAGTTGTTTGGTCGTCCCTCACTAATTCCCCTACTGGCCTGGTCACCCTACACAGCCTGTGTTCAGTTGTTTGGTCGTCCCTCACTAACTCCCCTACTGGCCTGGTCACCCCACACAGCCTATGTTCAGTTGTTTGGTCGTCCCTCACTAACTCCCCTACTGGCCTGGTCACCCCACACAGCCCGCTGTTCAGTTGTTTGGTCGTCCCTAACTCCCCTGCTGGCCTGGTCATAGGCAGCTATCTTGTGAGGGTGTGAGGGTCAATTTGCATATTACCTCTTTATTATATAAGATTTCCTCTAATTCCTTTTTAATATGCACGAATTTCATGCACTGGGTCACTAGTCCTTCTATAACAACTGACGTCTGTGGATCCTCAGAGGTCAGCTCCAGCAGAAGTCAGCCTGTGTGGGGAAGGTTGGGGACAAAGCACCTCTCAGAGGTTCAGTGTGTGATGGGTTAGAGGATGGGGCAGCACTCTGAGGTGAGATGTGTAACAAATGGAAGGGCAGCAGACATGGGAGTGGAAACAACGAATTATGTTATACCTCAAATGAAAAAGCAACACACTATAAAAATTGGAACTTCCTTTGCTTTCTGAAGGAAATCAACTGAGGGATCCCCTAAGAGATGGCCTTCAGCAACAATCCATCATCAATCCAGTGGAGCCAAGACTCCCACCCTCCTGCCCCCAAATGCCTCCAAAAAGTCATCCTCCACACTACTGTCAGGGGAGTAGAGTGGGCGGGAAGGAGGAAAGAGGAAGGACACTGTAAATTTTGGTGCTATTTATAGTTTTAGAGCTAACAGGTATTACTTCTAGTTAATATGCTAAAAAACATTACATTTCTTTCCTTTCATTCTACTGAGGACAGAGTGTGCTAAAATGGCACGAGTGATATTTGAACTGAAAGACCAGAGTCTGAGGCTTGGCTGGGCAAGGGGCTCCATTCCACGGGGCCTTGGTTACCTTCACCAGTAAAGCTCAGTCAGGTAACCCATCCTGCCTGGGGACTTCATTAAAAGGCCGATTCTGGTTCAGGAGACAGCTTGGCAGTTGAGGGGGGAAGACAGAGACTTCTAACAAGCACTCGGATGATGTGCCAACTGTTAAAAATAATTTTGGGACATTTAAACATTGGGCTATTTACATAAAAGTCTCTATTTCCAGCTCCTCTTGTCAAACTGCAAGAACTGGCATTCCCACATGGCAACAATGGGCTGAGCTGGGTAGTGGCTGTCCTCAGAAGAGACTTGAGTTTTCCAGTTTGCAGCATGCCCTCAGCATAATTTCCATTTGCAATTCTCCACCCAGTTTACTTAGGACTCTCACTTTACAGATGGACAACTAAAGGCCGGAGAGGGAAGCTGTTTGCCAGGTGTCTGGTATTCTATGCAGCTTTCAGGACTCGACCCAGGGCCCAAACCTCTGTTCCAATCTACACCTCCTCGGTGTGCACTGGGACGGAACTCGAGAGAGGAGCAGCTAGGAGGAAAGACCACCGTCATCAATCACTGTGCCTTGAAGCCAGGGCCCAAATGAGAAAGTGAAAGCAGCTGAATTTCATGTGGACATTCAAAGAGAACAACAGAGGGTGTCTCGTTACTCATTCAGACCATTTATTAAGAGGGAGAGTTGGGCCGTCCCATCTGTGTGATATTGCAACATGAAAAGTCACATACATTACTAAGGAGACCTCACAGAAATGAGAGCCTTTCAACAGTACAGAGCCATAGATTACAAAATTAAAATACAAATGATCCCCCACGCTTCGCAGGAAACATGTACAATATGAAGAGGCTTGAAATGGAAGGGCACTTGCTTTTCAATAAGGCAGTTACAAAATGGAAAGAAAACCCACACCCCCAGCACTCTGATGGGCGTAACGGATAACAGAAATGTAAAACAGGGATCCTGTACAACCCTGTCATTGGCAAAGATGCTTTCACTCAGTGAAGGCAACTGAGGGTTTGTTTTAAGATGCAAGCAAGATGAAATAACTAATTGTAGACATTCTACCTTAAGAAAAGGTCCCACCTTGTCCCAGTCTACCTGAAAACATCAGATTACCTTTACCTTTCCTAACCATGAATTGGAAATGGTCAGTAACAAAAATGAAAGGAATAAAAAGGCACCCCTAAAGCACCATGCTTCCCAGGGCATGTTCCCGAGCTCACCTGTCCTTTAGTTCAACTGCTTAGCCCAGTAACGGGCTGGAATGCTTGTGCATCACAGGGCCACGGAGCTGTCTGTACCATCAATGCCAAATGAATCACACAAACTCCAACGGTGACCTGAAAGGCCGAGGTCGGACCAACAGATCACAGAGTAAGACAACTTTAAAACTTAACTGAGTGCTTAATCATTCATTCAACCTTGAGTTCTGCAGGTTGGTCTTGGGAATCTCTACTCAGTTGCAAGGTCTCAAGAGCCTGAGGCAGGTCACTTTATACTGGATTAGTCATGCTGCAGGACGAGAGGTTAGTCCAGAGAATGCCATGTGACTCAAGCAAATTTTTTCGGATTTTAGTTTCCCCATCTCTAAAAGGGAATTGGATGATAGCAACCTTATAGGACTTTCTAGCTTGAAAATATGGCACTACTTTGACACTGAGGTATGTGGTGCTTCCACTCCCCCAGGTTCCTTAGTTGTTTCTTGGTAAAAACACTATGTGAAGTACTTATAAGAATCTTAAGGTACAAGCCCTCAGCAGCCATGGAAACTTTAAACTCCACACAGAGCAATATTTTAAGATTTTCTAGGTAAGGTTTTCCCTAAGTGCTGTGAGCATCAGTTTTTGTGGGACAAATATAGAACTAAGGCTTCCTCTGTCGTGAGTCTTTTTTCATCAGGCCAATAGGACCCCTGCCTCTGCTAATGCCCTCGATCAGCTTCAGCAAGAACAAGTGAGCGAACCAGGTGGGTGGGATTTCCTCAACATTCTCCAACAAGAAACTAAATGCACTGATACTTACGGGTGTGGAGAGTGAGGACAACAAAGTGTCTATCTACTACCTGCTCCTTTTCACAAGACACTTGCTATGCCCTGGTACAGTGCCAGCCATTAGATCCTTGGCCAAGATGAGCAACTTCTTCCATGTGGCCCCCATTGGGCAGAGACTCGGATGGAAGTTACAGAGAATCAATAAAAGCCAGAGGTTTGCAAAGATAGAACCAGATACCCCCAGGAGGTAGTGAGTTCTCTGTCCTCAGAGGTGTTTAAGACCAGATTGTTCAAATCCTTGGTGGGATGGCTGTAAGCAGAATGTCAGCACCTATGGGCAGACTGGATGGAATGACTTAAACCCCCTTCCCAACTTTTAGATCTTGTCATTGTAATGATTGAGAGCCTTCAGATGACTTCCAGCAGCAGCTACTTTGGGTTGGGACAGCCTATTTCAACAGGCCAGGCCCCTGTAGTGAGCTTCTTTTTTAGCTTCTCCCTTCTACTAGGCAGTTTTTTTTTAGGATATTACCAAAAAATTTCCACAAGATAAACAGCTAAAATGCCAAGGTTAGATGCAACATTCCAACTGCAAACAATTAGGAATCTCTGTCTCCGAAAGACCAGCAGTAAATATCCAGCCATGACAGGAACATCTAGCAATGCGGCGACTGGAACACATAGTGAAATTCCTCTTCGTTTTACAACGCTAGTCTTGAATCCTTAATCTTTCGTGGGATTCAGTTCTGATAATTGTCAGGGGTTGTTGCAAACCTAAGAGCTTGTTCATTGAAATAATGAGCTTTCTGTTTTTTAAAAACCTTAAAACGAAGCAACATGAATAACAGTATATTGGCATTTCCGTGTGACAAGCTTGAGGGCATGTGAAGAACCACACCAGGCCGGAACTGAGGCAGGATTTAAGAAGACAACTCCAGTTCTGTTTCCAGTTCCAGTTTTGCCCAGGAGCACCAAGAGGAGAGAAGGCAATGTTGCAATGTTAAGGTGGAGAGAAGCGCAAGAGTCCTTGACAGGTGGCATAAAAATGCAGGCAGCCAAGGCGAACACTGCTTTCCCAGACCCACTGCTCCCTGAAGCCAGACCCAGCTGCTCTGGGGGGCTTGGCCACTTCCACAGGCAGAGCCTCCTGCCACGAAAAGCCATGGAGACTGCACAAGAGACTAAGGCAAGTGGCTTAGTGGTCTGATGACAGAACAGACTTCTGCACACAGGACAAAAGTAAGTTCGGACAACTTTGTTTTTCCTTTCACCCAACAAGTCTCCAAGGTGAAAAAGATACCCACAATTTCCACTTTCCAAAAGTAGCTCTCTTTAGAGAAAAGACAGCATGTGACAAAGCGCACACAGCATCTGGCTGAAGGGGGAGTTTCCCTGGGCTTCACTTTGGAACAGAAGCATTTTTACAGACATGTGAACAGATGGATCCTACCCCACATGTGCTCTTACAGAAGTATATCACTGTGTCTCTCAATTGGGAAAACAGACTTGCTATTAGAAGAACTGTGATGTGACCTACACATCCATCATTGGTTTAAACATCAGAAGATACACCTTCTTAATAAGATAGGGACATTTCCAGAGGGCAGGTTTCCAATGTCTTAGCCTACAGTCCCAGCTGCCCTCAAACTCCAGTCTGATGAGAAAAAAAGCCCCCTGACAAAAGAGGGCTTGGTGTCAGACACCATCAAAGCCTTTCTAATTCAGCCTCAGGAATAAAACCCAGATAAATCACACACCTTTGGGCCTTCTTGATCCTTCAGCTATGAAACAGTGTCTGAATACATATTGGATCAAATGACTAAAACATTCAGAGCATTTCTGAATGTGCCCTGATGTGCCATCCACAGCCAGGCGTATTAAAATAAGACCCCTCACAGTCTAGAGTATGTTCTATGTACATTCATTTATACATATTTAAAAAGGCTGCCATCTGCTAGACATGCATTTTGAACATGGGTGAAAATGTGCTACGATGGAGCACACTGAGTTTTAGTGAGTGGTGAGCCCTGGCTCCAGTCCATAGAAAGCATGGCACTGCTCCACAGACCTGAATCCATCGCCCGCTCAGTAGGATTTCCATTCTGACTTCTCTGTGGTGGTACTCAGATGAAGCCATCTGTGAGACATTTAATTCTCTGCTAGACCAGGCTGTCCATTGCTCCTTTTAGCATTTAAGGCTTAAGAAAGAACTCAGATTTAAAATCGAGTAAGAAAATGATACTTTTGACCCTCGTGTATGTCAAGATGGTCAGAAATTAGCTTCCACATCTTTTTCTTCCCTTTCCCCAATTTTCTGTCTACACCCTATGCTCCCAACACATGGATCAGAAAATTTTGGAAAAGCAGGCTTTTGGATATAAAGCTTGTTTTCAAAGGATACTTTGGCTGTGACATAATTAGATAGAGGAAGCTGAGTTTTGGAACATAAAAAAAAAAAAAAATCAGGTACTAATACTTAAACAATCATTTTAGCAATCTTTCTCCCTAAAAGGGAAGCAAATTGCTCATAAAAATGAGCATTAGACAGCACTGACCTTTGTTGCTCAAACCTATGATCTGTTGCTGACCCCCGAGCGCAGGGCGTCGAGGCCAGTCAGACTTTCTACCCCAGTCTGGATTTCTGAGCAGGACTCACACAGTCCTTGGCAGCTTTTTTGGTGAGTGTGAACTATGGGTTAATACTTCTGAAAGTGAGCCCTAAGCCACTAAGCATCTCCATTTGCCAAAGCATTTATGGCCCAGGAGAATAGCCTAAGTCGGAATACACAACTTCACCCCAAAGAGTGAAGCTTAGAGGACTGCAAAGGGCTGCATCTCCTGCGGAGGGTCTCTGTATTCACATTTCTGGAACCTCTGCAGATACAGTGTGGCACATACGACTTTCCTGAAGTACTAATTTGAGCTGAAACCTCTTGTTGGCTCATCAGGATTTCCTCCGCACTCTAGAAGTTAAGTGTTAAACCACAGAAATGGCAGAGATCTCATTAACTGGAGGAGCAGAGCAGATGTTACAAGGCTGGCACTATTAGTGACAGCTCAATTAGCCAACAGATACTGATTGAGTGCCTACTGTGCCAAAGGTTTAGGGCCAGCAAGGGGGACCAGGGTCAAACTGATTTGCTGATAAATGACAGAGCCTGCAACAAGGTGGGGCACCCATGTCCCCAGCACATTTGGGTCTGTTCACATACCTCCACCATCACCTGTACCCTGCTGCTATTACGGAGCTACATTTCACATGTGACAGTGTGGGATTATAAGGTGATTACCAAAATATTTGTAGCCCTCATTTTCAGTAGCACTGACTTAATGCCTTTTTAAATGCTGTAATACATAATTTTTCTTTCATTCTTTTACGATCTTGTTTGTTTCAGCCCAGTAGTTGCCTTAAAAGAAAGTCTTTGTATACACATGCTGAATCAGGAGAATATAACCCTCCTGACCAAAAAGATTTACAGTTTTTATCATTCAAACATTTTTATTTATAATAAAACTTGTGAGTCTTTATGGGCTTAAATGTAGCAGATATCACCTGTGCATTAAACATTATACTTCCTTCCTGGAAGATGTGCTTCATCCTCACTCAAGCTGCTTGCCGCCCTCTGACTTCTGGTCCAGTCTACTCTTGTTACTCTTTACCATGTAGATGAAGTAGGCAAGGGTCTCTTTTTCATTCACAGGTATGTTCCTGAAATGTCGACTGACAGTCTACATGGAGGCAGAAAAAAAGAAAAGAAAAAGAAAAAAACACACCAAAAACCATGCATGAATCAGGGCCACAGACTACATTGTGCAAAAGAGGAACCAGGAAGTTGCTGCCAGAGCTATGAAGGGAGTTAAGATCACTACAGAGCTCTCTGCACGCTGCAGAACTCAAGACTACCCATTTCCCCTGGGGCTTAGGTGACTGGTTTCCAGGCTTCCAAAGCAGGACTTTAACCGTCAACACTCCCAAGATGCACTTCTTTCTATTTTAGTGGCAGCCAACTGCTCACCATGATCTCCAGGTCACCCCCATGAATTAAGAGACTAGGACTGCTCTGCTTGGCCAGCTGCTACCATAACCTCTCAGGCCTTGGTACTTGGCAAAAAAGTGTCTTTTTAAAAATTATGTCAAATGAGTAGCCTACTGAACAGATTTAAGTGTGTGACCCAAGAATTGATCTTGAAAGACACATCAGATTTGAATAAAAATGAACCATTTACTCTCTTATTTCTGAAACTTTTGCTTTATTTTACAAGTCCTGAGAATAGGTCTCCTTTTGCCCCACCTAATTCTATCCCTTCCACCAGGTGTGAATACTGGCAAGTGGAGAATGCAATCTTAAAGTAGGAAAGGCTTGTGTGCTCCAATATTTTATCTGAATACTTGTCAAGAAGTTTAAGAAAAAATGAGAGATCAGCAAGACACCTCTAAAGGAAAGACAAAAACCAGTGGGGCTGTGAGCCTGTAAGGCAGTGGTTCTCAACCTTTCTAATGCCTCGACCCTTTAATCCAGTTCCTCATGTTATGGTGACTCTCAACCATAAAATTATTTTTGTTGCTACTTCATAACTAATTTTACTACTGTTATGAATTGTAATGTAAATATCTGTTTTCCAATGGTCTTAGGCTCTTCAGCAGCGGTCACGACCCACAGGTTGAGATATGCTAGCAGGGTTGCCAGTCATTATCCTATATAATGAAAGCCTAGGTCAGTGGTTGGCAAACTCATTAGTCAACAGAGCCAAATATCAACAATATGATTGAAATTTCTTTTGAGAGCCAAATTTTTAAAACTTAAACTTCTTCTGACGCCAATTCTTCAAAATAGACTCGCCCAGGCCGTGGCATTTTGAGGAATAGCCACACTCAAGGGGCCAAAGAGCCATATGTGGCTCGCAAGCCGCAGTTTGCTGACTACTGGTCTAGGTGGTGTCATGCCCTAAGGCGACACCCTCGTGCAACTTCGCCACAAGATGGCCATGTGCACAGCAGAGGCAGGGCCCGGATGGTGAGGTCTGGGGGTCTTGTGGCTCTGTGCGGTGGGGAGGAGGTGGGTCACGGCAGGAAAGGGCAGTTGGAGAAATCAGGCCAGCAGATGAGCAGTTAGGCATCAATCAGGCCATCAGGGAGTGGTTAGGAGGCGATCAGGGTGGCAGGCAAGAAGCAGTTAGGGTCAATCAGGCAGGCAAGCAGGTGAGTGGTTAGGAGCCAGCAGTCTTGGATTGTGAGAGGGATCCCAGATTGGAGAGGGTATAGGCCAGGTTGAGGAATACCTCCACCCCCCTGTACACGAATTTTGTGCACCAGGCCTCTAGTCCTATCTAATAAAAGAGTAATATGCAGATTGACCATCACTCCAACACACAAGATGACTGCCCCTATGTGGACATAAGATGGCCACCACAAGGTGGCCAGCCAGAGAAAGTAGTTGTGAGGGATCAGGCCAGCAGTTGGGAGGGACCAGGTCTGCAAGGGAGGGCAGTTGTGGGCAATCAGGCCAGCAGGGGAGGGCCGTAGGGAGGTTCCAGGCCTGCAAGGAAGGGCAGTTGTGGGCGACCAAGCGACCAGGGGACAGCAGTTGGGAGGGACCAGGCCTGCAAGGGAGGGAAGTTGGGGGCGATCAAGCCTGCAGGGGAGGGCAGTTAGGAGTGACTAGGTCAGCAGAGGGGGAAATTTGGGGGTGACTGGGCCTGCAGAGAAGGGCAGTTGGAAGAGACCCAGGCCTGCAGGGGAGAGCAATTGGGGGGGGGGGGGACCAGGCCTGCAAGGGAGGGCAGTTAGGGGCAAACAGGCTGGCAGGGGAGCAGTTAGGCATCAATCAGGCTGTCAGGGGAGTGGTTAGGGGGTGATCAGGCTGGCAGGCGAAGTGGTTAGGGGCAATCAGGAAGGCAGGCAGGTGAGCCGTTGGGAGCAAGCAGTCCTGGATTGTGAGAGGGATGTCCCAGATTGGAGAGGGTACAGGCTGGGCTGGGGGACACCCCCCCATGCATGAATTTCATGCACTGGGCCTCTAGTATTAAAATAATAACCAATGGAGCATTTTCCACCATTCAAACTATCTTAAGAACTCAGGGCAGGAGAAACCTTTCTTGGACTACATTCTTGTATTAAGTATTTCTACTACCAACACCAGAGTAGAAGAAATCAAGAAGAAAACCCAAAAAGAATAATAATATCTCCTATAGGACACATATGAAGGTTCTGAGATGATTAATCTGACACATCTGATACACAGGAAGGACCACATCTATAAAGAATCTTGGAAAACAAGATTCAAGCAAACAAACAAAAGAACACTCAGGACTTAGAATCAGGAGTCCTGAGGTTCCAGGCTCAATTCTGGAATCACATCGATTTGCTATGTTGAGTTTAAGCAAGTCCTTTCCTCTCTCTATGCCATGGTTTCTTTTATGAAAATCAGAGCCTTTCTAAGTCTTAAACTGTGGGATTTTAAATTGTGCAAAAGATGGACTAGAACGCTGCTTCCAGAGCTATGGAGGGGATTGTGACCAACAGGCCCAGGGAGGAGGGAGAATCAAGGTCACCATCAGAGGAACAATACTGGCTTTCTCTTTGGAGAGCACAATTTTGTCTACCTACTTCTGCTAACTGGGCCTTATTGAAGCCTGGTCTGGTCTGCAATTTGTAGTGTCGTTTATAACGTCGCAGAGTGTTCACCTGTAGCTGGAACAGATCAACCTGGAGAGAAGAGGAGAAACACATTATCCATCACCTGAGCAGCCAAGACTCACTGAGAGCCCACTATGTGCCTAGCACTACACTAGGGCTGGGGTAGATATAACTAAAAGAAGTCTTAGAGATGGTCCATTGAGGACTTATAACTAGCTGGGGGGTCAAAAATAACAGTGGAACAAGAGTTCTGGCTGGGGAAGGGTGGTTCTAGAAGGCTGATGGAAGCAGTGAAGCTTAACTAAGGAGAGCAGGGTTTAGAAAGGCAGTGAGGAACAGAGCAAGAGTAGGGAATGAGTGAGATCATGAGAACAGAAAGCCAGGAAATGAACAGATGGGCTAGGGGGTCACAGGCAATCCTGATGGGGTTAAACAGTGAAACTGGGTTGTAGCATGCCAGGTGATGTTCTAGAGGTGGTTTGATGGGCGGGGACAGGCAGAGGGAGATGCTGTAGCAACGATCCAGAAGTGAGAGGATGAAGCAGGGCTTTGGAGGGGTGGTGATGCTGGAGGGAGAAACCAGGCATGAGCAAAGGTCAAACCAGACAGACATCCTGAAGGAAGACAGGCCCGAGTTTGGCAGCAGACTGGATAGAGAAGTGTGAAGAACAGTGGATAGTACTGCTATTCTCAAATAGTGATTTCCTAGGCTCAGCCTTCAGGTGTGAGAATCCTTAACAACCCTCCAGAGAAAGCTCAAAAGCTACTGTGGCGAGTGTACAAATCAGCAGGTTAGGGTCAGGGTCTCTGCAGATGACTGGATAACAAAGGGGAAAGGACCCCCCCTTTTTCTCCTAACACAGAAGAGAGGAAAGCTGCACAGTCATGAAACATTGAAGGCCCAGAAAGTTGGGCTGCCTTTACCTGCCTCTAAAAGAGATGTTCTTGCTTCAGGCAGGTGGAGAGCACTTAAAAACAAAATGAATGATCAATATGAGGGACCAAAGTCCTTCATTCTTTTCAAAACATTCCTCAAACCTTTTTCTTTTTTTTTATTCTGTGAAAAGCATTTAGAAATTGCATACATCCATTTCTTTATAAAATTTAATAATGCTAGAGGCAATTGGAAGATACATTAAACCAATGTTTAAAAAGGGGACATAGGGAGGGACAGAGCGAAGGGCTATATTTTCAAATGTTTCCTCATCTGCAGACAAAAACCCGCCTACTCTTTCTATTCCTACAGTCATTTCCACTGAGTGCTAACAGGCCACTGCCTCATGAAATATTCATGCGTCAAATATTCAATGTACACTATAAATGGTTCTTCTTGCTGAGTCTTAAGTGAAAACAATTTAAGTAGAAAAAGAAACCAATATTCCTTCCTGTAGCCTGTTTAATGGACACTGGCACCCTGAAAGGAAAGGCGGCCTCTGGTTTGAGAAACCTAGGTCTCATCATCTAGTGCAGTGGTTCTCAACATGGGGCGGTTTTGTTCCCCACCTTTACTCGAGGACATTTGGCAATGTCTATAGACATTTTCTATCATCACGACTCAGGGAGTAGTGTGACTGGCATCCAGCGGGTAAAAGACAGGATGCTGTTACACATCCTACAATTTATAGGACAGCCCCTGTGACAAGAATTACCTGGTCTCAAATGTCAGTAGTGCCAGGGTAGAGAACCCCTGGTCCAATATAATGACTTTGGAATGATCCTTGGGAACAGCCTGGACCAGGAATTGGAGAGTGATAGAAAATCAGAGCTGGGATGAACTGACAATGTATGGCTTCATTTTGCAGCCTAGAAACCGGGGGCAGGAGGGGGGCAGGGACGGACAGGGGCCGGGGCGGGGAGTGACTTCCCCCAAACCATTCAAACTTAATCTCCAACTTTAAGACAAAAACAAAGTTTGAAAAACTTGACACTGTGGTTGTATTTAATCATTTTCCAGGGTTTTCTTTAAAAAAGGCAGTGTGGCCTAGAGTGGAGCCCCCAAACTGTCTGTGTGACCTCAGGTCCTTGTGCCCATTTGCAAAATGATGGGGCAGTCAGACCAGTTGATTTCTAAGCATTCAGCTCTCAAATTCAGCAATACTCTGATTCTGTGATTAACTTTTCAAATAAACCACAGCAAAACAAAGAGACTAAAATGACTTTTTAGCACGAAAAGCAGACCAGGCCGGAGGTAAGGACCAGATTAGAACCCGTCCTTCCAGCTTTTTCAAGCTGATGTTTTGGATCGTTACCTCAGGAATGTCAGTGTCGTGCTCAGGAGAATCTCCACCATCGTCACTTGTCTTCCTCTTCCTTTTATTTCGTACACTTTGGATGAAATTTTTGTGGAAATCGCAGATATACAGGTGCCTTACCTGATGGGAAGCAAATAAAAATCAGAGCTGCCAATTCCTTGGAAAGAGCATCTGTCAATTTAATGGGCTTCTCTCCTCTCCAGGCACTGGAGAGTGAGAAGAAAGAATAAGGTGCAGGCCATATTTTCAGACGTTTCCTACTGAGCTGCAGACACCCACAGAGAACACTCCCATCACATTGGGAGTGTATTAGAAACCACGTCCTCCCTGAAAACCCGTGGTCCACATTCAGCAAGGAGAGATCCCACAGCAGAGATCATTAGGGGGAGGTCCCCTATCACAAGGGAGGATTTGCAGGTAGACAGGAAGCATTCCAGATGCAAAGAGCCAAGACTTAAGAGTTTCAGGTGAAGATGACAGAGGTGTGAGCGAATGAGCCCCAGGGTAGACAGTATGAGGTGGAGGTCACTGCCCATGTAGGGAGAAATTGGGGGGTGAGGTGCACAACAGAATAGCTTTGACTTTCCTTCAGATGAGACAGAATCCCCCAAGGTTTTTGAAGCTGGGAGTGACATGACATTTTCAGACCTATAGGAGTTATGAACTTAAAAAAAAAAGGCAGGAGAGGGACTATGTTAATGGGATATGAGACACACTATTTTGATATAGATAACAGGATGACAACTGTCTGAAATACTTGATTTCTGCGCATCAGCTTCTAATTATTGCATTACCTCACAGCTGCTCCACAAAGAGAAGTGGAGAGAGATGCAGACATTCTCACAAGGTGGAACCACACAGAAGAAGCTGCGCCCTGCTGCTGACTTTCTAATACAGGCTGGAGGCATTATAATAAGTGAAGGCGGCACAGCAGCTGAGATGTGAAGAATATGCTTTTATTTAAGAATGTTGGTACCAGGTTGACTGGGGGAAACATTCAAAAACCTAACAGAAACTGAATGCCTGTGGAAACGAATTGGGGCTGTTGACACTGAAACAGATGCTGCACAGATGTTCTCGAGAGGCTTCTGAATTTCAGTTTATTCCTTAAATTCTTAAAGAGAAGAGTAAGCTGATAGGAAACCAGCATCAATTAATTCAGGCCTTTTCATGAAGAAAATAACAAAAACTGCTTTTTATTCCAATGAAATACCACTTTCATGTGGTTGGATTAATGAGTCATGAGTTATGGTGTTTTACAGATAGTAGGTGCTCAATAAAAGCTGTTCTATCAACATAAGCATCCCTTGCATCTAAAAGCAGCTTAGGCCAGTAAAAGTTACCATTTACATATGGTTACAAACTGGGACAGCTTTGCCAGATTCAACTCTGAAAAAAGGTCTTTCAAACACAGCAATGTGTCAATCTCCCAAAGAATCTACTTGACATATATACTACTGGACATTATCAGGGAAGAGAGCAACCTCAGCATACTCTACTTCCCTGATAGGAAGCTGGCCTCATGTTAGCCAGTTCCACATGTAAAACCCAAGAGACTGAACTGGCCCTTAAATTCACAGAGACAAACCTTGCAGGAGGAGAAGAGGTGATTTCCTAGAGCTGTGGCTGGGAGGTTTCAGGTCAAGATAATAGAATAATGGAAAGCTAGTTGGAGGAAAACTTGGCAATCACCAGTGCAACCTCGCTGGTCCCAATCTCACTTTCTAGAGTGATAAACTGAAGCTACCCAGAGTAGGGAAATGACCTGGCCAAGGCCACTTAGGCCTTTTGACCCATGCACACGTTTCTTTCCTACTCCAATATTTTCTTTATACTCCCACTTTTCTCCAGGAAAAAAAAAAGCCGAAATATGTCGATTGGAGGACTGTTTGAAAGCATGTTACCTTATATAATAAAACCCTAAAAATGCAAGTCAACCAAATGGTGGAACAACCAGTTGCTATGACATACTCTGACCACCAGGGGGCAGACACTCAACACAGGAGGTGCCCCTGGTGGTCAAGTGCCACTCAGCCAGAAGCTGCCAGATGCTGGGTTCACAGCTGGCGAGCACAGCAGTGGAGGTAGTTCCACCTCCGCAGCAGCACTAAAGACCCCTCGGGGTCCTGAACTGGAAGAGGGCACAGGCTGGGCTGAAGGACACCCCCCCGCCCCCAGTGCACAAATGTCATGCACTGGGCCACTAGTATCTTAATAAATCTTAAAAAATCCAAGTTGGATTTTTTGGTGCTATTCTTTAAAAAAGCTCCCTGCTACACCCTTTTACAAGATAAATAGTTATTATTTCTATTTAACCACTTTCAAGTACATACTGGTTTTCAGAAATTTCAGAGCTCAGTGGCCTTTGTGGGCAAGTAGAGGAAGAAGGGTGGTAGCAAGGGCTCTGGTGTTTATTTTTCCTGTTTCATTTTTTACAACAGCTAAACATTCCTGTAATACAGCAGTTCCTTAGAATTGAATTCCTGCCCAAGCCTGTGAGAACGAAATAGAATCCCTTTCAGAAATAATGACTCTATACCACCTTGGAACGAATTGTGAGCGATTCCACCTCGAACACTACTCCTGCAGAAGCACTGCCTTTTGGGAGGTCCAGTGCGAGGCGTAGGCTGCTTCTCTTCTAGACAGTGTGTGAGAAACACTCATCGTGGCTCAGCACAGGTTTTCCCAGTGGGGTCATTGGGTGAGCGAGGCCCCAATCGCAGCAGCACAATCATTCAGATGTGACAGCTTCCAAGGGTTTAAAAGAACTGGGAAATACTTTTTCTCAAGGATTGGGAAATATTATTACCATAACTGCTCAAGTGAAGGCTCCCAAAAACCTACACAGTAGGTAGGCAGCATTTTCAAGAGGCTGAAATCATTGCTTAGAATTAAGCATTTCACTTCAACATGTGCCCTAATCTGGACCACCTTAGTATCTAGTCAGTTGTTTGCTCTCATTCATTCATTCATTCATTCATTCATTCATTGTTAGAGGTTTGTAATAATAAAGCCATTAATCCACCCTGGTCATTTTAAAATAACATCTTCCCATTCAAGAATTGTAAATGTATTATAATTAACTTTAAAAAATCGAAGGTGGGATGGAAGAGCCTGGAAGAAAGAACAGGGCGAATTTATTTATTTATTTATTGACTTAATTAAGCATGGGGCTTGGAAGCAAATCAGATAATGGGGTTAAGAAATTAGCCTGTTAGGTGCTGAGTGACTTTGGCACTGTCACTGCCTATCTCCGGGCCTCATTTTCAACTGTAAAATCAGAAGTGGAAAAGTGGGAGTCCTTTCAGTTTAACAAGCAATCTCTCATTTCCCTCCACACTGGACAAGTTTTGGTCCTAAAAGAGAATGGATGGTCTACCTGAAGATTAAATACCCCCTTAACTCATTTTCAACTCCTAATCAAGAGGCTGCAGCAACAGATGTCAAACTAAACGTTTCTAATTGGTTGACTATAGGCACATCTTCAGAATTGTTAACTAGAGGTGAAATCACCCAGGAAAAGTTTTCCTATAGTTAGACACAAAACACAGGGTGATTCTAGTCAAGTTACACACACACACACACACACACACACACACACACATCCCTAACTGGGCTTTTCTAAATAAGTTACCCCTAAGAAAATGGATTTTCCTGCTTCCAAGTCACTTCGACTGCAAAAGCCACCTCCGAAGCCCTGGTCTTGGCCTGATTTCTGCCACGCGTTAGAAAACCCCCGTTTCCCTACAGCTGCCTGCGAAGCAGGAGCTCCGTGACCCTCTGCAGAAGCGGAGGCCGCGGCAGGCCGGGAAGTAACTGCCACATCTCCTTTTCCGAAGGAATAACAGGGCGCTGCGAAGTTGGAGTAGAGCCGGGTGCCTTCATCACCACTTCCCAACACTGGCTCCTTCGGGGGCCAACGCACTGAGCCCTCCTCTCCCCGCTCCGTCATCTAAACCAATAAAACGAGCTAAAAACTTGTCAATCTTCCCAGGCAGGAAGGGTCGTCGGAGCCCCCGCCCAACCTCCCACATTTGGGCAGAATCCTTAGTGAGAGCAGGTCGGCGCCGAAACGGCCTTTGAAATCCCGAGTCCAACTCCTCGTCTGCGGATAAAGGAAAGGGCGGCGAGGCCCATGACCGGGAGGGCCCCGGAGTGCCGCCCGGAGTTCGGGGGACAGCAGCCGGGAGCGATCGGGCGCGGGGACCCTGCCGGGGACGGGGTGACTCACGCTCTTGTCGATGTCCAGCTTGAGTTTCTTTTGCGAGATGCTCTTCTGGACCCTCTTGCTGAAGGAGGCGTTGCCCGCCGGCCGGACGCAGCGCTCGCCGTCCTCGATGAGGCAGCAGCTCTGGCCGTAGCCCGGGGCGGCGGCGGGGGCGGCGGGGGGCCCTTCGCGGCTGTCCTCCTCGGTGCTGAAGCCGTTCATCTCCCCGTCCCCGGCCGGCCTCCCGGGGGTAGGCGCCCCTGTAGGCCACTCCGCGGCCGCGCTGCCCGCGGGGCGGTCACCGAGGCCCCCGCGCCTGAGGGTCTCGGAGTCTGTCTCCAGAGCAGGCGCTGCCCCGCCGCGCGCCCGGGAGGCCCGGCCCCGCTCCGCCGCGTCCCGGCTCCTTCGGCCCCCGGCCCCGTGCCTCCGGAAAGCCCCTTCCTCCCCGGCTCCAGGCCCCGGGGCTGGCTCCCGAGCTCGCAGGGCCCCGCCGGGGGTCACCTGGAGGCTCCTCCGGCCGGGAGCCCAGTACTGTTACCCTTCGGCGGGGGCGTCCGAGAGGGCGTCCCAGGGAAAGGCAGCTCCCCGGGGGCTCCGGGCCCGGGTGGCCAGACGGTTTCTCGGGACCCCGCCGGCTCCCGCCTTCTTTCGGCTGCGGAGCAAACTCGCCGCCGGGCAGCTCCCTCGGGGTGGCGCGGCCTCCCCGCGCGGGGCCCGGCCTCGAACCCGCAGTGCCCGGGCCCCGCAGCACGTCCTGCCCGCCCCACCCCTGCAGCCCCGCTCGGCTGCTCCCCAAGTCCCGCGGCAGCCCCTGGGCCACCCGGCCGCCGCCCGCCCAACGCTCCGCACCACAACAGTTCGCTCCCCCCCGCCCTCCCCGGGACAGCGGAAGTCCCGCCTCCACACGGCCATTGGCAGCATTTGATCTCTGGGCGGGGCCGCCGCCGCCGCTGGAGCTCCCCATTGGTCCGTATGGCCGCCAGTCCCCGGCGCCTGGCTACTTCCTGGACTCTGCTGGGATGGGTTCAAAGTAGAGAAAGTGGAAGAGGGAAGAGTTCCCAGGTTGAGAGAGGGGATCGGGGCCGCAGAGTGTCCTGGCCTTGGGAGAGGTGGCGACCAGGGACCTGACTTGACCGAAGGCCAGACTGCAGGAATTGAGGATCACATTAGGGGACGGGCTGAAGTACGGACGTGGGCGGGGGCGCAGAGGGACACGGGGAGGGGCCTATAAGGGGAACCTATGGGGGACAGAGGTACGGTTTTGAGGGGGACCGGCTGGGTAAAACGGAAGGATCGCCCACCGAGGACCCGCAGACCGACCGGTGGGAGGCAGGGTGGGTGAAAGAGGACAGAAAGCCAGTCATGGCAGGAAAGACAGGACAAACTCGGAGGTACATGGAAAGATGTGCAGAGGAGATGATGGGGGTCTGATGGCGAGTCTTGCAAGGTAGTAGGATGCTTGAGGGTGGCGGAGACCCCTCTGTGGAGACTGGGCCTGGCTCGGTCCGCGCGCAAAGAGAGAGGGAGGGGAAGAGGAGACCCCCCGGGGCTCGGGTGATCCCTCTACTCAGAAGAATCGGAAGTTGGGATCAGGCCTGAAGGTTGGATTAGATGGACGGAAGGGAGGGAAGGGGCTGCGGAGCAGGTGTCGAGAAGGCTCGGGGTGGAGGATTAAGGGCCAATATCAGCTTGCGGGAGGGACTGCGGTTGTCTTGGGACCTTCCTGCAGCTCTGTAAGCGGCAGCTTTTCTTGCTTTAAGCCTCCCGGTCTACCTACGAGGCGACCGCGGCCTGCCAAGCCTCTGGGCGTGGGGTTCGGTGCGTAGGGTGTCACACATACCAGGAGGGCCGATAGGGGAATCCTCTAGTCTAGCACCCCTAGTCAGGCTACCTCTCTGCTGGGCAGCTTGAGGATAAGTGAGGGCGGAAGGCCCCAAATGACTGGCCAGGGTCGTGAGGTTGAGCAACCATTTAGGGCTGGGTAGCATTTTCTTGGAAGAGACGGAGGGGCCCGGGAGTGTTAGGTGAGCCTGTGTACCTGTTTTGGTAGTAGTAGGTGGCGTTGGAGAGGCTTCTGGCTCTATCAAGTTGAAAAAGTGGGAAGCTATTAGTTTCCATGTTTATAAGTCGATGCCCTGTGATCCTACATGTTCTTCAGTGGCCTTAAATGTATTTTTAACCTCTAGGAATGATTTAACATGTGGAACATTTTAGGAAATTGGCCTACCAGAGAAAAATTTAAACAATAATATTCATTATGGGATTAGAACCCACAAGGGAAGTGGTTAAGTAAACTATGTAACATCATCAGAATGAGATATTTTGTAGTCATTTATATTTTCAACATTCAAAGTAGTTTCCACATCAGTGTAAACATTTTCTGTATATAATAGTTCAGCCACGACTCCAACTAAGAGTTGATGACTTGGAGAAATGCTGTATGTTGTTAAAAATGTAGGATATAAAGTTGGATATGAGATAAAATGTATGTACATCTCTGATTTTAAAAAAAAGTAAGAAAAAAAAAACCTATTTGTATGTAAGAAATATACCAAAGTGCTAATAGTGTTTATTTCTGGGTAGCAGAAATATGGTTAATATTTTTCTACTTTTGTTCTAGCTTTGCATTTTCCCCAATAAGTATGTGTTGCTTTTATAGTAGGGAAAAATAATAATAATAAAATGGATGGAAAAAAGGCATAGTTTAATAGCATTCCTCCCTCAGAGTTCATATATTCAAAAGTAAATTTTTGGCCATATTGTGTACACTCATTTCAGGTTGGTCACAGTAGGAGGGTGAAGCATACTTCTTGTCTTAAAAGGGAATATTTTTTTTTAGCAGGGGAGCTCAGACATGCATAGAAAGCAGGTGGGCATCTGTAGAAGTTAGTGTGTGATGTTGGTTTCAAAGTTGATTGGTCTGGGTAAGAACTCTACATTTTCTACATACATTTTGCACTTAGATATTTTTTCAAACAGCGTTTGTATCTAGTGCCAGGCTTCTGTACTCCCTGTAGCTTCTTCAGCCCCAGCTTCCCCTGGCAACACTCCTGGGGCAGGTTGGGGAAGGGACAGGGGCCCCTTTCCTCAAGCGCTCTATCTGAGCCTTGGGGGTACTGGCTTCTCCTTATATCTGCTATGCCTATATATTCTTTCTCTTTACTTCTTCCTGTTAATGCCTTGTTTTCAACAGATCCCTGTTATGGTTAGTGTATCTTTATATCACCCTTTGCCTGTCCAAATTATTGTGTGGTTTCTCCTAGCTGGACCCAGACTGATACCCCTAGCCTCTCTCTATTTTTTTTTTTGGGGGGGGGGGGACACAGGCTTTGAAACTACCCTTTATGTGCATTTTTTTGAAGTCCTCAAGGAATGTTTTAATCATAAGCTTTCCCCAGGTTGTGAAGCAGATTGGTTCCAAATAGCAATATTTGGAAAAAATCGGATCCCTTTACTGGTGGAATAAATCTGTAATTCCAGAAAGGAAATATAAATATTCAGAGAAAGAAGAAAGGAATACAGAAATTCTGCTTTGTGTTGGATTTAAGATTATTGAAATGGCCAAGAGAATCTGATTTACTACATTTATAAGTCTAGGTCATTAATTTACAACAGTTGCTTAAGTGCAAAGATGTTGCTTTTTAGATTTGTAAATCTGCCCTGTTAGGCATTTAAAGTGTTTTTAGAAAATCAGGTCCATTAAATTTGTAACTGTAGTCTGAAATGTCTAAGGAAATTTGATTAAATAAAGCTCTAAGTCTTAAATGTTTAAAGAGGACTGAATCTACTAAATAAGAATTAATTCAATAGTAATCAAAGAACAGGTAGAAGTGATTGTTCTTATTTTCATATGAAAAGTTACTAGATTTATGAAATAATAAGATTTATAAGTTGAACTTAAAGCATTTAAGAAAAGCTACGTTTTAAAATGGGCATCTTGAGTCAGTAACTATAACATTCTTTTCCATACCCAAACCTACCTGAATCCCCTCTGACCCCATATTTAAAATCGCAGGTCTATCACTCTCCAACTTCACATTGTAGCTGAGACCTCTCCTCTATGCTCCAGATAGCAGCATTCGGCTCTTGGAGTACTCTAGAGGCATTGCTGACCAAGTTACAATATGCTCTGACATCTGAATCCATAAACTATACAACCTGTACTACCCTCAATTCTCCCTTCCTCTCCCTCCACTTCAAGCTGACCCATCATTGAAACATTCTCTTTTACTTCCAATAAGCATCTGTCCTGTTTGCTTCATTTCCCATGGCCAGCAGCCAGACCAAGCCACCAGCATCATTTGCCTGAAGTGCTTCACTGGCTTCGAAGCCAGTCCCTAACCCACTAATTCTCTAGGGAGCCTCTAGCCAGAGCAGACCATGCCACACCCTGCTTAAAGCCCCTCACCAATTGCCCAGTGCATTCTGACAGTGCCCCTGCCATCTCTTTGCCTGTTATTCTTCCTGATGTTCCTTCCTACCTGGAGGTCGTGGCATCTGTAGTTCCTTCTGCCTGAAATGCTGTTCTACCTGCTCCTCCTATGGCTGGCTCCATCCTTTAAGTCTTCATTTATTTATTTATTAATTATTATTATTATTTTTTTAAGATATATTTTATTGATTTTTTACAGAGAGGAAGGGAGCGGGATAGAAAGTCAGAAACATCGATGAGAGAGAAACATCGATCAGCTGCCTCTTGCACACCCCCTACTGGGGATATGCCCGCAGCCACGGTACATGCATGCCCTTGACCGGAATCGAACCCGGGACCCTTCAGTCCGCAGTCCGACGCTCTATCCACTGAGCCAAACCGGTCTCGGCAACTCTTCATTTAAATGCCACTTCCCCACAGGGTTGCCCCCACCCCTATTTTAAATATCTTTTTATGAGAAATCGTCACAATATGCAAGTATACTGTTTTATCCTTGGTGTTGTTGTGTGGCATCTCTCCATTACAATCTAAGCCCCCTGAAGGCAGGGACAATGGCCGTCTTGCTTATTGCTGTAGCCCAGAGCATAAACACTAGTTCTCCAGTTCTGTAGCTAGCTGAGTAGGGACTCAAAACACCTTTCCCCCCCAATAATTAAATATACCCAATTATAGCAAGATGTTTACTAAGATAAAAAAAGAAGATACAAAGTGGTAGAGTGTAAATTCCATTTCTGTTTCTTAAAAGTTTTATACACACATACATACACACACAAATTAAGGATACATGAGAAACTAGTAATTGTGGTTACATCTATGGTGGGTACTGCACAAGAAAGGTAGGAAGAACTTGAATTTTATAACCTTTTTCCTATTTGGATATGTTACTATATGCCTATATTTCCCTTATAAGAATAAGAAAAAAAAATCTTTTGGCACTGTTATTAAATAGGAAATATGGAATGCCCAAAAAGTTGGGAGAATCTCAGAACAAAAAGAGAGTCATTTAAATTGAATCAACTTAGTTTTATGAAAAGCCCACATTGTCCTTGTTTTCCTCCTTCCACGGCCTTGGGCTACAGCCTGGCACTGGACCGGCATTGTAGTTATTGGCATTGTGGGTAAGAGCAAAGTCTCAGGATTCAGAAGCACTTGGTTTGAATCCAAGCCCTGCCACTTGCCTAGCTGTGAGCTATCGGCAACTTTTTAAAACTATGTGAGCCTCAGTTTTCTTTATCTGCAAAGTAGGATAACAGTTCTCTCAAAGGGCTCTTGTGAGGATCAAGTGTGATCTTAAAGCACTCAGCACAGTGTCTTGCACATAGTGAATGTTTAATGAACAGTAGTTATTTCATCCATTATATGCATGCTGATGCCCAACACTTGCCATTGTACCCAAGTTCAGGTTTCTGCATGTTAGGGAAGAAATCATATTGCAAGATGGTAGGGTAGTACTGCCAATTGTTCAGTTTTCACATAGGAATTCTCCATGTCCATCTGCACAGCAAAGATCAGGAAGGGTAACTGATTGCTTTTTTGCATCGTATAAAGTTGTATGAATGAAAAAAAATAAAAGTACCAATAGTAGTGATCAGAAGTATGTGAATATCAAGAAGGTGAAACCACAGAATGGAAGAAAATGTTTGCAGATCATATCTGACAAAGGACTTGTATTCAGAATACATAATAAACCCTTATAATTCAATAATAAAAAATTAGCCAATTAAAAAACAGGCAAAGGGTATGATGGACACTTCTCCACAGAAGATATGCAAATGGCTAATATGCACATGAAAAGATACTCAACATCACTAGTCATTAAGGAAATACAAATCAAAACCACAACGAGAAATTACATAATACCTACTAGGCTAGCTATAATCAATATGATAGAGAATAGCAAGTATTGGTGAGGATATGTAGAAAAAAAAATGATGCCCACATTGTGCTGGTAGGAATGCAAAAATGGCATAGCCATTTTGGAAAAAGCAGTTTAGCAGTTTCTCAGAATGTGAAACGTAGAGTTGTCATATAAACCTAGCAATTCCACTCTTAGTATCTATCCAAGAGAAATGAAGACATACAAAAACTTGTACATGAATGTTCATAGTAGTAGCATTATGCATAATAAAAGGTGGAAATAACCCAAATATCCATCAAATGCTAACTGGACAAACAAAATGTGGTTATTTAGACAATGGAATACTGTCCTTCAATAGAAAGGAATAAAGTCCTGATATATGCAACATACGGATGAATCTTGAAAATATGCTAAGTGAAAACCAGACACAAGGACCACATGTTGTGATTCCATTTATGTGAAATGTCCAGAAAAGGCAAATCCATAGAGAACAGATTAGCAATTACAAGCGGCTGAGGGGTTGGGATCGGGGGGATGGTAGTGTGTAGTTTGGGGTAGGGAGTGACTGCTAATGGCTAGGGTTTCTTTTGGGGGGCAACAAAAATGTTCTTGAATTAGGAAGTGGTGATGGTTGTACAACCTTGTGAATATACTAAGAACACTATACACTTTAAATGGGTGAATTATATCTCAACAAAGGGAGTATGTGTATCATTAACTGTAATTGACAAAATCATTAGATTTGTTGAAAGGGATGCATCTTTAGCCTCCACTTGATGTTCTTAAGCCTGTTTTTTTTTTTTTTTCATTAGTGAAGGAAAATAATCAAATTGAAGATACAGTAGGAAAGGCAGGAAATAGATCATCAAAGATTATGTCCACAAATGCAGTTGTAATTGGAAATGTTATACCATTTCTTATTCCCTAGGAACAGATGTGCCCTGTTGACAGAATCAATTTGTTGTTTGACTTTTGTACTTTTGGCATTAGTCACATTTTCAAGAAACCAATTATGTATGGAAGTAGGGGCGTATGTAAACTATCATGAGGATGCAAAAAATAGCCCTTAGCCTCTCTGCCTACTTCTTTAATGGCACAGCGCCAAGCAAATTTCTAAAGTATAATTCAGCTGATAGTAAGTAGGAGACTGTACATACCTACTTGGGTCACTGGACAATTGTAATGCCCATGAAAAAACGCACTCTTCCTTTCTCTATCAGTCTTTTGAGAGTTGCCAAGCCCAGGCCTTGCGAGTTAGGAAAAGTCAGTCCCGAAAAGATGTTTTCTTTTGGCCTTAATTAACTATGTAGCTAATGGTAACATAAATAATGAGGATGGTTACTAAATTTTGCAAAACTACAATTCCAGAGGGAGGTGGTTGGTTCATCAGAAGCCCAACAATGTCTGAGGTCCAAGCCAGTTCTGGTAGGAACCGGGGGTAAGACGGTGGACGTAGGTAGAGAAAGAGCCCTGCCCTCAGAAATTCAGTGGAGGAGAGATACTAAACGAACAAATGAACAAAAGAAAAGGTTCTCATTTTTTCACAGATTTTGTATTTGTGACCGTGCCTACTCACTAAAATGCATTTGCAACCACAAAATGAATACTGGTGGCATCTCTGAGGTCACTTACAGACATGTGCACAGGCAGAGGGGCAGAATATTTGAGTCTTCGAACACGCATGTTCCCAGCTGAGGTCGATTCAGCCCTCACGCTGTAAACAAGTGTCCTCGTTGTGGTCTGTTCAGTGGCACGTTTTTGATACTTCTGTACCACCTTTCTGTTGGTGATTGTGGTTTAAAATGCCCCTCGAGCGCAGCACTGAGGTGCTGTCTAGCGTTCACAGGCACGGAGATGTGTTAGTAAGTTTCACTGAGTCATTAGTTATAGTGCTGTTGGCCCTGAGTTAAATGTGAACGAATTAATGAACTATAGTAAATAGAGAATAATGGTGGGGCGCTCAACTCTCAGCTCCAGCAAAGGCAGATCTGCCACCCCTTCCCCCCATCCCCAGGCAGGAAGGAGCTGGCAGGAGATCAGACGCCACTTCAAGTCAAAGTAGCTCATGAACAAAAGCTGTAAAGTTACTAAGAAATCTGCTTTCTAAGGGCTCACGGACTGGTCCTTTGTTTCTCTGGCACTGTGTGTGTGAGTATCCCAGGCCATCACCCAGCCAGCCCTGAATCAAGCCAAACTTGAGGGCAAGAACTGCAGGTCGTGGTGCCCGGGTATGGCCAAGCCAGGCAGCCCAAGGCCTTGAGGGTGAACAAGAGGAGGCAGCTGCCCGAGGGCAGAGGTTGGCAGAGCTGTGAGCAGCTGCGGAAAGGACGCTTTGGATACTGAACCCTGGACCCATTTCAGCAAAAGCCCAGGAGCCGAGGGATGGGAGACACCTGCAGAACCGGAAGAGGGTCCCACTCCTATCCCCTCGCTGAGCTGGGAAAATAAATCCTTATGACAAGGGCCATCACAGATCCTAAGTGCAAGATTCAGAACTATGAGTCCAGGCTGCCCATGATTTTAATGTGCTCCCCTTCCCCCAGTGTCGTAGGAAGAACCGGAGGCCCAGAGAAAGGAAGGGTGCAATGCATGTAACAAATGTGGGGGCACTCTGTCAGGTCTGTGGGCTGGGAGTGTAATCTGAAACTACGTTACTCAAACTGTATTTGTCCATCCAATACTTAATGGTCTCTTACTAGGAACCCTCAAGGCCCCCATCTCAGTGGAATACAGAGAAAAAGAAGATTCAAAACTTTGAGAGACCCGCCAAGTTCTCTAAAGCTGATTCTGAGTGAGTATCCGGAGTTCCCACTCTGCAGCCAGGCCCCTTGGATCCCTGGCTTCTCCTCACTGAGGGCTCGGGAGGAGGAGAAATGCCCTTTCCGTCCCCTCACTGCCCCAGCGGCTGGTGACTTGGAGAAGGCACCCAGGGCCAGCTGCTTGGATTTGTTTCTCACCCTTAGGCCTACCATGTGCCCAGCTCCTTGAGCAAGACCCTCCTGGCTCCAGCATCAGCCAAGGGCACATCTGATACTCTCTCTGCCCAGTTTAAAACCCTCTCGGTTCCTCTGGTTTTAAAATAAAGACCAGACTCCTTCACCTGGCTCCTCCTGCCTCTTGTCTCCGCTTTCTCTCTCACTCAGCTCCGGCCCCACTGACCTGCATATCTGTCATCTCCCCACACAGCATCTTCGCACCTGCTGCCCCCCAACACCTGGAGTGTCTTCCCTCTCCTCCTTTTTATTCCTAGGAAGTGTTTAAGCTTTTTAGAGAAACCCATTAAAATTTTTAGAAGAAAATTATCATGATCATAGGTGGTAAAAGACTTTTCAAAAAACAATGGAAGCTACAAAAGGAACTATCCACGCTCTCAGGGCTTAAACCCTCCACAGTGGCCAGTGAACACGTTTTTTTTTTTTGTCAGCCTTAAGTTCTTGACCGCAGCGCCCTCTGGTGGGCCCTGAGTGACAGCACAGCGGGCAGCACTGCTCATGGTCCCCTGCAGCTCCACGTCAAGACTCAACCACAGGACCATCCCTTGTGGAGCTGGATCCCCAAATGTGTAATTTTTACCGAGGAGAACTGAGGCCAGAAAAGTGGGCAGGGCTCACACCGGATCTCAGCGATCCTGCAGCCGGGCCGGGCCAGCCAGCGCCCTTCCCACCACAGGGTGTCACACAAACCTCAGACTCAAAGTGTCAAAATGTTTTGGTAAGTAGAGGCTTTTGGCTGATGGGTGAGCATCAGAAACGAGCTAAGCTTATGTCATGCTGTCGCTGTCCTCCTGAAATCCTCCACTCCCGGGTGGAGTCTGTCGCGGGCCACCCTGCTCACTTCTGTGAGCTCACCTCTGTGCCTCCAATGTGGGAATGCCTTCCTGCCTCACGGCCTTTGCGCTGGCTCTTCACTTTGCCTAGAACTCTCTCCCCGCATTGCCTCATGGCTCACACTCCCTCATATTTTCCAGTTCTTGCGGGCAGGCATTCCCTGAGCATCCTTCCCAATGTTGAGCAAATTGCCAAGTTCTCTAAATCTGTTTCTGAATAAGGATGGCATGCCAGCCTCTAAAATATCTGGTTTTATACCCTTCCTCGCCCTAATCACATCTGAAATCATCTTGGTCAGTTGCTTTAGGTCTGCCTTCCTCCTTGGGAGTTTGCTCAGTGCCCAGCAGAGGGCCCGGGGACTGAGCAGGTGGGGAACGAGGGGATGGGGAATGGCGCGTGACCAGGAAAATGAACTAGAGACCACGTTAGAGAAAGTCTGGAGTTTTACTCAGTCACAGTCACAACTGTACATGAAATCAGTTCTTCACAAAGGCGCACTTTTCCAGGCAGGAGAAGAGAGGCTGGTGGTCTCGAGCTTTCTCTAGGGAATCCCAGTCTGATTTGGCTCAAATCGTCCCTAAGCCCCTTGGGACCCCAGTTTTCCAGCCCAAACAGAACAGGAGCCTGACCCTATTGTCAGGCACGGGACCTTGTCACGTGGAATGTAGGTACAAGACCCATCCCAGATCAGGTTGAACTAAAATATTACTTGGATTTTTCACAAAGAGCATCAGCTGAAGGCAGAGAAGAGTCTGGAACAGAACCACACTCCTTGCCCCTCTCCCTCTAGAAATCTCCAGAAAACACTGAAAACGCATAGTCTGCTAGGAATTATACGAGACCACCAATCTGTACAAACCAGGGGTCGTTGAAGCAAGAATTCCAGATTTCCCACTTACAGCTGTAAAGGGCTTTGCAGCTCGTTTGATGCTCCAGAGACTGGAGAAATGGAGAGGCACAAAAAGAAATTCAACAGGTAGGAGGTTTGAAAAGCGACTCTAATGTGGGCTTTGGGAATCCATAGGCTCCAATTGAAACAACTGCTTTCTCCTCTGGACCTAATGTTACTTCCCCAACCCCCATATGCACCCCTTCTGCCTCTGAGCTATTTCTCTCTGAAAGGGACAATCAACAGTTTCTGGACTGTTTTACTGCAGGCAATGGCTTTTCACACATGTGCTGGCACACTTGGCCACCTCCAAAGGCCTGTCCTTACAGCGAGATGCGCTTGTATTTTGAAATGTTTCTGGAGTCCCCTTCGGAAAGGCTGCTGGTGGGCCACATGGTCATGATACTTTTTAGCCACTCATTTGTTTTGTGATCTCGTGCTCAAAGTAAAGCCTTTAGAAAAAAAGGGGCCCGCATGCTCACCCCTCACCTGGCTGACAGCCTCTCCACAGGCTCCTGGCTGGTTTATTTAGGCATCAGCTGGGGGTGTGAGCAGCAACGTGAAATCCTTAACACAGCCAGTCTAAAATACATGAGGCCAAAACGATGAGTGGCCAGTATTTGCAATCAGCCAGCTGGCCAGCCAGGCAATGAACTTGTCTCCTGCCATCCCTATTACACATGTTGTCAACCACCAGCGCCTACAGATGTGGGCTCAGCAATGACAGAGGCCAGGATGCTCAGAGGACCTGCCCATCCCTTGTTGAGGGAGCGAAACCAGACTCAAAAGGAGACCCGAAGGATGGGCGAGAGGAAGGCTGAGGACTGCGTGGGGCTGCTCCTGCTCTCCACATGAGTCCTGGTTGTGCCGAGAATACTCATCCACTCGGAGAGGGACCATTTGGAAACCCAGCCAGTGCTCTGCACTCTGTCTGGGGGTTGGGGCGGGGGGAGCTGCAGACACGGCCTCCAAACAGGCCTCTCCCAGGGGCTGCGGAGGCCCCTCGAGGCCACAGACTACACGAGCTGTCCAGCTGCTCTTTTAATCTGGAGTGTTACACTAACTGGAGCAACTTCCGGCCTCTGCCCTGGGGAGTGGGGGGGCGTGGGCACTTACATCTCAGATGCTGCTCTAGGCCTGACGTCTCCTGCTTGAAATTCAACATTATGGAACACACACTCATCCAATAGGAACTGCACATACCACCGATCCCCCTCCCCCAAATCCCTACCCCTTTATGTTTGTCTAGCAAGGCACTAGGAAATGGTTCAAGTTTAGGGATTTGCTGTACATTTGCATTTTTTAAAAGGCACAGTTTTTATTTTAATGATGCTGCATTGCTCTCTGATGAGGAATCCTAAATCAACTCTCCAAACTGCAACCCCCTTGTGATCCTAGATTCTGGAAGGGGCCTCATCTTCGACTCCTTCCCACTGGGGCCACTTCCAAAGACAGTGCTCATTTGGAGAGGACACCAGACTCAACAAGCAAGCTTTGCCAGCACAGGGCGGCCTCTCCGGTGGAGAGGCGGCTAGCGCGGGCTTGTGCGGGGCAGACAGGAGTGACGCTTTGCCAGCTGCACGCTTAATTGGGGTGCTCGTGACCGGGAATGTTCCCCCCCCCCACCTCCCCAACCCGCAGATCACTGATGGCTTTGAGATCAGCGGCATCTCAAAGGCAGATTTGTGGCTCTGTTCCCAGATTTACGTCTCAGTTATTTAATTGGCAAACGATACAATCGAGAGACCCGACTCTAATGGGAATACCGATTTCAAGTACTTCCTGGGCTAGCTGATGGAAGCCATTCCCATTTCTGGATCAGTGCGCGGCAGGCTGGTTACGGAAATGCTTCCTGTGGGTCGGGAGCCCTCTGGGAGTGTGACATGGAATTAATGAAGCTAAAGGTAAACAGGAGGGACTGCGCGGAGCTGGGGTGCGTCTGTCCCCGGGGCACAGTGGGAGGCTGCAGGGCTTCGGGTCTGGCTGAGGACCATGTCACAACAAGGCCTCTGGCAGGAGCTGATGGCACAGCCCCCCCTCCCCCCCCCCCCCCCCCCCGGACTTCACAGACTGCCTCCGGGCTGAGGGCTGCCGTGACTATTACACCCGCTGCCTCCTTTAACCACAACATTCTAGAAAGCCATGATGGACGCCAGAATCTCAGAATCCTGCGCAGCATTCTAGCCTGTGATCAAATTCGAGTTCTTTACAAATTCTAGAGTTTGGCATGAGAACTGGAACCATAATGAGGCCAGAGACCAGGCATCCTCCGAGGTCTACCCTGGAGGCCTCCAGACTCGGGAGGTGAGCACTCCACACCTCTGTGCGTCTCCCAAGGCAAGAAATGCGAGAGAGAGAGAGAGAGAGAGAGAGAGAGAGAGAGAGAGAGAGAGAGAAAGAAGAAGAAGAAGAAGAAGAAGAAGAAGAAGAAGAAGAAGAAGGAGGAGGAGGAGGAGGAGGAGGAGAAGGAGGAAGAAGAGGAGGAGGAGGAAGTGGGGAGGGAGGGAGAGAGAGGGGGGAGGGAGAGAGATAGGGGAAAAAAAAGGGGGTGGGGGGTGGGGTGGAAAGAAGAGAAGTGGAAGTACTGACCAGGGAAATTCAGCCAGAATTTCTGGTTTGGGGATCTTACTAGGCCTCTTCCATAGGCCCAAGGCCATCGGAAACAGCCTAAAAAAGCTGATGGCTGGGCTGTCTTTGTGCCTGGAGGGTGCTAAATGGACATTTCCAGCACCCAGAGAGCAAGGAGAGGCACCCTGTATGTCCACGCTGCAAAGGAATGTCTGAGGGTCCAGCATCTGACCCCAGGCCTGGCAGCTGTCGATGTTCAGGACGGAACTCTTGGGCCCGGCTGTGTCACCGGGGCTGTGACAGAGAGCGAAGCGAACGGCACTTACCCCCGCGACCGGCAAACACTACAGGCTGACACCAGCAGCCCTTCCCTCCTGCTGCACATGGGTGGTCATGTGCTAACAGCTGCCTTGAACCGGCAAAGCTGCCTCTTTCTAAAGGACTGTCGTATTCGAGCCTCATTTTGGAGTGGCCTGGGGCTGTCCTGGCATTTCTCCCGCCCGGTGCTCAAGGGCACGTGGTGACCAAGCTGCGGAGGCCTGCCTGGACTTCCACGGTGCCAGCGGGGTCACAGCAGGCTCTGCATCTCGTGGGGCCGCGTGTGGGCTCTGCTCTCACCCCCCTCCGCAGCGCAGGGCCTCGGGACCAGTCAGCTGCCGGCTCCAGCTCCGCCCAGCCGGCTGGCCAGCGCCCTTGCATCTCGGTGCCCACGGAAGCCCCGCCTCTCCGGGAGGAGGACGGCCGCAGTGAGCGGCAGGGAGGACCCGCCAGGCCTGCGGGGAGACATGTGGGCTCAGTTGCTGTTGAATTTTTCCAGGACTGTTGAGTTGGTGTGTTCGAACAGCCACTGCTGGGTGGGAGAGGAGGGGTTGCAGATGTTCATGAAGATCCTGTGGTCGCTTTCGCTGCAGTCCACGCAGCTGCCGCTGACGGGGTGGTACAGGCTCTTGTCCTGCAAAACACGGAGGTCATCAGCGAGGCGGCGCTGGGGACACGCGCAAACAGCAGCGGCAGGAACAAGGGGCAGCGAGGCGGGGACCGGCCGGTCGCTCGGACCTGGCTTTCCCGCTGAGCGCGCAGCGAGACACTGTGTGCCTCCCTCCCTCGCGTGCGCCTGAGTGGTGCCCCCTGGGTTGTGGGCACACGTGAAGCATGCCGCGTCTGGGCCTGGGCCCTAACCGCTGACCCTCTCTACACCACTTTCATTGGTCCTCACTGTGTGCGTGTTGTTGTTTTTTTAAAAATATATTTTATTGATTTTTTTACAGAGAGGAAGGGAGAGGGGTAGAAAGCCAGAAACATCGATGAGAGAGAAACATCGATCAGCTGCCTCTTGCACAACCCCCACTGGGGATGTGCCTGCAGCCAAGGTACATGCCCCTGACCAGAATCGAACCCGGGACCTTTCAGTCTGCAGGCCGACACTCTATCCACTGAGCCAAACCGGTTTCGGGCATGTGGGTGTTTAATGGAGGTTACCAACAGTTAAGATTCTAGAGATTCCGCATAAAACTGGATTTCGGACTTCTCTCGAATGTCTTAAAAATCGGGCACGTAGGCCTGCGGCGCACGTGCGTGGGTGAGGGGCTCTGCTGGCAAAAGGGAGGCCCTACCCTGCTTCCTTTCTAAAGCAGGTGGCCCTGGCCCCCTCCTCCCGCCCCCACCCACAGCCTGCCCTACCTTTCGGTATCGCCACAGCTGGTTGCCCTTCATGCTGTGGCAGTCGTAGAGGGTGACCGGGCTGGTGTGGGAGACGGCGTCGAAGCAGAACTTCTTGGTGTGCTGGGGGTCGCCGGGCCGGATGTCCTCCCGCCAGGTGAAGGTGAACACCTGTGCACACGACATCATGACAACATGGCCGAGCGAGGGCACGTCATCATTTAAATACAGAGGTCCAGAAAAGGGAATGTTGACCACAGCTGTTCCCACCACCTTGTGGTGAATCTCGTTACGACTTTACCCACTCCCCCACCTTCTTGTGGAGCCAATCCATCATCACGGCCTTGCAGAAACCACTCCCTAATGAGAATTGTTATCGAGAAAGAGCGAGGGGGAGCGGCAAGCGGCTGGGCGGGAGGGCAGAGGCGGGCAGGCTGGGCCCGGGCAATGGGAGGCGTCGGGTGCTGTCCTGTCTCGGCGAGCACGCAGCGCACCTGCTGACGTCTGTGTGTGCACAGGACCCGCCTTACAGGCTTTCTCGGAGCTTCCAAAGTCCCAGCAAAGCCACAGGAAGGAGCCCGGAGCCCAGGCTAGGAGGATGCCGTGTGAATCAACACCGGGGCTCACTGCTCGGAGGACAGGACCGCGGAAAGCCGAATGAAGACTCCCGAGGGTGGGTGGCTCTCCCGGCAAGGCAAGGCTGGCTCGCACTCTCGTGCTCCTGAGTGCACCTCCTGGGAACAACCCTGGGGAAAGCAATCCTACCTCTCCTCTTCTTTGGTGAGGCTGACCACACCCCAGGCTGCAGGTGTGACCTGGGCCTGATCACTAGGAGGACCCATCACCTTCCCACTGTGACGAGCTCAGGAGAGCCAGCC
This sequence comes from Antrozous pallidus, assembly GCA_027563665.1. NCBI lineage: Eukaryota > Metazoa > Chordata > Mammalia > Chiroptera > Vespertilionidae > Antrozous > Antrozous pallidus. Next base: position 18,635,145 of record CM050516.1, read on the forward strand.
CGTGAGAACTCCCGGAAGGGATGTGCCTCCCCCCGGGGGGCGTGGCCTCTGCTGCTCCCTGGGGAGGGGCAGCTTCTGAAGGAAGAAGCCCACAGAGAGGGGAGCAGCGGTGAGACCCGGAGAAACCCCGATGGCACACTCCAGACGTCAGTGACATGAGCAGGGCTCCCTTTTTGGGAAGGCCACCCGCGCTGTTGCTGGGACTGGTGACCAGCCGTGCACATTGGCAGTTCGATCGCGGGGGAAGGATTCCTCTCTCCAAGGTGTTCGGGGAGCCTTTCTAACTCGCTCCCTGGGCTTACTCTGTCACTCGGCGTTGACCATGGCCTGTCCCTCCCAGTCCCCACACCTGGGCACAGGAACCTGGTGCCCGTCCCCGGGGGGGGGGACTCACCTGCATGTTGTTCCAGGCGGCCTCCCCGCGGCCCCGGACGCAGCTCTCCAGCCTCAGCGCGGAGCCCACAGCCCCATGCTTCGTGTCCACACACAGCCCTGTGCCCACATTGCGAATCTGGACAAGAAAGAGGGAAAGAGTGGACTAGTGAGGCGCTGCAAGATTCCTTCGGGGGGCCCTGCGGGGCTGGAGGAAGGAACCGAAGCAGAGACTCAGATGGGCTGTGCTCAGAGCTGTCTGTCCTAACTGTGCCCGGGCTGTGCCCCGAGCTGTCCTGACTGAGCCCGGGCAGCGGCAGTGCCTGGAGCCCCTCAGGAAAGGATGCTCAGCCCAGGGAGAGGGGCTCCTCTAAACCCTGCTCTCAGAGCACACAGTCCCAGGGTGGGGGGCTGGAGGGGAGGGGTGGCCCACTCTCAGAGAATTCGATCCTGCTCCCCAAGCTCCACTCGATCCATGCACAAGTGAGAGGGTCCTCTGAGCTCGGAGACCCGGGAGCCAGGAGCCGGCGACGGCGCGCTGCGCCCGGGAAGACCGCCCGCCTCCCCAGCGGGTCGGGCTTCATGGCGTGTGGCATGAGCCGTGGCCCAGAAGCGCTCCCTCAGGAGGGCCTGTGCCGGATCACAGCTCTGCTGTCTCCGTCTTAACATTTTTAATGATCTGTCTTCGAACTTGTGAGTGCAGTCTGATGGGACAACGGAGCTGACTGTGAGCAGAGGTGACACATGCTACAGGAGCATCCCTGTTCTTTTCTCACACCTGTCCACGGCGTCTGCAGGGCCCAGAATCCTGGGGTCCCACATGCTGGGGGAGGTGAGTTTCAGCAAGTCTCCAGAGGAGCATGTGCTGTGATCTAAGGCTAAGCGGGGTGCGAGCAGGCCTCAGGCCAGCTTTCCTTTCCAGCCAGAACTTGTCCGCTGACTGGCATCATCAGACACGGGAGGGAGCAGGAGCTCTGCCTGAAAACACAGTCCGTTTACACCGTGTTACTTCCCGGGATCAGGCAGGCACTTAAGTGGAACAACTCGGAGGAAAGAGAAGTCGGGTCACCCAGAGTTCCTTTTCCTGCAGCTCTTCCTCACCCACCAGTCAGCCCAAGGCGGGCAGTGTCCATCTATCCGCCGAGTCCACTTTGAACAGTGTTTCCACCGTTTTGGTAAGAAATGCACATGCGTGTTCAAGGTTTGACATTTCACCGGTCCTACCATGCGTTAAATGCCTTACTATGTGCATTTAAAAATGGCAGTGCATAATATAACGGCAAATGGTAACATTTATGCTAATCACTTAAAGTTTTAATTTTCCTCTACGTGGATCATTAACCAGAAAAACATACACACACACACCCCCCAAACCAAAAACAACAAGAAACAAAACAAAGCTAGAGAAAGGCCGGGAAAGATGAGTTTCATCACTGATACCTTTACGGCACCTTTCCCTGCCCTATGAATGGGGGTCCGCGTGTGCACTCTGCAGTGGCCCCAACACTGGAGCTGGCCCTGCCCTCCGACTCACCTCGCCCCATGCTGCGGCCGGGGGCTCCACAGGCGGGTAGAACTTGGGCAGGTCCCAGGCGATCTGGGTCATGAACCACTTGAAGCTCTTGCAGTTAAGGGAGCTGCGGAGCTTCTTCTGGGCAGCTACGTCCCCGGCCGAGAGGTGGCGGTACTCGGGCCGGCGCTGGTAGATGTGCTCGGCGTACTCGTCCATCCACACTTCCGCCACGCGCTTCAGGTTCTGGAGGGGCAGCAGGTGGGTGCAAAGGTCAGGCACTCCGAAAGGCTGAGGCCTGGGCGTGGGGTGCAAAGGTTCTGGAGGTTGAGGCCACTTTTTTTTTTTCTTAAAAAATATTTCTCATTGATTTCAGAGAGGAAAGGAGAGGCTGAGAGACAGAAACATCGACGGGAGGGAATCATTGACCAGCTGCCTCCTGCACGCCTCCTAGTGGGGTTTCCGGCCAGCAACCTGAGCATGTGCCTCGACTGGGGCTCAAACCCTGACCTGGTCCATGAGGTGGACACGCAACCACTGAGCCACGCCAGCTGGTCCAGTCTTTCTTCGTTTACGTGGCTGCATCAGTGGCCTCAGCCCCACCGTGTCTGTCAACCTTCTCTGTCTATCATCTCTGTGTGTTTTAAGGACGCTACAACTTACAGTTGAGTAACAGGCTGCTGTTGTTTTGCCGGCCCGTTCCCATCCCCTCTTTTTCTAGGGATGGCCTCCCCCTGGTTTTCCTTCGGGGAACCCACCTCTGCTTCACTGGTATCTCACGTGGCTCAGGACTCAGCCAGGCCAATGGGAATACAGACAGCCTTGGACACAGGGATTGGCCAGCAGGGAACCCATGATCTGAGCCAAGCCAATCAGAACCAACAGGCATCTACGAGCCCCGGAATTTCTGCGGGGACTACAACGACGTGTTTCTGCCTGGATTACTGATGGGGGAGATGCCAGCCGGAGCCGCTGGGCTACACGGAAAGCCCGGCCCGGGCTGCAGCCAACCCAGGGTGAAGCGGGGCTGAGGGCCGGAGGGAGGACCGCATCCTCCTTTCAGACCTGGATGCAGCTGTGCCCGAAGCCCCAGCCGCCCGAGGACTCTCCGTTCACACCAGTCAGCCCATTCCCTGTCTGCTGAAGCCAGTTTGAGTTGGGTTTCCGTCATTTTCAACTAAAAGTGCTGACCAAGTTGCATGGTAAAAACAAATGATAATTTGCAACCAAAAGGTAGAATCCCTTCAGCAGCTGAAATTTTAAACAGTTTTTTTTTTTTTGAGATGGGACAGTTCTGCTATTTTTATTATGAAGCACAAGGATTATCCATTAAAAAAACCCCAACAACAACCACATTACTGGCAAGTAGAGGCAGCAGGCGAGGAGGCATCCTGCTTGCGAGCGGACCTGGAGACAGAGCAGTGACTGACGTTCCTGTCCCATCCGCAGGGCAGACGCCACCTGCTGAGCATGACAGCTGCTCTGGGAAAGCGCAATCCAGGGCCGGGGGACATTCCTGCTCCAACATCGCCTGCCCTCGAACCCCTGGCTGTTGCCAGAAATCTCCTCTCCCCTTCAACACACACGTCCAAGTCTCCAGGCTTTATCTCCATCATTAAAACATTTTTTTTTTTCCAACTGCGATCCAAATGTTCTTCTGAAGGGTGCAAGCGAGTCAGCACCCAGGCTGCTATCAGTCTTTCACGCCTCAGGGCAAATGACGGCTCTAGAAGCAGATGTTTTCTGTACAGGGCCAGATAATAAATACTTTGGGCTTTGCAAGCCATATGACCTCAACTCTGATGATGTAGCTATAAAGCAGCCCTAGACGCTGTGGAAACCAATGCGTGTGGCTGTGTGCCAATAAAACTTTATGGACACTGAAATTTCATTTTCATGTGTCACAAAATAATCTTTTGACCCGCCCCCCCCCACCCCCAACTATTTAAAAATGTAAAAGCCATTCTTAGCCGAAACCGGTTTGGCTCAGTGGATAGAGCGTCAGCCTGCGGTCTGAGGGGTCCCAGGTTTGATTCCGGGGCCATGTACCTTGGTTGTGGGTGTATCCCCAGTAGCAGGGGGGTAGGGGGGGCGGGGTGGGTGGGTGCAAGAGGCAGCTGATCGATGTTTCTCTCTCATCGATGTTTCTGACTTTTTATCCCTCTCCCTTCCTCTCTGTAAAAAATAAAATAAATAAATCAATAAAATATATTTAAAAACAAGACAAAACCATTCTTAACTCACGGCCACAGGAAAACAGTTTGGTGACTCCCGAGTGAGGAGGAAGGAAGCCAGCAGGAGGAGGAGGTCCTGCTACCAAAGACGAGATTCACCAGCTCCTCAACTGTGCTGCCTCTGAGTGTGGGACTAGGAAGCTAAGGAACTTCCTTGCCACCGCCTCCTTCCTGAGTGCTGGGGAGGTCAACCGTGGGCAGAAAAGAGGTCAGGGACAGCGCTATCCCCAGCAGGCCCCTGCATGGCAGAGGCTGGCCGTAATTTAACTGTCCCCAGAGGAAGCTGGAGGCCGGGCCTCTCCCTTTCCCAGGCTGCCCACGCCCCAGGTCCTTTGGCTCACGATCCATGTGCTCAAGCCGCAGGCAAGGATGGCCCTTCTGACCACGGCAGGGGGCTGACACTCACCAGCGTTATTCCTACAGGATCTAATCACACATATTTTAATTTGGGTTGATATTTAAATTGCCTATTTTTCTTTTTATCTTGCTAGAGGGGCAAAGTGGGGGGAGAAGGGGGACAGAAGGAGATTGTGTGTTGGGTGGTGGGCGCACGATGCAGTGTGCAGATGACGTTTTGTTGAGCCGTACGCTTGAAACTTGCATGGTTTTGTGAACCAATGTCTCCCCCAATAAATTCAATTTAAAAAGGGGAAAAAGAAAAAAAAACCACGACTTTAATGAATACTGCCTTTTCCAGACACAACTTAATAAGCCTTTTCTCCCAGACCTTGAACTTTCGTGCAGTTGAGTGCCTGGACTGAAGAAAAGGACTTCACATTTATTCCCTCATCTCCACTTGTGAGAATCCTGGAAAGGACCCAGGGGTTTTAGTGGGCCGTGCGGCCCTCTCATCCCTCCTCCTAACACCTTCCTAGTCCTGGGTCCCAGGCCTGCTCCTCTTGTGCTGGGATCACAGAACTTGGCTCAACCCTCGGAGTAAGTCTCCAGTTTTGTTTTGTGAAGTTTGAGGGGGTTCCTGTTACTGCCTTCCCTCAGACCCCTTTCCCAGAGGCAGAGAGGAGGCTTTTAGCAAATTTAGTGAACCAAGTGGCTGCTTGGTCTGGAGGCAGGCGAGCTGGAGGTGAGCCCCTCCTCCCTGCTCCGCTTCTCTGCTGTCTGGCTGCTTGTCCCGGAGTTGGCACAGCTTCAGCAAGAACTCGGCTGCCCTCTTTTATCGGTCCCTCTCAGGTTGTGGGAATATCTCTCCTCAAATCCATCAAAATGATGCTCCCAGAGATAATGCTCTAGAAGGAACTGGTTGTTAAAACACGGAACAAACATTTAATATCTGATCTGCAACTAAATGAGGGTATCTGTCAGACACTAGCTCGGACGGCAAGGGAGCTTACATAGGCAGCTCTGTGGTCCCGCAAACTTAAATGGGGTGCCACTCAGACTGTTAACTGGTTGAAAGGCACAGGAAACTGATTCAGTACAGACAAAAACAAATGAAAATATATAAACACAGAAATTCAGATAACACTGAAATAAACTTCCCGTCTTGCTAATGTTGACGCTGACGTGAAAACTCGTACTAACGTTAGCTAGTCACCCTTTCAGGGACCAGTGTTGTCTCAGGCCTGGTCAGACCCACGACGGGATTGAATTCTGGCCCTTGGAACGTAATGTCTCTGTGTTTCACTTCCTCATGTCTGAAATGGGGGTTAAAAACAAGTGAGAACCAAGTTGGGTAAATACACAGGATGCTCTGGGAGCTGCCTAGCTCCTGGAAGACTTTGTTACTGCAGTTGGCGGGTTACCACCGCATCCACCTATAGTGCCATTAACAGGAGGCGGAGTGCCTCTCCACCCCGCGGGTCACATGATAGCTCTGCTCAGGGGTCAGAGAGGTCCAGGGTCCCGCCGTCCCTAAGAGATGGAAGAGTCAGTCTTGGCTTGCTGAGCAACTGAGCTGCTTTCGGGCCTGACACCTGCTCAGAGGTCGCAAAGGGTATTTCAGATGAATTGTGACTCCTGACTCTTCCGCTGAATCTAGAACCCATCCCTGTGCCACGTGGAGCCGCCTCAAGCGAGGATGGCTGGTGCGGCTGCTGTTGCAGCCTTCTACCAGTAGAGGGCACTGCCGGCTCTCTTTTCCCTCAATGCTGGCCCCACGGGCCCCAGCCAGCCGCCTCGGAGAGAGCCACCAGCCTCGGATTTGGGGGGTGGGGACCCTTGCGCTTGGAATCTCTGTCTTCTTGTAAATTGCAGGACAGAGGCTCTCCTCGGACCCAGGGGCTACAATCCTCGACTGGTGATAAGGAAGGGGGAGAGAGCGGCCTGGGCAGAGGAGGCTGATGCCAAACCTGCTTCCAAGGGGGCGCTGCCTGGTGGAGGGGGGGGGGGGGGTAGGGGGGCTGTCCACGGGCAAAGCTGTGCGGGTGACCTTTCAAATTTCCCCAGACCCTCCCCCCTTTTTTAAACTCTGGGGACACCCCATTCTCTTCGGTTTTCTCCTGTGGTGACCTTGATTCTTTTTCTCAAGACACTTAATATTTTAAAATGCATTATTAAAGTTTAGTGAACTATCCATCACTCATCCCCCTCCCCCGAAAAACCCCAAACCTCTGGCCAACAGATTCACATTGGTGGCCAGCGGCCAATGAAGTTCACGCAATGATTAATACAACCCATCTGAAGGCGTGAAATAGTTCGACAGAATTTTTGGCAATCAAAGTGGGGATGAGTGGGGAGAAGAGAAAGGCATTGACGTTTATTAATGGACCCTGTGCCAGGAACTTTTAAGTACCGTGTCTCCAGCTTTCCCAAACACACCACTCAGCCTGCAGTAATATTTACCTAACATGTTTCTTTCTTTCTTTTTTTTTTTTAAATATATTTTATTGATTTTTTTACAGAGAGGAAGGGAGAAGGATAGAGTTAGAAACATCGATGAGAAACATCGGTCAGCTGCCTCCAGCACGCCCCCTACTGGGCTGTGCCTACAACCAAGGTACATGCCCTTGACCAGAATCCACCCTGGGACCCTTCAGTCCGCAGCTGACGCTCTATCCACTGAGCCAAACCGGTTCGGGCCTAACATGTTTCTTTAACGTTGCACCCGCTTTAGCTTTACCCTAAGTCATGATGTCTGTAAAACCACACGTTTGCTACACGAATACATGTTAATTTCTCATCCACATTAATCTAAACACATGTAAATAAACTGTCCTTGTATCTACCACCTCAAACCAACTTGTCCATCACACTTGGGGACATGGTGCCATCGCCTTAATTCTCCTGGCAATGCTAAGAGGGGAGAAATTAGCCTCCTTTACGCAAAAGCAGAAACAGGCTCAGAGGAGTCAAGTAACCCTCCCAAAGGCACACAGGGAGGTAATAAGTGGGTAAACGGGGCTTTAAGTTCTTTTACAATGGATTTCTCCTGGAGAGTAGTGGGGGGCACAACTAGGGATTACCTGGCCTGGGGCCCCCGTGACTTAGAGGGTCTCTGCTCTGCTAATGGGCGTAGGCACCCCCTTCCCATCCCTCCAGCGAAGCTGCCAGCTTACCCGGGCCAGGCTGACACCGGCGGGGACTTTGTAGGGCACATACTTCCTGTAGATGTGGCCCACCCTGGAGCAGGGGATGTCCTCCATGCGGCCCCCGCACATCCACACCTGCGGGGTGAAAGGGAGAGGGAAGATGACATTCCTGCCTCCACTTCATCGTCCCCTCAGTCTGCATTGTCCACGAAAGGCCAGTTTATAGAACCAGGGACGGAGGAAAACACTGTGATGACAGCAGCACATGCAGCTGGCGGGGCCGGACACCACTTCCTGTGCACAGCTGCACGGCAGCCTCGCCAGGACACCTGGAACAGAGGGGGACAGAGCCCCATTTTACAGACGAGGACACCGAGGCTCAGAGCAGCTAGACGTGGGTCTAAGGTCACAGGGCGAGCAAGAGGTGGCGCCAGAATTCACACTTGGCTTTCGCCGACGCTGGAATCGGAGCTCTAAACAACGTGGACGCTGTATGCCGTCCTGAGCAATTCCGAGGCCTGGCATGGGGCTCAGGGGGAAGGATGAGGTGAGCGTTTAGTGAGGCCTGGGGCAGGAACGCAAGGGGACAGGGCGGCCACAGGCTGTGGCTTTCGGTTCGGGAGGCTCCTCCTGGATGGCTGCCTCTTTGCTGGGTCACCCTGAGCTGTGGCGGCGGGAGCCTGCCCTCACCCCTCTGCAGTCTGGCCGGCTCAGCCATGCCGCGGGGACTGCTGCAGTGAGGGGCCGGATGCTTTTCCCTCCACACTTGGCATCACAAAGAGCGCCTGGATTTGGCTGCAATTGGACAACGTTTAAGTACAATCAATGCTGACTCACACCCACTGAGGGGCCCAGACTAACCAGACCCTCCTCAGCAGTCCTGGGTTCCAATCCCGCCTCAGCCACTGGTCAGCTTTGTGACTCCGATCGAGGTACTAACTCCTCTGAGGTTCAGTTTCCTGATCTGCAAAGGATGAAGTGGGGTAGGCTTGGGGGATGAGACAGTGCTTAGCACAGACTTGCACGCAGACCCAGCAGTGTTACATGCTTCATTCGTACGTTTGGCAAATGTTTATGGAGTATCTGCTATGTGCCAAGTACTGTGCTGGGAACATACAGTGGTGAATAAGTCAGCCATGGCTCCTGCTTTGGAGCGGGGAGGAAGCGGGGGGAGTGTAGTACAATCTATAAAGCGGCCCTCCCAATGACCCCCTCACCTCCTGGTATTTATACCCCATGTTAGTTCTCTCCCAGAACGGTCACAACGAGGACTGAGCTGTGTAACCGACAGGGCACTGCAGAAATGATAAGGCTGCCACTTGACTCCCTGGGATCACTAGCTTCGGGGCACCCAAGCAGCACTATGGTGAGGCCCAGGCCTGAGGAGTCAAGACCTTCTGCTAATAGTGCTAACCTGCTAGTCAGTGAACAAATGGTCTTAGAAGCGGGTCCTCCAGCCCCAGTCAAGCCTTCAGATGACAGCAGCCCCGGCTGACGCTCTGACTCCAACTTCAAGACAGCCCCAGGCAGAACTGTCCTGCTAAGCTTCTCCCAAGTCCCTGACCCACAGAAACTTTCAGTAACAATTACTGTAAGATGCTACGTTTCGGGGGTGCTTTTCTCCCTGGGGCAGTAGGTAACTAACACAGGGAGACTGTGCTAGAAGGAAGCCAAAATGAGGTCATGGGATAGACTCACTGAATGTATGTGTGGGCTGCTAGGTCACCTCTACCTGCCAGGGAAAGCCTCATCTAGCAGGGGATATTTGAGGCAAGAATTATATGATGAGAAGGTAAAGTAACAAAGATCTGAGGGGGCGAGTGAACAGGTGGCGGGAAGAGCAAGTGCAAAGGCCCTGGGGTAGGGCGGGGTTTGGTATAATCACTGATCAAAGCAAGCCAGAGGCCTGGAGCGGAGGGAGGAGTGATGGGAGGGGAGGTGGAAGACATGCGTGGGGACAAGCATAAGGGTCTTACAGGGCAGAATAAGGGGTCTGCGCTGAAAGCTGTCAGCGAGGGAGACACCACAATCCAATTTCTAGTTCACAAACAGAATGGCCGGGAGGGGGCAGGCTTGGGGAGGGAGTGCCTGGGAGGCTCCTGCAGGTATGAGGCCGTCAAGGCTTTGGCTTGTGGTTCTGAGTTTCGGTCATGGTTTGGAGGCTGTGGCGATGGTGGGACACGGCTGGATTCGGGACATTATTATTCATCTCGTCACTCTCTGCCTTCACCTGTGGAATGAGGAGTAGGAGTGGCACATCTACACCATCAATTCTGCCAAAGAGCCGTTTCCAGCTTGAACTGCTCAATGGGATACTGGGGGTTTGCTTAATGTCTTAATTCTAGAAGGGCCATTCATTCTTCCTTCTACCTCGTGCACCTGAGGGTTCTTAGTTCCCTTGGACACCCCTTTCCCCCGCCAGCCACTCTCTCCATCCACCCCGGATGTGCCCCGTCCTGGGCTTTCCACACGGGGATGTGTGTGTGTATGGGGCTGCAATTAGTGGACGTGCTGCCTGGAGAAATGCAATTATATTCTGATCTTGGGGGAGGAAAAAAAAAAAAAACCGAGCAAGTCAATAGAACAGAACATTGGTCTTGAGATAATGGGCTCCTGATGGTAGATTAATGTCAAGGCCAAGCCAAGAAGTTTATTTTCTGAGCGGGAGATATTGATCGGGCGCCAGGATCCCGTAACAATAACTCTTCCTCTACACGAAGTGATGGATGTCGAAGGGATGCTTTTGTCCGGAGGATCCTGCCTGGGACGCTGCCCGGCGGCCCCCGTGTTTTGGGAGGCGGAGCGGGCGGAGCAGGTGGGGGACACCTTCCTTCGTTCTATTTCTGAACGTCTCCTGGGCAGTTGGCTAGGCTGGCGTCCAGCTCTCTCCACTCCATATTAAACTCGCATTAGCTAACGAGGCCGCGTCTCCGCTCTGCCTGGCAAGGAACCTTCCCTGATGCAGAGATGATCAATTTCCAAATCCTGTCCTCTGCTGCGACCTCGGGTTTCTTTGGCCCAGACCACGCTGGCCACCAGCCTGAAGGTTCCCGGGGGACTGGGGTGACCTTGATCGGCTGAGAGGAATGTCCGGAGCCCAGGGGAGTCCTGGCTTTGGATGATGGGTTTACCTCACGGCTTCCCTGCCCCGGACACGAGCCACAGAGGCTGCTCAGGGCGGGGACTGCCGCTGGGGAGACAGACACACCTGTTCGGCAAAGACGCTGCCGCTCCTGTGAGGCCTGTGAGCACCTGGGCAGCCTGAGCAGGGCCGTGCCAGGCACAGCCAACCCTGCAGACCCCGCTCTGCCGCCCGGAACGCACCTTAACACGGCACCCGCACCGGGGTGTTCCCTGCTTGCAAGGCAGGACCCCCAGACCGGAGGGGGCTCTCCTTCTAAAAGCTGGAGGCAAAGAGCAGTGCCCTGACTCGCCCTGGGCTGGGGAGCTGGTCAGGGCTGGCCACCTCCCCGTGCACCTTTAGGGCTCGCCCCCCCTTCCTTCACAGCTGGGGCAGCAGCCGCTCCAGACGCACAGACACCATGGCACGGGGGTGAGGCGCACACGCCACTCTGCGGCCCCAATGCCAGGCCCTCACCTGGCAGCTGCCCTCTCCTCAGCTGGAGTTTGCCCTTTGTCCGAATGCCATCATATCTTTTGACCTATGGTCCAATTTCTGAATGGGGAAACTGAGGCTCAGAGAGAATAAGCAGCTTTTCTAACTGAGTTGCGGGCAGAACCTGCAACTGACCAGGAGAATGATGGGGTGGGGATGGGGGCACAGTCACGGGGCACCATTGGGGGCCCGGCACACCAGTGTGTTCTCCCTGCCCCCCACCCCCGCCCCGTAACACCAGCACAAGAGGCCAGTTGGTGGCAGAGACGGGGGGTCGCAGTGCCGGCCACAGCCAGAATGTTTGACGGGACCCCATCCTATTGGTATTTCCAGGCCACGGAGATGACATCTGTGCAGCCCCTCTCTGCTGTCACTTTCTTGCCTCCCTCCCTGCCCAGCCCTGTCCCCGCCACAGATGAGTGTAAATCTCACGGTAAAAGCTTGCTCCCCATTCACTTCCATCGCTGCTTTGATTTATTTTATTAGCAAACTTCTTCTGTGTGGTGACAGGCTTCATTACAGCGTCTATAAAAGACAATTGCTCGATCTTATCTCCTAAACGGAGGAGGACAGACGAGTGGCGATGCGCATCAGGAGGACACGGCGGAAGGAAGGCTGGTCGGGCTGGTCAGGGAGGAAAACATGAGCGGGCAGGGGCTGGGGAGGAACCTCTCTCTGCCAAGGGAACGGCTGCCTGGAAGCCAACCAGGGACAGGACTGGGGAGAAGGCGGGGGCAGCCCCATCTTCTGCTGTTGGCATCTTGGCTGAGGACCCGTATATGGAGTTCAAATCCTATCCAGCTGCCCTTTGGGGAAATAAGGAGATAATTATTCTGCGTGATCTGTGTGCTTAGGAGGAACAGAGGGGAGCGTTATGAGCTTGGGTCCCAGAGTTAGAACTGAGTGAGGTGGGATCCAAGCTCCTGGCCAGACTCACAGTCCAGGCAGGTCCTGGGAGTCCGACAGCCTTGCTTCCTCACCTACAAACAGGACGAACGACTGTGCGCACCTCCCAGGCTGCGATGAGGCTGAAAGGAAGTAACTCGGAAGCACCGAGACCTGGGAGCCACCTGGGAGCCACCTGTGGTGCCACTGGACACGTGGCACTGCCCCGGTGGCTGGCACTGCGCGTGTGCCCGCAGCTCCTCTCTGAAAAGGAGGCACTGGACCCGTGTCTCCCAGAGTTCCTACTATTGTGAACGTATTAGTTTGTTTGGAACACCAAGATGCCGTTCTGGGACCTCACTCATGCTAGTCTGGGCTATTTATAATGGTTACTGGTTATTGTTGGTAGAAAGAGTAGGGGAGGACATTTTTACTATAGTTACTAGTAAAAACCATTTGAATTTACTTCTAAATTAATGTATTATTATTATTATTTTTTTAAATATATGTTATTGATTTTTTTACAGAGTGGAAGAGGGACAGAAAGTTAGAAACATTGATGAGAGAGAAACATCAACCAGCTGCCTCTTGCATGCCTCCCACTAGGGATGTGTCTGCAGCCAAGGTACATGCCCTTGACCGGAATCGAACCCGGGACCCTTCAGTCCGCAGTCCGACGCTCTATCCACTGAGCCAAACCGGTTTCGGCAATTAATGTATTATTTTATACAACATGGCTTTAAGCAGATGTGGATCTAAATTAATAAATTAAATATTTAATAAACAAATTCAGTAAATCTCCAGGATCCTTTCAGGTTTTGACTTGTATTTGGAAAGAGAGCACACGCATAACCATCCAGGGAGGGAGTGACAATCACACCTCACGTGTGTGACATGCGAGGAAACTGAGGCCCAGGCAGGGGCAGTGGTTCCTGAGCTCACGCATGGCGGAGCCCAGGGTGGAATCGGGTTGGGTCCTCAGAACCAGGCAGATCTGGGGCCTCCAGGGAGAGGTTGAATCTTTCTAAAGCCGGATCCTGGCCCTCCTGGTCTTCCACAGAGACCCCTGTCAGCACTCTCAGTGCCTGCAGAACAAAGGGGTCACCCTTGGCTGGCAGTCAGGGTCCTCTGTCACTCACTCAGGCACATGGGCTTTTCTCTTCAGGAACAATGTCATTCATTCATTCACTCACTCACTCACTCACACATTCACACACTCACACATGGCCTACTCATTGGGCCTTCTTGCTCTGAAACCCTGCTGGGAGAAATGGAATAGAGACTTCTGGCAAGTATGGACCCAATGCCCCATGATACGGAGCCTTGAAAGCTGAGTGAGGGTGTTGGCATCTGACCTCCCTCTTTTCTTGGTCCTTCCACACCCAAACCTGCACATCCTCTCTGTACAGGACCCAGTCTATTCAGGACAGCCACGAGCTTCAACCTTGGGTCAGCATCAGAATCACCCGGAGAGCTGGTGAAACCACGGATCTCTGGGCCCCACCGGCGTGTCTGAGCCAGCAGGGCTGCGCGGGGACCTGAGAATCTGCCTTTCTAGCAGGTTTCCAGGTGCTGCTCCTACTGCTGATGTGGGACCACGCTGGGACAACCAGGCACCGGCCAGCCACACTGCCTCTCCAGACGCCCCTGTGCGTTTGGGGCTGTTGGTGCCCTTGTAGGTGAGATGAAAACCAGCAGACAGAGCAGGGGAGCTGTCCAAGGTCTCACTGAAACTTCGCACCAGAGCTGGGCCGGTGCCAAGGTCTTTGGCCTCTTGTCTTGCCAGCCTCAAAGCTCTTTCCACTCCCGTCTTCCCACACCCACAGCTGGATCACACCAACCACCAGCACCAACAGCAACTCCCGCGGGGGCCACCCGTGTGCCAAGCATTGAGCTGAGGTCATAACACAGTTTGGCTAATATGCTCACCCCCACACCGGGAAGTAAGGGCTATTCCACGCCCAATTTGCAGATGAAGTTGAGTCCAGAGAGTCAGGTCACTCTCCCAGGGCCACACAGTGACTATCGGATGAAGCCTTCGCCAAAACCAGGTGGCTGGACTGTGACGCCCCTGCACCCCATCCGGTGCTGCTCTGTCTAACTCGGGGGCTCTGATCAGAACAGCCACCACTCTCCACGTGCCTCCTCTGCCTGACTCCAGGCCACACACACGTTTTGCCCTGTTTAGTTCTTACAACACCCCCTGAGAGAGACTGAGGTCCGAAAGAGACAGCTGCGTTAGTCAGGGGTGACCTGGCACCCCTTGGGCTCTGAGCCGCCTTGCTGGAGGAGTGGCAGGAGGACAGGCTCCCACAGAGAATGTATGGAATTGCAAATGGCTTGTTGAAGTCCTGAGCAGAAAGCCTCCCCTGTCCGGCACGTGGCTCGTGGGAAGCCTGGGCACACGTGGCCGCACGCAGCAGAGGTGCTCCCAGCATCCTCGGGTCACCCAGCGAAGGAGGGCACACAGGTAGGTCCCTGGCAGGGACACTGCAGCTGGTCCGAGCCCAGGGCTGACAGACGCGGTGAAATGCCATACAGGTGCTTAAATGGTGGTCCTGATCACCCTCTGCCCCTCGGGCTGGCCTTTGGGAATCATTTCTTCCTCCCATGTGGCAACTCAGCCCTCCTGGGGGCTGACTTCTGGGCTCTACCTGTACCAATGGCCTCTCTCTGCTGGGCCACCTTTCCTCTGCCCCTCCCACAGGTGAGCGCTGGACTTAGAGTCAGGACATCTGGGATTCAGCTCTGGCTCTGCCCTCATCTAGCTAAGGGACCCTGGCCTCGTCCCCTGACCCCTCAAGGTGCCAGGTCTCAACGCCACCCTTGACCAGGTTCCAGGTGCATCTACCTTCTTCCACACACCCGATTTTCACTTCATCCTCTTGAGGATGCTGCGGGTTTTATGGAAAAGTCACCTGAGTGTTTCTGTTTTTTAAATCTGCCCAGTCTGGGACCGGTTTGGCTTTCAGTAAGGACATTCGTGTCAAACAATGCAAACAGCACTCACCTGAGGCCTCTAAGCTACTCAGATGTGATGGGTTTCCCTCTCAGGTGGAACATGGCTCCCCCTTACCCCCTCCCGTGTCTTTCCACTACCACCCGGCTCTCACAAGTCTGCCCACCACACCCTCAGACCACCTCCACCGCTGTCTCTTCCAGGGCATGGGGCACATCTCTGCCCCCAGAGCCGCCCTGCAGAGACACACTCAGGGCTCTGTTCTCCCTGGACGCTCTCCTTGTGGCCGGCCTGTGGGAAATCCTAGCCCTGAACTTGAACTTGCAAATGGCCCAAGTGTTGGTTTACGCATGGAGAAGGGATGGGCCCAGAGAGCTGAAAACCTACATATTTTTGCTTCTTTAGCCTGCGCAGATTCGCTTGTGCACCCTTGTGACTGTGCGTGGCTGACGGGAGCTGCGGCCGCCGCTGCCCAGCACCATGGAGAGTATTGTACACGTACCACCAGCCCAAGAAAAGATCACATTTCGAAATCCAAGTACGGCTTCTACCGAGGGCTGACTGCTTGTGCACCGTCTTTAAGTAACAGTGGGCCCGCTGTGAGTCACGGTCCGTGGAGCGTTCCACCGTTGGGACAGGCACTACCGTATTATCCCCCGAGGACGCACGTTTGGGTCATTCCCCACCCTCCCCTATTGTAAGTAACGCTGCGACAAACAGCTTCCACCTGAATCTCTGCTCGCCTGTGCACCGTCTCTCAGATAAGCTCCTCCTGGGCATGGAATTTTGGGCCAAAGAACGTACTTGCTGTGAAATGTAACAGATTTTTGCCAAACTGCTATTAATAAAAAGAAATACCCATTTACCTCACCCCAAAGCCCACATCTTTCTCACGCCCGCTCAGCCACATGGTCGCGCGGATGCTTCCCTCTCTGGGTCTCCCGAGCTGAAGCAGTCCTAACCAGGCCTCCTGGGGACACTGTGTGGCCTCCTTTCTGCTCCCTGCCTCGGCCACGTCCAGCCCAAACTACCCTCGTGCGGGTGCGAGAGCATCCTGTTTAATCCCACCTCGTGGGGGAGGAAGGAAAAGTACCTCAGCCCCGTCTGGGATGTGAGGGACCGAGAGGTCAAGCGGCAGGTCCAGTGGATGGCGAGCAGGGACAAGAGGCCAGCGCCCTGCCTTCTCAGCGACACCTCTCCCAGCACAGCACCATTACCCGGAGGTGGTGATGCGAGGCTGGGGAGGGGAGGGCAGGGTGGAAAAAGTATCACCAACAGGAGTCAATGCCAGCAACAGTGATTGAAAACACTCTGACGGCAAGGCGGCGGGTACAGAGCTGGGACAAGACTCTCTCCCTTGGGTCATGTCAGCAGGAGGTCGTCGAACCCAGGGAGCTGGGTGAGGCGGAGAGAAGACCATCTATAGAGCTGAGCCCAGAAGGCTGAGTGTGGAGTGGCCAGACTGAGGAAAGGGTGAACAGTGTGTGCTCCAAAGATGGGCCTGTGGTCAGCGAGCAGTGCTGTTGGGCTGGGGGAGGTGGACATCTATGGTTCGCCTTGCTCCACATCGATCCCCCTTTCTGGATACAGTGGCCAGGCTTTCCTTTGGGGAGCGGACCCAGCTTCCTGGTTCCGGGATGGACATGTGACTGTAGCTGACCAGTATGAATGTTGCTTGGGGGGAGGTAAGGGACCAGCAGTGGGAACTTGTACGGGAAGGTGGGAGAGAGAAGCTCTTTCCAATAGTTGCCGAGTGTTTCCACAGAGAGAGCCTGCCTGTGCAGGAAGCCAACCATAGCCAGGGGACTGAGAGCGACGGAGACTGGGACGAGTTAGTCCCTGGATCCAGCCGGGCCTGGGGGGTCTACCTGGAATCTCAGTTGTGGGGGCCAATTGGTTTTGACTTTTCGCTTAAATCAGGTCGACTAGGATTTTGGTCACCTGTACCCAAGAGTCCAGACTAATGCAATGGGGTAGGAGGACAAGGTGCTGATAGTGTGACTGTGCCTTTTTTTGGGGGAGAAAAAATCTCTGCTGGCTAAGAGAAATGAGAGAATGGGAAAGAGGGGAAGAAAAGGGTCAATGACTCTTCTGGAAATCTCAGAGCCTTTAGGACATCTTTTCTGGGGTTTTCCTGTCTGGATAGATGGTGTAGTCTGGAATTGGAGTCAAATTATTAATCCATCAGTGCTGCTGGCATGTATCAATTTGTCTTAATTTCTAAAAATACACTCAGCCTTTCATACCCGTCTCTCTTCTCCATCACCGAGAAGAAAGGGGATCTCGGCAGAGATAAATCAGAGGGAATCTGGCCCTTTGTCAGCGCCCGCTCTGCCTGAGGTGGAACAGCTGGCATTCCCGGGAGGCGTCGCCAGCAGAGGATGGGGCTCTCCTGCCCGCTCGGCGCCCAGGCGGGCTGTCCACAGGGGCCTCTCGACAAGGTCCTGGCAGATGGGCCGCTACGGCTCCGGGAACTCACGCTCTCCAAGCCGGGAGAGGGGAAGGGAGCCTCCTCAGTACACCTTCCTCCCCTCGAGGTGAAGGACATAATTGGATCACATGGAAGCAGGAGCCAGCCTCCTTCCCTCTCCCCGGCGACAGACTTCCAGAACGGCTTCATTACCGAGTCCTCTGTAAATAACTGTGTGGAGGAAAATGCCATTTGCAGTGCTGTAATTGCCCGATGAGCATCATTAGACGGGCCTTTAAAAAACACACAGGATGGAATCATTTTGGGTTTCGGAAGTCCTTTGGGCAAATCTCTCTCCACTCTCTGTTTTTCTCAAAGTGATTTTCTGAAGGAGGTGGCTCTGGCCGGTGACCCGCCTGCTCTGAGTACTCAGCCAACACTCCTAGGAGGTGTCTCTTGTGTCAGACACCCTTCCGGTACTTGGGATACAGCGGTAAGTGGAACACACAGAGATCCCTGCCCCAGGGGCGTTTACATTCAGGCGAGAACTCAGGACACAGATGTGCCCATATCTGGCCTGGCAGGAGTGCCACCGGCCATCCGTCATGAGCCGGGAAGACACCTTACAGGGGTCCTGGGGATGTGAGAGGCAAGTCCTGGCTGACCACATGGCTAACCTGCTCCTCAGAGACACCTGATCGTCCCCCGAGATCCACACGAGTCCCACAACGAAAGGGGGACGGTGACCCTTCGCCTTAGGAGCCCTGCGGCTCTCTCTTTCCAGACCCAGACAGACAGGAGGCGGGAAACCTGCCGGCACAGCTGCCGCGGGGCGGTGCCAGGAGAAGGGGGCTTCCGGGAGCTGGCTCACCTTGAACGAGATCTCGTACTGCTCCCCTCCCCAGATCTCCAGGCCGGGGTCGTAGCCGCCCAGCTCCCAGAACCACTTCCGGTCCACGGCGAACAGGCCGCCGGCCATCACGGGGGACCTGCCGGGGAAGCAGAGCGCGGCGTGAAGACGTGGCCCCGAGAGCGCGCGGCGCCTGCCGTCCCCCTGCCACGGCGGTCCGGCCGCTCCGTGAACACAGCCCACGTGTTCTGCAGGGAATGCCAGGCCCTGCCGGGTGGGGGCCCAGGCCTTTGTCTTCCTTGCCTACACTTCCCTTCCTAAATGCCACGTTTTAACCGAGTGGGCCCAACGTTCCTATACACGTTTAACACCCGGGAATCCTTGTGAAATGAAACCACAGCATGTTCTCCCCGTGAACCTTGTAGCTGAATCATCTCTCTCTCTCTCTCTCTCCCTCTCTCGCTCTCCCCAGTCCTCCCACCAGGCCTTCCCAAGTCTGGCTGGGCTGTCAAATGCCTTAAAGATGCATATCATACAGCTTCCTGAGTCTACCCCAGACCTACAAAACCATCTCCGGGGAAGGAGCCTCGGAGCCCGTGTTCCGGGCCTGCTCCAGTGAGGGTTCTGTCCGTTCAGCACAGACACTTGTTCTGCCGAGAGGGGACAGAAGCCACAGCCTCCGATCTTTCAGCCCCACGGGGCCGAGGTGAACCCCACTCGCCCACGCTCCTCGGTTCACTCACCGAGTGGCGGCTGAAGCAGATGTTGGAGGCGTCTGGCGGTAAAGCGGCCGTGCGGACCCAGGGATGCCAGTGTGGCAGGGCCTCACCTCAGGGCAGAGGACCCAGAAGACAGGTGGGGTCATACGGGCCTCTGGGAGCGCAGATGTTTCTCTCTCTCTCCCGCTCTCTCTTCCTCTCTCTCAAATCTCAAAGGAAAAAACACACAAAAATATAAGGGGCCCGCTTGACTATGACTGAGGGCTTGAATATCCAGGTGCTGTGTTGAACTGATTTAGCAATAAAGTGACCTCATTCTTCCGATAGATACCAGGTAGGCCTCATCGTTATCATCCTATTTTATGCGAGTAGAAAGCAGGGTACAGCAGGTAACTTGCTCAAGGCTTCACAGCCACTAGGCAGGATTTACCCCTCTAAACTGCCACAGCCCACACCCCTCACGGCCACAGTGCACCACTTCCTGTCAGGAAGGGGCCATCGAGTGAAAGGGATGGGAAACTCTGGGCTCTCCTTAGCCTGCGATGAAGGATTTAACCGCTGGGCCCGGTGCGGCCGATCCTGGGCACTTGCCATGTGGTTGGTCTGGATTGAGGTGTGCTGGAAGTGTAACGCACACACGGATTTCTAAGACTTAGTATGCAGACAAGAACAGAAAAGATCTCATTAATGATTTCAAAGTGTTGGTTACATGCTAAAATGGGAATATTTTAGCTATACCAGGTTAGGTAAAATATATTACCAAAATGAATTTTACCTCTTCTCTTTGCCTTTTTTAAGGGGCTACTAGGGAATGTAAAAGTACACATGTGGCTTGCATGAGATTTCTGCTGGACGGTGCTGATTTTAACCTCAATGAGGCTGCTTCCTGTCTACACAGCAGACCTACAGCGAGACTTCCCAGCCCACCTTGCTCGTATGTTTCTGAAAGTACCTAGGACTAGAAGAGGATAAGGTGGCAACGGTATCAACTCTCTCCCGTCTTCTGATGATTGTGGGTTTGGGTTTTCTGGCTGGATTCTTAAATATGCTGCTCGGAGGGGTGTATTCATGAGAAATCAAACCCAAGACTCTGTACTCAACGGCCAGCCTGGCCGGAAGCCAGGGGCCTGGCCCAGGAGCTGCCTCATTAGGAGGCCTCACAACAGGTAGGTGACTGGCCTTATGGTGTTTGGATGCTTGAGGCTGTGACTCCAGAGGGAGCTTCTCCTTTGGCCTGACCTATTTTCTGCAACAACAACAATTCTTAGTGTCTAGTGTCTGCCGTGCACTTGACCGACATTATCTCCAGCTCTCTCAAAGCCCTATCGCTAGCCCCCTTTTCAGATGGAGGAATTTGGAATTCAGAAATGCTATATACTCTGCTCATGGGCATGCAGGGAGTAAGTGGATGAGCCGTAATTCAAACCGGGGTGTGCCACCCAAGCCCGAGTTTTTCAAACATCATCCCACCACGCTGTGCCTACAGATCGCCCGACCGCTGGCACCGTGGGGAGGCGGGCAGAAAATGACCAGGATTTCTCTTGCGGCCTCTCCCCTGGGTTTTGTCCAAGTGCAATATAGAGGAGAGACTTCTGAAGGAATCAGAGGACACAACGCAGGGAGAGCCCCTCAGGAAGCCGTTAAGCCAGTGGCTCTCAACCTTGCCCACACATAGGTATCACCTGGGATCTTAAAAAAAAAAAAAATGATGTCCAGCCCTGGCGAGTGTTGCTCAGTGGTTAGAGTATTGGCCTGTACACCAAAGGGTCATGGTTTCAATTCTTGGTCAAGGGCACAAACTCACATTTGATCCCTGGCTCCAGCTGGGGCTCATGCAGAAGGCAACTAGTTGATGTCTCTCTCCCACCAATGTTCCCTGCCCTCCCCCATCAATCTGTCACTCCCTCCATCCCTCCTTCCCTCCATCCCTCCTTCCCTCCTTCCCTTTTACTCTCCCTAAAAAGCAATGAAAAAAATATCCTTGGGTGATAATTAACAACAACAACAAAAAAGAAAACAAACAAAAATGATGTCCAGATTTCACCCCCAGACACTGGAGTAATGGGCTGGGGGTGGGGGGGAGGGTGACTTGCACATGATGCCGATGGGCACCCAGGGTTGAGAACTATTGCTCTGGGGTTGGGCCAACCCTTCCATGTCCAGATGAGGAGACTGAGGCCTCAGAGGAAACTGGCTGGGCCTCTGCCACTAACCAACTGCGTGACCTGAATATGCCCTTTCTTCATCCCACGGTGAGGAGGGAGAACGGGCCAAGCCCCACCCTCTGTGCCTTTCAAATCTTAGAGCTTCTGAATGGGCTCATGGCAAAGGGTCAAACCATACGGGGGGTTCTGGTTACCCTGAAAACTCCATTTCCTGGAGCAGCCCATTCTGACTCAGCCTCTCCTATGTGTCATCTTGGGCAGGTGTCGCCTCCTCTCTGATTTCGACTCTACTAGCAGAGCTGGACCACGTTGAGGACACAGGTCAGGGGAAGAACAACTGTCCGACCTGCTGAAGAGGCCCCGGAGGTCCGCTCACGCAGCTTCATCGCCCTGGCCCCCTCCATTTCCTCAGGGAAGCCCACCTCTGAGCCTCTGCCAGTTCATCGCTCTTTGACCTATTTAACTTATTGTAACCTTGATGTCCACATTGGAAAACATGGGTACTAATTTAAACACAGGTTGAGAGGGTTAAAGATGGTCAGGTTGTAATGTGCGCAGCACGCGGTGCCTGGTACTCAGAAAGTGTTCAATAAGTGGTGACGACGATGATGATTACAACTGGAGGCCTGAGGGAGGGAGCGTGAGCAACTGTGCTCAGCCCCAGTTGGCAATGGTAGCAAACTGCGCAGAGGCGGGCAAGGACAAGGTGACCAGCTCGGTGGTCCATGAGCTGAGGCTCTGTGACACGCTGGGATGGACTGTGCCTCTGGTTGGGGACATCTGCCTTGGCCCTTCTGCACTGGACTTTTGGGGGAGATGGCAATCCTGAGTTGTGTGTGTTGGGGAGGGGCTCAGCTACTGGGGCCGGCCTGGTTCCTCATACTTACTCAAATGGGTCACTGGGGTCAGCTTTCTGCAGTTCTGGAGGGATCGGGATCCGCTTGTAGTACATCTCCCAGTCAAAGGCGCCCCGCATGGCATCCCCCGCCTGGGTCTCATACCGGAAGTCATCGTGGTCGATCACGTCAATCATCGGGCACACGATGGTCTTGCGGTTCCGAGCGATGCGGTCTGGAGAAGCCAAGAGATGCCCATTAGGGAGGCGGGATGGGGGAGTAGCTAAGTGCATGACCTCTTCTGCAGCTTATTTGAATTTTTAATGTGTTCCCTGAGTAAATTATCTGAACACTTGAGCTTGAGAATACTGGAGAAGAAGGGAGGGCACAAGCTTTAAAAAAGATGGAGCAGAGCTCCCATCCCAGTCCTGATGCTTAAGATGGAGGCCCTGAGCCAGCAACATAACTAATATCTCTGAGACCCAGCATTTTCCCCCAGGGGTGCCCATGAGCTGCTGGGGCAGATATCTGCCAGTGAGGGGGCAAGTGGGCTGTGCGGGGGTTGTGTCTCCTGGCTTTGGGGTAGGATTCGGATTCAAGACTTGGAATGGGGAATGTGGTGGGGTCAGAGTAGGTGGGCGCCTTTCCCCCACCTACTGAAGCAGAATCTCTGAGGTGGAGGTGGAGCAACTATGTGACAGGCTCCCCGGGGATTCTTAATGAAGCAGAACATCCTTCTCCAGGGAAGGAGCTAGAAAAGGCCTCCCTTCCTCACTATTCATGGCCGTTCAGGGGATCTCACTTCAGGGGAGGGTTTGGGCTGAGGACACAGTGCTCTGCTGGATACTGGCTGACTGTGAGAGGTATGAGGTCAAAGGGCTGCATCATCGCAGCAGCGTTCAGTGCTGGGCTCACTTGGGGACAGAATGCCCAGGTTCGAATCTTGGTTTTGTCACCTACTAGCGGTATAACCTTGGGGAAGGTCATGGGATGCCTCTGAGTCTCAGTTTCCTTGCCCACCAAATGGAGGAAGACGGCGCCTACCTCATGGGGTCTCTAAGACTGAGAGACAATGAGGCCGAGGTGCCTAGCACGTGATCAGCACTCCCGGATCAACACACCGTCTGTGACCAGGATTGCTGAAAGAAGCTCAAAAGCAGGCGCTGGAAGGCTGAGCATCTCCCTCGTTCTCTCTGCCCTTCAGGTTTCTCATTTGCAAGATGTTGATAATAATGCCTGGCCTGCTTGCTCTAGCACGGACTCATCAAATTCAAATGGGGATGTGGCCCAGAAAGCTGGGAGACGAGCAGAGCTATGAGATGGAGATGATGATGATGATGATGATGATGATGCTGATAATGATGGAGGAAATGATGATCAACAGCGGTTTTCCTTTGGGGTGCTGATTCCTTCTCACTCAGAAATGCTTGCTCTCCAAAGAAGGCAGACTGAGCTGTGCACAGAGGTGTAAATGGCTTCAGAGACAAAAGCCCTAATGTGCTCTGTCTGCCGATCATATTTGCAGGGCAGACTTTTAAATCTACACCATGGTTCACATTTCTATTGCAAAAAGGGGAAAAAAAAAAAGAGGGGGATGCTTCTTCCATGTATGTCTGCAGATTATGAAAATTACCTTCATGTATTTCCATAGAAACAGAGTTAAGGGCTATTGAGACCACCAGTTCGGCTTCCTGCCCCACTACTCCATTCTCTTTACGAGTCACCGAATGACCCAACAATTCAGGTCTCTCAATTAGGCGATTTACAGTGAGGCTTTTTTGTTCTGTTTTTGTTCTCTTTCAGTCATGAGAGGCAGAGGCAGACCTCTTGGTTTAATGAAATCAACTGTTTACCAGAAAATCTGGGTTCTCTCCTTTTCCTAAACACACACAAGTGCATAATCTAACACGAAGGTCCATGTTGATCTGTGCTGGGACATAGCATGCTGGTTATCCCACTCAACTGTGTGGGTTTCGGATTCTGTCCTCAACCCCGAACAGTGGCCTAACCAGTGCTCCTCAAAGCGTGGTCCCTGGACAGCAGCACTGGCACCACTTGGGCGCTGGTTAGAAATGCAGCTTCTCAGGCCCCACTCTGGACCTCCTGAATCGGAAACTCTGGGGTGGGGCCCGGCACTCTATGTTTTGACAAGTCTTCCAGGTGAGTCTGATGCACACTCAAGTTCGCCCTAAACTCCAGTCCTCTTTGCTCCCTAAGCTTTCTGTTACAGAGAGCATATCCCTCCACTTCTGAGGGGTCCACTTTCTCTCTGGATTGGTAGCTCTCCCCGAATCTGCCTCTATCACCGTCCCTCTCCTGACTCCCAGTCTCAGTGGACATTTCCTCTTCAGTGTCCAACTGTCTGCACGGGTGCACTGCCTTTATCAAAGCGGAGACCTGGACTTGGGCCCCGTTCTCCGACCAGCCAGGAGACAGCGGCATCCAATCCTCATGTCTCCCTTCTGTCCTCCAAGCTGTGGTGGATGACTCCTGCATCATGCTGCCCTCCATCCATAGTCCTTCCCTGGTAGTTGGCATAAACTCTCCAAAGAGGACTGAATTTAGGGAGGCAATGTGAAATCATGAAAGACAGACTTTGGAGCCAGACAGATGGTGACTTTGACACTTCTAGCCCAAGGGAATAAATACATCATTCAATATCTCTGAACTTCAGTCTCTTCTGCTATAAAAAAGGGATACGTCTGACCTGGCATCGTTTTGTGAGAATTTAGAGACAATGCTTGCAACCCTGCTGGCTAACAGGAGCCGTGCAGTGAATAGTCACTGCTCTCAGTTTGGTTCTTAATGGTAGATAGCGTTGGCTTGCTTACTTGAAGTAATCTGGGGGAGCAATCATGTCACAGAAACTAATGTGCTGGATGACTTTGGCAAGTCACTTCCCTTCTCTCTGAGTCTCAGCTCCTTTCTCTGTAAAATGAAGGAACAGGACCGGATGGGCCACTAAGGTCTCCTTGAGCACTCTTGAACTTCTGAGTGCACCCGGCATCGTGCTGGGTGCATCTCAGCAGGAGAGGGAAACTTTGTGGCTGGGGCCAGTGGTGGCTGGCTCATGCCACGTCGCCTAACTTGTCTTGGGAGAGTGCCCTTACCGAGCAAGGGGGGCAGCCAATTGACATTGGCCTCACAGTGTGAGTCCAAGAATGTGATGACATCCCCAATTGCTGCTGAGGCCCCCAGCATCCGGGTCCTTATCAGCCCTTCCCGTTTCTTGGTTCGGAGAATCCTCACGCTGGGGAAATGGGCCATGTAGTCTTCAAGAGGCTTCTTCAGGTGCTCTGGGAGGGAGAGAGAAGAAGAAAGATGGACTTTGGGTAAGAAGAGCTGCTCAGTAATCTTATTCTTGTGACCTCTCCGTTGACTGTGCACTGCGCTTTACAACGTAGACACAGCTCTCTGGTACACTGCCTCATTGCACCCTTCAAGTACAAACTGTATACTTTGAAAATGACAAAACCTTATTGAAAGAAACTGAAGACCAAAATAAATGGATAGACAGTTCATGTTCTTAGACTTAATATCGTTAGGATGTTAATAAGACCTCCCTTATTGATCTACAGAGTCAATGTGATTAAAATCACAGCTGATTTCTTTGCAGAAATTGACACCTGACAGCTGATCCTAAGATTCAAGGAAAAGCAAGGGATGAAGGGACCCAGATTAGCTAAAACAATCTTTTCTTTATTTATATGTGAATGTTTATAGCAACACCATTCGAAATAGTCAGGTGGTGGAAATAACCCATGTTTCCAATGCCTATGAATGTTATCAACAGATATAGAATATGTCTACACAATGGACTATTACTCAGCCATAAAAAGGAATCAAGAACGGATACATGCTACACCATGGGTGAATCTTAAAAACATTATACCAAGTAAAAGAAGCCAGACACAAAAGGCCACATATTGTATGATTGCATTTGTATGAAATTCCAGAATAGGTAATCCATAGAGACAGAAAGCAGATCACTGATTGCCAGGGGCTGGCGTTAGGAGAATGAGGAGTGGCTGCTTAATGGGTATGGGGTTTCCTTTTGGGATGATAAAATGTTTTTTTTTTTTTCTTGCATGTTACTCTTTTATTAGATGGGATATATTTTTTTTTACCACATTTTTTTAAATCTTTATTGTTCAGTTTATTAATTATATTGTTTCCCCTTTTTATCCCCCTATAGCTTCCCTCCACCCTGTACCTATCCCACCCTCCACCCTCACCTCCCCCTCCCCACTGTCCTCTCCCATTGTTGCTAGATTTTTGTCCAGTCTCTTGCTGCACTTCCCACAACCCTTTTCTCCCCAAGAATTGTCAGTCCATTCCCTCTCTATGTCCATGTCTCTGTTATATTCACCAGTCTATCCTGTTCAACAGCCTATCAATTCACTTGATTTTTATGTTCATTTGTTAATAGATGTGCATTTGTTGTTGCTAGTTTGCACTTTTACCTTTTTATTCTTCCTCTTCTTAAAGAATATCTTTCAGCATTTCATATAATGTTGGTTTGGTGGTGATGAACTCCTTTAGCTTTTTCTTATCTGCGAAGCACTTCATCTGACCTTCAATTCTGAATGATAGCTTTGCTGGATAGAGTAATATTGGTTGTAGATTCTTGCTGTTCATCACTTTGAATATTTCTTGCCACTCCCGTCTGGCCTGCATCGTTTCTGTTGAGAAATCCGCTGACAGTCGTATGGGTGCTCCCTTATAGGTAACCAACTGTTTCTCTCTTGCTGCTTTTAATATTCTCTCTTTGTCTTTTGCTCTTGGCATTTTAATTATGATGTGCCTCGGTGTGGTCCTCTTAGGGTTCCTATATATTGGGGTTCGGTGCGCTTCTTGGAATCCTAAGTCAATTTCTTTCACCAGGTGTGGGAAGTTTTCAGTCACTATTTCTTCAAATAGGTTTTCATTGTCTTGGCCTCTCGCTTTTTCTGGCACCCCTATAATTCGGATGTTGGTATGCTTGAGGTTGTCCCAGAGGCCCCTTACACTATCTTCAATTTTTTGGATTCTTTTGGTTTCTTGCTTTTTCAGCTGAGTGGATTTTCCCTCTTTGTATTTCAAATCTTTAACTTGGTTCTTGGGGTGCTCCAGGGCACTTTCAGGTCTTTGTATAATATTTTTTGTTTCAGTCAGTGTATGCTTAATTTCTGGTTGGTCCTTTTTCATATCCTTGAGAGTCTGCTTTATATCATTGAGGGTTTCTTTCATTTCCTTGTAGGACTCATTCATTTCCACGCTGGTCTTGATCATTTCCACGTTGGTCTTGATCATTTCTTTGCAGCTCTCATTTATATCCTGGAGGGTGTTGTTCATTTTCTTGTAGGACTCACTCATTTCCTTTGTGGTCTTGCTTATTTCCTTATAGGCCTCGATCTTTTGTTGGAACCTCTTAAAAAACCCTATAACCGTGATTCTGAATTCCATGTCCAGTCGTTTTTTTTCCTCCATTTCTTTTACATCTGATTTCTTTCCATGTTGCTGCATGGTGGCTGCTTCCCTGAGTTGGTCAATTAGCTTTGTGTGGTAGACGTGCTACAAGGGACAGTGGCTCAGCCTCCCCAGTTACCTGAGGTGAATATGGGCTGCACAGTCTTGCTGAAGTTAAGCTCAGTTAATCGTTGCTAGCACTTGGAGGGTTGACCTCCAGGCCAATTGTCTGTGAAGCTCAGCTGTGCTCAGGTTGGGTGGGCGGAGTCTCTGGGCCAAGCAGACAGCATTAGCTCCGCCCTATGCGGCCCCAGGGACTCTGTGCCGGGGGCAATGGCCGCCAGCACCTCTGAGAGAGAGCCGCTAAGGAGCTCCACCGACTGCCGGTTGCCGGGGAATTCAGACTTTCCCAAAATGAGTCTGCATGCGCAATGGCTCACCCAGGGTCGTAAAACAAAGCAGACTGACGGTTTTCCGAATGAGAGACAAGTCGCAGAGCGCTCTCTGCGCCGGCACGCAGCCGAGCTGTTCCCGCGAGCTGCCTTCTCCACAAGCCGGCAGACCCGGCAGCACCCTAGCTTCGGCGTGCCCTCCCACTGTCCAGTTTTCACCCCTTGTGATAGTGGGTTCTCTGGACTTCGCCCAGAGCTGGAGAATCAGCCCAGTAGGATGCCTTTGTCTCCCCGTTCGAGAAAACTGGCCGGTTTTCAGCCGCCCGCCCTCTCCGCGGCGTGGGCTCCAAACCTCTCTCCGTGCGAATCTTTCAACGCCGTCCGCCGCCGCTCCTCCGGGTCACAGTGTCTTATCTTCACTTTTATTTGTGGAATTTTCACTCGGCGAGCTTTCTGGTGATTCTGGAAGGTGTTTGTTCTTTCGTTAAGTTGTAGTATTAAAATTGCTGATTATGACGGCAAGATAGGTGTTTTGCCTTTGCTGCCATCTTAGTTCTCGATAAAATGTTTTGTAACTAGATAAAGGCAATGGTTGCACAACACTGCAAGCGTACTAAATGCCACTTAAATGAATACTTGAACCTGGTTAATTTTATGTGAATTTTACCTCAATTAAAAACATGGATAAAGGATATAAATAGATACATCTCAAAAGAAGATATACAAATGGTCAATAAGCCCGTGAAAATATGCTTATCATCATCAATCACCAGGGAATATGCAAGTCATCAGTAGTATGTGACACCTCATTACTTTACATCCACCAGGACTGATATAATCGGAAAGTCAGATAACAACAAGTGTTAACAGGGAGGTGGAGAAATAAGCATCTTCGTACACTGTTGGTGGGAATGTAAAATGGTGCAGCTACTTAGGAAAACAGTCTGGCAGTTCCTCAAACAGGTAAACAGTTGTAACCCAGCAATTCCCCTCTGAGGCACACAATTTCCCCTCTGAGAAACGAAAACACGTATCCACATAGAAACCCGTGCCCTCATGTTCTCAACAGCCACATTCATGACAGCCCAAACCGCAACTATCCAAATGGCCAGCAAAGGGTGAACGGAAAACAAAGTGTGAAAAAGCCAGACAATGGAATATTACCCAGCAATGAAGAAAGAACAAGCTATTGCAATAATATGGATGAGCCTTAAAAATATTATGCTAGGTTAAAGAAGTCAGACATATAAGACCAGATATTATATGATTCCATTTATGTGAATAATATGTGAATATTATTCAGCAATAAAGAAGGAACAAGTTATTGCAATAATATGGATGAGCCTTAAAAATATTATGCTAGGTTAAAGAAGTCAGACATATAAGACCAGATATTATATGATTCCATTTATGTGAAATTTCTGGAAAGGTAGAACTATAGAGACAGAAAGGAAACTGGTGGTTGGCTGAGGCTAGGTTGGGAGTGGGGGGTTGACTGCAATCAGGCACAAGAGAATGTTTTGGAGCGACAGAAGTATTCTAAAAATGAATTACCGTGTTAGTTCCACAACTGCATAAATTCACTTAAAAACACATTGAACTACAGACTTAAAATGGGTGATTTTTATGGGATGTAAATTATATCTCCAGAAGGCTGTTAGATTCTAAAAAAAAATAAAAAAAAATCAATTGTATTTCTATACACTGGCAAAACACAATTGGAAAGTACAATGAAAATAGCATTTGTAGTAGTCTCATGTATAAAGACCCAAATAAATGAATAGATAAATAATATTTATAGATTGGAAGACTGTATTAAAAGCCAGTTCTCAGCCCAGAAATAAACCCATGCTTTTATGGTCAATTAATATTTGACAAAGGAGGCAAAAACATACAATAGTAAAGATAGTCTATTCAACAAATGGTACTGGGAAAATTGGACAGATACATGCAAGAAAATAAAATTTATACTATATCCAAGAATAAATTCAAAATGGATTAAATACTTAAATGTTAGACTTGAAACTATAAAAATTCTAGAAGAAAACATAGGCAGTAAAAACTTGGTCATTTCTTGAAACAATATTTTTTCTGATATATTAACTTGGGCAAGGGAAACACCACCAAAAAGCTAAAAAAACAAATGGGACTATATCAAACTAAAAAGTTTTTGAACAGCAAACGAGACCATAAAAAAACCCGAAAAGACAGCCCACTAAATGGGAGAACGAATTTGTCAATGATACATCTGATAAGGGGTTAACATGCAAAGATTTATAAAGAACTTTTATATCTCAAAACCAAAAAAACCAACAATCCAGTTAAAAAAATGGGCAAAGGACTTGAATAGTTAGATACCTTTCCAAAAGGAGAAACAGATGGCCAGACATATGAAAAGATGCTCAATGTCACTAATCATCAGAGATGCAAATTAAAGCACAATGAAATATCACCTCACACCTGTCAGAATAGCTATCATCAATAAATCAACAAACAACAAGTGCTGGTGAGGATGTGGAGGAAAGGGAACTCTTATGCACTGTTGGTGGGAATGCAGAGTGGTGCAGCCACTGTGGGAAGCAGTATGGAGTTTCCTAAAAAATACAAAATGGAACTGTCTTATGACCTAGCAATTCCACTTCTGGACTATATCCTAAGAAACCTGAAACACTAATCCAAAGGAATATAGGCACCCCTATGCTTAGTGCAGCGTTATTTACAATAGCCAAACTAGGGAAGCAGCCCAAGTGTCCATCAGTAGATAAGTGGGTAAAAAAGCTTTGGGACAGCTCCGGCTGGGTTGTTCAGTTGGTTAGAATGCTGTCCTGTACACCATATGGGTGTGGGTTCGATCCCCAGGAGGCAACTGATGGATGTTTTTCTCTCACATCAATGCTTTTTTCCTCTCTCTGTCTCCCCTTTCTCTCTAATATCAATAAAAATATCCTTGGGTGAGAATTAAAAAAAAAAAAACCCAAAAGGGGAGCACAAGGGACCTTTCTGGAGTGAAGCAATGACTACATCTTGATTGGGGTGCTGTTTTCCCAGGTGTATACATTTGTTAAACCTTATGGAACTGTATACTGAAGATATCTACATTTTTTTTCCACTATTTGTAACTTTTAGCTCAATTACAAAATATATTGGTCAAAACACACATTGTCTTCGTTGGGGAAGCTGGAGTGCTGTGGAAGTGTCCTTGACTGGGGATCCGGAGAATTGGACTATGCTCCCTAGTTTGGCACAGTGAGTCCAACACTTATGTCCTCTGGGCCGTCTTTGAAATCAGTTTGGACCAGAAGGTTTCAGTGGTCCTGAGCCCAGGCCTCACAGAGCTCTTGCCAGCCCCTGGGGTGATCACCTTCTCTAACCAAAGCCCAAATCCTGCTCTGAATTCCCTCCACCAGGCATTAGACTGGAAGGCCCCTCCCCATCACCCCCAAATCAGGGGTGAGTCCAAGCCACCTGGTGAGTAGGCTACAAGGCTGCAGGGCATCACCCAGGCCCCGGTGATATGACAGACTGAGGGTAGCACCCAGCATCTTTGGGTTTCTTGACCGCAATCAGGATTGGATGTACAGTCAGGCCTGGAACCCATTGGGGGTACTTCAGTCTCTTCATTTCATAGACAGGAAGCTGAGAAGGGCCCGCCTCCGGCACAGTTAGCAGCAGAGCCGTGTTTCACGCCAGGACCCCCTGGCTGTGTGGTCCAAAACCTACGGAACCTTTTATTTTTCTAACCCAGGAAAGAAATGAATCACTTTCACTGGCAAGGAAGGTTATGGTTTGCAAAGCAGCTTCACATATTTTATCTCCCTTGGTTCATAAAATCGGACTCTGCATTTGACAGATGAGAAAATGGATGCTCAGAGAAGAGAAGAAACTGGCCTGAGGTCATAGAACCTGTAAGTTGCTGGTTTCCCTGTAGAAACTTATGCTCTCCCCTTCTAGTCGTGTTTTCCCAACACCGACAATCATCTGCTACTGCATGATTTGTGCCTCTTCCACTTAGCCTACTATAACTTATTAGACTTTTAAAAGCAGCTCACTTTGCCTGGCCAGTGTGGCTCAGTGGTTGAGCATCAACCTATCAACCAGAAGATTATGGTTCAATTCCCAGTCAGGGCACATGCTTGGGTTTCAGGCGCAATCCCCAGGAGGGGGGATGCAGGAGGCAGCAAGTAGAGGATTCTCTCTCATCATTGATATTTCAACCTCTCTCTCCCCTCTTTCTTCCTCTCCCTGAAATCAATATAAACATATTTTTTTAAAAAAGAGATAAACAGAGAGAAGATGATCTACACATACAGCGGAGGCTGGAAAACTGAGACGCCCCAGATGCCTTCTTGCTCGCTCGCAAAGATTAATATGGCGTCTCCTGCCCTTTCCTGCTTATCCTTGGAACAGTGACTCTGTAGAAAACAGAAATCAATTTTCCCTAATTGAGGGATTAAATCTTTCCAAAAGAGACTTGCTTGGGCATTGAGACAAGATAGCAAAAGGCATGATCGCTCTCCAGATCGGCTGCTGTTGGGGGGCAGGAAAACTGTCTTAAAAAAAAAAAAGCCATAGTCACTGTGACAA
Source organism: Antrozous pallidus (assembly GCA_027563665.1). Classification (NCBI taxonomy): domain Eukaryota; kingdom Metazoa; phylum Chordata; class Mammalia; order Chiroptera; family Vespertilionidae; genus Antrozous; species Antrozous pallidus. Next base: position 18,667,610 of record CM050516.1, read on the forward strand.
GTGCTTCTTCTTCGCTGGGTTCAACTGGTAAGTCATTAGCTGGAGGATGAGATAATCTCCTACACTGCACACCACCACTCCCATAGGAATCAGAAATATCACCCAGCCCCGCTCTAATCACCGAGGGCCCCACGCGGGCAGGCCCCATGGCTGAAATCACCCTGAACACAGATGGCTGCATCATTACAGACCGAGCAATTAAGTGCTTTTGACAGCTTGTGGTAACGTCGGAGCCATTATTTAGGGGCAATTATGCTCCTCCTGTCCTTATTAAAAAGTGCACTTACACAAGATCAGGATTGTTGCCTGCTTTTGCCACTTGGACGAGGACACTCCATAAAGTCATAGAATTTTAGAGCTGCAAGGGACTTTAGATGAAGAAGATGATGGCTACGATATTGACAATGATCACAGTCCTACACGGAGCTCCCTGCTTCGGATACATCCAACAGGGTGCCGTGGTCCCATGTTAGAGAAGAAGATGCCATGAGGGTTGGCATGGGCGATGTAACCTGCCCAAGGAACGGTTTACAAATGATGAAGCCAAGGTGTAAAACCCAACCGTGTCTGCCGGCAAATGAGCAGGCTCTTCCTCACGCACCCAATTCTCTCTCTGCCGTACTTCAGCCAGGCCTTTCATTCGACTCAGAGGGATCCGGGGAGGGCCAGAGAGGGAAAATGTCCTCCTCAGAATCATAGAGTGAGTCTGTGACACAATGCCGTTAACTCTGGGATGCCCTCCCCCGTCTTCCTAAACACTAGGGCAGGGATAAAACAGCCTTCACCAGCGCGCCATGCTCATGGGTCTCTAACGGATACCTAAAGCCGTGTTCGGAAAGACTCTGCGGCTATCCCCTGGCTCCGCGTGCAAGTGTGGGGCTGAGAACAGATGTCTGCCCTGAAGCAGCAGGGAGGCAGCTGCTCTCATGTCAAATATGCCCCATTCCTATTCCGAGGGCTGCACTGCTTGTAAAAATACATTGCTTTTATTACCCCTCGAACGTAATGTTGAGCCAGAGCCATCCAACAACGGGGAGGCTGCTTCTGAAGGTGAGCCCCATCATTGTCAGGAAGAGCACCTATCGGAGAGCTCACAGGTGGGCCTGGGTGTCCCACCTGCCCCCTCCTCAGCGTTTGTTCACTGCCTGCCTTACTTCACCCGCCAGCACCTGCCTGTGCCTGGGGCTCTCTGCACCCACATGGCAAACCTCAGCCAAGGACTGTGGTGTTGGCGGGTAATCACCCCAGCGCCCTTGCTGCCTCTGGTGGGCCGACCCCGGACAAGTGCACGGGGCTGACTCCCAGTGGGATCACGTGGGGTTGTGGCCGTGGTGCCCTTCTGTCACAGGCACCTACTGGCTGCTTCCCCTTGCCGTTCTCATGTCCACACTCTCGCTAGTGCTCTCCAGATCTCCTCCCCAAATAACTACTTTGTACTCAAATCCCGACTAGGGCTCAGCTTTAAGGAAACCCATATAAAGACACATTCCAGGTCGCAGGTATGATTGGAGGACCTGCAAGGCTGACTCTGTGGTTTCATGATTTCCCCTCATCAACACATTGTTCTCTGGTGCCAGTTCCTATAAATAACGGTGATCTCAGGTTCAGGCTCACCCACACCAGGCACTAACCCAAGGACTTCACACGCATTTACTCATCTCATCTTCACAAGCACTCCGAGAGGCAGGTCACGATTAGTGTCCCCATGAGGAGAAAATGGGGCTCAGAGAGGTCCAGTAACTTTCCCTAGATCCTCACAGGAAGTGGCAGGTCTTGGATTTAAACCCAGTCTGCCTCCAGAGTCTGAAGTCTTCTTTGCTAAACCTAAACAAAACGAAAGCAATATATTTTTATTGACTATAGAGAGGAAGGGAGAGGGGGAGAGAGAGAAACATTAATGGGAGAGAATCATTGATTGGGAAGGGAGAGGGAGAGAGAGTTAGAAACATTAATGGGAGAGAATCATCAATGTGCAGGCCCCACACTGGGGATCGAGCCTGCAACCCAGGCATGTGACCTCCTGGTTCATAGGTCTATGCTCGACCACTGAGCCATCCGAGCTGGGCACTTTGCTAAACTTAAAAAAAAAATTAAGAATCCTTTCAAACACATTTTTTGAAAAGTAAGATAGAATAATGAATCCCCCACTCATCCATCACTCAGCTTTGCAAACGTCAAATGCTAGTCGCTCCTGTTTCACCCCCATCCCCGCGCCCACCTACTGGGTGATACTGGGGCCAGCGGGGTCTGTGCCCGCAGGCACTGTGCTGGGAAAGGAGAGCAGTGGGTAACATGGAAGGACATGACATCCAGGAGACCAGCACCCTGGGTGAGCTACCTCATTGCTGGACACAGAGTGTCTTAGAAATACTTGCTGATCATCTCAGGGGACTCCCTATAAGGAGTGCAGAGTGGGTTCCTTCAATTCCGGTGTTACCAGGGAGGAAAATGAGGCCTGGGGAAAAGAAGGCCTTGCCCCACATCTCTCAGCTGGTGGGGTCTGAGTGAGGCCCCTTCACTTCTCCAGTTTAGTACATTCCATCTGAACACACACACACACACACACACACACACACACACACACACACACACGCACACACGCTTCCCTGGGTTTGCACTGAAAGGCAGCCTTTCCCTCCTCTCTACCTTGCAGGCTGTGGCACAGGTCATTGCATTCTAAGGAGCTGCTGTGAGTTGAACAGAGCTCTCCCCCGCTCCCCCAGAAAGGTACGTTGAAGTCCTAACCCCTAGGACCTGTGAACGTGACCTTTGGAATAGGGGCTATGCAGATGTAATGAAGTTCAGATGAGGCCCTACTGGTTTAGGGTGGGCCCTAATCTGATGACCGATGTCCTTAAAAGAAGAGAGAAATTTGGACACACAGGAGAGGGCCATGTGCCGACCGAGGCAGAGGCTGGAGTGACGTGTTTACAAGCCCAGAAATGCCAAGGTTGGCTGGTGACACTGACAGCCTTCGGAGAGAGCACAGCCCCGCCAGCACCTGGACTGCTGACCGTTGGCCTCCTGGACTGTGAGAGAACCACTTTTGCTGTCGTAAGCCACATGGTTTATAGTGCCTCATTATGGCAGCCCTCGGACTGAGAAAGAGGGGGCCCTCACTCATTGGCATGTAACAGCGACACAGCAAGAACTTGGCTTCGGTCCAGGCCACCACTGTCCCTGTCTGGACCGCTGCAGTCTACAGCCAACTGCTATCCCTGCTTCACGCTGTCCCTCTTCGGCCTCGTCTGCACATAGCCGTTCAGGTGGTCTCTGAGAAGTAAACGGCACTCGTCATCCTTCCATTTTCTTGCTTAAAACTCCTCCATGGCTCCCCATGGCTCCTGGAAGAAGATCCGAAGTCCTTACCAGGAACCATAAGGCTGTGCAAGGCTGGTCTCTGCCCCCTCTCCAGCATCATCTTGCCCCTCTCTCTCCTGTCCCCACCCTCTGCTTTCCGGTGACCAAGGGCCCATAGTCTCATCCTGTCACTGCTGGTCCTTCTGCCTGGCTTCCTGAGATCCCGAGCCCTCCATTCATTTCCCCCTACTTAACTCCTGCTCCTCCCTCAGGACGAGGCTCAGACTGCAGCTCATCACTGAAGCCTTTCCTGCCTGCAAGACTCAGCAGGTGCCCAGGGTGGGTCTCAGAGCCCTGGGACTTGTCCCTCACACCACTCAGCCCAGCTCACCCGTCCGCATTTGTGGACGACTTACCCTGTCTAAGCCCCAGGAGGGTAAGCTCTGAGAACACTTTGCTCACCAGTGTACCCCTCATGCCTAGTGCAGTGTACCCCAAAGGACCCTGCTAAATCCACAGGCCTTCCTCCCTCACCGTTTCCTGTGATCTGACCTCTCTGACAGGGAAGCAGGTCACGGTTCATCATCCTTGTTTCAAGACGAGGGAAGTCAAGTTCAGAAGACGTTGTTCTGGTGCAAGACTACACAGCCAGGAGGTTAAGTGGTGAAGACAGGACTCGGATTCAGTTTGGTTTGTTCAGAAATCTACCGTTGTGTGCAATCAAATTAATTCCCAAGTGGAATACCAGAGCTTCAATCTCCGCTGCCACCGAGGCTGGCAGATGCCTGCTCAGGAGCCCCAGAAACAAAGGCGCCCTGTGTGTCCCACGCCCTGGCAGGACCTCAGCATGTGGGAGAGGGCCCCGTGGACAGCCAGCGCAGGAGGAGGAGGAGGAGGGGAGAAGAAGAAGGAGGGGAGAGGAAGGGAGGAGGAGAGGGGGAGGAGTAGGGGAGGAGGAAAAGAAAGAGAGGAGGAGGAAGTCCCAGACAAGACAGGTCAGCACAGTCCCAGTGTCAGCGGGGAGCCACGGCCTCCAGGGGGCTGTTGGTCACGCAGAGGCTGCGGTGAGAGAGGCTGCCCTCTGCACACTTGGGCGGCAGAAGGTGAGCTGTGGACGTTCTGGGTCTTGTCATGTCTCAGCGCTGCTGGCGTCTGGCTGTTAAAATGTCATAGCTCATCTGCTTCCAGACTGATTTATTTACTCGCGAGTTGTAGACAGTGTATTCTAAAGCACTGCCAACCCGTCTGCAGGAGGGAGGGCGCACAGCAGTCAAAAGTGTCATCCTGTGTTGCCGTGGTCGGGTTGGTGATTGCCGTCTCGATTTCCGGTCAGGGCACACACCCAGGTTCCGGGTTCAATCTCTATTTTAAGCTGCATAGAGGAGGCAATGCATCAATGTTTCTCTCTCACATCGATGTTCCTCTCTCTCAAATCAATAAAAAGTATTTTTTAAAAAAGTGTCCTGCTTTGATACTCAGGTGTTTCCAGCCAAAAGAAACCTGTTAAGACGGACCCTCACCCTTATTATCACTGTCAATGCCAGGGTGTGCCCGGGCCCTGTGCTAAATGCTGTCATTTATCCACATTGTCTCGTTTCATCACCATGACAACTCAATTAGGGGGAACTGAGGCTCAGAAAAATTCTCTGCTGACCTGTGTTCAGACAGCTCGTAAATGACAGCCAGGAGCTGATAGCAGGTGCTTTTGATCCCCACATTGGCATTATGAACCAGAAAACTATACCATCCCTCGATGGTCTCTCCATTCCACCTGCTGGGTACCAATTTTTAGTCCCATAATCTCACCTTATTCCCCGCTCCCTGGGATGTCCAGGGCTTTCACTTGCTTGAAAAACTGAGATAGGTAAGTATAAACAGCAGGGAAATGAGACAGCGAGGTCGGGAAGGAAAGCTATGATTGCACCAGGGAGGGTTTGGCAGGTGAAACGCACAGGCATTTAAGCATCATTTACTTTTCTTCCATTTGGAAAAGGAAGACAGACCAGCCCTTCAGGAGACGTACTTTTTCTGACCCCGAGTCCCTGGTGGGAACTTCAGAGACTGGCAGAGCTGAAAGGGGCCTCAGAGGTCAGCTCAAAGGCCTTTTTCATCATTCTCCTTTGACCTGGGCTCTCTCTGTAAGACAATCTAAGGCGTGACAAACACTTGGGATGGGTGGTTTTGAGAAACGAGCCATTTTCTTTTCCTCTTTCTCCTTCCCAACCTTCTCTTCTTGAAAACAGCTTTATTGGGATATCATTCATGCACCATACAACTCACCCACGTAAAGCACACTGTCGATGTCAACCAGCCGTTCCTCGCACTGCTGGATGTTGGGAACCAAGCGAGGGCCTTTCTGGTGGGAGATTCGGCCCATTGAATCAAAGAAGGTGCACCCCTGCTGTGTGTCTGGCAGGATGCGGGCACGATCCTTACTGTTGCTCTAACACGGTGGGTTTCAAAGTGTGGTCCCAGACCGCTGGCATCAGCGTCACCTGGGACCTTGTTAGAAATGCCAGCTCTCGGGCCTCACCCCAGACCTACTGAATCAGACAGCTGAACTTGATCAATTCTCCAACTGATTCTGACACGTGGTAACAGCCGAGAACACTGATCTGCCCTAATGCAGAAGGTGAGCTCAGAGAAATAAACCTAGTCCGTCGTGACCACGTTAGAATCTCTAAATGATTAGAAACAGAAACCCACATTACCGGCTAGAATAACAGAAAACTGAAGTTCTGCCACGATTCTAAGCTGCCTTGCTGGCTCCCACCAAACCTGGGAAGGGAATGGGTGCCTACTCGGGTGCCCTCCATCCTCTGCAAAGCTCTCAAACCCATGCCCTAAGGATGCCCACACGCCTGGAAGCCTCTGAATCCGGTATTTATATACTGGGAAACAGTGGCTTTCAACTCTTTTGACTCTGACACATAAAAAGAGATACACTACTTGCATGTATAATAGAAAGGTAAGGTGTGATGTGGCTCGGATGCCTTTTCTATTCTATCTTCCTATACTTTGTTTTTGTTAAAAAGCTGATCATGACCTCAGAAACTGATTTCATAACCCTCTAATGGGCCTACCACCATCGGCGAAACCCGGGTCTGGAACCTACAGTGTTAAACAAGGCCCCGATGGACCCCGAGGGCCTCTGCCACGGGCCTGGCCTAAGGGCAGCTTCCCTTCCACAAGCCCCGCTGCTGTGGCTGCTGTGATCATCAGGCTTCTGGGGATGCACCCAATGGACCCCGCCCAGTTCTGCAAACAGGCTTACCTCCATAATCACTCCTACAAACAGTCAAGTCCTATGTGTGGGTTTGAGATCTCTGGAACAGCACATGGGTGGGGAAAGTCATTACTACCAAACTGCCAATTTCCTTCCGCCACAGACTCCAGAGAGCGCCTCGTAGGTGTTTCTCCTCTGCCCACAAGAGCTGCCAGGGAAAGGTGTGCATCAGGGCTTTGGCAACTATGGGCCTATTGTCCCTGGGAAGCGTCAAGGACACAGCAGATCAGAGGGCACCGAGCTCAAGTTCAAAAGCCAACACAGCTCCAACATCCTTGACTCAGGGGGTTCTAGCCTTGTCCTACTCAATGTCCCTTTATGTAACAGTTACTCTGTATGGTACTCTTTAATATTCTAAAATAAAATTTGTAAACAATAGAATGCTTAAGACCCAATTTGAGAAAAAAATCTATGTACTGCTCCACTGTGTTATAAAGGAGAAAATCATAAAGTAACACGTTTCAATATGCAAATACTTGGGATGATTACATGAAGACGGAGATGTAGTCAAACGCTTGCACCTCCACGTCATATCCTGGCATATGTGTGAGTTCATCTGACAGACTGGTACAGGTATGTGGGCTGGCAACTCAGGTACCACGAGCAGCACTGCTGCTGACGTAACGTCCTAGGAACAATGAGCTTCCGGTGGGGTTCCAAGCCCAGCAAGTACAATCTTCCATCGATACACATGGATTCCTGGAACAGGCAGCACAGAGGCACCCTGGGAAGGAGAGAGACTTTACCTTGACCTTGGGGAGACACTCCATGTTACCAGAAGCTGTTTTGCCTGGTGGTTGATAATGGGGGAGGTGAGAAAGGAGGAAACTGGGTGAAGTGCTCATGGGCATATTTCCTAATAAGATACTTTTCTGGAGGGAAACTGAGGGAGGAGGCGAGGGGAACTAGTGAGGTCTGGCACTGTGTGTGTGGCCCAGAGGCTGGGGGAGAATAGAAATGTCTAGGGAAAATTGTCATGGTGTTGCTATGGAGTCTGTGATGTAACACCCCTCCTTGACTGTTCCATCAAGTTTTCAGGAAAGTCTCAAGTCCTCCCTGATACTTGGACACATTCGGATTCTTTCAAGGGGCTCTCGGGTGAGCGCTGCAGCAGAAGCCAGAAGCCAGGGAGGTGGCCGGTTCTGGCTTGCACCCCCTGGGTGCCAGGCACTTGGCCGACTCCACCCTATACCCAACCTTCACTGCCACCCTATGGGGTTAACGCTGCAGAGGCAGAAATGGAGACTCAATCTGGCTACCCCGGAAACCACCATGGTGGTGTCCAGAATTCCAGCCCCGGTCTGTCTCTTTTCATCACCCCGTACAATCAGTGGCCTCAGATTTACATGTTCTGTTTATTTCCCTGGCACTTTTCTGAAAACGAATGGGAATCTGGCCTCCAAAGACAAATTATATACCTTCCCCAAACATTTGCTTTGCAACTACAAGCCCCTCTCTCTTTCTCTGGCATCACGTTACAAATTACCCCTTTCCTCGGAGGGCAGGTATTTGGCCTGGACGTGTCTGTGGTGATTTTAAGAATGAGTTATGCTCCCTCCTTAGGCAATCACATCCACCAGCCAGCTCCCAGAAATAGAAAGCACTTCATCACACAAATTAACTCCTCTCCCTTATTTCACCAAAGATGAGTAATCTATTTAAAAATATGCTATTATCTAAACAGGCAGGCTTATCTGCACTTTTAATTTCAACTAAATGCCCTGGTCCCTTTTTAGCGGGTGGGCAGGACCATAAATCTGTTTCATAATCAGACCACAAATAAAAACACTCCAGAAACCAACATGATCAAGTTAATTACAGCTATTCCTGCTTTCGGAAAGTGACTCCCCACCAGTCAGCTACAGATGAGAAGGGAAGCCCTGGCCCCTTGGACTTGGTCCACTTTTTCACCCAGTTAGCGCCCCTCCAGGGGAGCAGGTTCATGGGCAATTCCAGTTGTGGGCTCCTGGTGGCTGTTCTTAAATTATGTCAACTTGTCAGGTGCTGGAGAGCAACATGTGTTTCATTCAGAAGGCCGCTTCCACTAAGATGTTGGTAAAAAAGAAAAAAGTCTCCCACTTCAGCAACAGTGTCAACCTGTCAGTTTCCTATTTGTTAAAGGGCAAAGGTATTCTCCTGGAAAAGTTTTCCTGCTCCGTGCACCAGAGCAGAAAGTGAACCGTCAGAGCTTTCCTTACCGACCCCTTTAACTACTGCCACCCCCAATGCAGCCCAACCCAACCCAACCCAATCCAATAAACCCAACCCAATACAACCCAACTCAACCCAACCCAACCCAATCCAACACAACACAACCCAACTCAACCCAACCCAACCCAATCCAACACAACACAACCCAACACAACTCAACACAACCCAACCCAACACAACCCAACACAACCCACCCCAACCCAACCCAACCCACCCCAACCCAACCCAACCCAATCCAACCCAACCCAACACAACCAAACACAACCCAATCCAACACAACACAAACCAACACAACTCAACACAACCCAACCCAATCCAACCCAACCCAACCAAAACCAAACCCAACACAACACAACCCAATCCAACTCAACCCAATCCAACCCAACCCAATCCAACCCAACACAACCCAACCTAACACAACCCAACCCAACACAACACAACACAACACAACACAATCCAACCCAACCCAATTCAACCCAACCCAACCCAATACAACCCAACACAACACAACACAATCCAACCCAACCCAATCCAACCCAACCCAATGCAGCCCAACCCAACCCAACACAACACAACCCAATACAACCCAACACAACCCAACCAAAACTAACCAAAACCAACCCAATGCAACCTTGACTATCCGGAAACCTCTGCTTTCTGAGGTCCTACAGCCTTCTCATCTGGGCTTCTTCCTTCTCTGCTTCCTCACTGGTTAGTGCCAGAGTGAGGACCGTGGGGTCTGCAGCAATTTACAGAAACTTCCACACCAGGAATTAATCTGGGTACATACGGTAGGTCTGGCCTCTCATCCCTCACCTCTCATCCTATTCACCCTGTTGCCACAGCACAGGCCTGCCGATGTCATCTGCTGACACTTCAGGCCTCTCAGCAATGTCCAGAGCCCACTTTTCCAAACCCACCTCCCACCTCAACCTTTCGCCCGACCTTTTCTCTGCAGCCTTGTATCCCATCCTCTCTCTGCAGATGCCAACTGACTACTTTTCTTGTCTTTGCTCCTTTACTCTTGCTAAGCCTTCAGCTCAGAGCATCCTGCTCTGCTTCTCTGGCCCAGAGAATCTTATTCTCCCATCCAGACTTAGCTCACAGTGCCCCTGTGCTGCCATCAGCGTGAACGGTGCTCTCCTCTGACGCCAATTAAGTGTAGCACAGGCTCCCACCTCAGCTCTCAATGCATCCCCTGCACATTCCAGTTTGGGATTCGCATCCATCTATCCAGTAGCAAGCTTCTCCAGGGCAGGACGGAGAGTGGCACATTTTCCCTTCTCTCACAGCATCTGGCATATGGCACATGCTCACAGATGTCTGGTGAACTTGATAAATTTTGCTTGTCATTTGCTGCTTTTATTTTTAAAAAGTCTATACACACAACATTCTTCCAGAGGACTCAACATGTCACCCTAAGAAAGATGTCAAGCATGTTGTGTGTGGGGTGGCCGTCATCCAGGTATTTACTTGTAAGTCTCTAAACGTAGGAGGAAGTGCCAAGAAGCAAAAGTCACTTTCACAGCAGGATATTTATCAAAGGAACTGCCCACTCATGAGATTCCCACTCACACATCGCTTCCTGCTTAGCGGAAGGTGTATCGCTGCCACTCACACCCAAGTCTGCTTGGGAGAGGGCTGTGATTCGGGTGTGACTACACAGCGGTGTGACACAGAACGATGACAGGCTGCTGCAGAGGGAGCAGCAAACGCAAAGGGCCCGAGGCAGAGGGGCAGGACCTGCTGCAGTCACTGCTGCTTCGGTTAGGGGTCAAGGCCATTTCTGTAGGTGGACACTGCAAAATCCTGCTAGGACACGCTTCAAAGATTTAGACAGCTTGCCGAGAAAGAAACCACAACAGATACTGGTGGACTCCATTTTCAGATACAAAGTGTTGCAGACATTTCATCTTTTTTTCTTTCTAAAATGGGAAAACCTTTACTATTTTTTATGATTCTCAATGTGATGCACTTATTGTAAGCTCTTTTTAACCATCATGGAAGAATGTAACATCTGAGTGACAAAGACCACTCTAGTTTCATTCCACCAGAGGTGGCTACCCTTAGCTCAGTGTACTCCTCACCCACTTTTCCAATGTGTCCATGTTTACTTTCTTCTCCCGAAATCTGCTTTCCCCATCTAACAACATGTCACAGCTATCTTATCTTTTTACATCAGTACATGCAGCTCTAGAATGTGCATTTTTTTGCACGACCTCACTCCATCCTCCAATGAACCCACCTGAGGGTAGCCCCACTTCACCCGACAAGGGACTAAGATTGGGAAAGTTGAAATACTTGGTCCACAGTCAGTAACAGGCAGGTTAGAAGGGCAGGCTCTCCCACTCTGCAGCTCTTGCCCTGCCCCTGAAACCAGGCTGTCTGCTGTCAAAAGAAGCAGGACCGGAAGACGAAATCTGCAGAAAGTTATAGGTCAGCTCAAGGCAAGGGAAGAACTTCCTAATGATAAGGGCTGCCCAGCAAAGACATGGGATATCTCAAGACAGTGAGCTGTCAATCACAGGAAGACTTCAACCAGCGGCTGAACTTATTAGGCAAACCATAGAAAGACTCAAATGTTGGAGAAATGGTTAGCCCTGGGATTGTGTGATTCTATGGTTCCAAGATGATACGCTGACCATACAACCGAAGAGTGGAAGAAGGGTGAGAATCTAGCTCTGAGGACTAATTATTTAACCCTGTGGTCGGCAAACTGCGGCTCGCGAGCCACATGTGGCTCTTTGGCCCCTTGAGTGTGGCTCTTCCACAAAATATCATGGCCTGGGCGAGTGTATTTTGAAGAAATGACATTAGAAGACTTTAAGTTAAAAAAATGTGGCTCTCAGAAGAAATTTCAATTGTTGTACTGTTGATATTTGGCTCTGTTGACTATGAGTTTGCCAACCACTGCTTTAACCCGAAAGCACCTTCTGAGATGTGTTTAGTAATTAGCATACAGAGAACATGGTTTTCTTTTCATAAGCTCTAGGTCATTTTATCTACTCCTGTAATTTTCTCCCAGCCCCAGCTGTGAGCATCTTTTACTTCTCAATGTTGTACTGGTTTTATTTGTCAAGGGCTGTCTGTAAGGGAACTCTACACCATGGGTATGTGTGAGGCAATGTGGGCTGGGTGTGGTGTGCATTAAACCCGGAGTAGTGCTGGGCAGATTTTCCCAATCCTCTGGTGCATGAATCACTTGATGCCCGTGAGGGTCAGAGTTGTGAACTTGTGCTCAAATACACACACACACACACACACACACACACACACACACACACCTCTACTACCAACTGCTGGGACATCCTGTGAGAACAGGAGGAGCTGCTCATAGCTGGGGTATCATAAGCTTAAAACCAAACAAAAAGCCCTGGCGTAGGCCTGCTGGGATGATGGGCTCTTGGCCCTGGACAGGCCTCTTGTTCCCGTACAGGCATCCATATGGCTGAGTTGTGGCACCACTGGTTACTGGCATTGCCCAGAAATCAGGTGGTGTGTAGACAGTGCCTGGGAAGGCACATGGGCATTTCTTTAATTATTGTCAGCTGAATCCAAGACGGTAGGCAGAGCAGCATCTTGGATACCCGCTTTGCCAAAAAGGCAAGGGTGTTATTAGCACTGACTATTACCTTTGTCCAGGTGTCAGGTAGTGGGACTTTGATATGTAAATCCAGTCAAGCACTAGGAATGCTCGGGCCTCCTCTAAAATACAAGTAATCTCCTTTGATCCTAACTTTTGATGAAACATCCTAGTATTTGGGGGTATAAAATAAACTTGCTGTATCTGCTCTGGGACCCTGTCCCTCCATCAGAGAGGATGGTGGTCCCACCTGGCTCTCAGCTTTTTCTTTCTATCTCTTTCTTTCTTTTATTTCTCAATCCCCAGCTCCTATATCAGGAACTGGACCAGCTCTCTTTTAATATTGGATGCGGAGAGAGAGAAACACCTACAGTGGTGATCTGAGGCAATGCCCCTAGCTCCTCAGCCTTTTCTGTTCCAGCCTGTCCCAGGACTTGACTTTCTCCCACTGGTGACTCCATTCCTGAGGGCTACCACTGCCTCCCTCTGGGGGGGGGCGGGGGAGAGGGCATCAAGTACTTCATGCTTATTTTAGAAATTCTTAAAAATGAGACATGTGAATCAATCATCAGCAGTTATCCCACTTCCTGGTCTGTTGGGGGCTTACATGTCCCTTACTGCACAGCTCAGCACAGAACAACACTGAATAAAGCCTCTATTATCTGCCCGGGATGGAGTGGGCTGATCAGAAACCAAGACAACCAGGCTTCGGCTCCAGGTTTATTGAGGAAGATATTTCTGCTACAAGAATGCCATGAACAGCTGACACACAGTAAGAGTGATTCTGAACCAGACATGGTGCTAAGCATCCTACAAGTATCTCATTCAATGCCCATGGCAATCCTACAAGGTGAGGGGATCTTATATATGGTGTTGCTAGTAAGCAACAGACCAGGCACTTGAATCCAGGTCGCCTTGTGCTCCCATACTTCTCTTTAACAAGGAAAGTATATGCAAAGATTAGCAGCAGTCTTTAAGGAATGACTGAACTTTGGGGAGGCGACAAGGGAGAGAAGAGGACTCCCAAGGAGAGTTTCTATGGCATCATCAGGGTGGTCAGGTAGGGAAGGACATTCTAGGCAGAAAGAACAACCCATGGAAAGGAAACAGAGCCTTAAAACAGTGGAGTATCCAGTGAACCAGAGTCCAACGATAAATCTTGTTAAACGATGAGGAAGTAATTCATAATTTTTTTTTAGTTGAAAGGGGGCATTTCTTAAGTATGTATGAGTATCAAATAAAAGCTTTGCTAAGAAACAAAAATTTAGCTTATAAAGGATCAAGACACAAATCTTACCCTCCTCTCCCCAAGAAACATGCACAATCTCTTCCAGGAAATAAATTATTGGGCCAACCATCTTCTTTGCTTCAAGATAGCATTCTTTTTTAAAATTAAATGAGAAATAATACTATGCTTTTCTTTTTAAACTAGAGACCCGGTGCATGAATTCGTGCACCAGTGGGTCCCTTGGCCTGGCCTGCGGGATTGGGCTGAAACCAGCTCTCTGGCATCCCACGAGGGGTCCTGGACTGAGAGAGGGCGCACGCCAGGCCAAGGGACTCCACAGGTGCACAATTGGGGGTGCGGAGGGACACTGGAGATTGGCCAGCTGAGGAGGGACTGTGGGAAGGCTCCAGGGTGTGTCTAGCCCATCTCACTCAGTCTAGATTGGCTGGACCCCAGCAGCAAGCTAACCTACAAGTCAGAGAATCTGCCCCCTCATGGTCAGTGCACGTCATAGCAACTGGTTGATGGGCTGACAGTCTGCCCCCAGTGGTCATTGTATGTCATAGTGAGAGGTTGAGCAGCTAACAGGTCGACCTGACACTTAGCATATTAGGCTTTTATTATACAGGATTTTAAAAAAATCATTACTTGAGGACATGTTTTTCATTGATTTGAGAGATAGGAAAGGAAAGGGAAGGAGGAAGGGAAGGGGAGAGAGGTGGGGGAGGAGAGAAAGAAACATTAATGTGAGAGAGAAACATCAATCTGTTGCCTTCCACATGTGCCCTGACCCTGGATCACGCATGCCCTCACTAGGGTATGTGCCCTGACCGGGAACTGAAACCATGACCCTTCAGTGCGCAGGACAATGCTCTAACCAACGGAGCCGCACCAGCCAGGGCCACAAATTCTTCTTGTAAAAAAAACAAACAAACACCAAAACTACAAACACAGGAGAGGGTGAAGTCTCTTTGGCTACGATCCTTAATCCTGGTTCTCTCTCGTCTCCTAGGTAATCACTGTGAGCAGTTTGGTGTATATCCTTCCATGCCCTTTTCTATATGTTTATGTGCACATATACATGCACATTGAAAACGTAAAGTATTATTTTTGTTTGTGTGCGCATTTATGTAAATGGTTCTGCAGTCTGCTTTTTTACACTTTATATTTTAGAGTTCTGTTTATGTCATTGAGGTCCAGTGCCTTTTAAAAAATACATTTTTATTGATTTCAGAGAGGAAGGGAGAGAGACAGAGAAACATCAATGATGAGAGACAATCACTGATTGGCTGCCCCCTAGGCATGTGCCCTGACCGGGAATCAAACCCTGACCTCCTGGTTGACAGGTTGATGCTCAACCACTGAGCCACAACAGCCAGGCTAGTGCCTTTTATTAAAAAAAAAAAAGATGTTTATGAAACTTTTTATTTTTTTTTAATTTAAATTTATTGTTTAAAGTATTACATATATCTCTCCCCCGCCATTGACCTCTCCCTGGCCACTCCCTCCCACCCAGCACGTCCTCATCTCCCTACTGTCCGTGTCCATTAGTTAGGCTTATATGCATGCATACAACTCTTTTGGTTGATCTCTTACACCCCCATTCCCACCCTCCCCTGCCTTTCCTCTGAGGTTTGTCAGTTTGTGCTTCTATGTCTCTGGATCTATTTTTGTTCATCAGTTTATGTTGTGAGTGAGATCATGTGATATTTGTCTTTCTCTGACTGGCTTATTTCGCTTACCATAATGCTTTCCAGGACTACCCATGCTGTTGCAAATGGTAGGAGTTCCTTCTTTTTTACAGCAGCGTAGTATTCCATTGTGTAGATGTACCACAGTTTTTTAATCCACTCACCTGATGATGGGCACTTGGGCTGTTTACAAATCTTAGCTATTGTAAATTGTGTTGCTATGAACACAGGGATGCATATATTCTTTCTGATTGGTGTTTCTGATTTCTTGGTATATATTCCTACAAGTGGGATTACTGAGTTGAATGGGAGTTCCACTTTTAATTTTTTTTTTAGGAAATTCCATACTGTTTTCCGCAGTGGTTGCACCAGTCTGCATTCCCACCAGCAGTGTACGAGGATTCCTTTTTTTCTGCATCCTTGCCAGCACTTGTCGTTTGTTAATTTGTTGATGATAGCCATTCTGACAGGTGTGAGATGATACCTCATTGTCATTTTGATTTGCATCTCTCGAATGATTAGTGACTTTGAGCATGTTTTCATATATCTCTTGGCCTTCTGTGGGTCTACTTTTGCAAAGTGTCTATTTAGGTCCTTTGCCCATTTTTTGATTGGATTATCTTCCTTTTGTTAAGTTGTGTAAGTTCCCTATAAATTTTGGAGATTAAGCCCTTATCAGATATAACATTGGCAAATATGTTCTCCCATGCAGCGGGCTTTCTTGTTGTTTTGTTGATGGTTTCTTTCACTGAGCAGAAACTTTTTATTTTGATGTAGTCCCATTTGTTTATTTTCTCCTTAATTTTCATTGTCCTAGGAGCTGTATCGATAAAGATATTGCTATGACATAGGTCTGATATTTTGCTGCCTATGGATTTTTCTAAAATTTTTATTGCTTCCCGTCTTATGTTTAAGTCCTTTATCCACTTTGAGTTATTTTTGTGTATGGTGTAAGTTGGTGGTCTAGTTTCATTTTTTTTGCATTTATCTGTTCAATTTTCTTAACATCACTTATTATAGAGACTATCTTGACTCCATTTTATGTTCTTGCCTCCTTTGTCAGATATTAATTGAGCACAATGGCTTGGGTTGATTTCTGGGTTCTCTATTCTATTCCATTGGTCTATATTTCTGTTCTTGTGCTATTACTAGGCAGTTTTGGGAATAGTGGCTTTGTAATATAGCTTGATATCCGGTATTGTGATCCCTCCAACTTTGTTCTTCATTCTCAAGATTGCTGTGGTTATTCAGGGTCTTTTTTTCTTCTATACTAGAGGCCCCGGTGCATGCCTGCAGGGTGAGGTAAAAACTATCTCTCCGAGATCCCCTGAGGGGTCCCAGATTGTGAGAGGGTGCAGGCCAGGCTGAGGGTCCCCACTGTTGCACGACTGGGCCAGGGAGAGATGCGGGAGGTTGGCTAGCCAGAAAGAGCTCCAGGGTATGTCTGGCCCATCTTGCTCAGTCCCAATCTGCAGGACCCTAGCAGCAAACTCACCTACTGGTCGGAGCATCTTCCCCCTGGTGGCCAGTGCACATCATAGCGACTGGTCGACTGGTTGACTGTCTGGCCCCTGGTGGTCAGTGCATGTCATAGTGAGCAGTTGAGCACCCTTAGCATATCATTAGCACATTATACTTTGATTAATTGAACAGATGACTGGACACTTAGCATATTAGGCTTTTATTATATAGGATGAATTTTTGGAGACTTTGTTCTAGGTCTGTGAAATATACCATTGGTATTTTAATGGGATTGCATTGAATCTATAGATTGCTTTGGGTACTATGGACATTTTAATGATGTTGATTCTATCAATCCATGAACATGATATATTCTTCCATTTCTTTATTTTTTCTTCTATCTCTTTTTTCAACATCATGTAGTTTTCCGAGTACAGGTCTTTTGTCTCCTTAGTTAAGTTTATTCCTAGGTATTTTAGTTTTTTGCAGTGGTAAATGGGATTTAAAAAAATTTTTCTCTTTCTGTGAGTTCATTATTGGTGTATAAAAAAGCCGTAGATTTCTGGGTGTTAATTTTGTATCCTGCTACATTGCCAAATTCATTTGTTAAGTCTAGTAGTTTTCTGACGTAGTTTCTAGGGTTTTCTATGTACAATATCTGTGCCTTGTTTCTATTTTTTTTATTTTTTTATTTTTTTTGGCTATTAAACCAGGAAGCTTTATTTACACAGTAAAAGTAACATGCGAATTTCTGAGACTAGAGGGCTCGAGTGCCAGGCAGTGTGGCCCGTGGGGGCTCGGGGGCAGCTGTGGGAGCAGAAGTGGCCAGACCCCACACCTGGGCACATAGGGCTGCCGGGCAGGGGCCTGGCATACCCCCCCCACCCCCAACTCAGGCCGCCACCCTTCCTGGAGTTTTGGCAAAATACGCCACAGCCCCAGAAACAGGCTCACTCTGTCACCAAGCCCCAGAACACTCCCCCCCCACCCCCCACATACACTAACAATACAATTTGCCACAGACTGGGCTAGAAGGCCAGGCTCCTGGTCCCCACTGTGGCCAGTGGGGAAATCCTGGTCCCCACTGATTTCTTTTTGTCATCTTGTTCTCTTTTGAGAGGGCTGGTTTTCCGTGCTGGTGCCAGTGGGAGGGGTTTGAGCAGCTGTGTGACTGTGGCAAGAGGTGATCTACAGCCGCACCCACGGGCCAGTCTGCAGGGACTGCTCACACCCTGGGCTCACAGCCCGAGCGGTCATCACTAGGTGACCGGCCCCACGGCCAGAGGGCACGCAGTTAACCTGAGCAGAGGCAGAGGCGAGGCTATGGGGAGAGGGCTATGGGGGGTTGATGCCAGGGAGGCTGCTGGGACAGGCAGCCCGAAGGCCCCTGGGCAGCACCAGCGGGAAGGGGGGAGGAGGGAGTTGGGAAGCCACACGCTCTCCTCTGTGCCTTGTTTTTAAAGGCTGCATCAGATTCCATTTTAGGGATATGTCATGGTGTGTGCCCCTCCCCCTACTCATGCTTATTTCTCATTGGTACTGTTACAGGGCTGCACTGAGCACCCTCACATAGGCCTCAGGCTAAGCTTGGTGAGAAATTCTCCAGAAGAGACACTGAGAAATGGAGCCTCGGATTAGAGAATATGCACGTTAAGATTTTTCTTATATTCCCCAAATTCCCAATTATTAGTCACCCCAGCCAGCATAGGGAGATAAGAGCACATATGTAATACCTTAATCAATAAAATAAAAAATAATAACAAAAAGAACAGTGAGAATCTTGGAAGAAAGGGGAAGTGGGTGAAGTATAGAGAGAGGGTATATTTTAAATGGCATATTTAATATAATAAAGTAATTTAAAAAATAGCTACTGTTTTCATAATACAAACTACATAAAGTAGAGCTGGATAAAACCTTGGTTTGGGCTAATACACAAATGGAAGGCTTTCAAAGAGCAGACCAGGCCCTGCCCCTCCAAGAACCTCTGGTGACAGGTAGGAAAAGAATAGAATGTGCATCTTTTTAAAAGGGAAATGCTTAATAACAACAAAACAAAACAAAAAAGGGGGGGAGGGGAATAGAGCCCTGCTAGGACCCAGGTGAGGCTCACTGAATAGGGGCGGGGTAGCAGGACGCCCTTTTTCCCTGGGTGCTCTGGGGCCACCTGTGTTTTTGGAGGCAAATCTGATTACCATCAATACCACAGCACTGGACAAGAATTTCCTGGGGCCTCGGGCCAGAGGCCGGGCTGCTCCACTGACCCCATAACGCCCTCTAGGGTCAAACACTCTGACCCAGCTGCCCTGAGTGTGGAGGCTTATCTAACCTGGATGGCCCGGGGCTTCAGGGGCCAGACGCCTCTGCGGACAGCAGTGGTTAGGAAGGTGTGTTGGCCGTGGCTTCTTTATGCATCAGGGGTGTATGGGGGAGGAGACAAGCCCTCAGCACGCAGCTCCACTTTGCTCCAAAGTGTGCACCAATTAAGATGATTACTGGTTTCCTTACAACACAAATACTAATGGCCTGTCACACTCTGGCATATTTTTCTTGGTAACCTTCAACAGCAAATGATTAATAAGGCTCCTGTGGCAAGGCTCACATACACACGGGCGGAAAGCGGGGGAAAAACCCAGCGCTGACGACTGACTGCACAGCTAATGAGGCACAGGCTTGTGAAAACAAGTTCCGCAGGCCTGTGACGGGGAGAGCGCGGCCGCGATCCATGGGGGAGAACGTCCTGGAAATGCATGGAGGATGTCAGATTGCACCGCTGTGTGACCCCGCCAGCGTCACCTTCCTGCTCTGCACCTCAGTTTCTTTCTTCCTTGTTAAGTGGAGACAGTAATCCCTTTCCTGCCTTCCAGGGAGGATGCTGGTGGAGGAGGGTGCTCAAAGATGCAGACGATGAGAACGTCTATCGTCATTGCTATCATCAGTGGTGAAAATGAAAGAGGGCGCAGAGACAGGAGAGCGAGTGCAGCACGGTGGTGAAGGGCAGGGCTCCCAAAGCAGGCAGGCTGGGGTCGCATGTCTGCTTTCCTACAGATTAGCTCTGCCAAGTTACTCAAATGTCTCTAGGCCTCAGTTTCCTCATCTGGGAAATGGGGATGATATGGACCCTCCTTTCTTAGGGTGCTAGGGTGAGACGAGGAATGCAGAGTGTTTAGCAGCCCATTGTCGGAGGCAGACTGAGCATCACTGCCATCAGCTGTGGTTCCTGTTGTTGTTATTGTACTAGAGGCCTGGTGCATGAAATTCATGCATGGGAGGAGGTTGTGTATCCCTCAGCCAGCCTGCACCTCTCCCTCTCCAATCTGGGACCCTTCATGGGATGTCTGACTGTCTGTTTAGGCCCGATCCCTCTCACAATCCAGGACTGCTGGCTCCCAATTGCTCACCTGCCTGCCAGCCTGATTACCTTTAGTCACTCCCCTACCAGCCTAATTGACACCTAACAGCTCCCCAGCTGGCTCGATTGCCCTTAACTGCCCTCCCTTGCCAGCCTGGTCACCCCTAACTGCCCTCCCCTGCAGGCCTGGTCACCCCTAACTGCCATCCCCTGCTGGCCTGGTTGCCCCCAACTGCCCTCCCCTGCTGGCCGGTCCCCCCAACTGCCCTCCCGTGAAGGCCTGGTTGCTCCCAACTGCCTTCTCCTGCAGGCCTGGTTCCCCTCAACTGCCCTTCCCTGCAGGGCTGGTCCCCACAACTGCCCTTCCCTGCAGGGCTGGTCCCCCCCAACTGCCCTTCCCTGCAGGGCTGGTTCCCCCCCCCCCCCACTGCCCTCTCCTGCTGGCTATCTTGTGTCCACAGGGGGACAGCCATCTTTGATCACATGGGGGCAGCTATCTTGTATGTTGGAGTGATGGTCAATTTGCATATTACCTCTTTATTACATGATATTATTATTGTAACTGCTACACCACACTAGGAACAATGACATCAGTCTTGGGGTCCCTACTCCCCAATTTATAGTTTCTAAAGATACTTCCCCTGCAACAGAACACTTCAAATGCCATTTCTCCTGCTTAATCACAGCCCGAGGGCCCCTGACTGTCCTAAACAGATCTCCCTCTCAGTGTTCCATGGGTGTCATTTAGGGAGACAAATGGTACAGGCGGTTTTCCATTTGGTCTATTTAGAAATATGAACTGCGTGGTAGAGGTACCAACACTTCACTGTTGCTAATTTTGGTCTCATGTTCAGTAATTAATGAGGATGCAGTCAGAGGCGTTTCCCCCAGCCATTCTTGTTTTTCCCCCCTCCTATTTATCTCACGCAAAGTGCTGGCAAAAAGGGCCTTGAAGCCTTCTCCTCCAACCCAATTGTTACTCCTAAACCCTCAATTTTGGGGCACGCTGGGTCTCAGCTAAGCCTGCACCTCGGCTCACAGGAGGAGCAGACCCTATGGGATACTTACAGGGCCCCCAGGAGGGAAGCAAAAGGGGTGGGGCACATGCTCCTAGGACCAGGCGTGTGTGAAATGGGCTAGACAGAAAGTCCCAAACCCACTGGGGTCACGTGGGAATGTGGGCCCAGAGCTATCAGGAGAACCAGAGCACCAGATTTTTATGGGAATTCTCTCAACTTCAAATACTGGCAATTCAGTCAGATTTAAAAAATCATTTTGAAGGCCAAATAAGCAGGTCAAGGGGCTGTATCCAGCACTTTGAAAGGAACATAAACTCTTCAAAGCCGGAAGTTTATGACTTGGAGCAAAGGGGCAGTAATTCACCACGTGGGGTTCTCTAAGACCAAAGGAGTTTAATGGATCAGAAAAGAGACGGCAATAAAAACCATGTGCAATCCCACCACCCTCTATTAATGTGTTGCTCTATACACGTCCAAGCATTTGAAAAATATATGTGTGGTTACAGACGTCCTGCTTGGTTTTTATATTTAATAGGATTGGGCCCAGATGTGCATTCCAATGCGTAGCCTCGGTTTCCCTGCACTTACCCTCTGGTAGGGTCATTTTTACATCACTGTCCTCCTCAGGCAGCTCTCCCTCACCAAACCCTCTTTTCTGCCACAGGTGCCCCTTCGGCAGCTTTTCTGGGACAGACTGTGCCAGTGTTTCCCAAATTTAAGGAATGAACAGCTCCCCCCCGCCCCCCTTACCAGAAAAAGCTACTGTGGCCTTCCATGCACACACCCTTGGACTTAACCTAAGAACTACTAACCAAGGAAACCAAGGCTTCTGAGTTCCGAGTGTGAACGTTCGAGGCCAGGAGAAGTCTTTAGGTGGGTACAATAGTGTTTTAAAAGATTGAAAATCAAAATAAAAAAGTAAATAAAAAAATTTCCTGGCTAACTAACTCTTGGATCTTGGACCAATTAGAGAAACACTGGTCCTTAGGCACAATGATGGCCCCTGGGAACCCACGCTGAGCCCGAGGTCGGTCTCTGAAGCGCCGTTTGTCTGGCTCTCCCTGTGGCCCAGGGCTTAGAAACCAGAGGGCAAACTGGCTGCTCACCCACGCGCCCTGGGGCTGTGGAGCGGACCGGCTCCTCCCCCTGCCTTCAGGGGGAGAACCATGCTTTAAGTTACCTTTTGCATCAGGCTCTTGCCTAAGATTTGTTTTTTGAACAAAGTTTCACTATAGAAAAAAGAAAAAGTTGGAAAATCATAAATGTCGGCCATTTCCCTCCTTCCACAGATGGTGAAACCATGGTCAGAGAGGGGCAGGGCTTGCTGGGAGGCCGGTGAGTCAGTGACCCTCCTAATTTGAGTCCTGCCCAGTCCATGGGGCCTGGGAGCAGATGCTGGGTGCAGAGTGAGGCCATGAATGGCTGATGTCAGGGATTCAGCTATCAGGTGAACAGGTGTGTAGTAGGTGTTTCATAAATGTTCTCCAAATGCATCAATGGGCTTTGGGATCCTGGGACTGCCTGGGTATCCCTGTGCACGGCACTTGGCCTCCCTGAGTCTCACTTTCATCTCTAAAAATGCGGTACCAGCTTTCTTCAGGTTGTTGTGGAGTCAATTCTGTCCTGTAAGTAAAATACCTGGCACCAAGTAAGTGTTCAATAAATGGTTCCTTTTGGATTACACAGTGAATTAGGAGAAGGAGCCAGAAAATAAACGAGTCTTAACAGAAGGGAACCACTCTCTTTAGGTATGTAACCTTGGACAAGTCATTTCACTTATTAAGCCTCAGCTACATCATCTATAAACAGGAGCAGTCAGATGACCTAACCCAGTGTTCAGCAAACTGAGGTTCGCGAGCCACATGCGGCTCTTTGGCCCCTTGAGTGTGGCTCTTCCACAAAATACCACAGCCTAGGTGAATCTATTTTGAAGAAGTGGCATTAGAAGAAGTTTAGAAAATTTGGCTCTCAAAAGAAATTGCAGTTGTTGTACTGTTGATATTTGGCTATGTTGACTAACGAGTTTGCCGACCACTGACCTAACCCATAGGATTGTGGGAAGGGTCAGGAAAGTTACCTGAAGCGAAAACTTTGTGAACTCTCAAGTGGTAAACAAGTTCTGGTGGCTGAGCAGAGCCCTGCCAGACTGCAGGCGACAGGAGTCACCCAAAGGCTATCAGGGCAAGGTGTGTGCACAGTGAACCAGAGGTACAATGGCCTTTCTTATTTCTGTTTATACTATGTTGTATATTTTTCCTGATTACAAAAATATTGCACTGTAGAGAATTTGGAAAACACATAAAAGGGCAAAGAAAAACATAGACATCTCCTATGATCCATCATCTAGAAATAATCACAGGTACTGGGTATGTTCAGTGTGTGCTACCACAGGTGAGCACCTCTAGTCCTACCTCTCACCAGATGTGTGACCCCGGGAACACGCCTCACTTCTCCAAGTCTCATGTTTCCTTGTATGAGAAAGGAGGACAATATTAACATTACTTTCTTCAGAGAACAGTTGTGAGGATTAAGTAAGATAATGATGTTAAATGCCCCACAGTGTTTACCACATTATAAGGACTCAATAGATGCAGCTATTGTTATAATTCTGTTATTCCTATGCATGCATACAATGCACACACACTACTTTGTGCACAAAATAGATCTTTTTGGTAACAATGATGTCATATCAAATTTTCTCCTACAGCAGTAGTACTCCAAGTAGTGACTCAGGGCAAACGGGATCAGTTCTCCTCAGGAACTTGCTGGTAATACCAATTCTTGGTCAGACCTTGACCTGATGGATCAGAAACTTTGAGGTGGGGGCCCAAGCCTTGTGGTGATTCTCATGCATTTTCAATGGTTCAATGAACCACTGGCTTCAATGGCGTCACAGCATCTTCTACCTGATGTAGTTAACGTCCCCTGACAGACCATTTGCTGTTGGTGTGCTGGAGTGGCTTGTCCAGCTCAGGGGAGGCAACTGTAAGCATCTCTTCCCAAGTCTGTATTACATTGGTAGTTTCAAATCAGCCATGGAGGGAGTTTTTACACCACAGGAATCAGCAAATACTACACATCAGGGCTCCTCACCTTCACCCCAGATCGCTGCTAACTTTCAGAGCACATTACTGCTTACTTCCTTGTTTTTGGTTTTTTAAATATATATTTTTACTAGAGGCCTGGTGCACAAAATTTGTGCTCTGGAGGGAGGAGGAGGTGTCCCTCAGCCCAGCCTGCACCCTCCCCAATCTGGGACCCCTCGGGGGATGTCCGTCTGCCAGTTTAGGCCCAATCCCTGTTCCCACTGCCCCATACACATTCACATATTGGAATTTCTTAAATGTCTACAAATTCTGATATTGCAGAATTTAAACTACATTCTCCTAGACTGCATTTCCTACTTGGAATTCTTTGTCAAATCATGTCCCCTTAGGGACTGGGAAATATTGAGCTTCCAGCTCAGTAGAGAAGCCAGAGGTTAGTCGACTATCATAGTTTATCTATCTGATAAACCACCCTGCCTCTCTGCTTTTGCCTTGGCTGTTCCCTTAGCCCAGGGAACATCCTTCATCAGGCAATATTTCCTCTGGAAACCCCTCCTTGATATTCACTTATCTAAAATGGACAACTCCAATTTTAGATAAAACAACCTCTATTTGAATAACTTCAATACTGGATTTATTATTTGAAGTAGCTGATTTGAAGTAGCAAATCAGAAGGGAGAAAAGGCTCCTAGGAACAGACACAATGCAGGTGACAAGAAGTAAAAAAAAATAAAAATCTAAGAATCCTATATAATAAAAGGCTAATATGCAAATTGTCCCCATGGGCAAGAGTTCGACTGACCAGGAGTTAGATGTGTGCTGTCCACTAGGGGGCAGTGTGGAACATGATGGGCATCAGCAATACGGAGGGGGCAGCAGGCGGCAGTGAAGGCACTGCTGGCCCCAATGGGCCCCGACAAGAGCAGGACCACAGGGGGATGGTGGAGCGGGTGAGCACGTGGTGCCAGGCCACGGCAGGTGTGATCGGGGCCCCGATCGCCCCACTGGTCACCCCACAGATTGACCCTGATCGTTGGTTGGCCAGGTCTAGGGACCCTACCCATGCATGAATTTCATGCACTGGACCTCTCGTAATGCAATAAAGGAGAAGATTGAGAACATAAAAGTATAAGTAGCAAACCTGGGCTTCTGAAAACAGAGCTATTAGGTCACTTTGTGCAAGGGTGGTACTTTTCCAGTAGTTCTCGAGAGTGGTGCCAGATCGAATAGCTGATATTCATTAGGACAACTATTATGCATCACATTCTAAACTTGAAACTTGGGGAAGAGGTGAGAAAAGCCACTCTAAGTTCTAGGAAGTAAGCCTGATGGGGTTTCAGAAGCCATCCACACTTTGCAGATGGACACTGAAGCCCAAAGGAAGATGTAATTTGCTCAAGCTCACAAAGCTGTTTCCAGGCAGGGCTGGAACCAACACTGGCCGCCTTGTTCTCATCCCGATACCTGGAAAAAGTTACTCAATTAACTTTTTACTCCAGAGTGCCATCGAATTGATGGGGCATTTATGAAGGAAAAGATAATGTATCTTTCCCAGCCCCCTTCGGAAAGATATTTTCTCTTGTCACTGAAGATAAACATGGGAAAGGATCCCTCTCCATATCGAGACAGGTGTCAGAAAGCAGAAGAAAACAAGAGCAGACATTTATATCTTTATGATGAACATGGTGTGACTAGCACGGTGTGGGGGTGATAAAATATTTGAAAGGACATTCTCTAATTGGGCTGATTAATATCCCAGTCGGTGCTGCACACAGACAATGGGATCAAAGACTGTAATGGAAATGATATCCCCCAAACACACGGCTGTCCATCATGATGCAAATGACAGAAGAGAAATAAATGGCCGATGATACCAATGATTTCAATGCTCCGCGCCTCACCAGACATTTATTTTGGGGCCTGGGCCGTGGAGGAAGAAGAATGGGGTTGATCTGAGGCAGTTATAAGCCGCCAATGGTGGATAAATATACATCTTCTCGCTCTATGCAGGAGCAGGTATTCAGAACAAGGTGGCTCATAGACAGACAGCTCTTTAAATGACACCTTGCAATTACATTACAGCCTTCCAGCAGATAATAAACCTTCAATGTCTTGAATAATTTAAAATTTTCCAGTGGCATGAAGGTTGAAGGCAAAGAAAAATCACACTCTGCTTTAGAGGGAGAAAAAAAATCCTTAGCAAATCAACTGTGGGAATTCTGGCAGAAAAAGACCCAGTTTTTCATTCATTGTCCTAATAAGAGGATAATTCATCCCAGCTCAACCTAGCCCCCGATTTTCAAAGCCAGAGAACCAGCAGTGAATGGATCTTTGAGAAAAAACTGTGGAAAATAAAAGGCATTAAATCCTTACACACTCTTCCTTGCATCACAGAGGAAGTAATACATAATAAATAGCATATTACTCTGGAGCCAAATAAACTTCAGCTTGGATCCTGACTGCCAGTTGCTTGATATGTGAACTCGATCTTTCTAATTCTGTTTCCTCATCTGTAATGTCAGCACAATGCCAATCTCATAGGATTCAGGGAGCTCAATTAATATTTCCTGGCACAGAGTGTTAATAAATGGTAGCATTTATTATTGTTTTTTACAAGTTATTAATAAAGACTAGAGGCCTGATGCATGAAATTGGTGCATGGGGGAGGGGGTTCCCCTCAACCCAGCTTGCACCCTCTGCAATCCAGGACCCCTCGGGGGATGTCCAACTGCCAGTTTAGGCCTGATCCCCAGGAGTCAGACATCTGGCAGGAGAACCCTCTCACAATCCTGGACTACTGGCTCCTAATCGCTCACCTGCCTGCCTGGTCAACCCTAACTGCCCCCCCCCGCCCCCCCGCTGCCAGCCAAGTTGCCCCCCAGCTGTCCCCTCCCTGCTGGCCTGGTTACTCTTAACTGCCCTCCCTGCCGGCCTGGTCACCCCTTACTGTCCCCCCTGCGGGCCTGGTCGCCCCACATAGCCTGCTTGTTCAGTCATTTGGTTGTCCCTCACTAACCCCCCTGCCGGCTGGTTGTAGGCAGCCATCTTGTGAGGGCATGACAGTCAACTTGCATATTACATCTTTATTATATAGGATAGTTTAAGTTTGGGGATCTTTAAGGCATAGCTACGAAGAAAGTGGAAGCGGGGGAAATGGAAAAGAGGAGAGAGGAACAGAGAATATCAAAGAATGTTATGGCATTGGGTCGAACCATGATTACTCTGAACCTGCTGCTATCCTAAGCCCTCTAATGAGGAATTTCTCCATTAAGCTGCACAACTCTTTAAGGCAGTAGCCCAGTTTTACTCACTGAGGCACAGAGAGGTTTTTGTACTAGTTCAATGTCACTCTCCCTTCTGATTCTACAGCTGGGGTTCTCAGAAGCCAAGGACTCAAAGCCCCAGACAACTTCAGGTTTAAATTTTACATTTAAGTTTTTTAAAAAATAATAATTTGCACAGGCTTAATTTTATGCTGTTATAAAAACAGTAGGATCTACAGAGGAATTGGTGGTCATAAAATTGGGTTCCTGGTACTGCCAAGGTGGGCCTTTGTAATTAAGTTGGCTGTAGACATTGGCAAACATCCAAAGAAATTGTCAAGAGAAGAAATGTCTTTGTTAGATGACTAAAAATGTTCAGTCCTGTTGAGTTCATGATTAGCTAAAATGTTAGAATAGGGTGGATATCTGACTGCATCAGTTGAGGGATTTATTCACCAATGAGCTTTGGCCCATATATTCAGTCAGCCAAGGTTGATTAAAAAAAGAATGTAACCGGTATCTCTACCTGCTGCTGCATCCTTGCCCTTTCGGGTGGTCCTGCCAGCAGCCGTATATCCCGTGGGGACAGCCTGGACTGGAATATGACTGCGTGCCTGTGTACCTGACTCTGGGGGTGCCTGGCCAGCCACAGGTGTTCCCTGGATGGGGGCAGTGCTTTGTCCTCAGCCAGCCACAGGACTATAGTGCCTGATGCATCTCTCCTTTTTCCATCTCTAAAATGTGCAGGCTGGGGGAGATTCCTGGAAACAGAGCAGAAGTGCATTGAGCTCTGAAGTTGTACTGCCGGAACACAGCGGAAAGCCTCGATTTCTTCCAGATTTAAAAATAGACTTTGTGGGTGGGTAGCTTGCAAGCGCCTGAACCTGAGCTTTTGCACATGGAGAGCTCTAAGGGCTAGGAGCCGTGGGAGTGTGGAAGAAATATTTAAAAATAAAAGCTGACATGTGAATAGGACCGGAGTGTCTGTTCTTGAACTTACTCTACCACATTTTTTAGAAATTTATTTTGCAGAGGAAGGAACTTGGGGGTGGGGAGACAGAGTCTTCTGAAACCTGGAGGGAGTCATGGGAAGATCAGGGCAGACAGACACCCCATTGACGGGCGTGGCAAGGAGGAGGGTTTTAATTCGCTGCTGGGAATCACTCTCCTGAGAGCTGCCAGGTTGATTGTGACATAGCAGGACAGATGTGGCACTGGCACCCCGAGGTGGCCGCCAGAACTGCCAATCTCACCTCATGGGAAACTTGACAGCAAACATAAGCAGGTGAGCACAATGAGCTGCAAGAACCAATACCTGGGTGCCCTGATTTGAGCTTTTTCTATTTCCAAGGCCAGGAAAGTAGTTAGAAGTGGGCTCATACGGAGGAAGCACTTGGGGGGCAGAAATGTTCACAGGTGGGTTTTAAATGTCCCTAGAAAGGCCAGACATCTGTGTGCTGAAGAGCAGGCCTTTAAAATCAGGTGGTCCAGGCTGGAGGAGATATTGGCCTCCCCCAGAATAGATGGGATCCGTAACAGAAAAGGCAGGGACTCAAGCACATTCTCACATAAAAAAAAAATTTCTATTGGACATTTCAGAATGAATTTATTCCATGCCTGGTGAATTTAGAGTTACGAGCTTGGATGCAGCCTCAAACAGGTGATTATGGTAATTTAGAGAGAAAGTACCAGGCCATTTCTGTCACAAGGACGTTCTGACTTGAAAATAATAGTGCCTCCTCATATTTATAGCGCTGAATACTTTCCAAAATGCTCTCTCATCTATTATCTCATTTGATCCTTACAACTGGGCAGAGATGTAGGCTGTGGCTCAGCTGTGGGGCTCTGAATGAGACCTTTGCCCTCTCTGGCTCCAGTTTCCCCCTGGGGCTCCCAGGACCACTTGAATTAAATATCCAGACAGCGCTTGCTGGTTTGGCTCAGTGGATAGTGTCGGCGTGGGGACTGAAGGGTCCCAGGCTCAATTCCGGTCAAGCTGCATGCACCTCAGTTACAGGCTCCATCCTGGCCCTGGTCAGGCCCTTTGTGGATGGTAACCAATCAATGTGTCTCTCTCACATTGATGTTTCTCTCTCTGCCTCTCCCCTTCCCTTCCACTCTTTCTAAAAATCAATGGAAAAACATGCTAGGGTGAGGATTAACAAAACAAAACAATAACAAAAGAATTCCCGGAGAGCTGGGCATCTTGCAGATTCCTGGGCTCCACTGGACTGTGGCTGGCACAGGGCCTGGGAACCTGCTTGTTAAACATCTGGTACAGGTGATGCTTACGCACACCAAACTCCAAGAACCCTTGTTCTGGTGATTTTGTAAGTCCTCAGCTCTGAGATCTTGTCATACGAAACACACACTCAGCAACTGAAAAAAAAATTCCTGAGAGAGGATAAAATCCTGATGAGTGGGAGAAAGCAGTGTGCCGGCCCAGTGTCTGTGCTCTCCCAGATAATAACAGCCTCTCAAGGATATAATTAGTGCCCTCGAAGCGGGAATATGACTGTTTAATAATTTAAGTGAGATCATCAGGATTAATGAACAGCAGTTGAAATTAAATGTGGGTCATAAATCCACACAGGCCGGTCACAGGGAGGCAAGTGTTTATGACAAGGCATCCTGGGAACAGGGGTCTAGTTGTGGCTGAAGGCATTCTAACTTACGCCCTTCCACAGGGCCTTGTGCTTGCACTAAGGCAGGGGTCGGCAAACTCACAGTCAACAGAGCCAAATATCAACAGTACAACGATTGAAATTTCTTTGGAGAGCCGAAAACCGACTTCTGTGCATGGGCCACGAAGTTTCAATTGCACTGTACGTGCGCCCGCACGTGGTATTTTGTGGAGGAGCCACACTCAAGGGGCCAAAAAGCTGCACGTGGCTCGCGGTCCGTGGTTTGTCGACCACTAAGGTAATGCAGGGCAAATACAGATAAAGAAATCGACATACACCCAACTGTATCACAAAATACGGATTTGTGATATGTGGTTTGTTGTTTCTATAACCAGTGTTTGCCAAGTCTGTGCATCAAAGGAAGTGTGTGTGTGTGTGTGTGTGTGTGTGTGTGTGTGTGTGAGAGAGAGAGAGAGAGAGAGAGAGAGAGAGAGAGAGAGAGAGAGAGAGAGAGAGAAACATTGATTGGCTGCCTCCTGTCCACCTCCTACTGGGGGTCAAGCCCACAACCCAAGCATGTTTCCTGACCAGGAATAGAACTGGTGACCTCTTGGTGCAATGGGACAACATGCAACCAACTAAGCCACACCAGCCAGGTCTGTCCTACTGCACCTTTTACCTCATGAGGCTCTTTCACCTTCCCAATCTCATTTCATCCCTTAACAAGACATTGAGGTGGATGGGGTAGCTCAGCGCTCATCATTCCCTGTTGCAGTTGATACTCATAGTAACCTCCAGCAACAAGGACCCTTTACTGAACTCCGACCAAGTGCCAGAGTGCCGGAAACCCAACCCCGACTAGTTTACAAAAGCAGGGCAGGTGTTGGTTCATGGGATGGGGACAGGACAGGGGTGAACCGGCCTGAAGTTCATCCGGATTTAGGTCGGGTGCGCAGGCACACAGGTCAGCCCCCTGGATGGATCACCGTGGCAGGAGAATGGGATACCCCTGACTGGACGGCTGGAGCCCCATCATGGCCAGGTGGTATTCCTGACTGGCTGTTCTCCCAGGATCACAAGGAACAGGTGACAGGCAAGGAGCCGTGTACCCAACTGATGATGTCCCCACTGGTCCTCGGCCTGAAAACCGGAAGGAGGCAGCCGGCATCTCCGCCAAGGATATTTAGAGTCACCTCTGCTCGGGAAGAGGGTCTATTTATGCTCATTTTCATCCACTCGGGAGTTGAAGTGCCGCTTCCTCTGGCCTGTGGCGGGGGGGGGGGGGGGGGGGGGGGTGGGGGTGGGGGGCTGGCGGGGGTGGGTGTGGTGCTTTCCTGGAAAGGTCTGAGCCGGGTTAAAACAATCCTGCCGGCTGCGGAGAGGTTCTGGGAAGGTTATTGTTAGTGTGAGTTTTCCATGAACAGAGCCTGGGGTGCAGTTATTATTCAGAATATTCTAGACCATATATTTTGACAGCGTACAGGAAAAAATAACGCACAGGTTCTGAGAAGAGTGGGCAGAAAACATAGCCTTATATTGCCACCTGTCTCCACCCTCCCTGCAGATTATTAGCAATGCCCAATAAACCCCCCATTACCAGGCCCGGGAGCGGAGGGCAGACAGGAGGTGGGGGGCGGTATTGGCTCTCTGAGGTTCGTGGTTGCTCATAAATAACGTGGGCATTTCTAAAGGAGTCTGCATGCATGGAGTACACAAAATTAATTTTTTTTTTATTATGCTGGGATGAATGAGTGTTTTGGTCTTTCAGGAGAAGAAGCTGATTATACACAAGGATCCCAATGGGGGAAAAGGGCAGTGTGCATGCTAATACCTGATAGGGAGCATCGGCCCTACATCACGCAAGAGGAAAGGATGTTCCTATGGTCTTCACGCGGGTTGGTCTCTATGTTCTACAGAACGATGCCAGAATGACATTTTCATGAGATTCTTCTATTTGAGACAGTCAAGAGAATGAAAAAGAGGAAAGAGAACTTAAACTTTCAATGTTCGAGAACACTCTCTCTCCTGACGGCTGCAATTTCCTCCCTTTGATTTTTGGAATCAGTGGGTGACAGAGAAACGTGCGGATGTGGCCTTCCTGTCTTCGGGGCTTGTCACGCATGGCCTGTTCTGGCTATGAAAGCGGTAACATTTTAAGCTTCCGGTGTTTACAGACCTGAAGGTGTCTCTGGACTCAGATCAAACCAAAACTGGCTCTGGAATGTGGCTGCCTGATAAACACGCTCGACCGAGCCTCCCTGGGCCTGGAAGTTCCGTCCGAGAGCCGGGAAGAAGCCCGGCCGTGTCTCCGTGCCATCGGTCCATTTTGCAGCTGCCCACGGGCCGGGTGCCGGGCAGCAGGGTGCAGGTCATGCCCACTTTTGGGTCAACGCGCTTCATTGAGCTTCTAGAACCAACCGAACGGAGAGGGTCTGGCTAACAGTGAGGGTGAATGAAAGCAGTAGAGCACACCTGTTGGGCATATGGGTGTGTATCGAAGGTCATGGCTGAGCATTTCGTATCTTTGGCGAAAAGTTTTGTGGTTTTCACTTAAAATTGTGTTACTGAGGCAGTGGGGCCTAGAGAGGAGGCACATTTCTTGTGTTTTGGTTTGATTTGACCTTTCTACCAAATGTGACGTTTTCTTTTAGGTGAATGTTGGCTACCGGAGGCTTCCCATGAAATTAGATATATGTTTAAAGTGCTTCCAACAGTGTCTGGTACACAGTAAGTGCCACATAGGCATTAGGTAGCATTATTATTACTAGAGGCCCAGTGCATGAAATTAGTGCATTGGGTGTGTGTCCCTCAGCCTAGCCTGCACCCTCTTCAATCTGGGACATCCCTCTCCAATCTAGGACTGCTGGCTCCCAACTGCTCAGCTGCGTGCCTTCCTGATTGCCCCTAATAGCTTCTGCCTTCGAGCCTGATAACCCCCTAACCACTCCCCTGCCAGCCTGATTGGCCCTAACTGCCCTCCCCTGCAGGCCTGGTCACCCTTAACTGCCCTCCCCTGAAGGCCTGGTCCCCCCTAACTGGCCTCCCCTGCAGGCCTGGTCACTCCCAAATGCCCTCCCCTGTAGGCCTGGTCACCCCTAACTGCCCTCCCCTGCAGAACTGGTCCCCCCTAACTGCTCTCCTCTGCAAACCTGGACCCCCCCCCCAACTGCCCTTCCCTGCAGGCCTGATTGCCCACAACTGCCCTCCCTTACAGGCCTCCCCTCCCAACTTCCCTCCCCTGCAGGCATGGGTCCCTCCCAGCTGCCCTCCCCTGCTGGTCTGATTGTCCACAACTGTCCTCCCTTGCTGGCTTGATCTCCCACAACTGCCCTTCCCTGCTGGCCATCTTGTGGCAGCCATCTTTGACCACATGGGGGCAGCTATCTTGTGTGTTGGAGTGATGGTCGATTTGCATATCACCCTCTTATTAGATAGGATTATTATTATCGCTACCATTTTTATTTCCCTTGGTGATGCAGAGAAAACCAGCCTTCAGCCATCAAGCTAAACGTGAATGACAGGAAAGGGACTTGGTTGGTTTGAGCTGGAACTTACTTTTTTTTTAAAATATATTTTATTGATTTTTCACAGAGAGGAAGGGAGAGGGATAGAAAGTCAGAAACATCGATGAGAGAGAGACATCGATCAGCTGCCTCTTGCACACTCCCTACCGGAGATGCACCCGCAGCCAAGGTACATGCCCTTGCCGGGATCGAACCCGGGACCCTTCAGTCCGCAGTCCGACGCTCTATCTGCTGAGCCAAACCGGTCTCGGCATGGAACTTACTTTTACTTCAGCCTCTAACCTCATCTCCCTCCAGACCCCGAGTAAATAATAATTCACTCCGCCAGCCCTCACTGGCAGAGAGGAGCTTTCGACTAGGACGGGAGGGGGTAGCTCTGTGACCCTCTCGCTGGGGACCGTAATCGAAGGCGCTCCAATAACCTGCTCCACTGAGTTTTGCTTCCTCCCATTATGGTTTTAAGAGAACAATAACACAGCAGGAAAGGTCAGACTGCAATCCTCACAAGAAAACCAGCAGAATATCAGCAATTTAGCACTGTTTTTCTGCATCAAGTTTTTAAAATGTAGAAGGCTCACCTGCCTCGGTAGAACCGTCACCTTTCTGAAAATATAACAGCTATTTTCCACTACAGAAACAATTCTTTCCCAAATATCAGAGCTTTTGATGCTTCAGATGCAATGTGAGCGATTTGTTTGATTTGTTTTTTTTTTTTTTTTGCTCTCCCAGTAAATCATTTATACAGCCCTTGATTCACAAAATCCTGAGTTTTTTAAAGATGCACAAAATATCCTATCAACATATTGACTCCTGCCTCCTATGTTCCTGCCAGCTCTCCACCAAAAGCTTTATAGATTCTCCTCATTATAAACTAATTGACATTCTGTAACGGTTAAATCTTCTGAGCAGTTCTCTCCTTGGAGTCAGAGAGGGAAGTGTGAGGATGCCAGAGATATTAAAGGAGAAGGAAAGGGACTCAAGAGCCTGTGGATACTCTTAGTGGGAAGACACTCTAGAGGCTGATCCTGAAGATGTGGGATTCTTAAAATTATGGAACCCATCGTGGGGCAGCTCAACCCCTCCCGTCAAATGGGATTACTAACCAGGAGGAGACTAAATGCAGGGAAACAGTTTAAGCCACCAACCACCAACCTCTCTGAGCCTCAGTTTTGTCATCTGTAAGATGGACCAGCTCCCTTCGCACTCATATTTTTGTAGAGAGAACAATATTTCACTTCTGTGGGTGGCAGCAGGAGGAGATGCCAGGTAGGCAAAGTATGAGCTGTCATTCTACCTGCACGACCTGCTTTATCTTCTCCTCCCTGCGATTTGCTCACTGCGCAGGCTCTGCCCTCAGCTGGTACACCTCTCCCGCGTCAATTTGCTCAGAAGAAAGTGGGAGGAACAGGCGCATGTAGTGTGATTTGGATCAGCCTAACAACACAGCTAATATTCTGGGTTATCGGACTCGTATTTCTATTTGATTGTAAATGCTCAGAGGAAGTGAGATGCAATAGTCACTTTATAATGACAAGGGGAAATGACTGGAGAAAGTTAAATGAAAGAAACCAGGCTATAAAAGATACATATGACTGGATGTCTACTATGCAAAGTGCAATGTAAAGGGACTAAATGTAGATTCCTATTATGAAATTTATCTATTAAAAAACAGATGAGATAGTTCTCTGTCTATTGACCTGAGAGATGTCTGTGATACATTAGCAGAAAAAAAAAAAAAAAGAACAATGTGTACAGGACAATCCCAGTAAAGGGGGGACTAGCATGCAAAGGTTATGGGTTAAGGTTCTAGAATCAGAATGCATGGTTTTATTTTATTTTACTTTTAAAAAAATATATTTTATTGATTTTTCATGGAGACGAAGGGAGAATGATAGAAAGTCAGAAGCATCGATGAGAGAGAAGCATCGATCAATTGCCTCTTGCACACCCCCTACTGGGGATGTGCCCGCAACCAAGGTACATGCCCTTGACTGGAATTGAACCTGGGACCTTTCAGTCCGAAGGCTGATGCTCTATCCACTGAGCCAAACCGGTTTCATCAGAATGCATGGTTTTAAATCAGGGCTCTGCCTCTTTGAGCTAAAGTACACATTGGCCACATAACCTCCCTGTATCTCAGTTTTCTTATCTGTAAATGGGGATGAAGATAAGACTACTTTTTTACATTGGAAAAAGTGATGGAACTCGTGCTGAGGCAATGGATGAGTGAATGCACTGAGCACACAGTAAATGCTCCGTGAGTCTTAGCTCTTGTTACATGGGGTCACATGTTGGTATTATTATGCAGATGATCTAGAATGGTACACACCGGACTGTTAACATCAGTCACCTCAGGTGGGCTGAAACTAGAGGGCGATTAGGACGGTACGAAAAAGAAAATGGAAATAAAAAGTTCACTGGGAACCAAAGAAAATATACAAACGGCAGATAAGCATGTGAAAAAGATGTTCAGTAGCAAATGTCATAATGGAATTGCAAATTAAAACATGATGAGAGACCACCACACACCTATTAGAATGGCAAAAATCCGAAACACTGACACCGCCAAATACTAGGGAGGGTGTGGAGCATCAACAACTCATGTTCACTGCCGATGGGAGACAGAGTGACAGTTTCTTACACAACTAAACATACTCTTATCCAGCAACTGCCCAACTTGGATACATACCTTAGTGACCTGAAAACTTATGTGCACACAAAAACCTGCACACAGATATTTACAGCAGCTTTTCATAACTGCCAACACTTAGAAGCCACCAAGATGTCCTTCGGTAGAAGCGTGGATGGATAAACTGTGGTAGCATCCGGACAATGCAATATTATTCAGGGCTAAAAGGAAAGGAGCTACAAGCTGTAAAATGACAAGAGGGAACCTTGAATGAATATTCCTAGGTGGGAGAAGCCGGTCTGAAAAGGGCTGCATACTGTATGATTCCAATTATATTAGGCATTCTGGAAGAGACAAAACTGCGGAGATAGTACAAAGCCGAACGGTTGCCAGGGGTTATGCGGGAGGGAGGGGAGAGTAGACAAAGCACTGAGGATTTTTAGGGCAGTGAAACAATTTTGTATGATGCTATAATGGTGGCTCTATGTCAGTACACATTTGTCCAAACCCATAAAGTGTACAATACCAGGAGTAAATCCTAATATAAACTATGGATTTCTTGTCAACATAGGTTCACTGTTTGTAACAAATGTACCGCTCTAGTGTAGGTATAGGACATTGATGAGGGAGGGGGCAGTGCGTATAGAGTGTGGAGGGGTAAAATCACTCTAAAAAATAGTCTAACAAACATACAAACATAGTGTTGCGGGGGGGGGGGGGGGAGGAGAGGGGAAGCCTAAATGTTAACATTTTCTCCTGGATTCCTGGCCTGCACTCCCGGCTGTTACCTCTGCCTGGAACATTCTCCCCGCTCCTACCCCAGGGGGGAAGTCTATTTATCACATAGAATTGAGCTCAGCAGCAATTTTCTCTGGGAAGTCATCCCTGGCCCGCTTCCACCGGTTGGCACGCACACCATAGCCTTATGACTGCCCCTTACCATGTCTGCCTGCCCGCTTGGGTGTGAGCCTTTGAAGGGGAAGTCTATTTTATTCCCCGGCACCCAGTGCTGTGTCTAGCAGAGTCCCTTCACGAGTTTTGTTGAATGCATGGCTATGAATGAAATCAGGACAAATGTAGAGAAAAACAAGCAACCTGAGGTGGAAAGAACCCAGGCAATAAAATGAACCCAACAGCGGGGGTCCCACTGGAAGCAGTGGCCGCTCAACAGTGAGGGTCACACTGGGAGCAAACGGAGGTTGTGGAAGAGAGATGACCAGAACCGAGGAATGGATGCTCATGGGGCAGGTTAAGCGGGGCATGTTGAAACGCAGACATTTACTGAGCATTTACCGTGTGCCAACTCTCCATCAGGAGCTCCGCAAGTACCTGCTGAAGAAGCTCCTTTTAGGGACCCCGGCCCTGGGTACGTTTTTGCTTGTTTGTGGGTTGGCAGGAAGTGGAGCTGGAGAAAATGTTGTCAGTGAGCTTATTATACCACAGGCTTTCATTTCTGTCCTTCATCGTCCCAGGGAACCTGTAGTTCATTTGAAGACAATGACCCTTCCCATGACTACATACCCAATTTTTCTAGAAAACCAGCTCTGCTCAGAAGCAGGGAGGGGAAGAAGAGGAACAGAAAGAGACAAATGAACAAAGGGCTTTCTTGTGCTGCCTAACAAAATCTCCTCTCCGAGCAGGGCAACCTGCAGGCAGGTCTGCTGACCTACACCCTCACCTCTCTCCCAAGTGCAGAAACACCCCTATGTCCTCCGAATCCTCAAGAAAAGCTCACACGTCTGAAGAGCTTCTGAGGCTCTGGGTCTGCAGCGCCCTATTTGTAAGCACGGCCAGGGCTCTTCCGGTGTCAGCGGCGGCCTCCCCGCTAGTCCCCAGTGCTGCCTGCACAGAGCTCTGGATCTTATGTCAACAACTCATCCGCTCCAATTTTGTCTCCTACCCAAGGTCTCGACCCTTAGCTGAATTTCAATTAGTTGCCCTGAGGATCCTGGAGGAGACTCATTTCAGAGGAAAATGCCCTCTGCTAGGCAGCACCACTCCAGCCTGAAGTTAGTGTCTGTGGATTTCAGCTCCGAGAACTGCCACTGCTCACCGGGCCCGGAGAAATGTCTTTTGCGATGGCCCGTATCTGCCATACTTGAGACAAGCCTCTCCGTAATTCTGAAATTGTTTCTCCCAAATCTCATTTTCAAGACAATCACCGCTGAGTAAGTTTTCTTCCAAAGCTGCCCTGAGAATTGCTTCTTGAAACAAGAATAATGATTGCTTTTCTGAAAACATGCAGGTTGCAAACTCCGACAGCCATTGTGCAGGACAGAGGGGAGTGAGGTTAAGCGTTCTCCTCTGGGTTCTACGGTGATTCATTGAGAAAATGGGGCAACAATCAGGGGTGCTGTCTTCATTGTCATCGGTGAAATGGGACAGTATTTGGTCTCCCCTCTATCTTATTGGGTGTGGGGATGGCACCACACTGGATTAATATTTTTGCTCTCTGAAGAAACAGATGCACTTGCAGAAATGTCACTCTTATAAGATTTATCTATTCTTTCTCAAGAAAGTTTTTATGGGGGAGAGGGGGAGGGTCACATTATTTTTATCCTGAGGATAACATTCAGGAAATTGGAATATTAGAAGTGTAAGCCATTAGGGTCCAGGACTGGTCATGCTGGATAATGAGCTCCTTTTAGCAGGAAGTCTGCTGTTTAATACAATGGAAAAGTAATTTATTGAGAAGTGTCCGTGGGGACAGAAAGGAGTAATGCACTTGTGCAGATGGTTCAGGTAAACAGCCAAGGCGAGGAGGCACAAGGTTGTTCTAGGAGCCTGCAGATGGGGATCTTGTCTCCTCTGCAACCAGCTAGCTGTGGCTCCGAGTTAAGCCTGCCCATTGCTCCAGGCCTTGAGTCTCCCACTTGTAAAATGAGCAGGCTGAGGTACAGCTGTGATTTCCACACATTTTAAAGCAACAGGGCTCCTCTTAGTGAATGATTTTCAGAAACCAAATACAGAGCATGCCGGGAGAGGTACCTGAACCCCACCTGCACCTGTAAGGTTCTCTGTACCCTTCCATACCCTGAGGCATTCCTGAGTCCTCACCTGCTCTGAGGTGCATGGTGACAACTAGTAGCTTAGATGACCTTGAAATTCTCTTGTCATCGAACAAGGAGAAATCCTTGCTTCTAATCCAGCTGATGCTTGGTTTCTTCTATCTTTGGAGGGCTGATGCCTTGTGATGCTCAGAGAGGCAGCTGTTAAGTGCTGTGGGTCCACCCCTAGGGCAGCTGATGCTTCAGAAAACAGGTGACAGGGACACAAAGATGTGAGCCACCATCAGTCACAGAAGAAACTGCTGGGTCTTCCATAGCCACATCTATCTCGCTGGTTGAAATGACCCTGTGGCTAGTCATGGTTTTCTGTGTGTGTGTGACTGCAGCTACCATATTGTTCCTTCCTCTCTCCTCCCCTCTTTATTCATTCATTTCACTCACTAATTCATAAATAATTACTCATCGCCTGCTTCTAAACCACAGTGGTCTAGTGAGGAAGACTGACAAGGAATAGGTCAACAAACAGCCATGCGGTCACACATGCAGCACACTGACTCGTTGTAGTGACGGGGGACCCAACTGAAGATGGTGTGAGAGGAGCCAGCTGTGGGAAGAGCTGGGAAGAGGATGTCCAGGTGGAGGGAGCAGCACAGAAGATCCCCAGGCAGGAAGGAGCTTGGCGTGCTCTGGGACAGAGAGACTTGCCGTGCCTGGTGCACAAGGAGCGACAGAGCCAGCAAGTGAGTGCAACCATCGCTGCCACGGTTCTCAGGAGTGACCTGGCAATGAGCCTGCTCGGAGCAGGCAGCCATGCCTGTGTGAAGGATCGGGGCTCGCCCCAAGGAGCAGAGGCGGTTTGTGCTGCAGCAGAGTGCATGGAACCCAGTAATCCCATGGGCAATGTGCTCGATAATCTTCCTTTTCACTGTCCGGCTGCAAGCCCTGGGCCTGTGGTGGTTGGCCCAGACTGGGAGACGGCGAGGCTGGGAGAGGAACTGGTAAACGGAAGCTGAAGAGAGGGAGAACAAGGTTGTGGCGGAGATCAACCCATACCTTCGTATTCCCAAGGACTACGTACAGATGTGAAAACTGAAAAGTGAAGAAGGAAGACAGGGGAAAAATGGACTCCTTTAGAATATGGTGTTGGAGGATGTAGAGGGCCCCTAGGGAAGGCACCTGAGCATTCTTTAAATCATTGTCAGCTGAATCTGAGGTGCCTGGCAGAGCCGCGTCTTGGAAACACATTCACCAAGAAGGCTAGATGCATTATCAGTACTGACTCTTAAGTTTGCTCCAGGTGTTGGGGAGAGGGCCCTGAAATGTAAATTCAGCTTAGCCCTGGGAATGAGGGAATGAACAGGGCCTGGGCCTACTCAAGCTCCTTTGATCCTAAGTTTTTTTCCGGTGAAACCCCTTTGTATTTTGGTATAAATAAACATGCTGCTGTTGGGTTTGGATTCCTGTCTCTCCATCAGAGAGAACAGAGATTCCACTCAGCCACAGCTTTTTATTTTTATTTCTGTGTCCTCTTTTATTTATTTCTCAATCCCTAGCTCCTCTACTCAGAAACTGGACCCCCATTTTTCCATGCTGGATGTGGGAAAAGAGAGAAAACCCCTACAGGAGGAGAGCTCTACGGACACTCAGGACCACCAGAAAGATGAAGAAGCGGGTCCCAGAGCAAATTAAGCCTGAAACATCACTGGAGGCAAAGACGACAATAATGAAGCTGCTGGACTTTGGGCACATCATGAGGAGGCAGGGTGCTTTGGAAAAGACGATGATGCTGGGAAAAATAGAAGGCGGCAGGAAAAGAGGAAGACCAACCATGAGCCAGGCCGACTCCCCGCGAGGAGCCGCAGGCAGGAGTCTGCAGGAGCCCCGCTGGGCTGCCGAGGACAGGACGTGGTGGACAGCACTCCTTCGTAGGAATGCCAGGAGTCGAGCCGATTCACCAGCACACAGCACAGAGCAAGGGTCCTGGGCTTTGAGTCCGCAGGCCTGGGTGTTCCGCTCACTGGCTGTGTGACTCTGGGCAAGACACTCAACTAACCCCAGTCCCTCAACAGAGGCTCACTATCCCAAGGTCTCCCTCAGAGGTTGTTGCCAAGAATAAATGGGATGATATATGGGTCTGGCACATTGAAATGGTCCTCTAAATGGTGAATGGGCAGGAGACAGTTTAGAGGGGAGGTGAGACAACAGAACTTTGTTCAGTGTTTTACAATTCGCAAAGTGCTTTCACCCACAGAAAGCAGAAGGCTGTACCTGCACCCCCACATCTGTACATTTACCCCCGACTCCCTCCCCAACAACGACATAAACATCAATAACAATACCAAGCTTGTTTATTTCTAGGGGTCACTACG
Source organism: Antrozous pallidus (assembly GCA_027563665.1). NCBI lineage: Eukaryota > Metazoa > Chordata > Mammalia > Chiroptera > Vespertilionidae > Antrozous > Antrozous pallidus. The sequence goes on from CM050516.1 coordinate 18,709,202, forward strand.
TGCCAGGCACCATCCTACGCACTTTACATAAAGTTCACTCAGTAGTCACAGCCTCTGGAGAGGAAGTACTGTTGTGGTCCCATTTTACAGACGAGGCAACTGAAGCACAGAGGTCAGGTGACTGGGTCAAGGTCATAGATCTGATCAGTGAAAGGACAGGATCAAAGATGTAACTACTGCCAGGCTATCTGCTGAAGACCAGGGCTATGGGGGCAAGGAGATACACCCCTCCCTGGCTTCAGTGGACTCACAGACCTTGCTTCAGGGACACAGGTAAACCTCATGTAAGGTGCTAGGTGCTATGGTAACCATGGTGGCCAAGTACTAAGGGAACAGAGGGAAAGAGCTCTGATCATTCATTCACCAAATGTGGATGTTTGATGAGTGACCAAGACCAATGTGGTGGCCCCTGCTCTTAGAAGGCACAGTCTCATAGGGGAGACATACAAGCAGGCAACGTTTACACACATAATGTCTACACGCTATACTCCTTTGCCATTTGATTCTGCCTATGATAAGCACTAAGAAGGAAAAGCAAAGGGTCCCCTGAGAACCAGTGTGGGCCAAGAGTTAGGGAAGGCTTTACGATACGTGTGTCTAGGGGTGTGTGTGTCTGTGTGTGTGCACATCCAACTGAGGCCTCTGTGCTAAAGGCATGTAATTAAGAATGTAGCACTGAAAATGGGTTGACAGGGAGGTCAGCTTAATTATTCTGGAGAGCTCTTAGACCCCTCCCCCCCTTCACTATGTATTAGTGCCTCTACAAGAAGGTGAGCAGACTAAAGGATTTCTTGTGATTTGTTGCAACTGGTGAAACCTCTGACAAAAAGAATAAGCTTGAGGCTACCGGCTGCAGAGCAGTGTGGTCCAGTGGGTGAGACCACACACTTGGGGCCAGGCAGGCATGGTTTGGTCACATCACCGCTTAAGAGCTATGTGACCAAAGGTAAGTCACTTAACCCGCGAGCCCGTTTTCTCATCCGTTCAAGGGTGTGGCAGACACTGTAAGGGGCTCGCTTAATGCATTCTCTAACCCACTGCTCCCCCTCCTGCCTCCACTAGAGAGGCCCGAAACCAAAGCGCCCCCATGGCCCAGCCATCCTGGCAGATAGGGGTGCCCAATGCCAGAGTTGTGGACAAACACCAACCCTGAAGAAGAAGGCTTTCCTCAGTCAGAAGGCAAAGCCTTGAAAGGGGGAGACTTTGTCCTCTTCGCCCTTCCTCCTCCTTCCTGAGGCACAGCAGCCATTTCGGGACCATGAGGATGAGGAGGCGGAAAGAGAGAAACCTGGTTGATCCTTGGATGACAGCCTTGAGCAGCTGTGCCAATCCCGCATCTCCTCATAAAGCGAATGTCTGAGTAAATAAACGAGGTGACCCCTTACTTGTTTGAACTCCTGTTTATCAAGTGTTCTTCTGTTTGCAGTCTAATGCATTTTTATGTGGTACCAATGGGGTAAGACCAGAACCTATGACATGGGTTGCTGTGAGGATGCAACAAGATAATGTGCACGTGCCAGCCACAGCAAGCACTGGGACGTGGAGACTATGTGGATGCTGCTGAAGGCAGCCACCCCCGTGGCAAGCAAGTCACTGGCTGGCGCATGGAGGGCAGGGACCGGGCGGACGGCCTACCTCGATCACTGAAGTCGTCAACCAGCACAATCTCGGCAATGAGCTCCGGGGGCGAGCGGCTCAGCACGCTGTGGACGGTGCGCAGGAGGGAGGACCAGCCTTCGTTGTGGAAGGGGATGATGATGCTGGTGTTGGGGAGCGTCTCCAGGTAGCGCTTGCTGTTGCAGCTGGAGAGAGACACGGGGGTGGGGGGGGGGTGGGGGGCAGGGAGAGGACAATTGTCAAGAGAATGCAGGCGTGTGAGTCGGCCAACTGCAAATCCCATTTTTCTCCAGCCTTTCGGGAAGAAGTGAAAGCCGGAGGCTGCAGAACCTTCCCCTGCTTGGCATCCTCCAGTCCTGCCTCCAATCTCTGCGTGCACACTCCGCGGGGATAAGCACACGAGGCCCAAAACGATGACAGCCAATGCTGACGGAGCAGCACTGGGATGGAGTGCTGTTCGCGCCCGAACTCGTTTCAGCCTCCATCATGATGGGAACGGGGTGCCCGTTCTCATGACTCCACGTGGTGATCAGCCTGTCAGTAACTCTGCCCCGACCCCTGCTTCTCTCCGCACACTCCTCCCCAGTGGAGGACAAACCATCTATGCATGAGTTTGGGAGAATAAACTGGGCCTCTCCCTTTCCCTCCCTGGGCTCGCCCGGCAAAGGGCGCATTTTCTCCTCTGCTCTCTGCTAGCCCGGGATAAGCTCCAGGGTGGAAGGCACTGCCTCTGTGGGCCTTTAACGTCATTGTAACACCCGGAAGAACGACCAGAGCCCCTTACTATCACCAAATACCTAGTTGGTGTTCAAATTCCCTGGATCTTCTTGTGTCTTTTTACAGTTGGTTTATATAAATCAGTACCCAGACAAGGCTCATATTCTGCCTTTAGCTAATGTGTCTCCTAAGTCTCTCTCTCTCTCTTTTTTTAAATTGCAGAATCTAAATGGTGGGAATTTGCGCTTTCAGCGTACAATTCTTTCAACTTTTCTGTATGTTTGTTTGACAGTTTTCAGAAAGAAATGTTGGGAGAAAAAGTGGGTCAGGGTTCATGAGTTTCAAATTCTCTCCGCTGGAGGCAGGGAGGGAGGCTGGGGCAGAGGATGAACTCCTGGATTCTGGCGGTGAGCTCAGGTGCAGCTGGGCGAGCGAACGCCTCTAGTTCTGGCAGCCCGGTGTGGATGGAGAAGCCAGCCCTCTCTTTCCCCTGGGACTCTGGAGTTCTTGCATGTCCTCTCGTGCTCTTCCACCCGGCTGGACGCTTTATATCCAGGCCTCATACAGCCCCTCACCTCCCCTTTCCTCGCCTCTCTCATCCCTCAGCTGGCCTTCTCCAACTTCACTCTATCCGCCATCAAAAATAAACAGAAGCACTTAAAAAAAAAATCCCTTTCCCTTAACTCAGCTGGGTCCTCTGCGGCCAAGGAAAATAGGTGACATCTAGTTCGCTACTAAAGGTCCTGCCTTCCATCCAGTTTCACAGGAGGCGGGTGTGACTAGAGCAGCATGGGGCAGGTCATAAATAGCCCGGAGTCCAAGGGGTAAAATGCAATAGAGCCATTACCCCGTGGAGAACCCTGGCTCTCTGAGACCCCAGAGCGGGCCCCACAGCCAGCTGGTAGATAACATGAACAGCATCGTGTAGTAAGGGAAGTAGACAATGCTGAAACAGACTAAATTCACTTCTAATCTAAAAGGCTCAGCTTGAATGATAAGCCTGAACATGTGCCCTTTTTTCTTCTCTTGGCCTCCTCTCTTTTTCTCCCTTTTCTCTCCACCCACCCATCCATCCATCCATTTAATTACCAAATAGGCAAAAAATGGCATTTTGACTTTTGCCATCGTCTCTGGTCAGTAGTTTGCTCCCAGCTCAGTAGAGGCTCTTCGTTTAAATAAAAGTAATTGTGTGACATGCTGACATAAATTCCCCCAATGTCCAGCAGGAAACTTAGTTCCAAAGACCAGGCCACTGGCCACCTTCCTGTGGTCAAAAGCCCTGGCCACCCACCTTTGCCACACACAGCCCTGCTCTTATCAGGCCTCAGCTCCCAGCAGAGTGAGGAGGCCTGCGGATGGCGGAGGGAAGCCCACCACCTACCACAGTGGACCCCCCCCACCCCCCGACTTAGCAGTCCACTTTAAGACCTGTCTGCACGCTGTGTCTTGAGATGTCACACTGGCTGGTGGCATATGCCCAGCTCCTTTGTGTATGGTGAACACGAGCATCCTCTCGCCCAAGCCTTCAGACAGCAGCCCAGAGAATGTGGTCTCCAGGAAGGGGAAACTAGGGCACTGCTCCCCATGAAAGACGCCTCGTTCGGCTACGATCAGACAATAACCTCTGCCTCCCCACAGTGCATTATGCCTGACGGTTCCCAAAGCACTCTTCCTTCCCTCTCCGCTAAATCAGCACCAGCCCCCGAGGAGGGAGATGAAGGAGGGAGTGCTCACTCCATTTCCTACACGGAAAACACAGCCCAGAAAGATAAGTGGCTTGGAGCTAGGACTCAAATATAGACACTACCCATTTAAAATAATGTGTGTGTGTGTGTGTGTGTGTGTGTGTGTGTGTGTGTTTCTTGATAAAACTGTTACTGCTCAGTGTGAAAGTCTGGAAAACGCAGAAAAGCTGAGGACAACGGATAACGACAGCAGCATCCTGCCCAACGCGTTCATCTGCGGCGGACTCTGTCCTCTTCTCTGAACATACACCTGCCTCTACAGCACGGCATCCAAATCTCTGTGGGCTCCCAGACGCAGCGTGGCTTCCTGAGCCCATCCTTGGGCAGGACCAGATAGAGCGGTGCCCTTGCAGAGGGTCAAAGCAGCGACCTGGGGAACCTTCCAGCACACAAACTGGACGCCCTCTTGACTCCTCAGGTCTTCTGGCCCCAGATGGCTCCTTACAACTAAGACCCGAGTGAAGAACATTCTGCCCTTTGCACAAGCACGCCCACCATCATCTGGGTCACACACAGATTGGTCAGGTTCCTTCTCTGACAGGGCCAGGTTAAGGGATGCAGAGCATGAGGTCAGTAAGGCACGATTGGGGGAGGGGGGGGTTCCCCGAAACACACTGAAACAGTGAAAGGAGTACAAAATGAATGTACATCAATAGGGAAAGTTTCAATTAATGTGCAAATTCAAACTATAGAACGCTGATAAGCAGCTGCAGAATAAGGTGGAAGATGACAATGGTGATAGGAGAAACTATCTGTTAAGGATTCCCATTATGCCAGGTAATGTTCTAAGCACTTTGGATGGATTAATGTCATTTCACAGTCGTAATGCTTTTAGCAGGCAGGGACTGTCATTGCCTCCATTACAAAGAGGAGACAAGGCAGCGAGAAGGTAAGTAACCTGTTAAGGTCAAATAGCTGGTAAGGGCTGGAGCCTGGATTTAAACCCATCTGCCCTTCATACATATTATGTTCTTACAGGGATAATGTGTCAGTGCGATTAAGTACATAAGCCAAAAGAACAAATAGATCAAAACCAAAAATGGAGGAAACTAAGTAGGAGCCTGAAGCCCTGCCTCTACTGTCTGTTCTGCATGCAACAATGCCAGTCTTCTCGCTGGGCCTTACTCATGTTAATAAGGGGGTCCGCACTGAGCCATGGCAAGGCTGTATGCCTGCTCTGTATCCCCTCTCCCATTCCTGTATTCCTAGTCTTATGGTAATAACATCCTGACTTTTCACTGGAAATCTCCCACCCCTCTATAAGGTTTAGGCGGGGGTGGGGGGTGGGGAGGAGAGATCCTTGCTTTCCTTGAAGATGAGCAAGGGAGCTTGACCCGGATGATGGTAGGAGATCATTGCATCTCCCCAGCCACAGTGATGGGTTCAAGGATGGGCACCGGTAAATCAGAATAAACCTTTGTTGGGACAACGGGGAGCGAGGTAAGCTCTTTTCTGCTGAGACCCAGCATGCGAGGACAAAAGTCTGGTCAGCCTGGGCCCACCATGCAGACTGTCCCCTGTCTTAAAATGACCGACAGAATAGAAAACAGAGCCAGGAGAGAGGGGTTCCTGCTGGCATCACTTAGGGATCTGAACCCAGCCACGGCTGAAGTCAAGGTCCACTCCGGGCCTTTTCAGTTACATGAGCCGATACATTTTCTTTTCTTCAGTCAGCTAGAGTCAGGTTTCTGTCACTTGTAACTACGAGATTCCCTACTGATGCAGCTGGATGCTCGTTAAGCCTTTCAGTCGAATGAATCTGTTTTGGACCTAATGGTGGCTTCTGAAGGGCGGACGCAGAACCTCCTGTTCCCGGGAGTTGTCTCCCAACCTGAAGGCGCAGCCTCTCTGCAGCTGCGGGAAGAGAGCTCTGCTCATTCACTGACTGGGGCGGCGGGCGGCGGGAGGAGGCAGCGGAGGACTGGGGGCGGAAGGGGCTCATTTGTGACAGAGCGGCCCCAATTTAACATTCCCTGAAGGATTCTGAACTCCTGGAACACAGAGATGAAATTAATATACTGGCCCTTAAGATGCGCCCTCAGGGCTCACTGCGGGAACACTAGAATATAAAAGAAAAGAAGTCAAAATCAAAGGGAAGCGTTGCAAAAATCTTCCCTCTGCGTCAACGTTGAAACAGAAAAATCCAACCAGTTAGAAGGGAACTATAAAACACATTTAATACCAGCCAGTAAGCCTGTCCGCCACCCCCCAGCTGTGAGACCCAGGGCTGGGCTCTATCTCCTGCTGAGCCTCGGTTTCCTCATCTGGGAAAGAGGGGTGGTAACACCATGAGAATGTCCTGAGAGCCGAACAGCCCTGTGGAGGAGGAAGTAGCTAGCTCTGTCCTTGGAGACAGAGGAGTGAGTGGAGAACTCACAGCAGAGCATGCTCCTGACTTCAGTTCTCTCGGAGTCTGAGGTGGCCAGCCCAGGAAAGAGCACAAGGCTTCCAGAAGGCTTCCATAAGGCTTCGGTAAGAGTTTTGCTCTTGTAGACATGCATCCCACTCTCGGTACCCTAGACTTCAGCCACCTCATGGTTCAAAACATTCTCATTTGCTTACTCTCGATCGTTTGTGCATTCAAGAAATGTCTACTGAGCACCTACTATGTGACACACACTATGCTATGCCCTGGGATTATAACGGGGAGGAGGAACAGGCTGTTGTCTCTGTCCCATGGGATGCAGAGTGAAATGAGGGTGCAGACAGATAATATAAGCAGTAATAGATGATAATTTTCCCTCACTGCCTGTGAGTGTGAGATGAAGACAGACTGAGAACAGGAAAGACAGGGAGTGGAGGCACTATGAGGGGCGTACCCCCGCGCCCAGCCCTGTGCCTTGCGGACAGCGAGTAGGTGATGAATGGCTGCTGGGTTGAACTAGGGTTAGAAGGGCCTCGTCCAGCCTTTTTTGTTTTCCAAGTAAGCGTGAGAGGCTTAGAGAGGGGATGAGACAGACACTGGCGTCCCCTTCAGCGCAGCCTGGCTGCATCAGAGAGCCAGAGGATGACTGACAAGCTGGCCCGGCGGACATCGCCAGGGAGGCCATTTCCATCAGGCTTTGCTGACAGCCAGTTGCACTCACCTGCTCTTCCCTCTTCTCAACAGACAGGCAGGAGAACCACGAAGGATTATTAATATTAATCAGGCACCTCTGCTCTATCCTTCATCACCAATTTCATACCCCCGAACACAGCGGTCGGCAAACTGTGGCTCGCAAGCTGCGATTTGCTGCTCTGTTGACTAATGAGTTTGCGACCACTGACCTAGACTCTCAATTCCAATAATTACAGGCTGCTGTTCCTTGTGATTAAGCCCCTATCCAAGTGGTGGGCAAACTCATTAATCAACAGAGCCGCAGTTTACCGACCACTGCCCTAACGGCACCAGGGACCTCAGATCAAGCAGTATTTAAAGGGCCCTGGTTATGCTGTCTTTTCTTCCCCTCTGAATTCACATTTTACAAACCTTTTGTTCAGATCACGTCTAGTTTTAAGACAGTTGTGAAAAATAACAATTATTTTTAAAAAGCCCACAGTAAAACCCAAGTTTCTTCACCCAGCCGTTCCGCATGACAGACCCGGCCCTCGTCCAGCTGCAATCGGCAGTGTATCCCAGGGGCTCCCACGTTAAACACGGGCTGGCAGCAGGAAGGAGGGGCTCCACCGTCAGTGTGGTCTGTGAGGTCCAGGTGCCGGAATTACCAGCTTGAAAGGTCAGCCGTAAAGACCACACCTCAGATCCCGGTTGGCTGCCAGCTGCCGGGCAAACGTTAGGAAGAAATGGGCTTTAATATCAACGTTCTTAATGATTCATGAAAGAGAAAAGGAGAAACAAAAGGCAGAGATGCGTGTTCTTGGCCACTGTTTCCAGAAGCAGAGATCTGGAAACAAGCTGTCTGCCTGTCCCTGTCTGCCTGCCAACAGAAGAACGGTTGAATAGATTAGATTCCTATGGCATATTACACAGCTATTAGGAATACCTTAGAGATGTGACCATAATATATTAAATAAAGATACTTGTAGAATAAAATATATAATAGAACAGTCACATTTTTATAAAATAAAACCCCAAACTTCTTGATATATCTATACATGTTGCCAAAGCAAAGGAAAAACTATAGAAAGCGAAACTGTTACCATTCACTTCCTGCGTAGATTTAAGACTAGAGAGAGGAGTGTGTATGGTTGTGAGGGGGGAGAGTTGGGAGGGGGTCTACCGATTTCTCCACTCAAAAAAAGTGCTGAAAGGAGGCTTACAATTAGGAGGGAATTATGTTCTGTTCTCAGTAAGAACAGTGCTCTGTGCTTGTCTTATCATGCTGCCCTTGATACCATCTTAATGAAGGGAGAGAATTGGTAATCGTCCTTATCTTCCAGTCATTATTCTCCTTTTCCTTAAATCCTTTCAAGGCCAATACCACTTAGCAACCAAACTCATCTCTGCGGCCAATGTTACTGAGTGTCTTTTATCTGCTCCTGGACAAGCGAGGTAAAGGGAATGCAACTTGAGCAGTCTGCTGGTTGTGTCCATTTATCCGGCCAGTCCTGCTTGCTATGCCTGGTCCAAGAAGTTTCATGCACAAAGGGCGAGAATGTCTCCCTCCTTCTCCGTGAAGAATGGGTCTCAGTCTGTGTGTGATGCAGCACATGCTTGGCCCAGGTCCGTGTCTTCTTTGCCTTCTCCTGGCTGTGTGAACTGCAGAAAGAGCTGAACTTTCCCCCCCGCTCAGCTTGTGCACCTGTAAAACGGAGCTAGTGAACCCCATCAGATGCAATTCCAGAGAGGCTGGAATCACACAGGAGCTGTGACAATGTTTTTGTAAAACACTGAAATGAGGTCGAAACAGAGAGGATGAAAAGTATTGTTGCACAAAACCTCAAAGCGGGAACAAGGAAGGCCAGGCTGGTAGAGCACTCCGCACAATGCCTGGCACCCAGCACTTGATAAGTGGGAACCGTTACTGCTGATGGAGAGCACAGCTTCCATTTCCGTTAGACTAAGAAAATGCATCTGTTTGCAGAAATGGTTAAAGAACCACAAGCCACACACCAGCGCATGTGGAGGTCGGCTGGTTTCCACCTAGCATAAATCGTAGGGACACATGCCCATGAGATTTTTAGTTGACAGGCAGCCGTTTTTGCTTGTAAGCCAATTATCTCTGCAATTTCAACCCAAGGGCTGAATTCACTGAAGCCTATTTTTTAAACTACAGAAAACAACTTCGATTTGAGAAATGTTATTGGCTGCCATTTTATTTTAAGGCATATGTGCACCTTTAAACCCCAATACTAGGTCTGATGGATCAATACTGTTGTCTTGGAAGAAAGACTGCTGTTCCGAAAGGAGTCGTTTAACTTAAGAAGAGAGTCTTACGAAGTCTCCTGAAAAGTCAGTGATACTCGAAACACACACACACACACATACACACACACACACACACACACACACACACCAACACAAAAAACCTGGACTTTTTTCCTTTCCTAGCTCACAAATCATTCACGTTCAAGCCCCTCTTTCTATCCCTCTCCCACTTCCCACACAAATGCCTGGCTAACAACCTGCCCAACTAGGGAATTTGCATCAGTCACATTCCTGGGCGTGTCTGGGACGTTCATCTCATACTAAAATCCTCCATCGTAAATGTCAAACAAGCTTACTCCACCATGCGATTTAAAAACTGCTAATATGTAAAACCTTTGTCTCCCAAGCCTATCCCTGCTCTATGGCACTGTGTGTGTGCAGTGAGTGTGAGTGTGTGCAGTGAGTGAGTGTGTGTGTTGGGGGGGGGAGGAGCTGGGTGGAGACTCGTCATTCATCTCCATGCAGATGGCAGGCCTCGCCCTCACTGTGATCTGAACACGGCACACCAACGTTACATGCCACACCACAGACCGCAGCTGAGCCTGGGGCATGTTTAGATTTACTCTCTGTTGGGCCTCAGGCATTTCTTGCTGTTCTAGGAAAGCAAGTTAATTAAAACCACAATAAAAACACAGCAACTCAGCAAAGGATCCTATCACCATTTCCAACTGCCTACTTGACAATGCCATTTGGATGTTTAATAACATCTTCAGCTTTGAAAGCAAAATATGGATTTCCCCCAAACCTACTCTTCCCAAAGACTTCCTTCCTACAAATGGCAACTCCATCTTCCAGTGGTTCTGGCAAAAAAAAAAACAACCTTGGTGTAACCTTTGTCTGCTCTCCGTTTCCTCATAACAGCCACACTGTCTGGAAATAAATCTCGGCATGTCCATCTTCAGCATGTCTCTCTGCTGCTCCCACCTCAGTCTGAGGCACTGCCACTTGTCCCGGCACTGCTGTAACACACGCCTCAACTCTTCCCCTGCCTTCACCACTGGCCACTTAGTCTACACTTAACACAGCAACCCAAGTGATTCTTTGAAAATGAAAATCAAATCATGTTCTCTGCTCAAAGCCCTCCAGGGCTTCCCATCTTACTCACTTTGGTAAAAAGATAAACCCTGCCATGACAACCCCCAGACATCCCCCCAGCCCTGCTTCTCGCTGCTCTCCTCCGGGCTTACTGGGCTTTGGTGGCCGCAGGGCATTCCTCTTTAATTTCCTGGAAGAGTGTACAGAATTTGTGTTACTTCTCAAACTTTTGGTAGAACCCACCAGTGAGCCCATCTTTGTGAGAAGGTTCTTAACTACAATATCAATTTGTTTGCTGGACACGGGGCTATTCAAGTTAATCATTTCTTCTTGAGTAAGCTTTGCTAGTTTGTGTCTCTCAAGAAATTTGCCATTTCATCTAAGTTGTTGAATTTACAGGCATAACGTTGTTAAGAATACTCCTTTATTATTTTCTTAATATTACAGAATCTGTAGTTATGTCACCTCTCCGATTCTCGATACCAATTAACCTGGTTAGAAGTTAATCAATTTAATTGGCCATCTCAAAGAACCAGCTTTTGGTTTTATTGATTTTTCTCTATTGGTTTTCTATTCTCCAGTTAACTGATCTCTGTTTTGATCTTTTAAAGTATCTGTTCTTCTATTATTTTGGAATACTTTATTCTTCTTTTTCTAGTTTCTTAAAGTAGAAGCTCGTGTCATCAATTTGGAGACCACTCTTTTCTAATATAGGACTTGAATCCTACAAATTTCCCCATAAGTACTGCTTTACTGACATCCCACAAATTCTGATATTATTTTCTTTTCATTATGATTTGGTTCAAAATACTTTCTAATTTTCCTTTTGATTTCTTTTCTGACCCATTTGTTATTCATAAATTAGTTACATAATCTCCAAACATTTAGAAATGTTAAGAGACTGTTATTGGTTTCTAAATTTTATTCCATTGTGGTCAGAGAACATATTTGGTATCACTTGAGACCTTTAAAATTTATGGAGACTTGTTTTCTTGGTTCCAGAATATGGCCTATCTTGTATTCTGCTGTTAATGGGTGGAGTGTTCTATAAACGTCAGTTGGGTCACATCAGTTGATGGTGCTGCTGTTCAAGTCTGCTATATTCTTGCTGATTTTCTGTCTACTTGTTCTATGAATTAGAGAGAGAGAAGAGAGAGAGAGAGAGAGAGAGAGAGAGAGAGAGAGAGAGAGAGAGAGAGAGAGGAGTGCTGAAATGTCAAAATTGTGGCTATGTCTATAACTTCTTTCAGTTCTATGTGCTTTTGCTTCATGTATGAATAATTTCTTTGTTATTAAGAAATGACCTTCTTCAGTCCATAGGCCGTCGCTCTATCCACTGAGCCAAACCAGCTAGGGCTTCTTTATCCCTGGTTATAGTCTTTGTTCTGAAATCTACTTTGACTGGTATTAACATATAGCCAGCCACTCCAGCTTTCATTTGACTAGTGTTAGCAGGAAAAAGGCCTTTTTTTCATCCTTTTACTTATAACTTATTTGTATATTTCTCACCAGCAGCATCTACCTGAGTCTTGCTTTCTTATCTAAACTGACAATCATTGCCTTTTAACAGAAATGATTAGAGTTTTACATTTAACATGATTATTAATGTGGTTAGGTTAAATTCCATCATTTTGGTACTTGCTTTTGATTTCTCCTTTCAGATCTCTCTTCTCTTTTTCCTCTTTTCTGCCTTCTTTTGGATTAATTGAATATTTTTCATGACTCCATTTTATCTCCTTCATTGGCTTATTAGTTATAACTCTTTGTTTTGCTATTTGAGTTCTTCTAACTTAGAAAGTCCATCTTCACCTCTTCACAAGAAGTACAAGAACCTTAAAATAGTACATTGTTTTTTCTCCCCTCTAATCTTTATGTTGGGATACATTTTACTTTTACCTATGTTTAAACTCAACAATATGCTATTATTTTTGGTTACAGAGTAAGATATATTTTTAAAAGATTTAAACACTTAGAAAAATAGTATATATTTACCCACATGGTTACTATTTCCAGTGATCTTCATTCTTTGTGTATAAAGATTTCTATTTCCATCTGGTATCTTTTCCTTCCCCCTGAAAGGCCTTCCTTTAACATTTCTGATAGGACATGACAGCTGTGATGAATTCTTTCAGCATTTTTTTTTTGTGTGTGGCTGTGAAGTATTTATTTTGTCTTTATTATTGAAAGATATTGTCATGCATGGGGTACAAAATTTTCCTTTACTCTTAATACTTGAAAGAGGTTGCTACACAGTGTTCTTGCTTGCATCGTTTCCAACAAAAATCCTACCACCCTTATTTTTGGTCCTCTGTCAGTAATATGCTTTATTTCTCTGCTTTAAAATCTTTCCTCTTCACCAGTGATTTTTTATTAATCTGATTATGCTGTGCCTTGGTGTTGTTTTATTTATGTTTCATGAGATTGGATTTCACTGAGCTTCTTGGATCTATGGTTTTATAGTTGTCATTCAATTTGAAAAACTTCTGGCTATTGTTTCCCTTGTCTCCCGATGGACTCCAATTACATGAATATTCAACTAGATATAGTTTATTAATACTCTTCATTTTTTTAAATTATTTTTTTTTCTTGCCGTGTTTCAAGTAGTTTCTTTACTTATAACTTCAGATTCACTAATCTTTTCCTCCTGCAGCATCTCTTCTACCACTGATTCCATTTACTGTGTTTTTCATTTAGACACTGTTGCTTTCATTTCTAGAAGTTCATTTTGGGTCTTTTAGTGTCTTCCATGTCTCTAACTTTTTAAATACATAGAATGCAGTTCAAATAACTGTTTTAGTGTCATCTGCTAGTTCTAACATCTATGTCAACTCTGGGCTGATTTTGATTATTTTCCTCATTATGAGCTATGTTTCTCTACTTATTTGCATGCCTGATAATCTGTGGTTAGATTAATTTACCCTAATTAATTCTGAATATTTTTGTTTTGAGGTTTGACCTGGGATGTAGTTAAGTTACTTAGAAACAGTTTGATCTTCCTGGGTCATAATTTATGCTTTTTTTTTTTTTTTCCTTTTAAAAATGACAAGGCTTCCTAGTCTGAGTGGTGGGAAGAGACACTATTTTTGGCTCTGCCTGAGAGCTAGGCATGGTTCCCTGTAATCCTTTTGGGCGATCCCTTTCTCAGCCTTTGGTAGCTTTTGTATAGGAAGGTATTCATCAGTAATCTGCTGACTACCCAGGGAACCTTCCGCAGACCTCTTCAGCTCGGTCTGCGTGCAGCTTTCTCCTCCTCAGTGCGCTGTCCTGTGAACTCTTTGCCTCTTTGGTCTCCCTGGACTCTCAGCAACAACAGATAAACTCAGGAAGTCCTCGAGGCTCTACCTGTCCCCCTTCCCTACATCGTGGCTTGACAACTCTCGCTAGGCAATAAACTCAGACAATGTATTGCTCTCCTCGCTTGTTTCCCATCCCTTTAGGATTACTGTCCTTCATTTCCTGGTGTTCAGTGTCTTTTTAAAATTTTTTCAGTTGTTTTAGGCAGGAGAGTAAATCTGGTCCCTGTTGCTCCAGCTTGGCCCCTAAAGAGCATGTTTAATGTCCATGTGTACATTCACATTGGGGCACTAATATTATTATTACTACTACAAATGTGGTTGGCTTTAATTTCCTGTGCTTTCAAATTGTCATTCCCCTGCCTCCCCGCCAGAGTATATATTTAATACACGTTTGTCAAACTTAGGCTATAACTCCCTCCATTATTGCCTTTGTAAATTGTTGGGGATGTAAAGGTGCTCAATAAATACTACTAGCCTAGTATAGTAATACTAGAGGCCTGATGCACAAAATTCGTACGGGGGGGGTGGGGGCCCGAGAGATGTCCCTCAGCCCAGCCTGCACCCTCTCCAATCTGGGACCCCTCGAGGTATGTCCGACTGCCTGTTTACGGGAATCGGGCCTAAATGAGCAGTCGGAGATCCTTCTCACAATCCAGGACTGCTGGCTCCAAACTGCTCACCTGACTGCCTCCCTGATTGCCCCTAACCACTTCTGCCTGCCAGCCTGATCACCCCCTAACCACTACCCGGCCAGCCTAATTGATGTCTAACTGCTCCCCTGACAGCCTATTTGCCCCCAACTTCCCTCCTTTGCTGGCATGGTCACCCCTAATTGCCTTCCTCTGCAGGCTTGATAGTCCCCAACTGCCCTTCCTTGCATGCCTGCTCCCTCCCAACTGCCCTCCCCTGCTAGCCTGATCACCCACAACTGCCCTCCCTTGCAGGCCTGGAACCTCCCAACAGCCCTTCCCTGCTGGCCATCTTGTGGTGGCCATCTTATGTCCACATGGGGGGCAGGATCTTTGACCATATGGGGTGTTGTGTGTTGGAGTGATGGTCAATCTGTGTATTACTCTTTTATTAGATAGGATAGAGGCCTGGTACATGGGTGAGGGCCAGCTGGTTTTCCCTAAAAGGTGTCCCGGATCAGGGTGGGAGTTCCCTTGGGGTGTAGGGTGGCCTGGGCGAGGGGCCTGTGGTAGTTTGCAGGCCAGCCACACACCCCAGTGACCCAAGCAGAGGCCCTGGGATCTGGGATTAATTTATGTTCTACATTTGAAACTTTGTAGCTTGGAGTGGAGTCAAGCCTTCTACTTGCTCCATGGTGACAGCCATTTCTGTTTAAATTCTATAATTGAAACTTTGTAGCCTAGAGTGGGGGCCTAGGTGCTAGGGCTACTGAAGCTTGGTTTCCTCCATTGCCCCAGCAACCCTAGCTTCTGCTCTCTCCAGCTCTGTGCCTGCCGCCATTTCTGTTGGAATATATCTTCTATAATTGAAACTTTGTAACACTGGGTGGAGGCCTAGGCAATGGCAGGAGGAAAGCTTGGCTTCCTCTGTCCTTCTCTCAGTGGCTGCAGCCATCTTGGTTGGGGCTTATTTGCATAATTTGCTCCTGATTGGCTGATGGGCATGGTTGTGGGCATGGCCTTATCGGAGGTATGGTCAATTTGCATATTACTATTTTATTAGATAGGAAGGATGAACTTGTCAGTTCTTTTCAGGAAATTCAGCATGCACCATAAATTGACCATGTTAACTTAACAAAAAGGAAAACAGCAAAAGGGAGCATGGAACCAGGAATCTGGTAGACCTGGGCGTTTTATAGCAACAGATTCCATTCAGGTTCATTCATTTCTGGAAGCAAAACCCATGAACTGAACTTGGAGAAAGCAGTCAGGATTGTAGGCTGTTTTCATTCCCACCATGAACAGTCTTTATATGGGAGAAACTAATCACTCAACCGAGGGCTCTGCTTAGGAACCTTCAGGTCTGGGGCGCTTTAGCAGGTGGGGTTTCACTGCCACCATCTCTGTGCCCGAGGGGCCTCCATGTGCGGTTGTCAAGCAGCCCACAGAGCCCCCTGGAGCAGGGAAAGTGGGCCAGCCCACCAGCCAGCCTCTGTTCTGCTCCCTGGGCAGGAGGTGCAGAGCGCAGGTCTGCCCAGAGCCAGCTGGCCGCTTCCCACATGCAAGCCCAGCAAGACAGGCCGAACTTTCTAGTTTCCATTCTCTGTGGCTGCACGTTCCCCAGTGCGGCTTCTGGGGAAAGCCAGTGCAGCTGGCACAAACAGCCCCTTGACCCTGTTCTGGACGTGCTGCTGCCAAAATTCAATTCGAAGAATAAAAGGCAAACATAAACCCCAGCTCCTACTGGGAAAGTTGTTTAAGTGAAAAGAAACCAGAGGGAATGAGCAGCCCAAATGCTCTCATTTATTCACAATTTCTGCTGTCACAGAGAAGGAAAGTCCCCCCCCCCCCCAAAAAAACAAACAAAACAAAAATAGAAGCTCTTCAAGACATCTGTTAACTCATTTCTGAAAAGTCAGCTTCCACAACTAGGGGTTCTGAAAAAGGGGGGTGTTGGGGGTTTAGCAGCATCTTTTGCTATAACGTGGACGCTGGCTGGGTGGGTGGCTGGTAGCCGAGGAGCCTGTGGCATGTTGCAGCTCAGTTCCTATCCACCCAGAACGAGGGTCTTCGCCTTACTTCTGTCCTGAACCCTCTGCCAGGCGGGTAATACATATGGACACCTCTGAGAGCAAGGCTTATCACTCATAATAAACTACATAAGTCTACAAAGGAAACCAATGAGCCTGGAATATAGTTATCAAAATAAAAAAAAAATGTAAACTACAGCAATAAATGTGCTTCTTCAGGACACAGGAAACCACAAGATCTAGTGCAGTTCTAGAAACTGCCTTCATTTCAAAGCAGTGATGGGTGCCCACCACCTCTCAGGGTTATCTGTCAAGTGATGAGAAAGTACCTGTTTTCTTGTGCTGACTTCATTTTAGTCATAATGAAGGGAACACATTTCAGTTAGAGATCAATGAAAAAAAGAAAGCAATGTGTTTCTCCTCTGTTTACAGGCCCCCCGGAATTCTCTCCGTGGACCGCAGAGCGCTAGGTTAGGAAGCCGAGTCTCTCTCTCTCTCTCTCTCTCTCTCTCTCTCTCTCTCTCTCGGCTGTCAGGAAAGAGCACTGCACTGGGGACAAAGAGCTGGATCCCCATCCTGGCCCCACTTGTAACCAGCAAAGACTCAGCCTTGTAATTCGCAAGTACTGTCTGGGTCAGGCAGTTCTCTACGTGTAATGTTCCTCCCCCATCTCCGCTCCCAAGCCCGGGGGGCGGGTGGGGGTGTGTGTGTGCCCTGAGGTTCCAAGTTCCAAGCATGCTCTGCCTACCACTATTACTGGCCGTCTCACGGGTGCAATGAGCTCCTTATGCCTCTGTCCCACCCTTGCACAAAGCAGCGATAAGGGCTCATTTAGCACTGTGTTCTCGGTACCAAGCACAGGGCCTGGCACGCAGGAGACCGTTATGCATATACAGGATGGGGCAAAAGTAGGTTTACAGTGGTGAGTACGTGAAACACAGTTTATTGATGTATTAGTAATTAATTATTGTTATTTTTCCATACGAGCAACTGCAAACCTATTTTTGCCCCACTCTGTATTTACTGGATGAACAGCTGAATGGCTGGATGAAAGCTGTGGCCACATTCAGCTTCTCTCTCTCATTGTAAACATATTTCTACTTTGTACCAGTTCTCAGCCCTGGTTACACGTAAGAACTGCTTTTAAAGAGTTTAGAAAGTACCGAGACCCAGACTGCACCCCCAGAAATTGAGGGCCCAGTGACTTGAGGTGGTGTCCTGGTCTTTGTATGTTTGTTTTTTAAAAAATGTACTTTTATTGATTTCAGAGAGGAAGGGAGAGGGAGAGGGAGATAGAAACATTAATGATGAGAGAGAATCATTGATTGGCTGCCTCCTGCACTCCCTGCCCCCCAATTGGGGATCAAGCCCGCAACCCGGGCATATGCCCTTGACCGGAATTGAACCCGGGACCCTTTAGTCCTTAAACCAAGGCTCTATCCGCTGAGCAAAACAGGCTAGAGCCTTTGCAGGTTTTTAAAAACACCCCAGGCAAAGCCAGAGTTGAGAGCCCACAGTACCACGGAACAGCTGAGGAGAGGGAATAAAGCTCCTAGCTGAACTTCTCTCCCAGAGCCAGAAAGATGATATTAGTGCAGAATTCTAAACTCTGCAAGGGGCTAAACTCATAAATTGAGTTTCTGACCCTCAGAGTCGGGTCACAGTACTGAATCCAGAAACATCAGCAATATCTGAACTACATGCTCAGACCTGGTTGAAAAAATTCTCAGGCTTGACAGTGAAGACCATGAAACAAACTGCACAGGGGAGCACACTGAGACTGCCCTCTGCCGGCCCTCCCCCCACTCCTTCTCTCCCTATGAGAGATCCTTACGAAAAGGGCCCCATCCTGGGCAAGCAGCGCACCTTGTACGCAAGTTTCCTCACCTGCTAAGTGGAGATGCTAGTACGGCCAACTCACTGCTGCGGGAACTGGCAGGTGTAATGGGGCTGAAAGCATTTTGTGAGTAGCCGAACATGCTACCAAGATTAATTCTTGATTATTATTGCACTCTACCAATTGAGCTCTGACAGGTGAAGAGACCTTACAGTTCAGTGATTAAGAACACAGATTCCAGAGTCAGAATTCCTGAGTACAAATTCTGGCACCAGCCATTACCTGCTCTGTCATTTTAGGCAAATTATTTAACCTTTTTGTACCTCCATTCCCCATCTGTAAAATGTTGACAATAAAGGTACCTATCTCATTGAGTTTTTGGAAAGTTTGGCTAAGTTGATGCACTGAAAGTGCCCAGAACACAGCTCTAAACCTGAACCTCTAAACCTCTAAACCATCAGAATAATCTGGAAGGTTAATTAAAGCAGAGCGTGGGGCCACCCCAGAGCTTTGGATGCAGTCGATCTGGGCTGGGATTTGAGAATCTGCATGTGGACAAGCTCCTGGGTAATGCTGAAGTCACTGCTTTGGGAACCACACTTTAAGAACCACTGGCTTAGAATGATGCCTGGCATAGCCTTATAAGTGTTAGCCGTTATTATTTTTTGCTGGGCTCTACTTTTTAGTCCCTGAACAGAACCCTTTATGCACCAGTGCTACTCAGAACTATCTTCATGTAGAAGCCAGCATGAAATCTACTTCCAATGGCCCCTACAGTGTGGACCCAACTCTGCTGCATGAGCATCCTGTGGGCGCTTATTTGCAACTAGAGGCCTGATGCACAAAGATTTGTGCAAGAATGGGCCTTCCTTCCCCTGGCTTCCCAAACTGCTTAGAGGCCTGGACTGGCTGGGGTGGTGTGGAACGCCTCTGTTGTTGCCATGGCACAAGCATCCCACTCCACCCCCAGCCTCTCAGCGCCTCTATATGCAAACCAACCCACCATCTTTGTTGGGTTAATTTGCATACTCACTCCTGATTAGCTGGTAGGCATCATGAAGGTACGGTCAATTTGCATCTTACTCTTTTATTAGTGTAGATACCAGCTCTTAGGCCTCAGCCCAAGTCTAACGATTCAGGAATTACAGGGGGGAAGCTCAATATCCTGTGTTCTAACAGCCTTCCAGATGACTAATGGACAGCAGCTTTAAGAACAATAGCACTACTAGAAAATCACATGACCACCACAGTAACCCTACTGAAAATGCCTGGGAGGCAGATGGCTTCCAGTCTAGGGATAGCTTTTGGGTGGACTGGAGCCCTGGATCAGTCCTTATTTACCTTGTGGCCTTATATGAATTATGACTTTAAGCCCAGCCTGGCAAGGCTCAGTGGTTGAGCATTGACCTATGAACTAGGACAGTGGTAGGCAAACCGCTACTTGTGAATCACAGTCAACAGAGCCCCGGTTTGCCGACCACTGAACTAGGAAGTTGCAGTTCTAGTCCTGGTCAGAGAGGACGGGAGGAGAGAGAGATAGAAGCATCAATGATGAGAAAGAATCATTGATTGGCTGCCTCCTGCACGCCCCACACCGGGATGGAGCCTACAATCCAGGCATGTGTCCTGACCAGGAATCGAACTGTGACTTCTTGGTTCCTAGCTTGATGCTCCACCACGGAGCCATGCTGGCTGGGAGCCACAGTTACCTTTATAATCATTACATGTGTCCCCTCTCAAATGATCTGAGGTAGCTTATAAGCAAGACATAAATGTATTCAGGATAGCTAAAATAAAGATTAGAAACACAGAAACACCACACACAGAAGGTGGAGAGTAAAGGTTGAAACTGTCATTGCAATTGTCTTCTCAGTTGAGGTCTGAGCTTCCCTGTGGGCCAGAGCCCAAAGGAAATGCAGAGGTTCCCTGTTCCCACTGTCTGAACACAGAAAGGTGACTGGCCCTTTCAGGGAGACACCATCGTCCCTCTGCCACAGCTGCTCTATGTTCCAGAAACATCGATCACAAGGACCTTCCCACAAAGCCCGTGTAACAGGAGGGACTCTCCTCCAGCAGCGCTTCGTGTACCTGCTTCTTTAATTCTCAACAAGAGCCGAGGGCAAACTCTTCCCATCCCGGAGGATAAGAGATGTTACACTTACTTCGGGTGCCGAATATCAGGGAGAGAGCGATTCAGGGAGATCTTATCGCTGACGTAGATGTTAAATCCATTTTCTCGGTACGCCTGATCCACTCTCTCAGCGTCTGTCATGGGGTACGGTCTCCCTTGTTCTCCATTTCCTGGGAGCAAAGAGCAAAGTCAATGTTGCTGATTGAATGGGGTGGGGACGAAGGATGAAATGTATGATTCAACCACACAGATGAAATCTGATGCTGGATACAGAGTGTCCATGCAGATTTCGCAGGAGGAAGTGTGCAGAGGGGAGGGGAGTGAGCATCCAGTCACACACTTTACAGAGCCTGTCCTCATGTAATCTCCACAGGAAGCAGTGGGTGAACACGAGAGCCCTCAGCCTATAGATGGATAAAGCCCATGCTCCCCTCCACTCTGCCAGGAGCCCCAAATATCCCTGTACCAGGGAGTCTAACCACCTGGAGGGAGGCCAGGTCCACGTACTAGCTGATCAACGCCGGGCAGTCATGGCACCTCTCTGACTGCAGCTGACCCGCCCTGGTACCCACAGCCTGGTGAGAGCCCAAGAGATGCTGTGTAGGTGAGAGCTTTTTGTAAACTATAAAACACTATATAAATGTGAGCAATTGCTATGGCTATTCTCCAGGCAGGGAAAACTTTACATGTAAGTCAAAAGGGGGGTGAATGGAGGGATGAGCACACATATGCAATACCTTAATCAATAAAGAAATTAAAAAAAAACTGCCACAAATGACATGAGATGCTTTGAGTTTTTTAAAGCCAGCAAACAAATTAAGATCTGCCCAGGCTCGGGCAGGACTGCTTGGAAAGTGTTGATGTGAGCCGCACACTTGGTCGGATAAAGTGCTATTCTTTCCGTTCTCTGCGCAATCCGGCTGGGAAAGAGCTCCCGAGGCTCCAGGCAATTATCCTCAGGGTTCCCAGGATGTGGGTGGGAAGTGGGAATGTCCGCACCCAGCCTGCAGAATCTGACATTGCCGAGGGTCCTGAAGGAATGGCGGTAACGGGGCTGGTCAGACAGGACCTCATCTTCAGGAGCGGATGCTCTGAGCAGCGTCCCAGGCAGTTTGTAAAGTGAATGTGGACAACATGAGCTTGATGGGCAGGTGCAAGCTAAGAGGGGGAGCCCAGGCTGTGGCTACTCCAATCCTGCCAGACGAGGGAGAGGACTCCCCTGTCTGTATGACGCTCCATGTCAAACACAGTGGGCCAGTCCCCGGACGGGTTCCACAAGGGACTCAGGGGCAGCAGAAGCAGCTCTCTCGGGGCGGGAGCCTCAGGAAGGCAGGACGGGACCAACGCATATGGAGGCCCTGGAGCGGGCAGGGTGGCAGCCTTAGTCCAGCCCTGTGATCCCAGCTGTCACCTTAGGGTGTGTGTGCCTTTCGCCTGTCTATGTCTTGGTTGTGGCCTTTGTCTTAATTGGGATAAGAAGGTTCAGTGTGATGATTAAGGAGGTGATGCAGGGCAAGGCGCCTGGTACCCAGTTAGCACTGTCATTATTATTCTGAATAGTCTCCCCAGGGCTTACTCCTTTCTTGCTAGTTAGGCCGGTATGCTAATACCTCTCGTACAACTGTCTGGCAAATCGGCTCCTTTCAAATGTCCCCTTTTTTTAATTTAAGCAGCCCTCCCCCACCCTAACCTAACTCTTCATTCTAAATTACTGGCATACGGAAAAATGCATGTCCTGGCTTTAGATCTCCCTGAATTTCAGTTAAGTTATCATTTCAGCTCTATTCAAAGCCCTGTTGTAATCTGGTTTTTGTCATAATGTAATTTTAAGAAAATCAATAGTGAGTGCCTTTAACTGAGATAAAAATGAATAAAATACCGATCGCTTCTATTTCTACAGTGTTTTCCAGTGTAAAGCTACTTCGTACCAATACGCTGAGGCTGTCAAAGCAGGAAGCATGAGCTCCAGTGACAGATGGGGAAACTGAGCTCAAGGATTATGGAATTTTCCTGATGGTCACATGGCTGACGATAAGGGGGGTCAGAGCTGCCCTCCTGACTGTTAGACCAGGCTCTCTACAAATAACTCTCCACATAATTTCCCTTCCCCACACCCCAGCTGTACCAGAAACTGCTCCAAAGATGAATTAGCAAAAGAAAATGTTAGCTGAAGCTCATTACATTCATTCAGCCTTGTGTCTGTAGGGCTGGTAGGGGTCAGCTCTACCCTCCAGACCTGGGTTCAAATTCCAAGCCTGCCTCTTTCTCACTGTGTGACGGTGGGCGGATTACCCCATCTCTCTGAACTACAGGTCCCTTCTCATCAAATAGGCCATAAAGGTTGATTTGGGGATTCACCGAGAAAACATGCAGTATGGACAGTGAGCTGTGCTCACTGTAAATACTCATAAATGTGGGCTCTTATTATCGCTGTTCATCATTTTAGTGGTAAAACATCTCATAAGGGGGAGACATTTTTTATCACCCCATAAAGGTGGCAAGGCAAACTCCTGAAAGCAGTAGATGTGGTGATGGGAGTGAAGAAAGGATGGGGCCAGCTCACAGGTGCAGAGGGGGTTCCAGAATCAGGAGAAGGGAGGGTGGAGGGTGGCAGATAGAGAGGAGTTGACAGGAGGTCCAGACACCCCATTAAACACACACACGCGCACAAGCACATGCACACTCACACGCATGCCCTCTCCACAGGCCTGCCTGTGGACGGTACCTCTCTCCGTACCTACACGCTGAGCATCCCTTCTGATGGCTTCTTTGTCATGCCAGTCCTTCAGCTTCTGTCCATCTCCCAAGAAAAATATCTTCTTTTGCTGATTGTGTGATCCCTTAAAAAGAAGAAAAAGACAAAAACTGTGAAAAAGAAAAAGGGGGAAATAAGTTTAATAACAGAGACCCAGAAATTACACTGCCTAAGGGAGCTTTTGGCATCGATTGAATGTCTGCCAGTTGTTCATCTATGAACCCCGCTGGTATACCTCTGTTAGTGCCACCCAGGTACACAAAGGTCAGGACGATGAGAGGCACAGTGTCTACCCTCTTAGAAGCCAGAAACCAGCAGGAGAAAAACCCAGATGGACAAACATTCCTTTCACTCGAGAAAAAGCAGTCTGGTGGCGCTGCCAAGACAAATACAACAACAAGAGCCACAAATGTGAGCACATTTGCAACTTTACGTTTTCTAGTATTCACACTGGGAAGAAAAAAGAAACAGGGGGAGTTAGTTGTGATAATATATTTCACTTACCCCAATATACTCTACGTAAAATATTTCACCACGCAATGTAAAAAATTCATCGGGAGACTTTACTTTTGTTTTTGTACTAAGTCTTCAAAATCCAGTGTGTGTTTTACACTGTGTTCCTCTCGACTCAGGCCCCTTTCAAGTGCTCCACAGCCACAGGTGGCTGGTGACTACCTGAGGGACGGGGCAGGGTAGGTGACCCGCAGGGGACAGGCCTGCAGAAAGTGCCATAGGAGGTCACCTCTGCCTGGGAGAACCTGAGAAGGTTTCATGATAGACGGCGTTTGGGCTGAGCTACAGATAGGCAGAAATAAGGGACAGACAGGGCAAACGGCCGGGGCACAGACTCCCAGGGGTGGTAGAGTCTCAGAACCAGGCTTGGCCTTGCTCGTTTCTAAAGTCACAGGAGGGTGAATATTTGGTGACTGTGTGGAATGGATGAACAGACAGTTGAATGCTGAAAGAGAACAGGATGATGCAACAGCCCCCAGAGACCAGCCTCCCAGGGGCCTGGCTCTGAAGCTGTTTATTTTGCATCTGGGGAGGTGAGCCCTTCCTCTTGGGCCCATCAAAATCAGTTTCCCTAATTAAATGAGGCTGCACACCAGTGCCTGGGGTCACCTGGAGGTGCCAGATGCTTTCCCTCGCCCATGGTGAAGTCTACAGACTCAGAACCTTCCCAAGGTAACACTGCTTAGGTACCTTCCGTGTTCCCTTGGATGTGATTGGCTTTCCACATCACCTTGCCCATTAAAATTCCCGCAAGACAGTCCTTGCCACTGCGGCATGCAGAATCCAAGAGTCCTATTTCCTATGTAATTAACTACCACGGCCCTGAGAGCGTGGTGTGCCGGAAAGTCCGCCGGAGAAGAAGCCACCGGGATAAAACAGTCCACACGCCTGTTTATGAAGTCTCTGGCTGAGTCTTGAGTTAGTAGATTGTCTACAACAGTGCACTATCCTTACAACAGCTTTAATGACAGTAACAATCCGTTGTCGTCTCTCCTACAGGCCTCTCTGAGTTGCAAGAAGAAAATACTGAAAGCTGGCATGCTGAATGTCTTGGTCAGGGCCGGAAAGAAAAGAAAGCAGAGGCCACGTGCCCCGAAAACAGTTCTTGGGGCTCAACAGAGATCGCAGAGGCTGAGCTGGAAGTTCGACCTCTGGTGGATTTCAACTGTGCCAGCTACGTCTGAATGCTCAGTGCTGCCTGGGGGAGAGGGAGGCTGAGAGCGGGAACTTGGGCCTCCGTCAGTCAGACCAATCAGACCGGCAATGCATCTCTGTGTTTTCTGTACTCCGATCGAGGTGGGATTTCATTTTAAAATGGTCCTCTGCTAAAAACAAATTGACAACCAAATCTCCAGACAAGTGAACAAATAAACGTACTTGGAAACTGAGCTAGGGCCACCTCCATATTTTGCAGACAGGGAAACTGAGCCTTGGGGTGGGTCAGGGACCTGCCCAATTAAATACATCCCAATGACACAACTATCATGGGCTATTTAGCGATTTTTCTCCAGTCCTCCTTTCCCAAGGCCTTTCCACTTTCTGCTACCCAAACACTGGAACTTTGGCTGGTTACTTTAGGTCACTGGGGGAACTCAAGCCTTAACGGAAGGTACCAATTCAAAGTGATTCTCAAAGTGTGGTCTCTGACACGACAGCACCCCCACCACCTGGAGCTAAGCAGAAGTTATGGAATGACTGAGGGGCTAGTTTAGGACAGAGAAAAAATTCCAAGGGTTGGATCAGTGCTAGGATGAAACAGGGCCATTTGGAAGATGTTAGAAGAGGCCAGGAGCAGGCTGCTCACCTGTTCATCAGGCTGTGAAGGAGGAAAACAAGGGCTGGTTAGGCTCGTGCTGCTCACATTTTATGTGCAACAGAATCACGGGGCTCTTGTCCAATGCAGGATCTGACCCAGGAGGTCGGGGTGGGGCCTGCGACTCTGCATTTCTCACAAGCTCCCCGGTGATGCGGATGCTGCTGGCCCACGATGCACACTTACATGACCTTTAAAGGGCATTCTAAGGGTCTGAGACTCCACGAAGGGCACAGTTTCCCCCGTATTCCTCTTACGTGAAAGTCTTCCCACACGGCTGGGAATGGGGGGCGGGGTTGAATCTCACAGTTGTGACCTCACAGAAGCAAACTCCTTAAATCTTGTTCTCAGGACAAGCAATGAATTGCTGAATTGACAGGGCAGAGAATTAAGGTCCCTAAATTCTAAAAGTTTCATACCCACGGCTTCTACCATCTCCACTGTCTTTGCCTTAAAGATGTATGTCCCTCTGGGGTGACCTGCAGAGATGATCTGTGCTGTGGTAGGTGGTATCATGAGTCCTCCCATCATCCCTAACGTAAGAGACCTTGGAGCTCGCTGATACAGGGGTTCTGCGTGTCTAAACATGTAGTTTGTAGAGGGTCCTATAATATCCAAGCTAAGCAGCTGCTCACAATTAGCCCTTCCTTCCTCATCTTGCAGATGGGGAAACCGAGGCCCAAAGAAGCCACACGACTTACCCAAGGCCACACAAGCAGGCAAGAGGAGAAGAGCCTGTTGACTCCGGGCTAGTTTTCAGTGGCGAGAACCCTTGCAATATGGACCTTGGACAAGCTACCAGAGTCACGGCACCTCGATCTTCCTTCCGGGAAATGGAGATGGCACTGCCTGCCCAAAGGATACTTTTAGATGAACTCAAAAGTCACACACCTGTATGTTCTGAGCGCCTTTCAGAACTTAGCACAGAATGTGGATATCAACTCTTGTAAGGTTTTAAGAATCTAAATTGACATGTTCTCACCAAATCACCTTGATATAGGACTCAGACTTTACTATATGAGCTTTAAAAATTCCAATTCTACTAGATGGGTTTCAAAGACTCCAGCACTAGGTCTGAGCTGTTGGTAGGAGAAAACAGAGCAGTTCAGAGCCCAGGGGTCCTATCCACAAACCTTAACAAAATTTGCTGTCAATTTCAGGTGGTTGAAGAGTCTCTGAGGTCTATCCGTGGAAAGCTCATAGATCACTCAATCTATCACCAAATGTTTACTGAGAACCACTCAGTGCCAGGCACTGTGCTAGGCCAGTGGTCGGCAAACTCATTAGTCAACAGAGCCAAAGATCAGCAGTAAGTACAACAATTGAAATTTCTTTTGAGAGCCAAATTTTGTAAACTTAAACTTCTCCTAATGCCACTTCTTCAAAATAGACTCTCCCAGGCCGTGGTATTTTGTGGAAGAGCCACAGTCAAGGGGCCAAAGAGCTGCATGCAGCTCGTGAGCCGCGGTTTGCCCACCACTGTGCTAAGCACTGGAGGTACAGGCAAGACAACACAGATTTCACGTAGGCACCAAGTTTATGGCCAGGTCAGTTTCTCTCAAAGGGCGTTGGCTCTTGGGAGATCTCATTATAGATATAAATTCCTGGGCCCCACGCTGAACCTATTAAATTGAAGTATCTGGCGCTAGGAAGCCAGGATGATGTGTTTTTATTTTTTTAAAATATATTTTATTGATTTTTTACAGAGAGAAAGGGAGAGGGACAGAAACATGGATGAGAGAGACATCGATCAGCTGCCTCTTGCACGCCCCCTACTGGGGATGTGCCCGCAGCCAAGGTACATGCCCTTGCCGGAATCGAACCCGGGACCCTTCAGTCCGCAGTCCGACGCTCTATCCACTGAGCCAGGATGATGTGTTTTTAAACCTATTCCCCATATGAGTCTGATTCACAATGAAGGTGAAAAAACACTTGTCTCAATCCAGCTGCTTCATTTTACAGGTACGAAGTCCGAGACTAACAGAGTGGGACAGACTTGCCCTAAATCCCATAGCTTGAAGCCCCCAAACCAAACCAGATCTGGCTGTTCTGTCCCTGAGCTAGACTGTGAGCTTCTTGCAGGCAAGTACATGTCACTGTGCTCTCCTAGGCCGATACCTGGCGCACCTTAGGCCCTCAGTGGAACGAGTGACGGAATGAATGATTGCTCATCAATGTGACAGGTTGTCTAATGACTCAGAACATTCTGGTTCCAGAGTTGGAAAAGCCTAGGTTTTACTTCCCGGGCAGATGGACCTCAGTTTCCTGGACTGAACAATAAGGAAAACTAACAGGATGATTTGCGGGTAGCTGGGTGGATGGACTGAGTTACTCTCCACAAAGCATCTAGCTTGGTGTCCCGCACAAAGTTAGGCCCTGCCAGTAAAGGACTGCTACTGTCAATACATTCTCTTCAGAGAAAGGGTGTGATACAATGTTTGTGATGGCTATGTTCGGGGCTGGGGGAGACCAGGAAAGGGATGGGAATCTAACAATGAAACTGTGAGTCCTGCAGAGACAACCTATTTTACACCGGAGCCAATTCAACTGGCTATTGCTGATAACAGGATTTAGAGTTTCCTCATTAACAGGTCATATGGCCCTGTGCAAATCCAATGTTCCTCAGGAAAGCAAAGTGTTCTTAATTAATAATGGCATTCGACATTAGAAACAAATGCCACACGATCTTTAGCAACAAGAAAGGCCCGGACAATGCTTCGCAAAGGACAGCAAGTCTTATGCAATAGCGGTCATTTGATAGCATGCAAAAAAACAAAATAAAACAAACAAACAAAAAACCCACACACACCTGGAATTCTAGTCCGGAGGTAATTTAAAGTTTCTTTAATTCTCAGTTTGCAGATGTCCTTTTGCTGCCGGAAGCAGAGGGGCCAGGAAGGAGCATGGCAAGAAAGGAGAGGGAGGGGGTGGGGGAGGCTGGCAGAATGAACGTGGAAGTCGCAGTAAATAACAAACTGGAAATGGATTCTGACTGGCTCCTCTAAATAACGGCTCCTGGTGTCTGCGTGCTTTTACCGTATGTTCCCCTGGAAGAAGTGGTTAGCGTTCAAACAGCCACACACTCACACACGCAAATGGAATTTTAACCTTTTGTTTAATCAAGGGTGTCTGGCACCCTTTGGACGGAGGGAAGAAAGGTGGCGAAGCAAGCCAACTTGTACCCTGCCCAAGAAGAAAGACCTTATCCCAGCTCTGCAGACTCGGCAGCCGCTGCTCAGCACATCCGCCTCGCTGGCCGAGCCGGCCAGTGTCTTCAAGATAATACGCAAAGAGCTGTCGGCTCTGAAACGGCAAAGCTGAAAGGAAAACTGAGGCGGCCGCCTGCTTCATTCAGGGTCTGAGGACATCTTACAGAGCAGACTCTGCTGTAAATTTTAGGATGGCCTCCCCCGGACCCTTCTCTCAACCACCCCTACAAAGGAGCTGGAATGATTATGTTTTGAGATTTAAATGACTCTATATAATTCCAAGCATTTGGCAATCTGCTAAATAGATTATTCTAATAACCTCCCTACACACATACACACACACACACACACACACACCCTCACAACAAAGCATTCTTTAAGGCAGCCTTCAAAGTTATACTTCAGAGAAGGCCAGGGGATGTAAACTAGCCAAAGGTGTAAAGTTGCTTTAAGCAAGGAGATTGGACACTTGGATAAATGTACTTTCTTCATGAATTCTGAAGATATACGCTATATTGTTTTGATTTATTTATTCGTTCATTCCACAAATGACAATAGGTTATTGAAGAATTGTGGGGAGACCAAGATAAGTGAAATAGTCGCTGGCCTCATCAAAAACCACCCATAGGAGACAAGTAGATGAGGCAGAAAAAGACACACAACACTGTCGCGAAGGGCCCTGAAAGGTGCACAGAGACATTCTACGGACATTTATGAGACCCGAAGGTTAGAGTCTACCCGAAATGATCAGGAAAGAATTCTTGTAGGAACAGAGTCTTTGGGAAGTACATGGAAGGATGGGGAGGAGTTGGACTATTAGCAATGGAGGGGTGGAATCCAGCTGGAGAGAAAGTATGGGCAATGAAATGAAGGTTAGAACGTAACCTTATTTAGTGCAAGGGGCCTGATTTGGCTGGAGTGAGTGGGGCACAAAAGCATCATGAGCAATGAGGACAGGAAGCCTGGACCAGAATCCAAGGGTCTTACGCTTGAGCTGTGTGGCAGGTGGGAGTCACAGAGGTGTCTGAGCAAGAAACAGGCTGGCGGTGAACTTAAAAAAATGAAGTATGTTACTACCTTTTCACTTCCAATTAACCTAAGAACCCTCCTCTTCTTGGAGATGCAGGGAGAGAGGGGATCCTGTTCCCTGAGGAAGACATGCCCCCTCTTTGCAGGCTGAGGCCCACTCTCATCCTGGCCTCCCATAAGGCAGACTGATGGGGGTGAGCCCAGCCCCGCTGCAGTAGGCTGCTGTCTGGGAAAACCGACCTTTCACGACAACCAGGCCCACACTGCACGAGAAAACAATAAAAACGAAGGGCACCGTCTGTGAGTAAACAGAGACAACACAACCCCGTAACCACGAGGCGGCCCAAGTCTGCTGGGCCCATGTCCGGCGAGCCTGCTTCACTCCGAAATGGGTGTGTCAACTTCCCTGCCTCCTACACCTCTGTCATCTCAACACCAGGATGTTGGGGTATGAAACCTGGACAGGGCCTCGTTCCCTCAGAGAGCAAGGTCATTCACAGATAGGAACCACTGTTTAAAAGGCTGGTCCCGTACAGCAAGTCCTCTCTTAGCATCATCAACAGGTTCTCAAAAACCGGGGCTTTAAGTGAAACGATATGTAATGAAACCAATGTTACCATAGGCTAATGGGTATAAACGAGTTAAGTTCCATCTCCGTTATCCCCGGTATACCCTCCTCCACCTCCCTCCACTCTGCCTGGACTTGGGGTGGCGGACACACAATACCGTGCACAGAGAATGTGTTGCAGACTTGTGCCCCTTGTAATTTGTATAATTTTGTTAACCAAGTGTCACCCCAATAAATTCAATAAAAAGGGGGGAAAAGGAAGTACAAATGGGTAGTAACAAAGTAGTCATGGAGATATAAAGTACAGCATAGGGAGTCCTATATAATAAAAGACTAATATGCAAATTACTCACTCTGGAGTTTGACCGGGAGACCAGGAGTTTGATCACTTGCTATGACAGGCACTGACCTCAAGGTGGCGGCATGAAATATGGTGGGTGACAAGCAGCTGGTGGGGCACTGAGGGAGGCAGGGAGGTGGGGAACCTGATTGACTCTGATCGCCGGCCAGGCCTAGGGACCCTACCTATGTATAAATTTCATACACCAGGCCTCTAGCACTATCTAATAAAAGAGTAATATGCAAATTTGACTGTACCTTCACCACACCCACAAGCCACGCCCACAGCCATGCTCACCAGCCAATCAGGAGCAAATTACACAAATAAACCCCAACCAAGATGGGTGCCGCCACTGAGAGCAGGAGGAAGGCTTGGGTTTCCCCGGAAACAGAGGAAGCCAAGCTTTCTGCCTCCTAGGCCTCCACTCAATGTCACAAAGTTTCAATTATAAAAGATACAGAAATGGCAGCAGCCACTGAACTGGAAAGAACAGAGGCTTGGGTTTCCCTGGCAACAGAGGAAGCCAAGCTTTCAGTCTGCCTTTGCTGGCCTAGGCTTCCACTCTAGGCTACAATGTTTCAAACAGAAATTGCTGCCACCCCTAAGCAGGCAGAAGGCTTCACTCAGCTCCAGGCTACAAAATTTCAATTGTAGACGTAGATTAATCCCAGATCCCAGGACCTCCGCTTGGGTCACTGGGGGCATGGCTGGCCTGCAAACCTCCACAGGCCCCTCTCCATGGCTGCCTCTCACCCCAAGGGAATCCCCACCCTGATCTGGGACACTCTTCAGGGCAAACCAGCTGGCCTCCACCCATGCACCAGGCCTCTATCCTATCTAATAAGAGAGTAATATGCAGATTGACCATTATTCCAACAGACAAGAGGGCTGCCTCCATGTGGTCAAAGATCCTGCCCCCATGTGGACATAAGATGGCCACCACAAGATGGCTAGCAGGGGAGAGCCGTTGGAGGTTCCAGGCCCTGCAAGGGAGGGCAGTTGTGGGCGATCAAGCCTGTAGGGGAGGTCAGTTAGGAGTGACCAGGCCGACAGAGGAGGGAAGTTGGGGGCAAATAGGCTGGCAGGGGAGCAGTTAAACATCAATTAGGCTATCAGGGTAGTGGTTAGTGGGTGATCAGGCTAGCAGGTAGAAGTGGTTAGGGGCAATCAGGGAGACAGGCAGTTGAGCAGTTTGGAGCCAGCAGTCCTGGATTGTGAGAAGTATGTCCGATTGCCCGTTTAGGCCGATCCTACCAGGATTGGGCCTGGACGGGCAGTCGGACATACCTCGAGGGGTCCCAGATTGGAGAGGGTGCAGGCTGGGCTAAGGGACACCCCCCCGCCCCCGTGCACGAAGTTCATGCACCGGGCCTCTAGTATAATCAATAATATTCTAATAACTACGCATGGTGTCAGATGGGTATGAGATTTATCAGGATGATCACTTAGTATTTATATAATGTCTAATCACTGGGGCTGTACACCAGAAACTAATATAATATTGCATGTCAACTGTTACTGAAAAATAAAAAATAACTTTAAAAGGTTTTTAAAATAGGAGTTCCTATGGCATCTTTCTATTCATAAAAACATCAACAAACTTCTAAGACCCAAAACACTTTTAATATTAAACACTGGAATAAATGTGAGCTATATATATATACATTTAAGAAAGATGACTAAAAACAAGTAAGACTGCTATGTTCCAATCTTATTCCAGTTCAGAGTTGTGGGTGGCTGGAGCCAATCCTAGCAGCTCAGGGCACAAGGAGGAAGCCAACCCTGGTCAGGACGCCCTCCCGTCCCAGCGCCACAGACACACACACCACACGCAGACTGCGACAGGGCAGACCCGTCCCTCCCCACCGTGCGCATGGCTGGGCTGTGGGAGCGAACCCGAGGCCTGGACAAAACCCCCGCACATGGGAGAACGTGCAAACGCCCAGGGGCTAGCCCCCAGCCCCTGACCAACATGCTAGTGAGACAACATCGCACAAAATGACTTCATTGGAGGACCTGCTGTGTTTCCAAAGGCAGAGCCACACCACCATCCAACTCACCGTTTCATACAGATGATTCTAGAAAAGGTCATTTGCCACAGAAGGTGTAAATGCTCATTAAAGTACTTTTTTAAAAAGCAGCCGATGAAGAAGAAGGAAAAAAAAAAGCCAAGACAATTTGCAGGGTCTGTTATCTAAAGGGCAAGTGAAACCTATAATAAGTTTTCCATTTTAAAAGACAATGGCAACTTGAACCATTTTCTGGAGGGAGTCTCTAAGTGTCTTATCACTGTGGAAAAATCAACAACACTCTGATCATTTGATAATGTGCACCTGAGTCTCTCACCCACCCATTCGTCCATCCGTCCGTCGGTCCGTCCGGCCATCCATTTTAATGTTTAATGAATACAAGCACACGCAGGCTCTGTGCAAAGCGTCCAGGAGACCCTGGAGAGCAGGAGAGCCACGGGCCCTGCCTCACAGAGCTTACAGTTCTGTGTATGGCAGGGGGTTACAGGCTCCAATCCAGAACCACAAGTAAATTAAAACAGCTTACAGTGGCTCGTGCCTAAAAGAAAGGTACCTGGAGCAAAGAAAGTCCCTTTCTTTCAGATCGGATCAGGGTGATCGATTGCATCTGTTCGGGGAGGTCAGTGAGGGCTCCCCGCAGAGGTAGAGTATGGTTAGGAGTTAACTCACTCCCTCAGAAGGCACCGTGATGACCAAAGAAAGTCATCGGTTTTAAGGATGGAGGAAAAACTGCTTGCACTGGACTTGAAAGAGGTGGTTTATTTTTATATTCCATGGGCGGCTGTCAAGGCCAA
Source organism: Antrozous pallidus (assembly GCA_027563665.1). Taxonomy (NCBI): domain Eukaryota; kingdom Metazoa; phylum Chordata; class Mammalia; order Chiroptera; family Vespertilionidae; genus Antrozous; species Antrozous pallidus. The sequence continues at coordinate 18,742,658 of CM050516.1, forward strand.
TACTGATTTTATGTTATTTTCCCCTAAAGTGGTGTGTTTATTATAACCCAACCCTTTCATAAGATGAAACTTTACTATATGATTGCCATTCTGCTACCCACTTTGTAGATGACCAAACTGAGGCTCGGGGAGAAAAGCGATATGAAAAACATTTTGCAAAGTGCCAGCCACCACCTGAGTGGAATCATCCCAGCGAACAGTCCCTTCCTGCGCCCCCTCCTTCCCTCATCTCAGTGTCCAGCAGGTCGCCAGGCTGGTCCAGTCCAGGAGAGGGAAACTTGCTGAAGCAAATCATTCTTCTGCACCTTGTTCACCGGGATCTTGAAAGTCTCAGTGGCTCTGATGTATGATCCGCCACAGGAAACGCTAGAACAAGGGTTCTTTCCGGAGGCTGGAGCCGAGCATAACAGAGGGCCATTACACGGCTCTGCAGAGCAGACGTGGAAGGGTAAGGAGAGAGGCGGGCAGAACTGGCACGCTGAGTAGAAGGCAAATTCCAAGTCTTCCAAGGACCGAGAAATGACTGTAAACCCTTCCGATGGGTCTTCTGCTGGGGAACTGGGACTGAGCCACCAAGCAACAGAGTCACTGCTCCATTGACAGTAATAATTACAATCATCACCCCCTACATCAAGCATGTCAAAGCCATGGCTCACGGGCCTCTTGAGGCCCACAATGAATATTTCTGCTGCCCAGCCGATAAACTGGTGTGAGCACTTACTTACTATCTCCTGTCAGACCCAGAATTACTGACATTCACCTTGGGTCAGTGTTGAAAGTAATCACTGCGAACAAGATTTCCCCCGAAGTAGGAAAGATAGTGGCAGAGAAGAAATGCCAAGTGTCAAGGAGAAAACATTAATTTTACCATTGCTCTAGTTCTTTTTTTTTTTTTATATCCTATACTTTTCGAAATAAACCTACGTTTCTATGAAAATTGAAGCTTTGGGTTTTGTGTTTTTTTTTTTTTTTTTTTTTTTTTTTTTTTTTTTTTCAGCCCACGTAAACTTAAACCTTGTTTAGTTGGCCGTGTCAGCCTTTGAGTTTGACATGCTTGCCCTCCATCTTGAAAATGGAAAAACAAAGTATGTAAAAGCACTTGCTTTAGAGTCAGAAAGACCCACTGGGAGTCACAGTTCTGCTGCTTACCAGCTATGCGACCTTAGGCAAGTCACAGTTTTCCCGAGCCTGGATCCCCAACAGGAAGGGGGGCGCGGGGCCGGGGGAGTCACTAATAGTACCTAGCATAAAGGCTATTGTAAAGATTAAGAAAGAGGCAGCAAGTCAAAGTTCTTAGCAGCATTTAGTATTTAAGAAGCACCAAAAATCATAGCTATAATTATTAGCTACTAGTAGCCCCGTGCATGAATCTGTGCGCCAGTAGCTCTCTGTGGGGCCTGGCTGCTCTGGGCCTGCTGGCTAGAGGCTCTCCGTGGCCCAGAGGCCCCCCGCGGCCGGGGCGGGACGCTTGCCTCATTGCCGCAGCCACAAAGCAAGCGTTCTGCCAGGCCGCTCACGCTGCCCGCTCTCAGCGGCCACCAATCCAGGACTGGGGGACTCCAGTGGGGCGGAGGGGACTGGGTGCCACCATCTTGTGGCCATGGGCACCGCCATCTTTGTGAGGGAGTGATGGTTAATTTGCATATTGCCCTTTCATTACATGGGATTATTTGGATGATACTTTGCAATCTACAAAGTACTTTCACATATTTTATCCCATTTCCCGTTTCTTTGCTACAGTCACCAAGAATGAAGGCAGGCATCACCGACCTGGCATAATATTCTATCTTGCGGACACCTGAGAATTCTCAGCACTGTGCTCCCAGCGGCCCTCACCACTCAGTCAGTGTTGCCTGAGCTAGAACAGTGAACTCCCAAGTACACCTGACAGGCTGATATCCATGGGTTGATTTCTGCAACAGATCTTTAAGCTGCCAGGCTATTACTACTTACAACGGTCCCCCAAGGCAGTGACCAATGGCATCCCCTCTTCTGGTGTTGCCCCCCCCCCCCCCACACACACACCTTAGCCTCACTCTGGCATTCTTATTCTCACAGAATGATCTTAGATGTACGTTGCCCCAGTGAGTATAGCCACAGGAGTGTAACCACAACAGCAGGCAGGATGGCTTTCTCAAAACACCATTCTGCTATGAAATTAGACACTCCTGAAGCAGTGGCTCCACACTCTCAGGTGAGCCTCCCCTGACTTCCCTGACTAGGGAATGTCCCGAGTGGGCCCTTAGAGCGTCCTTATTGCTCCTTTGTGACGTCACATTCATCTGGGTGATGCTTTCATTACTGTCCTCAAATTGTGAGCTCCACGAGGGTGGGAGATGGCAATTTTTGTTGAATGAATGAATGAACACAGATATCTTTTGTTTTATCTTTTCTAGATGAAAGAAAGTCATCCATGATTAGACAGCCACAAGGATTTAACACCATAAAGGGGTTCTGAGGATTAACTTTATCCTCTGACTAAATGGCTTCAGGTCAAGTTAATGAGCTGCAAAACTCTAAAAGAGAGCTGGTTCACTTGATCCTAAAGTGGTTTCTAAAAGATGCAACAGACTTTGAACTCGTCTACCTTCCTCATTCATTTCAAACCGTGCATTCCTGTCCTTAAGGTTCGCGCAGAAATTGCTGTATGTCCCTTAGGAGCTGTTCTCTTTTTCTTCCAGAGTAATGGGAGTTTTACTGAGAATATGACTGCTCAGAATGAAGATGGCATTTCCCAGGCAGTCTTGCAGCTAGAGGTGGTCAGACTGGGTCCTAGCCAGTGAGTTGTGAGTACAGGTGTCAAGGAAGTCCATGGGACCTCCCTGCAGAAATCACCGGTGTGCACCTTTGCCTCTCTTCTTTATCCCACCCACCTTGCTGCCCAGAAGGCAAACGCCACCATGTTGGGTTCCGAGGTGGAGGTCCATGCCCTTGGGATGGGGAAGCTGTTAGTGGGAAGGAGACCAAGTTCCTGAGGACTGTATGGAGCAGGACTGTCATATCAACCCTGGTCTGCTAATCTCCAGACTCTTGTGTGAGAGAAAGATGAACTGCTCCTGTGTGTAAGCCATTCAAATTAATCTTAACGGATACAAGTGGTCTCTTGAAGTGTGAAAGCCTAGGAAGCCACTTGGCGTGGTGGAGAGGACCCTGAAGGCGGATCCTTCTGGCCCTGCATTCAGGAAGAGCAGGACAGGGGGCAAGTCCCTTGTCTTTCCATGTCTCTACTCTCCGACAGCACAATGCAGGCCAAATTAAATCTGTCCATGACATGATTATTTACACACAAAAAATGATGAGAACTCTACAAAAAAAAAGCCAGTGTAATTAGTGAGTTTAGCAGTGGCACAGAATACAAGGTTGACATATGAAAATCCATTGTATTTCTAATGAAAAACTGAAAACTGAAATAAAACATACCATTTACAATGGCATCAGAAATGCTAAATATTTGATGAGTAAATTTAACAAAAAATGTGCAGAACTCTGCTGAGACAAATCAAAGATTTAAATAGAGAGATGTATCATGTTTATGGATCAGAAGATTTGATATTGTTCCTCGCTCCTGAGAAAGCTAATCCTTCCAATTTCCAACCCTTACATATTCTCATGCTCTCTTGGAGATTCACAAAGTATATTAACATATTTATGGTCTGCGAAGTCTCATAGAAAAAGAGTTGCCAAACTTTTTAATCCAGTATTTCACAAATGTACTGGAGAAGTTGCCCCACCTGCGAGCGAACGATTCATATCCTAGGAAACCCCGGGACCTCGTTTTGAAACGTTATGCTAATAATGACAGGGCTTGTGAGGGAGAACACAACACAGGTCCCCTCCGCAATGTACAACTGGTTCTTTTGTTTTCTTCAAAGCACATAGACATGGAACAATCACACAAAGATTTCAAGTCGACCTACTGACATGGAAGGAGACAAATAAAGCTTATGGTAATGTAAGATCTTTCTAAAGGAAGGTTTTGGTCAACTGCTGAAGCACATGTCATCCATCTGTCTACGCCCCCATCCATCCATCCATCCATCCATCCATCCATCCAATAAATGTTCATTGGGCAACTACTGCTTGTTGGCCTTGGGTTACATGCTTTACAGAATATCATAAAGGACACAGAGTCTGTCTATGCTACAGGCCAGATTTGAGATAATTTCATTCAAAAATTGCTATTGGGACCTGGGAGAAGAACCATGAATTATTCTCCGAGAATCATTGTTCTGGGGACAATTCTGCAGAGGGTACTGTGTTGGACACTGATGGATGAGCATCAAGTGGGCTGGTGAGGGCACCACATGAGCAAAGGCGACAGGTTGCCCAGAAATATTCCTCTTTTATCTTCTACTTGCATAGAAGACTGCAGACTGTTTTATAATCTTTGCCTCTTATAACTGTGGTTAACAGATCACTTGACATATTTTTTAATGGTTTCTCACATGTAAATTTCTCACCCAAACCTTTGTTTAGTTTGGGAAACAATGCATTTGAAGTTGGGAGGAAGGCTTTTTTTTTTTTTTTCTATTCTAGAGAATTTAGGATGATTTCACAGGATGACCGGGTTGGGTTGATTCAAAGTGGCTCCAGTCCTCTACCCTTCCCTGTACCCATGCCCTTTGCTATGGAATCATACACTCCTCCCAGTGAGAGGTCAGGTCTATTTCCCCACCTTCTGAACCTGGGCAGGCCATGACTTACTTTGGCCGAAAGAATGAGTCAGTAGTGACAGTGTGTCAATTTTGAGCCTCGGCCTCCAGAGATTTGGACTCTTTCACCCTGTTTTTTGTTCTTCTGTCTCCTCTAAGGGGACAGCCTCGGCTGGTATGCTTAGCAAGAGGTGAGGGGCAAGTGGAAGATAAGACATGTGGGGAACCGAGGTCATCCTACGCCAGCTGACAGGTATGGGAGAGCCCAGCCAAGGCCAGCAGAGCCACCTCATCCACCACAGCTGACCAGGGATGCAGGAGAGAATCCAGCCAGACCAGAGAAACCACCCAGCTGACTGATCTGTAGACCCATAAACAAGAATAGTACGTCTGTTGTGTGAAGCTGCTGAGTGTTGCTACAGCTATAGTCCGTTATGCAGCACTGTTTCTGGTGATTAGAAGAAACAAAATGACCTTGTAGAGGATTCAGAGACTTCAGTTTAGTTCTGTACTCAAAGGTACCAACATAGTAATACAACTTGGAATCCTGTTCTCCTGCTTCATTTTAAAATATTTTTATTGATTTCAGAGAGGAAGGAAGAGGGAGAGAGAAATAGAAACATCAATGATGAGAGAAAAATCACTGATCAGTTGCCTCCTGCACGCCCCCTACTGGGGATCAAGCCTGCAACCCAGACATGTGTCCTTGATCAGAACCCGGGACCCTTCAGTCCGCAGGCTGACACTCTATCCACTGAGCCAAACCGACTAGCGCCTGCTTCATTTTTAAAATATACAACTTGCACCTGCCTTTCAATGCTTCATCCAAACACTATAGTCTCAAGAACCCTAATTCTACTCCCCTCCACTTAAATAATCATCTCTCCTCCCACTGACCTCTCACTGCACTCTCTCCCCCTCTCTTTTTGGAAGTGAGCACTTATGGTCTCAAATTATAGCCATTTGTATCCATGTCATTCCTTTCTACTGGATTCTAAACCAATGCTTTCAAACTGTCTGTGACGAAGAACCGCTTTGCTCTAATTTCCCATTCGTTGCAAATCAAACCATCGAGGTAGGCAGAATTCTAAGAATGAGCCCCAGGGACCCCTCATCCGTGTACACGCTGCCCTCCCCTTCGAGGGTGGGTGGAACCTGTGCATACCATGAGCCAGTCCTAGGAATGCTAGGCACAGCATTTCCTCTCGTTATGGATTCGGCAATGGACACAGAGAAGCTCAGTAACTTGCCCAGATCACGGTGTCGATAGGCAGTGGGCCTGTGTTCCTAACCACACTTTTGCAAGATGAATGGGTCTTCTCCCAGCTCATACCATTTCCCTGTCCCTTCAGCATCCTGCCTACCAAAGCCCCAGGTTCCAATTTTGCCTGAAATGGCTGCACAATCCACCTTAAAACATTTCCCTATCAATTCAACCCAGGGGAAGCAATCCAAGGGTGGCCTGTTTCCTGTCCCCCAGTCTGAGTGACACTCAGCTGTGCACAGCTCATCCTTCCCAGCTGCTGGCCCCACACGAGGGCAGGGCGTGTCTGCAGCTACAGCGGGGCGACAGCGGCGACAGCGGCAGCCTGTGCCACAGGACTAGATGCCCCCTCCCTCATTCCTCTGCTAAATTAAACAGAAGGCAAGCATAGGACGGGAGGGTTGGGAGGGGCCTGGGAGAAGTCATTTAATTCTGTTATTTTCGAACTATGTGGAACGGATCCCTTCCCCATGCTGCAACTGGGGGCCGGGGAGTCCTGGCAGGAGGGGCTCCGACTTCCTCTTTGTCATACATTCATTAGGCTTTCAAGGAAGATTACGTGCCAAGTGTTCCAATGCTTATAAACAAAAAGTTTGAAAATCAATGATTTAAGCCAAACCCTTCCTTGTTTTTTTTTTTAAAGACAAACCTATCATTTGATTTGCAATTTTAAAAATAATAAAGGCACGTGGTGAAAGATTCAAAAAGGTATATCATGAAAAAGAAATCTTTCCTTACTCCCGATCCCTAGTCCCACTCCCTGCATATCCACTGTTCACAGTTTCTTGAGTGTTCCTTCCAGAATTTTTGATAAGGAAACTGAGCCCCTGAGGCTGACTTGTCTGAGATTACGCAGCCAGGGCTATTTATGGATGTTACGCTTCAGACATTTCTCTCTTCCTTTAGAACTTGCAATGTTTCCACAGATTGCAAACTCTCTCCCCAATCCACCTGCAGCTGCGAAAACCACACATTATGCATCGTCTGGCCTCACTCACTGAACAGGAAAATGTCAAGTCTTTTCCGTGTGACCATATTTCCCCATGGCCTTTGCATCATATGGCGGAGAAACCAGAATCACGTTCTCCACTGGCCAGCGTTCACGCCAGGAGCAGCAGCTGTGAAAGTGCGCACTCAGCAGATGGTCTGGGCAGGTGGAGGGACTCAGGCTGGAAACAGAGTCCTGAGAGGGGCAACCCCTTGGTATCCTGAGACTCTCCAGCAGCTCAGGTGCTTTCTGGATGCCCTGCCCACCTCTCCATGGTCTCCTGGCCCCAAGCTGCTGTCCTCATTCCCACCTTCCTGCTTGCTTGCTGTGCCTCTGTCGTTCTGCGGGCATTCCCCACCTGCAGCCCCTCTTCCTGCCTGCTGTCACTTGCACCTTCTCCAGGCTGAGCCCACTTCCTGCCTGGCAGCAGAGAGTACACAGAGGTCAGACAGGGCACCCAGAGCCTCCTTCTCTCCTAGAGAAGGCCCAGCAGGCCAAGACTTATGGGCTTCCTATGAGCCAGGCTACACTAGGCAATTAACAGGCCTCAGCCTCGTGATAAGTCTAGAAGATGGTACTATTATTATGGTCCCATTTTATAGATGAGGAAACTGAATGGGAAGTGGTTGATAGCATAGGAACATGGAGTTGGATAACCCAAGGGAGAGGAGAAAATTCTTCAAGTTACTACAGCTGAAGAGTTGCTCTTGACCCCGAGGCCTCTGATGTCACCCCTGCCCATTACACTGCCCACATCATGTTTCTAAATGGACAAACCACCTGCTGTCAGCCAGGCAGACTATAAGCAACTCCCCTCCCTAGGAGCCAACTTGAAGTGGACTGTGAGCATAAGAGAAGGCCCTAGGTCTGTGAAGAAATTAATCCCACATTACTTGTCAGCAGAGGTGGAGACTCCCTGCCGTTGCCTAGGTTACCTGCTGGGAGCTTAAGCCACTGCTAACACTCCCCTATTTACCTTAAGCATTCAGATTGGCTTGGCTCCCTCTGGAGGGGTGCACAGGCTTCACCATGCCCCCAGGATAAGCAAGGAATCTGGGGAGCCCTTCTTGGTGAAATGACTAAAGTACTTACGGCAGGCAGGTGGCCTGGAGGCCAGTGTGGTCACCGAGAAGGGGACAGAGGGGCCACCTGGAATCAGGGTATGGAAAGAGAGCCTTGCTGTCAATGGTGTTCATTTGCCAAGAAATTTCAACTATCACTCAGAAGGCAAAAATACACCAGGAGGCAGGGCATAATTACAGGGTGCATGATGCAGGCTATTCCAAAGGACGGCGTGAGCCCTGAGGAAACGGCTGTCTCATGTGTGAAAGGCTCCGTTCCATGTTTCGTGTTTTTAAAAATCACACAAGAAGGAAGCAGAGGAGTGATGAAGCCGGTCTTCATGGTGCAGAGGGCTCAATTTCTTTCTTTTAAGATAAATATATTTTTATTGATTTCAGAGAGGAAGGGGAGAGGGAGAGAGAGAGAGAGAGAGAGAGAGAGAGAGAGAGAGAGGGAGAGGAACATCAATAATGAGAGAGAATCATTGATCGAATGCCTCCTGCACGCCTCCCCCTGCCCCCTCCCCTTACTGGGAATTGAAGCTGGAACCCAGGCATGTGCCCCGACTGGGAATCAAACCGTGACCTCCTGGTTCATAGGTCAATGCTTAACCTGGCTGGGCGAGGGCTCAAGTTCTAAGAAACATGCTCTGCCAGCTGACCTGAGTCTGAGCACGAGCTCTACAGGCATTTCTGCCTTTCCACTCCTTCCTCCCTCGATGTGTTTTAGTTTCCTGCAGGAGTCACACATGGCCGCACATGAGGCACTTACTGGGCTACTGTCAGGGCTCAGAGAACACAAAATTTACAGGCATATTAACTTCAGCTTTCCACCGGACAAAAATGGACACGTAAAAGAGTCAGGAACCGCGCCCACCCCCCCCCCCCCCGCCCCCCACACACACCCTTGGCCTTAGAAGGCTTAAGTGCAACAAAATCATCTAAAGAAGCCCACGACTCTATTGTTAAACCCCACGGTAAGCACGACCCTCTCCACACAGAGCCTCTCCTCATTTACAGGAATTAAATATGTGTCCAGGCTCTTGTTTCTTCAGTCACACCATTACTCCAAGTTATCCCTTTCTTTTGTTTTTTAAAGGCACAGAGTGAACAACATACGTCGTTCCCACTGCCCACTTGATGTTCCAGGAGCTGTGATTTCACATGTGACCCTGAGCAGGCCAGGCCTCAGTTTCTTTATCCGAAGGAGGAGGAGGATAATGGCTGCCAGGATTACTTCATCACTGTAAAGAGGCTCAGAAGGGACCATGAACATGAAAACACTTTGTAACAATGAAGGGCCAGGTGGGAGTGGTCATCACCATCTTCTGAGGATGTGAAATCACTCCGCCCATCTTATCTGTAAAACGCCTGGTGAGTCCGTGGGTCCCGGCCACCTCCAGCCTGACTCTGTTCTTAGGCAAAAGTTCGGTTAAGTCTGTAACTGTTATCCAGTCACACAACTAGACTGGAGCTAGGAAAAAAGTCTGGAGTGTTGGGTGGGCTGCAATGCCAATAAATGCCGCTGCTTCCAACCTCTGAAAGAAGCTCATGAACAAATTCCCTCCCAAGGTTCTTGGCTAACTTTGCTGTGGTGGTGGAATCGGCCAATCGCACTATTGCATGTGCCATCTGACCTTGCTAATAACTCCTCAAGCTACAAACTTTCTACTAAAGTCACCGTGTTATAAGCAATTATTTGGCTCTGTGCAAAAATGTTAATTTCATGCTTGGTAAACACATCTCTTGTAAAAGACCAACCTGCCTATAAAAATTGCTTTTTTGACATCCCTAAGATAATCTTTAGGGGAAAGAAAAAGGAAAAAAAGAGAGGGAGAGGGAGGGTATCCTCTTAATCCCTTTCTACAACCTTCTTTCTGTTGAACCTTTTCTTTTTTAAGTGACAAAAGAGAATTATTGAGAGAAAGGTTCACCAGGAGGCAGAGAAATAACCAAATCAATGAAGACTAACTTCTAAGGAGGCTAAAACCCTTGCAAGTTCAGCGTACACTTTCAGTTAGGTACAAGGAGTTTGGGAAGCCTGTCAATGCCACACCTTCAGGCTGCCTGACCTTAGCATTTTAGAGTTAGAGCTCTTGGCGATGATCTTGTCTGAACATCTCATGCAGCTGGCGAGGTCAATGCTGGGGTCAAGATTCCAACCCGGAGAGTGTGCATTCAGGCAGGATGTGGCCCTATGGCAGAGAGAAAATCTGAGTAGTTTTTCTAAAAGTGAAGGAGAGTGGCTCCTGTCCTCCTCTTCCCCCGTGATTCCCTACTGTGCTGCGTGCTCCTGACACCTGGCCCTGGAACAAGAGGCCACTGAAGAAGCAGACGGCACAAGTCAAGTCAAGAAGCATTTCTTCAACATCTTTATCTTAAATATTCATCTCAGATCTCAAGTCTTTACTTTCTACTCTATCATATGGATGTCTGATTTCAATTATTTTAAAAATACATTTTTTTTAAAAAATTGATTTCAGAGAAGAGAAAGGGAGATAGAAACATCAGTGATGAAAGAGAATCATTGATTGGTTGCTTCCTGCCCGCCCCACACTGGGGATCAAGCCCACAATCTGGGCATGTGCCCTGAACAGAAATTGAACTACGACCCCCTGGTTCACAGGTCAATGCTCAAACACTGAACCACACCGGCTGGACATAACTTTATTTTAATGTAAAAATGTCTTTTTCCTGTGTGTGTATGAAAGCCCATATATAGGCAAAGATCCAATTAACTACACTATTAGCAGATGCTAAGCTCTTAACAGGGGACCAAAAAAGGCCAGGCAGGGAAAGACAAGATCAATTACAATTTGGAGCAAGGTTCTCCAGAAAATGGGTAAGGTGTTTTTTTTCGTGTTTGTTTTTTTCATGATAGTCCTTATCCTTATTTTCATGGCTATAGGTTATTTGGAAAAAGAGGAAAGCACAAAGAAGAAAATTTAAACCCCATACAGCAAAATGGGTAAAGAGTAAACAGGATCTCTTTGTAGTATTTTTATAACTGCATGTGAAATCTGCAATTATCTTAAAATAAAATAAAAAAAATTTAGAAAGTCCTCCATAATCCCAGCACCCAATCATAGCCACTGTTAATAATTATGTGGTGACCCTTTTTTTTTTTTAATCTTGTTTCAATGGGCATGTCTGCAATCTGAAGACCTAAATGGAGGTCTGGAGCCGGCTTCCTCACCTACCATTGTGTCAAGATAAATTTCCCGTTATTAAAAGTTCTTTGAAAGTATTTTCAAAGGGTATATTATGTTCTAACACATGGATGAATTATATCCCCTACTGCTGGACGTTTAATTGCTTCCAATTTTCCACTATTAAAATTTTTTTTTCATGTTACACATATTTTAATATGATGAAAATTTTCTTTTTAAGTTTCAATAAACATCTCATATTTCTGACTACCTCCTCAGGCTGGACTCCCAGAAAGAAAATTCCTGGAACATTTTTTTTTTTAGGCTCTCATTGCACCTTAACAGAATTCTTTTCTGTTGGGAAAAAGAGGCAGGCAACATTTGTTGTTGTTGTTCAATGAGGACAGAAAATGTCTCCATAGAAAAACTCCAGGAGACTGCAAAGTGCCTAATTGGTGATTTTCAAGTACAGGACCATCTGGGAGAAGGCAAGAAGGTCCCAGAAAAAAGAAAGAGCAGAAGATGCCGGTGTACGTAAACACCTGTACCCACTGCCTCCCACAACCACATCAAAATTACAACTAAAATACAGAACAACCATCATCAAGAACTGCTGGGAAGCTGGCTGAATGGCAGATGTACAACTAGAGAAGAAAAGACAGCACACCGAGACTGGTAAGAGGTGTGGAGGCACAGAATGGTTGGTCTGCACCATGTGGGACACTTTTTTAATCAGGAGGGAGATCGTCTCTCTGGAGGACGCCCAGAGGAGCAAGGGGTCCTGGCCCCACACCAGACCCCAAGCCCAGAGTCCCAGAGCAGTAAGAACTACAGGCTATAAAAACCAGTGCAGATTGGAGCTGAGTAACACAGAGGCTGCTGGTGACCCAGCTGTTCCTCTTAAAAGCCTGGCACCATGAACTGAACTTACAAGGTCTCACTTCCTTTGAGCTCCAGCACCAGGGCTAGGCTTTGGGGGGACAAAGACATATACGAGAAGGAACTAAATTGTTTGGCATCGGGACAGGAACTTGGGGGTGGCTTTCTCCCAGGTGGAGGTGCTCACAGGGATCATTGTTCCTATGCTGGGACCTCCCTGGTTGCAGGGCTGAGTGGCAGCAATTTCTGTTTGCTCCGCCCTGGTGATTCCCTAAGACCTGTCCCATCCAATTTACAACCCCACCCAAGCTGCATGCAGTGGATTTTGCATATGAAAGGCCTGTCCTTGCTCAGGCTAAAATCTCTCAAACAAGCTGATGCTGGGTCAGGGAGCCCCAAAACCTATTAATAAAAGGCCCAAGACCTGGAACCTGCACAAGCTTGCTTTGCAGCATAGCTGGGCCTCATCTGGGCACTTCCAAACCTGATACAAAGAGGAAGAATCTGCAGATCTCTCTGTAGTTCCTGCTGGGTGGTCCCAGACAGTGGCTGACCTTGCACCTCCCTGGAGACCCAAGAGCCAGGGTACCTAGTGGTCAGTGAAAGATGGTACCATATTACAACTCTACACATCCATAAGCAACACACTCATGGGGCAGACTCAGTGAGCCTCAAAGCCCCCTGAAGCGAGTCCTGCTCCATAGGGATGTCTCCTGCACAGCAGCTCTCCCACTATAGTTGCAGCTGGTCCTTACAGCCAATTGGCCTGGAAGTCAATTCCTGCCAGTGATACCAACAGCAAACAAGTCTAAACTACAATAAGACTGTGCTCACAGCCCACAATGGGGTACACCTAGAGTTCCCAGGTCAGATGATTGGGGAGACTGAGCCACTGAGCCCTATCGAATACATACTACAACAAGGCCACTCTACAAAACTCAAGGAGACATAGCAGCTCTACCCAATACACAGGAAAGCAGCCAAAATGTGAAGACAAAGAAACATATCATAAATGAAAGAAATGGAAGAAAGCAAACTACTAGATATGGAGTTCAAAACCACGCTTATAAGTTTACTCAAGAATATTCTAGAAAACAAAAGAATGAGAAAGGACCAGTCAGAAATTAAGCACACACGGACTGAAATAAGGAATAATATACAGTAATTCAACATAGATGATTCTGAGAATCAAATCAATTATTTAAAATATTAGGAAGCAAAAACTACCCAACCAGAAGAGCAAAAAGAAAAAAGATTAAAAAATATGAAGACAGTACAAGGAGCCTCTGGGACAACTTTAAGTGTACCAACATTCACATTATGGGGGTAGGTGCCAGACATTAAAAATGTACTTGAAGAAATAATGATAGAAAACTTCCCCTACCGCATGAAAAAAAATAGATTTACAAGTTCAGGAAGTAGAGAGAGTCCGAAACAAGAAGAACCCAAAGAGGACCACATGAAGACATCATAATTAAAATGCCAAGGGCTAAAGACAAAGAGAGAATCTTAAAAGCAGCAAGAGAAAAGCAGTTAGTTACTGACAAGGGAATGCCCATATGACTGCCAGCTGATTTCTCAACAGAAACTATGCATACTAGAAGGGACTGACAAGAAATATTCAAAGTAATGATGGCAAGGACTTACAACCAAGATTACTCTACCCAGCAAAGCTATCATTTAGAATTGACAGTAAGATAAAGAGCTTTACAGACAAGAAAAAAGCTAAAGGAGTTTATCACCATCAAACCAGTATTACATGAAGTGTGGAAGGGTATTCTTTAAGAGGAAGGAGAAGAGTAAGATAAAAAATATAAACAACAAAGTGGCAACAAATACATACTTATCAACAATTTAATCTAAAAATAAAAATAAACAAATAAGAAATCTAGTGAACAGAATAAACTGGTGAATACAATAGAATCAGAAGCATAAAAATGGAACAGACTGACGATTCTCAGAAGAAAGGGGAGTGAAGGGGGTGGATTAAAGAAAGATCTTAGCCCTAGCTTGTTTGGCTCAGTGGCTAGAACGTCGGCCTGCAGACTGAAGTGTTCCGGGTTTGATTCCAGTCAAGGGCACATGCCTGGGTTGTGGGCTCGATCCCCAGGAGGGGGCATGCAAGAAGCAGCCAATCAATTATCCTTTCTCATCATTGATGTTTCTATCTCTCCCTCTCCCTTCCTCTCTGAAATCAATAAAAAAATATTTAAAAAAAACCACAAAGAAAACAAAAAACAAAGATCTTATATGCATTACTTATGGTCACAGACAATAGGGTGGTGAATGCCTGGGGTAGGGTGAGAAGAAGAATACCCCTGGGGTGGAGTATGGGGGGAGGGAGGGACATCTGTAATAATATCAACAATAAAAATTAAACAAAAAAGACCCAGGAAACCCACAAATACACCTGCATGCAAATGAGGGGTGGGGGCCTTACCCAGCTGTCATGCATTCCTCTCATCTCAATGTAAAATGAATTTTTGAAAAGTGATGCACTGAACCAGGACATATGGGACTGCCTTTTGTCAAAGGAGGCTGTTCACTCTTTTCCTAGGAGGGTAATAACTGGGGAAATATGCATAAACCATTGCTGCTAGGATATAAACAGCATGAAATTATCCAAACTTGGAGCCATTAAAGATGCGCATTGTGAATTTAGAATCAAAACACTCTATAAATTCATAGCAAATCTTCGCATTCAAAAACCAGCCCACAGACCATAAAAGCAGTTGGTCCAAAGGCTTGGCCAGTGCTCCTGACTCTATTTCCTGGGTGGCATGGGCTGAGAGAGCAGGGGGTTTTCCTCGTGGACAGAGTGGAAACGACGTAGCTCCAGGTCCTTCCCAGGCCTGACGTTCTCCGTGATTGGTTTTACCATTTATTCTGGAAAGGATGTGGTCAAGTCCTCCCTCATGTCTCCAGACTGCCTGAGACCCTGCTGATTTTTCTATACTTGGGGGAACAGGATAAGGAACAAGGAACTTGACAAATTACCACAAGACTCTGTACACCCCCACCCCTAATATAAATATTGCCAACAAGATAGAACATGGACAGTTTGGAAAATTAACTGAGAACTCTTTATCCTCAGAAATCATGCTTGCTGGCTATTTTAGTATTTCCCACTGCCATACCAGAATGCTTACACATGCCACTGCTTACACACACACACACACACACACACACACACACACACACACACACACTGGAACTGGGTCCAGGAACCCCATTCACCAACTTACTGTCTTTCAAAAATCTTATATACCAACCTATTATTTTGAACAATTTCAGTACAAAAGCTGCAAAAATGATAAAACCCAGTAAACTCTACACCTAAGTTTACCAATTATTATTTTACCACATTTGCTCACTAACCTATCTAAACATTTTTGTTGCTGAATCATGTGAAAAGAAACTGCAGAAGTCATGATATACCCTAAGTACACATCTCTCAAACAAAAGAACATTCTCCTACCTAACCACATTCCATCATCATGCCGACATAAATACAAGGTGGGGCAAAAGTAGGTTGACAATCGTTCATATGGAAAATAATATAATAACTAATAAATAATAATACAAGAATAAACTGTTTCGTGTATTCACAAGTATAAACCTACTTTTGCTCATCCTGTATTATCTAATATACACTCCATATTCAAATTTCCCTCTTGTCCTCCAAATTACTTTTTTCCAAAAAGAAGTTTATTGATTTCTAGAGAGAGAGGAAGGGAGAGAGATAGAGAGAAACATCCATGTGAGAGCGCAACATTGATTGGCTGCCTCTTTCATGACCCCTGTGGGGAATCCACCCCACAACCCGGGCCGGTGCCCTGAGTGGGAATTGAGCCACACCAGCCCGGGCCAAATTACTTTTTTTTATTTTTTTAAATCAACACAATTCACATAACATAATGTTCACCCAATCCAGTGGTTCTTGGTATTCTCGGAAAGTTATGAAATCTTCATCACTAATTCTAAATCACTGTCATCACTGCAAAAAGAAACCCTGTACCATTATCAGTCATTTTCCCTCCCCTAGTCCTTGGAAACCACTAGTGTATGTTCTGTCTGTACGGGTTTACCTATCCTGGACATTTCATATCAATGGACTCATATCATATGTGGCCCTTTGTGTCTGGCTTCTTTCAGGAAGCATCATGTTCTTGGTTCACCCGTGCTGCAGCGCGAATCAGCACTTCATTCCTTTTTATGGGTGAAGATGTTATTCCATGGTATGGATATACCACATTTGGTATATTCGTTCATGACTTGATAGAATTTGGGTTGTTTCAACCTTCGTTCTACTATGAATAATGCTGCAACTATGAACACTCACATGTAAGTTTTGGTGTGAACGTGTGATTTCATTTCTCCTGGGAATACACCTAGGAGTGGAACTACTGGGTCTCACGGTGACTCTGTGTTGAACCTTCTGAGGAATGGCAAACTGTATTTCAAAGCAGCTGTATCATTTTACAGGCTCATCAGCAAAGTATGAGTTCTGACTTCTCATCCTCACCAACACTTGTTATTGTCTGTCTCCTAATTGCTTTTATTGCTGAGCTGGTTTCCCCCCTTAAACCAGAATCTAATCAGTGTTTCTGGATATTTACTGTCATTCGCTTTTGTTTCTTTAATCTGGACCAGTTCCCAATCTGCTTTTGCCTTTTTCTGATGTTAACATTAAAAGAATAAAAAGAGTCCATCCGACATGGCTCAGCGGTTGAGCATCAACCTAGGAACCAGAAGGTCCTGGTGCGATGCCCGGTCAGGACATGTGCCTGGTTGCGGGCTCAAGCCCCAGTGTGCGGGGCATGCAGCAGGCAGCCAATCAATGATTCTCCCTCATCATTGTTGTTTCTACCTCTCTCTCCCTCTCCCATCCTCTCTGTAATCAATAAAACTATATTTTAAAAAAAGAATCCAATTCAGAGAACAGATTCATCCTGATTCTGGTGGACCCTACAGCACCATTCCCTTGTCCACTGTACAGGCAGCTTGGAGGTACTGACAGTGTAGCCTCCAGGGAGATTAACCACCTTAGCCTTGTAAGAGCTCTGGCTGGAGGCCAGCTTAGTGCCAAGCAAAATGCCGCGCCTTTTAACTGGGGAATGTTTCCCAACATCTTAATGCTTCTGCTCAGGACCAGTAGGGAGCTCAGGGGAAGGACAGGGGCTCAGGCCGAGTGGAGGAGAGCAGGTCTGAGGGACACTAGGGAACTTGGGCGCCTGCCTCAAAGTGGCCCTTGGTGATGCCGGCCCCGCCAGGCTGTCCTGGCTGTGGGAGTTAATTGGGGTCACTCAACTACAACAAGGAATAGCACTGGAGAATAAAGCCCACCCGGGTAATGAGCTCTGACACGTATTGCATCTCGGACGGTAGCTAATTAAATACTCCACAGCTTCTCTCACAGGAATGAAGACGGAAAGCACTGAGCTGAGGGGGACAGGTCGGGGAGCCTGGGACCTAGTCCTGGCTTAGCCGCAGGTTTCCTACAGGACACCAGGCAGTTAAGTCAATGTCTCTGGGCCTCTCCCTAATCCATAATGTGGAGGGAGAGGAACACATGGGAGGTTCCTTTAAACATCAGGAGTCTCTCGTGCTAGGCAGGATACTGTCAGCTTCTGTTACAGAACAATTCAGCTGCATTCTCATCGCAGGTAAATCATAGGAAGAGCTAAATGCAATGCAGTGAAAGCCTTCGAGTTCACCACACTGCTGGTAACTCACACGAACTAACTCTTCACATTTCTGTAACACCTCATGGCTCTTCTGCATGTGTTATCTTCTGCATGTGTTATCTTCTGCATGTGTTATCTTCTGCATGTGTTATCTTCTGCATGTGTTATCTGCAGATCTGAGGTTAGCTCACTCATTCCTGAATAATAATCATGAAGCACCCGTGTGCCGGGCGCTGTGCTACATAGTTAGGAATATTCCCTCTTGAGCTTTCAGTTGGGCAGGACAGACAACTAAATAAGCGACAACAAAATGCAGGCAGCACTAAGCTGAGAGGATTGCAGGGAGACCATGCACAGGCCCCTAATGGGGGAGTGGTCAGGTGTGGGGGGGTAAGGTTTGCCTTAGGTGTCATTCACAGAGGGCAGGACTCTCAGGCTATGGGAGGGATATGCCTCAGGTATTAAGATTAAAACTCTTTCCTGGGGCCTACCTGGCTGGTGGAGAAGGGCAATGGAACACTCTCCCTAGGAACTGAATCAGAACTACAGAATGAATGAACTGCAGTGCCTGAGGGCCTCAGCCCCTAGACACAAGAGGTGGGGAGGACTCCCACAGGATCTGAAGCTTTGCGTGACCTCCCGAATATACTTCACCAGCAGCATGTGGTGCTGCTGGACAGTGCCAAGAATGAGGTCCCTCTCCTCTGGGTCTGTTTCCTGGCCTCCCCCTCCCTTTCTGTGGATAGAATGAACGAATACTTGCTCTTTAGCTCAAATCTACTCATGAACCTTCAAAACATTCTAACTTTCTCTGTGAAAAGCCAAAGACAAACCATGAGTTGATGCATTTCAATGGTGTCTCATAAAATGAAATTCACATCATTAAGAAGCTTTACTGACCTCTGACGTCAAATTCTTCAAGGTTGATTGGTTGGACACATCTGTTTAAATAATGCCCGCCCCCCTTTCCGAACCACCTCACACTCTTGCAGTTAATATGGTCATTCCATAGCTCATCCCGTGTGTGTGTGTGTGTGTGTGTGTGTGTGTGTGTGTGTGTGTGAGAGAGAGAGAGAGAGAGAGAGAGAGAGAGAGAGAGAGGAAAAGAGAGTGGCTAGTGTCTACGCTTTCTGCAGAGGCTGGTTCATAAAGCAATATTTATACATTCCTTTTAAGCTGACATTGCATAAGATCTATTACAGTTAATTAAATTGTAACCATTTTATACATTGACTTCTGGTTGTGATCAGCATCTAAATTTACAGATCCACGAGGCCGCATTGACTTGAGTGAAGAAGCTAAATAATATTCACTTAAAAGAGCATTAAATTGTGCAGAACCATCATGAGCAGTCAATAAAGGCTTCACGTTAAACAGAATTTAAAGAGATGGTATTTGCTACTTTACTCCCTTGAGAAACATATGCCTTGAAAAGTTATTTCCTACCCTTGAATTCCCTGCAACTACCGTGGTTTTGACAATATTCTGATTCGTTTAAAATGAACACTTAAAAAACTTCATTAGAGGTATTTGCATTCATCCAAATGGGGGTGCATCCTGGATCGGGAAGGGAAAAGAATCAGGAGACTAATTAAGGAACAAAGGCTCAGCCAGAAAACACCGTTCCAGAGGCCTAATCTCCTTTGCCAGGATCGGGCAGATGACTGGCTGCGCCAGCTCCGGCCTCCTCGGCCTAATCCTCCCTCCTCAGCAAGAGGCGCACAGACAGTGTCTGGAATAGTAATGTAATTATGGACAGCCAAACCCCTCATCCAAGAAGGATGAGAACTTGGAGTCTTTCAACGACGGGGAGGAGAATCAAAGGCGCCAAAGGGTGGCTCTTGCCTTGGGCGGGGTGATTAGAACTGTCCTTGTTTTTTCCTCTGGAGCAGGGGTGGGGAGCCTTTTTTCTGCCAAGGGGCCATTTGGGTATTTATAACAGCCTGTGTGGGCCACACAGAATCACCAACTTAAAAATCAGCCTGCTACATGCGGTCAAATATTTAATTAACTCACCCCTCATGCCCTGGTAGGGTCAGACCAAATGATTTCTCGGGCTGGCCGCTCCCTTCGCCTGCTCTGAAGTATATATGCTTCTCAGAAGAAAAGGAACTGCTTTTGACCAGCACATGATGGATAGTTAGGTCAAAGTGGGGGCTGCACTCACTCAAAACACAAACCAAATATCTTCAATATCTTTCCCCCCGAAAGTAAATTTTTTTTTGGGGGGGGATGTTCTAGATTCATGTGCTTGGATCTAGATTATAAAGCCCTCTCTTTTCTGAAATAAAAAGATGCGGAGTTCATGGGCAAGGATTGTGTTTTATGAATTTTATATTCCCTAGTTTTATTAGCACAGAGGCTGCTAAATAAATGTTTGCTGATTGGCATCAAACAGCATTCCACAGGGGTGAAGGGGTCAGCAGACACAACTCACAACTTGGGTCGTGTTTGGGAGAGAGAGGTAAGAGGCTGCCAGGATGCAGCCCCATCTCATGTCCATTTCAATAAAAAAAATTTACTTCTACCTGTTTCCTGAGCTACAGTGTCACATAAAACATCCACTGAAGAAAAATGTCCTACAACTGGATATTCACATAGTTTCAAAGTATCTCCCTACAAGGTACTTATTAATTGCAAAGTGAAAAATAGTAATTTTACACAGGAGGAACCTTGCACATGCCTCCTTAATATCACTGATAATAAGACATCAAGTACCTCCCATCTGATGCACGAAGAAGGGCAATGTCCCTTCTGTGCTACTCTTGCCCAAATGTGTCAAACTAATCACGACAAAACACACCGGACAAACCCAAACAGGGGCCATTCTACAACATAACTGGCTCCTCTTTCCGAGAGTGTCAAGGCCATGGAAAACAAAGAAAAGGCTGAGAAAATGTCACAGGTTGGAGGAGACGTAGGAGATACGACAACTGACTGTAACGTGAGAGCCTGGAATGGAATAAAGAACAATAATGGAAAACTGTGGCAAGGTTCAGATAAGGTCTATAGACTGGCTGACAATATTGTTTCATGGTCTAGAGCAGTGGTGGGCAAACTCATTAGTCAACGGAGCCACAACAGTACAACGACTGAAATTTTGTTTGAGAGCCAAATTTTTTAAACTTAAACTTCTTCTAACGCCACTTCTTCAAAATAGACTCGCCCAGGCTGTGGTTATTTTGTGGAAGAGCCACACTCAAGGGGCCAAAGAGCTGCAGTTTGCCGACCACTGGTCTAGATAATTGTACCATGACTGTGTGAGATG
This sequence comes from Antrozous pallidus, assembly GCA_027563665.1. NCBI lineage: Eukaryota > Metazoa > Chordata > Mammalia > Chiroptera > Vespertilionidae > Antrozous > Antrozous pallidus. The sequence continues at coordinate 18,763,606 of CM050516.1, forward strand.
TTAACATTAGGAGAAGCTAGGTGAAAGGTATAAAGGATTATTTTGGCAACTTTTTTGGTAAAATCTAAAATTATGTCAAAATTAAAACGTTAAAAAAATTCTGAACTAAATAAAGTTTTTTAAAAAAAATCACCAACCAAGAGAAATATAATTGGACTTTTGGCTTGATGTTTATCTAGGACAGAGGCAAGCCTCGCTGGGGGCCAACAACAATTAAACCTCATGGTCAACCTGGCTGGCTTGGCTCAGTAGTTGAGCATCAACCTATCCATCAGGAGGTAATGGTTCCGTACCCGGTCAGGGCACATGCCCAGGATGGGGGCTCCATCCTCAGTGTGAGGCATGCCGGCTGACCATTCTGCACAAATGCCAGAGAAGCACAGAAAACCCACATCCTCCTATGTGACAGGATCATAGCTGGCATCACGGAGCCAGCCAGTAAATGTCCCATTACCTGGTGGTCAGTCCTACAGTCTCCATCAATCTCTTCCCAGTGTGACTCCACACTGAGCAAGTTCCATAGCCTACGGATTTATTTCCAGAAAAATAATAGAATTCTTTTCCTGTCCAGCCTACTAGGTTAGGTATATGTGTGAACTGTAATGTTACTCATTTTAAAAAGCTTGGCTATCTGGTGTCTCTGGGTAATGCCCAATGATTCCCTGGAATAAAATAACAACCAAGTGGTGATGGAGAACACCTCGAGACAATATCACTAAAGAATCAAAAAGCACTGCCACTTTGAGGCCCTGGCGAAGAGGCAAAGAGCCCAAGGAGCCTCTGAACACATTCAAGGTATGCTTCTTCCAAAGGCACATGGGAGGAAGGGATGGAAGAGGTGGGAAGAGTGGCTAGCAATGGAATCGACTCAGGTTTCATTTGAAAAACTCCTAAGATTCTTATAATGTATTCATGTTTATTTTCCTTCAAATATTATTAAATGTCCTGTAAGCAGTCCCCTCACTCAAGTCATGTCCACATTTATTCTGTGGATTCTCACACCTAGAAGTACATATCCTAACTTCTAGAAGCATGGAGTAAGATGACTTTTTAAAAATGTATGTTGATGTTCATAAGATCAGTGTTTCCGTTAGTAAAAACAAGTGTTACAAGAAATATTTTTCTAAAACATATTTAAATCTTAAAAGCACAGACATATCTGTAAAATCCTCTCATCCATAAAACCTCACTCCCTAATGATGGCAGGTAAATGAAGCATTGCTCTACTAGGAAGTTGGGTTAAGACCCTAGGAAATTTATATTGTACATATATTAGTTATGCATGGGAAAATAAAGCTTGCCCTCTCCTTTTCTATTATGAAAAGTGTGGGTTTGGCAAATGTTCCAATAGCCCTTTTACTCTTTAAAGAGGACATCTGAACTGCTGACGAGGGATTACCTGTGTTTGAAGTGGCACCAAAGTTCTACATTTGGTCCTTCTTTCTTGGAGAGCCAGGATCCTGGTTTATTTGGTCCTCAAGACACTTAATGGACATTAAGATATCTGTTGTTATAATATAAAAAGCAGGCAACTGCCTGCCTAGCCCTCATTCCTTTGCTTTTCTAGAATCCTCACCCTGGCCTTGGAGAAACAGCCTTCTCCCACAGTCAGTGCATGAGGTTGAGAGGGGCTGGCCAATCCCTCAGTTTCATGAATGGAAATTTGACCCCCACACCAGAGAGTATGGCACGCTCCTGACCACATGGAAGGCTTCAGGGGGGGAGTACTTGGTCCAGAGCGGACACAGAAGATTGGTTTGGTGATTGTGACTGCAGGAGGGTGTCTAGGGTTGCTGGAGGCTCTGGTGCCACGAGGGGGAAGGCTGTCTGAGAAGCAGCAGCCAGCACTGAGCGGAGGCTCCTGGAGACTTCTAAGACCCAGGACCGGCCAGGCCTGAAGGCAATGAATCCCCAGTCTTTTCAGTGACATAATCCACTAACTCCCCCTATTTTGCATAAGCCAGTTTGAGAAGTTTGTCACTTGTAACTGAAAGTGTCCTAAGAAAAATGTCTTTTTAAAAAAATAGGAACTATTAGGAAGCAGAGATGAAGTGGGATATTGTAACCTCTAAAATTCAACTTTAAGATCCAGGGTTCAGGCAATTCCACTCAGGTAAAAATATAGTCCTGGAGGCAAAAGAGCATAAAGAAGTCAACAGAACATTGGTTTGGAAGTCAGCAAACGGGACTCAAAATTGAACCTGCAACTGACCAGAAAAGGGGCCGTATCCAATGGCTGAACTCTGAGCCTCAGTTTCTATGCGTTGAAAATGGGAGTGGTTACTTCACATGCTTCATATAAAAGCCAAGGAGATAATGGATGAAACATTGCCCAGCCCAACAGGAACATTTCTTTCCTTTGAGGTGTACAGGCATGATGGGAGGGGATGACATGAGCAGCTGGGTTTGGGGAGACAGCTGTTGAGGCCCATGTAGAAGAACATCAACTGCGGCTGACTATGAAACAAGGGGGGACAGCAAACCATCTCATCCAGTGTGCCGGTGTTGGAGGACAAACATGTGAATCAGATATCTGATTATTAACCTCACTAGAGGCCTGTTGCACGAAGATTCGTGCAATAGGCCTTCCTTCCCCTGGCTGCCAGCACTGGATTTCCTCTGGCATCTGGGACCCAGCCATACGCTCTGACCATAGCCTTCAGTCTTCGCTCCAGCCAGAGTGCCACTCCTGTAGCTTCCTCCACCCCGCCCTCCCGCTCATAGCAGGCATCCCGCCCTGCCTGGCCACTCTGCACCTGCATGCATGCTGCCCAGAGTGGCTGGGGGACGGGGCCGCCTACATCCTTGTTGGGTTAGTTTGCATACTCACTCCTGATTGGCTGTGTTGTGAAGTGATGGCCAATTTGCATATTTCTCTTCTATTAGTGTAGATCACTGCCCTCTCTCTTTCGCCTTACATTTAGGAACACAATTACATTCAAGTAATGGAACTCCTAGGGACTTATCTGGTACTAGGTTTTTAAAAAGATGGTTCCTGCAATATATCAAGAAAACCTCACTCACTTGGTGATGTGAAATAATAAAGAAATGAAAGAAATGAATGAAAATAGATGAAATCAAATAAGGTAAGTCAAATAAATGAAAAGAGGTCTCAAACTGGGGGGCTAAGGTTGTCTCCAGTCTACAATGGACCACACACAAGCAATTAGTAGTTAGAATATTACTAACTACTAAAAATCTGGAAAATTCTCTTACAGAGCCAAATGTCCAGCCTCTCTTGGGTGACCAGAAGTCCCGGCAGCCTGGCCCTGTGATCCCGCATGGCAGCAGCTGGCAGCAGCTAAGATGCCAGGAGATGCCCCTCTAGATGAGGGGCTAGGGAGGTGTGTTTTCCAACTTGCCTCCCCAGTTCACCCCATTTTCTAACACAGGCATCACTCATGGCCTCCCAGCCCCATTAGGATATGCATTTGTTACCCATGAGTAGGGAGTAGATCTGGGACCTCAGGAAGCTATCAGCAGGCTCTCTGTCAACTCCTCATTCTTGTCTAGCTGCCCAACGGCTCCATCAGAGAACAGTGCAAGATAAACTAGGAAATGTAAGTTGAAGCATACTATTGAAGTCTCGTTATGCCTGGACAAGATGTTTGCACTTAATGTCTTAGAAGAGAAAGGGGTAAATGTTTATTATCAAGAACTGACACCTAGACTGAACCACCCAGTGGTCATTTTTCACTCCAACCCCTTCATCCTTCTTAGCAGAACTCTGATATATTTTTAGAGAAAGGAAGGAAGGGTTGAAAGAGAGAAAAACATTGATGCAAGACACACATTGACTGGTTGTCTCCTTCAGGTGCCCTTACCAGGCTGGGAATTGAATGGGAGACCCTTCAGTCCTTGAGCCAATGCTCTAACCACTGAGAAAACCAGTCAGGGCAAGAACTCTGATTCTGTTCAGTTATCCATCCTTCAGGTTTCTGAATCTAAATGGGATATCTGGAGCTATGGCAACTATCTTGTGACAATGAAGAACTTGAACATGGGGAAAACAAGTTGAGTATGGCAGCATGATGACAGAAAGATGGCAGGAATATGGATCTGAGGCGGTGAGGCTGAGCCACTGAATGAATTAATCTCACAGCCGCCTGTCTGCTAGGGATCTTGTTATAGGAGATAACAAATCTCCTGATCATTTAAATGAGTTGGGTCTTCTATTACTTGCAGCTTAAAGCAGCCAAAATTATAAATGGGCTTTAAGTGAAAATAATTAAAAACCTGATCTAGACACGCACGTGTAAGACTTCAAGAAATGCCTGGGAACAGGCCCCACGCCCTCAGTGGTCCGGAGGACTCACGAGCCATAGGTCGCCCCGTTCTGCAGAAACACACAGAAGGTGCCGGCAGTCAGCTTAAGTCTACCACTTCATCACACGAGTCAAGCTCTTGAAGGAGTTGATCGCAGGGAACAGGGAGAAAAATGAAAAGGAAATGAAACTGAACCGTTGCCTGCAGAGAATACCAGCTGCGGGTGATTGATTTCCATGGAATCTCCATTTGTCTCCCTAGAATTTCTTCACCAGATCTCTGGCACCGGTCAGAGAGGCATGATGCTGCTCACGCCTGGAGAGTGGTCAGGAAAACCACCTCCCCTTAATCACCTCTGAAGGCCAAGGAGCCCAAGACAGGTGATCTGGGGGAGAGCAGACAGAGATGCGGCTCGCGCCCCCCCCCCCCCCCCCCCGGCCCCCAGGGCAACACTCAGGTGACAGGTTGCTGCAACCAAAGTGTAGGTTAGCCTATGGCTACTCTACTAGAGGTTTCCCCTCCCACCCAGGCTGCTGAGTTCCTGACCTCCAGGGGGTTTGTGCCTGTCCTGGGTGTCTTCAATCCATCACCTACCCAGGGCAAGAGCTGGTATGCAGGGCTCCTCCATGACCCACCACCCTGAAAACCATTCAGGGAAAGTTGGTATAAAGAATATAAGAGGATGGAAGGACAGGGTGATTGTACCCTGTTCTCATTTCAAAGTGCCGTACCTTTCACTTGGGGAGTGTTCTTTGTCCTGGAAGGAATGTTCTCTGTTGTTAAATACTGGAATGAATTTGCCCAGTGTGCCCCTGCCCACAGAAAGGGAGCCCTGAACTCAAAGGGAACAGAGAGCACACCCAGGACAGTGGTACTTAAAGTGCACTTCCCAGAAACTGGTAAGAAATGCAAATTCCTAGATCCCACCAATCACAACTCTTTTCCCTCTGCCTGGGTGGGTCCAGGAAATCTGTGTTTTAAAAAGCATTCCAGTTGATTTTCCTGCACAGCATGCCTAGACATTAACCTCATGGTGGAGCGGAAAGGGCGGCCCAGGGACTTAAGGAGACTTTCTCGGAATCACGTGGCTGGAAAGCAGCAGAGGCTAACCTGGAATCTGAGTCTGACTCTCACCTAGTGCTTTCCAGTTGCATCGGAAAAGGAAGCAAAGCTACTGCAAACTATTTCATAACATTTGTAACCATTCCTAGTATTTCTGTATATCTCCCAGCAATGAACCTGGAGCCCTGAACCCCAAACACCCACATTCCTAATGTGAGATGAAAAGACTAGGGTACTCCCCCCTGCTTCTGACTCCTCTATATGGCTGACATTAGAGGAAAGCGCCCACATTCACCCAGTGACTGGAGCCAGATGCCCCAGCCACGGTGGGGCAGAGCGGTCCAAATCAAGAGCTGAGCAAGCACACTGCCTTGGCTCAACCCCAGTCACCTGACTTGCTCTCGGTGTCAGTGTGGGCAACTTTTAGCCTTTCTGAGCCAGTTTCCTCTGCTGAAACTTGAAGACAGCCAGCATGTAGAGAGAGCACCTCTGAAAATGAAATGAAGTGACCAAGGCCAGGTGCTCAGCACCGTGCCTGGCACGCAGCTCCGTACTCACTGCATGCCACCTGTCATTGCTGTCCTCAACTTCAGCTTGTCCCTCTGCTCCCCACGTCCACCTGGTGACCAAGTGGGTTGACTGCACCTCTTTGACAGTTCCCACATCTGGTCTCTTATCTCATCTTCGCAGATTCATCCCCGTGACCAATGCAGGGGTTCTGGTCCTCGTCCCCGCTGCATCACCAACACAAGTCTTCAAACTGGTTGCCAGGCCTCCAGTCTGCTCACCAGGCTTACAGCCCAGGGAGCTTTCTCAAGTGCACAGCCGAGCTGCTCATTCTGCCACGTGAGCTTTCTGAACACCAGAAGCTCCCACGGTCTTCAGGGTCGAGTGCCAGCTCCTGAGCAGAACCCACGAGGCCGCTGGTGGTCAGCACTCCCATCTTTACATCTGGGTGCCCTCCACTTGACCCCATGCTCTACATCTAAAAACTTTCAGAACCACCGAAACTCTGGCCTTTTCCCTCTGCCAGGGATGCCGGACCCCCATCTGCTTGGAAAATCCACATTCATTTTCCGGAAGCAACCCAGTGTTGGCGCCTCCTCGCTGTCTTGTTCTCAGGTAGAGGTGACTGCCCCTGTGTGGGCCTGCGGCTGTGGCACCGGCTTCTCCCACACCTGCTCCACTTTACCGGGCTCACATGTGTTCACATCTGCCGCCCTTGCTGTCTGCTGGGTTACCACCCGCCCTGGCATACAGAAGGTGCCCTGAACTTACTTAGTACGTGGACGAACACTAAACAGCCCCTCCCCCAAGCTCACCGGCCCAGCGCTGCCCTCGGGCTCACAGTCACACCACCTGCTCTGATGCTCTCCGGAAAGCCTCTGGGGGTTGGAATCGCATCTCACTGTGAAGCAGGCTGGAATAATTCTCAGACAAATTGTGGCGGAGATTATGCAGTGAATAAACCAGTCCATTTGACTGATATCTAACTATGCAACCCATCCATCACCAGGTGGCCGTGCAGTGCCCAGTCTGGGCAGAGCCCCCAGTTTAGGAGAAAATGAGCCTTCTCATCCACAACGGGCGTGAAACATGGCAATGAAAGCTAAGAGCCTGCTGCCCTGGCCTGAGCATGGGCTGGAGGCTTGGCCTCTGGTTCCTGGCGCTGCCACTCACGCTCGCAGTGACCGGGCAAGCCCCCTCCTGCTTGGGCCTCTGATCCTCTTCTGTCAATGACGGCTGCGAACTAGAGGCTCTCTAGGTACCTTTAGAGCTCAGAGCTCAAACATCTCCAAAGCTTAAATGCCACTTAGAAAAAGAGAACATAGTGCCTCTCTTGCCTTTACCCCACTCCCTTCTGGGCACTTGGCAGATGAGAAACACAGATTTCATGGACAAATGAGGTGACTCTTCCTGTTTTCCCAGGGACTCTTAACCCAGGACTGTTTGCCCAGAGGACCTGGAGCCTTCCCCGCCTTCCCACGTAAATAATTTTCCCTGTCTTTGAGTTTTAACCGAAGGAGGCAACACTGCCTCTCGGTTGATAACGCACGGTTCAGAATTGGACAGCCCTGGGCTCCACTACTGCTTCTTTCATGAACAGCTGTGTGACCTTGCGGAAATTGTTTAGCCACTCTGTGTCAGTTTTCTCATCTGTAAAACAGAAGAGATAAGTTCCACCTCCTGGGGTCATTGTGAGGATTCAAATACGTAATGCAGTTAGTTCCTTCAATGCTGACTGCCACAGAGTAAGTGCTCGACAAACATTACAAAGTTACTGTGTTCTTGGGAGAAGAGTATTGCTGTCTAAAGGCATCTCAGGCAGGGCACGGACCCACTCAAGAGGCTCAAACCCCGTGACCTAATCATCTCCCAAAGGCCCACCTCCAAACGCCATGACACTGGCTCCCTTTCTACGTGAGGGCACGACGAAGTCGGCAGCCTGCCACGAGGAAGAGGGTCTTCATCAGAACCCGGCCACGCTGGCCCCATCCTGGACTGCAGCTTCCAAAACTGTGAGAAACAAATGTCTGTTGTTTGGAAGCCACTGAGACTGTGGCACTTCACTACAGCGGCCTGAACTAAGACACGTAACAACAACAACAACATGTGAATGGACAGATATGAACATGTAGCTGTGGTTATCTCTGGACAGTCATAGTCACTGGGAATTCTCTTTTTGTGTTCATGCTTATCTGTGTTTTGTAAGCTTTCTACAACATCCTCACTCCACCCCAAAAGTCTCTGCATTCCGGGGACTCTGGGCCAGCTGATCTGGAAGCTCTGCTCCCCGGCTGCGGCACCGAATTCCAGGGAATTGCCAAACTCCGAACTCCCACTCTCAGGAATGGACCAAGGTGGGGCCTCTCCAGCGGGGTCTCATTAACTGGCAAGAGCGCCTTCTCTCCATGGGCTTTTTCAGAAAGATCTCGGTTAAAAGAGAGATGGACAGGGGTCTGAAATGGAACATCCATCAGATAGAATTCTTTGGGGCACAGAATACTATACTGGCAAGGAGCCCCCTCAAAGTAACACCTCGTCATTGAGCACTTAAGCTCGCTCTGCACTGGCAGGTATTTTTCTCCCAAATTAAGGATGAGGACACTTGAGGCGCTGCTATATCTTGCCCTGCTCACACAGCTAGGAAGTAGCTGAGAGGGACTCAACCCCAGGTCTAACTCTGCTACCCACTACAGTGAAAAGGCGTCTTCTGATTGGTTTTGTAGACCTCGGTGTACCTGGCCTTGAATTTCCCTTTCCTCATCCAAGGGGCTGGATTCCAGATTCATGAATAAGATACTTACAGCTAGATATCCTGTGTGACTTTTCCCAGCTTCCCAGACTCCATTCCCTAGCCACAAAGTAGAACTGCTGTTTCAGTCAATCAGTGAGCATTTTTTAAAAATATATACTTTATTGATTTTTTACAGAGAGGAAGGGAGAGGGATAGAGAGTTAGAAACATCGATGAAAGAGAAACAATGATCAGCTGCCTCCTGCACACTCCCTACTGGGGATATGCCTACAACCAAGGCACATGCCCTTGACTGGAATCGAACCTGGGACCCTTGAGTCTGCAGGCCAATGCTCTATCCTCTGAGCCAAACCAGTCAGGGCAATCAGTGAGCATTTATTAGGTGTTGAGTACACATCTTCTGTGTACAATAGAGGTGCACACTCAAGCCAGGACACGAACAAAAAAAACCTATCAGAAATGGTCTAGCCCTAGCTAGTCTGGCTCAGTGGGTAGTGTTGGCCTGAAGATTGAAGGGTCCTGGGTTTGATGCCTGGTCAGGGCACATGCTGGGGTTGTGGGCTCGATCCCCAGCAGGGAGCATGCAGGAGGTAGCCAATCAATGATTCTCTTTCATCACTGATGTTTCTATCTCTCTCTCCCCTTGCCCTTCCTCTCTGAAATTAAAAAAATAATAATAAGGAAAGAAAAGAAATGTTTTATGTCCTTAAGCATCTAAACATCTAATTGTAAAATTAAAACCAACAGACTGAGAGGTCCCCAAAGCTGTGTGCCAGCTAAGCCTTACTGAGTACTCTGATCTGTGACTAGGGTCTCACTAACATGTCTGTGCTTTGGAGCGATAGAGCTAAGGGTGCAAATCCAAGCGCTCACATCTGTCAGCCCTGAGATTTCACCTCCCTGAGCCTCAGCTGTCTCACCAGAAGAAGGCCACGGAGCCTCCCCCAGAAGGCAGCTGTGGATCCAATATAAGGTATGCTGAGGACCCCACACACTGTGAAAACTCAACAAATGATGGCTCTATTATGGAGGGCACACTTTTTTCCTGAAGGTAGAAGCCAACCTCCCCAGACAGTAACAGAGCCAAAAAGGCATTTCGTTTGGTAGTGCAACTGAAATAAAAACAGGAGTTGAAAACTGTTTCCCAAGGATGACTATTTATGAGGCCAATTTCAGTTTCGGAGCGCTAATGAGTCCCCCACGACAGCCTCTGCGCAGCGCCGGGTCCAGAGTGCAGGGACACAGCCTCCCCTGAGTCCCGGGAGGCACCGCAGACACGCGGTGCTCGATCAGCTTTAATAATTGCGGCTATAATCCTAATAATGATCCGGTGAAGCAAGGGGTGGGGGAGGAGAAGGAGAAGATGCAAGTGGGCAGGAATAACACTTAAGCTATTTTGTTTCCTCAAGACCAACTTCTACCTGCAAGAGATGAATTCAATCTGCATATTAATATGGATTGCTAATGACTAACAAAACGCTTTCAATGTGGAGAGTGCTATGCGAATGTTAAAAAATAATAACATCCAGGAGTCACAGGATGAGTGTGGGAAGGAAATAAGCTAGCCTCGTGTTTTGTTTTGTTTTCTTTCTTTCTTTAAAAAAAAAAAACATTTAAAATTCTATGGTTGAAAGAAATGAAGGGCATTTGGAAAATTCACTTATAGCCCAAAAACATAGAAGATGAAAGCCTGCTGTGAGGGGCCTCCTTTGTCCTCACTGCACTGACCACAGGGCAAAGACCGCGTCCATATCCCTGGTCCCCAGCACAGCCAGGCATGCAGGGAGCAGTCAATAAAGTGTAATGGAAAAATAAATGACACAGTAACTTTCCTCCAGGGAGTGCAGTGTGAACAGGGGGTGGGGGGGAGGGGGAGGAGCAGCTTCTATGTAGAGAAATCTGACAGACACTACCTCAGCCAGGTAATCAAGGTCAACATCAACAGGGATAAGTCATGTCCACAGTGTGTGCCTCTGAGATAATGTGATGAAAATGGCACTTCAGGTCTATGGTCTTCTTCCCCCCAAACCATAAACCCTGTCCAAACATGAGAAAAACATCTGACATATCCCAAGAGATTCTGCAAAACACCCAACCAGGACTCCTCAGAACAGTCAAGGTCATCGGAAACAAGGGAGGTCTGAGAAACTGTTCCAGCCAAGAGGGGCCCAAAGAGACGTGGCGATTTCATGTAAGTGGTATCCGGGGGGTTGGGGTCTACAGAGGGAGCAGTGAGTCTAGGAAGAGAAGAGACCCATCCAAGGTCTCACAGTCTCCTACTGCAGTGGTTGGCAAACTCATTAGTCAACAGAGCCAAATATCAACAGTACAATGATTGAAATTTCTCTTGAGAGCCAAATTTTTAAAACTTAAACTTCTTCTAATGTCACTTCTTCAAAATAGACTCGCCCAGGCCATGGTATTTTGTGGAAGAGCCACACTCAAGGGGCCAAAGGCCACACGTGGCTTGTGAGCCGCGGTTTGTTGACCGCTGTCCTAGTGGATCAACTCTCACGAGCCAGCTGCTGCATTACGGAATGATGGAACTGGTGTTCCTTTTCATACACAGTGAGAATCTGGTGTTCCTTTTCATACACAGTGAGAATCTTGCAACTTGGACACAGTTTCTGTTCTCCTTTGAAAACCCTCAACTTCTAATGACCAAAAATCCTGCATAATTTGGCAGCCTGGCACCTCATGGGAATCAAGGGATTCAATGGGTCGGAAGAATGGTCCCCAGAGCTCACCAAGACCAAACCCTCCTATTGAGTAGAGAAAAAACTGAGGCCCAAAGTATAAGACGGAGTGATGCCTGATGCCAAGGCCACACTTAATTCATGCTTGCTCATATGCATTACCCAAAACTCGCTCAATACCTAGGACACAAAGAGCCAGTTTAGGACCACAGAGGAATTCCTGCCAAATCCTAGCTCTATCGTTGCCAACCCTGTGGCTGTAAAAGGCACCCGTGTGGAAAATGGTTTCGTATTCAGCGACACATCTTTTGCCCCAGCCCCATGGCCATTGCCAAGCGGAAAGTCAGCCAGGCAGGCTGAGGCTGAGACACAAAGACAGCTTCCAGTTGGGGTGTGTGGAAAGGGCACATCTCCGCACGCACGGCAGGCCACACACTTCCCTGTGTGGCCCCATCCGTCAGCCACCCTGGGGGATCTAATTTGCCAGCTCAGCGTAGGGCACATTTTCCAAGTGTGACCCTGTTTCTGTTATGAGAATCGAAGTGCCCCGACCGCAAGATCGTAAATACTCAAAAGTGACGGCTAATGGCAGTGGCAGTTTGCAAAATGCCAAGTGGCAGCACGAAGTGGACGCTATAAATTACAGCCCGACGCTTGCATTTTCACTGAGGTGTTTTGTGGGTTTTTAGTGATGGGATGTGCTTTCGAGTGGAGTTACGGGGGCTCCCAGTGAATTCAGGCAGAGCTCTAAAAAGTGCTTCTAGAGATGCTGAAAAGAAAGCCAGAAGACCCTACACTTCCATGCCTCAAACCAGCTTATAAAAAATGTACAACGGCCAAAAAAATATGGAGAGTGGCCCATCTGATGACGGATACGTTTAGTGTGAAAGTGCTAATACGTAGAAACCACAGCGAGGCTGCGGATCAGGAACTGGCTACGCACTGCACACGGATCGTCTCGCTGAATTCTCACCAGCGCTCCATGCAGCAGGTACTATCTTTGTCCTTGTTTTACATGAGATCATTCAGGTTCCAAGAGGTTAAGTCATCTGTGTCCCCAGGACACATAGCTGGGGAGTGACAGGTTGTGGAGCTTCAGGGCTCAGGATCCAGATGTCCCTGCTGGTTCCCCCCAGTCAACAAAAATCTAAGGTGGAAACCACCGGGGGCTCCCCAAACCTCAGCAAAATGTCCTTGTGCAGTCAGAGAGGTATGGGGACCACAGGAGCACAGATCCTGACCAGGATGGATGACAGACCTTGCGGGACCCAGCACAAATAAGTGGGAACCTGTCATCAGCACCAGGAACAAAAGGATAAAGGATCCCTATTATGAAATTCTGTACTTCTAAGGCCTGACTTTTTAGCCTCAGTTGCTTTATCAATAAAATGAGGGGGATACCACCTTCTGGCTGTTAAGACAATTGGGTGAGATCACATATGTGAGAAGTTCCTTGCAAACCCCGGGGCACTGTACAATTGCATTATTTTAATGAAAATGCCTAGAAGTGGAAGATGCACATAATGTCGTTTTTAGATGTAGCCCCAACTCCACTTTCCCTCCACAGGACCTGAAAAATGGCCAATACCCGCAACCAGAGGGGAAGGCAGAGTTGAGAGGCAGCAGTTCTACCTGGGAGTGATTAAACCATCTCGCTTTTGCAACTTTTAAGGGAACACGGGCCGTGGAACATACTGCTGGGGTCTCTCCAGGGCCTCTGAAGGGAGGGGTTCGGAAGCTTCGTGGTAAATCGGACACAGGTCAGTGCATGATGTCTGATGACCGGATAAAACAGTAAGTGGGAAAAGGAAGCCAGTGCAAGTCCTGTTGAAGCTAAACCCCGAGTATCACTTGAATGAGTCTATTCTCTCCACAGCCTGCACCTCGAGGCCTCCCAGATGGCTGTCCCACGAGCCCCACGAGCACCCCTGCCCCCCCTCCCCCCCGGCCAGTCTCTGCAGAGCAGCTGCGGTGACTCCTGCAGAATGCAAATCTGACCATGTAAACCCTCCCCACTGCCGCTAGGATAAAGTCTAAACTCCTTCCCATGGAGCACATCTTCCTTCCAGAACCTCCCCCCCCCCCCCCGCCCTGGTCCCAGATCTCACTGTTTGGCCCTTCACAGCCAAGCCCCAGTCAGACAAGCCACACCTCTGTGGGATGCCCTGCCTGGACCCTCCTGCCATCCCATCCTCCAACCTGGCTAATCATCCTTCGGATGTTTACTTCAATGGCGCATCTCCCAAGAAGCTTTCCCTGGACCCCCAAATGAAAACAAATCTTTGTCTGGTACCTGCCATGTACTCCCACTGCAAGCACTTCTGTCACCTTCTTGACATCACAGACTTAAGACTGTCTCCCAGCTAGGCTGTGAGTGCCACAAGGGCGGCCCTGTCTCCCCAGGGAAGCACAGTGTATCAGAGGCAACACCAGGTGTTGTTAATGAGTGTTTCAGGATGTGGAGGCTGAGACTGGGGTCCAGTAAACACTGGGGTGGCACTCAGCCCAGCACTGCCACTACCCCACTGAGCAGTCCCGGGCAAGCCACGGGTTTGCAGGGACCAGAGCCTTGGCTCTGTGGGTGCTGCAGCAGAGAGCTCCCCTCCCCCGGCAGACAGTGCACAATGAGGCCATCTACTTCTGCTGAGTGAGTTTCCTGGGCGCAGAAATCTTACAGGAACAGCCTGACTTGGGAGCCTTTCATTTATTATTCATTTACTTCCGTGTGATACCGCTGCTGCTGCATGTGAAGGACATGGCCCTGGAACAGGCTTCCCACCTGCGAGCTACCACTGATTGAACTCACACGGCAAATCTTGTCTGACAGTATCCAATTATCGACAGCCAAGCAAGCCCAGGATGCCAAGAGCCAACCTGGAGTCCAGACAGCCTTTCCCATTAATAATGCTCTTTACGCATTCCAAGCGTTTCCACATTTATAATTTACTTTTAAGAGAATCTCATTTTCATCACAATCCTCTGAGGGATGGAGTGCAGGGTCTATAATCTTCATTTCACAGACGAGGAAACCGAGGCTCAAAAAGGCTGAGTAATTTGTCCAAGGTCAGAGAACTAATGAGATGGGGAATGGGGAGAGGGAAACACACACACACACACACACACACACACACACACACACACAAACGTGACCGACTCAGCCCACACTCTCATCTACTCTACAGTATTCTCCCTTCTATATTCTAAAGTTATTTTTAAGAATGATTTTAATATCCAGAACATATCTGCAAATTAACTTTTGTTCCCCAAGATAAAAGAGCTTGAACAAAATAGGAAGAAGAGCATGAAAAGAAGTTGAAGCTACAAACACCCTTTGAAAAGTTAACCATATGTTTGGGATAAGCCACAGCCCTGAAGCCACACTGCACTAATTTCTCGTCTTCAAGAAAGCCAGGTCTCTGTGGCCTCGGGGGCCTGCACCTGCAGTTCCTTCTGCCTGGACACTCTTTGCTGGCTTCTTCCCAATCTTCAGGTCTCAGCTTGACCACCATTTCTTCAGAGAGACTTCCTCTGACTCTGTCTTACACCAGCCTGCTTGTTTCATTACAGCCCCTTCATTACAGTCTTATTCATGTGTTTGCTGGTTTGCTTGTCTGTTTCTTTCACTAGACTGTAAGCTTCCAGAAGGCACGGTCTGATTTTCACATGGGGTTACCCCTACCCTGTAGAACTATGCCTTGCGCATGGTGGGCACATAGTAGTTAAGTGCGCTGAATGAAAAAAATAAATCTTTTTTGCATCTGGCTATTGTTAAAGCCCACAGTATTCATTTATAATAACTAAATTATATACAATAGCCAAATAACCATACAATAAGCAAATAAAGGTAGAAAGGCAGGTAACAGTCTTCTATTTTTATTAAGGATAAAATTAATGAAGAGTAATTAAGTGGTTTGCCTGAAGCCACATAGCGTTGAGAGATGGGGCTGGACTTTGAGCCCACCTGTGACCGGGCTTTCTAATACTGTCCAATTTTATAAAAATCTGCTTAAAATATTTATCCTTCAGTTTCTCCCCACTGCCTTGCAGGTTCTCACGGTGTGTTTGCTGAATCCTCTGGCTCTCCCTCTCAACCACCCATGCCTGCAGCATTCTCTTTGAGCTGCCGTACTGCAAGGGAATACGAATTAGCAGGCTCTCTGGGGTGAAGCTGATCCACACCCGATGTACGCAAGAATCCTCCACACATACACCAGAAAAGTGGATGGGCACAAAAACCCGGCTCCTGGGATTCAGCAGAGACAAGCATGCCGGTGTCAAATGGCTTATCTGTATCCCAGAAAGACAAGAGGCAGACAGGCAGAGACACGCCGGCAGGAAGGCTCCGACCAAAGCCATGGCCTAGAGACACACGCGTGACTTTGAAAAGAAGGCCCGTGATGCTGCCCCCCAATGGCCTCGTTCCTCCAAAGAGCAGGCTTCATTCTCACGCCCATGGTCAAACATAAACCCGACAGATGAATTAGTCAAAACCCCACTTTCCTGCTGGTAAGGAGAGAGGAAAAGATTCCCACATTACACTCAGTGGAATCCTATGAACTTGAAAAGACCATCTCGCCCCCACTCCCGCAAAAAAAAAGTTAGGAAGAGACAACAGGGCTGTCAGCTTTGCGTTCTGCTCAGTAAGTATACTGAAAACAACCAAGAAGACAGACAACCCGCCGTCTGCTATCATTTCATAAAATGAAGGACACAGAAGAACATATTTCATAAAATAAAGGACGCATTATATCACCTTGGAAAGACGGCCACTCGGGATCAGTAACTTACTGAGCTTTTTGACAAAGCTCACGGCTGTCTCTCTTCATTTTCTCTTTTATTTTGCCTTGGACTGCTGACAATTTTAACAGCTGGACCGAGTCTGTGGGCCAGTGACTGGGAATCAGAGATCCAGCCCATCCCTCTTCTGTTACAAATAAGGGAAAATCAACCCCGAGTTCCAAAGCTGCTGGGTGGCCCTCAGGAGTCACATGGTGTGTGTGTGGAAGACAGGTGCATAGGTATGCCAAGTGAACATGACTTTCTTTTACTTACTAAAGGCTGCATCTTATCTTGCTGGGCTAAGCTAGACACCCAAGGCTGGCTGGGTGTCCTGAAAGAGTGAGAATTAGAACTTGGATTAAATTCAGAGTCACTTAACATTGGATGAGCCCGGCAATCACTAGAAAGCAGTGCAGAAGAGGCACATGGGAGAAAAGGATGCAGTGGTCACACCATTGCCCGCTATCTTGTGCTTCCTCAGAGGCAAATTTAGGGATCTAGTTGCCCCATGCAAGAAACACTTAAGGTCTGAGAAACATTCCAGGGTGAGACGACTTTCCCTTTGAACCTAGCCTCTTCACACCTGGAAAACAACCTCTGGGACCACGTGCACCTCAGCAAGCCAGACACAGAGGCGTAAGGTGCAATTTGGGGCCTGTACAGAAACTCATTGTTGCACACCAAGGCAGGGTCCCCTTATTTGCGTCCTATGCTGAAGGGCCTAGGAATGTTTTATTTGTGTCCACTTAGAGCTTCTATGAGCAGGACCAGTAGCTGCTGCCCATGATCTCCATCCTCTTAAACAAACAGACTTCTTTAGGGCAGGACTCAAGGTATTATTTTAAACTTATAATTCCCTACACAGTTTGATACAGTCTTGGACACAGGGAAGCACTCAGGAGTTAACTGAACTAAAAAAGAGGCTGAGATGCCCTAGCTGGTTTGGCTCAATAGATAAAGCGTCGGCCTGCGGACTGAAGGGTCCCAGGTTCGATTCCGGCCAAGGGCACATGCCTGGGTTGCAGGCTTGATTCCCATTGGGGGGTATGCAGGAGGTAGCCAATCAATCGCTCTCATCATTGATGTTTCTATCTCTCTCTCCTTCTCCCTTCCTCTCTACAACCAATAAAAATGTATTTTTTAAAGAGGCTGAGACAGGTGTTTGGCCATCTCAGCACAAGGTGCCCATCTGGGGCTGTTTGGGGGATACAAGGCTGTGTGTACAAAGGAATGCAGTATTAAACCCTGGATAGTTCATCAACACCCCGACATGGTCTTTATCACTTGAACTTGGAAATTCCAATAATGAAAACGCTGCCTTTTCTCCACTGGACTATGGGTCCCTGGGGGGTGAGATTCCTGGTTTCTCTCATCTCTGCACCCTCCCAATGTGCGAGGCACGGAGAATGACACAGTGTCGGAGTCCAGAGGTGGCTGTGGCACTAACCTGAGTTATTGCAAATTTCTGCTTCCTCAGTGTAGTCTGGCAAATCCTGTCCTTCGTGCATTCATTTTGTTTAAACCAAATGCTCTTTACGTGCCAGACACCGTGCTAGAACATGGTGGCACTATGGGACATTAAGGCTGTCCTGGTCCCCGATCTCATAGAACTCAAGTTCTTGGCAGGGAAGACAGATTTTATATCCAACAGTCATATAAATAACCACATTGCTTTGCCTGTAATAAATAATCTAAAGGAGAGACAGAGAACAGTATGTAAGTAATAAGGGACAGACTCTTGATGTGGCAGAGTGCAGGCAGTGTCATCACATTAAAACAAAACTGCTACTGTACTAGCACAGACGGTTTAGTCAACGGGAGCAATGCAAAGCCCAGGGACTCATTCGGTGGTCGTTATACCACAGTGAACACACCACCAATATAGGAAAGATAAATTCCGCACTCCCCTGGTTCTCTAGTGCTTACCAAAGGAAACGGGAGCAAAAACGGACATAAAAGGCAATTAATCCCTCAGAAGGAACAAATCCTAACAGCCACGCCATAAAGCCTGAGGCCCAACCTCTATTTCCTACAGTATGGTGAAAGCCAGTAGCTGAAAACAATGAAAAAAAGCAAAATAAAGAGCAACGACAGGAAAAAAAAAATCACACGTCTTTTTAATGCATCAATCAGCTTTCAAGAAAGTAAAAAATAATCAGAGACCAAAACCAAGTGAAAATGGGCACCCGGAGACCGGACACTGGCTTTTGCCTGCGGCGCGTAGTAAACCAGGTGAACACGAGCGCAGAGCTGCACGTCCTCTGAGAGCACAGGACACAGAGGACAAAGCCGCAGTGCATGCCAGGTGGGAGTCTGACGGGAGTTCACACCACCGTTCACATGTAGCTGCAACTCCCTGCACCCCTAGTATAAGAATAAACTAGAAATAAACCTCACTCGCCAGAGCACGGGCTCAAATTTTGGCCACGAGTAAATTCTCAGCTCTTGGTACAGGTTCATAGTCCATAAGCAAAGTACCTGGGAGGTCTGAAAATCCTCAAGCCGAGAATATAGCATAAAGCGACCCCACTAACAATGTGGCAAAACAAACGGATGAATGAAACAGAACAGTGGGTACAAATATAGATCCACCCCTATATAAGCAACCGATTTTTGACAAATGTGCAAAGGCACGTAGAGAAATGACAGCCTACTCATCTATAACAAGAAAAGCGTGATATGCTCATTAGACTGGACAACCTTCCAGACGTCCTTCCAGATGAAGCCGGGGCTGGAGGGAAGCCCGAGGCCCAGGTGCCGGAGGGAAGCTGGTGCTGGCAGCCGGGAAAGGAAGGCCTACTCTTGCACAGATTTTGTGTATTGGATATTAGAAAAACTGGACATTACTATGCAAGTAATATCAACTCAAAATGGATCCTAGATCTAAATGTAAAACATAAATTATAAAACTGCAAGGGGGAAAACAAAAGAAAAAAAATGTGTGAGTCTGGGTTAGGCAAAGATTTCTTAGCTACGATACCAAAAGCATGATCCATAAAAGAACGAATTGGTAAATCAGAACTGCACCAAAATTTAAGACGACAGCTTTTCCAAAAGGCACCGTTAAAAGAGAATAAAAAGATAAATACTGCAAAGCATATATTTGTTAAAGGACTTGTATCCAGATATAACAACCCTCAAAATTCAATAGGGAAATAAACAGCTCATTTTTTAAAAAATCTTCACCCAAGAATATTTTTCCATTGATTTTCAGAAAGAGTGGAAGAGAGAGGGAAAAACAGAGAGAAATATGGATGTGAGAGAAACACATGGATTGGTTGCCTCCTGAATACGCCCTGATCAGGGCCCGGGACAGGGAGGAGCCTGCAACTGAGGTATGTGCCCTTGGACTGGAATCGAACCCGGGACCCTTTGGTCCACAGTTCTGACATTCTATCCACTGAGCCAAACCAGCTAGGACCAAACAACCCTATTTTTAAAGAATGGGCAAAATATTTGAACAGACACATCTCAAAGAAGATATATAGAAGGCAGATAAGTATACACATGAAAACATGCTCAGCATCACTAATCACCAGAAAAATACATATTAGAATGGCTAAAATATAAAACATTGATCATACTAAGTGTTGGCAAAAATATAAAGAAGCTGAAACTCTCATACACTGCTGCTGGTAGCATAAAATAGTACCAACACAGTTTTTAAAAAGTTAAATATACACCTAACATATCTAGCCATTCCACTCCTTGGTATTTACCCAAAAGAAATAAAAACATATGCCCATATAAAGGCTTGTACATAAATATTCACAACAACTTTGTACTATCCTCCAAACTGGAGACAATCCAAATATCCATCAATAGGTAAATGTGATCCATTCAAAGGACTACCATTGACCAATGAAAAAGGAATAAAAGTATGAATACATGCACTTGGCCAGCATGGCTCAGTGGTTGAGCGTCAACCTACGATTCCTGGTCAGGGCACATCCCTGGGTTATAGGCTGGATAACCAGTGTGGGGTGTGCAGGTGGCAGCCAACCAGTGATTCTCTCTCATTATTGATGTTTCTATTTTTCTCTCTCCATTCATCTCTGAAATCAATAAAAATATATTTTAAAAATATGCTACAACAAGGATGAACCTCAAAATAATCATGGCTAGTACAAGAAAACCAGATTTTTTAAAGAGCCCATATTGTATGATTCCATTTATATAAAATTCTAGAAAATACAAACTAATCTATAGTGATAAAAAGCAGGTCAGTGGTTGCCTGGGGAATGGCGGATGGAGGAAGGGACAAGAGGGAGGGGTCACAAATACAAAGGGACACAAGGAAATCGGAGTGGGGGGGATGATGGATATGCTCCTGATCTGATGTGGTGATGGTTTCACGGGTATATACACATCAAAACTTACCAAAATTATATACTTTAAACACATGCAATTTACTGCATACCAACTGTACCTCAATAAAGCTGTTTTTACAAATCTACATCAAGTGAAACTGCAGAACATCAAAAAAAGAGATAAAAATCTTAAAAGTAGCCAGAGAAAAGACAGATTTAATTTAAAGAAATAATCAATGTGTGAGCCTTGACTTCTCAACAGCTGTAATAGAATCCAGAAGGCAGTAGAATAACATATTGAACGTACTGAAGGTAAACAACTGTCAAACTAGAATTGTATACCCAGCAAGAACAGGAGCAAAATGAAGATATTTGCAAGCAAAACCTGAGAGTTCACTATCAACAGACCTCAAAGAAATTTCAAAGGATATGCTTTAGGCAGAAGGAAAGTGATTCCATTTGGAGGGCCTGCATAAAATAACAATAGTGCAGTCATATGGAATTAAAAATAACTAAAATACATGACAATAATAGCATGTAAATCAGGTGAGGGCTGCTCAAAGATAAGGTGTTCACTAGGTTCCTTGCAAAATGTTAACTTTTAAAAAAGTTTTTAAAATATTTTTTATTTTTATTGTTTAAAGTATTATATTTTTATTTATTTTAGAGAGAGAAAAACATTAATGAGAAAGAAACATCAATCAGCTGCCTCCTGCACATCCCCTACCAGGGATTGAGCCCACAACCTGGGTATGTGCCCTGACTGGGAATCGAACCGGCAATCTCTTGGTTCATGGGCCCACGCTCAACCACTTAGCCACACCAGCCGGGCTACAATATTAATATTAGACTCAAAAATACATGTTAAAATTTCTTTGTTATCTACTCAAAGTGTAGAAACAGATTAGTAGAAGAGAGGAAAAAGGTAAAATGAGGGAAAAAAAATCCAAAAGTCAAGAAAAAAAGAAAAACATAAAAAGGTGAGACAAAACAAAAACCCAGAAGAAGGCAGAAATGACTCTGCTAAAATGTGAGCTTCTTGTGGACAGAGGTTGTTCGTGTCCTTCACTGTATCTTCTGTTCTACCAGAGTATCTGGCACGTATTAGATACTTGATAAATATCAAATTAAAAAGTAAATGTTGGGATGAAAGGTTGGAAGTATAGTATTATTAGTCTTTGTCCCTGGTTCTTGGCACAAAGCTCCTAAAACCTTTGGAATATCCAGAGTGATAGGACTGTCCTTTGTCACTTATAAGGACAAATCATAAGGAGCCCCTCTTGACTATACTTGAGTTTATGCTAATGAGGTGCTAGAAAGCAGATCAGTGATTGTCTGGGGAACGGAGGAAGGAAGACAGGCAGGAGGGAGGAGTCACAAATACAAAGGGACACAATTAGCCTTATGATGGGGCTGGCCACTAGAAACACCATCTACCAATCTCTGGGAAATGGGTTGGTGCTGCAGATTGAGATCCATAAACACTCTTTTTATTGTTGAAAGTATCACACATGTTCCCTTTTCCCCTCCAATGACCTCATCTAGCCCATCCCCACACCCCACACCCTAGGCCTTCAGCACTCTATTGTCTGTGTCCCTGGGTTATGCATATAGGCATACAAGTTCTTTGGTTGATCTCTTCCCATCCCAGCCCTCCCCCATCCCCCTTCCCTCTGAGATTCGAGAGTCTGTTCCACACTTCTGTGTCCCTGGATCTATTTTGTTCAACAGTTTATTTTGTTCTTTAGATTCCATATGTAAGTGAGATCATGTGATATTTGCCTTTCTCTGACTGGCTTAGTTCACTTAGCATAATACTCTCCATGTATAAAAACTCATGAAGAAGATCTGATGAGCTTTTGGGTTGGTAAACATGAAGGCAGGGTGTACCCCAATTCCATGAGACAGAAGCTCCTGTGCTAGGGATCCTTCTGGACCTCATTTTATGTACCTCCTCTTCTGGCTCTTCGCTTGTATCCTTTACAATATCCTTTATAATCAACTGGTACACATAAGTAAATGTTTCTCTGAGTTCTGGGAGTTCAGCAAGTTAACTGAACCCGAAGAGGAGGTCGTGGGAACCTCTGATTTATACCTGGTCATTCTGAGGGACAGATGACAACCTGGACTTACGATTGGCATCAGAAGTAGGGGCCTCTTATAGGACTGAGCCCTTAACCTGTGGGATTTGACACTAACTTCAGGTAGCTAAGTGTCAGAATTGAGTTAAATCTGTAGAACTCCCAATCAGTGTGCTGAAAAGTGGAGAACTGCTTGGTGGTGTTGGAAAAAACACATCGAAGTAATAAATGAATGGATTTGGTTACCCTAATGAATAAGTGCATGTATGAATGCTATAAAGCTTTATTTTGGCCCAAAGTTTCAGCGTTCTCCAGGCACCACTTCATTTATCAGAATTAGCCAAGAAATTATGGGCAGGACAAATTGAGTTTCTCTCTTCTCCCGGGCCACTGGAAGCAATGAAGTATGCAAAATACAGATGGACAATGAAGGAGGAGGCAGTAAGGACTACTAAAAATTAGTGTCAGATACAGAAAGTTCAGAGAATAAAAACTGTAGCTTCTACTTTTGAATTACGTTATTAATCCTTTCCCGGCTATTCCTATGGCCAATGCCCTACGTGAGCCCTCAGCACCCACAGTCAGGCTGCGAGATCTTTGTTCTCTGTCCCTCCTCCGCGTTCTTGTCCACCTGGACCTCATCCCATCAGGATACACAGCCATCGTATCATAAACCCCACTCCCTGCTCAAATGCATTAAGGATTCACAACTGCCTTCCGGAATCAAATCAGCCTGCTTTCCAAGGCTCTTTGAGAGATTCTGATCACCTTGCTCACCATTCCCCCTGAAAAACACCTGGCTTTAGTCAGTAGATGCCAAGACTGTTCTCACCCCTGCATCCTTAGTCATGCTGTTGCCTTCAACTGCCATTCCTCTTCTGTCATCCTTGCTACTGAGGTTGCATACATCCTTCAAGGCCCAACTCAAATGTTAATTCTTCCATGCTGCTGTCAGGCACAGACAAAAATAACTTTTTTCACTTCTTGCTCCATAACACTGTTTCTAACTCTCTTATAATCCTTAACACATCCTATCGTACGATCTACTGGAGAGGCAATTTAGCGTAAAGGCTGAGTACACGGACTTTGGAGTCAAACAGACGTGGGACCGAGTCCAGGTCTACCATGTGCTAGCTATATGAACTGGGGAAGTTACCTGACTTTTGTAAGCCTCAGTTTCTTCATCTGAAAAATGGGGGAAATCTACATCAGAGGGCGGTGCTGAGACTGAGGTCATGCCAATAAAGCATGTTGCACATCCCATCGTTATGATCAGAACGCGTGCCTTTCGCCCCCTCTTCCACAGATGTGAGCCCTCTGAGAACACTGTCCGTATCTGGTGATGTCTGTACCTTTCCTTCTGTCTCTTCTGGCTCCTGGTATGCTGCTTCACACGATGTTTTCCTCAAAATGTATGAAATGATTTCTAAACCAAGAGCTAACAAGGTATCAGTATGCTCTCATATACCACATCCAGGATCGTTTGACTCCTTTACGTTTACTACATTTGTTAAATAGTCAATGTTCTTCTAGGCACAGAAACCCCAAATGCTCCAGATTTGACTGTTGATTACTGACACCTTATTACAACAAAAAGGCACAGCCGTGGACTGGGAGAATATATATTTATATTTGCAGATAAAAGACTTGTTATTACAGAATACAGTTTTAAAAACTCTCAGAAGTCAGTAATAATAAGAAAACAACTCAATTAAAAACTGCCAAAAGATTTTAACAGACACTTCACAATAGGTACAAAATGGCCTGTGAACACAGGAAGAAATGCTCTTCAAGAGTGCATGCAAATTTCATGTGCGTATGCAAATTTCACTTCTTCACAGGCAGCAGAGCAGCTGAAATTCAAGACTGATCACTGCCAGCATTGTCAAGATGTTGAGCAACTGGAACGCAACACTCAGAAAAACAAGGGGGCAGTTTCTTAAGAAATTAAATGTACACCTACCATTCCACCCGGACACTGCACTATTTTTACAGTGTAGGTAGCTACCCAAGAAAAACAAAAACACACACACACACACAAGGACCTGCACACAGATGTTCACAGCAGCTTTATTTGGAACAGCTAAACGCTGGAAACAACTCCAATGTCTACGAACAGATGAATGGATGAACAAATTACAGTACAGCCAAGTCATGGAATATTACTCAGCGATAAAAAGGAACAAGCTATGGATACTCACAAGAGTGAATCTCAGTGTCATCATGCTTACTAAAAAAGGCAGGCAAGAAGGAGCACAGACTGTATGGATCCTTCTATGTAAATTTCTAGACGGTGAGAATGCATCTAGGGAGACAGAAAACAGGTCAGTGGTTCTGTGGAGACAGAGGGAGGGATGGGTTACAAAGAGGCACAGAGAACCTTTGAGGGACGATGGAAATGTTTATTATTCTGATTCTGATGGTAGTCTCATAGGTTTATACATATGTTAAAACTGATCAAGTTACACGCTTTTTAAAATGTGCGGTTTATTATACTTCAAACACACTTCAACAAAGTTGTATGAAAAAAAGTACTAATATTTTAAAAAAAAACACACTGAACTTTAACACAAAATACAAGCAGGCAAGCAAGCCATTCGCTGGTCTGAAAGCTGGTCTTGAAAACGCCGTCTCAGCAGAAAGAGTGGCAGGAAGGCCGGGAGGCAGGAAGCGAGGCAGACGGGCCTCGCATCACAGCCGGGAGTGCGTATGTGTGGTTTGGGCAGGACTGGCTTTTCCAGGCTGGCTTCGTGGCAAAGCTAATTTACTCAGTGCCCAATCCCTGGCAGGCCAACACTTGGAGCCTGAGAGAAGTCAGGTGGCGTTCCCGAGGCCTTTCTTTCTGTGTGCATTTCGAAGGAGCTTCCTGGGTGCTGTGAAGCCTTCACCCGAAAACAGAGTTGTTTGGGTGATTTCAGGTAGAGGTGGGGAGGTGGGGGGGCAGTCCTTAAGATACGGATCCTTGGGGGAGGACAGGTAGAGCTTTGGAATGGCTCCCGACATGAATGTGCAGAATGAATGCAGCACATTCCCGGGGGGGTTGGGAGGAGGGGTGCCCGTCAGTCACCCTGGCACAAGCAGGGGAGAAGGGAAGCACACCTCCTCCCACTGTGCCTGGAGCCAAATTCCCTGCTCCAGACCTTCCCAGTGCTCCCTTCACCAAACCGTACTTTAAGAGAAAAGCTCAAAGTGGTGTCCGTGGAACAGGCTAGGAAGGAAGCAGCATTCCTTACCTTGCCCATTCCTCCTGCCTACCCCGGGTTCGAGCCCTCACCTGCTGCCGCCTGCGCTGTCTCTCTCCGAAGGCCTTTCCCTCCAGGCAGCCTGGCTCCCCATCTGCTGGACAGAGAGATAGTCCCTGTGCTGCCCACTTCACCCTCTGCCCTAGGGCTGAGCTCACACCCCCCTGAGATCCCCGGAAAAGAGGGTTGAACTGGCAGGCCGTGGCCAAGACTATGGGCACAGATGGCTTTACTTGGCTCCCAAATATTTAAAACTCAGGAGAGTTTATATAAAAAAAAATCCTGAAGTCTGTCTGTTCTTGAAAAACCCAAAGAGCTGGCCTCACTGGACCCATATTTGGAAGCAAGTAGCTGGAGCCCCTTCTCCCCTGCCCCCAGCTCCCACCAGAGAACCCTTCACTCACCCAGGTCACTGGCCTGGGGCTGTGGGCACTTGGGTCTGCTCTCCAGTCAGTAAGGAGGGCACCTGGACTTCATCTAGTCCAGACTTCTCCTCCCCGACATCCCGTGCCAGGCCCGTAAGACGGCCCAGCCTTGAACCTTTCTCTTGATGTGGCCCAGCCTTGAACCTTTCTCTATGACAGTGGTTGGCAAACTGTGGCTCTTTGGCCCCTTGAGTTTTTTGCCAAGGCCAGCTTAGGAGTACCCTAATTAAGTTAATAACAATATACCTA
Source organism: Antrozous pallidus (assembly GCA_027563665.1). Classification (NCBI taxonomy): domain Eukaryota; kingdom Metazoa; phylum Chordata; class Mammalia; order Chiroptera; family Vespertilionidae; genus Antrozous; species Antrozous pallidus. The sequence continues at coordinate 18,789,974 of CM050516.1, forward strand.
CCTATATAGTTTAAGTTTAAAATATTTGGCTCTCAAAAGAAATTTCAATCGTTGTACTGTTGATATTTGGCTCTGATGACTAATGAGTTTGCCGACCACTGACCTACGAGAACACTCATTGGCAAGATTCCGTTTGCTGGAAAGTTCTTCCTTATAGCCCAGTGGAAGGTCTTCCCCCTTCTCCCCCGCACCCCTCGATCCTGGTTCTGCATTACCTGAATGCCACCCCCAAACTCTGACATCCCAGCATTTCCAGCCATTGGTTCCTCCATGCAAACCCGCCCGGCTTCCTGCGCCCTTCCCTTTGGATGCAATGTCCTCGCCCCGGCTCTCCCCTGAACGTGCTCTACTTTGTCTGTCACACGTGGAGACGGGTTCTTCCTTCCCATTCTTCCTAGCAAGTCAAGTTAATCACCAGCACACGTTCCTACAGGCTTCTCTCCTCGGATGGGCTTGAGAGAGAGGCAGAGCCATCAGTACTGTGAGCAACAGTAAATAGGTTGTCAGTTTTACTCTCAACGTCCTCCTGTTGATAAAAATAGACCTCAAGGCGTCAGGCAGGGTAATTCATACTCTCTACAAAGCATTTCTGAAACAGAAAAATGAGACATCAGGGATTTCCCACGCTCTGAAAAATTATGTAAGTCTTGGGAGTGAAAGTCATTGTTTCAAATTGTAAAAATAAAGTAGTGTGTATTTTGAGGTTAAGTACTTTTTAGGAAAAGGAAATAAACAATATTCCCAGATTTCCCAGTTCAGACCCAAGGTTGAAACAAGGACAAAAAAAAATTGAATCTCCTGTGCTTCCTGCGGCTTTTTCCACTTTGGGAGTGGAAAAGGAGGTGGACCTTTGTTTCGCAAAAATGTGTGTTTGTGTGAGTGTGTGGAGGGGAAAGCGAGAGGGAGAGAGAGGGAGAGAGAGGGAGAGAGAGAGGGGAAAAGAGAGAGAGAGAGGGAAAGAAAAGGGAGAAAGGGCGGAGAGAAGGGAGAAAGGGCGGAGAGAAGGGAGAGATATTCTGCAGAAGTCACTGTCTGTCTTTGGACCTCACTTCCCTGGTGTGTAAAGTGCAAGGCTTGGACCAGATCACGGAGAGCCCACCTGAGCGTGCACACTGCTAGACATGCGGTTCCCTGGCGCACCCACAGAAACCCTGCATCTGGAGGGTTGCGGGCGGGCCAGGAAGCTGGTCTCTGGCAGGTGCCTGGGAGAGGCTGACACCCCAGGCTTCTCATCCGGTGCTAACCTTCTGCGTCCATTCCTCCACTCCAGCATTTGGCATGCACTCTGTGGCAGGAGGCATGCTAGGGGCCCGGGGCTATGACAATGAACAAGTCACACAGGCATAGCTCTCAGGGAGTCCACACATCAGAGAGGGGGGCAGGCAGTGGAGGGGAGGCGGCTGAGGCTGCTGACAGGGCCGTGATCTCTCCCAACCTGAGGAAGGCCGGGCAGTCGGGGGGCGGGGGGGGAGGTCTGCCGGGGAAGGTGGGGTCTCGGCAGAGGCCTGAAGCATGCAGAGGCCCTGGCTAGGGGAAGCCCAAATCGGAAGAGTGTCCAAAGCCTGGGGGACCCTGAAAATGTGTCGGGAATGGAGGGGCCTGTGGCTGGAGCCAAGGGACCTGGAGGGAGAGCAGGAGACGGTGGCTGGAGAAGCTGGCAGGGGGCAGGTCACGCGAGGCCTGGGCGGCCACATCAAGAGCTCTGGGTTTTATCCCGAAGGCAAGGGCTCTGAGCTGGGTAGGGACAGGCTCAGACTTGTGTTTCAGAACGAGAACTCTGTTGTGTACAGAACACACCGCAGGAAGAAGAGGCTGGAATAAACAAGGCTGTGAAGGCTCGGTGCTGGAGGCGATCAGCACAGTGCACGTCAGAACAACCGGGGACCCAGCCTTTGGCTCCTTATCCCGGGTCTCACTAGTAGGATCGCCTCTCCTTGCTGGAGAAACGTGGGGCCAGGAGAGCAAGTAACCTGTCCTCACCTACACATCCACCTGCTTAAGTCTGGGCCGCTGGCTTCCGTCTGCTTGCTCCTCTCGGGCTCAGAAAGGGAGATGGAGCCTGACAGCTGATCTTAAGGTATCAACAAGCAGAAGCAAGAAGATTCCAGAAATGGCTCAGAAGAGAAACATCCCTCATGCTTGCCCTTTGGGGATACAAATGCAGTCTTAATAGTAATTGACTTGTGGCCAGGACACCACAGTTTACAACGCTTTCCATCACCAGCCCTTTTTGGAGGCTCCCAGCACCCCTGGGGAATGGGCACTCCCATCTCAGAGAGCGGAAACGGAGCCCCGGAGGGCTTGCGCACTTGAGGCAAGGTCACGGAGAGAGCTGGAAACTGCGGAGATGAGGATTTCATTCCACAGCTCTTCGCTGCTATTGATCCTTGAGCCCGTGGGGGCTGTAATTAATTAAAATGTCTCTCCTCAGCACGGAAGACAGAGTGCTGGAGAATTCAATGAAAACGATCCGCCCAGCATGGAAGTGTTTCATCTGCGAGTCCTGGGAGGGCTCCCGAAGTGGGAGAGGGACCTCCGAGGTGGGGAGGGAGAAGCCCTAAGCCCGACCGACCGGGAAACGTCATCCCTGGCTGAGAGAAGCCCACTCCCAGGAGGTGGACACTGTGAACTGAGGTCCTTCTCTGCCCTTGGGAAGCAGGAGGGTCCAGTGGAGCAGGAGGAGAGCAGGAGGGTGCAAGCTGGGGTGGGGAAGGGCGCTGGCAGGAGTAGAGGGGACAAATCACACAGGATGCTTCCGTTTTTTCTACCCCATCCACAACATTTCTCGGGGCAAATCAGGTGAGTTACTAGTAAACTTTATAGTGTACTTGTAGAAAGGAAATCAGTCTCCAATCGCCACTAACACAAACACAGAGCTATTTCTGAGCCCTTACACAGTGCCAGGCACAGGCCCCGCCTATACAGTCTCACACTGAATCTTTAGCTTAAGTCTATGAAGTGGGTAACGTTTATCTCCATTTTACAGGTGGGAAAACTGAGACTCAAAAAGGTTACGCATCTTCTTTAAGATTCACACAGCAGCGCCAGGATTCAAATCCAGGCCTTTCTGACTGCTAGGCCTGTGTCCTGTTTAAGGAGCGTGTGCTGCTTGAGAGAGAAATCCCCTCACCAAGTTTGGACGGTGGGGGAAACAGGGATGCTCTGTGTATGCGGGAACTTGCATTAATTTTATTTCATTTAGAAGGCAAGCTGGAACTCCCTATCTCCTTTCCCACCCGATTTCTTGGGACGAGAAAGGAGGGAACAGATATACCAGCAGACAGGGCTGGGGCGCTAAAGGGTTAAAGGGCAGACACAACACCTCCACAGGAAGGGGCAGCAAGCAGAACCTCCCATTCTCAATGCACTGGAGCGCCCATCCCAACCACCACCTAGGCCCTTTGAGCAGAAAGCGCGGTGATATCCTCCTTTTCCACAAGGGGCGCCTGACCCGCTAGAGTTCCTAGAACGTGCAGATCCGGGGCCCCATCACCGGGATAGAGAGCAGGGCTTTAGCCTGAAGCCACTGTAGTTCACAAAGGCAGGGAAGGACAGGAGTGGAGGCAGTGAGATCTGCCAGACCCACTGAGAGGGGGAGAATGGGGGGGGGGGGGGGTAGGGGAGGAGATCCGGTGAGAGAAAGAAGAGGAAGGAAAGGGGTGTTGCTGGGCCTCAAGGAGGCCTAAGGGTAACCTGTGTACCATCTGAGGTGCTCCATAGCTGCTGGAGTGATTTTTACGGGCCACCTGCCCGACAGGCCTCTGAGCACACGGGAGAGAAATCGGACAGCAGGTAAGAGATGGTGGTCTTATAACTAAAGCGTGACGGCCTGAGGCTGGGCAGAGGGAAGAATTTCTCACTCATGATGACAGAAGAGGAACATTTTTTTTTTTTTTATGGGTCAACAAAATCTAGCAGGGAAAATCTGCTAGGGTCCACTCACAAGCAAAAAGCAGTTGCTTGGAAATGAACATGAAAATATAAATGTAGTTCCCAGTAGATAAACCTTCTAACGCAGATACCAGGCTGTTATGCAATCTACCTGGAACATGGTTTAACCAGAAAGCGATGACAGACCAGAAGCAGGTCCCAAACTACTCTAAGGGATGTCACCTTTCTGTTCTTTGGGAGGCTGGGGGGTTTTCAGCGAGTGAAGGCTGAACCCCGGAGAGCTGCATTTTAGTTATTATAAATTTAAAACTTTCACGTAAATAGTATTCTTTACTATAAGCTAATCATTGAGGACAATGAGGTTATTTTGATCAACAAATAATCTGACCTCAGGAATTAAAGACAACAGAGCTTGCAGCTTACATCTGCTTCAAAGAACAAGTTCTCTGTTGTGCCTTAGCTGCCCGATGTTGAGAAGACCTTTCTGATGCAATGGATAGTGTTTATATTTCATAAATAAGTGCATGCATTTCTTTTTAACACCAGCCTGCCGTACCACCTCAGGTTTCTCTTCAATTAAACAGACGCTGGAAGAAAAAGCTGATGACCTTCAACATGTAAAAATGTGGTCTAGACCAGCGGTCGCCAGCCTTTCGGACCGCACAGACCACATCGTCCGCGGACCCCCGGTTGGTGACCGCTGGTATAGAACACACACAAGTTTTTTCTAATTTTTTCCCCTTATTATTACAGCTTTAAGAAGGCTTAACAGCATTTGAAACAAGGTTTACAGAACCCCTGAAGCACCCACTTGGACCTCCACAGACAGTTTGTGAAGTGCTGGCTGGGATGGTCTCTGTGCGAACAGAAAGGAATGAAAAACCCCGTGGGGAAAGCAGGCCTGAAGCAGAGGGCTTTCCACCTGTTCCCCGCCTCCCCCATTTCAGGGGCAAACTGAGGAGCAGAAGGAGAGCGGAAGGTGCCTCTGACAGCACCTTCTCAGATAAATCCATACACACCTAGAGCTGGAAAAACCACCAGCCGGAAAAGAGCAAGGTATTCAGATACCCAGAGCTAAGAGGACCCTACCAGGCCCTCCTCCTGCTCCAGGGGTGCAGCCCGAGTCCTGCAACTCAGGAGTTTCTGGTACAGAGAACACCAGATCCCCCTGCACAAGCGATTTAAATGCTCCGGAGAGCAGCTACCATACCTGCAGCGGTAACGTGCACAGACGGCAGATCGGCGCAATGCATGCTATGGCACGCTTTTTCATGTTCAATCATGACGTTCTTCTTTTGCTGTCTGTCTCAGGGCAAAGAAAAATCACTGGCCTCTCCTATATCTAGAAGAACTGAAGGGCTGGGATGATGAGGAGAAAGAAGAAAAGGGAGAGGTGGTGACCTCCTCGTCCCCGGAGCTATTCGAGGCAAGACTAGACTGCCTTTGAGGGCTGCTGCAGAGAGGGTTCCTCCCCACGGCGCGACGTTGTATGAATGGTTCCTACAGTTCCCTTCCAACTCAAACTCTGTTTCTAAAAATAAAAGCAATCCTTTTAAAATTTATTTTTTTCCAACCACGCAAATTACACAGGTACGCAATCGTATCTCAGTACCAACAGTGGTATAATGACACTTACAAGGCATATTTCCCACATGTGTCTTCTCAGGTAATCATTCCCGCAACACGGCTATTACTGTCCTTATTCCCACTGTAGAGGTGGGACAGGGGCTCTGAGTTTAAATAATTGCTCTGCAGTCAGGTTAGCTGGAGAGCAGAACTCTCAGACAGTGCCAGGTTTCTTCTCTCTGACATCTTTCCTCCTCCTCCTTCTCCTCCTCCTCTTCCTTCACCTTCTCCCCTTTTTGTCTTCTGGCAACCACAGTTTAACAATGGGAAAATGGAGGGAAAATACTGAAAAGGAGCCTCCTAGACAGGTACCTGACTGAATAATAGTGGGTAATGAATACACTAAGATATGCAATAATTTTTTAAAGATAGGTTCATGCACATCCAAAATTTTTAAAAAGTCCCCTTTTTAAGTTTAAACAAGGAAGTGCTTTAATGTGAAGAAATGAAAGGAGGAAGATTCCTCCCTTCCCCCTGCCACAAAGTAGGTTCTGTTATTCCCAAGAGAGTGACTGAGTGCTCGCAGCTTCTGAGATCACACTGAATGAAACATTCGGATGAATTCCACAATGAAGCGGCACAGAAGACAAATGTCAATTCATTAAAAAACAAAAAACAACCGATGATTAATTCTAAATGATATGTCCTCCAAATTGGTTATTAGATTTGAATTTTCAAAAACAGAACCACCTGGTTCTTAATTTTGTTTGGAGGCTGCTTTAATCCTCAGAATTCACATCAAAACTGATTTCTCTCCAAAATATTTGAGCAAAGAGGGTGTGGGTGGCAGTGAGTAGGGAGGAGCGATTCCCATCAGCCTTTCGATGTTCCAATTGCTTAAAAAGCCACAATTTCTCAAAGAGTTGGGAGGGAATTAGAGACCCATAAGCCTAGGGGCAGAGTCTTAGGGTTTTCAAAACACACCCTCTCTCCATCTTCTTTCTTCTTTGTCATGGAGAACCCTAAAGGAGGGGTGTTGCCAAGCCCCTTTTGTAAAAGGGGTCCTTGGGGCCCAGAAGTGTTAATAATTGGCTGAAGGCGCAGATTTATATCGGACTGATATTCAGTCTCCCGTTCCTTTCTTCCCAAAAGGGAAAGCACTTCCAAAGAAAGTTGCCAACTCAAGTTCTGCTTCCTAAACCCCAGCTTAGCCACCATCTGGACTTCTCTCGTCTCAAATCCTTGTAGCAAACTAACGCAAAGAACCCGAGGACAGCCGCGCTGTGTGTGACTCAGGGCCGGAAACAGCAGCAGCAGTAGCTAATGCTGAGCACAATCTGGCGCTGGACTGAGAACACTGAACACGTTCGCATGTTGCACAGATGAGGAAACCGAGGCACCGAGATGTTCACGTCGCTTGCTTAAGGCTCTCAAGTGCTCAAGCAGAGAAGCTGGGATTGAAACCTACAGGGGCCTGTGGCTTTAATCCCTCTGCCAACACTTACTGGCTGTGTGAGCCTGCGTAAGTCACTTAATTTCTCTCAACCTTACTTTTGTGATCTGTAACATGGGGATAATAGTAACGGTGACCCGCAAGGCAGCCCAAAGCAAGAAATGAGATAGCATAAGTGAAGCACCTGGCATCAGGACTCCCCACTGCACGGGTCCAAGGGAAACTAACTGTTCACGGACGGAGGTGTGCTAGAAGGCAGCCCTGCTTGGCACAGCGCCCATCACGGTGAAAATGCTAAATGCTAGCATCAGGACTCACGGGCCTGTGGGACAGGGCCAATGACCCGCTCTGAACGGCTCTCCTTTGCTGTCCGCCCTTAGTTTTCCATGGGCTATCTCCGTTCTTATGACAAATGTGGGGTATGTCCTGCTTCCCCAAGCAGATGTAAACTGGGATCCCTTGACCCACCTGCAGTGCCAAGCACACAGGAGGGAACGGTGGTGGTTTTTAAACGTCAAGTTCTTTCACACTCTTCCCGTCAAGAGGTGTCCATGACCATGTTGGAGGTCTGGGTCAGATAAGGATTGTGGCTGCCGGCCTGCTCTCTCTCAGACCACTTGCTCTGGGGGAAGCTAACTGCCTTGCGATGGGGACACTCAGCTTCCTGTAGAAAGATCCAGGAGGTGAGGAATGGAGGCCTCAGGCCAACAGCCACGTGAGCGAGCATCTTGGAAACAGATCCCCCCGCCCAGTCAAGACATCAGATGACTGCGGCCGTGGCCAAGGTCTTGATTGCAATCCCGTGGGAGACCATGAGCCAGAACCACCCGGCTAAGCCCGGACTCCTGACCCACGGAAACTGTGGGGTAACCAACGTGTGTCGGGACAAGCTTCCGAATTTTGAGATCACTGTTATACAGCAATGCATAAACCGAAAGAGGAACCATGTGGGAATTTCACAGCAAGCAGACAACAGGAACGTCGTCGTTTTGGGGTGGGAGGGGCAGCCCTCAGGCCTGGATGGCAGCGTCCCTCTTAGTAAACTAAAAGAGAAATCGGATGAAAGTCTGGAGATGGGTGAGCTTCATGCACTCGGGCTTTGGCTCAGAAATCACCATAGAAAAAAGAAGGGGAAGTGGAGAGGAGGACACCCACGCTAAGGAAGACTGGCTAAACAGCTCAGCACCCCCACTACACACACACACTCTTGCAGAAGATCCCCTCCTGGGGATCAAGCCTGAGACCCTGGGCATGTGCCCTGGCTGGGAATTGAGCCTCCTGGTTCGTAGGTCAATGCTCAGCCACGGGGCCACGCTGGTCGGGGCCCACATTCTTTAGATCATATTTAGAGTTCCCTTTACTTTGCAATAGCCAGTCCTTCATGACTCCAATCTCCCATCATAATTAATAATTCTTTACAACAAACGGTCCATGTTCAAGGGTGGTTTCTCTCCCCTAATTGAATCCTGACTAACATAGTTCTGAATCCTAAAATGTGCCTCATACAGAGGACTGAGGCTAAGGGATGCCGACATGAGAACAGAGTCTATGAACCGTTCCTTACAGGACAGGCACTGTCCCAGGTGCTGTGTGTGTATGAACTAATTCTGACAGCTATCCCATGGTACTACTGCCATGCCCATTTTATTTGATTGGTTGATTTCTGAATTTTCATAAGCGTGCATTTGAGCCAAACTAAAGACATACCAGGGAGCAGGATCTCAAGTGCTCCTATCATGGCCGTTTTAAAGTAGAGCAAATGGGGAGCCAGAGATTCGGGAACTTTCCCAACAGCTAGTCAAGGGCAGAGCTAGGACTCAGACCCAGGCAAACCGGTGGCCCTATGACCCTAGGGGTGAGGTGGGGAGGGGTGAAGAGAGGGGTGGCAGCAGGGACATCAGCTTGAGGACTACTGTGTATCCTCTCCCACGCTGTCGGGGCACAGGGCCCACTCCTCTGACTGCCTACATCTCGCTGCCCTCGAACTATCTGCCCAGTGGTCCAGCTGGTCCTCAAGGGCAAAGACCATGTCTTCTCCGCCCGAATGTCAAGTGCTTAACAGAGAGCCAGCCTGGACACATTCAGCATTCAGTCAAAAGCTGCAGGCTGAATGACACACTGAATGAAGCAGAACCTCAGGCACAAACACCAGCTAAAGGACGGGCTGAGCCTCCTGGTCACACCCTGTGCTGGGCGTGCTCCGGCCCCCAAGTCCTGTCCCGGGAGCTCCTGTCTCACCTGGCCTCGCGTGAAGACATCTGACAGTGGTGACACAATGACCTGCTGGGTCTCTTTCAACTCTTGGACTCCAGGACCCTTCAGAAAGCAAACCTGGTCCCGTGACTTCTCTGCCCAGCCGGTCTCTGGGAACCGCAAGTGAAATTCAGCCCACAGACCTGGCCCCACCAGCGTTCTTGCTCTCCCAGGCCCACTCCTGACATTGCTCTTTAGGAGCCAGCAGCACTGAACCTGGGAGACCCGGCACACACCAGGCTGTTTTGCTCACTTGGGCTTGGGACTGTGCTCCCACCCTGCCCCCTGCCCCTTTCCTGCCTGGTGGAACCAGGCCACTCACCTTCAAAGCTTGAGGTCAGGATTCCCCCCTCAGGTGGCCTTTCCTGCTCCACCTGCCCTGCCCATCTGGACAACTGACTCTTTTATGTGCTCACACAGTGGGATTCCTGCAGCTCCGAGAGGGTCCCCTTGTATTCGGCTGGACCTGTCTGGTGTGTGGAGCCATGGGCAGAGGTAAAGGCTGAGAACTGTAGGGCAGTCACAGCTCCATCAGTGACCAGCTGCATAACCTTGGGTGGGACACTTCCTCTCCCTGGTGCTTAGTGCCCTCCTGTATAAAATGGGGATATTTATAGTGTGCATGCCTCTGGGTTGCTGTGAGATTAAGAGCAGTGAGGTATGTAAGGCACCTGACACTGTGACTGGCCAAAGCAACCTGCATAGAAGTTACTATTCTGAGTGTCTGAAGCTCAGCAGCAGCAAGTTACATAGTTGGGTGGCCTCCTAATAGGCTTAGTGGATTCATGAATGGATTTATCTCCTCTCTCAACTCCCATAGTCTGCAAACTGGTCCCCTGGCCTCCAGTGGAGGACTCCTGCATTGCCATGTCCACTTTTCTGAGGCATTCGTCTGACCAGGTCCTCTCTGCAAAACTGCTGATGACTTCCCAGTGTTTTGAAGTCCAGTCTGTCACACCCCCTGTGCTCTGGCCCCCACCTCCCACAGTTACTTTTCTAAGAGACATCTGAAGGTTCAGTGACTGGCTTACTCCCTGCTCCGGGGACAGGGTCTCTCCTTTCTGCCACCTGAGAGACCCCAATCCTGGGATGAACACTTTTGTAAATTCCTAACCTTTCCCAGGGCCACCTTAAAAGTGGCCACCTTTCAGAAGTCCATCCGACCTCAACCAGTGCAGTCTCCTCCTCTTCACACCCACAGCCCCTGGCTGACTCCTGCAGTATAAGGAAGCTCTGCCTTGTGCACCAGATCACCATGAACTTGTCCATGTCCCCTTGTAGCAAGGAGCTCTCTAAAGGCAGCAGTTGCTTTCTGGACCTACCACATAGCAGCCCCCCAAATCAATTACATTGGGACACAGGATAAAAAGAAATTGTTGAAATCATTGCAGTTGGAACTCAGAAAAAGAAAGACAACACAGTTAAGTAAAGGCAGGACCATTTGTTTACTCATTGGTGCTCAAGGTTATTAGCCAAGTTAAAAAAAAAAAAAAGAGGTTGATCTCTTAACTAGGAGAGTGGCTTTATAAAGAATGCATATGTGCAGGATAATATGCTAATCCTCCATAGGAAGAGAAGATTTTCCCCATGAATTAAAAAGAAATCGAAGTCCCTAGAAGAGATTAAGACAATTATCCTGCCTTTGCAAAGTGTTTTATCCACTCCACCCAAACACAACACAGAACCGCACGCATGTACACACACACACACACACACACACACACACAACAATGTGATGAGAAAATGGAAGATGTTCCATGAGTTGGTTTCCTGGGGCTACCTAAAAAACGTACCAAACCAGGGAGGCTTAAAACAACTGAGATTTACGGTCTCACAGTTCTGGGAGCTGCAAAGTGGGAATCAAGGTGTTGGCAGGGCCATGCTCCCTCCAAAGCCTCTTCCAGCTGCCTCAGGCCTTCCTTGGTTTATGCCGATTTCGCCTACGTCCTCCCAAGGCCACCTTTCCTCTCTGTGTCTCTCCTCTTACAAGGACACCAGTGAGTCACATAAGGTTAAGGGCCAACCCTGCATGACCTTATCTTACCTAAATATATCTGCAATGACCTTATTTCCAGAGGTCACATTCTGAGGTACTGGGGGTTAGGACTTCAACGTATCTTTTGGGGGGACATGATTCAATCCGTAACAGTGTATTCACTGATTTAATGGGAGATGTGGTTCTGGGAGAAGGACCTGCCCAAGGTCACACAGCAAATAAAGGTGGTCCTTCAACAGAAAGAGATGACAAGAGGGTCAGCAAGCTGCAGCTTGCTAAATCCAGTCTGCTGCCTGTTTTTGCAAAGCTATGTTGGAACACAGCACGCTCATTCATTTATGTACTGTCTCTGGCTGCTTCCACACTGTAATGACAGAGCTGAGTAGTCACAGCAGAGCCTACATGGGTCCACAAGACCTAAAATATTCCCTGGCCCAAAAGAATAGATGAAATACACTGGCCACCTTTGGAGATGAATCTTCTAGAAAATAGAGGAAGCTTAGGCCCAGGTGGCAGTCCTATGGGATTCCTTCTCTCCAGCTGGAACCTCATCTAAGTGGCTGTCTGGCTGAGGAGGCTCCTTCCACATTACCTCCTTCTGCCTAGAGAGATGGCAAAACACAGCACTCTATCATCCACGCCACTAACGTTGTACAAATTACACTCTGTAAGCATTTCCAAGGGACAGCAACTCATTCCAACTGGAAAGATCAGAGAATACTTTCTGGGAAAGGATAGACTTGAGAGGAGCCTAAAAGAAGTGTAGTGGGCACTCAAGAAGCCCTCTAAGTCACCCTGAGCCATAGCATATTGCTGAACTAAAGGGAGTGAGCTCCCCATCGCTGGAGGTGTCCAAGCCAAAGATGGCTGACCATTCGGAAGGGCTGAGGTTGGGGAGATGGGACAAGATGAAAGACTGACCCCTTGGAATTGTGGGTTCCACAATAGCAGTGGCTTCTTTAGTCTCATCTGTCATCATATTTGCATCAGGAGCGGAGGGAGAGACAGAGAGACACACAGAGACAGGGAGAGAAGAGGGCTGAGAAGAGGAGAGGAGTGAGAGAGAGGCACACTTGCACCCAAAATCAAAAAAAAGCCCACACAAACCACAGAGGGAGGAAACCCATACCAGGCTTTTCCCCTCCTAAAAGCTACAGAGAAAAAAAAGAGCAAAAGCCTGACAACTAGAGTGAAAACGGATCAAATGTCCCTTTAATACCTCTGGCTTGGCACCTAGCAGCCTTCTTAATGTGCCCCCTTGTTCCCTGGCAGGGCCGTTGGCTGCCTCACAGCAGACAGCAGTGTGTGTGTGTGTGTGTGTGTGTGTGTGTGTGTGTGTGTGTGTGTGTGTCTGTCTGTCTGTCTGTCTGTCTGAGGGGGGTGGCGGGGGAGGGACAGGAAGAGTTAGCTGTACTCTGCTGCATGCCAGGAAGGTACTATTCCCACTTCATGGGAGAGGAAATGGAGGCCAAGGGAGGTTAAGTGACTTGCCACAGCATGGTGGTGAGGAGCACCAGGGTGAGAATGCTTTTCCGTCCCACCGCTTACGGATTTCCTCTGCGTTCCTGGACGTTATTGAAGCTTCCTGAGCCTCACTTAACCACATGCAAAACTGAGCACTTGCCCCCTGGGGTCGTAACTCTAATGAAGTTAGATGGGCACAGTGCGGGACGTGCAGAAACCGCTCATTAAGTTAGCGGTCATCACTGCGGAGCCACAACGCAGAGAGCGAGCCTCGCTCTCAGCCAGGACTGGCTGCCACACCAGCAGCCACCTAGAGCCTCTGAGGGAAGGTTCCTGAAGGGGGTGGAGCCGCAGCCACTCCTGTCCTGGCAAAGCTGGCTGTGTTCAGCTGAACTGCCTCACCCAGTGATCTCTGGGGGCCCCAAATGGCTCTCCCACAGGCTCTCTATTTTCCAGAAATGCCCGAATGCCCTTAACGCCCTCCCACAGGGAATTCGGAAAGAGCCACTTCGGCCGGGAAAGCCATCTTTCCTCTCGTTTCACAGCCTCCTAGCCCCGACCCCCAACAGGAATGCACACTCTGGGGTTTCCTGATGTGCCAGGAAGCACAGGGCCGCAAACAAAGTGGACCCTGTACGCACTCCATTTCCAACATTCAGGCCCTGGCGCGGCGGGAGCGAGCTTTACTAGACAGGGCGGCCCCGAACTCAGACCTTCCACTCAGAGAGGCGAGGGAGGGGACTGTTGTGCTCAGACAGAGCAGCAACGGCGGATATAAACTTAAGCGAGTTTGTTCAAGAGCCTGTGGTTTACATATTTATATTTCCCAGGAACCTTCTTCTTCTCCTTCTCCTTTTCCTGAAAAGCACACCCGGCTGGCGGCATGGGTAGCCTCCATGTAACCGGCTCTGGGAACGTTCCTATCACTTCTGCTCTTTGAACCTTGTTCTGTCTCATCTCTAAAGCGGGGGCCATAGCCCCCCCCCACCCCCCCCACCCCGCCTCCTCCGTGCTCGGAAGAGAACACACTGCGCAGAGGTCACGAAGCAGGGCTCCCGAACCCAAGTGTCGCCAGAGGCCAGGCCGGTTGCGCAGAGGGTGCAGAACCCAGGTCTGGGGACACAGAGCGCGGCTGGGCCCACGACCCCCCAGAGGGCTGGCCTGTCTAGAGGGGGCAGCTGCTCCCCAGACCCAACCCCTTTTTGTGAGCCTGGAACCGGGGCCCCGGTGCCAGACTTTTCCATTTCCACCCCAAAAGTCAGAAATGAGAATATTCTTTTAAAAAATGTGAATGTTTAGGTACCAATAACTTACTAACATTTAAAAATAAAGACACCCAACCATCCCTGGGCCAGCATTAGGTGAGCCGTAAAAAACACACCCGCCAGTTTACAACCTCCATTAAAGTACACATGAGGGTTTTAAATAATATAAAGGTCAAATAAAAGAAGTTCTCTGAAGGAGACAGCCATTAGGGTTTATTACCAATAAAATAACCAGGAATCCAAACCATAGGCCCTGGTGCTCCAAGGACAGAAACACCAACTTTTCACGGCAGTCAGGTGCCCGGTTTAGAAATCGGTGATTTCACAAATAGATGTGCACACATACCCACGTTTTAACTGTCGGCAGCTGACTCTGATCAACACTCAGGAGGAAACATGCAAAAATAACAGTTTTCAGTTGAGCACATACAATGTGCTTTAGCAGCAGGAAGTAATTTTCACACACACTCCCCCAGCAGCTGTTTCCAGCCTGTTCCCTTGAAGAAGCCACCTCCCTCCAGCCCTCACCACCTCCCTCCAGCCCTCACCGGCCCCCTCAGCTCAGCAGCACGTCACTTGGAGGGCCCACCTTTGCAACCCACAGGGGAGACCCGCGCACACACACAACCTTGTTAACTGGAGTCGAGGGAGGCTGCCCGGTGAGGCGCCCAGGAGGCACGGGGCCTGCTGTAATCTGCCCCGCCACCGCCGTCTGCACACACAGCTAAGGGAAGAGCTTTCCAGAGCCCAGGCTCAGGGGGCCTGGGGCGATAACCTCCCACCGTGGCCTCCTGTCCAGGGGAAGGGGGTGAGCTCGTCCAGGTCACAGATGGGGGGGGGGGGGGGGGTGGGCAACAGAAAGGAGCCTGGAGCTGTGTGCTCCACTTGCAGGAGACACTGGGGTCGGGATCCTGTTGCCATCACTTTCCAGCTGTGGTTACATCACTGAACTCCTCTGCGCCTCAGTTTTCTCATCCGGAACGTCATTCGATCCTCTCCATGGCACTGTGGGGCTGTGGTCACTGTGCTCATTTTAGGAGCAGCTTTGACTATCACGCTCATTTTAGGAGGAGGCTGCAGCTCCAGAGGCGGGGCAGAGCTAGGACTGGTTCCTGATCCCACACGCTCTCCAGCTCAAAGGAGAGGTTCCTAGGATCTCCACAATGCCACCTCTTCCCAAGAGGCCCCAAGTTTAGTGCCCCTGCTCTCTCCACCGCAGGCACCTCATGCTTGCCGCCGAAGCAGGATGGCAGAGCACCCATCCTGGGAGGGCAACAGAGCACGGGCATCAGAGGAAAACAGCTGGAGGGCCGGGAGAGTCCTGGCAGCCCCCGCGGAGGGATTTTCCACGTGCACTGCCTATCCCAGATCAAAGTTCTAAGATCCGGACTCTGAGACGCTTGCACCTAATATTGTGCCACCAACAGGCTCCACAGGGCTCCCCTGGGAGTGCTGGTTGGCAAATCCAGGAATGGAAGCTCAAAGGCAGGTCCCCAAGTGCTCCTGGGAAAGTAAAGTGGGCCCCTGGAGAAGGCGGGGTCTGCCTCTTGGGAGTGCCGGCAAGTTGGGGATGTGGACAGAGAGAAGAGAGCTCCCTTAGCATTGTTAAGTACAAGGTTCCCTGACCGCCCCCCCCCCCCCAATATTGGCCGGATTGGGTTCCTTGGGCGCAGGCTCCCCAGGGATTCTGAAGCGCCATGCAGTGAGAGAAGAACCATTCATTCCTCAGGCTATGCTGCCTGCACTAAGCCAGCAGTGACTGAGCACCAACCATATCATTCACTCGCTTGTTCCTTCAGTCATCGTCAAATGTTGGGGGCAAACAAGAGTGGGTGACCAAGATGGAGGTTCGCTCCTGCCTTCAGGGACAGCCAGTCTGGACGGATTAAAAACGATTACTACACTGCAAGGTACATTTACATGACGGGGTGCTGCTCTGAGACCCTGACTCACCCTCGCTACCCCAGGTTGCCCCAGCAGGGATGAGCCAGGTTTAGGAGGGAGGCTGTGGGGAAGAAGCGGGCCAGAGGCAAGGGAGTCCCAGAGGCACGGGGAACATACCAGCGGGTGCTGGAAGGGAGCCGCAGAAAGAAACACCAGGCAGTGCCGTCCTGCAGGCCTCTGATGGAAGCAGGCGATGAGAAAACCAAAGCTTGGGGGGATCTGAGACTCTGAGAAACCCGAGGGCTGGCATGACCCGTGCATGCTTCCCGGAGGTGGCAAAGAATAGCCCCTAGAAGGAGGCAGGGGATCTGGGTCCTCTCCCAGGGTAGGAAGCAGCCAGGTCTCACCCCGATAACTGCCTCAGATATCGAAGAACCAGGGAGTGGGACACAAAGAGCTGCCTGTGCATGCACAGCTCCCTCCCCACCCCGCCTCACGAGGGACTGCCTGGCCCTGGCCCACTGCCGAACCCTGTGCGGTTGGGCCAACCCCCTATGCTGGAGTTGCTGCCCTTCCAATGACACCAGAGGCATCCTTCCCTCCCGTGGCCACAGGCACTACACACTGCCTCACAGGGTCTCCATCTAGGAGGACTGGCTCCTTCATTTGCTCCTACCTGCGAACTTCTGTGACTATCTGACAAGCTGCACAGATAAAGGGCCTATTTATTAATCCACTGCCTAGCAGAAGAAGTGCTAAATAAATGGTAGCTGCTATTATTATTAACAGTATCATGCTCAGCATCATTGTCCTTAGCATCATTTTATGATGTGGCTTTTATCACCAAACTGAAGAAAATGCAGCATTTGAAATTCAGACTTCTCTCAAAACCAAAGGGAAGGAAACCAATGGGCCTGCTTTCTCCCCTTTCTTCTTCTATCCATATTCAGCAGAGGGCACCAAACAGGAACCATCCAAAGATAAGAGAGAGGAGAGACACATGGAGAGAAAGCTACACACTCGTAAATACACACCCACCCACCCCAGCAAGCGGAACTGTTTAGCTTCCTCCAGCTTCCCAAGTATGAACACTCTGCCTCCTCCAGCTAAGAGGGCCAGGCAGAAAAAGAGTCGGAGCCGAAGAGACAGAAGTTCTTTTTCAGCTTGCGAGAAATTTTCAATGAACTGACTTTCAATGTGTGTGCGAAGCGGGGGCTCTCAGGACGCCTGTGAGGGGGGAGGAAGGCAACAGCACAACTCACATGTGAGATGAAATAAAGGCGGCTTTCAACTGCTCCTCGGCGCAGCCCTCTACTCCAGCTGGCCGTCCCCAGGAGGAAACTGAGGCCCACAGAGCTAAGCCTCTCAGCCAAGGGTGGGGCAGAATGAGAATCAGACCTCCGGGCTGCGGGGGTCAGGGATCAAAACCGAGTCCAGAATAGCCAAGGGGTTTTATCTCGAGGACCACGTCTGATCCCTCAACTGGCTGGGATCCTGTGTCAGCAGGATTCTGAAGGGGACATTTGTTGGCTTCTTCCCCAGATTTCATTTCCCCTCCTCCCCACCCGGTTTTTCCCAACTGCTCTTCCTAAGATTTGGGCGGCCTGACATAACCAGCAGTTCTAGAGTGGGTTCAGTCTATCTGCCATCAGCTGGGAGTGGTTCGGAGAGCCCATCAGATCCAAACTGGACCAGTGACACCTACGGAGACCTTGCTCGGGCTTACAGGCAAGACGTTTCCTCTCTTCTACAGAAGCTAGCAGAAGTCCCAGGCTCTCTCCCCTGGCATCCGGGTGTGATTATGAGATGGGAAAGAGTTGCAACCTTTTTTTTTTTCCCTCTGCCATGGGGGGCTCAGTCTAGGACATGAACCTCTGGATCACACCATACCTAAAGTCAGTTGCAATTACAGGAGCTAACGAAAAAATTCCCTGTCTCATGTCAGCCCACATGGCTTAATTCATTCTGTTACCTGCAACTGACAGAGAATCTGAGGTGGCGTTGGAACTGAGATTGGCCGGGCTAACACGGATAGCAGGGATGGCATCACCTGGGATGCTACAGGCGCTGTGTCCTTGTCACTCCTCTAATTCCCCTGCTGGATCCCGTTGCCACCTTACAATTTAACCCTTTAACATTTGTGAAAGGAAAATATAAAAGCCAGGTAAGTTCCAGCAGAGAGCTGGTCTCTGTAAGTGCTGGCCTCCAACCCTGGGAGTGATACTCCTGGCTCCTGAAGAAAACATCAGTGGAGAAGGATCAAATATTAGCACGTGGAGGGGAAAATATTCATGGTCAAACAGAGTAAGAACTTGGAGAGAAGAACTCGGTTCTGATCTGCATGTCTCTCTCTGTGAACTGATTTCCCCTCTCCTGGGCCTCAGTTTCTGTATCTACAAAATGACGGGGTGGGACTAGATGACTTCTGGAGCCCCCCTTCCTGCTGATACCCATCATAACTGAGCAAACACGCTCTGCGCCAAGCCTTTTGCTATGTGCTAGAAGAGGATGTGGTTCCTACTTTAAGACGTTTCTCGGGGGTAAGGCCACAGGCACTCAGCCACACATAGGCTACCTCTTCACCCCACTTCAGTGGGCGTTGAGGACAGTGGTTTTCGGAGAAGCAGGACTCTTATTCCAGTCTTCCTGGGGATAGAGCCTTACCCATCAGCTCTTCTTTTACTGGGTCTGACACAAAGATGGAATGCAGAGGGTCAGATACATTCAAAATGAAACAGCCCACTGCGAACACCGAACACCGAACACCGTCCTGAGCATTTAGCTGTCATGGGACATACCTGTGGCTGCCGGTTTGCCTCCAGGAGTTTTTCAGTGATGAGATTCTGATACCATCTCTGTGGAAGAGCTGACTGTGGACAAGGTGCAATTAGCAAGCCAGATGGTTATCTTTCAAACAGGCCTTTGAGTTTTCACTCATTCCTGTTCCATTCGTTTTTATCCTGTCACTGGAGCCAGCAGATTAAAAGTTGAACATCCTCGGACTACAGCCTGAGAGAAGGCATCATTTAGAGTTTGAACATCTCTCTGAGTAGTGGCCTCCTCACCAGTTAGATACGAAAGCTTGTTTAAACACACTGCTACTATCCAGGCCTGCCCAGTACATGCTTCCAAACAAACCCACAGAATCCCAGGATGTTATAGTTGGAGAAGTCCTCACAGCATCTATCCCCTACATCGCATTTGAGTTTCAACATGCTGTTGACGTCACTTGAGTAGCAGTGCTGACAAACAGTCTGAGGCCAAGTCCGGGTTTAATGGGAAAGAGATTGCTTAACAATGTCTGCCCTGGCCAGAGGAGGGGAAGCATCATTATACACACAATTACCTTTCCTCTTCTGACTTGTAAGCCCTGACTTCACAGATGAGGAATCCAAGGCCCAGAGAGGTTAAACCACTTTCCTAAGGTCACACAGTAAGTTTACGGAAGGAGAGAGAACTAGAACCCAGGGCCCCGTTCCAAGCCTTTCTCAGTGGGGCTCCTAGGGAGACTACAAGCCCAGGATTACAGAGAGCAGGTGGGGAGCCAGATTTGCTCAAGTAAATCAACAACCCTTCCCCTGTGGCATCAGGTTTCAGCTGGGCAGACAGGGAAGTGATTAGCCACCTACAGGATCCCAGCCCGCTGTGGAAAATCATCCCAAGGCTACATTTCTATGGTACTTAGCTTTCCGATTGCTAAGGCTCCACCACCAGGAAAACGAACAGAAGGGGAAAAGATACTGGTTTCTGGGAACACTAGGAATAAAAGTTCACAATGAAAAATAAAGACACAGTGAGTAAAGACTCTTGATACTTGAAACTTAAAGTCACTGGTATTCCATTAACCCACCAGGTTTCTATTCCATAGTCGCTATTATCCAATGAAGTCATTTCTCACAAGAGATTACAGCTCAGAAATGGGGAGGAACTGCATCGTATTTCCCAGTATGGGTTTTTCATGGCCAGTTCCCAAATCTGGGATATGAAACAGACTGGAGAATCAAACCAAGATGTTAAGCAGATGGAGGCTAGGAATGAGAGGGACCCCCAAATTAAAATGAAGATGGCTTCAAGACTGGCTTTTCTTGCTTGGTATTGCAGCTTTCAAAGCAGCCAGCTGAGCTGTCTGACCAGCTGAGCTGTCTGGCCAGATTTGGAAATCCTAAGAGCATTCTGTGTCCTTTATAAATCAGCTGCCCTCCCCAGCACCTCTGGAGCCAGCGTGACAGTTGGACTGACTTTAGTTCCAACAGATGATAAATGCTCTTAATTTAAAACTCTGTATTCTTCAATCCAGTGGAGAAATCAAACAGTGCATTTGTTACTCTCAAAGAAACTTCTCTCAAACCCACAAGGAATATATTTTTCATTTGGATAAAGTCCTGTCAGACTTCCCTCCAGAGCCTCTGCAGTTATTTCTACCGGAAAGATCAACGAGGTGCTGTGGGATCATGCTCAACAATTACAGGAGTGACAGGCCGAGCTCAGAACTGGTCAACCCTGTCGAAAAGCAGCTCTGTGTGCTCAAGATGCCAGATTCCCCAGACAGCAGCCTGGCGCGATCCGCGCACATCCCGGTACTCCGGGATGAGGGGCAGAGCACAGTCACTGGGAGAAGTCAGCCTCTCCCCTCAAGGCCAGCTGACATTCAAACACAGGACCGGGGTGGGGGCCAAGCCCGGTGCTGGGCATCTGCAGGAGAGTGGAACAAATAGGGGACTGTGTGGAAATTTGGCAGCGTGTTCCTGAAAGGCAGAGGATGAATGCAGAATCCTATAGCACCTAGAAGAGCTTGTCCTTGGGAAAACAGCTCCATTCGGCTGCTCCCAGGGAGCCAAGACATGCCCTTTAAAGCAAGGATAATCAGGTGGTACCCCCTACTACCACCACCAGACCCCATTCACCACTCCCCCTCCTCCTCTTCATGACATTGCAGAGCAAAAGAAACGAACAAGAACTAGACCTTCCCAGATGTGCTTGTCTGTCCATTTCAGTTAAGGGCTCCGAGCAGCGCCCAGCTGTTGCTTCCCCCTCTCTCTGCCCAAAAGGCTGCCTTATTCCATCAATTCCCTGTTGCACGAGTGAGTAATTTACTTTGAAAGTTCAGGCCAAACTGGCAGTTAACCTTAACCTTCTCTCTGCACATCTGGGTCCATAGAAAATGAGAATCAGGATGTCTGGCATCCACAGCAAATGAAATACGAGGGCTCTCTCCAGGCAGAGGCACAATGTTATGAGCTATTTTAGAACCGGCCAGAGCTATTCCAAAGGAGAGTTTGCACTTGGGCAGGGGACTCTCCCCTATGACCCGGGGCTAACTAAGTCCAGTATAGTGCCCCCACAGCTAGGGATGCCACAAGGGGCTCCTGCCACAGGAAAAAAAGGTGGTCAGTGTACTCCTCATTGATTCATTGACGGTATTACAGAATGGTGGAGCTAGAGCAATAACCATATTTCACATAAGGAGAAAGGGACGCTCAGAGACGGATCTGAGAGGTGGCCAAGGACATACACAGCAATTTAATGGTGGGGCAGAGGACAGACCCTGACCTCCTAACCCTGGATGGAAACAGAAGAAAGAATTCATGTTGCAAACACCCACAGAAACA
Organism: Antrozous pallidus; assembly: GCA_027563665.1. NCBI lineage: Eukaryota > Metazoa > Chordata > Mammalia > Chiroptera > Vespertilionidae > Antrozous > Antrozous pallidus. The sequence continues at coordinate 18,811,355 of CM050516.1, forward strand.
CAGAATTTAAGGGATGGGCGTCTAAGTTGGCTGTCAGGGTTTGTGCCAGGGATTTAGGAAAGGAGTTAGGGCCTCAGGGTCCAAACAGTAAGCTCTACAAGAAAGATCAACCAGGTTCTGCAGGACGGTTTGCAACAATTACTGAGGGGCAGGCAGGCTACACTCAAAATTGGTCCGTTCTGTCACAAAGCGCCCTGCTCAAGATGCCATGCTCACTACCCAGACAGCAGCCTGATCCCGGGAAGCGAAAGGAAAACCATCAGCTTCAAAAGTCAGCTTCTTCACTCATCCTGCCAACCATCAGTCAAATTTGACCCTGCTGCACAAATTCTCCGCTCCCCCTGGAACAAGGAAATCCCTGAACAAACCTGAAATATCCCACAGTGAGAAACATTTGTCAAGCATGCATTCGCTCACTGTCAGCTACTGAGTCAGGGGCTGGAAGGCTAGGAGCAAACTGACAGAGCTTCTTCTATCAGTCTATAGTATGTGTGACACACAGCACACACACATGCATACATACACACACATATGCATTCTCTCTCTCTCTCTCTCTCTCTCTCTCTCTCTCTCTCACACACACACACACACACACACACACACTCGCATACATGGGTGAGTTCAGAGGAGGTAGAAACAACTAAAATCCTAGTCTATGCTGCAAGAAACAGCACACCTAATTAGCCTGACCAAGTTCAGAGGGGTCATGCTACTCTGAGAAGGGACAAGGAAAACATATAATATTCCATCTTATGGGCACTCGGCACTGGGTACAAATAGTCTCTGGGAAATTTGGGGGGTCTCTCTACCAGAGCCCCCACTTCTGGACCCTCAGAAGGTAAAAAAAAAAAAAAAACTGCAAGCCCCTCAAGAACCAGGAGCTCAACCTCCTTCCCCATCCCTAGGGCCTGAAGCTCCAAGGGAAGCATGATCTTTGCATACTCCAAGGAACCCACAGGATCTGGGAGGAAGGTGAGCAAATAGGGAGGGGTGGGAGACCCACCTCCTAACAGATGCAACACAGGAAAGGGGCTGACCTGAGTAGGGGACACCGGGATCAGCAGGTGGGGGGAAATTATAAAAGACCTGGGCACCTTCTAGAAGTACCGGGATCTCCAGGAGTTATCTTGGGATGGGGCATGCTGACAGGATCCTCCAAAAACAGAGATGCTGGAAGGGGTGAGAGGGTACCCACACATGGGCAGAAAGAAGGGCAGGAACCTACGGTAAGAAACAGACGTCCAGACTGGGCATCAGGATTCCTGGTTTCCAGTTCTGGTTCTGCCTCTGACGGGCGTGGGGTCCTGGACAAGTCCCTGTCTTTCTCTGAACCTCAATTTCCCATCCAAAAAAATGGAAAGAACAGAAGTGTCTCCGCCGCTGACTCTGAGAAGGCAGGGGCAGGGGAAGGAAGGAACCGAAAGCTAGAGGTAAATTAGGGGAGAAAGTGTTCCCAACCCCCAAACATCTGGAGGACTCACCTGTCCGGCCGCTGGGGCCACCGCAGCCCCAGATACCCCAGGGGTGCTGTCGGGCTGCCGTTCGCGGTACAGCGCCCAGAGCCCCACGTTGGGCAGAAGGACCAGGGCCGCCAGCACCAACGCCACCGCCTGCAGAAGCCGCTTCTCCTTCCGCCTCATCGGGGCCGGTCAGCCCCGCCGCGTCCCGCCGGTCCCGCCGCGCGGCCCCCAGCTCCGAGCGTCAGCCCGCCCGCCCGCCCGCCCGGCGGCAGCAGCTCGGCGAGGAGAAGCGGCCGCGGCGCCGGCCCCGCTCCAACTCCGCGGCACTTCCGCTGCTCGCCAGCCTGGGAGCCGGGCTCGGCCACCGCGCCGCCGCCAAGGGGGGCGTCGCCGCCGGCCCCGCCGGGCCCGAGACCCTGCCACCCGCTCGCCCCGCGCCGCCCTCCGATGGGTCGGATGCCGAGCGCCTTGTGGCGTAGCACAAAACCTCCTTGCGGCTCTTCCCGGTCCACCCGGGCGCCGCGGGGTCCGAGCGCAGACCGCTCCCCCCTCTCGGCCGCGATGGTGCGGTCCGCTCCTCGGCGGCCCCCTCCGCCCGCAGGAGCTTCGCTAAAGTCCCCGAGTTGGGGAGTTGGGTGCTAACTGGTGCGTGGAGGCTTGGGCGCGTCTTCGCGCGCTGGGACGCGCCCGGCGAGCCACAGCCCCGCCCGGCAACCTCTGCTCCGCATTCCAGTGGACACGCTGCGCGCTCCGCGGGGATGTGCACGTTGTGCTGGAGCCGGGCGGGACGCTCCACTCCCGCAGCCCCGGGAGCTGGGGCTCCCCACCCACTTCGGCTCGGCTCCGAGAACCTGCGGACTTACTGTGACTCCGGGGGACCCTGTGTTCCCGGGCCACACTGCGAAATGGGGCCACAGCCGTGCCTCAAGTGCACTCTTTTGCAGGCGGACCCTCGTTTTTCTTCCTTTCCGAGCTCCTGAGGTTAGGTGTGAACGCCTTGTGTAAACTGTGGAGTGCGGTGCCCACCTGCCACCTGCCAGTGGACCCTGCAAACCGGAGGGGAGGTGACCGGCGTCTCTCTGCAGGACCTTTGTCTCACGAAAGCACAGCCTCACTGGAGTTGGAATGCCCTCCAGTCCCACGGGTACTTCTTAGGCAATCAGCTCATGAAACCCTTAATTGAAACCTCTTGTCGGTCCGTCTCAGGTTAGCTCTTCAGCAAACCCTTAGCGAATGCCTACTGTGTACCAGACACTGTGCCAGGCATAGAGATGAAATGAAAACAGTCTCGAGCCCCCACATCTGGGAGCTGAAACATCAAATACATAAGACGGTGGGATGTGTCTGGACCTTGGGGAGGGCTTTGAGGGAGTCTGGCCCGCTGGGCACTGTGGAGGGCCACGGAGCTGGGCGGTGATGCCTGTGGCTCCTCAGTGCTCTTCGTGGAATTGCTTCCTCTGATGCCAACGGACCACACGCTCTCTTGGTTGCCTTTCTCTCTTTCACCCCCGAAGTGTCCTCCTGATTCTCTCCTCCTCTGTCCAGCCAAGCTGCTGCCTAGCAGCCTCCAGCCTTGGACCAGTGTCCTGAAGATTCCTGCTCCCCCAGCTCCAGGCAGGGGGGTGGCGATTCTGTTTTCTGAAATCAAAGCTAACAGATTTTGACATCTGCTACAAAACCTTCAAAGCTCTCATCATTTAGGCTCTAGAATCCACACTGTGGCCTGCAAAGGCAGATCAAACATCCTTTCCTCCTCTCTGCCCTGACCAATTGCTGGCTGTTTTTCTTGACCACTTAGTTCCTTCTACCCAGAAAGCCCTCTTCTTCCCCATCTATGTCCTGTAGCAACCTTGTGCATCTTTCCATGTCTAGTTGAACTGCCATCTCCTCCATGAAGTCCTCCAAAAGTCCTCAGGGGGCTGCTGTCTTTCTTTGGATTTCTGTCCCAGTAACACTTACCTTTTACTGAACGCTATGTCAGGTACCAAGTTAAACCCTTGACGTGCATCACCTCTTTTAGCGTTCACAGCTTCCCTGTGAGATAAATGCTTTTCTTATCATCATTTGCAAGTGAGACTCAGAATGAAGAAAAGCAAAAGCCAGAGTGATTCTGCTTTAACAAAGTTCAGATAACATCACCCCTCTGCTCAAATTGCTTCAGTGGCTCCCTGCCTCCCCCTGGATGTCTATAAAGAATGACAAGATCCTGCAAGGCTATATGTGAATAGCCCTCACCCTTTACTCTCTTCATTGTGCCCCAACCCGTTGGCCTTCTTGCTATTAACCAGAGAACATCAGGCACATTCCCACCTCTGCGCCTTTGCACTTGCTATTACCTCTGCCTAGACTGCTCACTCTTCTATCCCTAGATCCTTACCTAATGCCTTTTTAAAATATTTGTTTTATTGTAACAACATATGCATAATATAAAATTTACCATTTGAACCATTCAATGGCATTAAGTACATTCACATCATTGTGCAGCCATCACCACTACCCATCTCCAGAACTTTTTCATCTTCCTAAACAGAACTAACTCCCCCATTCCCTCCTCTCTAACCCTGGTAACCATCATTCTACTTTCTGTTTCTATGAATTTGACCATGCTAGGTACTTCATATAAGTGGAATCAAACAATACTTGTCTGTTTCTGTTTGGTTTATTTCGCATACTCTGTTTCCCCAAAAGTAAGATATCCCCCGAAAATAAGACCTACTTCCAGTTTTGCCTCTCACTGTACTATAAGGCATCCCCCGAAAATAAGACCGCCCCGATAATATTTTTATTCTTGAAACTGAAAAAGCCTGGGCCACACAAGCAGTTATAAGGAAGTGGGCCGATTTAATACTACCACTTGTTATGCGAAAGAGCCAAAGAGGTCTGTAGTCTGGGATGCAGCCAGCACTCACCCCGCTAAAGACATGAAAAAATTTCTTGACGAAAGAAAAATAGATCAAATAATGATTCCCGCAGGAATGACGGCCTATCTCCAGACTCTTGATATTGCAATAAACAAGCCACTCCAGGACAATTTGGGCATAGAAATTAATGACTATATTGAAAATAGAATGGAGAGAAATCAGCATGGAAACTTTGTGAAACCTAAACTTCAAGAGGTTGTGACTTGGGTGAAGAATTCATGGGAGAAAATCACTGACAGTTGCATTGCAAATGCACTACCAGCAGGCTACCTTGAAAAGAAGTACTCATTTAAGGACAGTGCTATTGCTAAACATGAGAGATTTGGTCCACTTATTCTGAAAGAAATGGAGTCACAAGAAATTCACCAGGAAATTCAGGGTTTGGATTGTTATGATGATGTCCCAGAAGATGATAACATGACTGTCATTGAATAAATCTTACTTTGTGTTCATACTGGTAAATATCAGTATCAGTAAATGTACCATAGATTGTTGTAAATGGAAAGAGTGCTATTAACAAGAAATTCTTGATACCGTAGGATTCACAATTTGTCTGGTTATGCTGGTTTGTGATGACAACTACTACTGTACCGTATACAAGTAATACATTTCCTTTTTTTTTGTTCCACAATAAATGTGTACTGTATTCTTCTTCATGGAAAAATAAGACATTCCCTGAAAATAAGACCTAGCGCATCTTTGGGAGCAAAAATTAATATAAGACACTGTCTTATTTTGGGGGAAACAGGGTAGCATAATGTTTACAAGGATCATCCATGTTGTAGCATGTATCAGACTGAATAATATTCCAGGGTAAGTATATACCACAGTTTGTTTATCCATTCATTCATTCATGGATATTTCAACTATTTACATCTTTTGGCTATTGTGAAGAATGCTGCTATAATTATAACCCTATACCCCTTTTAAACACTACAGTTGTACACAGTATTTATGTAATTGAATTTCCATCCTGTCTCTGACAAACGTGAAAGTTCCTGTTGGGAAAGATAACGTGGCAGAATTCTTTCATGTGCCTCCATATCAGGAGTACAATGCTAGAAACAGAGTAGCTCGGATGATCCTTTTACAAACATGAAGCTCACTCTGATCCTGGGAACTCACCTGTGACTTCCCTTTACATTACATTCATCTATGAGCATCCTTGCCATAGGCCACGAGGCTCTACAATGTAGAGTCTACATGATCAGCCTGATTTCTAGATTTTGCTTTCTTCCCAACTCTCCCACTTAGCTTGGTCTTCTTTGCTATATTCCTCAAATGAACCACTTGAACATGGCCTCAGAGCCTTTGCAGATTTGCTGGGCCATTATCAAGAAATCTCACAGAAAACAGTTTGGCTCAGTGGATAGAGCGTCAGCCTGAAGACTGAAAGGTCCCAGGTTCAATTCTGGTCAAGGGCATGTACCTTGGTTGCAGGCACATCCCCAGTAGGAGATGTGCAGGAGGCAGCTGATCAATGTTTCTAGCTCTTTATCCCTCTCCCTTCCTCTCTGTAAAAAAATCAATAAAATATATTTTTTTAAAAAGAAAAGAAATCTCTTCCTCTAAACTTTTGCCTGGTTCTCTCCTTCCCATCTTTCAGGTACCAAATCAAATGTGCTGCCTCAGAGAGTACTTCCCTGACCAATATATCTAAAATATCATCTAAAACAGTAGTCAGCAAACTCATTAGTCAACAAAGCCAAATATCAACAGTACAACGATTAAAATTTCTTTTGAGAGCCAAAAACCAATTTCTGTGCATGGCCACGAAGTTTCAATCATATCGCACGTGGTATTTTGTGGAAAAGCCACACTCAAGGTGCCAAAGAGCGAGCTGCAGTTTGCTGATCACTGATCTAAAATATCAAAGAGTGTCCCCGTCATCACCATCTGCTTGATTTTTCTTCAGAACAGGTATCATTTTGGGTTTCCTCCTCTAGACTGTGAGCTCCAAGCAAGGGGGAACTTGATAAATTTTTTTTTGTCCTGTATTGTCCTGCCTCTGCTAGCACAGACTTCCTTTTATTTTTCAAATTAAAAAAACCATGCTCCTTCCAGGCAGAGGAAATTGCCGAAAGGGTGACTCCTCTCCCTGGACCAGAGCAGCAGGAGCTAAGCCAGCACACATGGATTTCAGCTCAGACTCCTGCTCAACTACAAGAAGCGAAGCCGGGGCCCCTTCCAGTCCTGGAACACAATAGATGCTCAGTAATTAATGGTTGAGCGAAGTGTAGCACTGAAATTATGTACAGGAAAACCTTCAATGTCTCTCTGCTCTCCATCCTTTCTTCCAGCTCCCTAGAGGATTCTGTGTAAAATTGGATTTGAACTTTTTCTTGTGTCTTACTGAGTGATTTGTTAATCAAAGCTATGGAAACTCTAACCCATTAGCCCAGCTTTCATCTTGGACTCTGATCTCTTACAATGTGGGATGCTAGGCAGAGGAAACTCCTGGGGCTTTATTCCACTCACTAAGGCAATGCCATTTGAGACATGCATTAGCTCTGGCTGTTTCTCTAAGACAACTCATCTGGTCATCGACTGAATTAAGCAAGAAATGTTACTTTCGGCCTGAGCTGTCCTGGCCTATTGTGAGCCTAAAATGAGTTAATGTGCATAAAGAGCACACTGCAGATGTGGGCCTAATGAAACTAGTAACTGTGGCCAAAATAAAAGTCTACCTAACACCGAGAGGAATGCCGAGGAGGGATAAACAGGATTTCAGCTGCGTGGCAAAAACCTTGGGCAGTGGCCTGGGTTTGGGTTTTTGCCCCTCCAACATCATGTATCACCCTCCTATCACTCGCTCCAAATCAGCCACATGCACCTCTGGTCCTCGATGATACTATGTTCGGTCCAGCCCCCAGACTTTTGAATGAGTTCTTGTCTGTGCCAGGAATAGTGTTTCGCCGGCTCTTCCCTCATTGTCTCTTCTGCTTGGCCTTCAAATCTCAGGTTAATTATCACCTCCTCACAGAGACCCTCCCTGACTGCCCACCTACAGTGCTCTCTCCATACTTTTCTTTTTTAAAAGCTGTATTTTGTGTTGGTTTCAGCGTAGTGGTTAGACAATTATATACTTTACAGTGTTCCCCTCGATATTTCCAGTAGCCCAACTGGTACCATACACAGTTGCCACAATATTATTGACTATATTCCCTATGCTTTACTTAGTCACCATGATTATTTTGTAATTATCAATTTAGATCTTTTCATCCATTCACCTCTGTCCCCCAGTCCCCTAAGTCCCTCCCTTCTGGCAACCACCAGCTTGCTGTGAGTCTGTTTCAATTTTGTTTGTTTGTTTTGTTCTTTAGTTTCCACATATGAGTGACATCATACTTTACCTTTTCTATATATTCTATATATATATTTCTGCATATTCCTCTTGGCTAAAATCTTATATATTTGCTTATTGTTTTCATGGTACACAGAAAGGGTTTAATACACACATTTGATGATGAGTATCTCCTGTCTTCTCCCATCTTCCCATCTTTATTTCCACATCTTTTTTTTTTTCTGTCTCTTGTCTTTTTTTAGGGGGAAGGGGAAGCTGTTTATTCTCTCACTCTTCAGTTATCCCTGTTGTCATCAGTAACAGGCATATCTTTCAGTCCCCTCTGAGAGACATTTCCGCAAGAAGAGACAGCTAGAGGACAGGTAATAGGTGACGGAGGCAGACCCTTTAGCTTTGCTGATGCAGATCTGAAAACTGTCTCTGCTACCTGCTCTCACCTTTCTTATGGTCTGTTATTGCTGACCCCATTTGTTCAGGGCTATACCCCAAAGCTGATCTGACCTAGCCCAAAATGAGGGGTTGTAAGAGTAGAACAGATCAGCAAGTCAGGAGGTGTTGGCCTGTGTGTCAGTCTACCTTTAACACTCGAAACTTGACCAAGTCCCTTAGCTGCTGTGAGTCTCAGTTTCCTCATCTGTGAAATGAGGATCATCGTGACTCTGTAATGACACAATTTCCAGAGTGGTGAGAGAGGTCTGCTTGACCCTAAGCAAAGCCTGAGGAGCGAGAGGTGTTGGACTTCTGAGTTTGCTGCAAGCCTCGAGCCCCTTGCTTCTCCTCTGCTTGGAGATCACCAAGATCATTAGGCATTTTCAGAGGAGGCTGCCGGATTTCTGGGAACAGGCTGAGCTTCCTGGTTATGTGACCTCCTAGCAATGCCCTTCCTAAACAGCCACAGTGTTTATGGTTACGAGATGATTGTTTGGTATCTGTTTCCTCCACTGTATTGTAAGCCCCATGAGGACAGAGACCATTCCCTTCAACCCCCCCTACCTCACCCACACACACATTCTCAATGCCTAGTACAGTACCTGGGCCCAAAGAACTGAATCAATTAAATAATTAACCAATCAAGCACTCACCTCTTTAAAAGCACTACACTCAGGAAACTCGTTAACACTGGTGATAATGACCTAAATTACTATCTCTACCAGGTTCAACATTTAACAAGGCTCAAACTTCTAGTATAGAGTCCTGGAGCTAAAATTTCCCCACCTGGCTCTGGTCAGCCTCCATCAGTCCAGACTTTGCCCATAACTTCCTGTGTAGTGTCAAACAGGTTGCTCAGATTCTCTGAGCATCAGGTTTATCATGTATGTATGGGTCCATAAGTGTATGTGGTGGCAGAAAATGGAGGTATCTAAATAAATATGGAATATGGCTGCATTAAATAAAGCAATTGAACCAGATGTTCTTTGTGGTCTTTTTAGTTCTAAAATTCTGAGACTCAGCCCTGCGGTGTGGCTCAGTGGTTGAGCACCAACGTATGAACCAGGAGGTCATGGTTCGAGTCCCCATCAGGCACATGCCTGGGTTTCAGGCTTGATCCCCAGTAGAGGGAATGCAGAAGGCAGCCGATCAGTGCTGCTATTTCTCTCTCCCTCTCCGAAATCAATAAAAATAAATAAGTAAACTTCTGAAACTCAAGCTTGCAAGTAGGATGGAGAAAGGGAGCCAGACATAGGATTGCCACTCTGGTGATTCAGTCCGGTGTGCACATTTAGTGGCATTTCAGCTCCTGCTTTGGATAAAAAGAGAGGGTTTGCAGGATGCCTATCTGAAATGGCCTCGAGACAGAAAATTGCCTGTCTCTCTCCTGGCGTCTACTTTGTCATCTCCACAGTGAGATGCCAATTAAAGCCGATCCTGCCAACTATAAGGGAATGCTCTTGAATCAAGACAGTGGACGTGGAAGGTGCCTTGAGTAGGGCACATTTTAACAGAGCAAACAGAGAGGCCACACACCTCAAAGAGCAAATATACTGCGTCACTGGGTGGGTACATCTCAAACAGAGTATTAGTCAGAGGGGTCAGCTGCAAATATCAGCTGTACAGGGAGCCGTCCTCCTCCTGGCACTGCCACTAACATACATATCAGGGCTTGGGAAACAAGAGTGCTTCCTGTTCCATTACTTCTCATTTTTGCACAAAAGAAAAAAAAAGTTGTACAAAGACACAATAGAGAGGGCTGGGTGCAGAGGGAAGGGGGCTTCTTGAGAGTCTGACACTCTCGGAGAAGTGACTCCCACCTATGAGCTCCTCTGCAAAATAAAGGGTAGGGACTCTGTAACCCAGTGGTCTCAACCTCAACGGCTCCTAAAGTCCCCTGGGGACCTTTTAAAACTCTGGACACCCACCCTGCACCCCAGACCAATTAAGTCAGAACCTCTGGAGATAGGACTTGGTCATACTCAGGAGATTCCAATTCCATTGCTCAATAGCTTTTGGGATGTGAAAACTCGCTTCAGGTTTTTTGTTGTTGTTTTTCCCCTTTTCTTTGTCTAAGTGGCAGGTCATCTGATGTTCCACTAGGTGGCACCTTCCAGCAAACTTCAGTGGGTCCGAAAAGTCTCACCTGCTAGTATGTCTAACTGCGGAGGGAATGGATTTAGAAAACAAGGCTTGATGGTCTTCACTGGCGATGAGGGGGTCTTCGCTTTTGAGGAGACGGCTGCCCTTGTTGGTCAACAACATGCCGGTGAGCACTGAAGCCACAGCATGTTAAGATGCGTCCCTGCTAGGGAAGGGGCTGGCCCCATCCCTGTGCCTGGGCTCACTCACTCACCAGTTGCACTCTGGTCTCTTCCCCCAACCAACCCAGCAGGAACCACAAATCCTCACTTAAAAGCCCTCCAAGAGTCCTGTATGGGCAGTAGTGGACACCGGTTCTTTTTATCTGGTTTGCTAACAACACCCTGAATTTCCTTCGGGATTTACCTTTCCCCCATCTCAGCTGGGAGGTTGGATCAGAGCTGACTCCACCTGCAGCTTCTGGCTTAGCCAATCAGAGCATCCTCTCCCCTTCAGCCTCAGGGACCCATCCAAGGATGGACGCTTGATCTACCCAAGCCAATCAGAACAGTGGTTTCCAGGTTGAGGCTATCAGGGACTGTGGCCCCTTCCAGCTTACATTGCTGAGAGGGGTGGCGGCTATACACCCCACCGGGAGGAGTGTATGGAAGTCATACCTTTTCTCCTCCGGAGCTCCTCCTTCCTGCCCCAGGGAGGCTGTATGGGACACATTATTGGGCTTCCCTTCCTTAACTGTCTGTCTTCCCGCTGGGTTAGTGCTTGGGAGACAGGGCAGGGTATCACTCTCCCCAGCTTCCTATCGCCACAGTCCTAATGAATTTGAAACATATCCTTTCCCATCTAGGCCTGTTATATGAGATGTATTTCAGGTGCCTACAGAAGAGTCCCTTGTCAGAACCCTGCCACCTCAAATACCCAAATTCTCTACCTCGTGGATTGGCTCCCACCCTCCTCTATGGGCTGACCCTTAACCTATGACCCAGATTTTTTTTTTTTTTTTTATGAGCAAAGCCACTCAGATCCTTTCCCAAACTGGAACCAAGTGGCCCAAAGGAAAGAAGCAGCTGGTGGTGATCCCTAAAAGTAGCATCAGGGTGGGGAGTACCCTTGGGCCACCAGTAAAGAGAGGTCAGGGAAAAGCAGAAACCTTGAGAAACACAGGAACTGCGTCAGTCAAAAGAAAACAGCGGAGCACAGATGCTGACGCAGAAAACTATGAAAGATACCCCTCTGGCTCCTGGTCTTCCCGTTCCAGCCCTGGTTTCTGGGTGCCTGCCTGCAACACCGTCCTGGACTTTCTGGGTGGTTTCCTACTCTATAGCCTTTTCCTGGAATTCTGATTGTGTCTCATAGACTCAAAGGAGCCCTGGCCTTGATAACCCAATTTCAGAGTCCAAGTTAAAGCCTCAGTCATCTCTCACTCCAATTGTTGCCTTAGTCTCCCAACTCCTCTGCCACGTCAGTCCTTCACCTCTTAACATTCACCTTCCCCACTGGAGTGATTATTCTGGTTTGCAAACTTGCCACGTTGCTTCCTGCTGGCCGTCTCCCCATTGTCTTCACAATTAAGTTCAAGTTGCTGACCTTGTACTTGGCGCAAAAGAGCTAGAAGGTCCTTCTCTCTCACCTCCGTACCTTTGCTCATGCTGCTCCCCTTCAGGGCTACTCTTCACAGCCTATGAGGATGAATTCTCACCCAGCTCGGCTGCCATCTCCTCCCTCACTCCTTCACTGGCTCCTACCTGCTCCCAACAGTGGAATGAAGAGCCCCTTCCTCTTTTTTCCATACTACTTGTGTAAATTCTGTCTCATCATCTACATATGAATGAAGATGATGCTGATTTTGGTAGCTACACATTTATGGAGCTCTTACTACATAACAAACTCTAAACTAGCACTTGTCTTTTTTTTTATTAAGTTTTTTTTTTAAAATATATTTTTATTTTTTCTTTCAGAAAGGAAGGGAGAGGGAGAGACAAAAACATTAATGATGAGAAAGAATCATTGACTGACTGCCTCCTGCATGCCCCCTACTAAGGATCAAGCCCACAACCTGGACATGTGCCCTGAACAGGAATCGAACCGAGGACCCTTCAGTCCACAGGTGGATGCTCTATCCACTGAGCCAAACCGGCTCGGGAATAAACTAGAACTTTTCAAACATTTCTTTTTTTAGTCCTCACCAAAACCCTACGAGGTAGTTCTATTATCATTCCTATATTCCAGAAGAGAAAACTGAAGCAGAGAGGTGAAATGATAGGTAGGGAGTTGTGGTCACAGATCTACTAAGCATTTTTTTTTTACAATAGCAACCTTATTGAAATATAATTTACATGGCTTACAATTCATTCTCCCACTTAAATTATATAAGGCAGTGCTTTTTAGCATATTCATAGAGTTGTGTGCAACTACCGCACAATTTTAGGACATTTTTGTCACCCCCAAAAGCAGCTCATACTTATTAATTGCTCATTTTTTGATGCAACTCTTGATGTGGTGCCCAGAACATAGTATCTGCTCAATCAACACTTGTTAAAGGATGTTGGCTACCCTACGTAAGAGGACAGCCGAAGGTGCAAGGCAGGGCCTCTTCATGTAACTCTCTTCTCATTTTAACACCAGTCAAGGATTTGCCTGCTTCTTCTATTTCTCTTCAATAATAACCACCAGCTATTATCTCTTACATGCCAAAATGTATACTGAGTGTTCTGCATACTTGATCTCATTAATGCTTACAACACCATAATGCAGATGAGGAAACTGTATCCACATACAGGTGAGAAAATCAAGGCTCAGAGATTTCATTAATTTGTCTCAAGTCATACAATTTATAATCGTCATCACCTTCACAGTGAGTTAACTGCTACTAGCTGTAATTGAGCACTTGACCATTCCTAGGCACCATGTTAAGGTTCATTATGGACATGGTCCATTTATTCATTTTAGTTATTCATCCAAGAGGTATTTATTAAGAACGCACCACATGCCAGGCACTATGGGAAGTGCTAAATTCAATGATGGGCAAACGGATCGTCAATCTCACAGAACTCAAGTTCTAGTGGTGGAAAAGGCGTCATAAGAATGAGCACACAAGTAACAATTGTACTAGGTGGGAGGAAGGAGCAAGGTCCTCACAATGGTAGGGGCAGAGCTGGTATTAGACCCTAATACTATTGGAATCCAAGTCCAACACTCTCTCTGCAAAGTTACACATGCATGACTCACCTAGGCTTTCAAAAGTATTTTAAAAAAATATATATATTTTATTGACTTTTTACAGAGCGGAAGGGAGAGGGATAGAAAGTCAGAAACATCAATGAGAGAGAGAAACATCGATCAGCTGCCTCTTGCACCCCCCCACTGGGGATGTGCCCACAGCCAAGGTACATGGCCCCGACCCCGGACCCTCCAGTCCGCAGTCCGATGCTCTATCCACTGAGCCAAACCGGTCTCGGCTCACCTAGGCTTTCCAATGAGACCCTGAGTTTGCCAATGGCAGTGCTTGTCCCTGTAGGAGGACTGCAGTAAACAAGTCCCTGGCACTTACTGTAGGAAGCCTGAGCACACAAGCTCAATCTCTCTCCCTCTCCCTCTCCCTTTCCCTCTCCCCCTCCCCCTCCCTCTCCCTCTCCTCTCCCCCTCCCTCTCCCTCTCCCCCTCCATCTCCCTCCCCACTCCTTCTCCCCCTCCCTTTCCCTCTCTCCCTCCCTCTCCCCCTCCCTCTCCCCCTCCCTCTCACTCTCCCTCTCCCCATTCCTCTCCTCCTCCCCCTCCCTCTCCCTCTCCCTCTCCTCGTCCCTGTCCCTCTCCCTGTCCCTGTCCCTCTCCCTGTCCCTGTCCCTCTCCCTGTCCCTGTCCCTGTCTTTCCTCTGCTGACCCTTACTTCCAGGTCAGAGAGCCAATGTAGTAGCTTTGCAAATTCCCTCTGTCCTCAGTTTGACTGAGGGACTTGAGTTTGAAGAGCACTTTCTGTAGACTGTGCTGCACTTTGCTTTGATCACGTAAATGACCTTGGAGACCACTCCATAAAAATACGTACAGATTGTCCATTCTTTTTTCAAGTCACAAGCACTCCATGGTGTGAATAAACCAAGTTTCAACAGCCATTTGGAGTTGTTTTCAATCTGGGGCTATTAAAATCACGTTATAATTAATAACCTTGTGTGTATCTTATTCTGTGATGAATGGAGGTGCATTTTGGGGGGAAATTTCTAAAATTTGGGATTGGCTGGATCAAAGCGTAACCACTCCTTTAGTTTTGAAAGATATTGCCTAATTCCATATCATAGGGGTCGAATGTGTGAGAGCCCTTGATTCTTCACAGCCTAGGACCACACAGTATTTTTTCAAAGCATGCATCTTATCTAAAAACTATACTTCCAGCTTCTCTTAAAAATGGCAAGATCTGGCAACACTGGGCCTCTTTTCCTGCACGCCAAGCTGGGGTTGAGTGGTCAACTGTCACTATGGCTCTTGTGGGTCTTGGAAGTTTCAACTGCTGGTCTGACCCACCCACTTCATCAGGAAGATGAGGAGACTCCACAAATTTTGTGGAGGAAACTGAATGGGCACTGGAACCTAGGTCTCCTCCCTCACAGTCCACCCCACCAGATAGATGGCCTCCAGAGTAAGTACAGGAAGGATGCGTAGTGAGGCAGGTAAGTGTATAAAAGCACTGACAACACAGCACTAACCGTGGAATTGTTTTTTAGTATTAACTTAGCTCAGTAAATACATCACACCACCCCGTAGTTGATTAAACTGACTAATCCACCTAGAGTGACAAATTACTTTCTATTTCTTCTGAGCAACCAAAGGGCTGATGCCACAGCAGAAAGATGCAGGTTATATATTCATTCATTCCCTCATTCACTGAACACAGGCGCTGGGGTTCAAATATGAACAAGTTTAAAACAGGAATCTGAACACACAAGTGTACAAAAACTGTATATAAGTGTTTTATTGGAATATATACTAGTACAGACTGCCTCAGTGATTCTTAGCCTTGGCTACAACTGAATGACCAGGGAGGCTTTAAAAATTATCTCAAGTGATTCTGATGCACAGCCCTCTCTCTAAATTGATCTCAAAGATGTCTACTGCCCCCCAACCACTTGCTCTATTCCAGTTCTGTCTACCCCATTTCCCACTTCCGTGGGCACAGTAATCTTTTCATCAGTCTCTTGGGGTCCCAGGCTTGGGCTCCCCAATTGACTCACCATGATCTGTAAGTTAATCGTGTGGGCCTCTACCAGAGAGATCTTTCTAGAACACAAGCCTAATCATGACCCTCTTCTGCTGAAAACTCCCCCCAAACCCCTCTGCCTTTAGGGCAAACCCCATCTCCAAAAGGGCCTCACATGCCCTGTAGACTTCTCCAGATCCACCTCCTGTTTGACCCTCACTCATGCTCTGTTCTAACATGTGAGCCATACCAAGGGCCCGAACTGGACAGGACATGTTCTCTCCTTCCTCTGGGCCTCTCTGTACAAGTGCTCCTTTGTTCAGTGTCAGAGAAATATTCACTCTGACACTTGTTAAACCAGCGAGAAGACATCATTCAGGACTATTATAATAGGGGTGTTGTCATAGGGGAGAGAGATAGGGCTCAGCTCATAGTACAAGAAGACAGCTTGGGATTGATAGCCAATGAGCAGAGTGAAGGGTCATTGGTGGAAAGCTATTAAGAGGAACTTCAAGTATAGAGGGTTCTTGCTAAACTGGCCTAACGGGATTCTTGCTAAAGGCATGAGGGGGGCATGCCAGGAGCCAGGGTGGAGGGCTGGCTCTCCCCCATTGCCATGAAGTAAGGAGGAGCTCTTTCAATTTCTAAATTTTAATTTGGCCCTCCAGGCCACAATGAAAGACTATTTGTCAAGATAATGATAGAATTATCCAAGGGCTTAGATACCATGGGCAAGGGATGAAGCATTTGATCAGAGCTAAGGGCAAGGAGTAACTTAGCAGGGTTCTTTGCTCTGTCTGGGCTGGGTGGCTGGATGACAGGATGGGGCCAAGGTCAAGGCCTAGTGGAGAATAGGACCTCAGAGGAGCCTGCCCAAATTGTGATCAAGGGCACAGCTTTGTCACCGGGAGCACACTGCTGTGCCCCGCTCTGATCTGGTAATACCTGTCTCTCCAAGTTTCCGTGAAGGCAGAGCTGCCTCTGGGAAGTCTTATCTGATGCTCCGCCACCACACAGTGCTCTCCACCTGTCCTGTGCTAGCCTTTGTCACATCCTAGTGATCTGTTTACTTGCCTGTTTCTGAGCTGACTGTGAGCAATTCAAGCAAAGAGGCTGTAGCTTAAGTCACCAGCACCTAACACAGTGTTTGGCTCTCAGTAAATATTTGTTGAATGAGTACATATTGATGAACGAGGCTCTCATGAGTAGGTACTCTGCTCTAAACCAATGACACTGCATTGCCTACTTCAGTGGTCCTTGACTCCAGTGAGCACTGGAACCATTAGGAGGCCTTGTTAAGCAGAGTCCGGGACCCCTCCAGAGTGTCTGATTCAGTAGATCAGATAAGGGCCTGAGAATCTTCGTGTCTAACAACAGGTGAAGCTGATGCTGCTAATCTTGACAGCACTTTGATAATCAAAGACTTGTAGGATTGCCGCTGATAGCATCCCCATTACAGTATTTTTAAACTCCAAAGACAATAAGATTTAATAGGTAAATCTCAGGTGAGATGTGAAGCAGATATGGCCTCATGATCTAGGTGACCTGCTTCCCTTCTGAAAGTATAAGATTCTCTATCTTCCCTTTCTCTCTCTCATTTGCAACCTGAAGCAACAGCTCAATACTTCATTTCCTTGCCTCGTTTGCTGTGGGAGGGACTGCCTCCCAGCCCCCTCTGCCAGGCCTGGTGCCAGGCTGGGAGTAGGAACTGCAGCCTCCAGGTGGCTGAGTGACATACTAATGCAGGTGGCCTGTTGAGCTGCCATGTCAGTGTCCGGAGCTACCTCCTATCCCAGCCCCCATGATTAGCTGCCGCAGCAGATGGATTCAGGGGGCAGAGATAGCTGGACAGGAGCTATGACCAGCAGGCAGGGCAAGACATAGCTCCTGAAAATGCCCAGCCTGAGGGGTGCCAGGTGCAGCTATTGGCAGGGTATGTGGGCAGACACACACATACAAGAAACCTTTGGGAGGTGGAAAGAGTTGGGGTGGAGAGAAAGGGGGCCATTCCAGGAGCCAGGGCTGGGGGTCAGCTCTCCCCTCATTGCCATGTAGTAAGAAGGAGCTCCTTCATTTTCTAAAGTTGAACTTGGCCTTCCAGGTCACAATAAAAGATTGTCAAGATAATGATAGAACATAATTTTTCTTTTTGTAGTTTGTTAGTTTAATTTAGAACCATCAACTATTCAGACATGTGATATGTAGGTATTTATTTATTTAATATTTTTTGGCCTCTATTTATACCCTTGCTCAGGCCCTGCAAATGTTTGGTATGGGCCAGGTGAGGTGAGCAGCCTAGGGAAGCAAAACTGCTCCCCGAGGCAAAATTATCCCCTGGAAGCCCCAAGCAGCCTCACCTCCCTGGGACTGGCTAGTGCTCAGAAGTGCCTACAGGGACCTCTCTCCTCCTAGGAGTTAGGGTGAAAACTGGTTCCACAGTTAAATGACAGCAACTTTGAGTCTGCTCATTGAGATGCAGGATGAAGCCTGGTCCTCGGGGGGTTTAGATCTGGGTTCCCATCAAGTTGTCAGGTGGTTCTCAGGGGCATGGAGTCAGACAGACCTCAGTCCCGCCACTTTCCAGTATTTCCTTGGGGAAGTCACCTCTCAACCTCAGTTTCCTTATTTGCTCACTGGAGGTCGTTGCAGTGCCCATACAGGAAGGGGTAATCAGGACTGTGCCTGCACAGCTGGGTACTATGCCAGCTGTTGTTTGTGATTTCCTGAGTAGTTCATCCCTTTCCGATGGGGATTCCTCCACAATCAGCCCCACCCTTGGCAGAGTTTGACAAGATGAACTTTGTCCTCCAGGTTCCTTTGGATATTCTTTGCTTGCAGTAGCCTTCTGCTTCATTTCAGGGGCCTGCACTCTTATCTTACAGATCAGGCATCCTTACCCATGAGGCTCCTAGACCCCTGCCTTAGACGTTTGTTTTACCAGGTTGGGGCTGGGCCCAGGATTATTCATTTTGAGGAGTTCCCCCAGATGATCTTCATGCAAGAGGCAACTCTCGGAGAAACAGTGAATGGGAAAGTGGACTGAAAGGCTAGGCCAAGAGCAGCCACTGGGAGGTAGATTCCTGCTCCATCTGAAGCACATTTCTAAGAGTCCAAGCTACCCAAGAATAAAATAAACTGCCCTAAGAAGTGGTGGGCCCCCGGTCAATGAAGGCGTGTGAGCAAATGCCAGATAAAAAGCTGGCAGAGAGCCCGGCCACTGTGGCTCAGTGGTTGAGCATCAACCTATGAACCAAGAGGTCATGGTTTGATTCCCAGTCAGGGCACATGCCTGGGTTGCAGGCTCAGTCCCCAGTAGGAGGCGTGTAGGAGGCAACCGACAGGTGATTCTCTCTTACCATTGATGTCTCTCTCTTCCTTTCTCTCTCTGAAATCAATAAAAACATATATTTTTTTAAAAAGTTGGCCGAGATAAGAAAGAAATCAAACCTTAGCTCAGGAGTCAGAGTCCATGGTTGTGAACAGCTGTGATTCCATCTTCTTTTTTCTCTGCCCTTCATCTTAGGGAACGCTCTGCCAGTGCTTCGGGCTGCGTCACTGTGCTCCCTTCCCCAGGGAGATCCTGGTCTGAGTCTCATGCTTGACAAAGAAATGAATGCTTTGGCATCCCAGGACAGGAAGCTGGTGACCAGCAGGACCATCCAGGCTGTCCCATCAATTGTGCCAGCAGAGGGAACCCCCGTCTCCACCTCTGGGAAAGAGGAGCCTCCCCTCCTCCCCTCCCCCTACACATAATGTATAAAAGGAGCTGGAAGCAAAAAAGCCTGTGGAATCCGTTTGAGACTGTGCTCCAGAGAGGACTTGGAGCTGCCGTGCCTCACAGTAACTGTGCCTAACGTCGCGTGTAATCACCGCCATGTGTCTCTGTCAAGGGCTCAAGTGCGCTTCCCTGCTGTCCCTGGAAGCTCCCCTGTCGGGACCCTCCACGTGAAGACAAATGGACAAGTTAGGACAGTGATAAATCCTGCTGTCCTTCTACTGTCAGACTGGCCCCTGCAACAAACCAGCTCAGCAGGGGACAAGGTGGAAGGGTACATCTGACAGCAAAGTTCTGGGGGCCTGGGGTGTACTCTCTCCCCAAGGATGTTCTCTCAAAGTGGGGCCTAGCCAATAATTGTATTGAGTGGAAGGGCTGACATGCCCATAGTTGAAGATGGTTAGTTTTTGTATCTGCTCATCTTGCCACCCATCCACAACGGGAGCCTCTTACCGCAGCTTTGGCTGGCCCTAGGCTTGCTCCCCCAGATGTCGGAACCTGGTTAGAAAAGCCCTAGCAGAGAGCATTTCCTTTTCCCTCAACCTGAGCCCTCCACAGCTGTCCTTGGACACCCAATTCTCCACCGAAGGTGAGCATTTCCTCCTTGGATAGAATCCCCTCTTCCACTCAAGGTTATTGAATCTGCCTCTTCAGGCCCCTGCCATCCTTAGACCTTGGACAGTTTTAGGAAGAGTGGCCACCTACTGAACAATTACCCTGTGCCAGCTTACGCATCTTTTATGATGCTTGGCATATAGTAGGTGCTTTCAATGTTAGGTGGATAAGTGATCATTTAATTCACTAAAATAGGGAAGGGAGGGGCAGCCCCTGGAAATGGTAGTAAAGACTGGGGTTATACATATGGAGTATGGGAGATAACTCTGGCAGTGATGGAAATGGTCCCAAACTCCACTCTCGTTTAGGTATCCACGGCTCTGTGTAAAACCCTAAGGCTTCTCTGTAGAGCGACACACTCAATAATAGTTCCTATGAGATTTTACTAGGTACATTTTGATACAGAGACCAGTGTAGCTCAAAACATACCTTCAGTAGTGCATTGTGGTAGGTGTCTGTTGAAGCTCTTGGTTGCAGGTGGTTGGAATCCAAGTCAAGAGTATCTGAGAAATAAGTACATAAATAAATAAACAAATAAATAAATAAATGCAATAACCATCGTAGCCAGTTTGACTCAGTGGATAGAGCGTCAGCCTGCAGAATGAAGGGTCCCAGGTTAGATTCTGGTCAAGGGCAGATGCAGGGCACTCGACCCCCCAGTAGAGGGCATGCAGGAGGCAGCCGATCAATGATTCTCTCTCATCATTGATGTTTCTCTCTATCCCTCTCCCCTTCCTCTCTGAAATCAATTAAAAAAATAAATAAATACAATAACCAAATATTTAAAAATCAAACACAACCAGAATTTATGGGTTAGTGTAACTGAAACACACTAACTGCATGTCTAACTTGAGGTGCTATTGGAACCAGGCATTGAAAAGAATCATCAGGATTTTTTCTCATCACCTCTCAGCTTTGCTTTTCTCTATGTTGACTTTATTTTGGGGGAGGCTCTTCCCATGTGGGAAACCCCAGAAAATCCAAGCTTGCATGTAATCAAGCTTAGCAGCATCTCTTTGTCAACAGCTTTAGCAAAAGTTTTGGGATGGATACAGTTGGTCTGACTTGAATCAGAAGCCCCTTCCTGAAGCACATATTGGAGCCAGGGGGCTGGAAAAGCCCATAATTTATATTTGGGTCATAGGCTGATCATGGAGTTGAGACAATGTCATTAGAACCACATGGACTGAGGGTAGGGAAGGAGTGGTTCCTAAAGAGAAATGGAAGGGCTGTTCCAGAGAATGGTTTTGATACTGGATAGGCACAAACTACAGAATTCACTTCTCCCCCGCCCCGCCCCCCCTCCCCCCTGCCAGAATCACTTAGAGAAGAGGAAGCTGAAATGGGACTAGAATCCAGATTCTTGGATCCCAAAGAAGTTCAGTTCTTAAGTCAACCAGGCTCGAGTGTGAGGGCTGAATTGGCAGATAAAATCTTAAGCCTCATGGATTTCTCAGAAAAATAATGAGGAGTGAGGGCTGGCAGAAAGAAACACTGCCCATTCTTAGGAGAAACTTAGAGTCTCTGGATTGGAAGGCCACCAAGTCCAACTCCTCTGTTCCTTTTACAACATCCTGGCCAGCTCTGTGTGTGTGCCACCATGACAGAAAACACACTTCTTTTCTGAGGCTGTCATTTCTGATACCTCTGACCTTTAAAAATAAATCTCCCTATTTTGCAATGAAATCTCTCTTCCTGTAGCTTCTACTTCCTTGTCTTGAAAGTCATAGAAAACCAGTCAAATTCCTTTGGAATGGCCCAGAATAAAAGAGTAGAGAGACTGGGAGTCCGAAGAACATGGTTCTGATGCAGGTCCTCTACTGGGTGAGCAAAGAAAATGTGACCACAAGCAAGTATGATTGTGAAAGTGCACATGTCATAGATCATCATCATTTGTCAGACACGGTTCTCAAGGTATTATCTAGTTTTATTTTTATAATTAGTATTTGAGGGAAAATACCACTATTATTCCCATTACACAGAGAGGAAACTGATGGCACTTCAACTTAGGTCACATGTCCCAGACCATGCAGCTAATGTTAGCGACAGAGTTGGACTGGAACCCAATGGATTGATTCTCATGTGTGTCCTTTCCCTACACATTACGTGTTAAAAAGAGGTGACAGTGGGCTTTGCTTTGCTTGATTGTTTTAGCCTAAAGTCTCTTGAATTGGTGGTTACATTTGGTTTTTCACTCTTTTCTATGGTTGCTGAGCAGTTCTTGGCTTCCCTGTGCTCTTTGTGGGACAGAGAAAGCCATCGAATGTGCCAGAATCAGCAAAGAATCAGACCCCAAGCCAAATGTCCCGTCATAGCCAAATTTCCTGTAGAAGATGTTTTCTCAAACAAATCCTTCCCTTTTCTCTGGTCCACAGATTAAATAAGCCTCAGGCAG
Organism: Antrozous pallidus; assembly: GCA_027563665.1. Classification (NCBI taxonomy): domain Eukaryota; kingdom Metazoa; phylum Chordata; class Mammalia; order Chiroptera; family Vespertilionidae; genus Antrozous; species Antrozous pallidus. The sequence goes on from CM050516.1 coordinate 18,833,542, forward strand.
CTCTCCAGACAGAGAAAAAAAAAAAATGGAGAGAGCAGAGCATATTATAAGAACATAAAAAGGACCAGGCTCTGTTTACTTAGATTGGGGAACAGATTCCAGGAACAATGTGTCTGCTCCGGTGTAATTATCCTGAAAGTGGTCGGCATTTTACTCAGCTCCAAAACTCATAAAGAGGCTTTAAAGGGACAGGTCCTCTGGGTACTGTTTTATCAAAAGAGACTTAAGAGGTAAGGTTTCTAAATCAAACTTAGCTCCTCATTGAATTTGCAAAAACCGAAAGGAAAAAAAACACATTAAACAGTGAGTTTTATGAAACAGAAGGAAAACATTTTGAACATGTAGATTGAAAAGAAAGAGAAACTGACCCAGATACCTGGCAGGATATCTCTGCACTGTTGGCTAGTGTTAGTGAGAAAGGAAAGAAATGACGTTTTTGGGACCATAAACCCCTAGCTTGGAAGAAACATGAAGTTTCCATCTGTTCTTCTTCTTCCCCTCTCCCCCCGACATAATTTACTTAGATTTAATTCAACTTATCCATGCATTCATTTTTCAATGAATGATGAAAAGCACCAGGCAGCGTATGAAGTGTGGGAGATATGATAGCGAACACAAGCGTCCTTCCTTCAAGGAACTTACTATCTCCGAGTATGTCCCAGGCCAGGAGGCTCAACCACTCCCTGCCCATCTTAGCAGGAGGTGTCTATTCCTTACCATCTTCCCACTCCCATACTTCTCTCTTTATTTTTCCAGGAAATTCTATGGGGCTTAATAGTTTGAGAGACAGAGTCAGATTTCACATTCCAGTCTATTTGACCTTAGAACTGGACTAGTATGTGATTTAAGAGGTCAGAGAATAGTCCTTTTCCTGCCTCCTGTTCTCTATGTGCTCTTAGGAAAGAAAATTCTATTCAAATGCAGAAGGAAACTGAGCCTCAGAGAAGGCTCTCCTCCCCCTGCTCACCTAATCCCTTGGCATGTTTAAATCTTGGCCTTCCCACTCACAAGCTGTGTGCCCAAGAGCAAGTTTCTTAACCACTCTGTTTCTCAGTTTCATCACATATAAAAGAGAATTATGGAAGCTATGGAATCTTTTGTTAATATACACTGAGTGACTAGATTATTATGGTCTCTGAACACATAATAATCTGGCCACTAAGTGTATATAATTATATATATATATATATACACACTAATTATATATATACTAATTATATATATATATACTAATTATATATATTAGAGGCCTGGTGCATGAATTTGTGCATAGGTGGGGTCTGGACAGCCTGGCTAGGGGGAAGGGACATGGGCCGTTGGCGGCCTGCCTGCTGGTCGAACTCCTGGTCAAGGGGACAATTTGCATATTAGCCTTTTATAATATAGGGTATACACTGAGTGACCAAATTATTATGCATTTAGAGATCATAATAATCTGGCTACTCAGTGTAAATGTATGTGAAATGCTTACAATAATGCCAATTATATAAACTCTTAATAGACGTTAACCATTATTAGAACATTGTGAACCATATTTTCATAGCATTGATCATTATTTATTGTTATATATTTAAGTGGCTATTAGATTACATCTGCCCCATCTCCCCCTCGACCCCCATGAGACTATAAACTCTGTAAAGACTATTTTACATACTACTATATTCCCAGCATCCACTTTGGTTACTAGAATAGAATAAAAGCTCAATAAGTATTTGCTTAATGGCTTAATGAATGAATGAATTTCTCCCCAAATCCATCTCAGATTGCAGAGGAAAAGAAGAATCTAAAGGCCTGCTTGAGCATATGCTCCCAGAGGTTTTCTCAAACAAGTTCCAACAGCTGTTTGTGCTAGAGGCCACCATAAAAAGCATTCTTAAAAGTGAGAGGGAGAGATCTACGGCCCAGCTGGGATCCTGAATCTATGGCTACAGCTAGACTCAGGGGACGGGAGGGAGAAATGCAGGAAGGTAGTTGCTGGGGCTGAAGGAAGGAAGACAGAGGCATAATTCTGAATCAGAGACAGAGCGAGCTACTCAAAAAGACAGTGAGGCAGAGAGAAAGGTGCTCTGTTGTTGACAGAGACAGAGAGGGAGTGAGAGAAGGAAAGGAGTAAAGACAAGTGTTTGAACTGGCAGCAAATTCCCAAATCCTTGAGGATTTTTGAGATAATGCAAGCTTCAACCTTGGATGGTTGATTTATGACCAGCAAGAGTTGGGCCATACTGGAGCTGAGAACATGAGGCAGCTGTGTAGCCTGGAACTTCTTGGAGCCATGGCTGGGTATTCCCAGGGAACAGAATAGTTAGCAGATCAGGGGATGGAGGGATGACTGCTCTAATGGGAACTCATGGCATGGAGGACTTAGCAGGCCTTTGAATTAGCCCCACTTTTAATTGGGAGCCACACAATTTTTATTCAGAAGACCTTCCTCCCTCTCTTTCTCCCTTTCTTTCTTCTTTCCTCCTCCTTCCTTCCCTCCCTCCCCCCTTAATTCTTTGGTGATTTATTGTGCATTTAGAATGTACAAGGCCACCAGGGATGCAGAGATTAAATAAGACATCATTCTTAACTTTTAAAGAGCTCTCAGTGGTATAGCTTAAAGGAGAGAAAAGCAGAGAGCAGAATAATAAATACAGTATAATACCTTCTATGTAAACTCAATTTTTAACTTTTATTTGTTCATGATACACATATTTAACACATACCTATAGATGCAAGTATAAAATGGATTAGGCAGAAATAACCTGAATTAATGACTAAGGTTGCTGGGGGAATGAGCTAGGGAGCAAATATAATCTAGAATGGAGAACTAAAGTGGTTAGATGAATTATATGGTGCATTTTTAAGAAATCTGGCAAATAGTTTTCAAATGGTCATTTTTAGATAGTGGACACTTAGTTACTTGGTATATACTGTTCTTTTAAAATTTTCCAGAATTAAAAACACACACAACACAACTCAAGAAATTGAACAATAGATTGCAATCAGTGAGACAAGTCACTTCTATACTTTCCTTCTTCCACATCGATCCCAGAAGACAGAAGCAGCAGAGATGAGCAGAGGTAGAGCTTAACTATTCTTTTCCATACCCCCAGTCCGTCTTTTCTCCCATCCACATTTCCAGGAACAAATTATTCAGGATTGAATCAACTAAGCTACTGCATCTCTATATATAAAAAGCCAGCAACCAGAACGCCATAATGATTGGAACAACTGATCACTATGAGGCCCACTGCCGCCAATTAACCGGCTTGATCGGAGGGGTGGGACCAGCAGACAAACTCCCACGCCCCCTTCCCCTGTTCCCATGCCCGATTGCGGTTATGCCCACCTCTGGCTGAGCACAAGCCTCGCACGTCTGTTCAGGTGCCCACCTCCAGCTGCTGATTAGCCATTGCCCCCTTGTTCAAGTGCCCACTTCCAATTGATAGTAGCGGCCACGCCCCCTTGGCAGCTGGTAACTGCACTCCACACCAAGCAGTCTGCCCTGGTGTTCCCACTGAACTGTCACTGCCAAAGAGCCCAAAGGGGTGGGGGTGGGGGGAGACAGGGCCAAGGCACAGACACAGGGATGAATCCCCTGTGAGCCCCTGCTGTCCCCAGAACCCGGTAAAGCCCCAAAAGGAGGCGCAAGGAGGTGTAAATTCCTTGAGGCTGCAGCTCTGATGAATACAGACTGCCTTAAACAAACAGGAACATAGGTTCTCTCTGTTCTGGATCCAGAATCTGAAATCAGGGTGTCTGGGTCTGAGCTTCCTCCATGGGCTTCAGGGGAGGGTCCTTTCTACTTCTTTAGCTTCTGGGGCTCCTGGCCACATCCCTTCAATCCTCATGTGGGCCCTCCTCCATCCTCGCGGTACATCTCTCGCATAAACACCTGCCACTGCCCCACTGTTTACCTGCCCACTCCCTGGTGATAAGGAGCCCCTGCCCCTCTGTTCTGGCTCATCAGATGCCCCTGGCCCCTGTTCAGGTACCCACTTTTGGCTGTGCCCATCCCGGCTGCTCACATGCCCCTGTGTACCTGTTCAGGTGCCCACTTCTGGCTGATCACAGCCCCACCCCCCACGTTCCTGTGCCTACTTCCTGCTGTCACCACTTCCGGCCACTCACAAGCCCTGACCCCTGTCCATCTGCCCACATCCAGCTGTGCCCACTTTGGGCTGCTCACATGCCCTGGCCCAGCTATTCAGGTGCCCCCTTCAGCTGTGCCCACTTCTGGCAGAACACATGGCCCCGCCCCCCTGTTCACATGCCCAACTCCAGCTGTGCCCACTTCTGCCTGATCACAGCCCTGCCCCCATGACCCTGTGCCCACTTCTGGCTGTAACCACTTTTATCTTATCACAGGCCCCAACCCCTGTTCACCTGTCCACATCCAGCTATGCTCATTTCTGGCTGCTCACTTGCCCTTGCCCCCATGTTCAGGTGCCCACTTCCACTTGACCACGTGATCCCCACCCTTGGTAGTTGGTGGAGCTGCCTGTCAGCTGGGCTCAGGTGACAGGGAGGTGGCCCAAGGCTAGGGACCTCTGCTACCCCTCTCTGAGCCTCAGTTTTGGCATCTAGAATCTGGGCACGAAAACCCAGTTGCTGGCTCCTATCAACACAGGTGCCTCAGAAAGGGGAGCCCCAGGCTGGAATCATTAGGGGAAAGGCCTGAGAGGTAAGGGTGGAGCTTTGGAGTACCCTGCATCATCCTACAGCCTGGGCCTTGGCAAGCAGAGGAGTCTCTGAGCCAAATTACCTTGCACCTCCCACCAACCAGACTGCCTTCGTGTGCCCACTGAACTGTCACTGCTGAGGAGCCCCATGGGGTTGGTGGGGACAGGAGACAGGGCGAGGCACAGACACAGAGATGAATCTTCCTGTGAGCCCCTGCTGTTCCCAGAACCTGGTCAAAGCCCCATAAGGAGGGGCAAAGATGGGTGTATTATCTGAGGATATAGCTCTGATGAATATAGACTGGCCCAAACAAACAGGAACACGTGCTCTCCCCTTCTGGGGCCAGAATCTGAAATCAGGGTCTCTGGGGCTGTGCTCCCTCCATGGGGAGGGTCCTCCTTGCCTCTTCAGCCTCTGGGGTCTCCTGGGATATCTCTTCAATCTTTATGTGGGCCCTCCTGCACCCTCACAGAACATCTCTAGCATAATCACATCCCCTTGTTCACGTGCACACTTTTGGCTCTACCCACTTCCAGACAAGCCTCGCCCCTTCATTCACATGCCCCATTCCTGCTGCTCTCTTGTCCCTGCCCCCTTGTTCAGGTGCCCACTTCCACCTGATCATGTGGCCCTGCTCCCTTGTCAGCTGTTTGAGCCACCTGTCAGCTGAGCTGAGTTGACTGGGGGGTGAGCCAAGACTAGGGACCTCTGATCCCCATCTCTGAGCCTCATTTTGGCCTTAAATGACCAAGCTCATCTAGCAAATTAATTGCCTGGGAGAAAAAAATTCAAAATTCTTTAAAGTCTCAGTCTCAACAGCAGAGCATTCACAATGTCCATCATACAAGCAAAAAGTTATTAAACATGTGAAGAAAAAAGAAAAGAACTAAATTATCATAAGCCCCTATCTCTGTTCACATGCCCACTTTCGCTTGATCATGTGCCCCTGTCCCCTTGGCAGCTGGCCCCCTCCCTTCCCCTGGTTGGCCCTGCCCCCTGGGCAAACTCCCGGATAACTCTCAGTTAAGGGGACAATTTACATGCTATGCGTTTATTATATAGGATTCCACAGGCAAATGACCCATGCTGAAATATATCAAAGCAGTGGCTGCTTTGAGTTGGGGGAGTCTAGGGACAACACACTGTGTTTTCCTTTACCCTTACACTCACAATATTTCTGAGACAAAAAATGTGGGTTTTCCCTAAGTCAGCCAATTCTTCGATACCTGCCTAGTGTCCTCCAATTCAATTAGGTTCTGACACTATCTACCTGGAGTTAGTGTGAGATGTTTCCACAACTTAAGGGTTCAATCCCACAAGGCTTCCCCCCACTTTAGACACCAATTATAAGTCCCAGGTTGTCACCTGTACTTTTGAGAGAATGGCTATAAGTCAAGTTCCCATGCCTCTCACCTTTGTATTCAATAATTTGCTAGAATAGCTCACATAATTCGGAGAACACTTACTTATGTTGACTAGTTCATTGTAAAGGATATGGATGAATAGTCGGATGAAGGTCTGTCCCTGTGGAATTGGGTGTGCGACCCTCCTGGCACTGGTTGTGTTCACCAACCAGGAAGGTCTCAGAGCCCCAAACTTTTGGGATTTTTATGGAGGCTTCATCACATAGGTATGAGCAGGTCAGAGATAAGATTTTTTAAAACATACAAGATGAGCCTAGAACATCTTAACTTTGGTAACAAGAAGACTACCAACAACTGCTAAAGGCATCAAAAAGGACTCAGTAATCAACCTGAACAAGAGGGTCCAATTGGCCAAAAATGGGATATTTTGAGCATCAGTAAGTACATTAACTTCAATGGATTAACTTCCAACAGTGAATAACTTCAAACACTTCTAATATGTTTAAGTCCATGGGTTCATTATGGTATTAAAACAAAATAAGGCTAATTGGACACCATGGAGAATGAAAAAAAATCAACTTTTAAAAATTGAAAATTGGTGAAGAAACAGAAAGAATCAAGCATTTATCACACATTCTCTATGGTAAGTCCTACATTTCTTTTCGTGGAAACATTCTAGATAATAACTGAAGAATATTACTACTTTGCAATACCCAACGAATTAATTACTCTGGCAATGTGCAGCAGTAGTGGTTAACATCCCAGGTAAGCTAGTCAGATATTATGAACCGTCTAGTGGAAGAATACAGTGCCATCTATGAAAGAATTGTGTTGAAAAAAATGGAAACAATCCAAGCCTTAGAGGACAGAGGGACATGTTAGGCAACATCATGGGATGCAATCTTATTAGCTTTATTTATTTACGGGATACTGTACAGGACAACTTGATTAATTCAACAAACAAAATGGAGAGAGAGAGAGAGAGAGAGAGAGAGAGAGAGAGAGAGAGAGAGAGAGAGAGAGAGAAAGGGAAAGAAGCTATATATATTTAAGAGGTTTAAGTACCATGTCAACCAAACCAAATATGTGGACCATATTTGGATTATAATCCAAATAAATAGAGAAAAAAAGACTTTATGAGACTATTGGAAATATGAGCACTGACTAAAACTTTAGTAATAAGAAAACATTAATTTTTACATGTGGTAATACACTGTAGTTTTTAAAAGAGTTTTTTATTTTTAGAAATACATACTGAAGTTTTTATAGATGAAGTCATCGTAGGGGTTCAAGGGATTTGGGGACACATCAAAGAAAATATGACCATGAGAAGCATTAATGAACAACAAGCTTTATTGGGTGACAGTTTCGTGAGAGGGGAATTTCATCACAACATCAGACTGTCCAGCACTTAGGGCAGGGAGGGGGCAAGGAACACAGGAGAGGGGGGGGGATCACAGAGGGGCCATAGGTGACTAGATGACATCTGTCACTCATCCATAGGGTGGAAAGTCACTGGATCAGAGAACTCCGAAGGGCAGCTTGGGGTCTCATAATCACAGGCTCTACCTCATCAATGGTCAGCAGATGCTGGGTGAGGTTTCTGGGGTGTGCAAAGCAGACAGACTCCAAGTGGCTAAAATATCTGCTTATTTGGGATCTTTTTTGAAACAAATGGATGTTTAAAAATTTGAGTTTGGCGTCTAAAGGCTTTTAAACTAATGGGTTTAGCCTGCAGTGAAATAAACAATCTAGGAGCCAATACACAGAGGCCATCTTTGGCTCATTTATAGCAATATATATCAACGTGTGACTTCTGAGAGTCCCAAAGTATTCGGGGAGGGGGAAGCGGGTGATTGGCCATGAGTTGCTAATTGTTCAGGCTGGGTGGTAGGTACATGCAAGTTCATTAATACTCATTATACTTTTGCATGGGTTTGAGGTGTTCTCTGTGAAAGATGAAATAGTCACAATCTAGGTCTGAAAACCCTTCCTAAGGGACTTGGCTTTTCTAGAGATTTCTACATTTTAGGGATCTGGGAGAATATTTTGTGTTACTAGTCCCTTGACAAGGACTCAGGGGAAGACCAGGGAGAATGGAAATGCTCACTACAAGCAAAGCACCAGGTAGCAGTGAGCTTTTGGTGGCCAGGAGGGAGACACAGCAAGGTGAGAGACCCTTTCTCCCTCTACCCCACCACCACCAGGGCAGGGCCAACTTTTCTTTTATTATTCTGCTGAAGGGCCAAGCCCAAGCAAGAGCACTATAAAAAAAAAAACATTCCTTCTATGTAATCTGGAGGGAGGAAGTGGGTCAGAATCGTGAAATGAGGTTGACTACAAATTGCTAATTGTTGGGATTGAGTTGTGGGTACATGAGGGTTCATCAATACTCCTTGTATATTTATGTAAGTTCAGTGCCAGCAATCCATTGGCCATGTGACCTTGGGCAGATCCCATCCGAGCTCTGGGCCACCACTTCTTCCTCAGTGGTCTGACCTCTTCAGTTACAGAAGAGACAGAACTGGATGTTGAGGAGTCCAGGGTAAAGGCTTGCCCAAGGTCACACATTTTATCAGGAATGGTTTTCACTGAGAGGTCACTGAGCAAAGAGGAGAGGAGAAACAAACAGAGAAGTTGCCAAATGTATTCCCAGCAGAATGAAGAGGGAGAGGTGGAGGCATGGGCATCATTTAGAGAAACACTCCAGTGCAACAGTGTGATAGAAATCCCCCCTTCACTGCCTGGCTCCCCAAGCCTGACTCTTGACTCATCAGTGAGTAATGAAGCAGAGCCCCGCAGGCAGACACTCAGACTTGGACTTGAGAGTTCAGGCCTTTGATTTGTTGTGTTAACACTAACAGAATCCCTGCAGCTTCTTCACTTCAAAGGCCCGAGGATTTGAGAGCTGAGGGCCTGCAGCTACTGCACAGAGAGAACAATAGCGGAGGGGGGTTTTGCCATAGGCACCAACATGAACTGCTTTGGCATCACGGTTAAGGCTTCAGGCTGTGGATTCAAATCAGAGCTTCACCCCTTCTTAGCTGTTTTACCTTTGGCAAATTTCTTAAACGCTCAAGGTTACTCCCAAGTGCCCTGGTGAGTATTAAAAGAGCTAATAATGAATGCAAGACACTTTCTCCATGTTTTCTGTTTATAAAAAGGTAAAGAAGCTATAGTCTCTGCTTGCAAGGAATTTATAATCTAGTAGGCAAGACGAAGCCAGGGATACAAATGACAGTATTGGAAGGTGTAAAATGCTAATGTCTCGATGGTGGAAAAGATTGTGTCACGTGAGTACTGAAGAAATCATTGCTGCAGCCAAAAATGGGACAGCATGTGAGGTGGTGACATTTGAGCAGGACTGAGGGATGGGTCAAGTCCGATGGCAAGAGCAAGAGAGAGTAGGAGCTCCAGGAGACTTCCTGGCAGAGTTGGTGGTGGTGTCTATGGACAAGGTCAAGAACCCCATTTGACTGAAGAGTGGAGTTCAGGTAAGATGTGAGGGCAATAAAGCTGAGAAGAGGCTGGAGTTGGCTTCTGGATTGGACTCTTTTGGGTATAAGGAGCTGAGAGACACTTGAGCTTACTTTGAGGTGTTTTAAGGAAAAAATGCAGGAAAATCCAGGGGAAAGGGGGAATAGGGATTTTAGGGATGTTGGGGTTTTTGGAGGCTGGGCGGTTGGCTCCTTTATTCAACCAAGTATTACTGGGTGCCATTGGGTACCCAGCAGGGGCCAAGGTGCTGGGGACAAGGTCCCTATTCTTATGGGCAAATAATAAACATGGGAACAAATGAATGAGATAATTTCAAGTGATGTGTGTTGTGAAGAAAATAAAAAAAGCCAAGTAATGGCCTCATGACTGGCAGGAACAAGGGGATCTACTTTGAAGGGAGGTGGAGAGTAAATTGGAAAGGAACTCTCTGAGCCGAGACCAGAGTGGTGGGAAAGCTAGTTAGCAAAGACCTAGGGGGAAGATTGCTGGTAGAGGAAATTGTGAGAGTTAGAGGTTGAGGCTGGAATGAATGATCGTGGACTAGCAGAGAGGAAGCCAGAGGGAGCCAGGGGTCAGGGCCCGATCATGAACGTGATAGCCTTAATAGGCTGTCGGCAAACTGCGGCTCGCGAGCCACATGCGGCTCTTTGGTCCCTTGAGTGCAGCTCTTCCTGGCCTGGGAGAGTCTATTTTGAAGAAGTGGCATTAGAAGAAGTTTAAGTTTAAAAAATTTGGCTCTCAAAAGAAATTTCAGTCGTTGTACTGTTGATATTTGGCTCTGTTGACTAATGAGTTTGCTGACTACTGGGCTATGATAAGTGGTTTGGAATTTATTGTGAGTGATGGGAAGAGATTTAAGTGTTCTGAGAAGTGGCAAGAACTATTGGGCATGGTTGCATGCCAGCTCCAGCTGCTTTGTAGACATGGATTGTCGGGGGGAACCTGGAAGCTGGAAGGTGAGCTAGGAAGCTGTCCTGGTATCTATGGGTGGGATGGTGTGTTCTGGATCCATGGAGGCTCTGAGGACCCTTGGCAGGGGGAGTCTGTTCCCCTTCTCTCAACAGGAATAACGTATGGTGCATCCATGAAACATTCTGCAGCCACAGCGACGGTGCAGACCAGAGTACATTGCCAGGGAAAGACATCCCCGACATGCTGTTTGAGAGACAACTGTGCAGGTATTTCCTGAGCCCAGCCATGTAAAACTAAACACTCATTCCTGTATCAGTTTACTCACATATGGGGAGACATCTGGGAAGATACTCACTAGGTTGTTATCAGTGACTTTTCTGAGAAGCACGGTTTTTGTTTTATTTTTGCTTTTTTTACTTTGTTCTTTGAACTTTGCTGAGTTAAATTTTTAAGTGAAAGTCTAGTAACTTTTGCAAATAAAAAAAGTGTGTGTGTGTGTGGCGGGGAGGCAAAGAAGGAAGGGAGGAAGGGAGGAAGGAAGAAAATAAAAGACCAACCCCTCCCTGTCCCTAGTCCTGCCCCGCACACCCACACACCGTCCCCAGCATAGGAACATGAAAAGCAGCTGGACCAATTCCAGATGTGTATCTTCCAAGGACATTATCAGGCCTGGAGAGTTCATCTCGGAGAAGATGGTTAATGAAAGATGGTTAATCCTGCTGTACTGTGGCTCAGGCTCCCAGAGCAAAGATCCTTAGCTCCTTGAGAGGCCAGCTTTACTTTAAGAGGCAGGAAGCAGAGATGGTACCTTTGAAGGCCTCCCCCCCTTCTCTCTCTCTCTCTCTCTCTCTCTCTCTCTCTCTCTCTCTCTCTCTCTCTCTCTCTCTCTCTCTGCCAAGCTGCCTTTAACCATCTGCAAAGAGTTGCTAAGGCATCCATGGGCCAGAGGAAAGTGTCTGAGGGGAAACGAGTCAGAGTGTAGGGAGGGCAGGACAGACACCTGTAGTATCTAGAACCAGGCTCAGCTGGGTGTTTTTATAATCTCTTGATCTTCTCAGAGGAAGAACACAGGCAATGGGATGAATTGGGACAGAGGAAAAAGGGGAGAAGGAAGAGGATGTTCGTTGCAGAGCTTAGTGAGTGACTCCTTGTTACTAGTTATTGTTACTTGTCCAAGGTTACAAGTTCATGGCCCTTAGTTGCTAAGTTCTAAAAAATTGGGAGTTTTTACATAACATCTTAATTTCTGTCTTTTGTTGGAAAACTGGTGAAATGCCATTCCCTGGGCCTGCTTCCCATGGGGAATAACCAGGGGAAGCTGAATCTGAATGGCAATTTCCCCTTTGTGACTGTGCTCTCCCCTGCTGGCCCCCTTGTAATGATTACTCATCTCTGTTACTTCCTTGGGTCATGTGGGCACATGCTTTTGCTACCCCTGGCATTGAGTAGCTCCTTCACTTCTTACACAAAGCAATGATGCAAAATCTATGGGCTAGAAGATAAAGGCTCAGCAAGGTTAGAGGACCTACCCAAGATCACAGCTTTCAGTGGCAGAGTCAGAATTTGAACCTATGACCTCAGAACCTATGACCTTGGCAGTGTGGCAAAATCTCAGAAACAAGAATGAGTAAATCACCTCCCAAGCTGATGGCCACAGCCTATTTAAGATTCCTTTGACAGAATGAACTGGTCCTCCTGCCTAGGACAGCACTGAGCTACAGGTGGTGGCCTGCTGGCCACTGTGGAGTACAAAGCAATGTAGTCACAGCAGCAGGGGACTTCGAAGGTTCTCCATTTGTGAAGTAGAGAGTGTGAGGGAGAAAAAGGGTTTTAAAAGTGCACAAAGATGTCTCTTGCCTGAGGAGAGGCCTGATGAAGGAGGGTGGGCATAGCCTGAGTGGGTGGGGCACTGGACTCCATCCTCATTTCCATATCGGGACCAGAGCCTCTTGTCTTTTTATCTTTCCTATGCCAGTGTTCCACTTAAAACCTCCGTTGAGCGAAAGGGGATTTTGCTGCTCAAAAGAATTTTTTAAAATTTAGCATTTTGAGTTTGTGTCAAAAAGCCATAGCTATATATTTTGTGTGTGGCTACGAAGCTATCACCAGGAACTGTCAAATGAGTCCTGTGGGCCGTGGCCAGCCTCTTATCTTCAGCTTTCAGGAGGGGCCTCCTGTGAGATGCGCCTCCTCCCATAGCTTCTGCAAGGGAGCTGGCCCTCCCAGGACTCCCTCCAGCAGGGCCTAGAATTTGTTTGTGCAGATTTGCATAAAAGGCTTCACTGAATGAGATTCACCGAATGCAGGTGATATTCACAGAGCCCCCAGGGCAATGATTTTGTCTTTGAATTTCATTTTCTTTTGAGAAGCAAATACTTCACTTTGGCTTTCTCCCTTTCCTAGACCTGCACTCCTTCTTTTTCCTGTTCCTACATATCACATGCACACTTACATACATGCACATGCATGGGCACCCAGCAAACTTTAAGTCCATGAATATGTGACTGTGTTCTTTCTATCACAGATGGATCTTGAAGCAGGACTCTAGCCTGACTGGGGTGTGAAGGAAAAGCTCCCAGCCCTGTGTGCCAGAGAAGCAGCTGTCATTGGTTGGGCATTACGGTGTGGCCTCCAAAGAGACATTTGTGAGACCCTGCCCTGTGTCACTGGCCAGCAATCAGGGACCAAAGCCCTGTGGTCTGTCCTGGAATCCTGAGTCCAAAGGCCAGCAGCTTGGAAAATCCTTCCTCTCTACGTTGCACCTAGAGTCTTGATAAAGACTTTCAGAGAGTGTTACCCAGATAGTGTCACCCAATAGTAAGCACTGTAGCATCATCATAGGGAATGGGATGGAAGCTTTGAATGGACCCTCCCTCCCAGCTGACAGCATAACATGGAGATATCTACCACTCAGTCAGACCCAGACCTGCTAACTCACCTAGATGGCTGTGACCTTGGGCCCTGAGAATGGAATGGATGGACTTCCCACCTTTCCCACCTGCCACCCATTTCATGGCTGAACCTGGCATTTAGGGGGAGCTGCACTGGCTCCCTGCTGGTTAAGGCTCCAAATCCACTTTGGTCTTCTGGGCTGGGTTCCTCAAGCCCATCTTCTTCCATATCATCTCACCCCAACCCCTAATCAGACCAGTTTGTTCACCTCTTCCTAGCTCCCCTACCTTCTCTGTCTTAGGTGTCTGGTCACCCCCACCTTCCTCAGGCATTACACAACTTGTTCACTCCCCTCCGGACTCCTTCCTCAGTAATATTAACCACAACAATAACTGACATGTAATAAGCATCTATTATATCCTAAATACTGTTATTAATTTCATTACTTCTCACAAAAACTTCATGAAACAGGTATTGTTACTAGCACTTCATAGAGGAGGAAACTGAGGACCAGTGAGGTAAAATAATTGACTTAGGGTCAAATGACTTGTTGGGAAGCCAGGCTTTACTTCCATGTCTGTCTTATGTATTTCACAGACCTTAACTCTACCTGGCATTATCCTATATAAGAAATAGCTAATATGCTAGTTAGACCTGGTGGCAGAACAGCCTTTCAGAATGACCAGTGGATGAGAGGTGGGGCCAGTTAGCCTGCGCCACAACGCCAGCCATGTGGTGGTCCAGGGGCCATTCCTTCCCCAGAGATGGCACAGGTGGTGCCATGCAGGTCCTATCCTGGTCCCAGCTTCATGCCTTCTGAAGAGGCGGGCAAGAGGAGTCCTGGACTGTGAGAGGGCACAGGCTGGGCTAAGGGATCCCCCCTGCATGAATTTTGTGCACTGATACTCTAGTATTACATATTTATTGATTTTTATGTCATTAGTCTAGAATGTGGTCTTCCTGAGGGCAGGGGTGACTTAGTCACCACTTCCTATATCAGTATCTCACACATAATTGATGCTTTATATGTATTTGTTAAGTGAATAAATGAATCGATGGTAAAGTCCACACTCTATTTCAGAAATTGTTCATTTTCAAAGCAGCAATGCACATGGCTAAAATAATCAGAAGTATGATAAGGCATAGTGAAATGTAGATCTCCTTCCTATACATTCTTTTCCCTTCCTCCACCATTATAAAGTTCTTACAGACCCATTCTGGAGATATTCCATGTATGTGTGGGCTTGTACAAGCATGTGTGTAACGTGTGTGTGTGTGTGTGTGTCATCACACCATAGAAACCAGTCTGCAACTTGATTTTCCACTTATTATGTGCTGGAAATGTTCAAATCATTATATATCTGCACACACACAAATCGCTGTGCTACTAACCACTGTGCTTCATGAGTTATGTGGTTCCAGAGAAGTCCTTGGGGACTGTTTAAGGCTGGAGCAGTATGATCTAACATCTTGATTGAGAATCTTAGAGTAGAGAGGGACCTCTGAGATGGTCTGGTTTAACCTCCTCATGTTACAAATGGGAAACTGAGGTTCAGAGTATGGGAGTGGTGGGGTAGAAATTCCAAGAGTCACTTAAGAAGTTAATGACAGATCAGGGATAAGAACTGGTTCTGGAATCCTTGACCAGGCTTCTGCCATGTCTCCTCTCCACTTGGCAAGCCCAAGAGAAATCAGCCAGTTCCCAACAGAGAGAGCCTGTTCAGGCTTTGTGGAGGACAGTGCCTCCCAGGCAGACTGGGGTGAGAGTGATTATGTAGATCATTTGGTAATCAGAAAAGAGAGCTCGAGCCCTTTAAATGCTGGCTGTTTCATTGGTCTCAGAAGACTGAATTAGCATCGATTGTCAGCACTGAGCTAGTAGATAAAAGATCCACATCAGAAGGGACAGCCTGCAAGGATGAGCCAAAGCACTTCACTCTCAGTGCTTCCTCTGCTGCACCTGGGACTTCTGAGCCACCGGCAGCTCCCAGGAGTCTGTTTCTTTCCCTCTGGTCCACAAAAGTATGGGAGGGGGTTATGGGAACAAATCAAGAAGCAAAGCTGGGGGAGCAACAATCAGGGCAAGACATCTCTGTTGGGATGAATGCTCCTATCTGTATGTGTCTTCTCCCAGTGCCTTCCATCCCCATCCCTCACCTTATCCTCTCCCAACATGCACACACACTGTAAGCTCCACACATACAGGAACCTAGCACATCTTTTCTGTGGTTCCCAGGGCCCAGTGCAATCCCTGACATGGCAGGTGCTCAATATGTATTTGTTGAAGCAATCAGTACATGCACACAAATATATTATTCCTCTACACCAAGTATGTCCAACTCAAAGGCTAACAAGGGCCAAATAAACAAGGTTTAAGTTTATGTGGGCCACAAAAAAACACAAGCTTCAATTTTCATAGAAATGTAGGTTTATTTCTAAAAGTATAGTATAAAGTAGAACAAGAGCAATGATAAAATTAATGTTTTCTTACATACCGTTATATTGGCTGGGCCGCAATAATATTCATTGTGGGCCACGGGCCGGTAGTGTGACATGCTTGCTCTACCCAGAAACACAGCCTCAGTCTTACCCCTGGATTGTCTCAGCTTTGGCCCTCTGATCAGGCTGCAGGGTACAGCCTATGCTACATCCAGACACCTTATAGGGCCAGACATGGATGGCCATTTCCGCTGCTCTCTCTTTCCCACTGGCTACAGAGCTGCCGCCGGTTTTCCAGCCCCCTCTCTATAGTCTCCTCCTCTGTCCATCACTCTAGCTATTCTCTGACCTCCAAGACTGGGCATTTTCTGCCTGTACTGCACCTTGGCCTAGAACATCCTTCCTATCTTCCTCATTTGCAAATGATTAGACATCTCAGGTGAAAGGTGATACTCCCCAGGTATCCTCTCTGACCCCTCCTGCACCACGATGGGACCCTCCTTCTATTCCTTAGCTCTGTATACCCCCCGTCCCCCAATCATTCTGTGTTGTTTTTGCCTGTTTAACTGTCTGTCTTCCTGGACTCCCCATGACTGAGTCTAAATTGCTATTTGAGACCAAGACCCTTTTTGAAGCTGCTAGCTGCTGTCCCCCACACCTCCCTCGGTGTCTGGCATAGGGCTTCTAACACCTTGTGAGTGAACAGTCTGCTTTGTAAGCTGACTTAACCCTCTGCCAGGACCCGAGTCCTGCTTTCTCTTTTCAGTCCAGCCTGCAGTCCTACAACCCTACTAGTAATCCCTTCCTGCTGCTGAGCCAAACTCCTGGTTGGCCCTTCCTCCCCAGGCCAGGCCAGTTTCCACCAACCTGGGGCCATTCCTCCTTACCCATTCAGAAAGAGTTTTCAGGCTGTTGGGAAAAAATTTAGGAATGTCTTCCAGGACTGCCCAAGGTCACACTGTTTAGGGCAAGAACAGGAACAAAACCCAGGATTTCCAACTCAACGTGCAAAATCATTTCCCTACGTTTACTCCACAGTATATACAAAGCCAAACCAGGAGGCTAATTTACATGGGATTTTGTAAATCATAAAAATCAAACTGGCGCAGTGGGTAGAGCACCAGTGGGTTCAATTCCGGTCAAGGGCACATGCCTGGGTTATGGTCTTGATCCTTAGTAGGGGGCTTGTAGGAGGCAGCCAATCAATGATTCTTTCTCATCATTGATGTTTCTATCTCTCTCCTCTCCCTTCCTCTCTGAAATCAATAAAAATATATTTAAATTTTTATTGGGATGAATAAAAATTCATCCCACACACAAGACTACAACTTGGTTTTGTATGTCATTCATGCTTGTCCCCTGCCCCGTGGCATGGTGGAAGGCAGGATAGAAAGCGTGGTAGGATTTAAGCATACTGGCTCTGGCCTCCACACTGCCTCTAATGGGCAAGCCATTTTCCTCTGCTCTTCGTAGAGAACAGTGAATTTCCCTGTAGCATTAGAGGAAGAGCAGTGGCAGGTAAGGCTGGAAAGAAAGGGGGAGCCCAATCAGGAGAACTGGTAATGTCCCAGTGAGCAAAACTTTATTTGGAAGGCAGTGGGAGCTTCCGGGTCTTTGAGCAGGAAATGACCTGCTCAGCCACAGCTGAACCCCTGGCAACACCGGGCTAATAAATCTGGGTAGAGAAGCGATCATTTCATTGAAGCTGTAACTTCCCCCACCTGCTGCAGAGGCTACTGTCCCGTTATCTTTTCTTCTCAGGTAACAGTGATCTCCCCTAAGGACTCTCATTACACAAGCTTAGGTTTCCCGAGGGAGAGATTTGAGCAAAGCAGAAAGATCCCCCAGATCAGTCATTAGCAGGGTGGTTGGAATCTCAGAGGAGAGCTTGGATGAATAAATCAGCCCTGAGAGGCCAGTCCTTGCCAGAACCCGTGCTGCAGAGCTCAGCCTTCCAGGAGGCGACAGTGAGTGGAGCAGGGCCATTCTCTACCCAGCCCTGAATGCACAATAGAAGCCCCCCTGAAGGAGGGCTCAGACCAGGTTGTATCACCATTGATGCTTCTGCCAGCAACTGGGGCTTTGAAGGGGCTGACCTTGGGGACAGAGTGGGCATTCAGAAGGTACTCCTGTGGCTAATGGGCTGCCTGTCTTTGGAAAAGACTTCATCTCTTTGGGCTTCCATTTCCCAAACCACTGAAGGAGGTATTTGGACCATTTCAAATACACAATACTAATGGGTTCCATTCCTCCTTGACCGGTTGTTAGCGATCGCCCAATGTATTGTGTCAAGAATGATTCTGAGGCTACAGCCACAAATTAGGATAGCATTTTATCAGGGTCTCTAGAAGAGGGTGCGGACTCATGAATTAGTTTTCTCTTGCTGTTGCAACAAATTACTTAATCTGGCCTAAAACAACATAAATGTATTCTCTGATGGTTGTGTGGGTCCGATGCCCCAAGTCAGTTTCACTGGGCTGATGCCAAAGACTGGGCAGGGCTGATTCCTGCTGGAGGCCCCCAGGAGAGAATCCTTTTTCTTCTGCCATGGGGAGTAACAGTCACGGGCCCTGAGGAGTGGGACATGGAGGTCTTTGGGGACCCATTACTCACCTGACATATGTATGACACCGATTTGCGATCCTTGCAATCAGCCTAGAATTAGAGCTGGAGGAATAATTTTAAGTTATTGTGTGAGGCCTGATGTGTGAGCTCTAAAGGAGAAAAAGGCTGCACGTGGCATTTTCCTGTTCCAAGAACCATGCCAGCCTCATTGAAATTCCACGTCCCGCTGCCTTCTCCTGACACTGTATCGTTTACAGTGCTCCCGAGGCTAGTACATTGACTCATTATTATTAGTTAATGAAGCATCTAAGGCCTAAACCCCGAGTCAGCAGCTGGGATAAAGGGTGAGGACAGAGCTGGACTGTGGCTGGGATGTAGACCAGGGGAGACAGAGGCCATGCTGTTCTCACACATTTGTTTCACAGACATTTACTGAGCACTTCCAGGGACTATGGATACGGCAGGAATAAGAGCCACGCGGGTGGTCCTGATCCCAAAGAATTCACAGGCACGTGGGAGAGACAGACATGTGTGATCATGCCAAAGACACCCATGAAAAATGCTCCAAAGAGGTAGAAGTTGAAGAGCAGAGAGGAGTCTCTGCCTCAGAGAATCAAGGGAGGCTTCCCAGAGGAGGGGGCAGTTGACTCGAGTCTTAAAGAATGACTCAACACTCTAAAGCTGGAAAAGGGAAGGGAAGGAGACTTTGGCAGAAGCAACTGGTGCTAAGGGGAAGAGTGGAAAGGTGTGACATCACCCCTTTTCACAGCAACCTGAGTGAGATGCAGAGATAGTCTGGCAGGAGAAAAAGAGAATTGATGAAGGTGACATTTGGCTGGGAACATGGGCAGACACTGTGGAGGAGTTTGGCTTTGGGAACAAAGAGCCAAACCAAATCTCTCTCTGAATAAATTTGGGGGGCTTCAAAGGGAGGCC
This sequence comes from Antrozous pallidus, assembly GCA_027563665.1. Taxonomy (NCBI): domain Eukaryota; kingdom Metazoa; phylum Chordata; class Mammalia; order Chiroptera; family Vespertilionidae; genus Antrozous; species Antrozous pallidus. Next base: position 18,852,813 of record CM050516.1, read on the forward strand.
AAATGCTGAAGTGACAGACAGGTTCAGATCTCAGCTCTACTGCTTACAAGCTGATGAATCCGTTGGGCCTCAGTTTCTTCATCTATAAAATGGGAAAAGTTATAACCAGCTGTAGGGATGGCTATACAGTGAGGGCCTTGTCTGTCTTTTTTTCCACTGTATAAGCATCTGGCACCCATTTGTAAATCAAATAAATAATGTCTGAGGAAAAATGCTTGGCAGGGTATCTGAAGAATAAGAAATGTTTAGTGCATTAAATGATTAATTTCAGAAGGGAAATTCTGTGATCATCAGGCCTAGCCCCCATGTCTCCACTAGGCATCTCTAATATTTCTGATAAGTGGTCACCTCCTATGGGGTCCTGTGAGCCTATAGCCAAGGGAAAGAGCCCTGAATCTGGAGTGAGGGAGGGAATGAGGTTTGGTTCCAGTCTTGACTGTCACTCATGAACTGTGATTCTGGGGACACTCACATCCTGGTTCAGGTCCCGTGGCGTCCTTCAGCCTCATCCCAACTCAGCTCTGTGTCACTCTCAGGCAAGATCACTGAAAGCATCTGGGCTTCTTGATGAGCATTTTCCTTCCTCTCAATTGTTAACCCAACAGAACCTCCAGAACTTCCCAGGGGTCATGCCCATAGAAACAGGGTAGTCTCTGAAGCTGGGCCGCCACTCATGAGCTGTGTGACCCAGGACATGTTTGACCTCTGACCGCAGTTCATTTATCTGGGTGTGGTAGGCAGTGTAATGTTAGGAACCTCACATCTTGATCCTTTGGTTTCTTAATGGGTACAGAGAGGGATGGTACAGAGCTGGCCTAACCAGACTCCCTCCTGAAGATGGGATTTTACCTCAGGCTCTCTGATGAGTCCCATCTCTGCAGAGGCTCCTGACTCAGCATTTGGGACTGGGGCCTAGTTTTTCCATCCAGTCTAAGGGTGGAATCCTGTATCCTTCCCTTCCATCCTCCCTGCTTTCCTCCCATACTTACACACATTCATTCTTACAATGGGTTAACCCCCTCACTAGCTGTGCACAATTTCAATCCTAAACCCAAATAATATAGTGACAAAGTGTGCAGGCTCTAAGTAGCCCAGCCCATTGTGGGAAGCCCAGCTCCGCTGTTTCTTAGCTGGGCAACTTGAGCAAGGTCCTCAATCCTCTATGAGCTTTGGGTTCCTCAACTATAAAAGGGAAAATAATAGTACATACATGATAAGGTTGTTGGTGAGGATTAGATGAAATGAGACATTTAATTAAAACACTGAGCACAGGGTAAGTGCTCTTTAAATAGAAGTCATTGCTATTATTGTTACGTTGTTAGTATAGTTATCTCAATCCATAGGTAAGCTCTGGAAGACAAGGTCAGCATCTATCTCTATGTCTATCACCTGGCACGTAGTCAGTGCTCAATAAATACTTGGAGAGTCAAATAATGATCATACTTCCTCTTGGAAGCATGGCTTATTCTCCTCAGTTGGATTTCAAGAGCCCTTCTCTGGGCTCGCATAGCACCCAGACATAGAATTATCACAAGAGTTTCTTATGTGCCAGGCATTGAGCTAAGGGCTTATCCTACATGGATTTTCTTTTCTTTTTATCTTCACCTGGGGATATGTTAATTGATTTTTAGAGACAGTAAGCGGATAAAGAGGGAAGCATCGGTTGCCTCCCTGTATGTGCCCCAACCAGGGGTTAAACCTGCAACCTAGGCATGTGCCCTGACCGGGAATTAAACCTGAGGTGGACAATGCTCCAACCAACTGAACTACTCAGCCAAGACTGACATTAACTTTCTTGTCTCTGCTCCTCTCACTTGTGAATTCCTTGAAGAGAAGGACTAGGAGTTCTAACCCAGACTAAGTGCTCAGCAGGTGTTTTCTGAAAAAAGTGGCTAATCAGGCAGCCCACTTTACATGTGAAGAAACTGAGCTCCAGAGAGCTGGAAGGGAGTCCTGATCCCCAGAGGGTCAGACCACCACTGCCGCCATCACCATGACTCCATGTGGGTGGATTGTAAGCTAATTTAGCCAGAGGAGGAGAGAACTGGGTGCCCTGACATCAATTCCACACATACCTGCCTGGCATGTGGGAGGGTTTCCTAGGCCACTGTGATGTGCTTCTCATTAAAGCAGAGCTCCCTCACAGGTAGTCTTTGAAATGTCAATTTTAATTAAAACTCTAATCTTAATAAATACACCATAGATTAAACCCAGCCAGAGCAGCTTCCTGCTGGGTGCACTCTGCACATGCTTCAGTAGACAAAACTGTCTCCAGCAAAAGGACTGGTTTGGGAATATCCAGTTCACCAGGCAGCCACACTCAGAGAAAGGTTTGATCACAGTCCCCAACATCACTCACTCCAGGCTTTCAAAGGCACAGCCCAGAGTGGAGACAGCTGATGCCGGTACCAGATTGGCTGCTGATACGGAGTTGCTGCTCAGCCAGATAGAATCAGAGCATCATCAGCATTTGAAGGGACTTGAGGTCATTTTACAGATGGGGAAACTGAGTTCTAGACAGAGAAATGGACAGAGACCTATGAGTAGCAAGAGCTCAGAAATCCTACCTCCTAGCTCAGTGCCTTTTCCACTCCTCAGCCTGGCTTTGACGGCTAGTAGGTGTGCAATCTTGACCAAATCTCTACCCCATCTCCTAGGGTGTGGGCAGGACCTAGAACTCTCTAACCTATACCATATGGCAGAGGAATGTCAATTCTATTATGTTACATGAAAGCATAATGTCACCTCTGCTAGGAAATCTCCTCTCTTGCAGGTTTTGATTGAAGCAAGTGGCTGTGTTGGGAAGGGCCACATGGCAAGGAACTGGGGACGACCTCCAGCCAAAAACTAGCTAGGAATTTAGGCTCTTACTCTTAGCCTGCAAGCACTTGGGTCTGTTAACTACTACATGAGCTAAAAAATGGATTCTTCTCCAGCCAAACCTTCAGGTGAGAACCCAGCCCTGGCTGATAACTTTGATTGACATTTTGTAGAAGACCCAGCTAAGCTGTGCCTGGACTCCTGACCCACAGAAACTCTTGAAATGGAATTTTTGGACTGGAACCTGTATTCTTTGTCCCCCGGAGTTGAAGAATGAATCCACGGACAGAAGATAGTATAGTAAAGCTGGAGATTTATTGAAGAACAAGTACAGACTCCCATGTGGGGAGAGGGAAAGAGTCCCACAGGATGGACTCCCACATGGGGAGGGGGAAACGGGTCCCACGGACTTCTTTTTCCCTATGGCTTATACTAGTAAAGGCTGCAGATCCAGGTGCCTTGATATCCCCTCTGATTGGTCTCTATTCCCCTAGACTGGTTACTACTGTAACTCCTAGACTCAAAGGTCGAGCTTCACATGGGACATGTGAAGCCCCCCTCCCCCACTCCTTCCTTATTGTTTTCCTATTCCCTTTGGGCTTTCTTCTTCTGGATGAAGGACTTCTTTCTCTTTATTTTGTAAATATAGACCTTTTGCTGTTTCCACTCCCTCATTCTATAGAAATGTATCTGTTGTAGCTTTTCAGCTCTGCTCTTCTGTGGAAATATACCTTCTGCTGCTCTGCAGCCCTGTGCTTCCTCCATGGTCCCCTTAATTTCCTAAACCCTGTCTTTTCACCCCCCCACCCCTCCAAATTCCTGTATCACTCTGAAATCACAAATGTGTGTTATTTTAAGCTGCTGAATGTGTGGTACTATTGTTATGTGGCAATAGCTGATGAATCCACTGAGCATATCCCATTCACCTGCTACATCCTTGGCATCTAACATGGTAGGTACTCAAAAATATTTGGCAAATAAATTATTTCATTAATTTACCAGAATAATGGCATGGTCCTTTAAATCCAACATTTTCCCAACTCCTTTTTCTTTCCTCCCTCCAAATGACAAAGCTAACAGCTCACAACTCAACCCTCAGCCCATCAAACAAAGGCTGCACTTTCAAACCATGTCCTCTTCGGAGGGAAGCACACAGTCATTAGGATGATCCTTGTGATCCGGCCTTGATGAAATCAGCGTGCGGTTAAATAACTGTTTGCAGAGAGTAAATTATTATAGTTATTGATGGGCCATTTCCTCTACCTGGAAATGCAGTGCAGTGTGCCCCAGGCGGGAGTGATCAGCGCCTGATCGATCCATGAGCACTCCAGAGATGCAGAGGGTGCCAGGGACCACTGCGGCTTGGCCTTTGGATGACATTGGCCCTCAGGGACAGCCGCACCTGGACTTTCCCACACAGTCCTGGCTCTTAGGCTTGCTCAGGCCAGTCACCCAAAGCAAACTGCCACAAGGTACTGTGGAGGAAAGGAGCAACATGCTAACCTGACAAGCTCTGGGAAAGCCTGCGTGGCAGTCTTGCAAACTCAGAGACCTAAAATGACCACAAAAGATGGTCTGAAAATTAAATATAAACAGGTTATCGTGGGTAGTCATGTTCTAGGCCCGTATTTTCCCTGACAAAGATCAAGTTAGATCTTTCCTGAGCCATTTGCCTTTTGCCTCTAAGATAACGTATCTGTGAGAAGTCTGGGAAACTTGTAACCTCCCTTTTTCTGGAGCCCCTGGGGCACAACCAAATGTGGTGGGCGCCAGGACAGATATCACAAATTCCGTCATTATCATGTTAATTGTTCCTGCATTCACCTAAATATGTGTCCATCATTTTACTTTTTATCCAATCCCAGGTGGGATTGCTTATCCCTTCTCCTTAATCCATCACGAATGGATTTCATTTAACTCACCTATGTCTCTCCTTTGATTGCAATGTATAAATAGAATTCTAACTCGCCACTCTCCGGAGCATTATCTCAATCCATTGAGGTTCTGCTTCCTGGCATATGTTGACAGGGTAGCTCAAATAAACTCACTAAAATTCTTAACAGGTTTCAATGTTTTTGTTTGTTTGTTTGTTTTTCATTAATAGTACAGTCTTGCCTGGGCACTTACTGCTGCTTTGTTTGTGGTCTGAACAGCAGCAGAAACTTCCCAGAGTCAAAAAGCTGGGAGTACACCCACTTTCCCTGCTAAGGCGACTGCCAATCTCACGCTGCTCTGCCAGTCTCCATGGGGCTCTGACAGGACTCTGCAGGCTCAGGAAAGAGTGCTGAGGTTATTAGACTTTCCAAGGTTGCTTGGGGAGGCACAGATCACAAAGCAAGACCTCACTGGCCTCTGCGTGATTTCAGGGCAGCTGATCAAGAACACCACTGACTGACACTCTGATAAAACTCAAGTGAATAGAGAAAGAAGCATTGAACAGACTGTCAAACGACAGTGGGAAAACAGGGGAGGGTGGGGGGCGGGGGCTGTAAGAGATCAACCAAAGGACTTGTATGCATACATATAAGCATAACCAATGGATACAAGACACTGGAGTGTGTGTGTGTGTTGGGGGGGGGGCAGGTGAGGGCATGTGCTGGGGGGTAGGGGAGGTTGCGGGGAGGTCAATGGAAGAAAAAAAAGGAAACATATGTACTACTATTTGTAATACTTTAAAGAATAAAATTTTTTAAAAAAAATTCAAGTTAATGGAATATAACGAGGTCTGCTGAGAGCGTGTTGGAGGTCGCTGGGGAAAGGACGGAAGGACTTTCTTAGAGAGCATTTGCGGCTGATTTTGGAAATGCGATGTGTGGTCAGAGGCTCAGGGCAGAGAGCTGTCTGGGCCTCCTGTCCCATATTCACTCTGTTCCTTAGTCTTTTTCTCTTCTTGATTCTCAGTTTCCTCATCTGCCTCTGATTATGGCTCAGGCTGGTTTTTGGTCCCACCACCCAAAGCTCATTGCCCAAAGGCTATGGATCCAAGAGGTTTGCTCCTTCCTCCCAACAACTGGGCCTAAATGAGAACTCCAGTGGGAACAGGACCTACTCACAACAATAGTAACAGCACTAACAGGAGTTCCCATTTTAGGACCACTTACCATGTGTAATGTGCTAGGCTCATGACTTCAATACTTAGGACAGTCAATGAGAATGGCTCACTCCTATTTTGTAGGAAAAGTCAGAAGTTGGTCCTTGGAAAAATTGAGAATACTGATAAACTGCTGGAAAGACTAATCAAAGAAGAAAAGAGAGTAGAAACAAATAACGAATGAAAATGGGGATATCACTACATAATATACAGAATTAAAAATATTGAAAAATGACTGTATCAACTATTATACAGCAATAACTTTGAAATAAAGTAGGTAAATGAACATATTTTTTGTAAAACACAACTTGTCAAACAGACACAAGGATAAATAGAAAATCTGAATAAGGCTATTCATAATTCATAATTAAAACGCTCTCTCAAAGAAAATTCTAGGCCCAGATGGCTGCACAAGCAGATTCTATCAAATGTATTATACAAACTCTACAAGAGAATAGAAAAAAAAGTAAATATTTCTCAACTCATGTTTTTGAGACAAAATACTTCTTAATTCATTTTATGATATACTAGAGGCCTGGTGCATGAAATTCATGCATGGGGGAGTGAGGGGTGTCCCTCAGCCCAGCCTGTACCCTTTCTAATCTGGGACCTCTTGAGGAATGTCCGGCTGCCCTTTCACAATCCAGGACTGCTGGCTCCCAGCTGCTCGCCTGCCTGTCTTCCTGATTGCCCCTAATTGATTCTGCCTGCCAGCCTGATCACCTGCTAACCACTCCCCTGCCAGCCTGTTTGATGTCTAACTGCTTCCCTGCCAGCCTGTTTGCCCCCAACTTCCCTCATCTGCTGGCTTGGTCAACCCTAACTGCCCTCCCTTGCAGGCTTGATTACCCCCAACTGCCCTCCCTTGCAGGCCTGGTCCCTCACAACTGCTCTCCCCTACAGGCCTGGTCATCCCTAATTGCCCTTCCCTGCAGGCCTGGTTACCTCCAACTGCTCTCCCCTGCATGCCTGGTCACCCCTAACTGCCCTTCCTTGCAGGCCTGGGTCCCCCCCAACTGCCCTTCCCTGCAGGCCTGATCACCCCCAACTTCTCTCCTCTGCCAGCCTGGTCACTCATAACTGCCTTCCCCTACAGGCTTCATTGCCAACTGCCCTCCCTTGCAGGCATGGTCCCTCCCAACTGCCCTTCCCTGCTAGCCATCTTGGGGTGACCATCTTGTGTCCAGATGGGAGAAGGATCTTTGACCACATGGGGGCAGCCATCTTATGTGTTGGGGTGATGGTCAATCTGCATATTACTCTTTTATTAGATAGGATAGAGGCCTGGTGCTTGGGTGGGAGCCAGCTGGTTTGCCATGAATGATGTCCCATATCAGGGTGGGGGTTCCCAGGGGCATGGGGTGGCCTGAGGGAGAGACCTGTGGTGGTTTTCAGGCCAGCCACACCTCCCAGTGACCCAAGTGGAGGCCCTGGTGTCTGGGATTTATTTATCTTCTACAATTGAAACTTTGTAGCCTGGAGCGGAGCCAAGCCTTCTGTTCCCTCCATGGTGGCAGCCATTTCTGTTGGGGTTTATTTATCTTCTATAATTAAAACTTTGTAGCCTTAAGCAGGGGTCTGGGCTCGTCAGGGTGTGTGGAAAGCTTGGCTTCCTCCATCTCTGGGGAAATCCAAACCTCCCTTCTGCTCTCTCCATGGCTGCAGTCATCTTGGTTGGGGTTAATTTGCATACCTGCTCCTGATCTGCTAGTGGGTGTGGCTAATGGGTGTGACCAGTGGGTGTGGCTTATAGGTGTAGGGGAGTAATGGTTAATTTGCATGTTACTCTTTTATTAGATAGGATAATTGAAACTTTGTAGCATTGAGTGGAGATGTAGGCCGGCAAGAGCAGGCAGAAAGCTTGGCTTCCTCCATTTCCAGGGAAACCCAAGCCTCCCTCCTGTTCTCAGTGGCCACAGCCATCTTGGTTGGGTTTATTTGCATATTTGCTCCTGATTGTCTGGTGGGCATGGCTTGTGGGTGTAGCAGAGGTATGATCAATTTGCATATTATTGTTTTATTAGATAGGACTAGTGGCCCAGTGCACGAAATTTGTGCACGGGGATTGGGGGGGTGTCCCTCAGACCAGCCTGCACTCTCTCCAATCTGGGAACCCTATGGGATCAGGCCTAAACTGGCAGTCAGACATCCCCCTCACAATCCAGGACTGCTGGCTCCTAAACACTCACCTACCTGCCTGCCTGATTGCTCCTAACCACTCTGGCTGCTGGCCTGCTTGCTTCCAACCCCCCCCCCCCCACACTGGCCTGCTCACCAACAACTTCCCTCCCCTTCTGGTCTGATTGCCCCTAACCACCTCTGCCTTGGCACCACCACCATGGCTTTGTCCAGAAGGGTGTCTAGAAGGTCTCCTGGTCTAATTAGCATATTACCCTTTTATTATAGATAGTTTTGATGCCAAACCCTTATAAGAATAATACAAGAAAGGAAAATTATAGACCTATCTCACTTATGAACATAAATGCAAAAACTCTAATTGAAATATTAGGAAAATGATTCCCAGCAACATATAATTAGGATTTACATGCTAACTAAATTGGGTTTGTTCCTGGATGCAAGGTTAGTATAACATTGAAAAATTAGCCTATATTATTCACTATATTATACTTGTTAACTGAAGAAGAAAAATCAAATGATAATCCCAGGAGATACAGAAAATGCATATGATAAAATTTAATATTTAGTCATGATGTAAAACTTTTAGGAAAACTGGGATAAAAGGAAATTCACTTGATTTGGTCAAGATATCTAAAAAAACCCCCCATCTTTCTGGAAACATCTTACTTTATGATGAAATGCTGAGAACATGCCTTTTTAGATGTGGCATATGACAAGGATGCTTGCAATTCCCACTTCTATTCAACATTATACTGAACATGTTGGCCAGAGTTTTAAGATAAGAAAAAAAAATTAAAGGCATAGGGCTAAAAAGAACAAAATAAGTAAAGGAAAGAACAAAAAAGTAAATTATATAATTCACATTTGCTATGAAAAAAATTCATAAGAATCCAGTGATATATCACCAATATATAAAAATCAAAAACAGGTGGGTTACAGACATAAATCTGAAAGACAAAACAACAGAGTTTTCAAAAGATAACAACACTTTTTTCTTTGAGGAAGAAATCTTTAAAAATACTTTTAAAAGCACTAATCATAAAGGAGGAAAGTAAAAATTTGACTACACTAAAATCAGAACCTCTGTTCATCATATGATATTATTAAGAAAGTAAAAAGGCAAGCCCTGCAAATAGAAGAAGTTTTCAAAATGTGTAATTGATCAAGGGGTCATATTCTGAATTATAAAGAGCTGCTGCTGCTGGGGCTGACTATGAGGAACAGATTACTCTGATACAGTTTCACTGTGAAAGAGAAGGCTAAGGGACTGCCTGGCTGAAGAAGCCAGGCAGCCTCAATTGCCTGCCTCCTTAGGCTTTTATTGGCATTTTTAGGTACAATCAGCAGGGTGAGTAATCTTGGAAGGACACATGTGTTTATATTGTCCTCTAGGTAAGGGCATTCAGGGATTAAGCATAAGGATTCCAGTAAACACCTAGGGGTCTGCACATGCACAGACTTGCTTGGGAAGGTCAAGGAATAATCAGGGGCAACACCTTCGACACTCCCCTAAGTCTCCCTTAAGTTAGAATTCTGATATACAGGGCAGGTGGCCTTCCACCCACTTCCTTTTCTCAGAATGTCCTCCTTACAACTTTCCAACCAAATCTCTTGTGCTCCCCAACAAGCTGCTACAAATCAGTAAATGAAAGTCAATTCAATAGAAAAGCAGACAAGACTCCTGAATAGAAATCTCACAAAAGAGGTTAGTTAAATGGCCAAGAAATATTTTAAAAGCTTCTCAACTTCATCAGTCATGATAATGCAAATTAATACAATGATGCAATAGTACCATCTACTATATCTGATACCACTGTATAGCCAACAGAATGGCTAATGGTTTTTAAAAGACTCATACTACCAAGACTTAATGAGAATATGGAGTAATAAGACATCTCCTATGCTGCTAATGAGAGTATAAGTTGGTACAACTCCTTTAGAAAACCTCTATTGACATTTCCAGTGACTTAACAATTCCTTTCCCGCATATATGTCCAATGTTGTACCAATAAATATATATAAGAATATTCATGGTAGTGTTTATTATTAATAAGACTAGAAAGTGTAAACAATCCAAATGTCTATCAAGAGAAAACTGGATAAACAAATTATGACATGTTCATCCAATAGAATATCACAGCAATGGAAATGAGTCAACTACAATACAACACATGCAAAACTGTACATGCTGTATGATTCTGTTTAGCTCAAGTTTCATATTAGACAAAACCATATTTTAGTGTTTAGGGATGCATCCCTAGGTAGTAAAAATATTTTTAAGAAACAAAAGAAATCGTATCAGTCAGGGCCTACTCATGAAGCAGAAACACCATTACACAAGCTATTTTAACAGAGAATTTTAAAAGTCACGCATCAGGTATTCAAGACCTGAAAAGGCAAAAGCAGTTCACAGAGGTGGTAACTGTAGGAAGCAGCTGTCTGGGGGAACAGAGGATAGAGGTTGGAACGCTTAAACCTTAGAAGCTTGGAGCTGGGACTGGCACCTGTGAGCAGGGGGTGCTGGCCAGCTGGCAAGTGCTCCTGTCTCTGAAGGGGGCACCATAAGATGGTTTCTGTGAGTCCTGGAAAAACTACAGATTGGAATCAACCTCCGCTAATGGAACAAACTGCCTTGCTGTGGTGACACTGACAAGTACAGAAAGCAAATAGGGAAAAGCAAGTCCTTTCTTACTCTTCCAGGATCGCTATCTCCCTCTTGGCAGGCTGGTAGAGGAGAAAAGTGGCTTGCAGGGTCCCAGCCTTAGCATCCTAATGTGGAGATCACAACGGTGGGCTTGAAGCAGGGAGGCAATAGCTTCTTAATCAGCACAGACAGGATTACCAAAAGGGGAAGGTAGTGGTTACCTTAAGGAAGGAGGGAGAGGGTATGCAGGCAATATTTTATTTCTTACTTGGGGGGTGAGGGTTACATGGGTGTTTGGTTTAGAATCATAAACCATGCTGTCACCTATATCATGTGTACTTTGCTGTGTGTGTTATTTTTCACATCTCAAAGTGAAGTAAAAGTTTTAATGGACTAGCTGGGGGAGGAGGACAGTGTTGCTGTAGACTGGAGGGTCAGAGGAGACCTCTCTGAGGAGGGGCTATTTGAGCCCAGCTTGGATAATCAGAGGGTCAGGCCAGGCCCGGAGCCATGCACAGCCTTCAGGCAGAGGGTGATGGGCACCCTACATCTTATGAATGCAAGTCTGCTGGCAGTGTGCAGGGAGGCCTGGAGGAATGGAGAGGACCAGAGGAAGGAAGGCAGTAAGAGTGTTGCTGTGGAAATCATAGGGAGCTAGCAGAGGTGGGGGTGTTGGAGGGAGTCAGGCTTTGGAGGTGGCCCTGGTAGTCAGGGACAAAGCATCTGGGGTCTGAGCAGTTCCTTACCCATGGGAAGGCCGAGCAAATGCACCTTTCTGCTCTGATTATGTCCCCCTTCAGTCCCAGCCTCCTGGAAAATGTCTGTGCTGAGAGGTGATTCTGGGACAGAGAAGCCAGCAGATGGACAGGCTCCAGAGCGAGTCCCTGAGGTTGAAAGCAAGTCCAGCCAGGTTTCCTGGAGCTAGCAGAGGCTTCCAGAAAGAACAGCAAGATCCCGTCTTAATGCTGTCTCATTTCCCTCTTCCCCATTTTCTTCCTAATTTCCTTTCTTCAGCCTTTCCTTCCTTCTCCTTTCTTCATCCCTCCCTCCGTCTTACACATTAACTTACCCACAACCAGACATAACATCATGTATATAAATGTACACACCCACATGTCCACCTTTTACTGGTACATACACATTGTTCATATCTACACACAAACAAACTGAAACACACAACATATGGGAGTACATGAAGATTGAAGAGATGTGGCCAGGAGCCCCCAGAAGCTGAAGAGGCAGGAAGGACCCTCCCCTGAAGCCCATGGAGGGAGCACAGCCCCAGAGACCCTGATTTCAGATTCTGGCCCAGAAGGGGAGAGCACGTGTTCCTGTTTGTTTGGCCCAGTCTATAGTCACCGGAGCAACAGCCTCAGGCAATATACCCCTGCTTGCCCTACCTTTTGGGGCTTTGACTGGGTTCTGGAGATAGCAGGGAGATTCATCCCTGTGTCTGTGCCTCAGCCTTGTCTCCCACCAGCGCCCCCCCCCCGGGGGGGGAGGCTCCTCAGCAGTGACAATGCAGTGGGCACACCAGGGCAGGCTGCTTGGTGGGAAGTGCGGTTAACTTGGTTCAAGGACTACTACCCTTGCTGAGACCCAGGCTATGGTGTGATGGAGGGTACTCCACAATCCCACCCTTAATCCCCAGGCCTTTTCTCTAGTGAGTCCAGCCTGGGATAACTCCTTTCTGGAGTAACTGGATTGACAGGAGCCAGCAAATGGGTTTTTGCGCCCAGATTTAGATGCCAAAACTAAGGTTCAGAGAGGGGGAGCAGAGGTCCCTAACCTTGGCCCACCTCCCTCTCAACTCAGCCCAGCTTACAGGTGGCTCCACCAGCTGCCAGCGTGGCAGGGCCACATGATCAGGTGGAATTGGCACCTGAATAAGGGGGCAGGGAGAAGTGAGCAGCCAGAAGTGGGCACATGAACAAGGTGGAGGGGGCAGGTGATCAGCTGGAAGTGGGCACAAGAACATGAGGCTCATGAGCATCCAGAATCGGGCAAGTGAAGAGTGGGGCGGGAGCAGGTGTTTATTCGAGAGATGTCTCGTGAGGATGGAGGAGGGCCCACGTGAAGATTGAAGAGATGTGACCAGGAGCTCCCAGAAGTTGAAGAGGCAGGAAGGACCCTCCCCTGAAGCCTATGGAGGGAGCACAGCTCCAGACACGCTGATTTCAGATTGTGGCCCCAGAACGGGGAGAGCATGTGTTCCTGTTTCTTTAGGCCAGTCTACCTACAAGCTTTAGGCATGGGTTCTCTCCAGCCACTCTTCATCTGCATGTGTCCGTTTCTTCCCACTCCCAGGGGAAAGGGAGTATGTCTTCTGAGAAGACCCGGGGGGCCTGGAACAGATCCCCCACTGTCTCCTCCCTTCCTATCATATGGCCTCTGAGCTTTTCATCCAGAATGACTTTGAAACCCTGCTATTGATTTTTCTGTCACTTCAGATCATACCCTCCCACTCTCCATTTTCCTTTAAGTGGAAGTTTGAAAACCCCATTTGGGGAAAAAACATAGACTTCCCTCCACATGACTTCAGGGGCTGGGCCGGTAAAGGAGCTCTTCCAAGAAGCCATGGGTGGAAGTGTTTGGGAGGAAGTAATAGCGATGTCCATACTCATTTCTGGTCTGAGCTGGCCTGCTCGTTCATTTGCAGCTGATGGCTGCTCTAGCCATGAGTTCCCAGCAGTTACTAAAACAGGAAAGTGGAAAACCAAATCATTTTTTTTTTACTGCCAAACAGGAAGCCTACTTGTTACAAGTGAACCAGCAGCCTGTTGGGCCTTCACATTTCCTAGCTGGTGTCTTGTGGCTGCTTGCTCCTCCATCTATTTTCTTATTGATACAATCATTTACGAACATCTGCTTTTTCTACTGCATGGTGGTTAGTGCATGTGCTTTGAAGTCAGATGTTCATTCATTCAATGAATGTTTATTTGGCACCTACTTTATGTTGTGTGCTGGGCCAGGCACTGCAGACAAAATGACCAGCAAAACAGATAAATGGCCTGATTCTAGCACAGACTCTGCCTAAGAACTTTGTTGGGGTGACTAAGATGTGTACCACCGGCAAATCACTTCTAGAAACTTGGGCAGGAAATGGAGCAGAGACTGTCTTGCTGGGGTACCCTCGTTTATCAGTCCCAACTCTGTTCTTAAATTTTCATCATTTCTTTTCCCTCAACTGCTTCCTCTCAAAGGTATTTGCATTTAAACAAGAGTTTGTTCCCCTGCTGATTGGATTCCATTGCAAAGGCAGCCAGAGTTGCTGGCCTGCTGGTATCTGGATGGGCTCCATGGCAACAGCCAGGATTTGAATGGTGTGAACTTCACCTTTTTCCTTTTGCAGATATTGTTCACTGAGTAGGCAATAGATACCAAATGCAGCCATCAATTGTTCTTGGGTAATAGTACCTCTTACCCTTCCTGTTAATAGCAGCCACCTGATTTTATATTGATAAACATCCTCCCATTCTTGGTCTATGCACAGGTTCCTGTTGAAGCTAATACAACCTACTCCTCAGACTCTAGGCAGTCAATTAGTATATCCCTGGCTATCAGGCTGGGCACATGATTCACAGTCCAACAAGCCTCAGATCTGGGACTTTTGTTGAAATTCTTAGAAAAATAATGCCTGTTCCCCTTTCCCCTCGCCCCCTTCCCCACCGCAAGGTGGCTAAGCTAGGAGAATTCGGGTCTTGAGTAGCTGGCAGAACTCTTACCACCCTGACGGGAGAGACTGCCTGGGAAGGGAGCTCAATCAGAAGAGAGCGAGTCCTGGACATTACATGGGCCCTGGATCAGTAAACGATAGTCCTTGGGTGTTTCAACTGCATAAGACCAAAATAACTGTTTAACTCAGTGTGAATATGATGTGATCTCTGTGTTTTATAAGCAAACATTTCTGATATACCCCTCAAGTGCTTCCAAGAAATGTTACCTCATCTCCTAGCAAGAATGGAGGTGCCCATATAGGCAAGGCCACTAATTTCAAGTAGGAGGCCTGTCTTCAAATCTTGGGTTTGTCATTTGCCAGCTGTAGGTACCTGCAAGCCCCCTAATATCTTTAAGCCTGGATCAATGGCTGTTTTCTGTTACACACCTCACAGGGCTGTTGTGAAGAGTAAATGAAACCACATATATAAATCACTTGGCACAAATTTAATAATTGTTACTGTATAATGTTCTAAAAAAACTATTCCTTACTTTCTTGATGGCAAAAATAATGGCTTAATTAGTTCCTTATGACTTACTTATTATGTCTTATATTTATTTCTGTTCTCAGTCCTTTGCAAAAGCTTTAAATATGGTAGACACCCATATTTTTATGAGTTCCTTGGGAAAGATGATAAGGAATCTTTCCTCTCCACCGAAGAACCCTGATGGCTTTCTTCCTTGTCATCCAATCACCCCAAGCAGGGAAATGGCTGACTTTTGAGGTGCTAGTTTGGAGTTCGATCACCTAGCATAACTTCCTGGTCCTCTCCTTTGGAACCCAGTGGGAACATAACATATTATCTTTGCTAGCAATGCAGCATGGCTCAGGGGTGACAGCCTGATATAGCACATGGTGTGTGATGAAAGATTTACATACATGTTAACAGGAAGAAAGTGGCCACTTGTCAGTAGCCTGCTTGTATCTTTTCCTCCCTCTCATGGTGCTGCAAGTCAAATTTCATTAAGGAATTACTCCTGCTCCACTTCTCAGTCTGTGTGATTTTTGAGGCGTGGGTTCTCCTTCGGAACCAACTGTAAGCACTCAAGTCAGGCTTGGCCAACGAGGGTACTCCATCACCGTGACCTCAGGGCCTGCTTTGGAGCTAGGCACATGACTCATGTCAAGCCAATGGGTGTCAGTTCTGGGACTTCTGCTGGAACCATGAAGAGAAGCTCTCTTTCCCTGTTGGGGTTCTTAGACTGGAAGGATAAAGCAAGGGGTTTGTGGTCTCCATCTGATAATCAAGAGGAAAAGCTGGTCGGGGGTGGTGGCAATACGGAAGAAAGCCAAGGCAAGCGATGTATAGCCATGGCATCTTTGAGTCTTTCCAGTCAGCTGACATCTTGACGACCAATTTACCTCTAGACTTTTTAGTTATTTGAGCCAATATTTCCCCCCGTTTTAAAACAATTTTAAGATAGTCAGAATTGGGTTTTCTGTCATGGAGAAGGTCTGAAATAACCTCTCTCAGCCTCAGGTTTGTCATCTGCTTAATGGGGTTTAATGCTCTCTCTCCCATACACATAAGGTGGCTAGCACAATGCTGGCACATAGTGGGAGCTCTACAACTGGTAACTGTCCTTCCTCCGAGCATTGGAAGTGATGGTGGCCACACCCCCTCTTCGAGGCAGCAAGTCCTCCTCTGTTGGCCAGCTGTCTGGAAATTAATCAGAAGGCTAACCAAGAGGCTAGAAGCCTCCTTTCCTTGATGCAAATAGGATCATTTTATTCAGGTGGATAGAGGAGCTCATTGGAATGTATATCTGTCCCTCCCTGAGCTTTCTGTTTGCCACTTGGGACGTGCCCACTAGGCAGCCTGCTGTGTTCGCTGCACAGCAGCCAGATGATAAACCTTTGATTTTTGCTCTTCTCTGCTTCTTGGGAATAATGGTTCCATAATGAATTACATCCCCAAGAATAGCTATAATTGTAACAATGCCTCAGAGCGGGAGCTGGCAAATCAGCCAGCTCCGTGAAATGTGCCTACTTTGTTCCAATCACTCTCCTTGGAATGGGTACCAACTTTATTTATTTATTTATTTGTATCCCACACTTTTAATGATCAAGGGGGGTGGCAGGGAGGATGCTTTCTGTGGGAAGTGGAAAATGAAAGTCATATATCCAGAAGGTTTTATTCTTGGTTTGCTTGTTTTATTCCACTGTACAACTTTCCTTGGAATTTGCCTCAGGGAAATAAGATTGTTGTATCCCTTCTTCCCAAATATTATAGACTAGACGCCCAATGCATGAAGATTCATGCAAGAATGGGCCTTCCTCCCCCTAGCTGCCTGCACCGCCTTTGCTCTGGCAGGAGCTGCCTTTCTGCCTTCCCAGGCTGCCCAGAGTCCTGAGGGGATGGGGGAGAGGGAAGAAACACCTGCATTGTTGCCATGGCAACAATGCAAGTATCCCATCCTGGCCCCAGCCCTCAGCATCTGTGTATGCAAATTAACCCACCATCTTTGTTGGGCTAATTTGCATACTCAATCCTGATTGGCTAGTGGGCATTGCAAAGGCATGGTCAATCTGCATCTTACTCTTTTATTAGTGTAGACTAGAGGCCCGGTGCCTGAAATTCATGCACTGGGGGCGGGGAACATCCCTTAGCCCAGCCTGCACCCTCTCCAATCTGGGATCCCTCAAGGGATGTCCGACTGCCTGTTTAGGCCCGATCTTAACAGGATTGGGCCTAAACGGGCAGTTGGACATCCTTCTCACAAAACCAGGACTGCTGGCTCCAAACTGCTCACCTGCCTGCCTCTCTGATTGCCCCTAACCGCTTCTGCCTGCCAGCCTGATCACCCGCTAACTGCTACCCTGCCAGCCTAATTGATGTCTAACTACTCCCCTGCCAGCCTGATTGCCCCCAACTTCCCTCCTCTGCCAGCCTGGTCACCCCTAACTGCCCTCCCCTGCAGGCTTCATTACCCACAACTGCCCTCCCTTGTAGGGCCTAAAACCTCGCAACAGCCCTCCCCTGCTGGCCATGTTCTGGTGGCCATCTTGTGTTCACATGGGGGCAGGATCTTTGACCACATGGGGGCAGCCCTCTTGTGTGTTGGAGTGAGAATAAAATTACTCTTTTATTAGATAGGATAGAGGCCTGGTGCATGAGTGGGGGCCAGCTGGTTTGCCCTGAAGTGTGTCCCAGATCAGGATGGGGGTTCCCTTGGGGTGAGGAGCCTGTGGAGGTTTGTAGGCCAGCCATGCCCCTCAGCAACCCAAGTGGAGGCCCTGGGATCTGGGATTAATCTATGTCTACAATTGAAACTTTGTAGCCTGGAGCCGAGTGAAGCCTTCTGCCTGCTCCGGGGCAGCAGCCATTTCTGTTTGAAACATTGTAGCCTAGAGTAGAGGCCTAGGCCTGCAACAGCAGGCTGAAAACTTGGCTTCCTCTGTTGCCAGGGAAACCCAAGCCTCCATTCTCTCCAGCTCAGGGGCTGTGGCCATTTCTGTATCTTTTATAATTGAAACTTTGTAACATTGAGTGGAGGCCTGGCAGGCGGAAAGCTTGGCTTCACTCTGTTGCCGGGAAAACCCAAGCCTTCCTCCTGCTCTCAGTGGCAGCAGCCGTTTTGGTTGGGGTTTATTTGCATAATCTGCTCCTGATTGGCTGGTGGGCGTGGCTGTGGGCATGGCTTGTGGGTGTGGTGAAGGTACAGTCAAATTTGCACATCACTCTTTTATTAGATAGGTTGCCACCTATTTGGCACTGTCAAGGAATTGACACCTCCCTGATAGCTGGACTTATTTTTATGCTGTCCAAGGTGCTGATAAGTGGTATTCTTACAGAAATTTCAGAGAAGTTTTGTTCCAGTTCACAGATTGCCTTGTGTAGTCAGGGAGATGGGTGGTTGCTGGTCTGATCACATAGCTGTAAAGGTTGGAAGAGAGGGGATGTCCCTGGCCACTCTGAGTCCTTTCCTGTCAGCATGTCTTTTTGGAAGTCCAGAGCTATCTCAGCTCTCTCTGAGATCCTGGGATCCACACAGAAGCAAATAATGAGCAGTCAAGAGTTAAGTTGGTATATGTGATTCTCTAATGTTCAACTAGGCTTGTAGGTAAACATTGGGAGAATCAGTATTAATTATATTTAGCAGCTAAAATCATTCCATACTGCTATATGCCTGGCACAGCCCCAAGTACTAGATATCCATTTTCTCATTTAACATTTACAATAACTTGTTAAGTTGGGTACTACTATTGTCCTTATTTTTTTTTCTTAGCCAAGAAAATTGGAACTTAAAAATAATGGCTTGACCCAAGGCAAGGGCTGGGTTTTGACCTTAGGACCATTCTTTAAACCACCATGTTATGCCCAGTGAATGTGCTCAGGACTGGGGTCTAGAAGACCCAGGAAGGTCAGTCTCTAGCTTAATAGGTTACTTGGAACAAGTAACTTCTCTCACCTGGGCCTTGAAATCCCCAGCTGAATTAGTGAGCTCACTCTAAGGCCTATATTTGACCAGGTAGACTTGGGTTAGTGGTAAGCTCCCTGCTATTGGAAGCAAGCTTGAGTCATAGCTAGGAAAGAATATGCCAACAAAATCACCTTAAAAGGATTCATTCCATCATGAGATGGCGAGAGGAGTTCACGTGACCTTTACAATTCTTCCTCCTAGGAGAGTCTGAGGCCAACATGTTTTTGCACCTGCTTTCGAATCTAGAAGGCAAACTCTGTGCTCACGGCGGGAGAGGGAGCTTGATCCTATTGATTGCAAGGTAGCTCTGTGTGCCTGCTGCAATTTACTACAGTGACTCAGCAGGAGGCGGGGAGGAGGTACCCATTTGCTCAGCCTTTGTCCTGAAGACCTTGCTTGGCTAAGCATGGAGACAGTGGGTGGGACGGCTGAAGATAATGGCTCAACATACATTTGCTGCTGATGCTCCCTTTGTTTTCTGTAGACACCAAACTTCCCCCACTGAACACTGAATGCCCATTAGGGAAGCTTGTCGTTTTCTTATTTGTGGGACGTGTCTGACACAAAAGGACAGGTACTACTTAAAATGTCAAGGCTTCAATGCAGCTGGCAGATAAATTTCTGTGCAAAAAGCCACTTTTCTGCTTTGGAGCAGGGAAATGATGTAAGGTTCTCTGGCGGCAACTGGACATGAGGACTGCTTTCCACAGGAGGAAGAGGCTAACAATTTCAGTAATCTAGCCCATCCTCAGACTGGTTTAATATTCCAGTGATGGCTCCCTCCACACTCACCTTTCCAGTCTTTACATAAGGCACCAGTTCCCCTCCCATGGCCCCTCTCCCTACTCCCCCTTGATCAGCACCACCTCTGTCACTACCTCTCCCATTGGGAGATAGTCTTGAAATAAGGTCCTAAGTTATCTTTCTGCCTGTAACTTCTCTGTATGCCAATTTATTCTGTAGGCAGTTGCCATTTGAAGACAGGTAATTTTGAGCATCAGCTTCCAGCATATAAAATCTCAATGGTTTGCCCTGGCTGGTGCGGCTCAGGTAGTTGGGTGTGGTCTCATGCACCAGCAGGTTGCCAGTTTGATTCCAGTCAGGGTCACCTGCCCAAGTTGCAGGCTCAATCACCCGTAGGGGGCATGCAGGAGGTAGCTAATCGATGTTGCAGCCTCACATCCCTGTTTCTCCCTTTTCTCCCTTTCCCTTCCTCTTTCTAAAAATATCAGTAAACTATCCTTTAGAAAATAAAAATAAAAATTTTTGAGTGTTTACAGAAAACAGTTAAATGGGTCAAGAAGGGCACTCTCAGGAAGTAATATTTGAGCTAAAGACTCAGCACAAGTCAGTTATGAGAAGAGAAAAAACAGCTTTCTCAGTGCATGAAACAGCAAAGGCAAAGGCCCCCGAAGGGGAGAGCTTTTAAAGCCCAATCATTGCGGGGAACCCCAAGGTGTGGAGCACAGGGAGCAGACAAGGTGAGGGTGGAGCAGACCGAAGGGGCCGGGCCTGTGGGTGCTGTGGGATGTGGTGAGAACTTTGGATTTTACTCCAAGTGTGATTAGGAGCCATTGAAAAGCCGAAGCCGGTTGCTAATGTGATGTGATTTGTTTCCAAAGGGGTGACTATTGCTCAGCTCCAGCCCATGCTTGCCATGGGGAAATGTGCATATGGCGCAGGCAGGCCTTCTGACTTCTCAGGGAAGACGGGAAATCTGGCTGTTTTTTAATGTCCAACTCCCAATTTCAAACTACTAACAACATATTGAAAAATTTTAAAGTATACGCCAAAGGTTTGGCTGAGAGCTGCCAGGACCCCACCTTTGACGAGGTTCTGTTAGCTACTCACTTTGTGACCTGCAGTGAATGACAGAAAGCTCTGGCCTCGGGTTCCTGGTCTATATAGTGGAGAGAACACCGGTGACTACTGTAAGGATTCAAAGTCTATTCATGAGAGAAATGCATGTAGAATACTTAGCACAGAGCCTGGAAGCATTCAGTAGGCATATATCTATGTATATATGTTTTTTAGCTTGAGGGGATTAGTAGAAGGTTTGAAATAGATGACCTTTAAAATTGCTTCTCGCTCTGAAATTCTAAGATGTTAAAAAAAATTCCTCATTAATCAGACCATATATTTAATAGCAAGAGACCGAAGCTGTCTTCCCTCACCTGGATTTAGATTTAATTTCCTTACCCAGCATGCATGGCACAGAAAGCATATCTGGGAAGATGAAATCGGGCTTGAAGACAACTATGTTTGATGGGCAAAGCCTCTGTGGCAAGGCCTAGGTCACCTGTTGCTGATTATGTGGGACATCAAGGAGTGAGAGGCTTAGCAATAAGATGGTTAGAGACCCAGGGACCCTCAGTTTGCCCTTTCCCTTAAGAGGTTGAAATCAACATCTCCTGTAGTTTCTTCCTTGTTTCTACCCAGGGAAGTAAAATCCGGGGAGGGGATGGGCATGCCTGTGCGGCCTATGGCCTCTAGGCAAGTGGACTTGAAGATTAAGGGCTTCTGCTTGGGAGGCCTCCTCCCAGGGTCGAACCTGGCATCTCCCCATGTCAGGATCCTCTGAGAAAAGCAGAGAGCAGAGTCAGGGAGAGCCTGATCCCAGGCAGAGCTCCAGGAAGGATGGCTGTCACCTGGCTCTGGATGATGCGGTGGGTGTGAATTTTATCAGTAAGAGCAGTGGCTGCAAATGACACTGTCGAATAAGCTGCATGACTTTTTTTTTTTTCATGACTTCTTGGAACACCTAGGCATACACACACATCCATAATGCACATGAAACTTTAATTTCTTTATCAGGCTTCAGAGGTGGATTGGAGAAGATGAAGATCTCTCCTGACCACCAACACATATCTCTCTCTAATTGAACATCCCCAACTGGAGACTGAGATCACCACGGTAAGCTGGGATGCCCCCAATTCCCCGAATCCCAATTTTCAGTATCTATAGAGTGGGTAAAATGCTCCAACAGTGCCAACAGTGAAGGAACTGCCCAGCACCGTACACACAGAAGGCATGGATTTAGATGTTACTTGTGCCCTGAGCTGGCATTCTTTTGCCTCAGTCTGGTGCTCAAGACCACCTGTTAAGGCAACGATTAGAATTTTTAGAACATTACATACCTGAATACTTAATCAGGGACACTGACCTCTTTTTTCTTATATTGTCAAAACAACAACAACAACAAAAATTCCACAACAACCCGGCTGGCGTGGCTCAGTGGTTGAGCATCAATCTATGAACCAGGAGGTCATGGGTTTTATCCCGTGGTCAAGGCATATGCCCCGGTTGCAGGCTCAATCTCCAGTGTGGGATGTGCAGAAGGCAGCCAAATAGGTGATTCTCTCTCATCATTGATGTTTCTCTCTCTCTCCCTCTCGCTCCCTCCCTCTTTAAAATCAATAATAATAATAATAAAACAATAGGCAATACAACAATAGCTATCTGGTGTGAATGAATCAAAATTATACCTTATTGTCAGAAGAGCAAAAAACCATATTTTTGGGGGTGCCGCAGAATTTTAGTAATTAGTTCATTTATGTGTGCCATGAGGTGAAAAAGGTTGAAAATCACCGTGTTAAGGTTCTTTGCTTGCAAGCCACCAGACTGGCTCAGGCTAACTCAGGCCCAAGGGGTGGGGTGTGGGGGAGGTTAATGGAAGTCTATGGGGCTGACAGAAGCAAAGGAAAAGTGGAGACCAGGGACAGGGCCAGCAGAGGCAGCTCCAGGATCTAGGCAGGAACAGACTCACTCCTTGGTGAGCTGGTGCTGAGCTTTTCTGTCCCCGTGTCATTCCGCTCAGGATTTAAATCCCTGAGAGATCCTAATGGTGCAGATCCGCTCCCTCCTGGCCAGTGTGTGGCCAGGACTGACGGTCCACAGGACTGCATGCTATGTATGGGGAAGCAGGTTCCTCCAATAAATATTCACTGTTACTGGAAAAAGGGAAGAAGGCAGGCAGGGCCGAGGAAGCAGCAACTATCTACTCAAAGGCCCTGCGTGACGAGGTTCCAGATATTGTTGCTGGCCATTTCCCAAGACTCCCAAAATACACCGTCCCCTCTTCTTCATGATATCCCCCAGTTCCTTCAAGTTCATGCTCTGCTCACGCTGGGATGCTCTTTCTGCCGATTGCTGCATGTCCCCATCTCCATGTCACGTGGACACCTTCCTGGCCTCTGCTTGTCATGCATCAGAGTTTGGGTTGGATTGCACAAGTTAAGGAATAGCTTTTACTGGGGAAAGGGAAACCTTACAAAGTCGATGCTTCCATCCTCACAGAGAGAAGCCACTGCTGGGCCCACAATGAAGTCTGATTTCTAGCAGGGGCCCTGCTCTTCTCTAATTTACAGGGCAAAAGTGCTAGAACAGTTTTGACAGAGGGATAATCAGGCTACTTGGTGCCGTTAGTCCAAACTTGGGGTGCCAGCCACTTACAGGAATAGTTTGGGGGATACTAGTTGGCCCACACATGACGTTGGGGGTCCATAGAAAGTTAAGAGTCCTCCTTGCCAAATGAGGGAAACCATGGTCCTGTGGCAAGCTGGGCTTGGGTACTGCCCCTCCGACTGGGTGAATAGGGAGGGGTCCTGGGTCTAGCCAGCCAGCTGCCAGGCAACCCACAAACCCAACTCCAAAGCCACTTCTTTTAGAATGCTCTCACTGTTCCACACTCTGAACTTCCAAACCCCACAAACTAGACACCTATAATTTCTCTAAACTCAGATGGGGCTGCCTTGAGAATTGGTCCTCTTTTTCCTGTGTCCATCTGTGCTCATCTCTGCCTGGGCTCCTGCCCTTGACTTCAGATGTCTGTCACCCTGCCTCCCCTCCTAAACTGGCATCTCCTCAAGTGCATCTCACATATGTCTCTTATCTTTGTACTTGTGTCACTAAATGGAAGCTTGACCAAAATAGGCCCTCCATACAAATATGAGAGGCACAGTACACAACATTCATGTACTGGCTGGGGGGAGAGGGGTCCTTCAGCCTGGCCTGCACCCTTTCGCAGTCTGGGACTCCTGTGGGGAGTGGGCCTAAGCCATCAGTTGGACATCCTTAGCACTGTTGCAGAGGTGGGAGAGGCTCTCGCCACCACTGCTGTGCTTGCTAGCCATGAGCCTGGCTTCTGGCTGAGCAGCACTCCCCCTGTGAGAGTGCACTGACCACCAGGAGGCAGCTCCTGCCTTGAGCATCTGTCCCCTGCTGGTCAGTTCATGTCATAGCAACTAGAGGTTCCTTCGTTTGGTCAATTTGCATATTAGCCTTTTATTATATAGGAAGGATAGAATTGGCAAATGAATGGTTTTAGCTGCAAGACTGAAATCCACTCAGGGATGCAATGAGAATGGGACATCCAAAGTAGCTCCCTAGAAACCCAAGGAGGTGGCATGGATGACAACAATACCAGGAATGAAGTGATGGAGAGAAAGCTTCTACGGCATAGGGGTGGGAGATCATGTTGTTAAAAACATGGATTGCTTCAACAAATATTCTTGAGCATCCACTACATATTGGGCACTAAGCAAAGCCAGGCAATACATCAGTGAACAGAGTAAATATGGTCCTCACCTTCATGGAGGTAACTGGATATGTAGCTTCCTCTAAACCCTGGGAGTAAAGTTTCTTTGATTTATTTACTAAATCCTCAACACTTGAAGATAAACCAGGTCCTTCTCATATCCGGATTTACTGGTGCATGGCATTGACTCAGAGGAAAAATTGGGCCAAAAGGTCCCTATATTTGCTAAGAATTAATAATAATAATAATAATAATAATAATAATAATAATAATAATAAAAGAACTCTCTTTCCTTTAATCCCTATACATTCACATGGTCACATGGAAGTTGAGTCAAGATTTTCCCTGCTCAGCCTGTTGCTATGCCAGAGACACAGCAGGGTATGGCATTGTTTTGAAGGATTGAAAAGGCTTCAAACCCCAAATGGCTTAAATGTAACATGCTGTCTCTATGAGCTGTCACTCACAAATTGCTCCCACCACTGATCTGGTGAGATGGAGGACAGATAAATGGTTGGATAGAAAGAGGTCTGGCTTTCAAGTCCAGGCTCCTCATACCTGTGAGCTCTAGCCTTGCAGACAGATGGGGAAGGGAAGGCACTGTGTTATTTTGAAAAGCTTGCCTTAATCACAAGGAATAAACCTTAGAGACGGTAAAGCACAGAATCTCATTCTTCATATATGACTGAGGAGCCTTATTAGTGACTTCCCTGGCCACTTCCCTGGTTTAGTTCCCCACTCAACTCCACCTTAGTCACCCACTGTTATTAAGGAGCCCCAGAAGGGAAGCTTTTTCCCTGTTGGATCACTGAGGCACACGGAGGAAAAGTGAGGGTCATACAAATGTTGAAACAACCTGGTTAGTTTAGGAATGTTGGTTCTTGGCCGACAAATGCATGTATAAGTCAAAGCTGTTTGAATGAAGACTCAAAACGATGATTGACGGAATGATTTGACTATTTGAAAAACATAGACTTATCCCTCAGTCTCAGGCCCAGCATCTGCTCCTCTAGAACAGCTTTCTCTGCCCCACCCAACCAGAATTGGGCACTTCCTGTATACACCCACTCCAAGTGCACTTCTGGGAAGCACTTGCTGAAGCAATTGTAGTTGTTTGGGAGCACATCCACTATTTGTTAGTCCATCTCCTTGAGAACAAAGAGGCTGTCTGATTCTTTTCTATAACTTCAGCCCCCAGTATGTATTTGGTAAATGTCTCATAAATAAAGATACACCCAGTGATTGCATGCTCTCCCTATTAGGCCAGTAATGACAGAAAGAGATGGAAGATTTGGGAATGGGGTTTGGGAGTTCTGAAAGCCAGAGAGAACAGGAAGATAGAAAAACTGGGGGGCTCTAACAGGTTTGGCTCAGTGGATAGAGCATCAGCCTGTGGACTCAAAGGGTCCCAGGTTCGATTCCAGTCAAGGGCATGTACCTTGGTTGTGGGCACATCTCCAGTAGGGGGTGTGCAGGAGGCAGCTGATTGATGTTTCTCTCTCATCATTGATGTTTCTAACTTTCTCTCCCTCTTCCTTCCTCTCTGTAAAAAGTGAATAAAATATATTTTAAAAAAGAAAGACACAGAGAAAAAGAGAACAACAAAGGAGAGGGTCAGAAAGTAACACTCCAGGAGGAAAACACAAACTTAACAAGGTAAGAGCTAGTGGCTTTGAGTAGGATTCCGGAAAACATTGATCAGACCCTGCGGTTCCCTAGCGCTTATTGCTGAGAATGGGTTCCTATTATCACTTCTCTCAGCAGTGTGAATTAGAAGGTTAGCCACTATTCAGAGCACTTAGCCGCTCTTCCCCAGCTCTATTCTGATGGGGACAATATTGGGGGAAGCAATCCTTCTGCACCGCAGCCCAAAAGCCAGACCACTACAATGGAACCCGAAAGAAACCTTGAGCTGGCTCTCAGGGTCTTCATCGCTGTGGTTGAGAGAGGACTTCTGCATCTATTCTGATCACCCTCAGAACTGGATTTCATTCAGCCTACTCGGTCACAAAAGGAAGATGCAGAAACAGAAGACAGAGGATGGGGAAGGGAGTTTTGGGGTCCCTACCTCCCAGGCATTACACTCTCACTGTGTGCCAGGCATCACCCTCAGCAACTCATTTATGTGGTCTCATTTTGAGGTAGGTATTTTTTTTTATCATTTCCACTTACAGATGAGGAAACCAAAATTGAAAATACTAGGAAATAACTTCTTCAAAGTAAGATGCCTGGTCCCTGTAAGAACTCATGTTTGAGAGGATGGTCAGACCCCAGGACCTATCCCCTTCATCATGATGGTGCATAAGATCACTGGTAGGTGTGGCATGTTGCTGTTGGTGGTGATGATGATACACAGGAGCTAAATTATTATTATTAAGCACTAATTTGTGCCCGACATTGTGCTAAATGATTCACATGCATTGTCCTATTGAAACCTCCCAACAACCCAGTGAGGTAGGTTTTATGGTTTACTTATAGACTAGAGGCCTGGTGCACAAAATTTGTGCATGAGGGTGAGGGGCATGGGGGATGTCCCTTAGCCTAGCCTGCACCCTCTCCAATCTGGGACCCCTTGAGGGATGTCCAACTGCCTGTTTAGGCCCGATCGGGCCTAAACGGGCAGTTGAACATCCTTTTCAAATCCAGGTCTGCTGGCTCCAAACTGCTCACCTGCCTGCCTCCCTGATTGCCCCTAACAGCTTCTGCCTGCCAGCCTGATCACTCCCTAATCACTACCCTGCCAACCTAATTGATGTCTAACTGCTCCCCTGCCAGCCTGTTTGCCCCCAACTTCCCTCCTCTGCCAGCCTGGTCACCCCTAACTGCCCTCCCTTGCATGCTTGAACACCCCAACTGTCCTCCCTTGCAGGCCTGGTCCCTCCCAACTGCCCTCCTCTGCTGGCCATCTGGTGGTGGCCATCTTGTGTCCACATGGGAGCAGGTTCTTTGGCCACATGGGGGCAACCCTCCTGTGTGTTGGAGTGATGGTCAATCTGCAAATTATTCTTTTATTAAATAGGATAGAGGCCTGGTGCATGAGTGGGGGCCAGCTGGCTTGCCCTGAAGTGTGTCCCAGATCAGGGTGGGGGTTCCCTTGGGGTGAGGGGTGGCCTGGGCAAGGGGCCTGTGGAGGTTTTCAGGTTGGCCATGTGCCAACCCCCCCAACCCCCCCAGTAACCCAAGCGGAGGCCCTGGGATCTGGGATTAATCTATGTCTACAGTTGAAACTTTGTAACCTAGAGTGGAGCCAAGCCTTCTGCTTGCTCCCATGATGGCAGCCATTTCTGTTTGAAACTTTGTAGCCTAGAGTGGAGGCCTAGGCCAACAAGGGCAGTTGGAAAGCTTGGCTTCCTCTGTTGCCAGGGAAATTCAAGCCTCCGTTCTCTCCAGCTCAGTGGCTGTGACCATTTCTGTATCTTTTATAATTGAAACTTTGTAACATTGAGTGGAGGCTTAGGCAGGCAATGGCAGGCGGAAAGCTTGGCTTCCTCTGTTGCCAGGGAAACCCAAGCCTCCCTTCTGTTCTCAGTGGTGGCAGCCATCTTGGTTGGGGTTTATTTGCATAATCTGCTCCTGATTGGCTGGTGGGCATGACTGTGGGCGTGGCTTGTGGGTGACCGGAAGGCATGGTCAAATTTGCATATTACTCTTTTATTAGGTAGGACAAGACAGTTGAGGCCCAGAGAAGTTGAGGGACTCATCATCCGAGGTTGCTCAGTGAGTTGTGCAAGGCAGAGCTCAGCATTAAAACCAAGTCTATCTGGCTTTGATGATGACACAAAGGTTTAAACCTGAGGCTTTCTTCACTGACTGGAGTCCCTTGTATCTCACAGAAACTTCCTGGAGGAAGAACTCTAGGGGATCTCTGCCTTTGGGGGAGATAAGCCATTATTCTTTGCTTTTGACAGTTGCAAAGGGGTCAGAGTCTCAGTCAAGGTCACCCAGCTTAGATATTCAACAATGTGTTTGACATCATCTCAAGTCCCTCTAAGATTGCTGGGTGGTCAGGAGTTGTCTCCCTGTGCTGTCTTGGCTTTGCTCCATTTAATCCCCCACCTGGTGCCCAATGCCCATTTGATGGTCCCAGGTCCTACCTCTGCTACCTTTTAAAATTCCTTTCTTCTGCTAGAATTTATCTCTCTGTGTCCCTCCTGACCCTGCTAGGTGGCTGGAGTCAATTTAGTGGAGCTCATTTGCACTAAAGCATTAATGGATTATTAGAGCAATCCTTCGGGGTAAGTGCTGCATGTTAAAATACGCCATCGAAATCCTGGACCAAGGCTCTAATGCAACAGCCCGGGGACCCTTGGGCGGGGTTTGCTTCCTGCTAAGGCAGATCACCAGCCCTGCCCAGGAAGGCCTCTCCTCAGCCCTGCCGGCTCAGAGAGGTCCTCCCTGGCAGAGCGTCAGAGGCCTTCACCTACAAAACGGGATGGGGAATTTCTGCCTGGACCGAGGGCGCTGGGTCTGCAGCTTTCTTGCAGCCCTCGGATCAGTCTAATTGCAGAAATCCAATCTGAGGAGGCAGAGGCTGTCAGGCAGCCAGCAGAATTAATGAGAAAGTTGGAGTAAACACAGCGCGTGCCTTGTCTGCTCAGGTTGGGAGAAGGTGACTCGGTGCCAGGCTGCGGAGTCGGGCTCTCTGGGGAGGTGTGTGTGGGGGGTATGTTCACACCGCCAACGTGCCTCTCTGGAGGTGCCGTGTGCTCCAAGCTAATGAATTCAAAAGCACGGCCGAGGGCTTAGAGAAGAATGCCTCTACCTGATGGCTTCTGAAGAAGCTTTCATTTACTCGAATCACATCTCAGATCTGCCCTCTGTGATCACAGTAACGAGGAGCAGCGCACACACAAAGCCCCTCGGTGTGGGATAAAAAAGACATCATGCTCAATAGGGATGGCAGGAGGGAAAAATCAATAAATGATGGAAGAGCTTCTGAGTCTTTGCCTGGGCATACGCTTCACAAAGTAGGGTTTCTTTCTTTCTTTTTTTAAATCTGTGCTGTGAGAGGCGCACGTCAGGAATAAGAGAAAGTTGCCATTTGATCGCATACCTTGTAACAGGGAGATTCTTTCGTCAAGGATGTGCCGGGGGGAGCTGCCATTTCCCGACAACCCATTAGCTTTAATCAGCCCAGTATTTTTATCCCTGGCTCACTCCTTTCAGGGGGAATTCTCTTGGCAGAAAACAAGTACAAGATGGACCCAGTCCATGGGTCTGTGCTCAGAAGGTGGGAGCAGAGAGTGGGGGGCAGAGGCAGTGTAGGGTGAGAGTGGCACAGATGGTCTTAATGACTCTCAGGTGTTTGGCGACCTGGAGGTTGAATTAAAAGGGCATGACTTAACCTTTTCATCTTTATTACAGAGGAAGTATAGCATGGTGCAAGGTTGTAAACGCAGTGTCCACAGGGGGAAAACAAGGAATATAAATAAGGGCAAACGGCACTTACCCTCGGTGTCCGGGTAGACCAGGGAGCGGTGGGGACTGAGGTGAACTGCAAAGCTCTTGACTGTGAGGGACCACCCTCTGGAGACGAGTTGGAAGCACAGTTTACTGAATCAGGAAGCCTGGATTAGTTCTCCCTCTTACTGATTTCGAGCCCAGAGGCAAGTTATTGATCCTTACATTGGTCAGTTTGGGCTAAGCTATGCTGTTGTCACAAACATCTGCTATTATGGGGCAACTGTGTCCTCTGAAAGTTCATGTGTTGAAGTCCTAGACCCCAGCACACCAGACTGTAACCTTATTTGGAAGTAGGATGACTACATCTGTGATTAAATAGATGAGGTAGGCCCTCTTCAAATAGAACTGGTGTCCTTATTGAAAGGGGAAGTTTTGACACAGACGTGCACACCAGAAGGATGCCAGGTGAAGATAAAGGCACAGGTCAGGCCAAGGAATGAGTAGTAAACCACCAGCCTCTAGCAGAGAGGCCTGGAGCAGATACTCCTTCACCACTCTCAGAAGGGACCAAGCCATGCCAACACCTTGATCCTAGATCTTTAACTTCCAGAACTGTGAGATGATACTTTTCTGGT
This sequence comes from Antrozous pallidus, assembly GCA_027563665.1. Classification (NCBI taxonomy): domain Eukaryota; kingdom Metazoa; phylum Chordata; class Mammalia; order Chiroptera; family Vespertilionidae; genus Antrozous; species Antrozous pallidus. Next base: position 18,883,223 of record CM050516.1, read on the forward strand.
GTGCTTTGTTACAGCAGCCATAGCAAACTAATACATGCACTGAATTCTAATGACTTAAGACAACAGTTTATTTCTTTAAAAAAAACCAAAACATATTTTATTGATTTTTTTTTTTTTACAGAGAGGAAGAGAGAGAGAGAGGGACAGAAAGTTAGAAACATCGATGAGAAAGAAACATCGATCAGCTGCCTCCTGCACACCCCCTACAGAGAATGTGCCAGCAACCAAGGTACATGCCCATGACTGGAATCAAACCTGGGACCCTTCAGTCCACAGCCTGATGCTCTATCCACTCAGCCAAACCAGTTAGGGCAAACAGTTTATTTCTTGTATATGCTACATTTTGGATTGGCAGTGGGCTCTGTTATCATAATTTTCAAGTTTCCATCCTGATGGAATAGCCACCAGCTCAAACTGAAGCTTCAGGGTTCACCTTAGCAAGGGAAGAGGGCTTGGAGAATGACACATTGGCTCTTAAATACACTGCTTACATTCCATTGACCAAATCAAGTCACATGACCATGTGTACTATTAAGGGGGAAAGGAAGTATAATTGTTCCATTACCTGCAGGGAGAAGAAAACCAGATGAGGAGCACATCTAATTATATCACAATTATTTAAGAACTAGGGACTCGGTGCATGAAATTTGTGCACTGGGGATGGGTGGTCCCTCAACTCAACCTGCCCCCTCTCACATACTGGGAGCCCTCAGGGGATGTCCAACTGATGGCTCACCCCCAGCCTGCCTTGGGCACCCAGCCATAGCCCTGCTCAGCTCAGCCCTGGCTGCCTGCAACCACCCAGCCCCGGGGGCTGGGTGTTCACTGCCACTTACGCTCACAGAGCCCAGGGGCCAGGCACTCCCTGCCGCTGCCCCCACCACTGCTGCTGCTGCCGCCGCTTCCCTGCACAGTGCCCAGGGGCTGGGTGCTCACCAGCCACTGGCCCCGCCCCCGCTCCTGATTGGCTGATAGCATAGCCAATCAGGAGCAAAGGTACAGTCAAATTTGCATGTTTCTCTTTTATTAGATAGGATAGCTGCATAGAAGAAAAGATTGTCAAAAGCCTTTTGCTTTTATTAAAAAAAAAAAGCATTAGGCTACTTATCAAAGATTAGTAAGTAGATGGACCAGAAGAAACTCAACTCTAAATTATTCACCTTTTTCTGTTAAAGGGATGGGATAGATCATCAGTATGTGTAGTGAAACTCAAAAGGCTTTACACATGAAATGGACATGGACACTTCCTGATTGTTGCCTATAAATCTGCTGACCCATAAAGTAGATAACTTTGATCAGTGATGTTCCCATTTCCCATGTCTACATCCATTAGACAACCTCCCATAAGGGAGACAGATTCAGGAAATGATGGGGAGGGAATGCTAGGTGAAGGGAATAGTCTGTGGACATGGAGGAAAAGAAGGTAGATGATGGATGAGAAATGGTGTCTGGGCAGTATCACCTCACCCTGAGATGATACTGGATCTGCATGTGATTTGTTAAGGGAGTTCTCCACGTAGAAACATGATAGAGAAGAGGCCAGCTAATGTGTGATCCCAGGCTCAATCCCAGCCTCATCCCAGGGACAGCTCTGGAGCTAAAGGGACAACTTAGAGTTGGCCTTGATTTGAAGCAAGGGAGCTGGGTGTTCCTACTCCTGCCCTGGCCAGTCACTGGCTCCGGCACTTCTGGCTCTCTGACCGTGAGGGCAGAGCAGACCTAGCACAGCCAAGGGCAGCCTCTGGAGGAAGCCACAGGGGTGAGCCATTGGAAGCAGAGCACCAAAGCTGTCCAAGGGATTCCAGAAATGGAGAGGGGACCTGAGGGGCTCTGGGTAAATCGTGGCTAGTGCCTCTACAGAGGGAGATTCCTTGGGGACAGGGGTTTCAGAAAACTGTGTACAGAGCCTAAGTATGAGCCCGTGGGGGAGGGGAGGATTTAATCAAGGCAGACAATGTGACTCTTAACCTGCTCCTTGCAGGCAGTGGTGGGAGGGACCCAGCTGGCTTTTGGCCACAGATACCTCGGTCAGCTGTCATTGGGAAGGACTGACAGATGGTTTCAAATCTGCATGGATGGCTGGGGAAAAAATGTGCATCATATTGACCACATAGGAATTCTTGACACACAGTGAGAAATGAAAAATGACAATGTTGTTGAGTGGTGATGCCCATATGAAGATATGACAGATGGGGGAAATTCTTCTTGTTTTCTCTTATCATCTCCATTGGAATCAAGCATCTCTCCCTCCCTCCCTCCCTCCCTCCCTCCCTCCCTCCCTCCCCACCTCTCTCTTTCCTCCCCATTTCTCCTGCTAAGGCCTGCATGAAAGGAAGCGCAGAGATAAGACTTAGAGTCCGGTCACTGGCTGAGTAACCTGACCTCTCTAAATCTCAAGTTCCCTACATGTATAATAGGGAATGACAATACCTGCTCCTTATGGGACTGTATTGAAATGAGAGGGAACTACAACTTTCCGAGTCTCAATTTATTCATCTGTATAATAAAGTATAAAAAATTAATAATGCTGCTGAGAACCCTCTCAGAACTGATGTGGGGCTGGGGAGGGGGGGGGGCGGTTAAGAACTAAGAATATCAATAGGCTGTAAACAGGTTGCTTCCCGGACGCTCTTCCACCCACTGTCTCTTTAAAGATAAGAATGGGTCTTCCCTCTCTTGCCAGTAATGGCCAGGTTATTTTTCATCTGGGCTTGGAGCCCCACTGCAGTGCTGTATCTTGTGTTTTTTAATAAGAATCCTCCTCTTTTCCTCCCAGCCCTCATGAGTTTGTGACACAGTGTCTCTGGGTGAACAGACACAGCCTCCGGAGGGAGAGAAACCCCATCAGGCCACTCCTGCTGGGGCCGGGTAGGATAACTTTGAATGAGAAAATGTCAGGAGACTCTCTCGTTCTCCTGATAAATGCCTTGGACCAACCTGGACCTGTTTAATTTCTAGGCCAGAAGCACAAATTGAATCCTGCACCCTATGCATCTGTCTCCCCACCTTTTCTGCAGTAATCTGGATGGGGATTAATAGGCTCACCCTAAGAGGGAGAGACACAGGGATGCCAAGTCCTCTGTGTTTACAGGATTTGAAAGGATGGATCTCTAACAAGTCTAATTTAATCTTGGCTCAAGTTAAAGCTCGGTGAATCCGAGCCCAAGAAGAATAAACTAGGATGCCATAGAACGTGAGAGAGAATTTAATTCAACTCCCTCCCTCACTAGATAAGTAACCTGAGGCTCAGGGGACGCCTGATGTGTCCATAGCCACAAACCAAACTGAGATTAAGGCCCGGTCACCAGTCACCTGCGTCCTGGGCCAGTGCTCTGGGCTCTGTCATTCATTTCTGCACCATTGCCATGATTTTTGTCATATTTACACACCATCTGTACCTTTATTAATATGGTTTCTTTAACACTTGAATTGACTCTATTGTGTTCCTAAATCAATTTGTTTTGAAAGGAAACTGCTATCAAAGGAAAGCAAGGATCATTGGCTACAAATAGAAGGCAACTATAAAAATAAATACTATGAAACAAAGCAATACAGTTATATTTTAGCAAGGTACTGCTGTATGTTTAAAGGGAGATTCATGATGTTGAAGATAACTTAAAATGGAATAGCATTCATATGCAAAGAGAGGATGTTTCCATCGCATCTGTGGACTACCTAAAATTGTTTTCCAAATCACGAATGGCTCAGTTAGACAGGAAAGAAAAATGGATGTAAAAGTTTCTAAAGAAATCTAATACTTTACACTGCCTAGATTAGAATCCCACCTGTGCCACTTACCAGCCACAAGACTTTGAGCAAGTGACTTAACCTCTTTCTGCCTCAGTTTCCTTCCTTATGAAGTGGAAATAATAGTGTGTGTAACATGGAATTTTAAGTATTAAATTAGATAGCACATATAAAGCCCTTAGAACAGCACGTGGCATGGAGCAAGCATACAGGTATTACTGTAACAGCATCAGTTATTACTGTAATAATAATTATTATTTTAACATATTTTATTGATATTTTACAGAGAGGGAGGATAGAGAGTTAGAAACATCAATGAGAGAGAAACATTGATCAGCTGCCTCCTGCACGCCCCCTACTGGGGATGTGCCAGCAACCCAGGCACAAGTCCTTGACCAGAATCAAAACTGAGACCTTTCAGTCCACAGGCTGACCACTCTATCCATTGAGCCAAACTGGTTAGGGCTGTAATTATTATTATTAAAACTGAAATGATCTTATACTCTACAGCAGGATTGCAAACCTTATTTCTAAAGGACAAGCTAGCAAATATTTTAATCTTTGTGGTTTTTATGATCTCTGTTGCAAATGTTCAGCTCTGCCATAGTAGCTCTGCCATATGTACTGGCCACAGGCAGTACATAAACACATAGGCATAAACAAAACCAATAAAACTCTATTTACAGAAATAGGTGGCAGGCTGGATTCACCTGCAAGCTGTAGCCTGGGCTAAAGGCTTACAGGTATGAAAAATAACTTTAATCTATAAAACCAAATGCTTTATAGACTATTTTGAATAAAATATGTACTCACATCAGATAGCACATCTACATTAGCTCAGACCCCATACTCTTGAAGTCCATCTCACACAGCTGAAGTGTAGATGCTATTCTTACTACCCGCTGTCGTTTTAACTGTCCCCCACATGGCCATGGGACTGAATAGGTCCTGAACTTGAGGTAGAATTAAGGTTAAAAGCTTGGGTCAGGGAGATGAAATGGCTTGGGTTTGTTACCCATCCTGCAAGGAGTATCATTTTCTTTTTATACATGAGAAAATTGCAGCTCAGCAGCGAGGAGTAATTGCTCAATGTCACACAGCCAGCAAATTGACATCAAATCCGCAAACACCAAATTTGGTTCTGCTCCAGAAACCCTGGGGCCAGCTGCGTGTCATCATGATGCTTCTTTTTCCTGTTTCTAATCTCCATGGTGAAGGAGGGAGAGCTTGAGAGGGAGCAATTTCCAGTTGGAAATGATGCTAATGGTGTTGTGACCCAAGCAGGAGGGAGATGTAGTCAGTCGTGAGAGAGAGTAGAAAGTGCAGGGGCTGGGGAGGGCAGACCTGCTCTGTGTTTCACTGGTGACTCTGAGTTGTGCACCTGGGCAAATCCTCTCTGCACTTCACTTTCCCCAAGTGAACTAAGAGGAAGCGGCATGTATTGATTTCATACCAAGGCCACAGTTCTTTCCAATACCTTTATCTCATTTTCTAAAAAAAAATAAAAATAAGTCCTGAGATTTTTATACCCATTGTGCAGACGAGCAAAGAGGCTCAGAAAAAGCATTTAAATTGCCCCAGATCACAGGGCTAGTAAGTTGTGAGGCTTGGGTTTGAGTGACAGTCTGCCTGGTTACAAGTCCAGATCTTTCTAGTGTACACTATTCCTCACCTAAGGATTCTACGTTTCCCCTCCCTAAGTTGAATCCACAAATGAGGAGCATATACATGGATGCTCTGTGTTCCGGAATCAGAGCTAACGCCTCTTGCACTGTGTGAGGCCAGTCCTTCCAAACAACTCTGAGGGATAATGATATCCTCTTTCTGTAGATTTGAAAACGGACATTTACAGAACTAAAGTACCTTGTCCAGGATCACTCAGCTACTGCATTGCAAGGCTGAGGTTTGAACCCAGGTCAAACTCACTCCAAAGCCCATGCTCATGATAGGATGACTATAGAGTTCCTCTTCCAACCCAGGATACTTTGGAGAGTGAAGGTATTATTAGTAATGATGCCAAGACAGCAGGCAGAAACAGGGTTGCCCCTGCTCTTGACCACTGGGCCTTCCCCATCCACCAGGACCCCTGTGAACCGTGACGACAAGAGGAAATCTGCTACAGCCGGCAGCGGCACCACCATTACAATAATAATCAACACTGATTCGGAGCATCTTAGGCAAGCGGTCAAGCCCTGCGGAAATGAGGCATTTGGGATTTGGTGCTTGAGATTCTCAGGAAGGGGGAAACTTAATGGCCTCTGGAGTTGCTACAAGAAGCAGTCAAAGAGGACTTGACACCATCCCCCACTAACCCCCCACTTCCTTCACCCCCTGAGAGATGGATTAGAAGAGTCTCCAAGGAAATGGAGATAAATGACTTCAGATTTGGTATGATAACACTAAGGAATATCTTAGATCCAGAAAGGAGACCAGGTCATTATCAGGCTATTCTTGAAACCACACGTAGAGCTCTGACTCGAGGCTGGTATCATGTGGGGACAATGCAGGTGGCTGCCTCCACTGGACACTTGGATGTATGCTGGGGAGAATTTTCTGCATCAGAATTCCCAGGACTCTACCCTAAGGGCCTCATCCCTTTGGGTAAAAGTTTCATTCCCCTAGGATACTGTTTTTAAGAATAAACAAACATAGAGCCATTTGAGTTCATTATCCATCATAAGCATGTTGGAGCTTGATACATCTCAGAGTTCCTTTTGAACTTGGCAGTTGGCTGGGTCATGGGAAAGGTTAAGTTGTGATAGAGAAATGGGCAGAGGGAGAGCTTCAGGATGAGTTTTTGTAGGGCCCTGGCAGACAGGAGGCAGCGAACTAAGATTTGGGGCCCACGTGGTACCTCAGCAGAGCAAGAAAAGTGCAAGGGGACAGGGTGGCACCCAGAGGGGGAAGCCCACCACTATGGCAGCCCTGACCGTGCCGATCTCCCAGACAGCAACTGCGGAGGCTCTGAGGACATGGGAGTCAAAGCCACACAAGGCAAAAAGGCTGGGCCACCAGGACCCTAGCGGCTGGGTGGCTCTGCTAATGTGAGGCTAGGCAAGTTACCCACCCTGTGACTCCTCGATCTACCAAACATGAGGCTTGGCTGAAAATGAAATAATCTTTGAGGTCTTTTTCAGCTCTGAGACCAAGTGCGAAAATAAACTGTGTCACACTTCAGTGACTCTTGTTGTGCCTAGAGCTGGGAGGGTCTGGACTGGAGGGCAACATTATTCTTCTCCACTCCTGGGTTCTCTTCCTGCCCAAGGGAGATTTTAATCTCTCCCTGTCCCACTTCTTCTTTTTTAAAATTTATTTTTAAATGAATCTTTATTGGTGAAAGTATTACAGGTGCCCCCCTTTGCCCCCACATTGACCCCCTCCCCACAGGCCTACTATACACTAATGTCCGTATCCATGGATTATGCATATATGCGTACAGGTTCTTTGGTTAATGCCCCCTCATTTGTTCTTTTTGATCTCTAGAGAGGGACAGGAAAGGGGGACCAGCGAGCTTCTGGTAGTCCTACTTCTCAGGTCTCACCTGGGGGATTAGCAATTGACTAAGAGAGAAAGGAGAAAAGCCAAGATCCTTGACTGCCAACTGTAGTCAAGATAAAATCTGGTCTGGAGATGGCCTGAGGACTGAGCACAAGATCTAAACTTATAAAGGAACAGGCTGTGTAACTGGCAGCTAAGACATTTAGCTTCTCAGTGCTTTGGTTTTTTCCATCTTTAATGAGAAGTCAGAGGTGAACTAACATTTAATGGACATTTACTCTGACAAGAACTGGCTGGGTGCTTTATGTGTTACCTCCTGTAATCCTCATACCAGCCCTTCTAGGAAAATAGTATCTTTTTATTTTTTTAAAATATATTTTATTGATTTTTTACAGACAGGAAGGGAGAGGGATAGAAAGTTCGAAATACCGATGAGAGAGAAACTTCGATCAGCTGCCTCCTGCACAGCCCCTATTGGGGATGTGCCTGCAACCAAGGTATGTGCCCTTGACCGGAATCGAACCTGGGACCTTTCAGTCTGTAGGCCAACGCTCTATCCATTGAGCCACACTGGTTTCGGCAGAAAATAGTATCTTCATTTTACAGAGGAAGAAACAACAACTTAGAGAAGATAAATCACTTGCTCAAGTTGATACAGCCTAGAAGTAGCAAAGCTGGGATGACACGAGGTCTGTCTGACCCTAAGGCCCAAGGCTGGTCCATCCACCACCCCTTGCTACCATTTTACAAAGGAGCCAGATTTCACTGTCCCTCTAGCTCACTCCACAGGCTCTGGTGCAGGAGGAAACTGCATCAAAATCTCATTTATTAGCCTGTCACTTGGGGCAAGTTACTGAGCCTCTCAGAACCTTAATTTCCTTATCTATGTCATGGAGGACTAGAACAGCCTCCTTTTTGAAATAAATTTGTTTTGAGGATTAAATGAAATTAAGTATGGAATGGGTTTACAGGCTCATAGCAAGGGTTTCATACTTTATTATAATTAACTAGTGGCCTGATGCACAAAATTCGTGCAAGAATAGGCCTTCTTTCCTCTGGCTGCCGGAACCACGGCTTCCCTCTGACATCCAGAAACCAGGCTTTCCTCCAGCACCTGGGACCTGAGCTTCCCTTGCAACCCCGACTCTGTCCAGAAAGTCACCCAGAAGGATGTCAGGTCTAATTAGCATATTACGCCTCTATTATTATACATATTATTCTTAAATTGCATGCAAACCCCTTAATTCCACAGCTCAGTGGGGTCTTCTGATAAATCCCTGCTAATTTCAACTGCCAGTTGTGGAAGCTAAGATGTCATTGCCATCACCAGAAAACCAACCCGACATTTGAATGGATCACAAGAAGCTTCATAAGATTTCATGTTTTGATCAGCACAACTAATCTGTGAGGTAGGGAACACAGATTTGCTAACCATTTTCTTCAGGAAAGATGAGTCACACAGCTGGAGGTAAAAACAACTCTTGAGTTTTTTAAATTCCAAAGCCCAGAGCTTTTATCTACTGTGTCATAGAAAATGAAAATGGGTTTTCTTGGAGCCCATGAATACATGTATGTATCCACATGTGGATAGACAAATGGCTATATTAATGAGAAGAGAGTAAAGAGTGGGCCATAGAACATCCTAGATTCAGGAAGGGACATATTCAAACTATGCTCCTCAGCTGTATCCTCTGGAATTCTTAGAAATTTGGTTTCTAGACTTGAACTAAGAGTAACAACCCCACCCAATCTAATTACGACTCTGGTCTGTATCTACCTGGATCAGGCCAGGTTCCCTGCTTCCCCTCGACCTTTCCCCAGGAGTTGGTGTCCACTAACCCGGAGGGGGACTTGCTGAAATGCTTTCCCCCTGATGTGTTCCCTTCCGAAAACATATCAGATATGGACTGCAGCTAATAACCAGGAGCAGCTTGGCTTGGCATTGGGCAGAAGGCTTTAGGAAGCAATAATAATGTGTCCACATTCCAGCTCGGCCTGTGTGACCCCCACCTGTTGATTCCCACCAGGACTATATATGAAAAAGGTTGGCCATGGAGGAAGAGCATCTGAGGGTTTCCTGTCCATTCTGTGACACAACAGCGGCCTCACGTGGCCTTCAGTAGAACTACAGGCATTTATGTCTCAATTTCTGGGTGTTCTTCATTATTTCCCTTTATATTTATTGGGACCTACTGTGTGTCAGCCACGATCCTAGACACTGTGAACATATCAGTGAACAAAACAAAGTTCTTTCACTCATAAGTGTAAATACTTGAGGGGGGACAGAAGATATACATACATACATACTAGTATATGTGTACATATATGTTGATATTCAGAAGAATTACGGGGCGGGGGGAAGCAGGAGAGAAGATTAGGAATGGTAAAAGGGTAACACTTTTCAATAAGGTAATCAGAAAAGCCTCCCTGATGAGGTAACATCTAAGAGGGACTTGAGAGAAACGGGGAGAGATGTGCAAGGTAGATGAAACAGCAAGGATTAAAGGCCTTGAAGTGGCAAGGCACTTGGCCTGTTTTAGGAACAACAAGGAAGCCAATCTAGCTGGAACAGACCAAGTCATGAAGGAGCAGCAGGAGATACTGCCTGAGAGGCTGTGGAGCCAGGTGTGGGGCTAGGTAATGTAAGGCCTGGGCATTGACAGCTGTCTTCCCCAGATAGCAGCATCAAGTTGCCTAGGAACTTGCTAGATATGCACATGATTGGGCCCTGCCATGGACCTACTGAGTCAGAAACTCTGGGAGTGGGCCCTGGCAGTCTGTTTTAACAGCCTTTCAGGTGTGTCTGGCGCTGCTGAAGTCTGAAGACCACCAATGGGAGGCCTCTAAGGCCACTGTGGGGACTTTGACTTGCATTCTGAGATGAGAAGGCATCAGAAGTTTTGGGGAAGAGAAGTGACATAATCTGACAAAACAACAACAATAAGACCCATATTTGTGTCCTGGGCATACCGCCGAGATTCTAATTTAACTAGCCTGAGATATGGCTGGGCACTGGAGTCTCTAAAACTCTCCAGGAGCACACTGGGAAAGCTGCTGTTGTAATGCTGCAGGGAATGATGGTGGTTAGGCCGGAGTGGCAGTGGTGGAAGAGGTGAGAAGTAGTCAGAGTCCAGGTAGATTTTGAAAAATGGATTTGACTCAGGGTGTAAGAGATAGTTAAAAGTCGGGATGATGCTCAGGATTTTTTATCGGAGCGAGTGGAAGGCTGTGGTCCCCATTTGCTATGACAGGGAAGATGGTGGAGGAATCAGGGGTTTGATTTTGGACATGTTACATTTGAGATGCCTATTTGAGGTCCAAATGAAGATGCTGACTAGGTTTAGGGCAATGGTCGGCAAACCGTGGCTTGCGAGCCACATGCAATCAATTCTTTGGCCCCTTGCGTGTGGCTCTTCCACAAAATACCACAGCCTGGGCGAGTCTATTTTGAAGAAGTGGCACTAGAAGAAGTTTAAGTTTAAAAAATTTGGCTCTCAAAAGAAATTTCAATCGTTGTCCTGTTGATATTTGGCTCTGTTGACTAATGAGTTTGCCGACCATTGGTTTAGGAGAAATGTCTAGGATGGACACCTAAGTGGGTGAGTGAGCCATCAGTGACCAATGGTGTTTAAAGCTACAGGCCCAATGAGATCACACTTAGGCAGGGAGTGTAGATACAAAAAATATGTTGGAGGGAACCTGAGGGGCACTCCAATGTAGGAAATAGGAAGAGAACCAGGAGCCAGTGATGTTCCAGGAACCCAAGTGAAAAAACTTGGGTTCAGGAAGGAGAAAATGGTCAACTGTCACAAGATGCTGACTGGCCAAGTAAGATGAGGACTGAGAATTAACTGCTGGATTTAGCAGCATTCAGGTCATGGGGGACCACAGTGACTGAGGACAATGTAGTGTAGAGATCCAGAGGGGTAAAGTCTGTTTGTACAGTGGGAGAAAAGAAGCTGAAGACACAAGACAAAAAAGTCTGTGCTGGGTTGGGAGTGTACTGCCCGCCAAGCTTCATGCCCACCTGGAAACTTCAGAATGTGAGCTTATTTGCTGCAAAGGGAGTGTATTGAGAATGGAGTCAAGAAAAATTTTTTGTATTGTTTTGTTTTAATCTGAGAGAAATAACATGTTTCTCTCTTTGTTGGGAAAGATATTCCAGCAGAGAAGATGAGTAGATATTTTAATAGCAACAAACATTTATTAAGCACATTTTCATGCTCCTGGCACTATGCTTAGTGTTGTATATGAATAATTTTCCTCACAACATCTCTGTTTTGCTACAATCCTACTACAAGGTTCTATTATTATTCCCAATTTATAGACAAAGTGACCTGAGCTCTCAGAAATAAACTAATGTCCCAAAAATACACAGCCAATGAGATGGGAGGCTAGGGGTTCCACCCTGGAATTGCCTGCAGAGCTAGAGCCCTTAACTCCAGCTCTGCAAAGCCTGGCCAGCGAGCTTCCTGCATGTGGACACACTCTTAAGTGCTTGAATTTTGGGTGCTCAGCTAGAAGGGATGAAATGACTCCCTGCTCTTCCTCCCAGAGCACCCCTCTCTGCGTCAGGATGCTTGACCTCTCCAGCTCAGTGTAGACACTGCTGTAACAGTTCACATCCTGGGAAGAAGCAAAAGGAAATAACATCTGTGCTGCGTTGGGTTGTGTACCGCCCGTCAAGCTTCATATCCACTGGGAATCTCAGAATGTGACCTTATTTGCAAGGGGTCTTTGCAGGTGAAACAGCAAAGTTACAGATGAGTCATACTGGATTGGGGTGGGCCCTATTCCAATGACTGTTGTCTGTGTAAGGAGAGAAAACAGAGTGGTGGACAGACCCTCAGAGAATGCCATCCGACCACTAAGTCAGAGATTGGAGTGAGTGATGCAGCCACAAGCCCCGCAGCAGCAAGAATTTGGAAACAGCCTGGAAGGATCCTTCCATACAACCTTCAGAGAGAACATGGCCCTGTTGACCCCTTGATTTCGGACATACAGCTTCCAGAACTGTGAGAGAATAAAGTCCTGCTGTCTTAAGCCACCACATTCGTGGGAATTTGTTTTGGCGGCCTAAAGAAGTCATTATAGTACCGATTGGTCAGAAATGGCCAGTACACCTGGGAAGGGTTCTGTGGTACCCCAGGTAGTCATGCCCATCAATTAGTGCTGCACTACATTGTGATCACCACCAAGAATGCAGTAAGGAGGCACAGAATACATCCAGGAGGACTCTTAGAGATAATGCAGCTCAGCCAGCTTACTTCAAGGATGTGGAAGGCAGAGTCCAAGAATGGCAAGAGGCTTGTCCATGGTCACATGATTATTTAATTGCAGGTGCCATATCTGTTTGGCTCACACTGCAGCCTCTGTAACTTGGAACCCTGCCTGATGCTCATTTGAGGAATGAATGAACAAGTAAATGGAACCCAAATGATCTCCAGCTCAGGCTTCCTTCCTTCAAATCATATTCTTATGGTCTGCTAACATTAAAACCAACACTACTTTGTTTAAATTGGCCTTTCCTTTTCTACAAGTGCTCAGACTGACACCTACTAAGTGTGGATTGATTTTTGTTGTTGAAAATGTCAACACTTCTTGAAGATCCAGCCACAGAAAATTTCTAATACTGAATCATGATTCTTTGTAGGTTTTCCTTTACCACCTGAAAAAGACTTCTCTGTTTCATTGGCTATTCCTCTTAAATAAACGGCTCAATAAAAATCTTAAAAAATCTTAAAAACAAGAAAACATTGACTTTTAGCAGAATTTATATGGGTCTATGCAAGTTCAGGTTAACAACATGCTCTGAGCAGATAGACCAGGGATAGAAGAACTGAACACATTTATTTTTTAAAAAATATATTTTTATTGATATCAGAGAGGAAGGGAAAGGGGGAGAGAGATTAAAAAATCAATGATGAGAGAGAATCATTGATTGGCTGCTTCCACACACCCCTGACTGGGGATCAAGTCCACAACACCCACATGTGCCCTGCCTGACTGGGAATCGAACCGTGAACTCCTGGTTCATAGGTCAATGATCAACCACTGAGCAACACCAGCCGGGCAGAACTGAACACCTTTAAAACAGAGTTTGGCCAAGCTGTTGTAGGAAAGATATTCCAAAGCACAAGTGTTGGACAGATGGATGACACAAGATGCTTCCCCAAATGCTACCAAGTCTCAAAAGGAGACAGAAAAATATAATACGTGGCATGCGTTCTTAATTTATAAGGGGCCTTTACTTTTTTTCCTGAAGGAAGCATTCATTTTCAAATTCTTGCTCCTGCCTTAGAGAATTAATATGTGATCCATCAGCTAGCAAGCTATTCAATTAGAGTGATCTTAATATTGACTTGTTTCTTTCTCTGTGCCAGGGGTTTTAGCCCTCACAATCACCTAATGAGTAGAGCTTTCACAGATAGGTAAACTGATGTTCAAAGAAGTTAAGTAACCTGTCCAAGAGCAGTTGGTGAGTAGATGGTGGAGGCCCTTCCCCACCACCAACCCCTCACTCCCTGCCCTGCCCCCCCAATCTCCACCCCATCCCTCCTCCCCTCCCCCTGGCTTAGAGCCTCCTGCCTGTGCATCTCAGCATTCCAGTTAAGAGAGGGCCTTGGGTATCATCTTATTCCGAAGAAGAGGAAACTGGAGTCCATGGGGGGAGAGGCTTGCTTAAGTCCTGTGTACAGGTAGTGACTGAGGCAGGTCTAGAACTCGGGCATCTCTTTCCAGTGCATGTTCATCTACCCTAACACACTTCTTTAAGCCTCCAGTACATAGCATCCTTCAGACAATGTTGAGATGAATTAAACTGGTCTCTTACATGGACAATTCTGTAACAGGCCTCTGATAATGAAGTTCCTTTCTGAAGCCAGCACTTCCCAAACCTGAATATCCACTTCTGGATGTCTGCACTATGCCTGTGCCCCTGAGCACCACTGTCAGTTCCATCATTTGTGGGTGGGGGGTTACTATGGTACCAGTTATTTTACCTTTGTCTAGACCAACAATATCTATGAAAGCACCGGATTGAGTGGTTATTCCATTTTCTTCTAACACATATTTTGAAATGTAATGCTGCTTGCTCCCTTTGTTAAAAACATTTAATTTGTCTGCAGAATGAAGACTCAGATTCCTAGGCTGGGCCTGCATGAGGAGGGGCCTGCAATCTGCCCCTAATGGCTCTATAGCATTGTAGGAGCCACGCTGTCTGCTCAAATGCACCCTGGCTCTCACAGCCACTGCACATGCTTTTCCATCTGCCTGGAACCTTCTTGCCCTGAGCAATGCCTTCGCAGGAATCAGCTTAAAGGCCACTTCTTTGGGAAGGCCTCTCCCGAGTCCTAGGGTAGGCCTTTGAGGTTCTGGCCACATGTCACTTACTTGATCACTGTAGTCTTCTCCAGCACATCCTGGGCTCCAAGAGGGCAGGGACCAAATTCGTCTTGTTTATCTCAATGGGCATTGTCCTCAGGAGCCAGCCTGCAGGTGCCAGGTGCCCTACTTGTTGACTAAATAAATGAAAGGAGAGAGAAGAACCTATGCAATACACATAAGAGCGTTCAGAAAACACAATGGTTCTACACATCTGTGATTTCAGAGTTTACCACTATTTTATACCCAAATATAGTGAGCCTATAACGATATCCTCGAGTTATTGACAAAAGGCTCTGTTCAGCGTGTTTCCAGAGGAAGAGGCACTGAAATTTATTTGGAATCTATTTCCATTACAATGGTTAAATTGAAAAAAATCTCCTTACAATAAGAGCATTAAATACTCTCTCTCTCTCTCTCTCTCTCTCACACACACACACACACACACACACACACACACACACACACACACACACATACTTAGCAAAATATCTATCGGTGCCAGATAAACAAAGTGTTATTCTACTTTGAATTAATGTAAGTTGGATTTATGAAATTTTATATTACAAATGGATACATTTCATTTCCCCCCATCTTACTCAGTCCCCAGAAGGTTCAGGGGTAATAAAACAAATTACTTTTTTCCTCCATTAGCCTGTCATTGCCACTTTCAAGTGGCTCCTTGCCCATACACTCCAATATTTTTTCACAATAAGTGGTAAAGCCTTTGGCCTTCCCATATATCTTAACTGCCTTCTTTGGGTTCCAAAAGCGACAAGTAGTGTATTACCTGCCATCTACATCAGGGAAAGTGGTAAATTAAGGCAAAGATGCTAAATGGTTTCTTTAACTTCATACACTTAATCAGCATTCAGCCATCCATCTATATCAACGATGCAACAAATATTTAGTGATTGCCAACTTGGTGCCAAACTTTGTTTTTGTGCTGGGAGTATAATAGGAAATAAGATAGATGAGATCCCTGTTTTCATGTGGCTGATGTTCTAGATAGGGGAAATAGATAACAAACCAGTAAATAAATAAATAAATAAATAAATAAATAAATAAAATCAAATAGTGCTACAGACCAAATGTTTGTGTTTCCCAAAATTCATGTGGAAACATAATCTCCAATGTGATGGTGCCAGGAGTGGGCCTTTGGGAGATATTTAGGTCATGAGGGTGGATCCCTTATGAATAAGATGAGAGCCCTTATTAAAGAGTTTTCTAGACATAAACAACAGGGGAGTGGGGGTATGAATGGGAGGAAGGGGGCAATGGGAGAATAAGGACACATATGTAATATCTTAATCAATAAAGAAATTTTAAAAAAATAAAGAGCTTTCTGTCCCCTTCCTACCATGTAAGGATACAGCGAGAAGGCAGCCAACTAGAAACAAGGAAATGAGTTCTCACCAGACACCAAATCTGCTGGCACCTTGATCTTGGACTTCTCAGCCTCCAGAACCATAAGAAACAAATTGATATTGTTTAATCTACTCAATCTATGGTATTCTGTTATAATAGCCCAAATGGACTAAGACAAATAGTGACAAACACTATGATAAAAATAAAAGAGATTTATTATTAGAGAGTTATTATTTAACCTTGACTCTAGTTCCAACCCTGGGAGCACCTACTGGTGTGTGGTTAAGGGAAACCTTTCTAAAATGATGGCAAGTGAGCGAGACCTGGATGCCAAGAAGCCAGTGAAGGGAACATTTGGAGGAAGGTTATTCTAGGCAAAGGGAAGAACAAAGCCAAAGGTTTTGAGGTGTGTTTGAGGAAAAGCAAGTCCAGGGTGGCTGGATGGCATGAATGAGGTAAAGAGAGGTGGGTGACAAGCTCAGATACACAGGAAGGACCCAGCTCATGCCAGGTCTTATAGGCCATGAGGAGTATAGATTTTCTGTAGAATTGTCTTCTAGTGACAGGAATATAAGTAGAGGGTGACATAATGTGATTTATACTTTTGAAAGTTCATTCCGGTTGCAGTGTGGAGAATGGATGACTTAGGGACAAAAGGAGAAAGAAGCAGCTCAGGAGGGCCATTAAATAGAACAGGTAAGAGATGATGCTGTCTTGGACTAGGACAGTGCCACTGGAAGTAGAGAGTAGAGATGAGTTATTTTTTGAAATGAGACACCAGGACTGGCTGACCTTTTGCATATGGAAAGTGAGGCAAATAAATCAAGGATAATGCAGGTTTTTGGCTTGAGCAAATGAGAAATGGTGATGCCAGTTATTAAGAAGGGATGATGGGGTAGACACTGATGTATCCTTTTTATATCAGGGCAGGAATCAAAACTTTTTTGGGACATGTTATGAGATGCCTTTTAGAGATGCCTGGCCAGGTGGAGATGCCATGCAGGGAGGTGTTGGATCCACAAGTTGGAAAGAGAGCATTTAAGAGCTGTGAATATCCATTTGGGAGTCACCAGTGTGAAGATCATATTTAAAACTTTGAAAGTGGGTGATGTCAACAAGGAAAAAAGTGCTGGAGGAGAAGAGGCAGCCAACCTTCATCCCTATGCCTACCACTGACCATTGGTCATGGTCATATGCCATCACACAACAATTTCAGCCCTCCCATCCCACTAAACAACAAACATCCATGGTCTCTTTAATATGAAAGTGTTACCCTAAAGAATAAGGGACTACAAAGATAGGTGACTAATATATAATGTCATCTCTCAAGTTGCTCACAAAGGGTCAGGAAAGAGTAACAACAATGTAAAAGATAGAATATGAAATATGTGAATATATTTTCAAAGATGTGTAGGGGTTCTTCAAAGGATACACTTGGGAGCATTTCATGAAGAAAGTGGATATTTTTTCCTGCTTTAGAAAACAGGACGCCATTGAAGATTTGAGTTCCATGATCAGATCAGCACCTTTTGCTGCCCATTCATGATGTAGTAATCCTCCTGTGTCTTGCTGAAACTTCACCTCATCCACAAAGTTTTGTCCACTATCTGCTATCACTCACTTTCCATCCTTGCGTTTATCCTTTAGTGCTGATCCATTTAGCACTTGAGGACACACTGTCTCTTTCAGATAATTTACTGTAGGAACACCTTACTTTTTAAACTGTTCTATAAATTCCTTCTAAGCAGGTCTTACAGACTTAAACCCATAGTCTCTGGCTCAGGAATAAGAACATAAGAGCCCCCAAGCAATGCCTGTTGCTTCAAATGCCACTTCTTCATGGAATTCTTCTCTGACCTCTGATTAGATCAGGTTCCTTTGTTCTAGGCTCTCATACAATCATTTTTCTAGTACACTTCTCTATTTTTAACTATGCACCCGACATGTGACTATTTGAATTGGTTATGTATTCCCACGGACTGTAAGTTCCCAGAGAGCAGGGACCAACCCTGATTTTGCTCATAGTTGTATCCCTAGTTTGTGTGCAACAAACATCTGTTGAAAAATTGAATAGGCATGCCTTAGGTGTTCAAGGTTAAAGGGCTTAAGCAAAGAAGCCTCTGGTATGGTCCAACTGTTTGCCCGAAGTTTCTGAAAGAGCAATGAGAGTCATCATGCGAAACTATCTCCCAAAGGGAGTTCCTCCTGATGAACTCTTTGGCTTAGGGAGTTTCCCAGAGTGTGGCTCTTTGATGGGAAGGAGGCCCCTTGAAGCTAATTTATCATCACTTAGGGCCCTCGAGTCCTCCCTTTAACAACAGGGCTGAAATTGTTGTGTGATGGCATATGACCATGACCAATGGTCAGTGGTAGGCATAGGGATGAAGGTTGGCTGCCTCTTCTCCTCCAGCACTTTTTTCCTTGTTGACATCACCCACTTTCAAAGTTTTAAATATGATCTGAGCAGGAGGCAAAGCAGAGTGTTCCCAACTGTCAGGAAGAATAAGCACGTTGGCAGCAGCTACCGATCTTCTAGGCAGATGGAAGGACGTATGTATATTTACATATATATTTCCTAACCAATAGGTTCCAGAGAAAACATGAAAACTCAAGAACACGACTGAAAACTAAGGGGCTCTGAAGGAGTTTAATTCCTTAAAGGAAATTAGCACAACTGTTTTTTTTCTTTTTTCTTTTTCCCCCGTAGAGGACTTCAGGAGAAAATATTATTTGAATGACCAAACTTTCTTCCCTAAATATGTACATCTCCTCTTCCAAATTAGGTACTTCTAAGATTTCTTCGAAGAAATGCTTTTCTGGGGCCAGACACCAAAAATTTTGAAATGTATTGATTTCAGAGAAGGGAGAGGGAGAGAGAAATAGAAACATCAGTGATGGCAGAGAATCATTAATTGGCTACCTCCTGCACTCTCCATTCTGGGGATTAAGCCCACAACTTGGGTCTGTGAACCCCTGGTTTATAGGTCCATGCTCAACCACTGTGCCGTACCAGCCAGCCTCTTTTTTATTTTAAATTTATCTTTATTGTTGAAAGTATTACAGATGTCCCCCATTCTCCCCATCGACACCAGCCACATAGGCCTATTTCTTCTCTTTCTCCAACAGGCCAAACTTAGTCTCTTCTAAGAACTTTTCATTGTGTGTTCTTGGCAGGTGGACAGTAAATGTTAATGAGTAAATAGGCTAAGGTAAGCCAATTATGCCCAAGCAGAACCCCATAATTGTGTCTGCTGTTTGAGCCTCATGTATTGGAGACAATATAAGTGACAGCTTGAAGATTTATTGTTTCTGATTCTCTCTCTGTTCATGCATGTATCTTCAAGGACAATGGTTTGTAATTTTATCCATTACACATACTCATCTCTCCAGGCTTTCTTACAGCTGCCGCAGGCAACCATGCAATCCAGTTCTGGCAGCTGAGCAGCAGGAGTCTGGTGAGATGAAAGCTATTGCTTTCTTGAAAAACTCAACAGTTTTGTCATGTCTTTTGTCCTTTGCCCTTCTATCCTTCTCCCTGCCTGGAACACAGACATGACGCTGGCGGTGAAGTTATCCTATGTAGCAGGTGCTTTAAGTGCTCTGCCCATAAACTGTTGATATTCACCACTACAGGCTTCCTACCAAAAGCTCCTGTGGCTCTGTACCTAAGGGTTTTGGAGGTTACAGGAACATGCTCATCTAGCATATTGCACGTTAGAAGTGTCAGTCAGTGACCCTGGGAGCAGCCCTCAATGCAAATGGGAATTCTATATAGTAAAGAGGTAATAGGCAAATTGACTATCACATCCTTGCACAAGATGGCCACCCCCATGTGGTCACAAGATGGCCAGTAGGCGAGGGCAGTTGTGGGTGATCAGGCCAGCAGGGGAGGGCAGTTGGGGGAAACTAGGCTGGCAGAGGAGGGCAGTTAGGGGCGACTGGGCTGGTAGGGGAGAGCAGTTGGGGGTGATTGGGCTGGCAGGGGAACAGCTAGGCATTAATCAGGCTGGCAGGAAAGTGGTTAGGGGGTGATCAGGCTGGCAGGCATAAGTGGTTAGGGGAAATCAGGCAGGGAGCAGGTGAGCGGTTGGGAGCCAGCAGTCCCGGGTTGTAAGAGGGATGGTCAACTGCCGGTTTAGGCCCAATCCCACAGAGGTCCCAGATTGGAGAGGGTGCAGGCTGAGCTGAGGGACAAGTTCCTCCCCAGTGCACATTTCATGCACTTGGCCTCTAATTGGTACAAGGGAGAGATCTCAAGCTTCTTGGCCCCCAGGTGGGACAGTATTGAGGCATGAGATACATCACTGGTGGCAGACAGAGCTCCCTGAGGTCCTGGATAGGAATGAACATCAACTACTCATAACAGTAACCCACTCCTTAAGGCATTCTGTACTGGCTTTCTTCCTTTCTGTCTCACTTCCCCACTCCCCTATCTGCCTGGGCTCACTTTCCAGATAAACTAATTGCACATTAATCCTCCTCTCAGGGACTCTTGGAAGAACCCAATTTTCATCTGACCATGCAGATGAAAGCCAGTTACTAAGGATGGAGAGGAATTTAGAAGGAGCCTGCGTTCTGAGACATGAGCCCCCTATACTGGCCTTGTTCTACGTTCCTCTGGACTTCCTATTGGAGAAAAACAAACCTCTTATTTGAGTGCGCTACTACAATTGGGTTTCTACAGCATGCAGTCAAATGCACTTGTAACTGAGATCTGGAGAAATTTTGGGTTGAGTACATATGCAACCAGTCTTCAGCTGGACATGGATGTTAGCAGAGTTGACACTGATGATTGGTCCTACACTGTGTGGCATGGTACAGCTAGCACCCTGCTTTGTTGCTATATTTAATCTTCATATTAATCTGTGAGGTAGGTGTTATCAACCCCATTGTACTAAAGTCCAGAGGCCAAGTCCTATAGTGGCTAGTGAAATCAAATCCCCAAAGCACTGAACTTTTACCACAGGGAGATATGGGCTGGGTTTTCATTCTAAGGAGTCTGTGGCATTTAAGTAATGAGTCACACCTCTATTTCCTTTGCCTGTCTTCTGAAATCCTGTGCTTTTCAAGTATCATCCTTCACTCCTACTTGGGCTGCAGTTGCTTGCTTCTAACAGAGCTACCCCTTTCAAAAGCCAAATCTCATCACAAACTTTATGAACCAGTCCTATGTAGATCTGTGCTCAAGGTCTGGCCTTTGCCAGGAATGCCTTATTTCAGAATAGAAAACTGCTGCCTTTGGGCCCAGTGGGATGGTCTGTTAACTGTGTCCTCGTGGTAACTGTGGGCAGGACACCCACATAAGTAAGAATCAAATCACGAAAACATAAATGCTTAGCAAATATTTGTTAAATTACAATGGGTAGCCATGGTGGCATCCAACTTGAATCCAAATTCACTCCTGCTTAAATTAAAATCATTAGCATCAAATTCTAAGACACATAAAAATTAATATACACGCTACAGAAGATTTCAGACAAATAAAATGTAATACATTAAACATTTAATATTTTACATTCAAGGATGACTTTTTCTTTAAAAAGGACAAGATTATAAAGTAAACATTCACTGAAATGGTGACCATTTAAACATCATCTGAACCATCTATTTGTATAAAAGCTCAAATGACCATTACAACTGAACACCCAACAGGTTGCTATGATGCGCACTGACCACGAGGGGGCAGACGCTCAATGCAGAAGCTGCTCCCAAAACCAGCCTCTTGTGGTCAGCCAACCTCTTGTGATCCCTCTCCCAGTCAGCCAACCCCGATCGTTGGCCACATAGAGGGATCCTACCCATGCACAAATTAATGCAATAGGCCTCTAGTACCAAATAATACTCATTTACTTTTATGGACTGTGTTAAGAACCGACAAGTTTATGTATAAGGCTGAGCATTTTCAACCTTACTGGCCTGGATGAGAAGAGACTGTGTTCTCTTACTGGTGATTTGGGAAACATAATACACTTGTGTTGTAACTCCTGGTGTGTGGAGACAAGGTTGGCTGGACTCTGAAAAATGGGCATGCCATCCTCCCATGCTACTCTGGGACACAGGAGACAAAGACTGACCTAGGGTGAGACCATATGCAGGGCCTGGAGAGAACTGTACCAACAGCTTCACGGAGGCTGGAGAACTGAAGGGAAAGCAGTGTGCTTTGATTTTAAAATACATGATAAGTGAAGCCAAGAAGCCATGGGCCGTCTCTCATCATTTCAGGTCAGCAACTCCCAAGATGATTATATCAAGGTAGTTGGTAGGAAATGCAGATGTTCCCTGGGCCTGACTTAAGAATTAACCTATCATGCCGAGACCGGTTTGGCTCAGTGGATAGAGCGTTGGACTGCGGACTGGAAGGTCCCAGGTTCGATTCCAGTTGGGGGCATGTACCTTGGCTGCGGGCACATCCCCAGTAGGGGGTGTGCAGGAGGCAGCTGATGGATGTTTCTCTCTCATCGATGTTTCTGACTTTCTATCCCTCTCCCTTCCGCTCTGTAAAAAATCAATATATATATATAAAAAAAAAAGAATTAACCTATCATGACAGACACAGCTTATCAGCTCAAAAGATGCCTGTCTGTCTGGTTTCAGCTGATAAAAAAACCCTATAAAAATGCTTACATGTCTATTTTTAGAGAATTTATTTCACAAAGCCACTATTTCATAAAGACAATAAGGTTCATTATATATAAGACAAAATTTATAAATGAGATAAATATTTCAAATGCATTTTATTGAGTAGAGGCATTTTCATTAGTTATAAAATCCAATGAGGCAAAAGGATAATTACACCAGTTATTATCAAAAGACTTTTAGAGTAGAGTTTAAGTTCAAAAGGTTAAAGATTTTATAAGAAGATAACATGAGACTATTAATTATATATGGAGTCTTTTGATTAGATACAGAAAATATTAGTGTGATTTCTGTCCTCTTGAAAACTAGCTTTAAAAATATTAACACATTAAATTTTGACCTAATTTCATATCAAGGACACCTGGAATATTCAAAGTAAACTAGCTACTTTGGCTACCAACTTAAGTCACCATTATGCTTCTAAAATAATTTATCCAGGATACACTGGAGTAGCCTATACTTAATTATTTTATAGTATTGTCTAAACTTATAGTTTAGACAATATTTTCTATATTTTTACAAAGCCCTGTTTTCCATAGCCTTGATCATTAAATATCTACCTTAGGGCTCCAAATACTCATGTCAATTATGGGAACATGAGGGATAAATTCATTCTCTTTAATGTGACAAGCTACATTCTAAAAAATGCCCCCAGAGATGCTATTTTGGGACAGAATTGGGGTACTATCTGAAAATCTGAGAAATGTTCAGGGGACAGATCTCAAACAAGGGACTTTAAAAAGTTTTAATTTTTCAAGAGAAACATTTTGGGAAGGGAGAAGTGTTCTGTAACCTAGTGCTCAAGAGCCCCTATTCTCATAGCCAAATGTATGGAAGCAGTCTTCTTAAAGACATACAGGTAGATGAGCCAAGGCAAGCTTTAGCTAAATGACTGGTAGCTTTTGTTTGGTTCTGAAGGTTTCCATGGAAACAGTCAGAGAGACAGAGAGGCTGCATTATCATATTCATCCCTAATACCATCTGATACAACTGCACATGGATTCACTCGTGCTTTCCAGAGCAGAGGTATTATTTCTGATAAGCCTGGACAAAGGGAGGCATGAGTTCTATCTTGTCACACTTGGGATTTCCTATCTTTCTCTATTTGAAACTTTAAATTAAAATCCAGATAAAACCTCCTCTGAACATTTCCCTCAGAACCCGCTAGTTCAATATCGGTTCAGTAATCAGAAGCCAAATGAAGAAAACGTGAAGTACCAAATGGAGCTCCACTGCCAAGTTCTTAAAATTATATGACACCAAGCTTTCTACAGCAAGTAAATTATTCTAAAGAGTATTTACAATCCATTATGTCAGATCTCAGCCAGACAAGAAATAGTGTCTTAAGTGTTTATTACACACAGTTGAATCAGGTGGCATCACCCATAATTTTTCTCTTTCTTTATATCTTGATTACTTGTATGTATGTGTATATACCTCTATCTATATATGCATATATATTTAATATATTTAATATAGTAACATACATCACACACCATTATCTAATTTCATTTCAGGTTAGTACATCCCAGAGAGGCCACAAAAGCAGCCCTAGCTCAATTCTTTATCTTAAGTATACAAAAATAAAATCCTTAACAACAATAAAATATAAACAAAACAAAAAAGATAGGAGGCAGGCATGCGACTGTTAGCACCATATTTAAGACCACAGAGGGCAAGAGGGTTGACAGAGATTTGAAGAGGAATCCAGCTATGGGTTTCCCCTGGGAATGGGATCCCAAACACAGAACCCTCTTGTCGAGTCCAGTACTTTAAAAAGGGAAAGACTGATAAATTCTCTTAACAGAAGTATCAAAACCCATGATTTACCAGAGACAGATGATTTGACATTGTTTCTTATTCTAAAATCACTGAAGACAGTACTCCTTAGAAACAAATCATTCACTTTTAGAAATCAACTGAGAAATCACTGCCAGCTCAATGACACCTCAGTACGTTAAAAAGACATGATACATGCCCCAAAGGACCGATTTACTCATGGAAAGTAGTTTACTAAGGAGCAGTTAGCTCCCTGATATCTGTGTAACAATACAGACCTGAGTTACACTGAAAAGATTCGACCTAGCACATGCAATTGCATACTCAACAAGGCAAAATGTCCAAAAAACACCCACACCTTTGTGCACTATGGCACTGGTGTAGAAATCTAAACTACAGAATAAAGTCTCAACTTGGTCCTTTCCACAAAAAGGGACTAAAAGTCCAGATATGGGCTTATTTAGAGATGTGCTAAAGATTTCAGTGATGGGTAAGAAGTTATAAGGCTAGAAACACATTATTTAATGCAAATCCCTTATTTTATTGGTAGGAAAATTGGGGCCTCAAGATATATGTCAGCCCTAACCACTGGGAGAACTGTGACCAGAACAGAAGCCACGGAACTCTTAGTGTGGTATTTTCCCCATCACGTTTACCTCTCAGGTCCCTTTAAATCTTAATGTCTATCAGCTATTCAAATTGAGGAAAATGACTGAGAAATATCAGATAGGAAAAATGCTGCATTTTTACAAAGATTTTGGCAATACTGTATGCTCTGATGTGCTTAGTTTGAACAAGGGGGAAACCCCAATCATTTCCTGGTTAAAATGTTATGTCCTGCACGAAACAGGTTTCCTATTCCAAGAGCAGTTTTTGTAGGTCCTGGGAGCTCATAGCTGACAGTTTTCATATGGGCCATCTTTGTAGTTAGAGCAGGCCTCTGCAGATCCCATATCGTCAGGTGGGCTGAAATGACTGCTGTCTTGAGAATCTGTACCAATACTTTTGGTCTCTGACTGAAGGTGAACAGAAACCTGAACTGCTATTTCCTGGCCTGGTTCATTCAGAGAACCATCATCTGAATCTCCTCCTGGTGAATTACTCCGTCCCATTGCTGGGTTAATCACATAGATGGCACCTTGCGCATTCAAGGCAGGTCTCTCTTTGATTCTTTCTCCCAAGTCATCAGGGTCATCCATTCGCACAGCCTCAAACATCTCCTCAACAAATGCTCTGCAGTTTAGAATAAGGGGTGGAAGAGGGACGCTTCGTGCCAGTTCTTCTATGTAACGAGCAAACTCCATGGTCTTAAACTGTGTGACTTTGGCGAGCTCCAGAGTCTTAGCCGAGGTGATGATAGGGATGCGTTTTGCAATCTCAAAGGCCTTCTGAAGTTTCTCGGCCCCTTCGGTTCTGAAGAATTCATTGATGGCCTTTTCGGTCTTACGAAGGTGGCTGCTCATCATGCAGAGCCGCGTGACATTCAAGATGAGAGTGATCGTAAAGGCAATCAGACAAACAATCATGTAGTAGACACTCATGTCTCCCGAGGTGAAGATAACACGCAGGGTGACAGAGTAGGAGGCACGAATTGGAGACGTGACAAAACACGTATAGAGCCCACGGTCATCAAAGGCTACGTTGGTGATATTCAGGAAGTTATCAGAAACCAACCATTTTCCACCTGATAACCCAACAGAAATAAAAACATTACAGCATAAAGAACATTACCACTAAATATGCCAATTGGGTTATCAATATTCCTTTTCTTCATGAGAATATTTTAACTCAACTCATCTATTAGATTCTGCTATTTGTTTAAATCAGTAAGAAAGGGCAGACTGTTACATCCAGGGTTAGAATTTAAATAGCCTAGAACTTAAAAGGAAATAAAGATCTTCCTTGTAGACAGTAAAGATTATCATAGCTACCTTTTTACTGCTAAATGTCATAAGCCTTTCAGGGAGATAGGTCTATATAATACTACATGACTAATCTTAAAAATATTTATATATATACAGGTATACCTCAGAGATATTGCAAGTTCCGTTTCAGACCACCTAAATAAAGTGAGTATTGGAATAAAGAAAATCTAATTATTTTGCTGGTGGTCTTGCCTTTAATTTGTAAAAAAAAAAAAAAAAAAGAAAAGAAAAAAAAAGCAACATATGTGAAGCACACACAATAAAGCAAAGTACAATGAAACAAGGTATGCCTGTATGTGTACCTGTATCACAATTTCTACCTATTCATATACTGTAAGAATATGCCTCAAAAATATAAAACAATGGTCATTTCTGGATGATGAGTTATGGATAATTTTGATTTTCTTCTTTTAATTTAACCGTGATTTTTTTCGATAATGAACTTCTATAACAATAGACAATTTAATGAATTTGTTCAATTATAATTACTAACTGGCTAATGTGGCATGCCTTCCACATGTGAATTTGTTTTTTTAGAAACAAATTACTTTAGAAACAAGTTACTTTCTGGCGAGAGTAACTGAAGCACAAGCCAAAAGATATATCTCATAAGTCACGGTACATGAGCAGGTTGAGGAGAATAAAGTTGCCTTTAAGATGCCTGAGCTTCTGTTTTTCACCTAAAACATGTCACTTCTTTTCCATATATGAAGGTGTCTTCATTTAGGAAACACGTATACAGGAAAGCAAAGCACACTGACCACCCACTTTGATTCTTTAATAACTTGGCTCTGCCTGCACAATTCTCACATTGGCAGTAAGTTCTCAGCATACTCTGTACTTTAATTGTGACAGTCATTCAAAGATGAGATCAATGGGTTAACCTGGCGTGTAGGTGTGAGTTCCAGAGGAGGCTGGATGATTGCTTAAGCACCAACCGAATCCTAATCTTCACGATCTCTTTAATCCCCAAGGTTCTATGGTTTTGGATTATTTTAGTGGCACATCAATTAATAAGCACTTTGGATTGTGCACATGTTTTTCACCATACAAATTTATCTAAATTCTATAGTTGTATTTAAGAATCATCACTTCACCAATGTAAAAAGAGGAGTAAAGTCTGTAGCTATAAATATAGTCATTATTCCTTGAGTTTCTGTCTTCTAAACTTGGGCTATGAAAAAACTACCCCAGGAATCCAAGGTCTGATGAACCAGTACATAGATTCCAATCATCAACTACTGAGCTATGACCACAATCGAAACTCTCTAGCTCATTTGCTGATAATAGCTCAAGACTTCTGAACCTTATAACAGACTGGCATGCTCTTTAAACTCCTCTCACTTGAGAATCATAAAATTTAATACAATTTTCTAGAGCTGTTGTTGAAAGTATCAATAGATGTTAATTTAATGGTTTTCAAAATAAAGGCAAAATAGGAAAATAAAACTGCATTTCAGTTGGCTGGTCTCAACTTAACCTAACCTTTGTTTATGCAGTCAGTCAGTACTAATCACATTAATTCAATAATGCAAATCTCAGATGCATTTGGTCAGGATCCAACAGACCAAAGGAGGTGAGTCTAGGTCAGTGAGTACAAATGTGGAACCCTGAATCATGTTCAAAATACACATTCTGGGCACTACCCTAGAGATTCTGACTAGACCTATATTCTTAAGAAGCTAGTTAAAAATACACTCTTCTTGCCAAGATCGGTTTGGCTCAGTGGATAGAGTGTCGGACTGTGGACTGAAGGGTCCTGGGTTCGATTCCGGCAAGGGCAGGTACCTTAGCTGCGGGCACATCCCCAGTAGGGGGCGTGCAGGAGGCAGCTGATCGATGTCTCTTTCCCATCGATGTTTCTGACTTTCTATCCCTCTCCCTTCTGCTCTGTAAAAAATCAATAAAATAAATAAATAAATAAATAAATAAATAAATAAATAAATAAAAATACACTCTTCTTTCTAATAATTCAAACACTTCAGTTCCTTAGTGGCCAGTTGCTCAGTGTGTAGATGGTTAAAATGTCTAGCATATACTTTAGAAGGAAACATCACTGTATACTTTTCTGTTTCCTACTCTAATGTGAATAACCAAATATCCTTTATAGTCCAAGGGATTAGACCATCTTTCTAACAAGAAAGATAAAGGGCCTTTTCTTAAAGTGTACCTTCTGAGGATTCTGGATTTAACCTTTATCCCAGTGATTTTTCATGATGATTACTTTTTGAGGTGCTTTAACCCATGTGGTCTTCAAAAACATCTCCCTAATAGAACACTAGTTCAGTAAACAGTATTCTGATTAAGATGTGTTTACAGGTCTACAAATAGCAAAATCAAATAAAAAGCTGTCTAAAGGTAGAGCT
Source organism: Antrozous pallidus (assembly GCA_027563665.1). Classification (NCBI taxonomy): domain Eukaryota; kingdom Metazoa; phylum Chordata; class Mammalia; order Chiroptera; family Vespertilionidae; genus Antrozous; species Antrozous pallidus. The sequence continues at coordinate 18,911,925 of CM050516.1, forward strand.
TGGTCACATTATTTGTGTGATTTTTAAGATGGAGACACAAAAATTACAAGAGAAACTTTCCTATTTTCAAGTAAATTAAGTGTATAGAATAGAAAAGAAAAAAAAAGAACTAAAGAGTGTACAGAGCTTCCTCTCAATACCCTTCTAATTATCAGAGGCACTTAAAGTTTTATGCAGATCTATAATCATTCAAAATCAACAACCTTGGATTTCCTCTAACATTTTTAGTAACTCATTTCTGAGCATTCTTGTAAATTCATGACAGATTTACTTAAGTCCAGTCAAAATCCTTCTTGCTATATTCACACAGGTCCACCAAACTGTACTATCACCCTAAGGTGAATGGTCTAGGTGAATGGTTCCCCTGGACCTGTGCAGAGCATATCTTGCACAGCTGTATGCAGAAGCCCTGATGAAGCCCACCTTCAACAAAAAAGGAACTCAACTCACCAAGAGGAGAGAAATGAGCTCATAGTCATATGAACACCTTTTAAATTTATAACTATTCCTTATTTTTTTCTTCTTCTGGTTAAGTAATTATAACTAACTTTTTTTCTGATAGGTATAATACTCCAGGCCTTTCAAAAGTTTTCACTATTCACCCTGGTACCTTATCTTTGAGATTTCTTGTTGAATATGCTACAAAACTAAGAAGAAAGAAGTAACAGGAAATAAGTAACCTTGATTAATTATACCCTGGCATAGTTACCTCTGCCTCTGTCATCCAGTTGCTGTCCTTTTGAGTTGTACCAATGGACATCTTCATAGTGGTTGACTGTGAGAAGACACTCGATTGAAACACTAGCTCCCTCTTTGGCTATGATAACCTTATCACCTGAGTGGGAGCCTGCTGAGAGTTCAAAGCTTGGGAGAAAGGACACATTGAAAGAACTATGATTTGCTCCCAGTGGGTCCATTTGATTGAAGCCTCCATCTTCCAAAACAAAAGCAGCCGGCACAGTAACACTCACCACTAAAGTGAATAAACAACAATGTGGCTTCATGGGAAAAGGGGAGACAATCTTATTTAGATGCGGAGAACTGAAAAGCTTCTATACTATAAAGAGAGTACAGTGGGTAATTTATTGCTTGGTATTGGAGTTTTCCAGAAAAGTAGTAGATTCAAATGATTTTGAAGTCTTCAAGGTTAAACATGTGCGTGAAGACCAACCTAAAAGAAAACCAGATATAAAGTTTAACCAACAAAGATGCATAGTGGGGTGAAACTCCATATTTTAAACTAAACGAATAGATGAAAACTTGTTAAGAATAACTGGTGCCAAGACCTGGGAATGCAACAGAGAGAACACCACCTAAAAATCACATATAGGAATGGTAGAAAGAGCACCAAATTGGGAAACGGCAGACCTAGATTCTGGTCCTAGTTTTGCTACCAACTAGCTGTCCAACCTTGGTAAGTAGCTGGGTTTGTTTTCTTATCTGCAAATAAGAGACTAAATAAGGCAATTTTTAAGGACTCTCCTAGTTGCAAAATGCTACAGTTCTATTTCTGACAAATTCTATGCAACAGGGAATCAAAGAAGGCTAAAATATTTAGCTTAATGGTCTTTCCAAATTGTACCATTACCATGTATTGTTATACTAATAATGTAAATCAACTAGTACATCATAATCATAATCATGGAGTTCAAAATTTGAGTAGTTCAAGTACATAGATATATTTTACATAAATAATGCAGAGACAGTTGAGGTAGTTCTTTTGTTTTAATATTAGAAAGAAAATTGTACTAGTGTATATACATAAATATACATATACCTACTTGGGAGGCTATAACACCCTTGGGCAAGAATATTAGACAAAATAATTCCCTTTAATAGTTTCTTCAATATCAAGAGACAAAATACAGTACATATTTAACAGTTTGTAAGAATATCAAATTTCTAGCTCAAAGTCTGTATAATTAGCTAAGGGAAAAATTGACATTTTAAATGACTAGTTGGCAGAAATGCAAATATAAACTACAGGGAAAGCTTACCAAACAAATTTGAAAGAAAAGTATAATATCACAAAAAGTAAGCAAAATGATATCTTAGTCTAAGAGTGTGTGTGATTATCATAATTGTTCTGATAATTTGATTCCTCTTTTAAATCATTGACTCCCAAAGAAAAATTTCAACTCTTATTTCTATAAAATATGATATGAAACACCTAGCTTTATTTTTTACAAGGCCCCAAAAGAATTAGTTTTGGAATTGACATTTCCTCCCCTTTTACATTTTCATTAAGGCTTCTTGATCATCTACAATAATAAAAACATAATTTGCTAATTAGAGTGGACATCCTTCCGGACGAAGCTGGGGCTGCAAGGGAAGCCTGGGTCCTGGGTGCCTGCTGGCAGCCCGAGGAAAGCCTGGGTCCCAGGTGCCAGAGAGAAGCTGGTGCCGGCAGCTGGGGGAAATTCACTTTTGCATGAATTTCGTGCATCGGGCCTCTAGTATAACATAAAAGGCAATGGATCATTGTATTTTGCCATTAAACTCCTCAGAGTCTGAATTATGATATACTATAAATGTCATTTAATTTTCATTAGCCCTTGAAAGGATGGTTGAATAATGAAAATGACTTTCTGTACCTTTCTATATCTTTCAAATTTAAGAACACACTATTTAGAGTAAAACAAAAACTTCAGACTTTGCTATAACAGATGGAACACATGTGCTTATTTTCATTTCCTCCCCAAACCCAACTAAAATGACACTAAAGGAAACAAAGCACTTGGGTGCAGGTGTTCCCCACGACTTTGATGAGGTGTTCCTGTGGCTTCGCACTTCCCAAATTTCATGCATTCCTTATACTGCCATAATTTTTATGCTATGTACGTGTACCAAGTTATTATTTATGCTTTTTCTTTAAATCAACTCATTATTTTACTTTCATACATTCATTTTAGAAGGAAAGTCTGTATCACATCTGTGGATAAAAGTAACTGTACACATAAACACCATAAAAACAAGGCGATGTTATTAACTTCCAGAGATACTGCCATCTGCTGAAAGCTCTGAGCTAGAGGCCTGCTCTCTTTGTAGGGAAAACAAACAAAACAAATAACCCCTCATAATTTCACTTTATTCTAATACCACCCCATTTCTTATCCTGCCATTTCCTTCCCCCTCACTCCTGCCCACCACTGAGTTTAGAACCTATTTTAGACTAGAGGTATACATTTTTCTTTTTCTTTTCTTTTTTAAAAAATATATTTTATTGATTTTTTACAGAGCGGAAGGGAGAGGGATAGAAAGTCAGAAACATCGATCAGCCGCCTCTTGCACGCCCCCTACTGGGGATGTGCCCGCAGCCAAGGCACATGCCCTTGCCGGAATGGAACCCGGGACCTTTCAGTCCGCAGTCCGACGCTCTATCCACTGAGCCAAACTGGTCTCGGCTAGAGGTATACATTTTTCACTGTACTATAGACACGGACTCTGGCTTCATGGGGCTCAGTCTGCTACAGGACATAGACACTAACTAAATACACACAAAATATACTAAATGCTACCCAAGGGAAAGGATAGGGTGCTACAGGAACAGCCAACATGGAAAATTTACCTCACTGCAGAAAGCCTCTCTGAGAAAGTGAGATGTACACCAGGTTCTGAGGGATAAACAGAATTCGAGAGTGGAAGAGAAGCGTTGAAGGTGAAGGGGCGGGGACAGGGAAAAAGCAGATGGAGCACTGGTTCGGTGGTAAGGAGAGGTGGTGGCCAATGAGTACTGGGTTGGATTCCGGGTTCTACAGGGAAGCAGTCTGGGCCAACAGCAAAGTTGGAGGTGGTCTTTGGGAATTGGAGTGTGAGGCTGAAGTGAGTGAAGAAGGTAACTTGTTCAAGATGAAGAGGCCACAGAACTGAGAGTCTCAAGAGTAAGGTAAGTCATCTGTAGGGATGGTGTGTACAACACCCCTCCACCTCCCACATCAAGGCAGCTAGGGTAGAAGACACGGGGAGTAGAAGAAATGGACTCTCTCCTAACTCTTGAACTGCAGGAGCTTCTGGGTGATGACCGTCCCCCCATGAGAGGGGTGAGGCAAGCAGTGTCCTGGCAGTTACTGTTGTGTGGAGTCCCTTCTTCATGCAGCCTCCCTGGGCCTCCTCTCAAAGCCTGGCTCGTCCTCCCACATGGATCCTTTGTATACTTGGATACAGGTCGGCTCTTCCTGGACCCCTGTAACCCTCACCTCTATACTACTCACCTGGCTCTAGCACATGCTGCTCTGTACCGCTAGCCAGTCTACCCCATCTCACCTACGAGCGCTGTAAGTGCAGAGACTATATTTTTTATTGCTATACTTCATAACTAGTACATGCTCAATAACTATTTACTGATGGAGATTAGTTTAAATTTGATAAAGTATGTGATGGATCTTTGTAAATTGAAGAATGTTATGTAATAGAAATCATAAATATTCAAACTGACATGAATTTACTAGCACTTACTATATTCTCTGATACAAAGAGACAATGCTAATAATCTTGAAAAAATTTAAAGGCATAATGCCCAAAGGTGTTCCTTGAACCAACCCAAAGTCTTCATTTACTATCTTGTTCTAGAATAAAAGATTACCAAGTCCAGAGTTTGGAAATAAAAGATGACCAAGTCCAGAGTTTTCAAACCAGGTTGAATATCACAATCATCTAGAGAACTTGTTAAAATATAGATTACTGGATCTCATCCCAGAATAAGAAACCCTTGGTTCAGATGTTGGAATTTATGTTTTTAAATTAGCTCCTGAGTGATTCTGAGGCAGAGGGTCCATGGGCTGGCATCCAGAGACCACTAATATACATTCTTATTTCCTCTACAACAGTCCTGCCTAATTGTGCTCCAGACTGAACACTTCCAATATGAGACAATTATCACTCACATTCCATTTGAATTACGATTACCCTGAAATATCATGATTGCAGGCCTCTGATAAAGGCAGGGTAGCAGAGAAGTTCAAAGTACAGACTCTGGAGCCAGATTTCCTGGACTCCAATCCTGGCTCTAATTTTAACTAGCCTTGTAACTTTTGTTAATGACTTAAACTCTCTCTGCCTCAGTCCTGTCATCTTTAATATAGGGAAAAAATAATAGTATGTATTCTCATAGGACAATATTGAGGTCTGCATGATATATATATATATATATATATATATATATATATAGTAACAGAGTCTGGCAATAGTAATCACTGAATAAGCTCCAGTTATTATTACTGTTGATAGTACTTTCAGATATTGTGCTAAAATCTATACTTTATAGCAGAACCATTAGTTAAGATAAAGAAAACATTTTTACTCAGAATAACACCAACCATTTAAAAATCTTGGGGGAGAGGGATTCCAGAATTCCATATGTAATTTGAATCTTTAATTTTAAATTTCACATTTTTCTTTTTCTCACTGCAAATAAGTATTTCGCAAACATAAGGATCAAACAGGCATTGCAAACTAACCTGGGATTCCAACCATAATATGCTCACTTTATTGTTATGTATCCTGAGTGTGTGGTAGAGAACCTTTGCTGCAATCTACCTAGCCTATGTTTCCCTTTCTTGAATCCCCGCCATCTCACGCCCAGGAGGAAGCCAACCCACTGGCTGACGAATCTAATTAGAATCTGTTCTTGGAATGGAGACATCATGGGTTAGGGCTATTTGAGGAAGAGAAGGAGTACAGGGGGCTAAGGCAGCTAGGTTTGGACCACATACAAAGAGAAGCAGAGAGAAAGGACAATAGGGATGGAGAAGGGAAAGAGAGGTGGCAGAGAGGAGCAGAGGGGAAGAGAAAGAGAGACTCACACCCGCTGTTCTGGCTCCTGACACAGTTCTACTTCCTGGTTCAAATAAAACTGTTTATCTCTCCCCTAAAGAAACAAGCATCTTTATTCAAAATTTAAAAAAAACCCACAAAAATATAGACTGACTGTGCAAACCAGAAAACAAAATGGAGAAAGAACTAGAAAGGGGAAAAAAGATTAAGTTCAGCAAAAGTGACTAAACTGTGCTATAACTCTAGGAAGTCCCCATTATGGATCTGTACCCCATCTTCTCCTTAGACACTGCTATACACACAAACGGCCCATGCAGTCAAGATTTCAGGTTCCCTGTTTTATATGGACATAGTCAATTGCCCCTACTAGCAGTTTAGAAAAATTTATAAGACAGGATCTACAAAATATTAACAATACTCTTAAACTGCTCTTAGGTTAAAGATGGCAAAAATAATCTGGTACACTAATTTATGCCAGGAGAGTTAACAATAGGTTGCACAATATTCATATAGTCTAGTCATTCTGGGTCCTTCATCCTCATACCATAGGCATCCTGAACACAAAGGACTTCTAGTATGAGCTACTAGAGACACAACCCATCCTATCCTATCTAATAAGAGTAATATGCAAATTTGACCATACCTTCACTACACCTACAAGCCACACCCATCAGCCAACCAGGAGCAGATTATGCAAATAAACCCCAACCAAGATGGCTGCCGCCACTGAGAGCAGGAGGAAGGCTTGGGTTTCCCAGGCAACAGAGGAAGCCAAGCTTTCTGCCTGCCATTGCCGGCCTAGGCCTCCACTCAATGCTACAAAGTTTCAATTATAAAAGACACAGAAATGGCAGCAGCCACTGAGCTGGAAAGAACAGAGGCTTGGGTTTCCCTGGCAATGAAGGAAGCCAAGCTTTCCACCTGCCTTAGCCAGCCTAGGTCTCCACTCTAGGCTACAAGGTTTCAAACAGAAATGGCTGCCGCCATGGAGCGAGAAGGCTTGGCTCTGCTCCAGGCTACAAAGTTTCAATTATAGACATAAATTAATCCCAGATACCCCACTTGGGTTGCTGGGGAGTGTGGCTGGCCTGCAAACCTCCACAGGCCCCTCGCCCAGGCCGCCCCACACCTCAAGGGAACCCCCATCCTGACCTGGGACACTTTTCAGAGCAAACCAGCTGTCCCCCACCCATGTACCAGGCCTCTATCCTATCTAATAAAAGAGTAATTTGCAGATTGACCATCACTCCAACACACAAGAGGGCTGCCACTATGTGTCAAAGATCCTGCCCCCATGTGGACACAAGATGGCTACCACAACATGGCCAGCAGGGGAGGGTCATTGGGAGATTCCAGGCCCTGCAAGGGAGGGCAGTTGTGGGTGATCAGGTCAGCAGAGGAGGGCAGTTGGGAGGGACCAGGCCTGCAGGGGAAGGCAGTTGGGGGCGATCAAGCCTGAAGGGGAGGGCAGTTAGGGGTGACCAGGCTGGCAGAGGAGGGAAATTGGGGGCAAACAGGCTGGCAGGGGAGCAATTAGACATCAATTAGGCTGGCAGGGTAGTGGTTAGGGGATGATCAGGCTGGCAGGCAGAAGCGGTTAGGGGCAATCAGGGAGGTAGGCAGGCGAGTAGTTTGAAGCCAGCAGTCCTGGATTGTGAGAATGATGTCCGACTGCCTGCTTAGGCCAATCCTACCGGGATTGGGCCTAAATAGGCAGTCAGACATCTCTTGAGGGGTCCCAGATTGGAGAGGGTGCAGGCTGGGCTGAGGGACATCCCCCACCTCCTGTGCACGAATTTCATGCATTGGGCCTCTAGTTTGGAGATAAGAGGCTATTAAGCAGTGGAGGGAGAAAACACTGGCAAAGGTATATGTTCAAGGTAACAGAAGCAGACAAGAGATTAGGAGAACAAATCAACCTTGGAATCAGGACTTATCTCCTCAAATTAAGTTTCCTTTTACTTAAGTCAGTTTGAATTGGTTTCTGCTACTTGCAACAAAAACAACATTGACTAAAACCATTCTACTCATTCTGGATTGATTTTCAAACAGTTAAGCTAAATCAGGGGCTGCAAGGGATGCTCAGGTGAACTAGGGTACTGTCCCAGGCCTTCAGGAATTTACAGACTAGCCTGGAGACAGAAACAGCTGAAACACACACACACACACACACACACACACACACACACACACACACACACACACACACAATGAGATGTACTGAAGTATAATTGTGCTGTGAATGCAAACAAAAAAGGGCTTCATGAATTTTAGAAATACAATTCACTTGTAAGTTTGGGACATCCCATAATATCACGCCTGCTATTCTCAATGCAGCAGCTAACATTTGGAGGTAAGAAGAGAGAGTTCAAAAATGAAAATCAGTGTGCCATCTTCCTGTAAAAAGTTAAAAAGGGATAACTTATGCAGGTGGATGAAGTTTTTTTTACTACCTTGCTTCAGCATGAATAAGAAAAACAGAAAAGTGTAACACTCAAGCTTATTCCAATGCATTTTTCATGTTTTAGCTGTAGTAAAATGTAAGCTTTTCTAAGCTCATGAATAATCAGAAATGCAGATGATTTTATCCTACAGAACCATTCTGAAAATTGATTATATCATTTTTTTAAAAAGTGCCTAAACTGTCATCCCTAACAGATTGCCTTGTTGCTGTTCCTGCCAACTTCTATGAAATATTTGCATTCGGTTCCAATTCTCAATGGAGGTAAATAAGGAAGTAATGTGGCTGATTTCCGTTCTCGAGGCTCAATAGTAAGTTGGCTGGGAAACTGCTGTTTGCAGAAGTAGTTCTGAGATAACTCAAAGGGAGGAAAACACTGATGCCCAGATGGCATTGGCTTTTGCTCCAAGTATACTGGGATATTAATGCTTCATGCTCCATAATGAAATGTGTTCTAGGCTGTATTTACAGCTCATTCACTCTTCTCTGCCCACACTGTTACACTTGAAAAATAAAGAAGTCCCCCTAAACTTGGCACACAGATGGTTAAAGTGGCATTCTGAATTGGCAAAGAGGAGAAAAAGCAAATGAAGATCCAATTTTGTTAGCATATTGTCAGCACTACTCTATCCTTTGCAAAGAACAAACAAAAAGTGGTTTTGCTTATAGTGAAGCAGTATTATAGTAATACTGCTTTATCATAAAAGGGTTAGTAATATTCAAAAGAAATTACCATTTTGAGGGACATTTTCTAAAAAATAGCCCCTATGCTCCCAAGAGTATCTTGGAGCCATCACATACCTCCTAACTGGCATTTGGGTACTCAGCTCAAAGTTCAACATCTTTTCCTGCACACTGAAAAACACCTTTTGCATTTATCAGAGCTTTGTTTTACACCCAGGATTATCTGTTATACTTAGGACTCTTACCCTTCCTGCCACAAGCACCGGCTGAAGCTCCTGGATGCCAATGGCAAAAACACTGATAGAATAAGTTTGACTCATGATCTCCTTATTCATTTCTTTTCCTCTACAGTCTGACCCCCCCCCCCCAACTTCAGTATCTCAAACTCAGCATAACCAAAACAGAACTCCTCACTCTCACCCCCAGATCTACCTGTTCAATGCATACATAGCTTGAATGACAGTTAAACAATACAATTCTTCCAGTTTTGCAAGATCAAAGTTGCAGGATCATCATGACTTGGTGGTTAGGAGCACTGGAGTTAAGGGTGCCTGATTCTATCCCTGGACGAAGCTGTGTGTTTGAGAGGCCTTAATTTTCACATCAGGTTATCAACAGTAACCACCTCATAGGGTAATTGTGAGCTACCCTATGAGGTGAACTAATGTGGGTACATTATAAATACAAGCTATTATTATTATTCTACCTCCTAGATGTTTTTCAATTAAGTCCTATGTCCCTAACCTAAGTCATAGTCCTTTTACATAAGGGGATACCACATTATACCAACTACTAGTGACCTGGTGCATGAAATTCATGCACATTAAAAGGGGATTAGAGGAAATAATTTAATATTGTTATTTGCCCTTTCTCTATAATAGAAGTGTCAGAGATAAAAGAAAATTAGTAAAATGTATATGAAAACCTTTCTCCTGTCAGAGTCTGGGGCATACCATGGGATCCAGAGTCAAGTCCCCGCTCACCCACATGTGCCTCAAAATCGCTTGAGACCCAGATCTGGCTTCCCTCCCACTCCATTGGGCTAGATCCAGACCCAGCCAGTCTCACCCTTGTCAAGCCCCACCAGACAGGGGACGTAGCCTCAGGTCCCTTGGCCAGGTGCCAGGAATGGGGGTGGGGCATGTGGCCTGAGGTTCCCCCAGCCCAGACTGGGGCAAGGTGCGTGCCAAGGTCCCCCATCAAGCCCCGCTAGGTGGGGGACATGGCCTGAAATCCCCTGTCAAGCCATGCTGGGTGGGGGGGCATGGCCTGAGGTCCCCCTTCAAGCCCGGAGTTTCCACAAGCCAGCACTGGGGGTGCAACTTGAGGTTCCCTGTCAAGTCCCGCTGGGTAGGGAGCATGGCCTGAGGTCCCCTGTCAAGCCCCGCCAGGCATGGGGGCGTAGCCTCAGGTCCCCTGGCCCGGTGCTGGGGATGGGGCATGGCCTGAAGTCCTTTGTCAAGCCCCACCTAGTGGGGGGCACTGCCTGAGGTCCAGCCCCAGGACAGGAAGCGCACCTTGAGGTCCCCCATCAAGCCCTGCCAGGTGGGGGGCATGGCCTCAGGACCCCTGGCCTGGTGCCAAGGCTGGAGGTGCAACCTGAGGTGCTCTGTCAAGCCCAACCCATGTGGGGGGTGCGGTCTGAGGTCCCCTGGCCTGGTGCTGGGGTGGGGGTTGCAGCTTGAAGTCCCCTATCAAGCCCACTGGGAGCTGGGGAGAGTATAGCCTCAAGTCCCTGCTGATTGCTCGTTAAGGCTTCTTACGGGAACTTGGCCTCAGCTGTGGATGCAGCCATCTTTGTGATGGAGTGATGGTCAATTAGCATATTCCAGTTTTATTACACAGGATACCCCCCCCCCTTTTTTTTTTTTTGCCATAAACACTGTTCCTCTTAGAATTGGTCTTAAACACAAAACCAAAAAAAGTAAAGGCAATCTCAAAATCTATTGGTGATTTCCCATTACCCATGAGATAAGCTTCAAATTCTAGCGTAGCATCCATAATTCTCCAGAAATAGTCAGGTAGCAGAACAGAAGTAGCTAGACAGCCTAGCAGTGCCTGCATGTGCAATAATTGCTTACCAAAAGAATACATGGATTTAGAAGTCAAGGCAGGTCTTTAGTTACATCTGTCACTAATTAGCTATGATTTCTAGTGGCCTTAGTTTCCTTATCTAGAGGTTATCATTATCATTCCTTACTTTGCTTAAGTCCTAAAATCTCCCCAGCTTTCCTGTCATGGCTTAGCTTTAACCACACTTGTTTTACTCTCTGTTATTGCCAAATAACTTGTCTAAAGTTCTAGTTGTTCCTTTTATTTGAAACTCCCTGCCCCTTCACACCAACATCTTCTTGTGAAAATCTGACCTTCCTTACAATAGCCAGCTAAAATTTTACCTTATTTAAGAAGCCTTTTAACTAAACTCTCACTTCTACCCTCTTAATTTTAGATGGCTTGTGTGTGTGTGTGTGTGTGTGTGTGTGTGTGTGTGTGTGTGTGTCAGTCCCCTGGCTCACTGAGAGTACAGAACCTGATTCTAAGACTTCTCACTTTCCTTGTATTAGTTATCTATCCAGAAAACTGTAAGCTTACAGATGAGAGTTTAAAATCTCTGCATTTAGACCCTCATCAATTTGCTAATCAGAAAGGTACTTGCTACAAATTTCTTACTTTCCAGTCTCAGGCTCTGAAAACTGTTAATGGAGAGATTTGAAGAAATGGATACACAGCTGTTGCTTTTAAAAACATGTGAGCCGAACACCCTAGAATTGGACCTATACCTGTTTTTTTCCAACTGATATTCTTAGACCACTTACATTAAATTAATCTGTAGTGTTTGTTAAAGATGCAAAATTTTTAGCTCCACTCAGACATTAACATATATAAAGGCGAGGCCTGAGCATCAGCATTTTAATGACTTTCAAATCAAGTTCATATTTCTTTAGATTGTCATAACAAAATCATAATTTGGTGATTTTCAAAGTGTGGTACAGGGACTTGGGGCAGGGGGTCCCTAAGACTTTAAAAATGACTTTTCAAAATAATTTTCATAATAATGCTAGGACATTATTTGCCTTTTTCAATTTCATTCTCACATAATATGGTACAATACTGCAGAGCTACATGATTAGTGATAATCATAAGACAATGAACACAGGAGATATGAGAATCTGTTTCCTATTAAGTCAGATATTAAAGAGACTTGTAGAAATGTGAAACAATGTCATTCTTTTCAAAAATTTATTTTGGAAAATATTTTTCATAGAAATGCCATATAAGCATACAATGAGTTTGTAACTTTAAATAAATTAATTTTTGAAAGTTGTTTTGACATAAAAAATGGCAGATATTGATAGCTATAGCCCACACAAACAAAAACTCTTTGACGTTCTCAGTAAGTTTTAAAAGTATAAAGGGAGCCCAAGACCAAGAAGTTTGACAACTTTTTGCTATATTTACTACCAATAGCATTTAAAAAATTATGATACAGTTAAGTTTACTAAAATTCCATAGTTAAATCCCAAATTCTATGCATTTTCCATTACAACAGAAAAATCAGAGAAAATAACCTATTTTATACTTATACAGGTTTTTTTTTTTTAAAGTAATTTTTAACAAGCTCCCACATGGTACTGATGCCCCTAAATTTAGAGAACCATCATGAAAAGCAAAGGAAACTATCTAAAGGGTTTTAGGAAGTGATATATATATATTAAAACCATGATTCTTAAGGCATTAAATGGAGTGAAAGACTTGGGTTCTGAAAAGGCCAAATCCCTTACCAGCTGGGACTTAGTTTTTCACGGCTGCATACTGAGGCTGTCTCTAATGCCTTTCCTTCCGTTGTCCGTCTGGGTTTCACGCATTCACACTGCCGGCAGATGCATCTTTCTGACTAGAGGTCAGTTGTAAACTTAATAAACTTGAGCATTTCATTTCCTTGCATAGAAACCTTCAATTGTGTTCCAAATAAAAGTCAAAATGTTTGTCCGACAAGATTTGGCCTGTTTAAATCTCCGGCAGCATCTTCCTCTTTTCTGCTTCCGTCACAGTGGCCTTTTTTTTTTTTTTTTTTTCCTTTTCTGGACCTTTCCAAGTCTGCTCCCACCAGGAGAAGGCTTTGCACTTGCTATTTCTTCTGCCTCTAATGCTGCTCTCCAGATCTTTATAGGGCTTATTATTTCTCACTCCCGTCCGTCACGATATCCTGTTTAAGTTTCTTCAAAGCACTCACTACCCACTTAAAGAGGTGTGATTTTTAAATTTCTATTTAAAATTCTTTTCGAATTACAGTTTACATTTGATATTATTTTGTATTAGTTTCAGGTGTACAGCATAGTGATTAGACAATCACATACTTTACAAAGTGTGCTGTCCCCCTGCTCCCATACCTAGTTAATATAATATTACTATGTTCCCTATGCAGTGCTCTGTAACTACCGATCTGTACTTCTTAATCCTTTATTCACCCAATCCCTCAATGCCCCCTCCCGTTTCCTGTTTGGCTTCCACCCTAAAATGTCAACTACTTGAGGGCAGGGCGTGTCTGCCCCTAGCCCCCGGGCAGTGCCTGGGGTGCTGTTGTCCTTCCGCAAACGCACTACAGCCGAACTCCTGCAGCTCAGGCCACGCCTTCAAAACAAACCCGGCGCGTAGTCTACCCCAACCCTCAGGCCTAGGTTACCCCAGCAGCGCCCCCTTACCTCTCCCCGCAGCGACCCCCACCGAGACTTCACTCACCAGATCAGCACCGAGCCTTCTTCCGGCTGGAACGGCTTGACCCGGAAGTGTTCTCGGGAAGGCGAGGCTGCCTCCGGGCTGAAGGAGTACTTCCGGGCTCGTAGGAGCGGCTCGTCGGCAGCAGTGGCGGCGGTGAGGGTGGCAGCCGGGCGGGTGCGGGGCTTCCTGGGAGGGAGGAGTCTGGTTGGGTGCGGGGTCCCGGAGTCGGACCGCGCGGCCCGGGTCCCTGGGGTCGGGGGAGAGGCGGTCTGCGGCTGGGGGGGCGGCCACCTCGCGGCTGGACGCTGAGGCTGTGGAAGCGCTGTGGTCATTGAAGCGCTACGTTTGTTGTCGTGGACGCATTCGTCAACTTAGCGCTTGCGTTTACACTCGTCCCTTTTGGAGATGTTTGTGGGAGGAAGTGAGAGCGCACGGCCGTCCGTCTAGAGACAGCCTGTCATAACGATTGCAATGGAGTAAACAACCAGCACCCCAAGTACCAACAGGAAGGTGTTACCCACGACCGGCTCTGGGCCGGTCTCTGTTCCAAGCCCCTCGCGCACACCGTGTCGAGTAATCTTCATAGGATCCCTGTCCAGTAGGCGCTCCCAGCCGCGTTTACAGACGAGGGAACGGAGACACAGACGGGTGAACTCGCCTCTCTCAATCACTGCAGTATGGAGCTGGAAGCAGGTCGCTCCAGCTCCAGAGCCTGTGCTCAGTTACTAAGCCAAACCTCCTTCCATTTTGGTAAATGTGTGGTTGGAAGTTCTCCAAGATAATGTGGAGAATTACATACATATAAATAAGCTCTATATGTTTTTACTTTCAAAATATATGACAGCCATTTAGTTTTGATTGTAATGTCCCAGTCCTTTGAGTCTTTCTCCTCCAATTATGCAAATAGAACACTTACGACAGAATACTTGGAAAACTTACAAAAACACGAAGAGCCAACATCACAAAAACTTTTTTACCTAGCTCAAATATCATTAAATCTTTGATATACAATAGAAAGAGTAGCGATAGTCAGTGTCTAGTATTTTAGAGTATGTCCTTCCAGTCTTGCAAAGTTATATAGATTATGTAGTACATATGCTGTGTGTAGTATGTATACCATATATACTATGCAAAGTATGCTGTATTTGAAATATATATGACTGTTACTATACTTTGCAATTTGGAGAGAACATAAGGAGAGTTAAAAGATAGGTTAAAAAGTACATATTTAACTACCCAGAACATTAATTGAATTTTATGCAAGAACTGTGTAGTCATCCCATTTGACCCTTGGAGTAAGTGGGGTGCAGAAATTGTATATTTCTCAATCTCCAGAGCTTGGTAACTAGTAGGTACTTAACAAGTGTTTGCAAGTAAATGAATGAATGAATATTTCAAACTTGGTTTGTATGTCTATGGGAAATTGTATTTAGATTTTTTTTTCTATGTGTTTTGGGAATGTATAATGTATATATTGGCTATAATAATAAAAGCATAATATGCTAATTAGGCCATATGACCTTCTGGATGAAGCCAGGGCTGCAAGGGAAGCTGGGGTCCCAAGTGCCAGAGGGAAGCTGGTGCTGGCAGCTGGGGGGAAGGAAGGCCTACTCTTGCATGAATTTCATGCATTGTGCCTCTAGTATAATATAACCATATTATCTAGGCTCCATGTTTTGTATAAATCTACCTTTGTAGCCTATGCCTTCCCAGCATCTCCCTGCCATATTTACTACTGCTTATTTCATACTGTCACACCTCTGGCCTTTGAGCTTTCCCAAGTTTTGTTTTCATACCCTTGAATTCTCTCATTGGCATCTTCATCTGTCAAAATGCTAAGTGCCCTTTCAGGCAGGTATTGCAAGCTCAGATGCCTATAGGGGTTAATCAGGTCACTGAAATAGTCAGATTGAATCTAGTGGAGATTGTGGAGAACTAGAGAGCAGGACCCTGTCTAAAATACCCCAGCAACTATTTGCTATAAGCTAGTGGACCCAGTGTTGCAAGACAAGGGAAGTTAGAAATCTATTTGTATACAAATTTTAAGTTTTAAATGTTAGCAGTTAATACTAACAATTGTTTAAACACTGTGCAAGCCAAGTAAAAACATTTGTAGGCTGTATTTGGCAATAAAAAAATCCCAGTTTGTGGTCAGTATTCTATGTCTATTTCATATGTTGTCCATGAATGTTATTCTCCGTTTCTAGCAGACTTCAATCTCTCTGTTCTTTTAGTATAGTGCTGCCCGCAGCCAAGGTACATGCCCTTGCCGGAATCGAACCCGGGACCCCACAGTCCGCAGTCCGACGCTCTATCCACTGAGCCAAACCGGTCTCGGCTATAGTGCTACTTTCAAGCTGTCTTTGCTAATACATATATATTTTAATTTCAGAGAGAGAGAAAGGAAGAGGGAAAGGTAGATTGAAACATGAATAATAAGAGAAAATCATTGATTGGCTGCCTCCTGCACGCCCCCTACTGGGGATCAAGCCCACAACCTGGGCATGTGCCCTTTATAGGAACTCAGACCCTTCAGTCCACAGGCCAACACTTTATCCATTGGCTAGAGCCTTCCAAGCTGTCTTAATTGTTAATATGTCTTTCTTTTCTAGTACATTAGGAATATTTTTATGGTCTGGTTTGGGTCTGCACTTAATATATATTGGTACAAAATCTGTGATTGTACATACTTAAGGTCTTATTGTGTGTGTGTGTGTGTTTATATGCATGTATATATTGGATACATTTGTATTTTCCCTGGTGATATTTGGTTATCCTGTAAACTAGCAGCATCTGAAACTAATATCTGGTTTAATTGCCTAAGAGCTATACTTCTGGAAGGAATTGAATTGGTTAACATTGCCATTCAGTAGTTAGTCTGATGTAAATACTGCCTGATGGCTTGGATTTCATAATTTCTCTGAAAATTTACAGTAGGAATGATTAATGACTGACATTAAAAAAAAATGACAGTCGCCGAGACCGGTTTGGCTCAGTGGATAGAGCGTCGGACTTCGGACTGAACGGTCCCAGGTTCGATTCCCGCAAGGGCATGTACCTTGGCTGCGGGCACATCCCCAGTAGGGGGCGTGCAAGAGGCAGCTGATCGATGTTTCTCTCTCATCGATGTTTCTGACTTTCTACCCCTCTCCCTTCCACTCTGTCAAAAATCAATAAAATATATTTAAAAAAAAAATGACAGTCAGTAAAAGGCTAAGTTGACAAATTGGCCCTCATTGAAATGAAAAAGTTTTGCTTTTAAAGAGGATGAAGAGATAAGCT
This sequence comes from Antrozous pallidus, assembly GCA_027563665.1. Taxonomy (NCBI): domain Eukaryota; kingdom Metazoa; phylum Chordata; class Mammalia; order Chiroptera; family Vespertilionidae; genus Antrozous; species Antrozous pallidus. Next base: position 18,928,843 of record CM050516.1, read on the forward strand.
ATAAATGGGTTAAAATATTTGCAGACCATGTATCTGACAAAAGGCTTAAGTCTAGAATATAAAAGGAGCTCTTAAAACTCAACAACAACAAAAAAATCCAATTAGAAAATGAGCAAAAAATACAAATAAGTATTTCACTGAAGAGGATATATAGATGGCAAATGAGCACATGACAAGATGTTCAATACCATTATTGATTAGAGGAATACAACTTAAAGTACCAAACATCTATCAGAATGGCTCAAATAAAAAAATAATACCAGCAAATTCTGCTAAGAGTGCAGAAAAACATGATCACTCATACATTGCTGGTGGGAATGCTATTTTGGGAAAGAGTATGACAGCCCTAACCAGTTTGGCTCAGTGGATAGAGCACTGGCCTGCAGACTGAAAGGTCCCAGGTTCGATTTCGGTCAAGGGCATGTACCTTGGTCGCGGGTACATTCCCAGTAGGAGGAGTCAAGAGGCAGCTAATTGATATTTCTAACTCTATCCCTCTCCGTCTCTGTAAAAAAATCGATAAAATATATATAAAAAAAGAGTATGACAGTTTCTTATAAAATTAATAAGTACCAATGGTTGTACTTTGGGACATTTATTCTAGAGAAATGAAAGCTTATTTTCCCATAAAAAGTTGCTCATGACTGTTCATAGCTGTTTTATTTGTAATAGCCTCAAACTGTAAACAACAGGTAAATGGTGAAACAAACTGAGACACTTCCTTACTAAGGAATACTACTTGGCAATAAAAAGGAGAAGCTATTGATACACACAACAACTTGGATGAATCTTGAGAGTCTTATTCTAGTGAAAAAAGTTGATCTCAAAAGCTTACATACTCTGTGATTGCATTTAAATCACATCTTGTAATGACAAAATTATAGGGATGAACAGATCATTGGTTGCTATGAGATTGGAAGAGGATGGGATGTGGCTAAAAAAGAATAACCCAAGTGATCCTTGTGATTGAACGTCGTATTCTGACTTGGTGATGGTCACAGAAATCTATACATGTGATAAATTTTTATAGAACTAATTACACATGCACAAATGAGTGCATATAAACGGGTGAAATCTGAGTAAAGTCAGTTGATTATTTCTATCAATATCCTGGTTGTGATATTATACTATAGTTATGCTAATTGTTACCATTGGGGGAAACTGAATGAAGTTTCTTTGTATTATTTCTTACCTGCATGTGAGTCTATGATAATCTCAAAATAAAAGGTTGAAAAAATAGCTTATACCTGAAGAACCTATTTAATTAATTTGTTCTTGGGCTTTTATTTTACCAGGCAATGATCTAATCATGTCAGATAAAGATGATGTTGAGACTCCAGTGATAACTGAAGCAACCCCCATCCCTGAAGATGAGAACTCTGAGCCAGCCAAGAATTCTGAGTCTGTCGACCAAAGTATCAAGCCAGAGAATAAACCAGAACCTATAGTTTCTACTCGGAAAAGACCAGAGTCCAAACCTTCCAGTGACCATGAGACTTCAGAAGTTCTTCCTATTCAGGCATCTCAGGCTGCAGGCAAAGTAGAGTATCTGTTACAAATTGAGGTTAAAAAATGTTAGGGTTAAGAATAATTTAGAATCAATGCCAGTTTAGAATTGTACCTGTTTCCTTTTATAAGCATAAAACATCATTTTCCCAGGTTTATAAATGCCTTTATGAGTAGTTGTCTTTGTGCTGTGGTGCTTACATGCAGGTTATGTTCATCTCTATCAGTCAAACAGTACATTTCTGTAGCCAAATAATGTGTATTTGTTTGCCCATACTTTTGGCTACAAATTAGATGCCTTGTCTATACTACTCTTATTTTCCTCTAATTTAAAAAATTTTCTTTTGCTTTTTGTTTTTCTGGCTACTGGGAAAATTAGGAGACTGTTTCCCAAGATGAATCCCAGACTGGATGGGGCTATTGGGGCAGTTGGGGCAAGTCCTTACTTTCCTCAGCCTCAGCTACAGTAGCCACAGTAGGTAAGGCCATCAGTTACTTTTATTAATTTTTATGTGTCTTTTGCTGAAGATTAGGGTTAAAAGTGATTTGTTAGTAATTTTTATGTTTACTTTATAGTTTGAGGATGCATCAGTGTTGACGGGCTGATTTACACAGCCACTAGAGTTTATAGCATTTCCTCCTTAGAAGATTGATGTTTAGGATTTGTTAATATAAAACTATTCTTTGGTGATAATGAGTCATTTTTTTCTTTTTTGATAAGGATGCATTCCCAAAGATTATGTAAGATCCAAATAACATGTTCTGTAGCTGTATGAAATTTAAATATGGATTTAATTTTGGTTTGTTCAGTTTTGGTCACTAATTGCAAGTAATATTTAAATATAAAAATGTTATCATTTTTCTTGTTAGGACAAGGTATTTCAAATGTCATTGAGAAGGCAGAGACTTCCCTTGGAATTCCTAGTCCCGGTGAAATTTCAAATGAGGTCCAGTATGCAGCAGGTCAGTATATGGAAACAGTAAGACATAGAATTATGGATCAACCTAGAGTGGTTGAGCTCATTTTTTAGTAGAAAATTATTGAGCCTCTGATATTCAGGGGATGATGGGATTGATGAGAAAGGCAGTTTGAAATCTTTAGCTGACAGAGGTCTGTTTCTTTCACCACTTGTGTCTTCTCGCTTCACTTCATCTATGCAATGGGATGATATTTTAGATCTCAAAGGACTTTTATAAACCTTAAATAAGTTCTTGAACATAGAATGTGAAAATTGCCCATCATATTGCTTGGCACAGTTAGTAAAAGTCCAATAACAGATGATTTTGAAGCTATCATGGTATGAAAAAATATTTTAATGTGTTACTTTCGGGGGTGTATATTTTTGTGCTTGGATGTTTACAATGTGGGAGTCTTTTTAAAAAAAATGTATTTATTGATTTCAGAGAGAGGAAGAGAGAGGCATAGAAACTTCAATAAGAGAGAATTATTGATCGGCTGCCTCCTATATGCCCCCTACTGGGGATTGAACCTGGAACCAGGCATGTGCCCTGACTAGGAATCAAACTGTGACCTCCTGATTCATGGGTTGACACTCAACCACTGAGCAACACCAGCCAGGCAAGTTTACTCTTTTTAGGTATGTAGTTGTATATGTTTTGACAAGCATGCAATCCTGTTTACACTGTTTACACAGTCCATTATGATTATACAGATAGAGAATATTTTCTATATCTAAATAGGAAATCAAGATAAAATAGTATTTTCATAATTTCCTCCAAAGTCCCCTAATTCTACACATACTCTCAGCTCTTGACAACCACTGATCTCTTTCTAACTCTATGTTTTATCCAGAAGATCCCATAAATGGGATCATATAGTAGTAGATTGGATTTTATTTTTTTAAATTAAATGAAAAATTAAAAAAAGCTAGCTTACCTTTCATTTTAAAATAGGCAAATTGTTTAATAGAACAAAAAGACATACTTTTCATGTGGGAAATAGGGTCTGATTTTTTAAAACATTCACATAGATGCCAACAAAGCAAAACCATTTATGGACCACTTCTCTACCTCCTGTAGGAGAGACAAATGCCAAAGAGAATGAAAACTCCTCCCCGGTGACTGGAGCACTTGGTGTATTCTCGACTATTTCTACTGCTGTTCAGAGCACAGTGAGTATAAGGTGGTCTGTTTCCTTTCAGTATTACAATGGAATCTTGTCTCTTTCTCCCTCATCCTTGAAAAGCCATGGGAACTTTTGGCATTCCAAATCACTTTGATCTTAAGGGTAGAATTACAGGTACTTGAAGACTCGCTTTAAAGGAGTAAAGGTGAGAGAGTAGGAGGTTAAATGTAACAGTGAGGAAATATGTGTAACATTTTACGGAATAGGAATTCTTAGTTTGGTAGCCCTAGAATACTCTGCTTTCCAAAAGTATTTATCTCATAATTGCATCTTTTAGGCAAAGAAGAAATATATTTATTATGGATACTTGTAAAACTGTATGATTAGAAACACTTTTTAAAAAGGTTTTTTTTCTATTTTATTGATTCTTAGAGGAGAGGAAGGAAAAGGGAGAGAGAAACATTAGCGTGAGAGGGATACATCAGTAGGCTGTCTCCTGCTGCACCCTTAACCTGGAGATGTGCCTGACTGGTGTATGGGATGACACCCAGCCAGCTGAGCCACACTGCTCAGAGATAGGAACATTAAAGCTTAATATCTTTTCTATGTGAATATAGATAGCTTATACCTTTTAATTTTAATTTTTATTGAAGTATAACACATATACAGAAAAATTGAAGGCCTGAGTGTTCAGTTTGAATTTTCAGCGTGAACACATTCAGACTAAGAAGCAACATGATGGTACATCAGATGTCCCCCCGTGCTGTTTCCCAGTCATCTGTGCCTCCTGCTCTTGCTTACCAAGATAATCACAATCCTGACATCTACCACCGTAGATAAATTTTGCCTACTTTTAAACTTTATATAAATGAAATCAGACAGAATGTACTCTGTTGTATCTGGCTTCTTTCACTCAACATTAAGTTTGTATGTTTGTAGAGTGTGTGTAGAGTATTGTATTTTCTTTGCTGTGTTTCATTGTGTGACTGTGTCACATTTGCTCATTCCACAAGTTGGTGAGTAGTAGGGTAGTTTCTAGTTTTTACCTTTTACAAAAAGGCTGCTGTGAACATTCTTGTATGTCTTTTGATGAACCTCTGTACAAATTTTGTTAAGTATGTAACCACATGTGGAATTGCTGGATCATAGGATATTCATAGGTTCAGCTGTAGTAGATAATTACAGTTTCCCAAACTGGTTATACCAGTTTATATTCGCACAAGCGGTGTATGATTGTTTCAGTTGCTCTACATTTTTGCCAGTGCTTGGTATAAACATGCAGGTGTCTTTTTTTTCAGTATTATTGTAATGAGGTTGCATGTGTTTCCTAGGGAAAGACGGTTATCAGTGGGGGTTTGGATGCCTTAGAATTCATTGGGAAAAAGACAATGGATGTAATAGCAGAAGGGGATCCTGGATTTAAAAGAACCAAGGGTCTGATGCACCGGAATTCTACACTGTCTCAGGTACTGCCTTTACCTGTTTGTTTCCTATTTCTTCATTGATCTGTATATTTTTGCCTGAGGTAACTTGGGACATTGCTAGCACTTCCTTTGGAAGATTTTTTAATGATTTGTAAAATTAAGGCATTTTTTTGTGTGTGTATGGTATGGTGGGGGGGGGGGGGGGAGCCTTGGGGAAGGAGGAGGTTAAGAGGGAATGAAGGGAGAGCTCTAATGCTTAGAAAACTTCCCAGCTCTTTTTTTCTCCTCTTTCCTTTCTGCAGGGGCCTTCTGTCAGTGCAGTGTAAGATGCCAAGTCTTTTCAGAGTGTTTATTAGATTAATGTTCAAACTACTTTCAGAGAAACACCTGGTTCCTAAGGTGTTATTTGCCCTGTCTGGAGTCAAATTATGTGTGATCATTTCCCCCTGCTGCTCCTGAGCCTATCATATTTGAATCACAGTGCCAAGAAAGAAAGAGCAGTTCTCTATACTGTTACCTGTCTCACCCTTGAGCTCTCATTACTTACAATGTAATGCCTCTATCTCTTTAGGTTTTAAGAGAGGCGAAGGAGAAGGAAGAGCAGTGGACCACAAATGAGGTTACCATAGAAACAGACAGGAAAACTCATTACGGGGTACTCTTTGATGAATTTCAAGGCCTTTCACATCTAGAAGCTCTGGAGATGCTTTCCCGAGAAAGTGAAGTAAAGGTAATTCTAAACCAGAATTTCAGCTGGAATAGTCGCCAAGCAAAGGAATGCTGCATAGTTCCTTTTCTTTTTGTACAGTTGGAGGATGAAATGTGTTTCAGATGGAGGTTTGAGACTCTGAAAATACCAGGCCAAAACAGACTAAAAACTAATGTTTGAACTAATTGCTGGAAATGGAATAAGCCAAGTGTTATTTTTTAAATTTTAAACAAAAAAGGAGAGATTAACAAAGAACTCTTAATAGCACATTTGCTATTTTTCTTCACCTTGGTCTTTTTTCTTTCTTTCTTTTTTTTTTTTTTAAGTTTCTTTGGCTTAAATTGCCAATTTGGATACAGTTACCTGTTAGCTTTTAATTCAAGACTGCTTCATTTCCAGACATTTCTGTATTATGTTATTTTTGGAAGTACACATTCTACCTTTCTGTAATGACCAATCTGTTGTGTTAAGGTTCTTAAGGAATAGATTGTGTTGGCTAGTGAGCTCATAATTTTGATTTTAATTAGATTTATAGCCTCTTCTCCATTTGAGAATGTTTTTCTTTTTTATACTTCCACAACTTATTATATTGTATTGATTCAGGTGAAATCTATTCTTAATTCTCTAAGTGGAAAAGAATTAGAAACTCTAAAATTTGAATTGGAGCAGCTGAAAGAAGCATTTTTCCTACCAGAGTTCTCTGAGGAAGAGGAAGAAGATAAAAAAGGTAATATGAAAACCTAGCATCTGAGTGGGAAGGAGATAGTGTGTTATTTTTCTCTTCTACCTCTTTGCCACAGATCAGGACTCCATAAAGATAGCAGTGGAGTGCTGCATGCCCTCCTTCCTAATAGCCCTCCCCATTTGGTTGAGATTGCAGCAATGACCTTGCATTTAATTATATTTCAATGAACTTGGTAAGAAAAAAAAAGTGATGGTAGCAGAGGGGAGAGAAAACCACAGAACCTGGTTCTGGTGATATTGGTCATCTTTGTTTTCTATCAACATCCTTAGCCCTCTCCTCTATCTTAACACAATGATCCTTCCACTTTAGAAGGAGACTTCCTACTTGGGGAATGTTACCCTGTCTCCTGAGTCCCTCCAAAGCACTGGCTGTCTCCTTCCCATCCTTACACACTTTTATTCTAATGCAACAGCCACTTTTTACACTCAGGGCTGTGGGGAGTACACGACAGCGATCTCTGAACACTTTGTGATCAGCTCTTAGCAGTAAGAGTTTTTGAGCACTTAGACCTAATATGTCCATATTTGAATATTTTTAAATTATGCATAGATACTACTATATAATATTTAGATTCTAAGGTATACCCTAAATAGAATTTTAAAAAGAATGAGATAAATGTCTATTAAAAGTTCCACCTCTTCTATTGGATTATTTTGTGACTCTCTTGGAGTGCATGCATCCCAGTATGGATTCACCTACATAAATTTGAGCTTTAACTGAGAAAACAAAATGCCTGCCTAAAAGTCAAGTTTTAGGTTTTTAGACAGTAAGATATGATTAGGAGTTGTTTTTATGACTTAATATTATTTACAGTTGTGTCATTTAATGAGATCAGCTTTTTCCAAAGCCATACTATACCTGGAATCACTAAAGCATTTGATTTCTCTTTCTTGAATGATAAGAGAAGGACAAAAGAATAACAGATGGAGAGAGAAAAGCCAAGATAGAATTTTTTCCCTAAGAATTTTGGAGAAAAAGGTGCTATGAAGCAATAATAATTTGTTCTGATGAAACATGAAATGCTGTCTAAGAAAGACTCATACATATTGTTGGTGCCAGAAGACTTATGTGTGCAAGAGTTATCTCTGCAGTCTGTGGTACAGAGCGTCCTTGGGTGGGCTTCCAAGGGGATAGTGGGTAGGATTTAGATGAGTAGAGAGGAAGAGAGCATTTTCTGCCATTTGTATGTGTTGATTGTTTTTTTATCTTGACCCAGGTGTTTGCATGTATGTTTCTCAAATAATGAGTATTCCATGTACCCTATCATCTCCTACCAGGCCCTTCCAACAGCTTCCTTACCATCCTTCTAGCATTCTGGAATCCCCTTTCCTCTTCCTTTCATTTTGTCTGCCATTAATTTTTATCCAGATCCTGAATTATTGCCTTAGCCTTCTGCCTCCCTTCCTGTTCCCCTTTCAGCTCACCCTGCCCACCCTCAGGAGCCAAAGTGATTTTTCTAAAATTTAAATTGGACATATCGGTCTCTGTTTAAGTTTGAATACCTCACCATGATTTATTAGGCACTTTATTACCTGGATCTTGCTTACCTTTCTAGTTTTATTGTATCCCTCCCCCGGCCCCCGGGCACTGTGAGCGGAAGTGGCCGTGAGCGCCCAGCCCCTGGAGCTGGGTGGTCACAGGCAGCCAGGGCTGAGCTGAGCAGGGTGATGGCTGGGTACCCAAGGCCTAAAGCCTCGGGCAGGCTGGAGCCATCAGTTGGACATCCCCTGAGGGCTTCCAGTATGTGAGAGGGGGCAGGTTGGGTTGAGGGACCACCCACCCCCAGTGCACGAATTTCGTGCACTAGGTGCCTAGTTTATACACACACACACACACACATACATATGTATACATATACATACATGCATATACACACACACACACAAGAGATCCGGTGCATGAAAATTTATGCACTGGAGAGGGGGGTCCCTCAATCTAGCCTGCCCCCCTCACAGTTCGGGACCCCTCAGGGGTGGGAAGCAACCCAGCGATCAGGGGAAGGCCCCATCATACCTCTGCTGCTGCCGCTGCCGTCAGTGCAAGCCTCAGCCGGCCCTGATTATCCGAGCCTCAGGCGGCCCTGGCGTCTGGGCAGCCACCATCCAAGGCTTGCCTACACCTCGGGCTGACCCTGGATGGCTGTGGGGCTGAGGGGACTGGGCGCCGTCATCTTGTGGCTGTGGGTGCCGCCATTTTTGAGGGTGGGGCAGATAGCATTTCCCTCATTGGGTGTGGGCATCGTCATCTTTGAGGGTGGGACAATTAGCATATTCCTTTATTGGCTGTGGGCACTGCCATCTTTGCAACGGTGTGAGGGTCAATTCGCATATCCCTCTTTATTAGATAGGATGCTGCTGCTGCTATTACCATTCCTTTTCTTGTCCTCCTTGTGTATCTCCCTTCCCATCCCTGTGATCCTCACTCCTCTTTCTGCAGCGTTTCACATGGGACTTTTTTTCAGGGGATGAAGAGTTTACCAAAGAGATAACAGAGCTATTTTCCCAGCTGCATGTCTCCTCCAAACCAGAGAAACTTGCCAGGGTAAGTGACTACTTCTTGGTGATTTTTTAATTTAAACTTGTTTGGATTTAGAAGTGGATAAAGAAGGTAAGGTTGTAAGTTCTTGGAAAGGGTGCCACCAAGATCGAGGCTATATTCTGAGTCCCACACTTTTTGCCTGCCTCTTGTTTTCACAGGTTAACATGCTGGACTCACATTTGCATCCCCTTCCTTTCCCCTGGAACACACATCTGCCATCCTTACCTGTTTTCATTTGGAATGTTTTGATTGTCTGGAAACTTAAATTAGGTCACAGAGTTGGTCGGCAGTGCTCACCAGCCTTTATGACACCAAGGGGTTAGCCTCTAGTGAGGTTTTAACTGTCCACAGGGCTCTGAATGTTTCAGAGATAATGGCATGTGGTCTCTGCTCTTAGGAAGCTGGAGGTTGCCATTTCCTAGAACACAGTGACTAAGATAATGACCATTTAGCTTGTGTAAATGTGAGAGTCCATGGCCTAGGCAGTGATACTTGAGCTGTCTTTACATGCCTTCTTGAATTCTCTCATCCTTAGGCTTTTTAAAAAATGAGGTGTAACTTACACACAGCAAAGTGCACAAATCTTCAGAGCACAGCTCAAGAAATGTTTCCATGTACACATGTACATGGAGAGACTTTAGTCAAAGTTCAGAGTGGGTAGGGAGGGCCGTTTCCATAGCATATATCAGTGTCAGCTCATGGGACACTATTCACTGGGTCTTGGGCTGTTTGCTGCTTCTTCATCCTCCTTTCCCAATCTCAGAAACATTTCAGGACCAGTTAGCAGCAGGTACACATTGCTTCCAGGTCAGGGAGAGCTGATAGCCCAATGTATTGATCCTTAAAGGGACTTCTTAAAATAATTTGAAAGTGCGTGATCTGGTTGATTTGGAACCAGTGAAGAGAAGAGGCATGGTCAGCTCTGGGCTCAGTTAGATCACTGGTAGCATTATGGAAGATGGATTTAAGATGAGCCAGATAAGAAGCAGGGAGACCAATCAGAGTGCTGTAGCCACAAAGTGGATCTGAAATCAAGAGGTAGTAATAGAAAGAGGAAGTGTAGAATCAGACCATCTTGGTGATTGATTGGAAAGGGAAGATTCTAAGATGGCTCACATATTTTGATTTCAGAGAGGCAGGGAGACGGGGAGAGAGAGACATCAGTGATGAGAGAATCATTGGCCAGCTGCTTCCTGCACACCCTTGACTGGGGACGGAGCCCACCACCCAGGCATGTGCCCTTGATCGAAATCGAACCCAACACCCTTCAGTCTGAGGCTGACGTGCTATCCACTGAGCCGAACTGGCTAGGGCTAATGGAAATCTTCTTTATCTTGACCTGGGCCACAGATACATAGGCATATGTACGTGTAAACATTTCTTGAGCTGTGCTTTGAAGATTTGTGCACTTTGCTGTGTATAAGTTATACCTCATTTTTTAAAGAGCCTAAGGTTGAGAGAATTCAAGAAGGCATGAGTGGACAGCAGTGTTAGGTGGTGTAGAGAGTTCTAGTAAGTTAAGTACTGAAAAACTAGGTATTATGTTCAGATGATAACAAAGGCACCAACTTCCATAATGCTAACATGTTTTTGGTCAGTGCACAGTAATCTTGGTAAGCTGAATTGAATTGTTGATGGAAAATAGTATTTTTCTTATTTAGGCAAGAAATACAGCCCATGAATGGATCAGGACATCTCTGGAGAAGCCATTAGAAGAGAAGGAAGGAGAAAAACAGTTGGAAGGAGAAAAAACTGAGCAAATCAATAAAAATTCAATAGAGGTAACCAAATAAGGTTTTCTTTTTCTTTTTCTCTTTTTCTTTTTCTCTTTCTTTTTCTTTTTCTCTTTCTTTTTCTCTTTCTCTTTCTCTTTCTTTTTCCTTTTCTCTTCTCTTCTCTTCTCTTCTCTTCTCTTCTCTTCTCTTCTCTTCTCTTCTCTTCTCTTCTCTTCTTTTCTTTCTTTTCTTTTTCCCTCCCTCCCTCCCTCCCTTCGATTTGAGATGTGGGAGTATTGCAGTGAGGGACTTTGTATTTTGTTGCACTCTTACCCAAAATTTCTACCTTGTGTTTTAAGCTGTAACATCTTAGTTCCAGGCTATAGGATGGAAAAGAGTGAAGAAAGAGATAAAGGGTACATGTGTGGTCTTAAGAGGGTTTCCAGAAGCTGCCACAAGAGGCTTTATCTAAATCTTTTGTTGAAACTTAGTCACACGGTCACATCTAACTTCAGGGCAGCCTCTGTTTTTACAGCAGTGAGTCCAGCTGTAAAGTTATATTACTCCTATGGAAGAGGTTTTAAGGTATTGAATCCTTCAGTGTGAGAGAAGTAAGGTGACGTCATTTCCTCCGAGAGTGAAAAGAAACACCTGTGCCTTTTTTTTCTCCCTTCATCCAGCATATCCATGCATTTGCAATCCGGAGCCTAGCTGAAATGACTGCCTGCTCAATTGAATTGTTTCACAAAACAGCAGCTCTCGTTCTGCATGGCCGGAAGCAGGAAGTGACAGCTATAGAAAGAAGCAGAACCCTTTCCCAGTAAGTGTAATAAGTATCCTTGCAAGTGATGCATATTACTGAAAGCGTTTTCTGGGCTTATTTCCAAAGTTTTAAAAACTTTTAACAAGATACTATTCACACTGTACCGTTCACATACTTTAGGTTTTGTTCATTTTGGGTTTTAGTTGGATAGCCAAGTGTGATGTTTCTTTTTCACTGCCATAAAACTGCATTAAAATTCTGCCCTTTTATTAACTACTTTATACTCTGTAAACTAGAAGTCAGATTATTGGTCCTACTAAGGAATAGAATTTTACATATTAAAAACAGAAAATAGTTCTAAGAATTTCATTTCTGGATAATTAAGTTATTCAGTGCTAATTATACGCCAGGCATCATGCTAAGGGATTTACATGTATCATTTTAAATTTTTACAACAACCCTAAACGATTGTTCCAGCTTTAAAAGTGAAAAAATGCAGACTCAAGAGAGGTTAAATAATCTACCCAGGATATTTTTGTTGTTTTGTTTTGTTAATTCTCACCTGAGGATATTTTTTCCCCATTGATTTTTAGAGAGAGTGAAAGGGAGGAATGGATGGAGGATGGGAGAGAGAGAGAAACATCGATATGAGAGAGACACGTTGACTGGTTGCCTCCTGCATTTGCCCTTCTTTCACACTATTGCTGATTATGAACAAAAATTTTAAAAATAATAGAATGTAGATAGTCACAGGAGGAAAAAAAAAGTCCTATTTGTAAAAGTCCAGAAATATCTTAATTACACAATGAGAATTTTCACTGGGAAAAAATGTGCGAGAGAGTGTCCAGTGTACTAGGATTTGGAGGGACCCTTGATATTCTCCAGACCTCTTCTTCACCTGTGGTTTTGATGCCCCTCTGTAATGGGCGGCGGGGGGGGGGGGGGGGGCGAATTTATCTTGAACAGCCTTAGGATGGGGGACTCAAAATTTCATGTCAGCCTGTTCTGTGGAAAAATGGCTATTTCTACTGCTTGGAATGCTTTCAGTCGTAACTCAATCCCTCACAGAATTCAAGTTTCCACTCAAATGCTGCTTTCTTTACCACCCAGTCTAAAATAGTATCTTCTTCTATTTTCTAATCCTTTACTCGCTTTATTTTCTCATATCACCATTTAGTGTATATGGTGTGTGTGTGTGTGTGTGTGTGTGTGTGTGTGTACACTAGAGGCCCAGTGCATGAAATTCGTGCACTGGGGGAGAGCGGCGGGTGGGGGTGGAGATCCCCTCAGCCCGACCTGCACCCTCTCACAGTCTGGGATCCCTTGGAGGACATCCCTCTCGGGGACATCCCTCTCGCAGTCCAGGACCCCTCGCTCCTTACTGCCTGTTCGCTGCTCCTTACTGCTTGGCTCGCTGCTCCTTAACGCTTCCACGGAGGCAGGAGAGACTCCTGCTACTGCCAATACGCTTGCCAGTCGTGAGCCTGGCTTCTGGCTGAGCAGCGTGCCCCCCCCCCCCCCAAGTGCACTGACTACCAGGGGGCAGCTCCTGCATTGAGCGTCTGTCCTCTGGTGGTCAGTGCGCATCATAAGACTGGTCGTTCCGCTGTTCAATTAGTTTGCATATGAGGGTTTTATTTTATAGGATGAAAATGACTATATGGATGTGTTTATATATCTGTATATTAAGTAAACATATACTAGAGGCCCAATGCATGAAATTGGTGCACTCAGTCGAGGGGGGTCCCTCAGCCCAGCCTGCGCCCTCGCAGTCTGGGAGCCCTCAGGGGATGTTCAACTGATGGCTTAGGCCTGCTCCCTGCAGGGAGCGGGCCCAAGCTGGCAGGCAGACATCCTTAGCACTACCATGGAGGTGGTAGAGGCTCCCGCCACTGCCGCTGCACTTGCCAACTGTGAGCCCAGCTTTTGGCTGAGCGGCGCTCCCCCTGTGGGAGCACACTGACCACCAAGGGGCCACTCCTTCATTGACGATCTGCCCCCTGGTGGTCAGTGTGCATCAGAGAGACCAGTCGTTTTGCCATTGAGTCAATTTGCATATTAGCCTTTTATTATATAGGATACCTACATATACAAACATCTGTCCATCTATATATACATGTAAAGTCTCCCCCCTTAATAAGCAGGTAAGTTAGAATCCATGAAAACTGTGACTTTGCTTGTTTACTGACATATCCCCAGGGCTTAGAAACTGGCACAAAGAAGACTTTAAAAAATATTTGTTGAATAAATGAATGTGTATGAATTTTAACTATATTTCTAAATGGAATATAGGATTTTGTAAGTATTGTTGCCTTAAATTTTTTTCTTCATTATTTCCTTTGATTTTCCTGACAAGTATATTGCTTTTAGAGGATTTTGTAGAAAAATGTTTTTCCAAGGAGAGAAACTCTCTTCCTGTAGCATGGATGCCTATTCAAATGGGTTCCCAAATGCGCAGGGTAGCTGACAGGCATACTTCCTCCCTTTAAAAGCTTTCTTCTTTTACATTTAGTACCATGAGCGATTTGTTCTCTTCTGACAGTTGTTAAATATAGCCTATTAAAAGAAAGTGTGAAAGAAAAATAAAAGAAGGAACCATCCTGATTTTTCTCCCTTCTTCTCTAGGATGACGGTTGTGTTGTGTAAAGAGTTGTCCTCTTTGTCTAAAGAGTTTACCACCTGCCTAACAACTGCTGGGGTAAGAATTCATGTCTCTTGTTGGGCTCATAACTTTTGTTTTGTTTTGTTTTGAAAACAGCTTTTATAAGGTATAGTTTACATACCATATCATTTGGTTTCATAATATATTACAGAGTTGTGCAACCATCACCATAATTTAATTTTTACCATTTTCATTATTTCCCAGAAAACCTCATACTATTAAGAGTCATTTCTTTGCCTTTATACTCTTATATCCCTGAGCAACACTAATCTACTTTCTGTCTATAGAGTTGCCCATTGTGGAAATTTAATACAAATGAGATCATACAATCTGTAGTATTTTGTGTCTGGTTTCTTTCACTTAGCATGTTTTTAAGGTTCATCCACATTGTAGGAGTAGACTGTGGCTAGTCGGTAGGAGAGTTGTAATTAAAGCTAAAGTTTAAAGCACTTCAGATATGACATTTTGTTCTCTCTCAGTCCAAACTTTTCCTATGCTTGCATTTATGTTTGGGTGTGTATGTTGTGTGTATGTTTCAGAGTGGGATCGTACCATGTTTATTGTTTTTTTTAATCTGCTGTGTGCATTTAACTCTATTATTTATTCTAGGTCAAAGAAAAGGCAGACGTCCTTAATCCATTAATCACTGCAGTATTTCTAGAGGTTAGTAGTAATTTTTTTTAAGTCTCTTTAACTTTTAGGCATTTTATATTAATTAACTCTTCTTATTTTTTGGCCTTTTTTTTCCCCACACGGTTGATAGTTTTGTCATATTGATGCATATCTGACCCCAAAGGTGTGTATCTGATGCATTTTCCCTGTTTATTAATTACAAAATATAAAAAAGCTGCTGGGTAAAGTGCACAGGAAGTAGGAAGCTGTCATTAATTAGTACTACCCTTTGGCAGTTAATGGACAATTTTCAATAACAAAATAACCCTGGAAACTAGCGGATAAGCAGGAAAGGTTGGAAGTTAAAAGCAGGCAAGCACTGCTTCTTAAAGGACTAAGGCTTAAGCAGAGATTTGTTAGAAACAACATACAACATTTTGTCATTTCCTTGTCAGGAAATTTACTTTGTTGTGTCATGTTTACATAATCCTTAGTCCATAAAATTTAAGGAGGTGGGTTGTTTAAAGTCATGAAAAAGGGAGGTGTAAGAGGATCTCATCATGGAATATTGCTCCCATAAGTGATGCTTTCTGGATCCCATGTTTTAAGAACTCTTATCTTTCAAATTAATTTTGTGAACAATTGGACATTTGATAATCTGTTTAAAACACTTATGAAAATCTGGAGAGGAGGAAATCTTATATAATAAAAGGGTAATACGCAAATTGATCCTAATGGCAGGACAACCAGGAACAAGTGGTTGCTATGACGTGCACTGACCACCAAGGGGCAGACGCTTACCACAGGAACTGCCCTCTGGTGGTTAGTGCGCTTCCACAGGGAGAGTGCTGCTCAGCCAGAAGCCGGCTCATGGCTGGCCAGTGCAGCGGCGGTGGCGGGAGCCTCTCCCACTTCCGTGGCAGCACTAAGGATGTCCCAGGCTGCCAGAGGGATATCTGACTGCCAGCTTAGGCTCGATCCCCCAGGAAGTGGGCCTAAGCCAGCAGATGGACATCCCCCGAGGGGTCCCGGACTGTGAAGAGGGCACAGGCTGGGCTGAGGGATCCTCCCGAGTGCACAAATTTTTGTGCACTGGGCCTCTAGTATATTTGATAATTGGTTAGGTTTTTAATATGAATTGCAATAGATTTTTTGTTTTTTGCTCCTGGACTTTTAGTTACTTCTTTAGTTTTGAATTCTTTAAAGTACCACCGTTGAAATGCCTTTAATTTCTTAACTGCATAATTTTCCTTGAATAGTCAGGGAAATTATTCCGGTCACTTAAACAGTTGTTTTAAAAAATGTAAGTTGTTTGTGATTTAGTAGATGGCAACAATGGTTAGATGAGATCAGTTTGCATACTAGAAACCCAGTCTTGTCCTGGATCTTCCCTGATTTGCTGATGACCCTATACCTGGCAGTTACGTTCTTGGCAGTCTCATAATTTTTATTTAAAAAATGAGGTCTCTTTGGCTGGAAAATTCGGTATCAAATGTCACATTGAAGTTTAAATAGGAATACTTGCCATTGGTAAATTCAAAATAGGTAAACTCACTTGATACAGGTTCCCTGTTGCTATTTTAAGCTGGTTGTCCTTGCTTACAGATTTGAAACACTTGTCCTGGAAATTATACAGTTTATCTTAATGTAATGAACTCTCTGTTGTTATTCTCCTGGAAGGTTAGAACATGTCAGATAGAAATATATCTACACTGTAATCATCTTTTAAAACAGTATTCCTTGTTCACATTTGTGAGCACCTGTCTTGTGTTCACTGTGTTGAGTCCATGGAAGAACAATTATCACAATGGACTGGAAATCTTACTTGTGTAAGATTTATAACCTTCTGAAATCCTCTTTGAATAATTGACCAAAATGCTTTGAATGCCAAATTTGAGTGGGATGCCAAAGAATGCCTATTATTTTTGCTGTGCAAGTTGGGCAAAAGATGCTGACATTCTTTGTTGCTGCTTTCATATCTTCTTAAGAGCTAGATCATTCTTTACCCTGTAACTTTACTAAAATGATTAAGTCTGCCCTTATTTGTCAGGTTACATATTCTATTAGATTTATATAAATTAATCTTTTGTTGTTGTTGTCTTATGGTATATTTTCTCTTTTAAGTGACTGTGCTATTTTTTTCCCCTTTTTTTCAATCCTGACAGGCATCGAATAGTGCTTCCTATATTCAGGATGCCTTTCAGCTACTCTTACCTGTGCTGGAGATCTCACTCATTGAAAACAAGACTGAGTTACCAGAGGCATGAATTGCAGGGCCAGAGGCCTTTGTCAGAACATTGAAGAACAGAGAAGATTGACCTGAGACTTGTGATGGCCAAGAAATGCCACTCTATTCTGGGTACTCTTGCAGAAGTGAAAGAGAAGGGCTATTTTAGTATATAAAACTTCAGGCAGGATAGCAGTTTTATAGGAAGTTTGTTGCCTTCACTGCTTGGCTGAAGTATTCAGGTTCTCACACTGCTCTTCCCAGTTGTTATATGAAAAGAAAATTTTAGAAGAAAGTTAAAAAATAATAGCTCTAGATAAAGGTTAGTGGGGATACTCAGGTAAAAATATTGGAATTTTCTTTGATGCTGCAGAACGCTAACAATTTTGTTATGGATATAATTGGCTGTTAAGCAAAAGAAAAAGTATTTAATTTTGTATTCTAGAGTTGATGTGCTTGATCTATTAATGTTGTGCACTTTCTTCTTTCTTTAATAAAATCTATGGCTTTAAGAAGCTGCATATATGTAAACCCTATAATAATTATCTTTTATTACATAAATTCTTGGAATTGGTTAGAAACTTTTCTGCTCTTTAATTCTCAGCAGATAGTTGGCGTTGAGGAGAAACTTATAGAATATACTTGTAGCCACAAGAGTTAATTATGGCAGTGTGTCGTTTGGCTTCAGATTGCTCTCCCACAATTGCTCTTTCACTCCAAGTTGACAAGTTTCAAGTTGTTGACTTCTACTCAGCTGGATTCAAGACCAGTAAGTGCCATTTAGGGAGACAGTTCCATGTTTGCAGATATTCTGAGACTCTTCAGATGTGTTTCACGCACATCCCGTATGCAGGATAGATCTGGTAATAGCCAGCTCCAAAGGAGTGGGAAGCGCTTATAGTAACGGTTTTTTTGTTGATTGACTATTGTTGAAGTGGATTATGGAGTTCCGTAGCAATGATGTTCATTATCACAGGATTTAACCCATTAATTATGGTATATTTTCCCTCATTCTTTTTGTTTTAGTGTGTTCTTTAGCATGTTTATAAATACAACTATCGCTTTAGATCTTCAGCCTTCTTTTTGTTCTCTTCGACAGTTTAAGAAACTTAACGGCTATTGTTTTCCTAAAAGTTATTTTGGTATTCACTCTTTTAAAAAAAGTTCTTCAACCTTATGGTTTTTAATGATTTAGGTAACTTTTGTGAGTACTGCCACACTTCTTCTAAAACCTTTAAATAGAATGTAATAAATTTTTTCAGTTGATCCTTTTGTATAAACATGAGTCCTAATAGCTTTCTTAGACCCAAAAAATAGCTAAGTCGTAACATAGATCAATGTCAAGACTGTTTCTATGTAATCGCCTTATTTGGGGTAAGAGGCTATGTGTAAGCACGGAGGAAAAGAAGTAGATTGGCTAAATAGGTATTCCAATAACACTAAAATGTAGCTCTGCTTATATTCTGTTCTAAAGTAATCAGAAAATTTTTAAATATTACTTTATATAGACAAAATTCATCTTTTCCCAAAGTGACAAATTTTGAATTTTCAGAAAAAGTTTTTCTGTGGTTAATAAAGTTGGTGTTCTAGTTCTGATTTATTGCCTCAAGTTCCATTGCTGTGTCTGAACCTGGATCCCTTGAGCAAGGTACATCTTGAGGAGGGTTTAGAACTGGTCACAGTGCCTACTACTTGTTCAGACTCTTGTAAGTTGGAAGTTTGTAGCTTTTACTCTTTGAACTAGAAACATCTCTAAAGTTTTTCTTTCAAGAAGAGGGTTATAGATGTGGAGGCAGAATAGTAACTCTGTATCTATCCAGATTGGAGTCCTGAATTTGACCAGTGTTTTAGATTGGACCTTTCAATAAATAGCTTCCCCCGATCCACCAGAAATGACACAAGGACCAATTCTGAATGACACCTAAAATATAATGAAGAAGAGTTATATAATTCAGTAGAGATAGAGAAGTAAGAGCATAAACATTCATTCATAGGTGAATAGGTAAATTTAGAGGGCATCTTGGAACCTATTTGATTATGGTGATGGTTTTGGATAGTACATGGTTCATTATTCTGTTTGAGGTTGGTACATGGTGTAGTTTCTTATGAAACCTACTCTTTTGATGCTATTTCCTTTAAATTTTCTGATGTTTAAGAGTTACCATTATGTCCTAATATGTGCTACCCCCTTTCCATTTGAGAACTCGATATATAATATGTTCAGTTATTATTGGAGTAAATGCTTCTCTTCCTACTTTTGAGATCTTCAAAGGCTATGATTAAAAGAGACTTTATTAATTTGATCTAAAAGAAATAGAGACTTCCATGAGCTAATTCCTGGTTTCTTTTCCTTTATACAATCAGAAACAGATTGGACAAGCTATTTTTTCCTTACTTTAGATAATTTTTTTTTTTTAGGCATAGATACCCAGATTGACAGGACTCTGAAATATACAACAATTCATATAGGTGTTTCCATAAATCCAAAATTAGTGCTAATGCACAAATGTGGAGTTTTTAGTCCTACAATTAGAAAACAAGACATTGTGGTTCCTCCACCTGAATGAGGACCTCCTTTCTGAACCTGTTTTTATCTAAAGACCTGTTTGAGGGAGAGATGTTTTATAAGTAGTATGTGTTGATGGCGTCATTTGAGAAAGACATTTTTCTGTATTTTTTATATGAATTCTGAATTTTAAAGGTGAGAATATTCATCATGTTGGAAAAACCCAGAATAAAATTATACCCACAGTAGACACTCATTAAGCATGATATTTCACAAGTGTCAAGGATTGGAATCCCTTATTAGTCCTTAACAACATAATGTACTTATTTTCATAAAAAAACTTGAAGCATTTGAAAAATGAAGTTCTAAAAACAGACCTGTTAATTATATCACAAGATCTCTGGCTAATACATGAGGACAATTTTGACAACTTCCTCACTGGTGCCACTTTCCAACTGCACTCTGATGATCCTCAAGCACTGTCCACTGGTCCCTCCCTGTTTTACTTGTGGCCCCTGTTACTACATTCTTTCTTGTTATTTCATCATTTGCCCAAATCCCAATGTGCCTTCATGTCTGATTATCGTTCCCCCAATCACTCTTCAGGAAAAAAAAATCAGAATATTCTCTGAAACTCATTTGTCCTTTAAGCTAAAGATAGAGGAAGACTTACAGTGATTGATCATTCACCCTTTCATATAAGTGTTGCCTTTTCTAGACCTTTATAAGTTTCTGACTGGCCAACTTTTGTAAAGGGCATAGCCAGAGAATACATGTTGCTTGAAATTATCATCTGTTTCTGCTTGTCAGCCTCACATGTATCTCTGTCTGTACACACGGCCATTGCTGTGCTCTTAAGCTGGTTCTAAAGAGGAAGTCATTTTCCCAACCTGATTGTGATTGCACCAGTATGCTTAGTTTTTTTAAAGCATATTTTTAAGTTGGAATGGGTGTAGTGTGTGGCAGAGTTTTGATGGCCAGTCTCACCTGGGTAACTGGTGCACTGACCTTGGCGATTTCAGCCAAACCTGCTTAGGCCTGAATTATTTGCATAATAATTGTATTTGTTTATGTCAGAATTGGAGGATTTCTTTTAACTATTTAGTCCAACTGATCTTCCTTGACCTTTCCCACATGTATCATTTAGAGTAATAAGAACTGCATAGTTAGCGTGTATGTTGAAGCAAAAATTTCCAAATTAGAACAATATTCTTACACATTTATAGCATTAGTAAATCAGTAAACATGTAAGTCCTCTTTTTTTTTTTTTTTTTTTTCTTCTTGCCTGAGTTTCCAGCTTCTGGCATAGAGTCTGACACGTAAGAAACATGTGTTGGCTGATTGAAGGAAGAAACAAAAAGAGGGAAGGAAAGGGTGGCTTAGTGCTTTCCTATTAGTAGAGAATATAGAGCTGGAAGGGACTTTCAGACATATAAGGTTGAAACCCTCATGTCACAGCTAGGGACGTAGAACTCATGAGAGACTCTCCTGAAGTCATATAGCTGATAGAAGGCTCTGGGGAGACGTGAACGCAAGTCTGGATTCCTGGTCCGGTCTCTCTTTTTGTTGCACCAGAGCCTGACAGGATTCTGCACACACTGAGAGGCTACTCCCAGACACTGGGGCTGGGGAACTAAGTACAGAAAGTGTGGTCTCTGTTCTGTAGGAACTCTCACTGGTGCCCTGTAGATGCAAAGCCCTCTGGAAAATGAAGTGAGGCAGCTTCTCTGTTGTAATGACTTGTGACTGAGTTGCATGGGCTTGTCCCCAAAATGGTTGTGATTGTTGGGACAGGTCAGCATTGCAAATGTTTGCAGATGCATCCAACAGAACCCACAAATGGTTACTTTTGCTTTCATGGCTTGTGTTTTAAGTGGCCAATTTCTGCTATACATAGAACTACAGAGTGATATATTATTGTTCATCAACCACCAGTTGTTAAGAGGGCACTAACATGGGTGGAACAGCCTTAATACTAGGCACCGTGGAATCCACTTTTTTCTGTAAATCTCAGCTGCTCTGTGTTGCTGGACAGTGACATCCCCGTTTAGGGACCTGAAGGATGATGTAGATGTTATGAGTTAAGATACACTCAAAATAAAATCTCAGTTCCCTCATTTTCCAGCCCAATGATCATGAGCAAGTGACTTAATCCCTTAAATTGCAGTTTTGTCATCTGTGAAATCGACCTCATAAGGTCATATTATGAAGTCATTGATGGGATTAAAAAGAATAACTTGTGTAAACTGTTTAGAAAAATAGCAAAATCAGATAATGTTTAGTGAACACAGTGCCAGGCACGGTTTTGAATAATTCAGTCCTTATCATGAGATAGAAACTATGAGCCCAGGCAGCTTGGTACCAGAGTTTCTGTTTTTTACCATTACATTGCACTGCTACTATAAGCTAGCAGTCAAGAAATCTTAATGACTTAGCTACTGGTACTTTTTTATGATTATGAAACAGATTTAGAGAGTGAAGTGACTTGCTGAGATTTCACAACTGTAAATGGCAGAGCCCCTGCAATGTGAGCCCAGGTTGCCTGACTCCCAAGCTTATGTTTGTTATATTTTGTTTCTTTTAGGGCAATGGTTCTCAACCTTTCTAATGCCGCGACCCTATAATACAGTTCCTTATGTTGTGGTGACCCTCAACCATAACATTATTTTCGTTGCTACTTCATGACTGTAATTTTGCTACTGTTATGAATTGTAAATATCTGTGTTTTCCGATGGTCTTAGGCGACCCTGCTAGCGGTTCTCAACCTGTAGGTCGCTAGCAGAGTTGCCTAAGACCATTGGAAAACTCAGATATTTACATTACTACTCATTAGCAGTAGCAAAATTTCAGTTATGAGCTAGCAACGAAAATAATTTTATGGTTGGGGCTCACTACAACATGAGGAACTGTATTAAAGGGTAGGAGCATTCGAAAGGGAAGCTCCATAAGAGAACCACTGTTTTAGGGGAAGCTTGAAGGTGCCTGTCTGGTGGTAAATAACTAGGGGAACATCTGGGCAGACTATCCAAAGTCATTAGGAGTTGGCATAAAAAGGATGTGTGGTGACAGGTCACGTTTGCAACAGCAGAAACAAAGATCTCTGTGAAGTAAGAACATCTATATTACTCAGTGATCAGGAGAGAGGAGAACCTTAATGTTTATAACTTTAGTTGTAAAGGCCCCAGACTGAAAACCATGCAGATGTCCTTCAAACGTGAATGATTAAACTGTGGTACATACATGCGATGCGTTACTACTCAGCAATTAGAAGGAGCAAACAGTTGATACACACAAGAAGTTGGATGAATCTCAAGGGAATTATGCTGATTGAAATAAATCCAGTTCCTAACTATATATAGTTCCATTAATATAACAGCGAAATGACAAAATTAGAGAAATGTAGTACTGATTAATAGTTGCCATAGGTTAGGATTAGGGCTGGGGGAGGAGGTAGGTAGGTATGGTTTTAAAAGGGCAATTGAGAGATCTTTGTGGTGATGGAGTACCTTGGCTGTGGGGATGGCTACACAGACCTACCTATGATAAAGTTATAGAACTGAATGAGTAGGTATACACATACACACACGTGAGTGCAAGGAAAACAGGACTCTGAATGAAATATGGATTTTATTGCTGTCAATATTCTGGTTGTGAAATATTAGTTTTGTTAACATGTTACCATTGGGGGAAATTTGGTACAGGGTACATTGGATGTCTCTTTCTTATATTTGCATGTGAATTTACAAAAATCTCAATAATGATTTCTATTTTTAAAAAAGGTAGGAGGGGGACTTTGGGGTAATGGAGCTAAAGAGTCAAGGAACTGCCCACCTCCTGGATTTAACAAATATCTAGGAGTCCTGTGATTGTCCCTAGACAGGCACTCGGAAGCAGGAGAGGTGGCAAGTGTAGCTCTAACTGGCTCCTCTTAATAAGGTAGCAGGTTCCGAAGTAGGTGGAGTTTGAGAAGGTTTTCTGGGTGACTCTGATCCATCATTCTTCATTGAAATCCACTAATTTAGTGGAAAATTCTGTTTCCAGCACCACTAAAGCCACAGGGGAAGGAAGTGTTACAAATTGCATAAATAGGTTTTGACAACAGCTACTCTGAATTCTAGTTCTGGCTCAGCCACTAACTCACAGGATTGATACAGATCCACTTTCAATCTATTAATCTTAGTAATGATAATATTAACTGAGCAGTTATTTTGTGCTGAAGGTATTTAATACATTATTCCGTTTACCTTCACATCAGCCCCCCCAAAGTTGGAACTGTTCTTATCTTTAGCTGCAGATGAGGACACTTGCTGCTGGTTAAGGCATGAGCCTGAGGTCATACAGTGTGAGACAGTGGAACAGATTCTCTGCTTGTTTTCGTAACCATGGCACTGACTTCTTGATTCTCAGCCATGAAGAGAGATTGGGCCACGGGGCTTGGATTCTCCACGGCTCCAATGGATGCTGAGCCAATTAGCTAATTCTGACCTTAACGGGGCGGTAAAGAAATAATTCAAGAACTGCCAGTCTTGCCCTACAGGGAAAAAGATAAGCCTGGGCAGATTAATGATTTTCCACCCTTCAAAGGGACACGACTGAATTTAGAACTTTCTCTTCTAAGCCTGACTGAATGTGAAAAATAAGCACTTTCTCTCCAACAGAGTGGGTCTCTAAAGAGTCCTGTTGGTTGAATGCATATTATAACCTGTCCCTTTTGATTACCTAAAATGCAGGCAGTGGGAGGATAACGTGTCTGTGCTGGCTCACTGAGGAGCACATACAGCCCACTGGGAAAACACCTGTGCTGTTAGGAAGCTAGGAAGAAACTAGGATAGGATGCACTAAAGGCCAAGGTAGAAGGGAGATCCCAAGATGTAATGTGAGAGGAGAAAATACAAATGTCACCCCCACGGTGGGCTCTGCCTTCTCTAACCGGGTGAGAGGCTGACCCTGGTGTGAGTCACCACGGCCTTGCCTGTGGTGGAAGGGCACCAGGTCTACAGCTCTGGCGGGGCTCCCCCATGCGGTTATCTCCCTGCCTGCAGTGCAGTAAGACCACAGGTTCTGGGGTCACATTGACCAGGCTTTAAATTCTGCCTAAGAAATTTCCAGCTGTTACCTTGGGCAGTGTCCCTTCTAAGCCCAACTTCCTTGCCTGTGAAATGGAATAATATGAGCACATTCCTTATAGGGATGTTTTGGACTTACTTAGGGTTGGCTACTTAATTTTCAGGTTTCAGTGCAAAATGAGAATGTGGGATTCTTGTTCAGAAAGCAAGAATAAAGTTTTGTATCTTGCTTCCTGGTCCCTTTCTTTGCCTGTTATGGTGGGTTTTATTCCTATTGAAAGCTGTGCTACCTCAGGCACAGGGACCCTCACAGGTGCCTGGGGCCCCACCTGAGCCAAAGTGAACAGAGCCGTGGGTGAGCTGAGGCTTCAAGCCCCACCATGTTTCATTGTCACGTCTGACTTTGCTTATAGGAACTAAATTCAAAGATAAAATTATTAAGCATTTCAAGTTGGTCGCTACAGAACATTAACCCCCCAAGTTTAGGCCCTTCCAAGCATGCACCTTGGTGTGATTGTAATGCTCACAGGCCCATGAAGCTGGCCTGGAATATGCTTTTGGCCGTTAGCATAGACTCCGGCCCATGGCAAGGACTCAGTAATGGTCAGTGGAGAGGCCCACTTTACTCACTGATGACCTTAGGAACACCGTAGCTCAAGCCTCATTTGAGCTTTGCATCTCCAGCCTGGCTCATAGGAGAGTCAGGGAAGGTGTTACTATCACCAAAGTACAAATGGGGAAACAGGCCCAGAGAGGGGATAGGACTTGGCTATGTTCACCCTGTTGTCAGTGATAGTTAGAAGTGGACAGTGATCGCTAGACTCTCAGTGCCAAGTGTCTCAAGTTCAAAGTGTCCCCTCTGGGCTTCATAATCTGAGGATTATGAGTGGCATCAGCTCACGCAGCTTCCACTGGGGACCAGCCTGCCCCTATGTATGTTTCCAAACTCTGGCTCAATGCCAGAAAGCTTTTCCTACCGGGGACCTTTCCAAGGCATTTATTTTTTTATATGCATATTCATCCAAAGTTTAATCATGTGAAATGTAGTTTTATCTGTGCTTTTTACATTGCCAAACATTATAAGAATTTCTTTGGCTCATTAAATATTTTTAACTCTATTTGTAAGAGTTTCATAATATCCTATTTTAGGGGAGCTCCATAATTTATTTGACGAATCCCATATCGTTAGACACGTAGGCTTTTTCCAATTATCTTTCAATTACTGAAAGGCCCTGTATATGTTCTAAATGGCATAAATGTAGTACCTGGCTCATGGGTCATTGTGAGGATTTAATAAATTAATAATAGTATTTAGGAAATGAAACAAGTACTATGTATGTGTTAGCAAATATTCTGTTGGCTCTATTATTTTGATAATGCTATAGTGGATACCATTTTATACACATCTTGGAATATATAAGTGATTATTTCTGGAAGTTGCACCACTGGGTCTACGGGGAGAGCATTGTTAAGGCTGGCACGAAGTGTGTCCACAGTTTATGGAAGATGTGCCCTGCAGCTGACGGAGACCAAGGGAGTTGAAGGGTGTGGGTGAGGGCAGGATTGAACCCTAGGCTCTGGCTAAAAACATTTGTCATAATCTGACTGTGGTGTTTTGGACAACAGTTTTTACATTCTAGGGTTGAAAACTAGAAGGGGCAAGAGTAATAAATCTGTGGAGAGAGCCCCTTTAAGCATTGACTACCCATACAGATGGCCATTTGCCCTCAGCTCCAGATCGGTTCCCTTCCTTGGTTCCTGCTATGACTAAGGGATTGGGCCTTGGATGCCCGGGAGTTGAGATGAAACTGGATGGGACGGCTGAGTCTTACATAGCCAGGGAATTGTGATAATAGGCTGTCACTTCATGTGAGCATTGGGTAGAGGAGCAGGGAGAACTAATAGGACTAATAGCTGCCTTTGTGGTCTGTCTGCCCCAAATATCTCCCCTCCATCAACTGTCTTTCATCATGGAGATTTTAAAAGTAATTTGTCTTTAGGATGCAAATATTTTTTTTTATAGCTTGATTGAACCAAAGAATTGCAGAGATGATAGGGAATAAAATTCCATACAGTATTCTTCTAGAGCCGAAATCTCAAACGTTCATTTGTGAGTCAGAATCCTACCTCAGAATCACGTGGGGCTTGTTGAAAAGGTTAACTCCTGGACCCCAGAGTCTGATTCAGTGGATCCTGAGCAGGCCCCAGGAATCTGTCTCTTTAAGAACACTCTGCCCCCTACCCCCATGTCATTCATACTGATGCAGGCTACACATTGGGGAAGTCTGTTCTATTATATCCCTAGCAGGCTGCCTCTAGTGTCACCTCAGGTGTTGGGAGGCCCACCGCTCCAGGAGACTGTCTCTTCCAGTTTAGAAGAGCTCTGCCTAGAAGAAAGTTCTGCTTTATGTGGATCTGAGATCTGGCACTTTATAAAGTTCACCTGTTCCTAAGTCTGTCCACTAAGGCCATGCAGAGAAAGTCCAATCGTTCTAGGCTTCCATGGGCAGGAGGGATCATGAAGAAAGGAAGGGGAGGCCCCAATGGCCTTTGCTCTTGCTCAGAAACAAAGTGTTCATGGCTCTGGGTCCCTGAAGCCTGTGCTTCCTGGGCTGGAGGCACCCTTCCTTTAGGTTTCTGAGCTCTTTGAGGCCAGGACCTTGCTGAGGGAGACAGAACAGGAAACAAGGAAGGTCTGTGGATTGTGAAAGGGTCCTCATTCTGCACCGGGTCTCTCTCCCCTTTTATTCGGAGATAAATGATGTTTTAGGCAAAGGAAACTCTGTGAGCACTGACCTCATATGGGTTCTTGGGAAAGTCACCTGTCTGGGCCTCTGTTTCTTCATCTGTCCAATGGGTTAACAACATGGACCTCACTTGCCTTATGAGAGATCTTAGGCATTGTAAACTGTAACATGCCCGGATGCCAGCCGCTGCTCTGTTCTCAGATTGGTGTGCACAGAAGATAACTCAGTCAAGCTGGATTCTGTCCTAAAGTGTGAGTTCCTACTTACACGGAATTTTTTTATTCAGGCCATGTCCTTCAGGGGGCTGTGACTTGGGGCATGGTGGGAGAAGGAGTTAGCTCAGCAGGAAACTCTCCCCAGAGTCACCAGAGGTCTGTTTAGTATTTACAGGCAATAAAATGTTTATCAGCCTAGCCAGTTTGGCTCAGTGGATAGAGCCATCAGCCTGCGGACTGAAAGGGTCCCAGGTTCAATTTCAGTCAAGGGCACATGTCTGGGTTGCAGGCCTGGTCCAAGGTGCAGGAGGCAGCCAATCAATGATTCTCTCATCATTGATGTTTCTATCTCTCTTTCTCTCCCTTCTCTGAAATCAATAACAATATATTTTAAAAAAGAAGAAAACGTTTATCACGAAATTTGGGGCCACAGACTAACAATCCTGGGGTCCAGAGGCCATGCCAGCTGTGAGCAGAAATGGCCACTCACATCTGTGAGTTGTTCAGGTTCACATGGACGAGCTTATGCATGCTATGTGCACATACATCACATTGGTCACTCACTAAATACATATACCGGGCACCCCATATCCCTTCCTGCAGCCCACAGGAGCCCCAAGGCTGACCTCAGCATGTGCAGTGCTTAGCAGACTCCAGGTCTTTCCTAGGGGGAAGTGCTTCCTATAGGGCCACCACTCAATGTTGATGGGGGAGCAGGAAGGTTTACTCAACCATAGTCATGCCCTACTTGATGGGGAAGGACCATGGATGAGAGAAAGCAACCCAAGATTCCACTCCTACCATGGCATCAATTTCCTTGTGTATTTTTGGAGATGTCACTTCTCTGGACCTCAGTTTCTCTTTCTGTAAAATAGGTCCATAGTTCCTTCCAAAATTATGCCTGAAAATGGAACAATAGATGTGAAAGTGCATTGAGAAAGCAAAAAAAAAAAAACACCAAACAAACAAACAAAAAACCCCCCAAAAAACAAACAATAAAACTGCATATTCAAGAGGAGGAGGGGAAAGGAGAGAGGTGGACATGAGAGGAAGTAGACTGACAACTTCAGGTCACAACATCAAACCAGCTTTTCACCTGAGCCTGTTTTTTTCTCCACCACTGCCTCCAGGGTTTGGCAAAGATAATGACAAAGAGAAGGAGCAGCAGAAAGAGAAAGGAGGCTGAAGAAGAGTAGGCTGTGTGAGCATGAGAAACAGCAGAAGAAAAGTAGAGCAGATGGCGAGGCTCCTGTATCCAGGCTGGGTCAGAACAGTTAAGAAAGGAGGTGGCCACCAGCCCATGTGGGGACTCTCTGGGGTAACCATGCTGTCCAGGTTTGAGCTGCTTCTGGCAGGTGAATATCCTGGGATGAAGAGGAGGTGGCTCTGCTCAGGGTTAAGAGGATAAAGCTGTTAGCTAACTATGAAGCAACCATAAAGCTGTTGGTAAAGTAGTTCATTACTTTATGAATGGATGCCTCAGTGTTAAATGGCCACATGAATGGATTCAAACCCCACCTACATAAATTACTGAATAGGTCTCTGAGGCCTGGGAAAAGGGACTGTGAGACCCTCAGGGCAATGGTGAGTTAGAGGAGCAGAGCCCTTGCACAGCCTCACCTTAGCTGATTAAGGGGGCAGCCAACTCCATCTAAGGGTCTTTTGTCTAATGCAGCAGCATCTTCCCCCTTCCCCAATCTCCTCCTTTACCCCTGGAAACTCACTTTCCAAATAGACTTGTCTTTGAAGCTTGTGAAGCAGCAGCAGCAGGATCGATACAGCTGTCTTCTGCCTTGGGCAGCTCTTGAAGTTGTCAAGTAAGAACACTTAGATGCCACCCCTCATTGTCCTCTGGTTGCTTCTTCCTCCTCTTATAGCCTCTTGGTGCCTGGAGGCTTTCTCCCTCCTTGTACCTTCTGCAGGCTCTCTGGAGAGAATCTGATATCCACCATTTATAGTTCAAAGTTAATGGCCTTTGAGAAACTGGTGTCAGAATTTGGACTAAAACCTGTGTCTCTCTGTTCACTAGTCTCTGGTGACCTGGGTTGTGTTTCTTCCCCATCACTGCTGCTCAGCACACCTACCCGTAATGGCTCATCTTCTCGTTTGGCACCCTAGGCATACACCTAGCTGAGGGTCTGAAAGAGAAAGGGGGCCCTCTGAGGGAAGTGAGGGCACCAGATGCCGTGGGAGAACCTGGCCCAGCACCTGGACCCCCACATTTGCGTTGTGTCTTCCAGCAGGAGGACAAAGGCAGTGCGAATGGCAGCAGCAACAGCAGCAGCAGTGATGAGGAGACCGCACAAGTGCTAGTAAGAGGCTGCAGCCTGAAATGCCAGGGAAACCGAGTCCTGGAAGGGAAGAGACTTGCCAGAGGTCACCCCAAGAGGCAGAGCCGAGTGGAGTTGATCCCAGGGCTACTAAATCCCAGTGAAGAAACGATCTCTTAGGGGAGTCTCTGGCTGAAGGACTGCTGTCATCCCAGGGTGTCTGGAGGGAGTGCTCGGTGTCAGACACATGTCAGAGCAGAAACAGACCTCAGAGCAGAGTCTCTCCACTGCCCCAGAGACCGAGTTCCTGGCCTTGTCATCTCTGTCTACAGAAGGAAGCTCTGGGTCTCTCTGGAGAAACGGGTACTTGTGAAGCAGACACCACAGAGCCTGTGCTGGGAGCCAGGGATCGGAGTGGCTGTGGACGGCTTAGTCCTTGGCTGGGTCCTGAGAAATCTACAGGAGAGAGAGGCATGGAGGGATGAGGGGGTTTCACCTGGAGTGGAGAGAGCATTGGAAACGGCAGGAAGGGCAACTGAATTCTGGAGGAATTCCGGGTGTGAGGGAGTTGAGTCTGAGGTCAGAAGTTGAGACCACCATGACCTCCCTGGGGTGTCCAGGTGCTTTGGCCCGACAGCCCCCGCCACTTCCCTTCTGCCTTGTCTCCTTGGCAAGGTTTGAGTTTTCTTCTTGTTACACAGAACCAGATGATCACCAAGGAAAAGAAAAAAACCCTTCAATTAATTGCAGGAATCAGCTGACTTAGGAGCCCAGGAGAAAGGGCATTCAGGAGGGGGAGTACAGGAGGAATGTCAGAGTGAAATTACTACTTACACATGTCAAGTTTGCTGTGTTCATCTGCTTATCATTTCATTTAGGACATTTTGACATAGTGTCCTAGCTACAACAAAACCCTAATATTTTTCGAGCTTCTATTTATACCACGGTCACAGCTATTATCAATGGTTTATTGTAAACCCCCCCCCCCCAAGAACCCAATAGATCTATAGTATCATCATGCCAACCTGCAGGCGAGAAACAGGTCTGGAGTGTATAAGAGGCGTGCCCAGAGTCAACATGGCTGTGGGGTGGTGGGTGGGTATATGTTTGACCAATATTGCCTGTCCAGAGGGGAAACACATGGGAGCTATAATTAGGTCAGGGCATCTTGGAACTAACTCCCAAGACATAGCAGAGCGGAGAGTGGGGTAGGATACTTGCTGGTCCTAGGGGCAGGAGATGGGGGCTGGGTCCAAGCCCTGCCACTGAGTACGGCACACCTACCTGTAATGGCTCATATCTTGAGCGTATCTCTCACTGCCTTTGTGGTTCACGTTCTGTGCCTGTAGCTCTGGAAATGAAAACCCACGAAGTTCAATTGTTCTGTTCCCAGGGTGTTTGGTTCCATCTTCTGGTCAGTTCTGTTCACTGCACTGAGCACTTGAGACCCAAGTTGGGAATTATTTCAGTCTCTTCCTCAAGCTGCTTCTCTGGGCTTCACTCATTGAAACCAGAGGCTGTGGATATTATGTTCAGAGAAGGGAAGGGGACACTATGGCAAACTACTGCTCCCTGCCCCTTCCATCATATCTCTGGGCTTTAATTGTTTGGATTCTAGGTCAATGTTAATGATTCCAACATACTCTCTTGAACTTGTCCTCACTCACCTTCCACAAGTAAGTAGATTCTAGAACAGAGAAGCGAGTTTCACCCTGAGGCTCTGCCAGGAGGCCCCAGAATCTGAAGCCAGAAGGCTAGGTGAATAGCCACTTTGTGTCCCCTCAGGGCTGGAAGAGAAAGTGCTGCCTCCTCATTGATGCTTTTCTAATTACTCCAGCTCTCCATGTCTGTCCTGCTGAGGAGCAGGCAGAGAAAGATGGCCTGCAGAAAGAAACAGACCAGATGTGGGTATCGAGAGAGAGAGAGAGAGAGAGAGAGAGAGAGAGAGAGAGAATGAAAGATAAAAAGAGACAGAGCTGCTGTCCTGACACTCAGAATTTTTCCAATTTCTCCAAAGGTTCACCTGGCCTCCCTGCGCTTGCCTTCCCTAAAATACCCATGAATCTTCCCCCATCCACCTTTACACCTGAGCAAGCTTCGTGATGGATTTTTGCCTCTTGCAAAGATGTGATTTCCAACCTGCTGTGCCTCAGAGGGAGGTGGGAGGGGCTGGGGCACTCAGATCCATCCTGAAGCACACATTGCATGCTGGGAGAGCAAATGCTCCATTCTGCTTGACAGTCACTTCTCATTACCTCTGGGACCTGGAGATGACTCTGTTCCTCGGAAAGCATCATCAGGGCCGCCAGCTCCCAGTGGTTGGCTGGTCTCTTGTCAGTGGCAGTCTTCCTGGGAGCAGACTTCCTGCCCATCCAGAGCAGAGGTAATGAGGCTCAGCCTGAGCTCACTGGCACCCCAGGCTGCTGGTCACTTGATGCTCTTCCCTTCCTGGGACTGACCCTGCTGTCCTCCCTGCTCAGGCCCAGCCCCCTCCTCCAGGAAGCCTTCCCAATAACCCTGCAGCACACATGAGCCCTTCCCTTTCTAAACTGTCTTAGTGCCTATAGTCTTCTTTGTCCTTTAGTGCATCTTGCTGCATATTGATGCCAAAGAACTATTAGGTAAGTTATAAGCCCATCACACCTTGTGAGTGGAAAAGGAAATAACTACATTCCTATTGTTTTAAATAAGAGCTATTCATAATATAGAATGTTATTTGGATGCTATGAATTTTCCAGGCGCTGTCCTAAGCACTTATTATCTAGCAACTCATTAGATTCTCATGACCATTTACAGAACAGAAACCTGGGGCACAGAAAAGTTGTTACTTGCTCAAGGTCACATCTATAGTCAGTGACGGAGGGTAGAGGAGAGTTCATGGCAGATTCCTCCCCTTTCCCACTTTGCTGCCCAGTACCTGAAGGTCCACTGTTGGAACTTTCTCCCTTTATCTTCAGGCTACAATGCCTATAATAGTTTTTTGGGGGGAGAAGAGCTGAGCAAGAGCAAAGGGAAGGGCTCCCAGATCTTCATAAGTGGCCTCCTTGAGAGCCAGAACATTCCCATTTTCTAAATGCCATTCAATGGAAAGCTACTTCTTTGGGACTTTAAATAGGTTTTACTTAAAAAAAAAAAAAGTTAAATGTGAGAAGTACTAGGTGGAACTATTGTCTTGTGGGATAACTCTCAGAGCTTTACCATGCTGAGAGAAATGTGTCCTAGTCGCTAGAACAAATTAACCAGAGGTCTGTTCTTATAGGTCACCTCTCAACTTACTTCTATGGAAACCTCCTTGAGAAAAGCTGCCTGAACCCATGGGATAACCAAGCCCCTGCTGCCCACAATTACTGTGTTTGCAGTTCTTCCTGTGGACACATATCGGCTGCCCTTTGTTTGCATTTGGTGGCTTGCCTGCCAAGTGGTTACTCAGGTCAACAAGATGGATTGACCCAGACCACCTGATTTTCGTTTCTCTGGGACTTCAGGATGCCCTGTTGCTGCCTCTACAGCTTCAGGACCATGGATCAGGGGGGCTCTTCTTGCCCTAGGCCTGTGGTCGGCAAACTCATTAGTCAACAGAGCCAAATATCAACAGTACAACAATTGAAATTTCTTTTGAGAGCTGAAAACCGACTTCTGCACCTGGGCCATGAAGTTTCAGTCGCACGGTATGTGTGCACCCGCACGTGGTATTTTGTGGAAGAGCCACATTCAAGGGGCCAAAGAACCAAATGTGGCTTACGAGCTGCGGTTTGCCGACCACGGCCCTAGGACCTTGCTTGAACTTGTTTGCTCACTCACTCACACATTGCTTTAGAACAGTGGTTCTCAACCTTCCTAATGCCGCGACCCTTTAATACAGCTCCTCATGTTGTGGTGACCCCCAGCCACAAAATTATTTTTGTTGCTACTTCATAACTGTAATTTTGCTACTGTTAAATAATCGTAATGTAAATATCTGTGTTTTCCGATGGTCTTAGGCTCTACAGCAGCGGTTCTCAACCCGGCCCACAGGTTGAGAATAGCTAGCAGGGTCGCCTAAGACCATCGGAAAACAGATATTTACATTATGATTCATAACAAAATTAGTTATGAAGATAATTTTATGTTGAGGGTCACCACAACATGAGGAACTGTATTAAAGGGTCGTGGCATTAGAAAGGTCGAGAACCACTGCTTTAGAAAATGTTTTTAGCATCTCCAAGGAGGGGTTCCTGGAGGGGTCCCTGAGGCAATCAGAACCTGCCCCTGGCCTAGGGTCTGTTTGGATGGATGTGATAGACACACAGGGAGAGGGGTGAGACAATGGGTTGTGAGACAGGAGAGAAGAGAGAGCACTTCCAGGTGAAGGTGGTGGGGTGGGATTTGGGAGACCATCCAGGAAAGGTAACCCCAGAGCTGGACCTGGAAGGTGGCAAGAGGTGACAGGTAGAGCTTGTTGTCAGGAGGACAGAATTCTTGGGGGCAGCAGCAGCAGGTTAGCCCCTGATAGGTGTCCTGAATACCTTCACGCCTCCTTGACTGTGGAAAGTAGTAGAACCCAAAGCAGCTGCTGAGATGGGACTCTTGGGCCCACCCCTTTGATTCTAGGTTGGGAAGTAATTGCCTGTGGTCTGTCCTTCATGCCTAACCCTCAGTAAGCTTGGGAGGGAGGAAGCATTATATCAGGGACTCCAGGGAGCAGGGCCCGCATTTGTCTTTTCACTGTGCCCCCAACACCTACAGAGGGCCCCACAGACCTTCCCTGAGTGAGGGGACAGACATCCATTCCCTCTTCTGAACCCTTTCTCTCCCCTCTGCCCTGTTTATCAGGAGCCTGGTTTCAGCATCTTACTCTGAATCTGCTGAAGCGAGTCACTCCAGAAGCAGCCTCATTTCCCCATAGAGCTCTGGAAAAGCAAAAAGACTGGAAGGTTCACAAGCAGACTTTCACAGAAGCAGGAGACCTGGGACATCAGAGTCCAATGAGCACCGAGAAGATGTCAGAGCGGTGGCCCAGCCAGCTGTGACAGTGGGCAGGGCCAGGAGCCCAGGGAGCCTTCTGTATAAATATATAAATAAATATATTTCTAGTTAACGTCATAAATAATACAGTAACTGTGTACGTATGAGGAAGCAGCTTCAGGTCCCAGTCCCACCACAGACACTGATAGACTAGTAATCCTATCTAATGAAAAGGATCATTGTATTAAGTATGACAAGTCTTGTCAAAATCCCATACAAGTTAACTAGCTGCTGCCACACAAGGAAGATGACCACACATGGTCTTCTGGCCCCTGGGGTTATGGACTACAGACTCATGGAGTTTTAATTCCCTTCCTGCTTCCACATCCTTTTCGATGTTCCTTTGAAACCTGCTGCCCTATAAAATGCCCCTCTCTTCACACTGCAATCCCTGAGCCTTCCTCGGTATGGCAGCCTTTCAGATAACCTCAAGGGTATTGTGGCTATGATCTGAGAGTTGGTTTTCACATTTGCAAGATGGGAGTACTACTGGTTTTTGCCTCAAAGGAGCAAATGGAGGATAAATGAGAGCATGTGTATACATGTAATTGCCTGGCACTACACAGAATGGCTGGCATTTCTGACCCCAGTGCCCCACTCCATACCCAGCTGATGTTATTTCTCACTGGGCATCGGATTAGTGCAGGCTTCTGGGAGCTGGTGAGAATTGAGGTGGGCTTTGAAGAACTGGAGCATTTTCACCATTATGCAGGTGTGGGTATGAGAGTGGATGGGTGGAGAGAAGTTTGGAACAGAAAACAAGTGGGAATTCGGGAGGCTTGCTTTGGGGACAGAGATGATGCTGTCTTAGCTTGAGCTGCTGGTTTACTGAAGGAACCAGAGGGAGACCAACCTAAAAGAATAGGGTGGGGCTCTGGAATAAAAAAAGGTTGAGTTGGAGTCAGAGGGAAGGGGGTGGGGGTCATTGGCCCAAACTCTTATCTGTAGTGGGAATAAAAATGCGAGACTTGGCCCTAACCCGTTTGGCTCAGTGGATAGAGCTGCGGACTGATGGGTTCCCAGTTCGAATCCAGTCAAGGACATGTACCTGGTAGGGGGTGTGCAGGAGGCAGCTGATTGAGGTTTCTCTCTCATCAATGTTTCTAACTACCCCTCTCCCTTCCTCTCTGTAAAAAATATCAATAAAATATATTTTTAAAAAGTGAGACTTGGTGGAATAAGAGAACCTGGTCCGAGGCTCAACTCTGCTGTGTGTTCTTGGGTAAGTTCCACGTCGTGTCTGACCTGGGTTTCTTCCTCTGAGTGATGGAAATGATACGTCGTTTCCCCTTATCGGCGGTTTGGTTTTGCTGTCGTTTAAGTCACCCAGAGCCAACCTCCAACTTCAGTCCAAAAATTTTAAATGGAGAGTTCCAGAAACAATTCCTACGTTTTAAAAGGCCTGCTGTTCTGAGCATCGTGATGAAATCTCACGCCATCTCGCGAGAAGCACCCCTTGACCCAGCGTCTCCACGTCTCCACGGAGACGCTCCCCGCGACCACCCGTCGCTCGGTGGCCGTTTCGATGACCAGACGGGGGGTGGCGCTGGGTGCCGCTCACAGGACCTGGGGTCAGGTCATCCTTCGTGGACCTCAGGGCAGACCCAGAGCCGGGATCAGGGTGCGGAAGAGCAGCCTACCGAGATCCCACGAAGTGAGACGGTGAGTGCAGGACACTGGGTGAGTGTGAGAGACCACCTTCTCCTAATTTTGTTACAGTCCGTGGTTAGGATCGTTCGACTTTAGTTTTAGTTCATCTCTTCCTGAGCCCGATGTCGGACCTAAACTCAGCCACAGGGGTGTGTGTGGGAAGAGCAGTGTGTAGAGGGTTCGGTTCTGCTGGTGCTTTCAGACACGAGGGGCCGCGTCTCCGTGTTCGGGGGCTGCTGCCATGCTTGTCTCGGCCGCAGACAGGCCCTGGGCGTATGGAGTATCTTAAAGTTATCGAAGAAACCCTGACCTCCTTTGTGCCCCTGAAAGCAGGAAGTAGGTCTCCCCTGTGCCAGGTGCCCTTCCTGTACCAGGAGGGAGACAGCCCTACCCCCGGAGACAGGGAACGCAGGGCCCAGAAAGCTGTACCCACAAACCTCCTTACTTCCTCACTCAGTACTACCCGAGCCCGAACTTCTTCCTCCTGTCAGCTCTTCACCAGTTGGCTGCTGTGTCTAAAAAGGTGTACATGCTGCCTGCTTTCATCACTTTTTTGAGTTTCATATATTAAAAAAAAAAAAATTTATTGAGCTTTTACAGAGTGGAAGGGAGAGGGATAGATAGAAAGGCAGAGACATCGATGGGAGAGAAACATCCATCAGCTGCCTCCTGCACACCCCCTACTGGGGATGTGCCCACAAGCAAGGTACATGCCCTTGACCGGAATCAAACCTGGTACCTTTCAGTCCGCAGGCGGACGCTCTCTATTCACTGAGCCAAACCGGTTTTGGCGCGTCTCATATTTTTAATGGGAAATTAAAAGCTGTCCTCCTCCTGTTTATATTTCATCAACCAAGTTGTTAGACCAGCCGAATCGCCTGGGAGGGAGGAAGGGAAAGGTTTTCCTCCCAACACTGCTCTGCCATTGGCAGGAGGATTTAATGAGCCTTGGGCTGAGGAGTCACTGAGAAAGGCTGGGGTTCCTTATCTCTGGGCTTTGATTTTCCTGTCTGAAGAATGGAGATCCTACCCTTTTTCAGGATGCAGGAAGGCTGTGAGTCTCACCAGAGGGGAGAGGTAGGGGACTTGGGAGGGCCCCGGAGGAATGGAGGGGCTGCAGCTTTAGGCACCACCAGGATTCCTACCCCAATTCCCCCGCTGGCTTCTCAGAAGAGACCAGCCTATTGCAGTAGGTGCTCTGGGTCCCATAGCCAGAAAGCTCTCTCCTTCTATTTTTCTTGCTGGGACAGGTTACATAGCTTACGGGTGACCAGTTCCTGTTGGTGTCGAGGCCTGGGCTCACTGCCCTGCACATTCAGCCCCTGGGCATTCAGGCCATTGCTGGAGGGGCCTGAGGGAGCTGGACCTGCTCCTCCTCTGCCCCATCACCGCTCTTCATTCCCACCCTGACTTCAGTGACTTCATCTGTGCCCAAGCTTCTCATTCTCCAGGGAGGAGCGCAGGGAGGGGAGAGCCCCGCTGTTCTGACCCACTCCTGTTGCTCACGTCAGCATTGGCATCCTGGTTGCCAAAGCACACGACAGGCAGGACTCTGAGCCATGTTTCACCTGGCAAAGTGGACACAGGGAGGATAGGACTAGAACTCCTACCCTGGTGTTCTTTGCACTACACACACTCTCAAAAGGGAGTGGCGTAAGGATCACATGGAAGCTTCCCAAAATGCAGACTCCTAGGCTGTCATCCCCAGAGAGCGGGGTCTGAGCATCTGTATTTTTGACGAGTGTTTAGGAATGATGACACACAACAGAGCTCGAGGACCCCTCATCTTCTAAACCCCAGGGGGTGTGGTGTTTAGGAGAGGTCCAGAGGGAAAAGTAACCTTTTGCTGAGTCCTCAACTATGTCAGGATCACCCCTCGAGAAGGAGACATTATTATTCCTATTTTATAGATGAGAAAACCGAGGCCTGTGGAGATTATATAGTTTATCCAAAGTTGAAAAGCTGGGATTTGAATTCGGATCTCATAACTCCACAGTTCAAATTCTTTCCACCTAACTTTCCCAATGGAATCATCCTCACACCTTCTCACACCCATTTCTAAGACTCACCTCATCTTTTCTCCCTGGAATTGGAAGTGTGTTACAGGTCCCCCAGCCAGAGGGAAAGGTGTTGTTTCTTGCACAGCTTCTCTCCTACCAGCAGGTGGCAGTGCTGGACTAGATTATATGGTTAGGGAGCTGATGCTGCCAAATGGAGGACTATAATATTTTGTTTCCTCAACTGGTTTTACAGCGTCTTTTCCTCCCACTCTCTAGGCATCCTAGGCTGTTAGATTCACATTTGCTGAGCTGGTGTTTTTTTTAGTTCCTCAGCATCTTCCAGGTCAGACACTCCAGGAATTCCAAATCCCCTAAAGCAGTGGTTGGCAAACTGCGGTGCGAGCTGAGGTTTGCCGACCACTGCCCTAGAATCTGATGATTGTTTAGAAGCTAGCTATAACTATAGTTTATCTTTGCCAAGTATATGCTTGGCACCCTTAAAGTGCTTTCTATGGATTACCTTGGTTCATTTTCTGTACCCCACAAAACCTCTCTGGGCTAGGTGCTATCATTCCACCCATAGGCTCGGAAGGGAAAACTGAGCTCCAGGAGGCTGGCACTTGGTGGAGGTTAAGGAGCTGGTTAGGTGTCAGAGTGGGACTTGGGCCTAAAGTTTCTGGTCTTAGAGCTGTGCACATAGCCATTATGCTCTCATTTATGTAGTTGGGCAAACAGATGCCTGGAAAAGGAAGGGATGTATTCCTGGGATTTAGTGGTAGTGCTGGGATGAGAATCTAGATCTTCTCAAAATTCTGGGCCTTTCCTAATTCCTGACTTCATGAAGCTATAGATGAGGGCATGGGCAACAGGGAGACTTCGGGGAAGGATCCCCACCTCCTACCTTCTCCAGGCACCAGTATAATTGGCAGGTGCTGTGCCCAGAGCCAGGCTGAGGTGCCTGGGAGTATGGAATTGGGGATCAGGGAACATATCAGTCCTGTCACCATATGTCCCCAGCTCCTAGCATTAGCATGGCCAAGTACACAATCGGCGCTCATTTTTTATGGAGGGAATGGGTAGCCCTCCTCTGACTGTCTTGTCAGGCTCTCTTCTATGGCTGCCCTACCAAGTGGGTGTTCTGTATTCTTGGAGTCCTCTAGCCCTGCTGGGAGCACGCATTTGGTTTCTCAGCACAGACTGTCTCCTTGTTCTTCAGTTTCCCAGATCAATCGGTCCTTATCTGTCCTGCCTCCACTCCAGATGGAAGGACCCTGGGGGACACTCTCTTCTGTTCCTGTGTGTGCCTCACAGTGTCTAGCACAAGGATGAACATAAAATAAACTGCAGATGAAAATAACAGTCTACTGTTCTATCCAAGCAGTGCAGTCACTGTTACAAAATAGAAAATAAGCCAAAGGAAGAAATTTAAAATCATCCCCATGATAATAGCATCCCTTTCTTCAATGGTATTTTAATGGAACTGAGTTTTCCCCTTTCTCTCTTTATTATGCAAGAAATATATACCTATCGTACAAATGTAAAATGTACAGATAAGCAAAAACATTTTAGCTCACTAGAAATACCATTTCATAAGCCTGTCCACAATCCCATTAACAATGACCATGATAATAACCACCACTATATATGTTGAGGGCCTGCTATATACTGGCTGCCTTACATAATTAAAAAAAAACTTCATTGAGGTATAATTTACATATGCTAAAATCCACTCATTTTAATGAATGAATCATTTTAATGCAAATATTTTTTAAAAATCCTCACTAAGGATATGTTTTTTTAAAAAACAAAATCTAATGACTTTTACGGTATTGTTTAAAGTATTACATCTCTCCTTCCCTCCCCCCACAATTAACCTTCCCCCTGGCCACTCCCACCCCTGAGGGCAAGCTCCCAGTGTCTGTGTCCATTGGTCATGCTAATATGCATGCATACAAGTCCTTTGGTTGATCTCTAACCCCTCCTCCCCTGCTTTCTCCCTGACATTGGATGGTCTGCTCAGTGTCACCTTGTCTCTGGATCCATTTTTGTTCATTAGTTTATGTTGATGATTATATCCCACATATGAGTGAGATCATGTGATATTTATCTTTCTCCGACTGGCTTATTCTGCTTAGCATGATGCTCTCCAGGTCCATCCATGCTCTTGCAAATGGTAAAAGTTCCTTCTTTTTTATAGCAGCGTAATATTCCATTGTGTAGATGTACAACAGTTTTCTAATCCACTCATCTGCTTGATGGGCACTTAGGCTGTTTCCAAATCTTAGCTATGCTGAATTGTGCTGCTGTGAACATAGGGGTGCATATATCCTTCCTG
Organism: Antrozous pallidus; assembly: GCA_027563665.1. Classification (NCBI taxonomy): domain Eukaryota; kingdom Metazoa; phylum Chordata; class Mammalia; order Chiroptera; family Vespertilionidae; genus Antrozous; species Antrozous pallidus. The sequence goes on from CM050516.1 coordinate 18,969,623, forward strand.
ACTGGTGTTTCTAGTTTCTTGGGATATAGTCCTAGAAGTGGGATCACTGGATCAAATGGACCAAGGATGTGTTTTATTGATTTTTTTTTGAGAGAGACATTAATCAGTTACTTATTGTATGTGCCCTGACTGGGGATCAAACCCACAATCTAGGCATGTGCCCTGATAAGGAATCAAACCCACAACCCTTTGGTGAATAGGACAATGCTACAACCAACTGAGTTGCCTGCCCAGGGCTTAATGTAAAGATTTTCAGTAAATTTACCCACTTGTGCAACCATCAGCATAGTTTAGTTTTTGAATATTTCCATCTCTCTAACAAATTCCCTCAGGCCCAGTTATAGTTAAGCCCTATTCTCAACCCCCAGCCCTCAGCGCCCACTATCTTTTGCTGTCTGAGAAATTTTGCCTTTTCTGGACATTTCATGTAAATGAAACAATGCACTGGGGGTCTTTGTATTTAATCCAGACACTGACGATGTTAGGCACAGCTTTTCCTTTACAAATGAGGAAACTGAGATTGTGTGAGGGTAAGTGACTTTGCAGGAGGAAGCCATGTGGGTAAGGAGTGAAGTAGTCCGGGTTCTGCTGAGGGCACCACGTCCTCCAGCACTGCATCCTTGTGACATGGCTTTCACGTCCCAGGCTCTGCAACTACATCTTCCGAAATGTTTCTTCTCCCAAAGGGATTGTACTCTGTGTATTCTTTTGACACATTTTCCACTTCATAATAGATAGTGAGCATGCTTCCGTGTGAATAAATACATATCTACAACAGCCACAGTAGATTCTTGACAAGAACGGTGCCGCAGTTAAGGCTCTGGAGTCTCACGGGCTGGGTTTCAACACCAATTCTGCTGCTTATTAGCCTTGCAACTTTGAGGAAGTGACTGAACTGCTCTGTGCCTCAGTTTCCTGGCCTGTGAAAAAGATTTGTAGTACTAACCTCACCAATGAGCTAATACAGTGGTCGGCAAACTCATTAGTCAACAGAGCTAAATATTAACAGTACAACGATTGAAATTTCTTTTGAGAGCCAAATTTTTAAAACTTAAACTTCTTCTAACGCCACTTCTTCAAAATAGACTTGCCCAGGCCATGGTATTTTGTGGAAGAGCCACACTCAAGGGGCCAAAGAGCCGCATGTGGCTCACGAGCTGCGGTTTGCCGTCCACTGAGCTAATATATACTCAGTCTCTGGTGCTGGGGCCCTGCACAGCTACAGCTAGTGGGTTGGTCACAGGTGTTTGAACTAGTGAATGATTCCAGCCCAGAAGCCGGCATTGGGGATGGGGCATCTCCACGCCTGACTGACCAGCTGGGGAGGATCACACCATCTCCTGGCCGGCCCGCCATGGCAGCACACCTGGACTCTGGCCACCTCCCTATGGATTAGGGGAGGAGGGGCCTGAGGAGATCAGGAGGCTGTTCCTGGGAGGAAGGAAACTGAGCTCTGAGCTAAAAACATGTGGGATCAGTCCCAGACTGCGAGGGTCAGGGTCCCAGGCTCATGGAACTGGGCAGCAGTCAGATCCCTGTCCCGGCCCACCTGGGTCTAGGCAGTGCCTGTCTTCCCGAGGCTCGGGTCTGGCTCTTGCTTGCTGGTACCAGGAGCCAGAAGGCTGTTCCAGCGCCATCAGTCAGCCAGCAATTAGTGAAATGGAGGCACACATGCTGGTTTGCAGATTGTGGGTGGGAGGACAGGATGTGGTGGAAAATAGCTCACCAACTCTAGGGGCGGGGGTGGCATTTGTCTGTGTTCCCTGGTGATTTGGCAACCGAGGATGCCGGGCACTCACATGAGGTTGGAAGCCTTTGAGAAACGCTGAGGGGGCCCAGATGCTTTCCTTCTGCTGGGATAGTGGTGGGGTCACAACTTTGCCTTCTGGGCAGTGAAGTCCATAAGATCAGAGCTTGGACTCTAGGCACATCCTGGGGGTGGGGATGAGCTGAGGACAGGCATAAGAGGGGTAAGGCCTGAGTTCCGGTGTGGGGGTGGGGAACCAGGAGATGGGCAAGGATGGGCAAGCTGCAGTGGGTGGACCTCCACAGGGACTCCGAGGAGAGACCTGGCAACGTGTTGGTGCCTATCGCCGTGTTTGGAAGGTGATATGAACAATTTAAGTAGTTTGCATGGAAATCCAGGTTTCTGGCTTCTCTTGGAAAACTAGACATTCAGCAGCACAGTCAACATTTTTGCAATGCAGCACCCTGACTGGGGCTGCACAGTGGCTCCTCTTTGGACAGGGCACCCATTCTTCCCATCATTGTCCAGCCCAGAAGTTCCAGCACCGTAGCCATTCAGCCACCTACACTGGCCCAGTTTCCTTCTTTTGAGTCTGTGACCTTTGGCTTGGGAGTGCTGAGCTCAGGATTTAGTGAGGTCAGGAGACTCCTGAGGCAGGGACTAGAAGTTGAGACCTGAAGGCTCAGCGTGTCCTGGAAGGGGTGTTCAAAGGGTATAGCAAGTACAAATGCCCCGAAGCAAGCAAGGGTTCTCCTGCCCCTGGAACTTCTGAAATGAAGTGCTGAAGTCAGACTACACACTGAGGAGAGGAGAGGAGAGGAGGGGAGGGGAGGGGAGGGGAGGGGAGAGGAGAGGAGAGGAGAGGAGAGGAGAGGTGAGAGAACCTTTTGGGACAAGTTAGAAAGGAGTTAGAGGGCAGCTCCTAAACAACCAATCCTTCTGTAGCCTGACAGCCCTCAGGAGCCTGCCATCCAGTGAGTGAGGGGATTCTGAGAATGGGGGCTCACATGGAGTGGAAAACAAGCCCCACAGCTGCCTTTTGGGGTTTCTTTAGGAGTCTCTGAAAGAGGGGGGAAGGATACTCAGCTGACTCTTGTGTCTATGTGGCTCCCTCCCCTGGGCTCCATAGTGGCAGCTGGTCTCAGTCCTGTTGGGCCAGGAGCAAGGTCGGGAACTCAGTCCTGGGGGCTGTGCTACAAGGAGGACTTGATCTCTCTCCCTTGGGGCTGTTCTGAGCTTCCACAACTTCTCAGCCCCACTCCCCCCTTAGGGAACACAGAGAGAGGCCTTTCTATTCTCTTATAAATACAAGTTATTTTTTTCCTAATTATGAAAGAAACGCAAGTTTGTTACAGAATCTATGGATAAGAACACAGAAAAATTACTACTACCAAGGTTATGCTGTGAGCCTTTTAGTATATACTAGAGGCCCAATGCACAAAATTCATGCATGGGAAAGGTTCCTAACAGCTGACAGCTGGGAGCCTTCATTCCACATCACCCCCTGTAGTCAGCACACATCATAGAGAGCGAGTGAACTCCTGGTTGGTCAAACTCCTGAGGGACACTTTGGATATTAGGCTTTTATATATACAGATGCTCTGGGGGTCTTCTCTGTTGTGCAGTTACATGGGTGTGACATGGACAGTGGGGCAGTGGGTGGTGAGGGACCCTCTAGAGTTCAGTGACCTGAGTTACATGGATGATTGGTAGCTACTTGGAGCTACTTGGTATCCTTATACCTCAGTTTCTCGATCTGTGAAATGAGAATAATGGCATTACCTTCCTCATTGAATAGTGCATACCACATCATTTGGTGATATGTGTTTTTCTTTTCTTACTTTGCTTCTATAGTTGGTATATATTTTTTCCTATAAATCTGGGCATTTAAATGAAATGTACATACACCCTGCCTCACTGGAGGACTCTCTCCATGTCCACCCCTTGATCTCCTCAGAACTGGCCTAGAAATAGTGACAGCCTTGTCTCAGGTCCTTTGCATGACATGGATTCATTGTCGAATATGTGAGGTCCCTTGATGGGGGGCTGCTGCAGGTTTTCTGCAGGTTTGGCAAGGGGATCTCTGTTAGGATAGGGCAGGACAGTGCTGGAACTTGGGTAGAGTCCCCTGGGGCATGCTGCCACCATTCCCCTGAGGACCACCATCTGCTTGTGGCACGGTCTGGAGACAGCAGCAAAGGGGTAGGAATGGAAAAGGAGCAGGTTTCTGTAAACCCTGATGGGGAGAGGTTTCTCCCTCTCCATCAACAGCTTCTCTGTCCCCCTGCAAATTTCCCCAATGAGTTTAGAATAACTAGAACCCAGAAGGGAGGTTGCCTTGCAAGACAAATCTCCTGTGAGGCCAGTGAGCACAGTCTTGGCTTGAGTGGGAGATTTAAAAACTTAATAGTTCCCGTTCTCCTTGATTCTTCAATACTTCACAGTGGCAACAAACACTAACGCATATCTCAACTTATTATTATACAATGACTATTTTTTAAGTGCCATTAGGAATTCTTTTATAGGGTAATCTTTATTAGTTGCAAGAGAACCAGATATGTGGATATATCCAATTTTCCCAGTGTTTTACTATTATATACAACTCCAAAAATCAGTCTTATACCTAAAATGTGGATGGGACTTTGATGTTTTCTTAGAATTCCTAACAGTGGGATTCATGGTCAAAGGCTCTATACTTTCAAAAATGTATTTAATTAATTTATTTTTATTGTGGTAAGAGCAGATAACATGAGATCGATCCTTTTAACAAAATTTTAAGTGTACATACAATATTGTTACCCATAGGCACAATTTTGCAAAACTGAAATTTTATAGCCATCCAACAGCACATTTCATATCCCCCTCCCTCCAGCCCTGGTCTGGCTTGTTTTTAAGATACTTGTTGTTGTTGATTTGTCCTCTAGACCATTGTGCACATTTCAGGCCCTTCAAGTCCAGGAGAGTCCTAAGTGGACTATTTGTCTAGCTCTAGGGGCGTCACCAGCTTAGAGTTAGAAATTCAGTGGATTCTTTCTGCAAGATGTCCTGAAAACTTCATGGAGTCCAGCAGTGAAATCCTCTGGTGCTGTAGCACCTGGCAGAATGTGCCTCCTTCCTGAAGCTCACCTTACCTGGGCCTGGTGATGGGGTACAGACACGTATTAGGTCTTTAGGACACAGATGATGCTGGAAAAGCCCTAGGATGACTCCTTGATGAGGGAAGATGTTCTGAAGGGTGCACACGTGTGCATGGAAGCCCGTGCATACCATAGGCCTAGCTGGTGAGGCTGGAGAGGATGAATGACAGGCTCTGAACTGGGAAAGGCCTTTGGGACATTGTAGCAGTATGAAAGGGGAGCACTTGTGAGAGGCAGAAATGGGCAGAGATTGAATTGGTCATGAGAGGGAAGAAATCTGAGGGCGCAGGCTGGAGGGAGGGGCTCAGGTGGTTTGACCTCAGCAGGTCTAAAGTCATAGGTAGCGTCCCTCAGGAGCTCCCGTGTTCACGCTCAGTGTGTCCTGGCAGGAGGCTGCAGTGACTGCTTCATGGCAGGGAAAGGCACAGTTAGGCTGATGCCATAGACTCTGGTAGCCAGTTTGGGGCGTTTGGGGGAGAGAGAGGAGGTTCTGGGCACAACAGCTGCTCATTCCCTCATTCCTAGGATTAAGTGGCTTTTTTCTTCCAGACACTTAATCCTAGGAATGAGGATTGTTTTTAAGTGTTCATTTGTAAACTAGTGTAGGTCTGTGATGAAATTTTCATTTGTCTGTGGCAAACTGAGGAGAAAAGAAACAACTGTGAAGTGAATTTTTAATGAGGCTAGGCTTATTTAATTTTAAGGACTGTTCTTTATTCTGAGGCAATGACCTTCCTTTTGGTGTTAAAATGTTCTTTCTCTTACAAAATGATTATGAATTTTCCTTCACTCTCCTCACTCGGCAATCTAAAAATCTGGAAGTGGGTATCTTTTAGCGCATCCCCCTCCCGTTTGTGTTTGGTTGTAAGTTTACCTAGTTAACAAAAATAAATAAATAAATAAATAAAATTTAGGATCTACTGGGTAAGTCCCGGTTTTAGTTCTTAGCATATTGGCTTTTATCCTCTCATATTGGCTTTCAAACTCCCCATTTGACAAATCTCAAGAGCTCATGGTTCCAGGCCTTGTACCAGGAGCTGGGGTGTGGGCCTGGCTGATGGTGGGATGGGGTGTGCTTGGTCAAGCTGCCAAAGTTCTTGACCCTCCTGTGAAAGGCTGAAACTCCTCCCAAAAGATAACAATTTTCTAATCTCTGGAACCTGTAAATGAGCCCTGTTTTACAAATATTGTGATTAAGTTAAGGATCATTTTTTTAATCCTCACCCAAGAATATGTGTTTTTAAATTGATTTTTAGAGAGAGAGGAAGGGAGAGAGAGAGATAGAGAAATATCAGTGTGAGAGAGAAATATCTGTCAGTTACCTCCTCTACAAACCCTGACTGGAATTGAACCTACAACCTAGGTAAGTTCCCTGACCAGGAATTGAACCTGCAACTTTATGGTATATGGGATGATGCTCCAACTGACTGAGCAACCCAGCCAGGGCTAAGGTAAGGATCTTGAGAGGAGGGTGTTCATCCTGGGTTGTGTGGTGGACACTAAAGGCAATCGCATGTATTCTTATAAGAGAGGCAAAGGGAGTTCTGAGACAGATGCACAGAAGAGAAGACAATATGAAGAAGGAGGGCATGATCATAGTGATGTGATCTGCAGCTGCCAGAAGCTGGAAGAGGTGAAGATCAGATAAATTCTCTCCTAGAACCTCTGGTCTAGAGGGAATCTGGCTCTGCCAACACATTGACCCAGGACTTCTGGCTTCCAGAATTGTTAAACAATAAATTCCTGTTTTCAGCCACTGAGTTTGTGGTAAGTTGTTATTACGGGATACTAAGATGCCTCCAACCAAGTCAATGAAAGGGGCTAAGCCAGGGTCAATTAGTGGCTCCCAGTTGTCCTGAAGGGGTCAGGAACAACTATATTACTTATCATTACAAATCCTGTGTAATGAGGGTTAGGGAGTCTACCTTTGCTTTTTCACCAGGGCCTGAAACAGCCCTTGATGGCCTTGCCTCCCACTCTGTTCCATGTGGAGTATACTCCTACTCATAGCCTGCAAGGTCAGAGTGTTGGGCATTAACATGTTAAGTGAAGTGCCTAGTCAGTGACTAACACTGTACTTTCTGTCCGGAAGGCAAAATAGGGTGGGTGTTCTAAAACAAGTAGAATCTGCTGCATGATTGTTACGGGTGGTAGGGAATTCAATGTGTCACCTTGGGGCTCTTCTTTGTCCCTGAGCAGGGGGAAATGAGGTCTTGTGCACTTAGTGGGTAGCTGGAACCTGTGTCCACACAGTCACAGCTGACAGCCTCCTTGTGCAAGTATACGTGACTTTGCTAGCAGGTGACCCCTGGGCATCACACATGGGGACAGGGCCCAGTCTCTCCAGAAGTGCCCCAAAGTGTCCCCTTTAATTTTTTAGCACCTCTCAGCCCAGCAAGGGAGCAGGAGACACCTGTAGACCATTGTCCTTGAATGCGCAAGCCCTGGAGGACATGTTCTGTTTCTTCCTCCTCTGATGCTTTCAGCTTCTTAGACTTCCAGACTCACCTCTTGCTTTCCCTCTCTGTAATGATCAGAGGACCCCCCCCTCCTACTATGGACTGAAAACTTATAGGTTGAATCCGTAACCCCAATATGACTGTATTTGGAAATAGGGCCTTTAAAGTGGTAATTAAAGTTAAATGTATGGTGATAAGGGTGGGGCCTAATCTGATAGGACTGGCATCTTGTATGAAGAGGAAGAGATACCAAGGATGTGTAGGCATAGAGAAGGGGTCAAGTGAAGATACACAGAAAAGGCGGCCCATCTGTAAGTCTAGAAGAGTCCTCATCAAAACCCAGCCCTGATGATGCCTTGGCTTTGGACTTCCAGGCTCCAGGACTGTGAGAAAACAACTTTCTGTTGTTTAAGCCACATAACCTATGCTGTTTAGTTATGATAACCCTGGGAGACTAATACAGCACCTTAGTGAGGTTAGGCTTTTCCCAAGTAGAAGTCATTCTGATCCAGAAACATTCAAGACCTGGGAAAGGGAGTGTGTTGGGGCCCTCTGTTGATGAAGTTCAGGGGTGGGAAAGCACCTGTGGCCTATCTACACGGCACCAGAAGCTATCTTAGCACTGGTTCTCTTTGCACACTCATGAGTATTCTGAGCCTGACTGCTGTCCAGTGTGCTCCAAAGATGAAGAGTGCTAGACCCTCCAAATCCCAAGTGGCGCTCTCCAGAGGCACACCAAAGAATTATGGAGAATTAGACCTGGAAAGGAGTTTTGAGATTATATGATGATTATATGATGAAGATTATAGTCTGGCTGGGTGGCTCAGTTGGAGTATCATCCCATATATCAAAAGGTTGCTGGTCTCATCTCCAGTTGGGGTGTGTGTGGAAGGCAGCAGATAGATGTTACTCTCTCATATTGATATCTCTCTCTGCTTATCTATAAAAATCAATATAAACATATCTGTTGGTGAGGACTTTTAAAAAAAGATTATAGTCTGAAGCCCTTGGATTTAAATTTGGGAAAACTGAGGCCCAGAGAGGTAAAGGGACTTGTCACGGTCATCTAGTTGTTAGTGGGCCTAGAGCCCTGGTCTCCTGATTACCAGCCTGGTGTTTACTCCCACACCCCTGCTGCCTCCTATGCTGGTTGACATGGGAGGCAGCTTGCCTGAAAATGCTTGCTCCAGGGACATTCAGGCAGTCACCCAGCTGTGACTCAACTCCTCCTGAGGAGTAGTGCCTTTCAGCACAGCCAGTGGCCTGAGAATGGACTTGCAACATCTTGCCTATTTTTTTTTAAAGGAAGAAAACATTCTGCATTTGGTAAATCAAATCCATATCTATTTTATCCAGCACATTTCCTGGTAAGATTGAAGGCCTCAGGGAAATGCAATCCTGTGTTTCTGATTCATCTTAAACTTCATCTATTTTCATTCTCTATGTTCTTTCTTTGGCCCCAGCCCTCTGAGCTTTAATCTCTCCTCCCTCAGAAAAAAGGCATTCTATTTGGACAAATGGAAGGTTTCCCACCCCCAACTGTCATACCTAAAAAGAAGATACAGACATTGGAATTCTTAAGTACCTTTCAAAATAGTGCCTTCAGAGGGCTGTAGAGAATCAGAAGAGTGTTTGTGAAAGAGCATTGAAATCATTAATGGCCCCAAAATCAGCCAGGGAAGACCTAGAATGGTTCAGTCTAAAAGCTGGTCAAGGGGTGATTTAACAACCTTGGCAGAGGACCAATTATTTCAAAGCCTGGGGACCAGTTCTTTCAAGAACAAATAGGAGGAAGGAACCTGAAGCTGCAGCATGAATGATTTAGGTTAGACACATGGAAGGATTTCTTGATTGAGATGGTATTGAACAGATTAGAGAAGATATAAAGGATTGTTGAGAGGCCCCATGGGGCAGTAAAAAGATTAGAGACTTTGAAGACAGAGGTTCTACATTTCGTTGTGCTACTCTTGAGGTATGGAACCTTGGATAAAGCACTGACCCTGAGCCTAGCCAGCATGGCTCAGTGGTTGAGTGTCAATCTATGAACCAGAAGGTAACATTTCGATTTCCTTTCAGGGCACATGCCCAGGTTTCAGGCTCAATCCCTGGTGTGAGGTATGCAGGAGGCAGCCAAGCAATGATTGTCACTCATCATTGATGTTTCTCTTTCTCTCTCCCTTTCCCTTACTCTCTAAAATCAGTAAAATGTATTTTTTAAAAAGTACTGACCTTGAGACCCCGCGTCTCTATCTGAAAAAAGTGGAGGTGATATACCCACCTTGCAGCATTGGCAGAAGGACTGGATAATGTCTGCCACATATTTGGTCCACATGAGAACCTCAAAGCTGGTGGTGCTTAATGTGATGATGATCCTGATGATTATGATGAGTAATCAATGAGCACTGGTTCCCTGGGCAATGAACAGCTAGAGTAAGTTTTTCTGACAAGGAAATGACATGACAAAATGGGTATGGCTATATATGGCAAACAATATTTGCTGAGTAGAAAAGCTAGTAAACCTCAAGAAAAATATTGGATAAAAAACCCCTCAATTATAAAAATAATTTGTTTATGGTTTAACATTTCAAAAATGCAGAAAAGTATAAGAAGAAAAAAATTAGTCTTAGTCCTATTACTAACAGATATTTTAAAGAATGTGTTACAGTTTTCTTATGTTCTTTTATTTTTACATATATGCATATAATTTGTATATGTAAAATAAAATATATCTTCAACTTTACATATTTAAAAATGTAAGCATTTTGCATTATTATAAAATGCATAAATATAATACCTGTTTCATGATATTCTAAGATATACTAAACCATTCCCCAGTTAGTATTTATTTTGTTTTAAAATTGCTATCCTATCTAATAAGGAAGAAATATGCTAATTGATCCTCACTCAATTGCAACAATGGCAGCACCCATAGCCAATAAGGAGGGAATATGCTAATTGGCTGCCACACCCTCAAAGATGGTGGCACCCACAGCCACAAGATGGCAGCGCCCAGTCCCTTCAGCCCTGCTGGGGTGGCAGGAGCGTGGAATCCTCCAGTCCTCTCAGCCCCTCAGCCATTCAGGGCCAGCTGGTGGTATAGGCAAGTCTTAAATGGTGGCTATCCAACTGACAACCGAGGTGCAGGCAAGCCTCAGATATCAGGCAAGCCTCAGATATCAGCTTCCCAGCCACCCAGGGCTAGCCCGAGGCACAGGCAAGCCTTGGATAGTGACTGCCCAGCTGATACTCGAGGTACAGGCAAGCCTCAGATACCAGCTTCCCAGTCGCCCAGGGCCAGCCTGTGGCACAGGCAAGCCTTGGATGGTGGTTGCCCAGTTGATAATAAAACTAGAGGCCTGGTGCATAAAAATTCATGCACTGGAGGGAGGTAGCTCAGCCCAGACTGCCCCCTCTCACAGTCTGGGAGCCCTCGGGGGCAGGAGGTGACCTGGCGATTAGGGGAAGGTGATGCTTCATCACACCTCTGCTGCTGCCACTGCTGGCAGCACAAGCCTTGGCCGGCCTTGGTTACCTGAGCCTTGGGTGGCCCTGGGTGGCTGGGCAGCTGACAGTCAAGGCTTGCCTGCACCTCGGGCTGACCCTGGGCAGCTGGGGAGTTTAGAGGACTGGGGAACTCCGGAGGCAGCTGCATACCTGCTGCCCTGGTAGGGATAAGGGTACTGGGTGCTGCCATCTTGTGGCTGTGGGCACTGCTATCTTTGAGGGTGGGACAGTCAATTAGCATATTCCCTCTTTATCGGCTGTGGGCACCACCAATTTTGTGACAGCGTGAGTGTCAATTAACATATTTCCTCTTTATTAGACAGGATACTACCCAAAGTAGAAATATTATATCAAAGTGTATGACTAAATCAAAAAATTTAAGATTTTTGGAAAATACTACAAAATGGCTTTCCAAAAGTGTGGTACATTGTCATGTCTATTAACAGTGTTTGATCATATTTGTCTAAATATTCCTTGACTGTACTGTGTATTCTAAACAAACAAGCGAAAACTCTTTGTTAAATTGAAAGATGTAAATATTTTAATTTTTATATCTTTGATTACTTGTGAAGTTGAATATTTTTACGTATGTTTGTACGTTAGTTAAATTTTCATGAATTGCCCACTGATATCTTTTGGCCAATTCTGTTGAAATTAGTATTTTTCTTATTAAGTGATCTTTTTATATAGTAATAATTTTAATAGTTATTTTTTCTGATAACAGAGTTTCTCTTTTTTAAAAATTAGAAAATGAAGATACACTTTAAAAAAAGACAGTATATATCAGTCGTAATTGAAGCACCAGAAATAAGCATTGTTGATGTTTTAGTGAATATCCTTAGAATTTTTCTTCTGTTCACATATACGCACATAGAGATTTATATGCCAAAAATGTGGAAAAGTGGACTACAAATTTCATGCTGTTTTGCAACTGCTTTGTTATATATAGTAGATTGTAGACATATTTTTCATGCCAGTAAATGTAATATATACCTACTTTATCATGTTTGCTATTTGGGTAGTGTTTCATTGTACAGATATATACCTTGTTTGTTTGATCAATCCCCAGATTAATTTATTGAAAGTTAAGTTGAAAAGTTTGTATTTTTTCTATTTTAAACATATCTTTAGTGAATACATTATAGTAATAACTATATGTCACTGTCCTCCTATTTCCTGAGGAGTAATTCTGAGAAGAGAAATTGCTGGATCACAGGGTGAACATATTTAATGTGTTTTTATTTTTATTTTATTGTTGACAGTATTGCAGATGTCTCCCTTTTCCTCCACCTCTGTGAGGTGTTAAGAATCCTCACTTTTGCCCACCATGATGCATTACCTGTTATATCACCATGCTGAGTGTTACTGTTCTTTTATATCTTTGCCAATTTGAAAGATAAGTTTATTATTTTTATTTGCTTTTTTTTTGTTTACTAGAGAGATAAAGAGACTTTAAATTTACCAACTAGCTACTTTATATTTCTTTGTCCATATGTGGTTATCTTTTGGGATATTTACACTGAGATATTTATCCTAGTTTATAAACTCCATATTTACACTAATAAAAGAATGCCATGCTAATTGACTGTATCTGCAATGCCCACCAGCCAATCAGGAGCAAGTATGCAAATTAACCCAACAAAGATGGTGGGATAATTTGCATATATAGGTGCCACCCAGCTGGGGGTGTTCCACACCACCCCAGCTGCTCCAGGCCTCTGGGAAGCATGGGAAGGTAGAAAGGTGGCTCTGGGCAGAGTGGAAAGGCAGCTAGGAGAAGGAAGGCCTTTTTTGCATGAACCTTTGTGCATTGGGCCTCTAGAGTATATATATATAAAACTAGAGGCTCAGTGCACAAATTTGTGCATGAGTTAGTCTGGCTGGCCCACCCCCAAATTGGTGGATTGGGGCCTGGCCTGTCAGTAGGAGGAGATGGCAGTAGGTTGGCTGGCTGGCCTGCCCCAATTAGGGCCAGGCCAGCTGCGGGGAGGAGCTATGGGCAATTGGCAGGTAGGCCCCAACCCTGAATGGGGTGGAGGTGGTCAATCAGGGGCCAGTGGCCTGGGGGAGGGGCGATGGGTGGTTGGCCAGCTGGCCTTGCCCCTGATTGGAGAGGGGGGGCAATTAGGGGCGGAGCTGGCTGGGGAGAGGGGCTGTGGGCTGATTGGGATGAAGGGGACTGATCAGGAGTGGGGCTGGTTGTGGGTGGTAGGCCAGCTGCCCTGCCCCTGAGTGGGGAGCCTATTGGGGGCCAGTGGCTGGGAGTAGGTGCCATGGGTAGTTGGCCAGCTGGCCCTGCCCCTGATCATGGTGGGTGGCCATCTGGAGGGGGGCAGCCAGGGGGAGGGGCTGTGGGGGGGATTGGCTGGCCACCCTGCCCTCGATTGGGGTGGTAGAGGCCAATCAGGGGCAGGGCCAGCTGGGGGACTGGCCTTGGGAGGTTGGCCGGCTGCCCCCACTCTCTGATCAGGTCAGTTCGATGGCTGCAGTAGTCATCATAGCGACTGGTCATTCCAGCATTCCAGTGTTCTGGTTGCTGCCTTTTTATATATATAGATAGTCAATTCTACCAGTTTTTATTCCTGTGATTCTTTTCCTATTTTCTGATTATATTTGAGGAGGTAGTTCTTGAATTATCTTTTTGAAATTTGGGGAGAATATGGATTTGTTGAAAGACAGAAGAAGGCTGGTAATTTTGAGAGAGCAGTAGAAATGGTTGTATTGTATATGAAATATAAAAGATGAGTTTGAGTATTTCCTTATTTGTTAAGTGGCACCTTTGTTTTCCTGGACAGTGATCATGGAAATTGCCTTTTTATCTATGTTTTCATTCCATTCATTCATCATCTTCAGTTTCTTTCTTTGAAACATATTTTGTATTTGAACTTGGCTGTCCTTTTCTCCCCTAGCATCACCTAGGTCTGGATTACAGCCATATTGGATGTGTGTGTGTGCATGTGTGTGTGTTGTGCGTATGTATGTGTACACACACACAGCTCTAGGAAGATGGATCTTTGATCACCTACCACAAAAATTCTGCAACTGAGTAGCTGATATATTTTAAAATAAAGAGATGCATTGGAAGAAAAGTGTGAGTAGTTTAGCTCTTTTGCCCATCTGCTATTGCCCTCTCAGGAAAAAAGGAGTCTGTCCTCCATCCATCTGACATCCATTCTTTGTTCATTTGTACCTGACATCTCTTGTAGCTAGGGACAGGTTAAAGAATGAGTTGATGGCAGTATTAGCTGGGACTTTATCAATAAAAAACAAAACAAAAAACAAAACAAAAAAGACTTGACTGGATTAAGTGAAAGCAGGAAATTATTTTTTCATGGAAATCACAGCCAGAGATTCAGCTGAACACTGGAAGGGGCTGGAGTGAAGACTGAGACTTTTCAGTCTCTAGACTTTTTTTTCCTTCTGAATGTCTGCTCAAGTTTTCTATGTTTTTTTTTTATAACCTCCAAAATCAGTTTTCCTTTTTTTTGGGGGAACACAGGGATGCCAGATTATAGCCTTGTTATAGCTCCTGAATTTGTATCTCCTCTATTCAAGGAAAATGATCTAGACTGAATTAGAATTTCTCAGTCCCATTTCCAAAAGAAAGGGGAATAGCAACTGTGACTTGGGAGCAGGGTCAAGCTGTACTCTCAGGGGGCTTTGCCGATACTATGAAGGGATTTATAGTTAGATGAGCTTGGCCTTGGGCTTGGTAGAACGGGCTGTCTTTTCCAATCAAACTCTACTGAGCTTTCTCTCTTAGAGTATTCTGTGTATCTGGACTCAATCCATTTCGATCAAGAATCACACAAGAATATCCATAAGAGGAAAAATGTTTATAGGACTAATGGAATTTCATGGAATGGGACCATATGAAAAATATGGAACAATTTTAGCACATGAGCTTCAAAATTAGTGGTATCTTTTAAGGACTCCATTCACCCTGTACACTTTAACTATTCTCCCTGCGATGACGGTTGCCAGATTTAACTAGTCTGTGGTTTTATGTATGTTCCATGTTATATTAGACATTCTCATTTAAAAAATATGTATATTGTTTGTTTGAAATTATAATTTAACTGGATGTCTGTTATTTTATTTGTCATTTCTAATCCCAACACCATTAATTATAATTAGATAAAAAGCTTTGAGTAAGTTGAAGTATATTAATCATATTTTTTAAATGATCTAGTGTTTTGATACCTCTCAATTAAACTAGTATGTTTAGGGCATTAACTTATGTCATTGATTACCTTGGGTACATGTTCCTGGAAGGCAGGGGTGAGGGAAATGCAAAAGGGTAGCTCCATGGTGTAAATATTAGAACTGAGGCTGAATATTTCAGCCTCTTTTCTACCCCAAAAGCTAAACAAAGCATCTCTCAGAAACTCTTCTCATTTTAATATTTGGCTGAAAGTTTCCTGCATCCTGATAAGATGAATGATAAGGCATTTCATACCTTATCAGAGTCTCCTATGATTAAGTAGAAAAGTTTCAATTGTGCTCTCCTCCACTCAACCAGTCAACACTAACTGCACCCTGTTCTACACTCCCACAGGCTCATCTATTCATTTCACAAACCTTTATTGAACACTTACTATTTATTGAGTATCAGGAATTTTACTGGACACTGAGTAGAAAGTTATGCCCAAAACATCCCTGTGTCACCCATCCAGAGTTCTCAGCAATGAGTGAGAGTTCTTTGCCTATCCACAGGTCAGGGGTTCCTCAAAGTGGGGACTATGTTTATTCATCTCTGTAACATTGGCTTCTAGCAGAGCATTACACAGTTGATACCCTGTACATGAAGAGTTCAAGAGGGAAAGTTCCAGAAAATGTGGCTGATAGGTGCAAGTTACTTTAGCTTTATATATGATTTGCTGATAGGCTGACCCTCTCCAGAGGATTGGCAGAAATTAGTCTCAAATCTCAGCTCATGGCCCTCTTAAATGTTCCAGGATGCTGTGGAGTTTTATTGCACAAAGTTAGACTAGTGCTGGACATGTCAGTGCGGGAGAGGGGGCATGAAAGGAAAGTGGAGTCTCCAGGGAAGAAAAGCCATTACATTTAATGTGAAGTGTGGACTACTGTTTTCTCCACCCCTGCAGCTACCTCAGGAAGTGTCTGGGAACTCAGACTTGACTTGGAGTGGCATTTTGGCCAAGTTTTATATTTGATAGAATATAGGAGAGGCAATTCATTTCTACTGAGGGGTTTATGGCTGCTCTGATTTCCAGGGAGAGTTATTTATGCTCATGATGGTTTGATTCCTCCCCTCCATCTGCTCTCTCCACCACCAAAGCATCATAAACTTCCAGAGCTAAAGGGAACTTTGGACATTAGAAAAACTACCCCTTTCATTTAGCCAATCAGGGTAAATGGTTTAGAGAGGTGAAGCGACTTGCCTGTGGCCACATAAGAATTTAATCTTTTGATTGCTAATCTACTATTTCATTGTCTCCATAAATGGTTTATGCATTTTTATTGTTTGCAACTATTTAAAAAAAATCAATCATGTAATATTCCTAATAAAAGAGTAATATGCAAATTGACCATCACTCCAATGCACAAGATGGCTGCCCCCATGTGGACACAACATAGTCACCACAAGATGACCAGCAGGGGAGGGCAGTTGCGGGGGACCCAGGCCTGCAGGGGAGAGCAGTTAGGGTTGACCAGGCCTGCAGGGGAGGGCAGTTAGGGGTAACCAGGCCTTCATGGGAGGGCAGTTAGGGGAAATCAGGCTGGCAGGGGGAGCAGATAGCTATCAATCAGGCTGGCAGGGGAGTGGTTAGGGGGTGATCAGGCTGGCAAACAGAAGCAGTTAGGGGCAATCAGGAAGGCAGGTAGATGAGCAGTTGGGAGCAAGCAGTCCTGGATTGTGAGCCCGGTGGGATTGGGCCTAAACAGGCAATCAGACATCCCTCAGGGGGTCCCAAATTGGAGATGGTACAGGCTGGGGTGAGGGACAATCCCCCCCGGTGCATGAAATTCGTGCACTGGGCCTCTAGTGTGTGTGTGTGTGTGTGTGTGTGTGTGTGTGTGTAAACATATAGATACATATCCACATATATGTACAT
This sequence comes from Antrozous pallidus, assembly GCA_027563665.1. NCBI lineage: Eukaryota > Metazoa > Chordata > Mammalia > Chiroptera > Vespertilionidae > Antrozous > Antrozous pallidus. Next base: position 18,986,550 of record CM050516.1, read on the forward strand.
ATATACATGAACATGTGTGCACACACATATAGATAAGGGTGGACTGGCTCTAACTAAAGTAAGAGTGATGGACAGCTCTACCATTCTGGTTTTCCTTTCACCCTTTTAGAGTACCTTCAAAAACTGGATTATGGGGGGACCCACTTGAATAACCATGACATTATACCATATTGCATCCTAACTGTCCTGAAATTTTTTTCACAAGAAAGCTAATAGATTTCTGGCCACAATCATTCTAGAATGTGAGAGTGTGAGAGTATGCTAGGCTTGATCCATTTTGACTAATACAACTAAAAATCTGGTAAGGGGGAGAAATTACATCCAGAAGATGTTTAATACAATTTGGGAACCAAGAGAGTGATGGGAAAGTTCCTTCTGCCAGCCTCACTGAAGGATGAAGATAAGTTGATCTATATCTCTATACTTACTCACTGCTTTTCAGCAGGAACACAATTTATTTTCCTTCCTCCCTGTTTGTGTTTTTTACATTCAGATTTCTGATAGAATTGTCAAGTGCATTTTAACATAACAAGATTTCCACCCAAAGGTAAATACCACATACAACAATTTTTACCACTTGTTAGTGATAAGGAAGATGGGGGAAGACACAAGATGCTTGCAATTGAAAGCTTTTAGAGCATCATTTCCATGAGCATGGGACAAAGCACTTTTTACTGGATGATTCCATCTCTGGACAGACTCCATCATTCAAAGACTGAGGCAGAACTCTCATGTCTTCTTCCCAATTCCCTAGGTTCCTGTCTAACCTAACAAAGGTGGTGGCTCCCTTTGATGTCAGAATCCAATTTTGTAGCCTTTTAAAAAGAAAATTGCTAATAGATGACTATCGGTATAATAGAATCAGAGAGAGGGAGTAAGATGCTCTTTGGAAGACATTGTTTGTGCTTTTCCAGGCTCCAAGTGTTTGCAATCAAGATGGGACAACCTTGCTTTTCAATCTTCCCCTAGGGTTGGTATCTGAAGCATTTTTCTGATTATAACAGACACTTGTTTAAAGGAAATGTTTCTGTAGCTAAAATGCAAAGACCACTGGGACATATGCATAGCAAAGCTTTTCAGTCTTGATACGGAGTGCTATCAGTGTACCCAAGGCATTTTTTGCATTTACATTTCCTCTTTGTCCTTGAGGTTATTCTCAGAAGATACCAAGAATTTTCAGGCAATTACTTTTAAAACATTTTCTTTAAAAAGAAAAACAATCACCTAAATACCCACAACCCAATTCTAAGGCGAGGGTGGGTGTATACCACCAGCGGATGTCTTTTGCTCCTAAGATCTCTGCTCTACAGTGCTGTTGATTTAAGGATAGTTTTCCTCTAACATATGATACACATTTGTAGTTCTAACCTCATGGCTAAACAAAGCAAAAAATATTTCTGCAAATGCTCCTTTAATTGCAAGTGAGTTTTAAAAAAATCTTCTCCCAAGGATATATTTACTGATTTTAGAGCGAGAAGCAGAGATAGAATGAGAGAGAAAGAGAAACATCCATGTGAGAAACATCAACTGGTTGCCTCTCATTTATGCCCAATGCCCCAATCAGGGACCAAACCTCCAACCTAGATATGTCCCCTGACTGGGAATTGAATGCACGATCTTTTGGTGTATGGGACAATGTTCCAACCAACTGAGCCACAATGGCTAGGGCTACAAGTGAGTTTTTAATTTTATTTTCTGTATGACCAAAGAAATTGTAGTAACAGCCAACATTGCTTTATCTAACACTGTTAGCACTTATGTGCAATGAATAGTTAAACAGTCACATCCTAAGGATTGGTTCACTCAATTGTGAGTGTTTGGTAGTTTTGCTCCTTCTACCTGCTACATACAACCCAGCAACCTCAGTTCATCTTCTTCACTGGATCTGGAAGGAGACTCAGTTCTCAACCCCCTGCAGAGAATTCTTATGAGCAATCAGGATTTTGCATTCTGCTGGAATGGACATGAGTGCGAATAGTACCTCTGGACATATGAATCTTTTAGTGAGGATCATGTGATCTCTGTCAACTTGTTCTGGCTGAGCAGCCACATGCTCTCAGAGTTAGAAAGTTGCCACCTACCTTGTGTACTCATTGAAATAGTTGGTACCACACTGACCCTCTACAGACTTCAGCACTGAGGGCAGCATGTCTCTAGCTCCTTCTATTGTGGCAGATAAAAACCTACTTTTTGGTCCAACCTTTTGTGACTGAGTTTTATTTTTTCTACATCCCTTTCTGAAATGGAAATATTTTCTTTTTCCTAATTCTCATCATGGACCTGGTAGGTAGGTGCAGAAACGGGTTAAAAGAGAAAGCTTGAGAAAGCTATCCTTGGAGAGGTCTCCTTGCAAGATGGATCCTTGGCTGGTATCTGGAAACTTAGATTTTGGGAGGTTCTCATCATTCTCTGATTCCCTCATTGTGCATAAACTATTTGTACAAATGAGGTGATTTACACTACATACTTGCTTTTCTTCTGGGAGTCTGGAATTTTGGTATGTGCTACACAGAGGGGTCCTACATGAGAAACCCCAAACAAAGACCCTAGGTGCTATTTCTCTAATGTCAACATTTCACACATCATCACAGTTTGATACTGGAGGTGATTGTGAAGTGCCTGGTCTGAGGACCATATCACTTGTTCCGTGCCCGCCCCCCCCCCCCCCGTCCTCATATAAACAAATCTAGCCAGTAGACTTGGCATGAGAAAGCAGGGAAAGGGTCATGGGTAGCATCTAAACCTTGAATTATAGGAAATCAGAGCAGTTCCGCTGGGTTTCGTTTGGTTTTGAGAAGTAACCTGAACAATGTAGGTAGTATTCCTGGTAGCTTGGGAGGATTCATTAATTCATTTCAACTATTGTCTCTTGAGAATCAGGATTGAAACAAAGAATTAGAAGGCCTTGTCTCTGAGAGCATTGCTGGGTTAGAGAGAAGTGCAATGTGAATCCTAATTTAATCCCACTGTGTGAGACAAGAGATGAAATAGACACCAAAGTAGTTAGGCAACAATTAAAGTCTCTCTGTTAATGTGACTAGATGAGAAAACAGGTGAAACTGATGAAAAAGGAAATAGGAATCCCAAGAAGAGAGAATATTATGAACTGCAATGTAGCAAGGGAGTGAGGATTAAGAGAAGCTTTTAAAAATTTTTTTTGCTGATTTGATGTGGTAGGTTTTTAAAAAAAATATATATTTTATTGATTTTTTTTTATAGAGAGGAAGGGAAGAGGTTAGAGAGTTAGAAACATCGATGAGAGAGAAACATCAATCAGCTGCCTCCACACCTCCTAGTGGGGATGTGCCACAACCAAGGTATATGCCCTTGACTGGAATCAAACCTGGGACTCTTCAGTCCGCAGGCCGACGCTCTATCCACTGAGCCAAACCAGTTAGGGCTGATGTGGTAGATTTTTAAGCAGAGAGATATAAAACTGTCTGTGGCATAAAAATGAATGAGTCAAAAATTGCATGTACACAGGGGCACACTGTGGCTACTCCCTGCGGCATTTGCTTTGCAAGGAATTCCGCTACTGGAAATACTTGGCACAACAAATGCACTACCTTGTGAAGACTTTAAACAGTTGGCTCAGGAAAAAAAGCGTATAGGCAAGAGAACGTTTTATTATAGCAATGGCTCTTTTTTGTGTGTGTGCATCTATACCTTTATATTTTTAAAATTTACACTATATGTTCTTTTTGTGCAACCTATCATGAACTTCTTTACATTACTTTCACAGTTATTCTGTTATTCTGGTTATGTCACAGTTGATAATCATCTTTCACTCAATTAGGCATTTTGGTTGCAGATAAAGGATTTAAACCTAGGTGTGGAACAAGTCTAAGGCCTGTCCTCTTTTTTTTTTTAATTTAATAAATCTTTATTGTTCAGATTATTACAATTGTTCCTCTCCCTCCCCCCCCCATACTCCCTTCCACCTAGTTCCCACCCCACCTTCTGCCCTTACCTTCCCCACACTGTCCTCATAGATAGGTATACGCTTTTTGTCTAATCTCTTCCCACACCCCTTTTCCCCAAGAATTGTCAGTCCACTCCCTTTCTATGTCCCTGATTCTATTATATTTGCCAGTTTATTCTGTTCATCAATTTTTTTATTCACTTGATTTTTAGATTCACTTGTTGATAGACATGTGTTTGTTGTTCACAATTTTTATCTTTACCTTTTTCTTCTTCTTCCTCTTCTTAAAGAATACCTTTCAGCATTTTATCTAATACTGGTTTGGTATTGATGAACTCCTTTAGCTTTTTCTTATCTGTGAAGCTCTTTAATGGACCTTCAATTCTGAATGATAGCTTTGCTGGATAGCGTAATCTTGATTGTAGGTTCTTGCTGTTCATCACTTTGAATATTTCTTGCCACTCCCATCTGGCCTGCATAGTTTCTGTTGAGAAATCCGCTGACAATTGTATGGGTGGTCCCTTGTAGTTAACTAACTGTTTTTCTCTTGCTGCTTTTAATATTCTCTCTTTATCTTTTGATCTTATCATTTTAATTATGATGTGTCTTGATGTGGTCCTCTTTGGATTCCTTTTGTTTGGGATTCTGTGTGCTTCCTGAACTTGTAAGTCTATTTCTTTCACCAGGTGGGGGAAGTTTTCAGTTACTGTTTCTTCAAATACCTTTTCAGTATCTTGCTCTCTCTCTTTTTCTGGCACCCCCATAATTTGGATGTTGGTATGCTTGAGGTTGTCCGAGAGGCTTCTTACACTATCTTCAACTTTTTGGATTCTTTTTTCTTTTCCAGCTGTTTTTTGCTTCTTTGTATTTTAGATCTTTGACTTGATTCTTTCATTCCTCTAATCTGTCATTAGGTCCCTGTATTTTTTATTTCAGTCAGTGTATGCTTAATTTCTAGTTGGTCCTTTTCCATATCCTTGAGAGTCTCATTAAATTTATCGGCCTTTTCTAGGAAAGTCTTGAAAAACCTTATAACCATGGTTTTGAACTCTATATCCAGTCATTTGTTTTCCTCCATTTCTTTCCTTTGGGATCTGTTTCCTTGTCCTCTAGGGTACAATGGCTCAGCCTTCCCAGTTACCTGAGGTGGACACTCTTGGTGCACCCCTTTATGGGCTGCACAATCTTGTTGTAGTTAAACCTAGATTGTTGTTGGTATCACTGAGAGGTCATGTTGTTGACCTCCAGGCCAATTGGCTGTGAGGATCAGTTATGTCTATGCTGGGAGAGCTTCTGTGCTCAGCTTGGATGGGGTGGAGTCTCAGGGATGAGCAGACAGCCTTGGTTTCCTGTCAGGCCTGCCCTAAGAGGCCCCTGGATCTCAGTGTCCCACGGCAATGGCAGCATGCATCTCTGAGAGAAAGCTGCCCTTGAGTTTTGCCTGTTGCCAGACAGTCCAGTTTTTCCCTGAATGAGTCTGGATACACAAAGTCTCACCCAGAACTGGAGTACAGTGCAGTCAGGAGTTTTGTTTCCCTCTTGAATGATAGAGCCAGGCATGTGCTCAGCTGCCTGCTCTCTCCACAAGCTCCTGCATACCTCCACAGCTCCCTTAAGTCTCAATGTGGTTCCTTCTGACAGTCCAGTTTCACCCCGAATGAGTCCAGGTTCCCTGACTCTCACCTGGAACTGGAGTTCAGTGCAGTGGGGAGCCTTTGTCTCCCTCCTCATCCAACAAAACCAGCTGTGTATTCAGCCACCTGCCCTATCCGTATGCATGCGTCTCTGCACCTCTGCCCTCTGCACCTCTTTTGAGTCTCAGTGTTCTTTTCTCTTTCCTTCTAGTTGTAGAATTTCCACTCAGCCAGCTTTCAGGTGGTTCTGGATGATGTCCGTTTTGTCTTTTAGTTGTAGTTTTGAAATTGTTGTGTGAGGCAGCAGTATAGGTGTTTACCTATGCCGCCATCTTGGTTCCTCCCAGGCCTGTTATCTTCTTATTGTGTTATGCTAGATGATCATCTTCAAACCTTGTTTAATGTCATGAGCACCAGGCCAGATGCACACTTATATCAATGGCTCTTAATGCTTCCTGGAATGAAGACAGAGGATAGAGAGGGACTTTAGGGTCCCTCACTTGACTTTCCTGGCTTGAGTTTGTAAAGCTATCATCCTTAGTCTTTTGTTCATCAGAAGTAGGAGGTGAGCCACCAATTCAGGCCTCAGATTTTCAGTTTTCTGGTATGCTAGCCATAAGCCTGAAATGTGAGACTCACAGTTTAAAATTTTTGATTGCCATCCTATCTAATAAAAGAGCAATATTCAAGTTAACCATCACTCTACTGCACCCACAACCCACGCCTGCCAGCCAATCAGGAGCAAGTATGCAAATTAACCCAACCAAGATGGCTACAGCCATGGAGTGAGAAGAGGCTTGGGTTTCTCTGGCAATGGAGGAATCCAAGCTTTCCACAAGGCCTGACGGGCCCAGGCCTCCACTCAAGGCTACAAAGTTTCAATTATAGAAGATAAATAAATCCCAGATCCCAGGGCCTCTGTTTGGGTCGCCAGGGGGCATGGCCAGCTTGCAAACCACCATAGGCCCCTTGCCTAGGCCACCCCACATCCCAAGGGACCCCCACCCTGATCCAGGACACCCTTCAGGGCAAACAAGCCAGCCCTCACCCATGCACCAGGCCTCCTCTATCCTATTTAATAAAAGAGTAATATCCAAATTGACCATCACTCCAACACACAAAATGGCTACCCCTATGTGGTCAAAGATCCTGCCCCCATGTGGACACAAGATGGCCACCACAAGATGGCCAGCACAGGAGGGCATTTGGGAGGGATCAGGCCTACAAGGGAGGGCCATTGTGGGTGATCAGACTAGTAGGGGAGGGCATTTGGGAGGGACCAGGCCTGCAAGAGAGGGCAGTTGGGGGCGTTGAAGCCTTTAGGGGAGGGCAGTTAGTGGCAATCAGGCTGGCAGGGGAGTGGTTAGGGGGTGATCAGGCTGGTAGGCAGAAGTGATTAGGGGCAATCAGGAAGGCAGGCTGGTGAGCAGTTGGGAGCCAGCAGTCCTGGATTGTGAGAGTGATGTCTGACTGCCCATTGAGGCTTGATCCCAGGCAGTTGAACATCCCTCGCGGGGTCCCATATTGGAGAGAGTGCAGGCTGGCCTGAGGGACATCCCCCATGCCCGAATTTCATGCACCAGGCCTCTAGTGTTAAAGAAAAGAAAATGAAACAGGAGAGATTATGGAAAAAATTATTTTATTTAGCCCAAATATATAAAAATATTGTCGTATTAACATGAAATCCAGTAAAATTATTGAGATCTTTTACATTCTTGTGTTTTGTACTCAGGCTTTGAAGTCCAATGTATTTCTTTATACTACAGGGCATCTCAGTACAGACTCAGAAATTCTCAGTAGCCACCTGTGGCTGGTGGTTAACATGTTAGACATTTCTTCAGCCTATTTGATGCTCCAGTTGTTTTTGCTGCAAAGGCAATGCTGCCGCAATTCATGATTTAATCAACCACGATCCCAATTTGTGTGGTAAATGGAGATGTGGCTTATAGCACACATTTCTGTTTCTTGTATGAATATAGAACCCTCTGTTTAAATAGTTGAGCATAATCATCAATTTGTGATGCTACAATATTTTAATGTTGCTATAAATGTAATTTAGAATGAGTTGTAAAAATGCAAATACTTTTCAACAAATATTCCACAATCATCTGTTAGTACTCACTAGGCACCAGCATTGTTCTAGGAGCTAGAGATAGAGCAATGGACAAAACCAGGCATATCACATGATCTCACTTATTTGTGGAATATAATGAACAACATAAACTGATGAATAAAAAGGGATGTAGAGACAGAGAAGCATTGATCAGATGCTTAAACCTCAGAGGGAAGGTAATGGGGAGAAATCAACCAAAGGATGTGTATGCATGCATATAAGCCTAATCAATGGACACAGACACCAGGAGGGGAGGTGAGGGAAATGAGTGGGGGTGAGGTGGGGGAGCAATGAGGAGATAAGGACACATATGTAATACCTTAGTCAATAAAGAAAAAAACACACAGGCATAGCCACTGCCTACATAGAGCCCACATTTTTAATGGAGGGGGTGCGTGAACAATACATAAACAAATACACATATTCTAAGTCAGATGATAAGTGCTATGGAGAAAAATAGAGAAAGGGGGATAGTGAAATAGTGCTGGGGTGAGACTTTACTTATAAATTTGAACATTATCCAGTAGTGATCTCAAGTTTTTCCTCTTTTTTCTTTGAGAACCATATAGAGAGACACCTTTACCATTTCACTTTTTATCTCCTTACCTCAGTGATCTACCACTCCTCCCCTACAAATCTAAAGCTCATGGAATTACAGATACTGTGTTTTATTCTTTCTGGTGAAGACATTAACATATCCAGGAAGAATTATCCAACTGATTTTTTGAAGTTCAAGAAAAAATGCTTTTGAAGTTTCTTTATTTCAGTTCTATTCTCTGCCATTGGTAGAAATGGGAAATAAAAATGGATGGTGAAGGCATTGGTTTTCACAAAGCCCCATTACATTCTATATCTAAATCATAAAAAATTATTTACTTACTATATTTTCTTTTCTAAGGTAACTTTGTTTCTACCACTGCTTATATAATATTGATTTGATTGGTCAAGGTTTTGTCAATTGAGTAATACACAATTATCTAAATATTTAAAGGGGCATTTATTGGTGCCCTATCCAGGTGACTCTATTGATTGGAGTGTTGTCCTGTCCACTGAAATGGTTGTGTGTTCCATTCCTGGTCAGGGCACATACCTAGGTTGCAGGTTTGATCCGAGGTTGGGGGCATGTATAGGAGGCAACTGATTGATGTTTCTCTCTCACATCAATGTTTCTCTCTCTCTCTCTCTCTCTCTCTCTCTCTCTCTCTCTCTCTCTCTCTCTGTCTCTCTCTCTCTCTCTCTCTCTCAAAATGGAATACTATGCTACTGTAAAAAGGAAGGTACTCCTACCATTTACAACAGCATTATGCTAATTGAAATAAGTCAGTGAGAGAAAGATAAATATCACATAATTTCACTCACTTGTGAAATATAATGAACAACATAAACTGATGAGCAATAACAAATTCAGAGACAGAGAAGCATTGATCAGATGCTCAAACCTCAGAGGAAAGGTAGGGGAGGGTGGGGTAAGGGAGAGAGAGCAACCAAAGAACTTGTATGCATGCATAAGCATAACCAGTGGACATATAAGCAGACACCAGGAGTGTGAGGGCATGAACGGGTTTGGGGTAGAGAGCAATGGGGGAATAAGGACACATAAGTAATACCTTAATCAATAGAGAAACAAATCAATAGAAACATACCTTTGGGTGAGGACTAAAAGTATAACAAAAGGGCATTTATTGGCTCTCATAAATGTAAAGTCTAGAGTACATGACTTCAGGCATAGCTGGATACAGGTGCTCAAATGAAATCACTAGGTGTTTCCCAACCCCTCAGCCTGCTTTTTTTAAAAAATAGTTTTATTGATTTCAGAGAGGAAGGGAGAGGGAGAGAGAAATAGCAACATCAATAATGAGATAAAATCATTGACTGGCTGCCTCCTGCAGGCTTCCAACTGGGGATCAAGCTGGAAACCCCAGTCATGTGCACTGACTAGGAATCGAAATGTGACTTCCTGGTTCATAGGTTGATGCTCAACTACCGAGCCGTACTGGCCACAGTTTTGTTTTTGTTTTGTTAATCCTCAACTGATGAAGTTTTTCCCAATGATTTTTAGAGAAAGTGGAAGAAAAGAGGGAGGGAGAGAGGGAGACAGGGAGAGAGAGGGAGAGAGGGGGAGAGAGAGGGGGGTGAGAGAGAGAGAGAGAGAGACATTGATGTGAGAGTTACATCAATAGATTGCCTCCCATCCACACCTAACTAGAGCTGGGGAATGAATCTACAACCCAGGTATGTGCCCTTGACCTGGAATGGAATATAAGATCCTTCTGTGCATGGGCTGATACTCTACCACTAAACCACACCAGCCAGGCACAGCCCTGCTTTTTATTATTTTGTTTTATCCAAGCAGGGAGTTTCCATATAGTAATAATATGGTTTACAGCCTGCCAACTTAGCAACTCATGTGAAAATACCTTTTCCCTAATGGATTCACCAAGAATTTCAGGTGGTTCGCAGTGGCTCTACTTTAGTTATGTGCTTGTCTATGGGGGATTCATTGTTATAATTGGCCAATTTTGGGTCACATGTTCACCTTATATCTGAAAATGGAGAAGAGATACTCTTATCAGAAGAAAGTAGAGTGGTTACTGGGAAAGCGCCCGTGCGCGCGCATACACACACACACACACACACACACACACACACACACACACACACACAATTGTGTCCACTTCATGGACTATCTACAATAACAAGATTTGGAGAAAGAGATTTGTGCTCCAAGTCAGAAGATCTAGATTTGAGTATTCTGTAACTTACTAAAAAGTTATTTTGCCTTTTTAAATGCCAATGACCTCACTTGCAAAATGGGGCTAATATTTCTTATTCCACTTAATTTAAGTGTTGGGAGAATAAGTTTTGATCAAGGATGTATAAGAGATATGTAGATCTTAAAATACATATTTTATAATCCACAACCCCTGGTTCCTTTATCAACCAATTTCAATTCAAGGGACTAGATAAGAATGTGCTTTCTGTTCAAACATTGAGTTATGGAAATTATAGTTATAGAGGAACTAATTTTAAAGATATTAAAACAGGATTTACTAGGGTTTTAAACTAGGGATATAAAGTAGCTCTTATACAGTAAGAAATAAGAGAAAATAGAAGGAAGATATTTCAGAATCTTAATTTCCTTTTCCATTTAGGAGCAGTTATTTGCTTGTCCTCCCCTTTAGCTTCAGAGTTGCTTAATTCCTGCCTTGGAAGGAAGTACATAAGTAGATGCACTTCTGCAGGAGCAAGAGATTCCGTTAGAAGCCAGTGCAGTTGGCAGTAACCTAAATCTTTTGCTTTTGTTTGGGACTTCCAAGAAGCAGAAGCCAAGATGGGATTAAATGCCCAAGGACTTCTTTAGTGGAAACAACTGGCAGAAAAAATGGGGAGAGGGCAACAGGAATCTGACTCCTAATGAAGGGAAGAGGGAAGGAAGCACCATAGATGATGTGTAGTCAAAAGAAAGCTCAGCAAGGCTATTGCAGTAATATGTCTCCAGGAATGGGATGCTATAGTGTCCCTGCTATAGTCAGTCATTTGTTAGGTGCAGCCCAGGAGAAACTTGGTCGAGATCATCAGCAGGGTCCTTGGTGAATTATGTTCCCTGTGGTTAAAAATATGTAGGGTATATTTGCATGGCTTCCACCTCTTTTGTTCATAGTTTTTCACTTGTTTATTCAGTAGGTATGTATTGAGTGCCTAATATGGTCCGATACTATTGTGGGCATGGAGATCTGGCTTTAAATAAGACAGAAAACGTCCCTGCCTTCATAAAGCTTATATTCTAGGGGGTCTGATTATCAACTTCCCATTGGAGTTTCCTGGTTTTTATGTTTGTCTATGATAGACACAATTATCTACTCTTTCTCCTTTGTGTAGTTTTTACCATATTTTCTCTGGCTTGGTTGCTAAACTCAAGTTTAATTTTTATTTTTAAACTCAATTTTAGATAGTCCCCTCTTAGGGATCAATAACACAACTAGAGAAATCACCAGGTTGGATAGTCCCAAGGATTAAGGTTCAGGATTGGTTGAGAGGATGGTCAAAGCCCTTCATCCATCCATAGGCCCTGCTTGGAAAGTCCTCCCAAGGCAAGACCACCGCATTTGGAAATAACTGAAATACTTTTCTATAGTATAAAAAGCCCTACTTGATTATGCCTTTTCTTTTCTCCCAGATCTTGTTTCCTTCACTCAGCAAGCAGCAGCTACAGGGCTTTGTCTCTGTTTTTAGAACACACCAAGCACTTTCTCCTTCAGGGTGTTTTGTCAGCTTGGAAAGCCCTTTGTTTGGCTGGCAGAGTCTTGTGTGGAGACTTCAGAGAGGCCTCTCTTGGCCACTCCATTGAAAGTAGCCACCTTTTTATTTGTCATGCTGCCTTATTTTAATCCTCTGTATAGCCTTTATCAGGACTGAGCATATATTTTTAATTTATTTAGTGTCTTTATTCACAAGTAGAATGTAAATTCCAAAAAGGCAGAACTATTAACGTATCTTGTTGATCAATGAATTTGTAATCTAGAGCCAAGAACAATCCTATTACAGAATAACTGGTGTCATAATTCCCCCTTGAGTGAGTGAAGGGAAATGAGCAGATGAGAGTTCAATAGCTTCAGGACCACAGAAAGCTCCCACCAGGTCTTTTGGCATGCCTAACATCCAGGCAAAAGATTCGACTTGTGATAAGGTGAGACTTTCAGGTGTCCTGATTGAATGAGAGGGCTCAAATATAGCAGCTGCAAGATTTTCCCCATGTGGGTCTGTTTTGTTACTTATTGTTGAACCATGCTGAGACTTATAGTATCAGTCTGGCTGGGTCTCTTGGGAATACTATCTTAATCTTTTTCTTTTCCTTTGTTTTATGCTGGGGTGTCTTTCTTTTCCTTAAGAAAGCTATAGTTATTGAATACCTCCTTTGTGCCAAGAATTGTGCTTGTACTAGAGAATCAGAATTGAATAACCAGAGCTTTTTCTTTGCAGGAAAGCTTTCTATAAAAGAAAAATGAAAGAAAGGACTATGGGGATAGAGAGAATAGAATGTCTGAGTAATGACTTTTCAATAGAGAAACACTTGCTTTGTGTATAAAGCAGAACATCCAGAAAGTTCATTCTAGAGAGAAAGGCATAAAAAGAGGCAGGAAAATGTATGGTGAATTAATTAAGCAACAGGATGGCTAGGATATGTGTGGTGGTTAAAACAGAGCTGAAGTGATAGCAAAAGACCTGATTGTAAAAGATTCGAATGCCATACAAATTATTTTGGACTTTTTTTCTGATATAGTGTATAGGCTTAGAAAGGATTGTGAGCAGAGGAGAGACAATTTTATATAGTACTTTGGCAATATCACTGTATTGTAAAGGTTGAAGGAGATAATGCACTAAAAAGGGCTTTTTAAAACAAAATTACCATTCTATGATAAGGGGTAGTTGTTATTCTCATTGTTGAAAATAAAACTCCTACTAGGAGCTATTCAGTGGAGATGTCTATTTGGTTCAATTAAATAAAAAACCAACTTTTTTTTTACATAAATGATGCAAGTATATAATAGAAAAAGTTACAGATGAGCAATAAGAAAAATAAATTGTTCCTAAACCCATCATTCGGAGATAATAGTAGCTACAATTTTGTGTGTGTCTGTTGAGGGGAGCTATTCTTTACATATGTTTTGCACATATCCTGTACATAGGATTTTTTTTACTTTATAATAGATCATGAACATAATTCTATATCATATCAATAATTATATTATCTACCTCATTATTTTAATGGCTATTGATACTTCCATTGAATTGATGTTCCCAACGCCTTTAACTAATTTCCTCTTGTAAGATTGATTCCATATTTGGTAAGAGAAACCCAGTGGAAAGTGGGGAGAGGTCCATGGACTATAAACTTTAGGCAAGGAGAAACTTTTGAAGATTTTCAAGGAGAGAATTAACATGACTGGGTATCAGCTTGGCACAAAATTTCAAACTCCGTGAAGCTTTTCAAATAGTTTGTAGCCTGTTAGGGTTGAGATAGAGCCGGAGGGTGACTCTTGGGGTTTTCTCTGGACCAGGGAACTCAAAGATGGCTTAGCTGTCCTTATCTGGCTGCTGCTATGGCAGAAACTTGGCATCTGAAGCTGAGAGGCTCTGACTCTGGCACAGATGACTGGAGGCCAGGAGTGCTTCTGGGCCCTGGGTTTCCACACCCCTGGCTGTGAGGAGCCTTTAGACCAGAAGCTGCCAAACTTACTGGATCAGTTCCCCTCTCAGTAAAATATTGTTGAGCGTACATCTCCAATGTATGCACATTTATTTTAAAATTACATCCAAGGTCTACTGTATTAGATATTTAGTCCATTATAAAACATTCAGCAAGTTAAAATTTTAAAAGCGTGAGAATGGAAAGAAAACATTTAAAAATAAAAGCAAAATCCTATTTGCTCTAAGTTAAATATTACGATTCATATAGCATGTAAAATAGTTCCACATTATTAATGTTTAAAAAAATCTTGGTTTAAGACTTTGGTATTTATGAATTCCTGTTCAAATTAATTTTATTTTAACACTTGATTTACTACCAAAATCAAGCAGATACTGCACAGAGATATGTTGATTCAGTTAGAAGACGGTATAATCAGTTGTACTTTGTAAATAATGATGTTCATTTAAAAATTCCTTCTACTTTATGTAAAGGTTTTGGTTGAAATTTAGCTAGTAACATTTCTATCTTCTTAGAGGTCAGTTAGTTGGTTTATTTTAAAAATTGGGTTTATACCACTGAAGTTTAGAATCTAGTAAAATTTAGCTAGTAACATTTCTATCTTCTTAGAGGTCAGTTAGTTGGTTTATTTTTAAAATTGGGTTTATACCACTGAAGTTCTTCATTTAGAAGATTTTAAACAGGTTAGAAAGTAGAGGTTCTCCCCTCCTCCCCCATCTCCCACCCCAGGACACAATTTAGGCAATATGCAATGGGAAACCCTCCCAATATCCTTTTCAAAGTGTTCTTTCCATAGCAAGAGGTTTTCTTTCTTTCTTTCTTTGTGAGCAGAGGAGAGAAATGTGCATACATTGGAGATGTACACTCAAGCAAATTTTGATGATTTAAATGTTTATAATAAAATAGTAGCCTTATTTTAACTTCAACAACTCTTCAGTATTTACCCTTAAATAATCAAGCTAATCTCAGTGGGGCATAAAAGATTATCATGATTACTTCCTACTGCATTACAAGGTAGTATCAATATTTCACCCTTTAGCAATCTTATTTTGTATATAAATTAACAGTTTTAGTGACACCCTGGAGCATATAAATTTTAATAATTGTAATACTGCAAAAACAAGTGAACAAGAGAAGGCCCACTTTTCTCTCTTCTGAGCTGCGTCTTACGTCCCATTATTTCCTTTCAGAGCCATTGTGTGCTGTAGGTGACACACGACCTCCTGAGCTCAGGCCTAGAGAGAGTGTGAGTGTGCACATTATGTAGCAGGAAGGGTTAATTTCTTCATCAACTTCAATATAAAAGTTAATATATGAAGAGGTCCTGATTCATTTTCTTCCTACACTCCAGTTCTGTATACCCTCTGAGGTTGATGAGCACTACTAAGTCCTCTTTTTTCTGGGGACACCATTTCCCATCTTTAAAATGAGGGATATGAATAAGATTATGTGTTTAAGACTTTTCTACTCTGACATGTTAGGGTTATTTCAGTTTTTCAGTTTTCCAACATAATAAGAATCAACATAAGCAGAAGCTTGTGTTGGGATGCTGGAAGGATAGGTTTGATGAGGGAGTGGGTTTAAGAGAAGCACCGCTGGGTGTAGATGTACTGTGATGGGCAGTCCCAGGTATAACAGGGTGTGGAATAAGTGAGGAGACATTGTTCTTGCTTCTGACCTTGTACAGGTTATTTTTGACTTTCTGGACCTCAGTGACCTCATGAGAAAATGGAGTGGGGAGGGGAGTAGATTGTCTTGCAGTTCTCTTATCAGCTGTAAGGGACCTCAGATCTGTGAGTTCACAGAGGAATAGAGAAGACTACAGAATAGGTCAGGCAGGCCTCACACTGAAGACCATGTTCTTTTTTCCAGTGTTGGGAAAGGTGGTCTTGGTCACCCAGGATTATTGCTTCTGGGTCTTGGAAGACCTTTTCATAGTGGCATAAGTACAGAGCAACTAAGAGGGCAGAATCTGCGCTCAGAATGCCCCTGCTCTGCCACTTACTAGCTGTGTGACTTTGAGCAAATTTTGGAGTCTATCTGCCTCTCATTTTTTATCAATTATAAAATAGTGTTAATAATAGGACTTTAATCCTGAGTTCTGAGAGGATTAAAACTGAGTGAAATAATATGAAGTAGGAAGTTTAACACAGAACTCGGGCATATGGCACATGTATACTAACTAATAAAAGGGTAATATACTGATTAGACTGGGTCGACTGGCCATTTTTCGGATGTCTGGCTTCCTTATGGATGAAGCCATGGTGGTGGAGGTCAAGGCAGAGGCAGTTAGGGACGATTAGGCTGGCAGGGGAGAGCAGTTAGGGGCAATCAGGCTGGCAGTGGAGGGCAGTTGGGGGTGACCAGGCTGGCAGGGGAGGCAGTTGGGGGCAACCAGACCTGCAAAAGAGGGTAGTTGGAGGTGACTAGGCCAACAAGGGAGAGCCGTGGGGGCATTAGGCAGACAGGCAGGTGAATGGTTAGGAGCCAGTGGTCCTAGATTGTGAGATGGCTGTCTGTCTGAGGGTCCTGGATAGGAGAGGGTGTAGGCTGGGCTAAGGGACACCCTTCCATGTACAAATTTTGTGTACCACGCCTCTAGTCCTCCTATATAATAAAAGAGAAACATGCAAATTTGACTGTACCTTAGCTCCTGATTGGCTATGCTACCAGCCAATCAGGAGTGGGGGTGGGGCCAAGTGGCATGAGTGCTGGGCCCCAGGGGTGGAGATGAAACAGCGGTGGTGGTGGCGGCAAGCACCCAGCACCCGGGCACTATGAGGGGAAGTGGTGGCGAGTGCCCAGCCCCTGGGGCCGGGTGGTCGCAGGCAGCCGGGGCTGAGCTGAGCAGGGTGATGGCTGGGTGCCCAAGGCCTTGGGCAGGCTGGGGGTGAGCCATCAGTTGGACATCCCCTGAGGGCTCCCAGTATGTGAGAGGGGGCAGGTTGGGTTGAGGGACCACCCACCCCCAGTGCATGAATTTTCATGCACCGGGCCTCTAGTGTTTAATAAACAGCTGCAATTGTACCTGTAGTTATTGTTATGCTTCCCTCTTCTTACCTTGAGGGAACTTGCAGACTTTTTTTTGGGTCAAATCCAAACTCAGCCTCACCAAACAAAACAATAACAATAAACTAAGTTTGTAGAAGTACAAGTCTTTCTTCCCACTGGGTCTGTTCTGAAGTCTCATGAATGATAGACTCGTCTAGTTTTTTATGCTAGTCCTTAAATGTTCCTTCCTCCTTCATCCCTGCAAATGTCACCTCTTTACACTGAACAAATCTTAATGCCAAACACAACAAAGTCTTTTCTTTTTTTTGCTTATAAAAAACAGCTTGAAGCTTGGTTGAAGCAGAACTATTACTCCATTAGAGCTTAGAATTTGCAAGTGTAAATCTCTTCCACAGCCAGGTGCATGAGCCCAAAAAGATAAGGGTGTTAAGAGGAGCATTTCCATGTTGGAAATATCCTCAGATTAATTTGAAGGCATGCCTTAAGAGCATACTATTCCTCCACTCTTGGGCATGCTATTATTGTTCAGCTTGCCAATTTGATGTCTTAAAAGTCAAACTCTTTATTTAAAAAAATGGGACAAGGAATTAAATATTGCCACTGCCTAATCATTCCAAAAAAGCATTTCATGTGCTTAGTTTTTTTGGAAGATAAAAGGTTTTCTGAGAAAGAGGCATGACTAGTGGAGGACTTGAAGTTAGGAGGTCACTTCTGCAGTGAGGGCAGCCAAATTGCTTCTGCCAGACATGAACTGCTGAGATGGAGTTGGAGCCTGAGGTCCCCAGCCTAGGGGAGCTGGCAATTTCAGAAAATTAACCACAATGCTCTCTGAAAAGATGCTCTCAGTATAACCATTCATAAATAACTTTTGATTGACCTGTTTGATTTTCTGTGTTTATAACTGGCATCGTGCTGTGCCCAAGAGGCATGTGAGGTTGTAGAATAAACATGACATGTTCTGTAGTACCAGTTGGTCTTGGCACATTATCCTCCTCCTTTAAAGATGAAAATTAACAGGGTTATAATTTGGAAGCTGCTTAGCAAATGTAGAAGTAAGGAACATAGATCTTGTGGTTAGGCAAAACTGTGCCAAAACCTGGCTTTGGCACTTAGGAGCTTGAGCAAGTGACTTAACTTTCAATTTCATCATATGTGGAATGGAGGTAATAATATCTACTTCATAGAGTGGTAATAGAGACTAAATGAAATTAAGTTGAGATTGTAGCACGATGCTTGGTACATGTAAGTGCTCAGTAAGTGGCAACTTACTGAGTGGCTCTTGGCAAGAGCAGAGTTAATTTGGTTGCAAGCAACAGTAATCAACTCAGTCTAGCTCAAATAAAGGAAGGCTTATTGGAGAAAATAGCAGGCAATCTCAAGGCAACCAAAGGTGAGAAATATAATCTGGCTGGGACCGATCTGGTAAGTCTAGGACCAGTGACTCCTTCTTGTGCTTTTCTCTACATCTTTATTCCCTTTGTCTCCTGGGAGTCTGTGTCAATTAATTCACTTCTGACATTTGGGATACTTTATTGAAAAAAGTTGAGAAAGTTTGATTGAATGTACTTTTGATATTGTGGATACAAAAGAAGAGAAATGATGAACTGCCAGAGCAGAAGAACCTCAGATAGCTTCTAGATCATGATTGGCCACAACATAGCACAAGGGTAGACATCATCAATCGACAGTGTTTTATGCTGAATTCAGAGTTGGCCTCATAATCCTTCTTAACATTTAATTTCTAGACAACACGGGTAAATTAATGGAGGAAGCGCATGGATAAAACTAATCTGCTGTACTTTACCCAACCACTTTGTTATAGATGAAGAATAGAGGTTCAGAGAGGGAATGTGATTAGCGCAAGTTCACATTGCTGTGCTAGAATTAGAACCACACATTTTTTGGTGATGGGTAAAACTATTCCACAAGAGAATCAGAATGCAATGAAGACCTAAGCCAGCGGGAGGTAGAAAACTCCAGGGAGGATTTATAGCAAAGATTAGAACTGTCTGGACCTGATAGGACTGGAGAGGTAGCGAAAAGAGCAGCATTTATAATGATGTACAGGTTTCCAAAATTGGGGAGAGGTCTGGGAGATCTGGCCTTTGAGGCAGATTCTTTCATAAGCTGCTCTCCTGTTCTGATGGCTGCCATAGAAATCGTTATCAACATCTCTGCTTAGAGGTAAATAAATATAGTCTAATGCAGCAGTCTATCAGTGGTCATCCTGATGATGACAGGTTTGCCTTCTATGTCATGGATTAGACTAATGATGTTGACATCACATAGGAGACTGGTTCACTTTAAAAATGTTTAAAATATTTATTATACTTTTTGCTATGAGCAGATATAACATTGAGTTCCTTCTGCTTTTGGTGGATCATTTTAGATACACACATACTTTTCTTCTCTCTTTACTTGGGACAAAGGCTATAGGTTTTGTTTGCTTGTGACCTCCATTTTTTAAAAGGCTACCCATTTTGGAAATTCCTCACTATTGTAGGCCTTAAGGCAGAGCCTTTTAATTGGGATTTTCAGAAACACTTTTGCTCTGGGTTGGACAGTTGGGCAAGAAAATTTCTGCGAGATGCTTTGGAGTAAAGCCTGGTTGAATTTCAAGTTCAACCACTTACTGTGCAACCTTGAGCCGTTTCCTTAACCACTCTGTGCTCAGTTTTTCCCTTTGTACAATGTGGGTAGTATAAGCACAGATTTTATAGGGTCGTTTGAGGGTTCAGTGGAACAGTGTATGGGATACTTAGCAAAGTGTTTTTATAAGTGATAGCTATTAGATTATATAATTAGATTGATAGCTATTTATTTGTAACTAGAACGTTCTCTTGGTTTTCTAATATTCATTCAATGCTTTCTTATAACAAAATGCTTTAATATCACTTAAGAATTTCTGAGAAGGGGAAACACTGGGTATTTTTCATTTTTACCATGGTATTCTTCACTTCCAAAAGATAGATGTGGCATTTGGGCAACAGAAGAATGAAAGAATCTAAAAATGGAATGTCAGAGATGGGAGGACACTTCAAGATTACAAAGCTCTAGTTAAATTCATTATTCTGTAGCTATAAATCCAAGCCCAGGGGGACTAAGTGACTTGTTCAAAGTCACACAGCAAGTTTGTTACAGAGAAAAAGAAATCTTGCAGGTTAAAGAAGTCAAGGGTAGCCTGCACTGGAAAATATACTGAGTGGCCAGATTATTATGATCTCAACACATAATAATCTGGCCACTCAGTGAATATCCTATATAATAAAAGGCTAATATGCAAATTGTCCCCTCGATCAGGAGTTCGACCAGCAGGCAGGCTGGCCAACTGCCCATGTCGTCTCCTCCTGGCCAGGCTGGCTGGACCCTACCCATGGATTAATTCATGCACCAGGCCTCTAATATATATACACTGAATGGCCAGATTATTATGATCTCTGAACGCATAATAATCTGGCCACTTAGTGTATATCCTATATAATGAAAGGCTAATATGCAAATTGTTCCCTTTACCAGGAGTTTGACCAGCAGGCAGACTGGCCAACTGTCCATGTCCCCTCCCCTTGGCCAGGCTAGCTGGACTCCACCCATCCATGAATTCATGCACTGGGCCTCTAATATATACATACTGAGTGGCCAGATTATTATGCATTCAGAGATCATCATAATCTGGCCACTCAGTGTATACTGTCTTTAAAAAACAAAACAAAACAAAACAAAACAAAACAACCCATTGGTTAGTTCAGGACCTGCTGGAGGAAGAGGGAAGATAAGACAGACTGAATTCACATTCAGATTCTGCCAATTAGTGGCTAAACAATCTTGCAGCTAAGTTTGAGACTCAATTTCACACTGGCAAATAAAGAATAATTCATGCCCAGCCTGGTGTGGCTCAGTGGTTGCGCATCCACCTATAAACCAGGAGGTCATGGTTTGATTCCCAGTCAGGGCACATGCCCTAGGTTGTGGGTTTGATCCTCATTGTGGGGTGTGCAGGAGTCAGGCAATAAATGATTCTTTCTCATTATTAATGTTTCTCTCTCTCCCTTCCTCTCTCTGAAATCAATGCAAATATATTTAAGAAGAACAATTCATCATTATGTCATAGACTTATAAGTCTGTTGGTGAATTAAGTGAGGTATATGTGAGAGGGCTTGTGACAGTGCCTGATACATAGTAAGTACTCAATAAACATTAGCGATGATAATGATACCAATGACATTGATAGATAGCATCATATCAGCTTTACATCTAAAAGGAAACCAGGCAGTGATTTTTTTCCCCTTTATTGATTAAGGTGTTATATGTGTGCCCTTATCTCCCCATTGCCTCCCCTACCCCTGCTCATGCCCTCACCCCCCTGGTGTCTATGTCCAATGGTTATGCTTTTTTTATTTTATTGTTCAGTTTATTAATTAAATTGTTTCCCCTTTTTTATCCCCCTATATCTTCCCTCCACCCTGTACCTATCCCACCCTCTGCCCTCACCTCCCCCTCCCCAATGTCCTCTCCCATTGTTGCAAGATTTTTGTCCAATCTCTTGCTGTACTTCCAACAACACTTTTCTCCCCAAGAATTGTCAGTCCATTCCCTCTCTATGTCCATGTTTCTGTTATAGTCACCAGTTTATCTTGTTCATCAGCCTATCAGTTCACTTGATTTTTATGTTCATTTGTTGATAGATGTGTATTTGTTGTTCATAATTTATATTTTTACCTTTTTCTTCTTCCTCTTCTTAAAGAATATCTCTCAGCATTTCATATAATACTGGTTTGGTGGTGATGAACTGCTTTAGCTTTTTCTTATCTGCGAAGCACTTTATCTGATCCTCAATTCTGAATGATAGCTTTGCTGGATAGAGTAATCTTGGTTGTAGATTCTTGCTCTTCATTATTTTGAATATTTCTTGCCACTCGCATCTGGCCTGCATCGTTTCTGTTGAGAAATCCGCTGACAATCGTATGGGTGCTCCCCTGTAGGTAACCAACTGTTTTTCTCTTGCTGCTTTTAATATTCTCTCTTTATCTTTTGCTCTTGGCATTTTAATTATGATATGTCTTGGTGTGGTCCTCTTTAGATTCCTATATTTTGGGGTTCTGTGTACTTCTTGGGCTTTTAAGTCAGTTTCTTTCACCAGGTGGGGAAAGCTTTCAGTCACTATTTCTTCAAGTAGGTTTTCATTAACTTGCTCTCTCTCTTTTTCTGGCACCCCAATAATTCGGATGTTGGCTTGCTTGAGGTTGTCCCAGAGGCCCCTTATGCTATCTTCAATTATCTGAATTCTTTTTGTTTCTTGCTTTTCCAGCTGAGTGGATTTTGGTTCTTTGTATTTCAAATCTTTGACTTGGTTCTTGTGGCCCTCTGGACTGCTTTTAGGACTTTGTGTAATATTTTTTATTTCAGTCTGTGTATGCTTGATTTCTAGTTGGTCCTTTTTTTTTTTATCTGTGAGGGTCTGATTCGTATCCTCAGAGGTCTTGTTCATTTCCCTGAGGGTCTCATTCATTTCTTTGTAAGTATCATTCATCTCCTTGTAAGTCTCATTCATTTGCTGGTTGGTCTTGTTTATTTCCTGGTTGGTCTTGTTTATTTCCTGGTAATTCTCATTAAGTTGATCGGCCTTTTGTAGGAGCCTCTTGAAAAGCCTTATAACCGTGGTTTTGAACTCTATGTCTTGTCGTCTTTTCTCCTCCATTTCTTTCACACCTGATTTCTTTCCATGTCTCTGCATGGTGGCTGCTTTATGTGGTGGCTATCCTCAAAGGGACAGTGGCTCAGTCTCCCCAGTTACCTGAGGTGGGTACTCTTACTGCAATCCTTTATGGGTTGTATTCAGTGTTTTTGAATTTAAACCCAGCTTTTTGTTGTTAGCCCTAGGAGGGTTTGACCTCCAGGCCAACTGTCTGTGAAGCTCAGCTGTGCTCAGGTTGGATGGGTGGAGTCTCCGGGCCAAGCAGACAGCGTTAGCTCCGCCCTATGCAGCCCCAGGGGCTCTGTGCCGGGGGCAATGGCTGCCAGCACCTCTGAGAGAGAGCCGCTGTGGAGCTCCACCGGCTGCTGGGGAATTCAGACTGTCCCCAAATGACTTTGCATGCGCAATGTCTCACCCAGGGTCGTAAAACAAAGCAGACTGACGGTTTTCCGAATGAGAGACGAGTCGCAGAGCGCTCTCTGCGCCGTCACGCAGCCGAGCTGTTTGCGCGAGAGCTGCCTTCTCCACAAGCCGGCAGACCCAGCAGCACCCGAGCTTCGGCGTGCCCTCCCACTGTCCAGTTTTCACCCCGTGTGATAGTGGGTTCTCTGGACTTCGCCCAGAGCTGGAGAATCTGTCCAGTGGGACGCCCCTGTCTCCCCGTTCGAGAAAACTGGCCGGTTTTCAGCCACCCGCCCTCTCCGCGGCGCGCACTCCAAACCTCTCTCTGCGCGCGAATCTTTCAACGCTGTCCGCTGCCGCTCCTCCGGGTCACAGTGTCTTATCTTTACTTTTATTTGTGGAATTTTCACTCGGCGAGCGTTCTGGTGATTCTGGAAGGTGTTTGTTCCTTCTTTAAGTTGTAGTATTAAAATAGCTGATTATGACGGCAAGATAGGTGTTTCACCTTTGCCGCCATCTTAGTTCCTCCAATGGTTATGCTTATATGCATGCATACAAGTCCTTTGGTTGATCTTTCCTCCTTACCCCCACTTTCCCCTACCTTCTGTCTGAGGTTTGAGCATCTGATTGATGCTTTCTGTCTCTGGATCTGTTTTTGTTCATCAGTTTATGTTGTTCATTATATTCCACAAATGAGTGAGATCATGTGATATTATCTTTTTCTGACTGCTTATTTCTCTTAGCATAATGCTCTCCAAGACCATCCATGCTGTTGCAAATGGTAAGAGTTCCTTCCTTTTTACAGCAGCATAGTATTCCATTGCATAGATGTACCACAGTTTTGTAATCCACTCATCTGCTGATTCCCACTTAGGCTGTTTCCAAATCTTAGCTATTGTAAGATTGTGCTGCTCTGAACATAGGGGTGCACACATCCTTTCTGATTGATATTTGTAGTTGCTTGGGATATATTCATAGAAGTGGGATCACTGGGTCAAATGGGAGTTCCATTTTTAGTTTTTTGAGGAAACTGCATACTGTTCTCCACAGTGGTTGCAACAGTCTGCATTCCCACCAGCAGTGCACAAGGAAGGGTTCCTTTTTTTTGCATCATTGCCAGCATTTGTCATTTGTTGATTTGTTGATGATAGCTATTCTGACAGGTGTGAGATGGTACCTCATTGTTATTTTGATTTGCATCTCTCTGATGATTAGTGACTTTGAGCATGTTTTCAAATGTCTCTTGGCCTTCCTTATGTCTTCTTTCAAAAAGTATCTATTTAGGTCCATTGCCCATTTTTTGTTTGGTTGTTTATCTTCCTTTTGTTAAGTTGTATGAGTTCTCTATAAATGTTGAAGATTAAACCCTTATCAGAGATAACATTGGCAAATATGTTCTTGAAACCAGTGGGCTTTCTTGCTGTTTATTGATGGTTTCTTTTGCTGTGCAGAAGCTGTTTATTTTAATGTAGTCTCATTTGTTTATTTTCTCTTTAGTTACCATTGCCCTAGGAGCTGTATTTGTGAAGATAATGCTTCAGCGTATGTCTGAGATTTTGCTGCCTGTGGATTCCTCTAATATTTTTATGGTTTCCTGTCTTATGTTTAAATTCTTTATCCATTTTGAGTTTATTTTTGTGTATGGTGTAAGTTGTTGGTCTTGTTTCATTTTTTTGCATGTATCTGTCCACTTTTCCCAATACCATTTATTGAAGAGACTGTCTTGACTCCATTGTATGCTCTTGCCTCCTTTGTCAAATATTGAGCATAGTGGTTTGGGTTGATTTCTGGGTTTTCTATTCTATTCCATTGGTCTATATGTCTGTTATTGTGCCAGTACTAGATAGTTTTGAGAACAGTGGCTTTGTAATACACCTTGATATCTGGTATTGAGATCCCTCTTACTTTGTTCTTCTTTCTCACGATTGCTGCAGCTGTTTGGGGTCTTTTTAATTCCAGATGAATTTTTGCAGAGTTTGTTCTAGGTCTGTGCAATATGCCGTTAATATTTAATGAGGAATGCATTGAATCTATAGATTGCTTAGGGTAGTATGGATATTTTGATGATGTTGATTCTACCAGTCCATGAACAAGGTATGTTTTTCCATCTGTTTATGTTTTCCTCTATCTCTTTTTTCAGTGTCCTGTAGTTTTCTGAGTACAGGTGTTTTACTTGATCAGTTAGGTTTATTCCTAGGTATCTTAATTTTTTTGGTGCAATGATAAGTGGGATTGTTTTTCAAATCTCTCTGTACTAGTAAGTTCACTATTGGTGTATATAAATGCCATCGATTTCTTGGCATTAATTTTGTGTCTTGCTACATTGCTCAATTCATTTATTAAGTCTAATAATTTTTTTATGGAGTCTTTAGGGTTTTCTAGTTACATGTCATCTGCAAATAAGGATAGCTTTACTTCTTCTTTTCCAATTTGGATACCTTTTATTTCTTCTTCTTATGTAATTGTTATGGCTAGCATTTCCAGTATTATGGAACAGGAGTGGTGAAAGTGGGCATCCCTGTCTAGTTCCTGTTCTTAGGTGAAATGGTTTTAGTTTTTGCCCATTTAGTATGATGTTGGCTGTAGGTTTGTTGTATAAGGCTTTTATTATGTTGAGGTATGAGCCCTTTATTCCTACTTTGCTGAGGGTTTTTATCAAGAAAGGGTGTTGCATTTTGTCAAATGCTTTTTTTTCTTTTTAAAACTTATTTTATTGTTTTTTTTTTTTTACAGGGAGGAAGGGAGAAGAATAGAGAGTTAGAAATATCAATGAGAGAGAAACATTGATCAGCTGCTTCCTGCACACCTGCTGGGAATGTTCCTGCAACCAAGTACATGCCCTTGACCGGAATTGAACCTGGGACCCTTCAGTCCACAGGATGATACTCTATCCACTGAGTCACACCGGTTAGGGCTCAAATGCTTTTTCTGTATCAATTAATATGACTCTGTGATTTTTATCTCTCAATTTGTTTATGGGATGCATGATGTTTATTGATTTGTGGATATCATACAATCCTTGCACCCCTGGGATAAATCCTACTTGGTCATGGTGTATGATCTTTCTGATGTAATGCTGGATCCAATTTGCTAGAATTTTGTTGAGGATTTTGGCATCTATGTTCATGAGGGATATTGGCCTATAATTCTCTTTCTTTGTGTTGTCTTTATCTAGTTTTGGTATTAGGGTAATGTTGGCTTCATAGAATGAGCTTGGAAGTGTTGCTTTCTCTTGAATTTTTTGGAATAGTCTGAGGAAGATAGGTTTTAGTTCTTCTTTGAATGTTTGCTAAAACTCCCTTGTGAAGTTGTCTGGCCCCGAGCTTTTGTTTGCTGGAAGCTTTTTAATGATGGTTTCAATTTCCTCCATAGTTATTGGCCTATTGAGATTTTTAGTCTTCCTGATTTAGTTTTGGAAGGTTGTATTTTTCTATGAATATGTTCATTTCCTCTACTTGTCCAGTTTGTTGGAATAGAGTTGTTTATAGTATTTTTTTTTTTTACAATCTTTTGTATTTCTCTGGGATCTGTTGTTATTCTCCTCTTTCATTTGTGATTTTGTTTATTTGGGTCCTCTTTGCTTCTTGGTGAGCCTGGACAGGGGTTCATCAATCTTGTTTATTCTTTCAAAGAACCAGGTCTTGGTTTCATTGATCTTTTGTATTTTTTCTTTTTTGGTCTCTATATCATTTATTTTTGCTCTGACTTTATTATCTCCTTCCTTCTGTTCATTCTGGGCTTTTCTTTCTAATTCTTTAAGTTGTAGAGTTAGGTTATTTATTACCATTTTTTCTTGCTTTTTAAAGTAGGCCTGTGGAGCTATAAACTTCCCTTCAGGACTTCTTTCAGTGTCCCATAGATTTTGGATTGTTGTGTTCTCATTGTCATTCGTTTCCAGGATGTTTTTAATTTCTTCTTTGATCTCTTTGATAACCCAATCATTGTTTGATAGCATGCTATTCACCTTCCAAATATTTGAATTTTTTGATTGTTTTTATTATAGTTTATTTCTAATATTATGCCATTGTGGTCTGAGAAGATGCTTGATATGATTTAAGTCTTCTTGAATTTGAAGAGACTTTTCCTGTGACCCAAAATGTGGTCTGTCTTTAAAAATGTTCCATGTGCACTTGAGGAGAATGTATATTCTATGGATTTGGGGTGAAAAGTTCTGAAGATGTTAGTTAAGTTCATCTGATCTACTGAGTCATTTAGGATTGCTGTTTCTTTGTTGATTTTTTTTTGTCTAGATGATTTATCCGGGCATGTAAATGGGGTATTAAAGTCCCCTACTATGCTTGTATTGTTGTCAATCTCTCCCTTGATATCTTCTAGAAGTTGTTTTATGTATTTGGGTGCTCCTGCATTTGGTGCATATATGTTTACCAGGGTTATATCTTCTTGTTGTATCCATCCCTTCAGTATTATGAAGTGGCCTTCCTTATCTCTTGTTATGGCCTTCACTTTGAGCTTTACTTAGTCAGATATAGGTATTGCTATCCCAGCTTTTTTTCCATTTCCATTTCCCTCCATTTTCAATCTGTGCGTGTCCCTTGTTCCAAGGTGGGTTTCTTCTAGACAGCATATGTATGGATCATGTTTTCTTATACATCTAGCCACTTGATGTCTTTTGATTGGAGCTTTTAGACTGTTTATGTTCAATGTTATTATTGATAGGTACTTGTTTGTGGCTATTTTTATTTTTTGTGCTTGTGTTCCTTCTTCCCTTTTTATTTCTTCTTTTTACACCAGTCCCTTTAGCATTTCTTGCATTGCTGAATTGGTGGTGATAAACTCCCTTAACCTTTTTTTTTTCTATGAAGCTCTTTATTTCCCCTTCAATTTTTCAATTTTGAATGATAGCCTTGCTGCATAGAGTATTCTTGGATTCTGTCTTACTTTGCATCACTCTGTAAATTTCCTTCCATTCCTTTCTGGCCTGGTATGTTTCTATTGAGAAGTCATTTGATAATCTAATGGGAGATCCCTTGTATTTAACTTTCTGTCTCTCTCTTGCAGCCTTTAAGATTCTCTCTTTGTTCTGAATGTTCGCCATCATAATTATGACTTGTCTTGGTGTAGGTCTTTCTGGGTTTATCTTGTTTTGGACTCTCTGTGCCTGTGTGACTTTTTCTTCCCCACATCAGGGAGTTTTCTGACATTATTTCTTCAAATAGATTTTTTAACCCTTGTTCCTTTTCCTGTCGTTCTGGAACCCCTATTATTCAGATGTTGCTTCATTTCATA
The DNA here is from genome assembly GCA_027563665.1 of Antrozous pallidus. Taxonomy (NCBI): domain Eukaryota; kingdom Metazoa; phylum Chordata; class Mammalia; order Chiroptera; family Vespertilionidae; genus Antrozous; species Antrozous pallidus. The sequence continues at coordinate 19,014,780 of CM050516.1, forward strand.
TTGTCCCAAAGCTCCCTTAGGCTCTCCTCCTGTCTTTTAATTTTCTTCTCCAATTGCAGTTCAGTTTGGGTGCGTTTTGCTTCCCTGTCTTCTAATTTGCTAATTTGGTCCTCTGCTTCTCCTAGTCTAATTTCCATAGTGTTTTTTATTGAAGCTATATCACTCTTCATTTATGCTTGATTCTTACATAAGTTGTTTTTTTTCATCCATCTGGTTTATGAATGTATGACCCTTATTCTGAATTCTTTTTCTGACATTTTGTTTGCTTCTGTTTCACTTTGCTCTTTTTCTGGTGATTCCTCCTTTCCTTTCCTTGGGCATTTTTTTTTGTCTTCCCATTTTTGCTCTCACTGAGTCATGTGGGGGCTGCTCTGTGGTGTTGAGTCATATGGGGGCTGCTACTTGGGCAGCAGTGGTTCCTTGGGTGGTGGCTTCCCCTTGGGCAGTCATGGCAGTGGTTGCTCCTCAGTTGGGGGCAGCTCCTCTGGTGGGCACTGCTTGCGTGTGTGGCTGCTTGCAGCAGTAGTGGCTCCTCTGGTTGGTGGGGCGGGCTGCTTGCCTTCCTGCTGCTCCTCGGATGTGGGTAGGCTGTGCACAGCTGGTGGTCCTCCAATGGAGGCAGGCAGCTCACGTGGCTGCTGCTCCTCAGATGGGGGTGGGCTGCTTACTGCAAGCAGTGATTTTTAATAAAGTTGACTTTATCAGCCTATTTCTTTGGTGTGGCATTTATGAGATGTAGGTTTGTCAAAAAAATACTGTGTATGTTCTGTGTGGCATGCTACTTCCTCTACAGCGGGGGTGGGGAAAATAAGACTGGGACCCAGCTGGGGTGGCCATCCTTCTAACTCTTTGTAAAACGTCAGCCAAGCAGGCTGTTGTGAGCAGAGTGCTGGTAGTATTAGGTGGGATATAAAGGGAGAGGGTACTGGTTTAAGTAAGTGTTAAAAAACCAGTTTCTAATCCATCTGACTTGCACTTGGGCTGGTGATTCTCCTCTTTGAGCTTCTGTTTCCTACCATGTGAAAAGAATGTGTAATTTATTCATGACTTTCTGCCTGCTCCATGCTGGGCACGGAAGTAGGTGTGGAAATACAGTGGAATTCTGGTCTACGTTGGTGTCTGGAAGAACAGTCTCTTTTGTGTGCTCACCGCATGGGGATACTGTGAGGACCAGGTGGTCACAGAAATAGAAAAGATTAGGCATTTAAATCACATACATTTATAATTATAAATTTAATTGCAAATTCAAGTTGGATTCTAAAAGGAACAACAGTAGTAAAAAAGATTATCCTGGCATATAACAGACTCCTACCAAGTACTTATTAGATAGATGAAAATATATGAATAGACTAAGTACTGAATGTGTGAAAAGTACTTAAGAGCAGCTCTGATTACATTTGTTTTCCAGACATATAAAGAAGACACCCCCCTTGGAAAGAGGAGTAGTGAAATAAGAAAGCCGTTGTTGATACTATTAGAGGAGATGGCAAGATGCCCAAGATAAATTTTACCTTCTTCACCTGCTTGTTCAGGGTCGTGTCAGTCCCAGTGAAGGATGTATTATTTTCCAATTTCACAAGCTATCATTCTTACCTTTTTCTTTTCTTTTCTGGCTTTTCATTCTTCTGTGTTCAGTAAAACTCTTCTGGCACTTGCTCTCATGGGAAAATTTGCTGTTAGTCAAATCCTTCATCCCTTCAAGGAAACAAAAGTAAATCAATATTTGATATTAAATAATCTGGAAAACTCTAGTGATTTAACTCTTCCCATAAATGTCGGCCAGCCCTGCAGCTGTTGATGGTCTCACTTTTCACATCCGTCATTTCTTCTCTCTTCTCTTAGCTGCCTCCTGTTGTCTCCCTTGGATTGGTTTGGAGAGCAAGGAAACAATAGCTTGGAAAAAAACGCCAAGAAGTAGAGTGCTTCCCCACTGCTGAAGACAAACAGAAGATGTCATTCAGGATTCCTTCAATTGTAAGTGATAGAAAACTCATCTTAAGTACAGGCATACCTCGAAGATACTGGGTGTTTGATTCCAGATTACCACACTTAGAGTTATAATCTTTTTGCTGGTGGAGCGTCTTGCTTTCAACATAGCATCTGTGAAGAGCAATGAAGGGAAGCACAATAATGAGGTATGTCTGTAACTAAGGAAGAAAATGTAATGGTTCAGGAAACTTAAGCTGCAGGAATAGGGATGGCTTCTGAGATGGTTTAAAACTTAGGTTCAAATCATATCTTTGGGAACCAATTTATTTCTCTCCATCTGTTGGCTCTACTTTTTGCTGCTTAAGCTTGAATTCAGCCTCCAGGGTGGGAACAGAAACTCAAGTCTTACCATCTTGCCAGCTTTATATACCCCACAGGGAAGAGCATTACCTTTACTTCAGTATTCCCAGCAAAAGGCAGTTTCTCTCACTGGCTCTGCTTGGAACACACATACATCTCTGAACCAGTTGCTGTGTTAAGGGGGAATAGCCTGGTCTTATTGGGTTAGGAGATGGGTTCTATGATCCACACATGGAGTTAGGCGTAGAAGTTTTCCCAAAGCCTATTGGCTGAAAGTAGTAAAGAATGTGCTTTTCAGAAGGGAAATCAGAAAATGGGGAATTGATGTAGGACATACATGTCATAGTGATAATTAGGTTATATTGTATGATGTAAACTGCTATTAGAGATATTAATCATTAATGAAAGCTAGGATACTGGTCATCAAGTGGAGGCCCAGAGAAGGGAAAGCCTTGTCCAAGCTCACCCAGCCTGTGAATGGCAGAGCTAGAGAGAGAATACAGCCTCCTGGACTGCTCTTCTTTCTCCCGCATGTTTCCCTGCTTCCCCAACCTGCTAGGGAAGAGCTGTTCTCAGAGGCTGCTGCAAAGGGACTATGCTTGCTTCATAGAGCGAGTGATTAATGGTAACATTGGATCCACAGCCAGGGTGTGATAAGCATTGGAATCAGTTGCAGCCTTTTAGCACCTGCCCATTGAAAGCCAGGGGAGGTGTTAAAAGGAAGAACGTGGGAAAAGAAGTGACATTATTTTGAGGAACAAAGCACAGAGAATTATTTTTTCTTCCTATTTGTTTATTCCATCTATCTACCATGCTCAGGGACAGATTATGGGGTGTAGAAAAAGACAGGATAGGGCAGAAAAATGAGCACGGGCTTTTAGTCCAGAGATCCGACTTCTCCTTACTCTGTGTTAGGCAGTGCCACCCACTTCTCCGTGCTTCTGATTCTGCATTTGGTAAAATGAAGCAATTGGATAACCTAGATAAGTGGTTGGCAAACTCATTAGTCAACAGAACCACAGTTTGCCGACCACTGATCTAGATCATCCATGACTGAATGTTCTCTTGTTCTATCTGGAGTGGTCACCTATGTGAACAGAGAATGGTTCTTTGTATGCCTTGTCACACTGTTGCATCCCACAGAACCTGAGGTCCAGGGCCTGCAGAGCACAACTGCAGGGAACCAATCTTTCTTTGGAGGTGCACCAGTCTGAGTCCCTGGCACTTAGTAGGTACTCAGTAAATATTTGTAGAATAACTGAATGAGGTTTTGCAGAGGCCTAGCAGAACCCTATGAGAATAATTTTACTCCTTTTAAAGTTACTTTTTTAGGTATTTAAAGTCCTACACATTTGGGTCTTCTTTTAAAACCATTTTAGGATTATTTGCATGTTAAGCTCAAAGTAAATGCCATCTTGTTTTAAAAAATATATTTTTATTGACTTCAGAGAGGAAGGGAGAGCAAGAGCGAGAGTGAGAGAGTGAGAGAGCGAGAGAGAGCGAGAGAGAAACATCAATGATGAGAAAAAAATCATTGATTGGCTGACTCCTGCATGCCCCCTACCAGGAATCGAGCCCACAATCCAGGCATGTACCCTGGACTGGAATTGAACCTGGGACTCAGGCCAATGCTCTGTCTACTGAGCCGTGTCTCCTAGGGCAAATATTGTTTTTTGACTGATGGAAAGCCTGGGATTCCAATTAGGGTCTTGAAGGTGGGTGCAGGAAAGAAATAGATAACCAGAGGATTCTTAGCCCAGTTTGGTGTAGAAGTTGGGTCTCTGAGCAATGAAAAAATTATAAAATCTTACCAGCATCCAAGTGGAATTGCAATATATTGAACACCAATGTATTTTACCTGTGTATAAGTTTTTTGGAGGCATATATTTAAGGAAGGGATTGTTGGGACATGGTGTAGCCTCATCTTCAACATTATCAAACGTTGGGTCAAGTCTCCAAAGAATTGGTACCAATTGCACACTTTACACCTCCCCTCACCTGAAGCATTGTGTGAGTGATCATTCACCAAGTGTTGTTAATTGGTTCCATGAAACGCCTAATTTCCTTTACTCATGCCATGACCTATATATACTCTTATTCAAAACCCAACCAGTCCTCTTGACACAGACTATTGAAGAGGAAGGGAGGTGAAAGAAACAATCTTTGGGAACATTTAATTTGAGTTAGAAAAAAATACAGATTTTTTTTTTGGAGCCAGCATTATTCAGACTTTGCAATCTGATGAATTTTAATCTGGCACAGCCATTTACTAATTGCATGGCTATCCATAACATAGTTTGTCCTTCTTGACTCTTTTTTTCCCTGTCAAATGGGTATGGTAATTGTATTTACTTCATGGGTTATTTGAAGGATTAGATGAGCTAATTCTTGTAACACACTTAACGCAGTGGTGCTGGTCTGTAGTAGTGGTCAATACACAATAGGTTTATCATTATTACAGATCACATTGCCCCGCCATTACCACTGTTTTCATCCTTGACAGCAACCTTTTCAGCCTGGAAGCTCACATTTTTTTTAATGCTGAACAAACTTACAAATTACGCAGCACTTAATTCTTTATTTCACTTTTGGTATCAAGGCCATCTGTGATGGCTAACCAGCTTCTCACCAGCAGAAGGAAACAGTGTTGACACACTGTATTGTATAATTACAGCCCAGAACAAGAAAACTCAGTTTTTAGTTAGCCACTGTGGCTTCTTCACATATAAATATGCAACTTCTATCAGGTTTACAGAAATATTTTCTCACTATGGTGATGCCCAGGCTGTGACCCTGATCTAGACCTACTTTGTGTTTTCTAGTTGGGAAACCGAAGTACAAAGAAGAGCAAGAAATTTCTAATTGATTGATTCTTCATGTAAACACTCAGTGATCCAATGTTGTCTTGGTTCACACATATGACTAATTGGAATGGTGATATCTGGTTATCTATTATTGCATAACAAACCTCCCCAAAGTTCAGTGGCTTCAAATAGCAATTTATTATCTCTCATGTTTCTGTGGGTTGAATGGGCTCAACTGAGTGGTTCTCTCTTGGGTTTGTTCATGCTCAGATGGTGGCTGGGGCTGCAGGCATCTGAAGGCTTGAGTGGATTGGATATTCAAGACAGCTCTCTCACATGGTTGGCAATTGAGGTTGGGTATTGACTAGAGTGCCTGCACTGATCTCTGTAATGTTTTGGATATCTGACAGCATGGTGGCTGGGCTCTGAAAGTGAATATCTCAATTGTGTTCCAAGAGGAAGGAAGTAGAAGTTGACAGGCCTATTATGGGCTAAGGCTCCTTTACTTTCACAGTATTCTTCTGGCCCCTGCAGTCAGCCCCACCAAGGATCAAGGAGATCTAGTAGATCCCACTTTTTTGATGAGGGGGTGATAAAGTTAGTTTGGAGAAGAGCTTGTGGGATGAGAGATGTTGCAGTTATCTTTGGAAAGCATAATGGTTTCTGTCATGGTAAGGTTTTTATTTGTTTGTTTGTTTGTGTTTTTTTTCCCTTCCTCCCAAGGATTTACAAACATCTGTGGTCACCTGCTGAGGAAAGTGGAATTGTGACCTTTTCTCTCCAACTCTGCCAGTTCTGGGGGCAGAAGGCAAAGGCAGCTTAATCTCAGTTGAAATAATCAAAAGGGTAAAAATCTTTGTGGTCCCTGGCAAGCCAGGATAATTAAATGTTTTAAAAAAATATCTTACTAAAACCACCATGCACATGCTAATAAGGATGGAATTTAAAAAAAAACTTGTTTTGGGGAAATGTTCATAATGAAACATCCTGTTCTTGAATTATTAAAAACAATGTTGAGTAAGAATTGCTTAACTTAGTAAATAATTTTAAAGCAAACCATTATTTTCTTTTAACTTGAATTTGCTGAAAACACTCCAAGAATTTTATTACCAACATGACTGCAGAATGTAATTGTGTAATTAGTAATGCATCTAATACCTTTGGAGAGATTTAGGTATACTTAGGGCAAGAACAAAATGTACTATTTTATCATTTTTAAGATTGTGTAAAGGACAATGCTCTGCTTTGATGATTGGGTTTTTCTTTTCTCTTAATGATGTTGTATGGCTGAAGTCACAAAGTAAGAACCAACATTTATTAATATTGGGTTTGTGGGTAAAACATGTGGTTTGGAGTGATCAAGGTTTGAAACCTGATGCTGCCTCTTACTGTATATGTTTTTCTCAAACAAGTTACATAATCAAAATCTCAAAATCGTCATTTATAATATGGGGTTAAGTATGTCTATTGAATAAGGCTGATTTGACTCCTCAATGGGATAATGTATGTAGAAGGACTAGGATGGGGCAGTAGGTTAGGTTCCTTTATCTTCCCATCTGATTTTGTAGGAGTGCTTGATTTTGTCAGTGGTTAGCTTAAATGCTCAGTTTAAGATTCATCTTAGGTGTGTTTGCTGGATGCAGGCCAGGGTTGGTGAGAGAGTTAGACTTTTCACATAAATGCACCAAGCAAAGTGTCTGTTCAGAGAATAGACAATTTACATACTTAAAAAGGCTTGAATTAAAAGTTATAAGCTACATCTTAAATTTATAAACTTGTTTTGTATTATTTGGAGGGACAAAAGTTGATTTAGAAAGAGGAGTCAGGAAAACATCTTTGTAATCTGAGTGGGTAGTGATTTCAGCCTAATTGGGGAGGTTCTGTTTTGTCATAATCTTGGATTATAGTCTCAGTGTGGCAGGGAGAATTCAAAAATGACCCTTCAACGACCCTCACTTTTGTAAAATTTCTTGAGTGTGGATGAAAGGTGTAACTAGGATGGGTTATCAGTTACCATGTTATATGGCAAAAGGGATTTTTCAGATGCATGTGAAATAACTCATCAGTTGACTTTGAATTAATCAAAAGGATGAGCATTATCTAACATTATAAGCATTATATGCGTTTTTTAAATCTGGATCTAGAGGTTAGAGATGGCGGAAAAGGTTCAAAGCATGAGGAAGAGTAAATGTGAGGAAAATTCCATATCGCTTGCCTTAAAGGGGACCACATGGCAAGGACATTATAAGTGAGGGTCACTGAAGGGTCACTTTTGAGTTCTCTGCCTCTAGGAACTGAGAGTAACCCTTGGCCAATAGCTAGCAAGAAATGGGGACCTCAGTCCTATAACCTCAAGGGACTGTATTCCCTTTTTATAATTTTACTAGAGGCCCAGTGCACAAAATTCATGCACAGGGGGGCGGAAGATGTCCCTTAGCCCAGCCTGCAACCTCTCCAATTTAGGACCCCTCGAGGTATGTAGGATCAGGCCTAAACAGGCAATTGGACATCCTTCTCACAATCCAGGACTGCTGGCTCCAAACCGCTCACCTGCCTGCCTCCATGATTGCCCCTAACCACCCTGATCACCCCATAACCACTATCCTGCCAGCTTAATTGATTTTTAACTGATCCCCTGCCAGCCTATTTGCCCCCAACAGCCCTCCTCTGCTGGCCTGGTCACCCCTAACTGCCCTTCCCTGCAGGCTCGATTGCCCCCAACTGCCCTCCCTTGCAGGCTTGGTCCCTCCCAACTGCCCTCCCCTGCTGGCCTGATCACCCACAAACTGCCCTCCCTTGCAGGGCCTGGAACCTCCAATGGCCCTCCCCTGCTGGCCATCTTGTGTCCACATGGGGGCAGGATCTTTGAACACATGGAGGTAGCCCTCTTGTGTGTTGGAGTGATGGTCAATCTGCAAATTACTCTTTTATTAGATAGGATAGAGATCTGGTGCATGGGTGGGGGCCAGCTGGTTTGCCTTGAAGAGTGTCCCAGATCAGGGTGGGGGTTCCCTTGGGGTGAGGGGCCTGTGGAGCTTTGCAGGCTGGCCACACCCCCCAGCAACCCAAGTGGAGGCCTTGGGATCTGGGATTAATCTATGTCTACAATTGAAACTTTGTAGCCTGGAGCGGAGCCAAGCCTTCTGCTCCCTCAGGGGCGGCAGCCATTTCTGTTTGAAACATTGTAGCCTAGAGTGGAGGCCTAGGCCAGCAAAGGCAGGCTGAAAGGTTGGCTTTCTCCATTGCCAGGGAAACCCAAGCCTCTGTTCTCTCCATCTCAGTGACTGTGGCCATTTCTGTATCTTTTATAATTGAAACTTTGTGACATTGAGTGGAGGCCTAGGGAGGCAGAAAGCTTGGCTACCTCTATTGCTGAGGAAACCCAAGCCTTCCTCCTGCTCTCAGTGGCGGCAACCATCTTGGTTGGGGTTGATTTGCATAATTTGCTCCTGATTGGCTGGTAGGCATGGCTGTGGGCATGACTTGTGGGTGTGGCAAAGGTATGGTCAAATTTGCATATTACTCTTTTATTAGATATGATTTTTCAATAACAGTTTACATGAACATTATTTTGTATTAGTTTTAGGTGTACATCATAGTGGTTAGATAATCATATACTTTACAAAGTGTTTCTCCCGATATTTCCAGTACCTACCTGGCACCATCTATAGTTATTACAATATTATAGACTCTGTTCCCTTGCTATACTTTCTCATAACTATTTAGTAACTACCAAGCTGTACTTCTGATCCACTCACTTTTTCTACCCAGTCCCTTCAAGGAATTGAATTCTGCCTCCAGTCATGTAAACTTGAAAGAGGACCCTGGGCTATAAAAAGGAAGGCAACCCATCTAGCACCTTCATCTCTGTCTGATGAGACAGTGAGCAGAGAGCTTAGCCATGATGTGTCTGGACTTTTTACCTATAGAAACGGAGATAATGCATTTGTGTTGTTTTAAACCACTGAGTTTGTGGTAATTTGTTATGCAGCAATATAAAACTATTATGCTCAGTAATTCTCACTGTGAAGTTGAATTATTTCCTTTCTATAGTTGTCAGTTTCCTGACCTTAACTAAGAGGATTTTCTAGTTTATGACACTGGTGCTCACAGTAATTGTGTATCAGAATCGCTAGATTCTGAGGCATATTAAATGGCAGATTCTGATTTTTATTTCTTTTGTATTTGAATAAAATATTTATTGTTTTCATCTGGGGGAAAAACAGGAAGTTATGGAAACACACTACATTTGACAGCCCACATTAATTCGTGGTTGGTCCTAACCCCAGGTTTAACCAGAACCTTAAGCCTAGTATGTCAATAAAGCAAATGCATAATTGTTTCATTTCTATTAACGATTCCCAAACTTTGTTTTAAATGTTTGCATTGGCATCTCTTCAAATTCAGAATTGTTCTATTGTACTTACAATTTGTTTCCTATTTGTTTCTTGAAAATATTTGCTGCATGTTCTGCTCCCTCTCCAGATACTTAGGTCAATTCCTATATGTTTATCCTTGAACTCTAGGGCATTTAGTTTGGGGCACTAAAGTAACAACCCCCCCCCCCCCGCCACCCCGCTGATTCACAGTAGCCCACAGACCTTCATCCTTCATGATTTTATCTTCGGGAGGTAGTTGTATAGTGGGTTCGGTGACAGTAACAGTCATAGTTACTGTCACAGAAGTGGGAGGAGTCCCTTTTCCCTTGACGGGTACCTTTTGGTTGTTGCTTTTCTTATCTTTGAGGGGAAAGTTTCAAAAGTCCCTTTAAAGTTTTTCAGAGGATGGTAGAACATCTTACATGACTTTCTCTAGGTTCCTTTGCATTTTGATATGATGGCTTAAAATTATAGAACTAGATGCAGAGTACAATAAAGGCTACTGGTTAAGCTGAGGAAAACTATGTTGGAACTTGAGTCATTTGAAAGCTTCAGCCTCAGAACATGGCCTTAGTCTGTGCACTCCAGATAAAAAGAGGCGGGAATAAAAGGACTAAGGATGTAATAGGGAAGAATGCCCTGCCCATCTCCGAGCTAGAGCTAGTTTTGTCCACTATTTATTGGTTTTGATAATAAACCACTTATTTAAAACATCTCTATCTCTAAGGAACTAAACACACTTTATGTAGTTTTAAATTAATCTTAAGATGTGATTAAGATGACTAAAAAAGCTGTTCCCCCATATCCAATTGAGAAAATAAGCTCATAGATGTAAGTTGGTGTCCTTTAGGGGTTCTGATTCCCAATTTACTAGGTGTGACTGCTGAAATGATGAGGATCTTAGTTAATATTTTGGGGCAGAGACTGTGAGGGCTCAGCGAGCACACGAGCTGTGGGAAAGGGTGAATAGTTTTATAGGGAGAGTCAGATGTCGTGGGAGTAAGGCTGGGGGCTGCACTGTTAACAGGTTTTCCCAGGTGATTCTGATGTTTGTGGGCAGGAAGTCAGTCTTGGTCTTTACCCTGAAATAGTGATTACAGGCTCCTCTGGCACGATGGGTGAAAGTGACCAGGACACCCTTTTTTCTTCTGTATCGTGAGTGTCACAGCCATGTAAATGCACGGCTTACTAGGTGCAAGGCACTGTGTGAATGCTTGACTTACCTTCTCTTGTTTAAGCCTTGTAATTACCTGTAAGATAGGCCAATTATTAGCCAAATATCACTGCAGCTGAAGACACAAAGCCAAGGTTACACAGTATAGAAGAGGTAGAACTGGATTTTGAACCCTGGTCTCTGTCATTCCCAGTTGGAGTCTTAACCACCAAGCACATTGTCTGGCCATGAAACATAGCTCTATTCATTTCTGTGTCTGCAGCACCAAACATACCATCCCGCATATGGTAGATGGATAGAAAACATATTTTCATGTTTAAATGTTTTCTCCCCATCCCTGGCCCCCAACCCAATGTAGGGCAGTTTTGGTGACAATGGGGAGAGAGAAGGAGGGAGCTGCCTCCCATCCCTGGCCCCCAACCCAGTGTAGGGCAGTTTTGGTGACAATAGGGAGAGAGAAGGAGGGAGCTGCTGAGGGCCTTATTCCAGGGCAAGACACCCCCATCTCCTTATGGTGCGTTTTGCCTCATTCTCTGTCTCTTCAAAGTCTGTAACTGCTAAATCTTCCCCCTCAGCAAGGCTCGGCTTTGGTGTAGACCAGTGGTGGGCAAACTGTAGCGTGTGAGCCACATGCGGCTTGCGAGCTGCGGTTTGCTGCTCTGTTGACTAATGAGTTTGCCAACCACTGGATAGGGGCTTAATCACAAGGAACAACAGCCTGCAATTATTGGAATCAAGAGTCTAGTCAGTGGTCAGCAGTTTACTTTTGCTGACCACTAGTGTAGACAGTTTTGTTGATGGGTCTTGGCTAAGTAAGGCACACAAATTTCAGGTGAGGAGTTGTAGAAACAGAGCTGGCGCCCAAAGCCACAACTGAATAAATGCATTGTGAGTTAACTGTCTAACTCGCCACAGCAGCGCCTTCAAATGGGATGGGCTAATAGCAGCTACTCGAGTACCACCAGACCCTGCACCCTGGCTGTAGCTGATTAATCCAGAGCAAGGCACAGAGTTGGAAGCATGGGATGAAAATACTCTGGTCTGGTGGTTCCTGAAGCCAAGTTCCCATAATGGCAACACCCTGGTAAGAAGGCCCCCGCTCTTCCATCCCCTGCTGCCCAGGCCCCTGGAGTTGACCTGCCTCTCTTGCTATGCCAGTATCTTTCCACTTCGTTCCCTTTGTGATTTGAGGCATCAAAGGCAGGGTCTGTTGCTGATAATCCTAAGAGCCTGTGCTAATGGAGGATCAGACACTGTCAGAGGAAGCTCAAAATGCTGTCTGCTTCATTGTGTGGTCTGGGCGAGTGTTGCAGAGCTCTCGCTGTCCCATAATCAACCATCCTCCTGCTTTTCAGACTGGTCTCATTTCCTAGACCCACTCATGCCCTTCCCTACCATCGGTGATACCCATCCTCTTTTCCCCCCTTCTCGACGGACCCAACTTTGGAAATGCTACATAAGCTCCCATCTCCTCCATGTGAAAATCTTTTAAAAAGTTGCTCAAAAATATTTAAAGATAGTTCCTCTTTATTTTATTTTTATTTTTACCCAAGGATATGATTTTCATTGGTTCTATAGAGAGAGGAAGGAAGAGAGAGAGAAAGAAAGAAATAGATCAATCTGTTGCATCCCGTACATGCCCCAACTGGGGACTGAACCTGCAACCTGGGTATGTGCCCTGACCAGGAATAGAACCCCTGACCCTTTGGTACACAGGACAATGTTCTAACCAACTGAATCACACTGTCCAGGGCTAAAACATCTTTCCTTTTCTCCACACACCACAGGGTGTTCTTATGGGAGATCAATCTGTTTTCTGTAGGAATTGTTTCAAATTCCAACTTTTGGGTCCTTAATAATAGCTAACACTTCTGTACCAAGACTTAGAAGCCAGGCTTATTAATATGTGTTAAGTGCTTTATAAAGTTTGACTCATTTAATCTTCTTAAAAATTCATTGAGTTGTAGTTATTATTACTCCCCTTTTTACAGATAAAGATAGTGAGGTTTCAAAAGGTTTTCCAAAAGAACCAGGTAGTATTTCAGACTTGGCTATGTCCAAATAGCAACAGAAAGTCAAATGACTAAGCATGTCTATTTTTCCTCTTTTCCAGTATCTCTGAGCCTTTTATTTTGCAGATTAAAAAAAAAAAAAAAAACAAAGGTCGGTGCTGAGAAGTTCTGGGTGATGTGTCACGAGTCCCTACCTCCCTTTGGTAGTCTTCCCAGGCTCTAACCTTCCTTCCTACCTGCCCCAACTCTACCAGAAGATTCATTCCCTCATCCAGGCTTTTAATCAGATTCACACTAAAGGGAGAACTCCATTGTATTTTGTAACAATGTGTTTACATTTTCAAAGAGGATGCCCCTTAATAAAAGTAAAAAGCTCTTTCGAGGAGCATTTCTGTAGTGCTAACTAGAGGCAGAGGACCTCTTCCTAGCACTTGTGAAACAATCTTGTGTCTTAGACGAAGGGCAAAGATCCTGCTGACAGTTCCTGGTAATTGTTTCCTCATTCTGCAGTTTGAAAGGAAGGCTGATATGTGATCTTCTCTAAACTCTGCCCCATCTGGGTGGCAAGGTGATTGTGTCATTGATGATCCGTATTTTACCTCTCAGGAAACCTGCCTCCAAGAAGTTGTAGCTTGCCCAGGATTGCACCAAAGAACCAATATTTATTTATTTATTAAAATATATTTTATTGATTTTTTATAGAGAGAAAGGGAGAGGGATAGAGAGTTAGAAACATCGATGAGAGAGAAACATCGATCAGCTGTCTCCTGTACACCCCCTACTGGGGATGTGCCCATGACCAAGGTAAATGGAATCGAACCTGGGATCCTTTAGTCCACAGGCCGACGCTCTATCCACTGAGCCAAACCGGTTTTGGCAAGAACCAAGATTTAGATGTGGGTCTTCTAATTTCAAAAACTGGGTCCAGTCTGCAGCGTGACTCTTGCTGTAATCCCCCAAACTACATACAGGATTCGGGGAGGTGGATGATAAAAGACAGCAGCTGGCAGAAGGAAAGCACCTCAGGGAAGCCTAAACAGCGGAGAGAGGAAAGCAAACATTAAAAACCCATGGATAAAGGAGAAGGAGGGAAAAGAAAGAAAGCCATTTGGAATGCTCATTGAGTGGGTCTGTGCATAATGTAATAAGCCATCTGCTGTGATCGGCTCACTTCCCTACTCTCCACAGGTGCCTGTCTGAGATTTGTGGAGCTCAGCTGCTAAGCTGTTTTTCTTGGGAGGCAGAGTTTGAGAAGTGTGTTTGCGTATGTGTTCCCTTGTATGTGTTACAGAGTCTTGGATGGGTCCTTAGTATCTCTTTCCCCTGGTAGCAAACAAATAGATTTGACTACATTGGAGGCTCCACTAAAAACACAACAATCAAACATTTTTCTGCTGCTTCCTGGGACCTGAATTCTAGGCTAACTTTCCTACTTACCACTTGAGCGAATCTTACCCAGCTGGTGTCCTCAGGATTCGGCTTCCTGCTGAGTCAATAAATTCGGCAGACAAATGAATTCTTCCATAGCTAAAAACCTGTGTCAGGCCCTGTTGTAAGAACATCCATGCTTGTGTGGACTCTGTGCTTTAGTAGAGAATGTTGCTAGAAAGCAAGAAAACGAATATGAATTTCAGAACCTGATGCATGGTCAGAATGATATGATGCAAAGTATTTTGTTTTGATGCTCAGGGGATCAGCACTGAGGAGGCAACATGTGAGCTGACACTTGAGTGATGAGAAGGAGCAAGTTGTGGAAGGGCTGGGGGAGGCATGCTCCAGGCAGGGAGAGCTGTGAATGCCAAGGATAGAAGGTGAGAAACTAGCTTGGAGTGTGTAAGAAACAGAAGGTTAAAGAGGAGAGAGTAATCAAGGTGAGGCTAAGAGTAGAAGCCAAATAATTGAGGTCCTTAAAGACAAAGACAACCAGCTGGATGTCATAATCTGATTCACATTTAATTGTGACACCCAGTCTTTGAGTATTGTTAGAGTTGGAGGGTGCTTTAGATCTCAGAGGGAATGTTCCTAAGGTTCCAGGACTGGTTAGTGACAGAGGTTAAACAGCTTCCATTGTACTTTTAATTTCTGAAATGTCAGTAATAATATCCTTTCCTTCATGCCTGGTTTAAGTAATTTGAGTCCCCCTTTCCTCTTTTTTTATTACTTTGGCTACAGGTTTGCCAATTTTGCTGATATTTTACATAACACACTTTTGGTTATATTGATTTTCTCTATCCTCCCTCCCAATCCCCCATTCTCTGTTTCGTGAATTTCAACTCTAACCTTTATTGTTTCCTTCCTTCTGCTTGCTTTGGTTTTGGTTTGTTCGTTTTTTTTTCTCCCCAGATCCTTAAAGTGGAAATTTAGGGCATTTATTTGGGATCTTTCTTCTTTTTAACATAGGTATTTATAGCTACAGATTTCCTTCGAATCACTGCTTTTCCTGCATTCTGTAAGTTTTGATTTGTTGTGTTTTTTAGTGGAGCCCCCAATGCAGTCACATCTCTTTGTTGTCCACTGTACTGCTGGCTTTGGACACTGCAGAGGGATGGAAATAGCCCCCCATTAGAATGTCATAGACTCTCCTCTCCAGCTGAGGCACAGTAGTTTTTCTTGGGCAGAGGATTTTCAGATCATTGTTTGGCTTTGGGTAATTAAAAGAATTCTGAAATGGTTGTTTGTAAAGGTTTTGGCCACATTTTCCTGCTTTAGAGGGAGAAGAATTTCCCCGAGAACCCACTCTGCCATCTGTCCCTTCTTTGCTCTTAATTGCTGTATTAGGGCTTTGAGGTGGGCACTGTCAGGATTCGCTCTTAGCAGACGAGGAAACTGAGGCTCAGAAAGATGCAGTAACTTCCTGAAGCCACCCAGTTATTAAGTAGTGAAGCCAGAATTTCAACTCAGCTATAACCCCTTAGAATGTGTTGTCTAGCTGTTCCCTTTGACCCAGATGTCTTCCTTGGGTAACTTCTTTACCTCCTAGTCGAATCTCTCCTACTTAATGAGGACTCCCTTGCCAACTTCCCTCTGCTGGCTGAGTTCTCAATTCCCTGTTACCCTGCTCTCTGCATTTCCCATCACCATATCATTTTTAAACATACCAAATATTTATTATGTTTACCATCTCTCTCCTCCTGCTGGAGGTCAGTGCCATCAAGGCAGTAATCCTTGTCTGTTGATTTTCTCTGCTAGATCACGAAAGGTGTTTGTTTTTATAAAATTAAATTAAATTATTTTTTCCCAATACCATTTATCCCTTCTATGCCCTCTTCCACCTCCCCTCCCCCACCATCACCACACTGTCAACACTATGAGTTCTCTCTTTTCTTTTTTGATTAATCTACCCACCCCTCCCCAAAACTGCCTTCCACTCCTCCCCACTCCCCCAAAAAGCTGTCTTCCTGCTTTCTATCTATGAACCTGTCTCTATTTTGCTTGGTAGTTCAGTTTGTTTATTAAATTCCACATATGAATGAAATCATGTTACTTTTCTTTCTCTACTGGCTTATTTGATAAACTTTCCAACACATGCGAAGCTCTCAATAAATGTTTTTTAGATCCAACCCCAGATCTCTAGTAGCTCTAAACCCTAAGTTACTAATAGGGTTTGGACTTGAACTCTTGTCTGTCTTACTCTGAATCCCAGGTTCTTAATACTAATTCCTGCAGGTTCTCCAAAGAATGAGGTCCCACCCCTGCCCTGGCACCATCGGATTTGCCTCACCCCAGGGATATGGGGTTTATTCCCAAACTGCTGGGATTGGCCCTCCAGGAAGCTGCTGCCTCCCCACATCTGTCCCCTTTCTATGTTCTTCTGTGGATTCAGATTGTTGTTATTCCCATTTCTCTTTAGAGAGAAAGTGAACTCTGATGTTAAAGATACATTAAAACACCCTAGGCCACAGAACTAGCAAGCAGTGGAATCAGGGCCCAAGCCGTCACCTTCATCCTCCCCCCAGATTTGTCATTTTGTATTTGTTTCTTAACAGTCCTCAATTTTTGTAGCTGAGTAAAACGAGGCTCAGGATGTCCTCTGGGTCTTGGAGCTGGCAGGTGGAAGAACTGGGAGGCAAACTCAGGCGCGTGTGATTCAAGCTGTTATGGGTTGTACGGTGTCTCCCAAAATCCGCATGTTGAATCCTAGTTCCAGGACCTCAGAATGTGACCTCATTTGGGACTAGGGTTATTGCAGAGGCAATTAGCTAAGTTAAAATGAGGCCTATAATCCAATATGATGGATGTTCTTATAAAAGAGAAATCTGGACACACACGTGCACACAGGGAGAATGCCACGTGAAGGTAAAGGCAGAGATTGGGGTGATCATCTACAAGCCAAGGAAGGCCAGAAACCCCTCTAAGCTAGGAGAGGGGCATGGGACAAATTCTCCCTCAAAGCCTCCTGCCAGCACCTTGATTTCAGATTTGTAGCTTCCAGAACTGTGGGACAGTAAATTTTTGTTGTTGAAGCCACACAGTGTGTGGTTCCTTGTTACGACAGCCCTAGGAAATGAATACACAAGCCCATATTCTTAATGACTTTGTGGCACTGCCTCCTGTTTCTTAGGTCTTAGTTCCTATCCTGAGAGGATTTAAGTGATAAGTTCCAGACAGAAGGAATAACAAACCTCTGTGAATTCCACTGTGACAGCTAACAGGTGAGAGAGGCCAAGCAGTTGTCCAGTTGGGTGTTGCCAGCTAGGGTGAGGGCAGGGGAGGAGAGCACTTTGGAGGTAGAGGCAAATGCAGCCTTGCAGCCTCAGCCAGTGTGATCGATGCCTGCAGCTAAGGGGACAGAGAGCTTCTCACTCCCTCACTCCAGAGAGGCTGAGTTTTGGGACCATGACTAAACTGGAGAATTCTGGTGCTTGAGAAGCCAGGAGGACCACAAATATGAGGACGTACTGGACTGAGAACTAGGGTACCACCCTACCAGTCACCCTGTATGATCTTGGAAAAACCTCCTGCTCACTCTGGGCCTCATTGCAAAGGTTTGATTAGACAATGTCTAAGGGCTCCAAAAATCTCTTCTCTAATCTGATCTAAAAGGAGAAGAAACAACAACAACAAAAAACATTGTCATTTGCAGAAATCAAAGAACTCATTTAGGTGAGCTCCTTTCCCACTTGGTTCCACATGTATTGATAAGACCGACTATTTCTTCCCTTGACTTCCAAAGATCTCGTTTTCGGGTAATGATGATGATCATGGTGCTGACTCTAATAAACATAATGTACCTTGGGGGGTGGGGATGTATTTAAAACACATATTTGAGGCTCACTCTCAAGAGGCCTGCTTAGGTCTTTTCCAATGGGGGCTGTACTAACTAGTCATGAGATCTTGGGCAAGTCCCTATCTCTCTCCCCTTTCACCATCTGTAAAGTGAGGTTCATTGGGCTAGATCTTTGGTTTTCAAACTGTGATCCCTGGAACAGCAGTGTTGGCATCACCAGGGAACTTGATAGACATGCACATTCTCATAACCTACCCCAGGCCCACTGAGTCAGAAACTCCAGGATGGTGTTAGGAAATCTATGTTTTAACAAGCCTTCCAGGCCAGTGGTTAGCAAACTGTGGCTCGAAAGCTGCCGAGGTTTGCCCCTCTTTTGTCTAATGAGTTTGCCGACCACTGGGATAGGGGCTTAATCACAAGGAACAATAACAGCCTGTAATTATTGGAATCGAGAGTTTAGATCAGTGGTCAGCAAACTCATTAGTAAACAGAGCCGTAGTTTGACAACCACTGCTCTAGGCAAGTCAAATGCACACAAAAGCCTGAAAATCAAGGAACTAGATTATCCCTACAATCTCCCAGCCCTGACTGTTAGGCACATTCTTATACTCCATTATGCTCTGCTTGGGGCTCTTGCCCCTTCCAGTGATCGTCCTGTTATTCTCATTATAGGTCTCATGATTAATGGGCTTCCAGAAACATGCCTTTCCCAGTTTCCAGTGAACCACCTATACCTCGTCCCCACCTGCATCTGGTCCCACCGGTTACTCTGACTGACCCTTGTAAGACATAAATATCTCCCCCTACTCTACCCTGCTGATGCTGTTTTGGCCTTAGCCCTTCTGCTAGCAGATGTAACAATATATTTATAATTCTTTACCTCTTTTGGCCTTGTGCATTCCTCCTTTAGCAACCCTAACACTGAATGCCTGTTTGCTTATATGTCCTGTTGGATGACATGGGCCTGGTGTGGGATTCTCAGAGAGAGAGAGAGGGGTGAGAACTGGGGGAAAGGACCTTTCCTAGTTGATTCCCTCCCTTTTGAAGGCTCTAATGCCTCTGTTTCATCGCTCCTTTCTCCGTGTCCTCTGGTGACAGGAGCTTATTAAGATGGGGGATTTTCCGCAGACCTGTTTTAGAGGTCTTGGCAAGGAGTTTTAATTGCCAGACTTCACACTGAGGATGTTAACATTTATTAAAGTCAACTCCTCTGATTGCCTTTTAACAAGGCGGCGACTGTGCATTGGCGATAACGCTGGGCACAGCCCTGTGGGGCCTCTAAGGCAGCTTAAAATAATCAGGCCCGGGGAAGAGAGGAAGGCAGCTTGGGGCAGCGTGAGGGAGACACAGCATCAGCCTCTGCCTGGCGGGTGGGGGCGAGAGATGAAGCTCTTACTCTGGACTCCAGCCTCTTCTGTAGTGTGGATTTGAATTTTACCACTCCCATGTTTCCCGGTGAGATACAGGAGCAGATAAACAATATACTGTATTGGGTGGCAGAGAGCAGAGAAGCACCAGAGGCGCCAGATCTAATCCAATTTGGTTGCATCTGCAATAGGTCTTGGCTCCAGGCCCTTCTCTCTGGCGCCTGTTGGCTAGCGCACCACAGCCATGGTTTTTGAATGGTATTCTCCTAGTCTTTGGGTCAGACTTGTAGATTGAAGGATTCTCACTTTCCTGGGGCAATGGGGAGCTGAGTGGTCTGTTCTTTCTTCTCCCCTAACTGGAGTGGCTCTGATGTCATCTGATAATGTTATGAAGGTTTGAAAAGACATTCTCACAGAGTGAAAAAAAAATAATACTGTTGAAAACCCCTGTGCTTGATGACTGTTATTGCTGTGAGCTGAACTCATCACGTCCTTTCTGTTTCACCTGCTCCTTCTCTGGATTCCCCCATTTTGGCTCATCTCTCCTTGTCCCAAGATCCCAACTGTCATTACATGTTGCTGAGTCTCCTCCTCAGCAGTCTCATAATTCTCTCCTTCTTTCTTCTCCTTCAGTGTTGTCATATCTTAGGTTGGGACTCAGATTGGAGGCTCCAAACTTGTCATTCTGATTCCAGTCCTGCCCTCTCAAATACTTCTTTCTGACCAGAGTGATCTTGCCTCCTGGTACCATCACTGAGCTGGTACCTCTCCTTTGCCCACCAAGTCCAAGCTCCTGGATTCTGGGGTCTGGGGCTCTCTGTGAATTGTGTCATCATGCTAGCCTTACCATTGCCTCTTGCCATCTTTGCTCAGCCTAACCGAACTCATTTCTGGTTTCCTCAACACCTTTCAAGGGTCAGCTCAGGTGTCACATCCTTGCCGAAGCCTTTCCTGACCTGCTGTGTAGTGTAAATAATTCCCTCACCTGCTGGTGATTCTGATAAAGTTGTGCCCCTCAAGATGATGATTGCTTGCATAATTGTCTTCTCTACAAACCTGTGAGTTCCTTAAGGCTACAGTGAGCATAGATGATTGAACTCTGTACCATATATGGCAGGTATTTCATCATGTCTCTCTTTGAATTCTGCGGGGATGCTTCAAGAACCTCTTTCATACTCTCCCTACCCATATTTTCACAGTGCAGTGCATTTGCCTAAAGGTTAGAGGTCCAAGTATCAGTGAGGCTGCCATGTTGGTAAAATGTGATGAGCAGCCAGGTGGGCACTGAAGGGATGTGTTACTGTGTGATTCTTCTCTTTAATTGCCCTGTGATCTTCAGTTAGTCATTTTGATTCTAATTTAGTTTTCTGTGTACATTGACAACATGTTGTCTTTGGCCCAAAATGATTGAGATTCTTTGGCAAGTTCTACCTTCATGTAGCTCACTAATAATGACTACTTATCAAATTGTTCAACATGTGCCCAGCATGGTGCAAAGGCTAAGTTCTATCCACCTTGTTTTATCTAATTCCCTAAACCAGTGGTCAGCAAACTCATTAGTCAATAGAGCCAAATATTAACAGTACAATGATTGAAATTTCTTTTGAGAGCCACATTTTTTAAACTTAAACTTCTTCTAATACCACTTCTTCAAAATAGACTCACACAGGCCGTGGTATTTTGTGGAAGAGCCACACTCAAGGGGCCAAAGAACCGCATGTGGCTTGCGAGCTGCAGTTTGCTGACCCCTGCCCTAAACAACTCAAGGAGATAGATGTAATTACCCCCATTTCCTGGGGGCTCAGAAACACGTAAATTACTTATGTGAGGTCACACTGTTAGGACTGGGATTCAAAGCCATTATGGGAATAATGAAGAAGACGATGATAATATCACTACAAGAAAAATATGTTCAATGGAGAGTTGGTCATTCATAAGCATTGCCATGGGTCTACAGGAACTGGTTCACCTCTTACCTTGGTTTATGTACTCTCCTCTTCCTCTGTGCTCTGGCCACATCACCTTCTTGCACTTCCATCCACTCATCAAGCTTGTTGCTATGTCAGGGACTTTGCAGTTGCTATTCCTTCTGCATGAATGCTCTTATGCCTCCTTTTTATGACTTCATCCTTATGGCCCAGCTCAATCATTACCTCCTTGAAATATTCTGACTCCATGTCCAAAATGTTTCCCTCTCTCCCTAAGCCACACTCTGTCTCATCATTCTATTAGTTCCCTTCTTAGGAGTCTGTATACTTTGTAGTTATTCTCTTCACTCTTTTAATGTTCTTGATTCTCTTCTTCCCTTAAGTGTAGGCAGTGGCTTTATATGTTTTCTTCCCAGCAGTATCTCCACCTACTGCCTGACACATGATGATGATGATGATAAACAAAATGCTTGTTGAGTGAACAACCATTGACTGGAGGATGGCCAATCCTCTTGTGACTTGCTCTATTCCTGACTGGGGGATATTCAATCTCATTGAAAAACCTTGCCAAATTCCTGAACCTCCATTGGCCTCAGTTTTTCTACCTCTTGAATGAGGGTGCTGGAAGAGAACAGGGGTCAGCAAATGTTTTTAAAGAGAGTATTTTAAGCTTTGTGGGTTATATCATCTTTGTCCCAAGTACCCAACTCTGCCAGCGCAGTCTGAAAGCAGACAGAGACAACATGTAAACCAAAGGGCACTCTGTTATAATAAAATTTATTTACAAAACCAGGTGCCAGCCATGGTTCCTAACCCCTGGACTGGAAGTCCACTAGAGACCATCATAGCGTCGGAGTTTTAAATCCTTCATGGTCTTCTTTTATGGAGCCTTGTTTGGCTTGGTTTCTTGGCTTTACTGATGAAAACCCCATTCCTGGCAGGTTGTATGTTTGGGACTCTCAAAGAGAGTGGAAAGGAATATAGGCTCATGAAAGCTGCATGGCATGCCAACAGGTTATAAACAGCCTTTGAAAGTTTTCATGAGATGGTTGTAAAGACACCTCGGAAAATACAGATGAATACAGAATTTGGGGATCAAGCTCCCTTCTCTGAAGACTTGCCTAATCTCCTCCATCCTTACTGAGCCCCTGGATGCTCTGTCTGTGCTACTCAGATCCTCTCAGTTACATTTCCTACCCACAGGTGCATGTATTCTTTCTCCACTGCACTATAATCTCCTTGATAACAGAGACTTTTATTTCTTCTTTTCTCCTACGTGGCATCCAATATTGTTCTGGGCACATAGACATGCTGAATAGATACTCAATTTATATCCTAAGAGCCTCCTGCCCTCCCTTATCATTACACATTGTTCAAGAAGCTTATGCTGCTGTGTGGATGGATCTCAATGGCTTTTTCTTTTGTTAAATTCTGTTGCCTGAGTTGTTAGGATCTGGGTTACCAGATACTTATCAACATCATTTATAGTCAGGCAATGTGGCCATGATGGTCAAATGGATATCATCTGATACTTCAGGAGTCATAGAGGCAAGGCAATTGCACAGGAAAGGATTTAAGCACTGGATGAAGAAGAAAAACATCCTGGATTTAACATTGTCACTAACTTGCTGGGGGACTTTAAGCAAGCCGCTTAACAAACCATTATGCAAGCCCAAATCTTTGTTTCTTTATCTAAGAGGGAATAATAAACACACTCTGAGGGTTTTTGTGAACATTAAGTGAAATAATTTATGCAAAGGCGTTGGTAAATAGTGAAGGACTATAGTAATTATTAGTCATAAGCCACCATCATCTCTGACCTCCTAAATGGCCTTCCTAACTTCCACTGTTGCCCACTGAATCTACTGTCTAACTGACCAGAGTTATCCTCTAAATGTGAATTAGATCTTAGATTTTGTCACTGTTCTACTAAATCTCCAATGCTCTCATCTCACTCAAAGCCCAAGTCCTAATAACTAGCAAGGCTCCATATCACCAGGTCCTGTGACCTCTGTCCTCATTTCCTATAACTCTCCAGTGGTTGCCAACCAGTTGTCTGTGAGGTCTGAAAGGTTGGTGACCACTGTCTAGGCACACTTTCCTCCTGCTGTTCCTACCTCAGGGCCTTTTTGCCCATGCTCTTCATGATACCTGGAATGTTCTCCCCCCAGACATCTACATTCAGTGGCTTACTGAATCACTTGCTTCAGGATTTTACCCAAAGACAAACTTTTTTCCTCAGTGATGCCTTCCCTGGTAATTTTAAAAAATTGCATCCCACCATCCTTGCTTTATTTGATTTTCTCTGCAGAACTTAATAAAATATTTAATACTTTCGGAAATAAAGGTTTAAAAAAATATACTACATGCCTTGCCTGTTCCTGCGTCAAATGGATGTTTAATGAGGACAGGGATGCTTATTAATTTACTTACTGTTATATTCCTCATGTTAAGCACAGTGCTTGACATATAAAATGGTGCTTAATAAATATTTGTCAGGTGAACAACAGAAGTGGTAATTTTATTAGCTCAACCAGGCACCTGCCACACAGGAACTGTGTAGCATTCAGTTTAATCCTTAGTTGATATGGATTAACTAATTTTCTACAGCTTGGTCCAAATAATACTTACCACTGAGTATCTAGGAGGTGGCATGTTGAAGTGACTAAGGGGGTTTGCTTGGCAATCAGTCTGAGATCAAGTCTGGTTCAAGCCAGGTTGAATCCTTACTAGCTGTGTGAGCTTCAGCAAATAATCAACTGCTCTGAACCCAAGTTTTCAACTGTGAAATGATAATTTCTACTCTGTAAAGTTACTGTGAGGATTAAGTGAGGATTATTATACATGTGATATATGTAGACAAATCCTTAGCCCATGGTAAATTGTTGGCTAGTGGTAACTTTACTAGTATTTATGTCAATAACAGTGTAATAATAGCATTAGCTTCTGAGAGTACATAGGAATGAGCATAATTTTAACAGCTACTCTTTCTGTCTGAATTTGCTCAGAGTTTCTCCCAACATGTCTTTTGCTTTTAAACTTTATATCATTTTTCTGCTGTTTCTCCCTTTCCCTTGGTGCTTCCCATTCTTTCCTTTATTTCTTTACCCCTGGAAGCCTGAGTTCATCCCACCCATGATACTGACACATATCATGACTACAGTCACTTTAGCTCTCTAAGCCTCAGTTTCCTCCCCTGTGCAACGAGACTGAAAATCCCTGCCCTACCTACCTTGCAGAGAAACCTCACAAATTGAGAAGATGGATGTGAATGGAAAGCCAAATCAAGTTCTACAAACATCAGGCCTGCCCGCATTTTTATTACCTCTTTCTAGAAACCGTTGTTTTGGAATGCCCACCAAGCCTCTCTGCTGTTGCCCATCCTTGGGAATTAGATGCAGCAGGCACACAATGGGAGCAGCTTGCTCCTCTGTCTCAGATACTGTGGGTTTATGATAGATGACTTCCTGAATTCATGATTGAGTTTATCTTTGGAGAACCATTTAAAGCATGTTGTATTGGAGATGACTTTCAGTTCAGCACAATAATTTAATTTTAATTATTGATGTGACTTGAACCTGGCATTTTGGATCTGCTTAGAGCTCTTAAAAATTTGAGGATTTTTTTCAACACTGTGAGGCCCCTAATTTACAATGTAGCCAGAGGTTTTCTGCATCAAGTAAACATACTGTAATTCCATTATCATAGCTCTCTGGAGAAATCAACTTTGTCCTTGGTGCTGAACTGAAAAATTCATCAGCCTGAAGAGAGTGGTGGTGTATGCAGACCCAGAGATGGCAGTTAGGGGTAGGGAGTCAGTCTGCTTCTTTTCTCTTTTGTGTGTAGGGCCCTATGGAGTTGAGACTTCAGCTCTCTATCCCTTTACATTTAGAATATTAGCATGGAAAACAAAATTAACCTTTTTGGAATTCAGTTAGTTCAGGATGGCAAATGGTTTTCTTTTCATGTGTCAATAGACAGATGGTGCTTGCCTGAAGAAAGTTGTTAAGTATTTTGAGTCTATGTCTCTGTTTAGCAATTTATTTTGTACTTACCATGTACCAGACATTTTTCTAAATGCTTTGTGTTAGCTCACTTAATTCTAGCAACAATGCGATGGGGCAAGCACCATGAATAATTCCTTCTCTACAGATGAGGAAACAGAACTAACTTGCCCCATATTACAGAGCTTATAAGAGGTGGAGCTGGAATAGATATAGCAGTTGGGTTCCATTGAGCTAGTAGTACTGTGAAGTGCTTGGCACATAATCTGACAAATGGTGACAATTTGATAAACCTAGCTTGGGCAGATGCTGCCATTATTACCACTTGAGGTTGCCATAGACAGTCATGCATTTCCCAGCCCAAGAAATGTTTAAGAGCTACTTCCTCCCTTTGTCTGGTTATACTATGTACATCCTTTAATCTCTTTTAAAGTTCTTCTAAGAGAGGCTTTACCTCATCCATCCTAGACATCCTCCTGGTCCAAAGTATTATGCACCCACCTCCCCCCAATATTTTTATTGATTTTGAGAGGGAGAGGAAGAGAGAAACATCAATGTGAGAGTGAAACATCTGTCAGCTATTTCCCGCATGCCCCCTACCAGCATCACACCCAAAGCTGGGCAAGTGTCTTGACTAGAATTGCACCAGCAACCTTTTGGTGCATGGGATGATGCCCAACCAACTGAGCCACACAGGCCAGGGCTATTACGTTGTATTATTGTATCATTTTTATTTTTCATATTTGCCTCAATTTGTACTATTAAATATTATTTGTGTGATAATTTGTTTAATACCTGTCTGCTCAACCTGTCTGTAAGTTTGATGTATATCCCCAGAGCTTGAAAGATGGTGGTAAGCATTCAATTGTTAGATGAAGAGGTTGGTTGGCTAATTAACAAGGACATCTTAGTTAAAAAATTGCTAAATAAAAAAATATAAACTCAAATTGTGGGTCATGGCCTCTTAGTGGGTCTTAAAATCAATTTTTGACTTTTGACAGCATTTAAAAACAAGAAAAAGAAGAGCACGTTTTGGAGTACTCCTCACAGGGAAATGATATGTATTATTTTATGAAGCTTTTACTAGCTGTGTGTACGCTGGGTTGCATGTAAATGTATTTCTGTGCATTTTAGCTGAAGATTTTAAAATCTCTGGTCTAAAGGGAATTCTCTCATGAGATGGGGAGTGGAACCAGGCGACCTCTGAGTTCACTCCTTGCTGTTGGTAGAGGATCTATTAAGCACGGCGAGGGTATTTGGAGCCCAGGGCTAATTCCCCTCCATTTGATGAGTTATATTTTTCAAGACTATTTGATTATGCCTGGATGCTTTGGAGGTGATCTCTCTCTTGTTCAATTAGGCTCATGCTTGCTTTTAGCCTGCTAAATAAAGCCTTTGATCACAATTGAGAATTCACTGTTACCACTGGTATTACAGTTTTAAATTTGCCCACTTTTAGTAGCTGCTGATTCTGATTGAAATGGAAGAACTATGATAGTTTGTTCTTTGGGGTTTGTGTTTTTTTATGTACTAGAAGCCTGGTGCACAAAATTTGTGCACTTGGGGGGCGGGAGGAGCCCTCAGCCTGGCCTGTGCCCTCTTGCAGTCTGGGAGCCCTCAGGGGACGTCCAACTGCCACGCTTCTGGCTGAGCAGCATTCCCCCTGTGGAAGCCCACTGATCACCAGAGGGCAGCTCCTGCATTGAGAGTCTGCCCCCGATAGTCAATGTGTGTCATGGTGTCTGGTCATTCTGAGGTTTGATCAGTTTGCATATTAGCCTTTTATTTTATAGGATTGTCAAGTGCTGGTCTCTTTTTAAGTGGGACGGGGGTTAGGTGAGTGGCAGGTTATAACATTTAAGAGCTAATGTCTCCAAGACAGGGCTTGAAGCAGAAAACAAATTAGATTAAAAAAATATATATGTCTGTGTGACTTAAGGTAGGTTAAGAAAATTCTTGGGGACACTCAGGTGTTGTGTTTGCTTTTGTCCCTACAATCTTGCTACTCAAAGTGTGGTTCATGGGTCAGCACAGAAGTATTACCTTAGAACACAGTAGAAACATAGAAGTTCAGGCCTTGTCTTAGACCTACTGCATTTGAATCTACACTTTTACAGATTCTGAGGGAGATTTCTGAGCACATTTAAGTTTGAGTAGTGTGGTCCTGCAAGACCCAACATATAGTTGGCCCAAGTGAATAAATGATTAGATTTGTTAAAAACTTGTTGGATGAAACATGTGAATTCTTCTGCAATCAGAAAGTTAGGTTTGTGTCTTGGTCAGGGTTTTCCAGAGAAATAGAATTAATAGGATACACACACATATGTACACAGTATATGTATATATACGTAGTATATATGGAGGGAGGGAGGGAGAGAGAGAGAGAGAGAGGGAGAGAGAGAGAGAGAGAGAGAGAGAGAGAGAGAGGCAGAGATAGAGGCAGAGACAGAGACACACAGAGAGATGTGTCTAAAGGTAGCCTGCTGTCAGACCAGGAAGAGCCGAATAATAAAATAGATTATTTTATTTCAGGTGGCTATTACTGGGTGACTTATAAACAACAAAGATTTATCTCCCAGAGTTCTGGAGGCTGGAAGTCTAAGATCAGTATGGTTGTGTTCTGGTGAGTCCAGAACTTCCTATTTTATCTTCATACTAGTGGCAAGGGAAATAATTAGAAGAAATATGTTAATATTGCTATTTGCCCTTTCTCTATAATAGAAGTGTCAGAGATGAAAGAAAATTAGTAAAATGTATATGAAAATCTTCCTCCTGTCAGAGTCTGGGGTGCGCCTCAGGACCCAGAGTCAAGTCTCTGCCCACCTGAGTGTGCCTTGGAATCACACAAGTCCCAGACCCAGCCAGCCCCACCCCTGTCAAGCCCCACCAGGTAGCGGGCACAGCCTCAGGTTCCCCGGCCTGATGCTGGGCGAGGGAGGGGGGGGCGCAGCCTCAGGTCCCCCCGTCAAGTCCTGCTGGGCAGGGGGTGCAGCCTCAGGTCCTCCACCCAGTGCAAAGGATATGGTCTGAGGTTCTCCAGCCCAGGCCTGGGCAGGGGTGTGCCTTGAGGTCCTTCTGTGATGTCCTACTGGATGAGGAGGCACAGCCTGAGGTGGGGGGGGGGGTGAGGCCTGAGGTCCCCCAGCCTGGTGCCACACAGCCTCAGGTCCCTACTGATTGCTTGTTATAGGAACCCTACCTCTACTGTGGGTGCAGCCATATTGTGATGGTGTGAGGGTTAATTTGCATATCACCTCTTTTTTATATAGGATGACTGCAGAAAGAGGAAGCATGCTGTCTCCTGAATCTTTTGAAGGCACTATTCCCATTCAGAGGGCTCCACCCTCTTGATTTTATCTAAACCTAATCAGTTCCAAGGCTCTACCTTCTAATACCATTATATTGAGGGGTCAGGTTTCAGGATAGGAATTTGGGGGACATGGACAGAAATGTTCGTCCATAACACAGATGAAATCTGAAAGTATTCTGCTGGCAGAATTTTCTCATGTTTGGAGGAGGTCAGCCTTCTGTTCTATTCAGGCCTTCAATGGATTGGACGAGGCTTATTCAATTTGCTTTACTCAAAGTCCAATTTAAATGTAAATCTCATTTGGAAACACCTTTACAGAAACATCCAGAATAGTGTTTAAGTAAGTGTTGGCATTATGGCCAAGCCAACATAACATAAAAGTAACCATCACAGTTGGGAAGAATTTATGGGAAAAGTGACCATACAGGATCACCAGAAGACATTATTTACAAAAATTTATCTTTTGAATAAAAAAAAAAAATCAATGCCTGTATTCTGAGCTTTGAATTTTTCCCCCGCAAAACTCCCATCCAGTCTTGAGCAGTGGTCTCAGGTAGGTTCTGAGGGATGCTTGATTGGCTTCTCCCTGTCTCCAGAGCTCAGAGCATTGGCTCTGGATGCAGATCAGGGGCCTACTTCCCTCTGCCCCTCACTAGCCTAGTGATTCTGGGTAAGCCTCTTAACTACAGGGCCTCCATTTTCTCATCTGTAAATTGGAATCATAATTTCATGTTCACGGAATTATGAGTATCAAAAGAGGCAGTGCTGCCCCGCCAATGTGACTCAGTGATTGAGTGTTGACCTACACACCAGAAGGTCAATGTTTTGATTCCTGGCCAGGACACATGCCCAGGTTGTAGGCTTTATCTTCAGTAGGGGGCATGCAGGAAGCAGCCAATCAATGATTCTCCCTTATCATTGATGTTTCTCTCTCTCTCTCTCTCTCTCTCTCTCTCTCTCTCTCTCTCTCTCTCTCTCTCTCTCTCATCAATACAAATATATTTAAAAAAAAGAGACCTCTTTAAAAAAGGCAATGTTCACACAGAGCCCAGCAGAGAGTGTTTAATAAATAATAGCTGCTCTATTTCTGGTGTTTTCTGCCACTGCTGCTGCTGTTGCTGCTGCCACCTTAAATTCTGGTGTGTATGCCTCTTGCCTGGACTAGGTCTTAAAATTACCATTCATAATTCACATACCAATGGGTGCCTCTTTCAGAAACAAGACAGTTGGGTCAAAATCTGGTATCTGTATAAGCAAGTGGAGTGGTCCTATTTTTAAAATTGCTGTTGCACTAGAATAAATCATTCCAAGGTCAAAGGGGGGAAAATTGCTCCTAACCTGAGCAGACTCATTTTCTGGTAAAATCATTCTCTGAAGACTAGAAGTTCCAGCCTTTCTAAAACAGTGGCTGAAATGAAACACATCTCTTATCCCTGCCCCCAGCTCCAGACTACACGGCTGTGGTTGTGTTCTACTATGTCTCCCCTGGCCCAGTTAGACTCCCTCCCACCCCATGTGCTACATTTAAGTAGCCTAGTTTAGTTCAATCCTCTCAGGAAGACAGAGGGAAGCGTTTTCAATTAGCAAGATCTCATTGCTGAGGGCACTGAGACAGTTCTTGTGGAGCAGAGAAACTAATTGAATGTATGTTGTGTATTTATTGGAGGAGGAAACACCCCACCAGGGTTCTGGTGTTCCCATGCTCACTGGCCTGGGGCCACTCCAGCCAGGAGCTCATCATTTAAAAACATCCAATCCAATCTCCCTTAGGATGTGTAAACCCCCTTTGCAGTAGCCTTGGCTGTGGACATAAAACTCCTGCATACACTAAGGGAGTGACTCACTCACAAAGCAGCCCAGTTCTTGGTTGGGCAGCTCTGTCTACTAGACATGCAGAATGTCTGTTTTTATGTGAAGTACAACTTTGAGGGCTGATCAGAGCTCCTTATCATACTTTCCTAATCTCTCATCACCATGGTCCTTACTCTTCAAAGTCCTCTGTTTCTCTTTCTTCCTTTCCTACCTTGCCCCCATACAAGTTTTAAAGCACATAGAAATGAGAATGGCAGTGATGAATTTACATATTCTTTCACTAATTTATTATTTAACCAACATTTATGAAGGTCTAGTATTTGTTAGATATTGTTCAAAGTACTGGGAATAGAGTGACAGACCAGATTCATACTTTCAGGAACATTTGCTGTAGACAGATGACAAAACTGACAAAGTAACAAAATAATTGCAGGTTGACAAAGCTTTGATAGAAATAGACAAAGAGAAATGATCAGCATTCTTTCTGTGTGTGTGTGTGTGTGTGTGTGTGTGTGTGTGTGTGTGTGTGAGAGAGAGAGAGAGAGAGTGAGAGAGAGAGAGAGAGAGGGAGAGAGAGAGAGAGAGAGAGAGAGAGAGAGAGAGAGAGAGAGAGAGAGAGAGATTGGGATGGATTGATTTGGGATGCATTGATTTTTCTATAGATTGAGTGGTCAGGGAAGACCTCTTGGGGAAGTGACATTTGAACCTAAATGTAAAAGAGTAGAAAGTATGCCATGCAAAGGATTGTGGGAAGAACATTTTCAGAAGAGGGAATAGGAAGTAGAAATAGATGTGTCCACCATCTGGATACCATTGCTGACATGTACACATGAAGAACTATTTGACATTGAAACTGGGTCTCAGAACAGTTGGACATTGAAACTGACACTCAAACTTTTTTTGCTCTTATACGTTTGTTTTCAGTATGCAGAGGCAAGGTATTTTTGAAGAAAAGAAACAGGGGAGAGTGATTGATATAGAGGCAGGGTGGACTCGAACAGACTGTCA
Organism: Antrozous pallidus; assembly: GCA_027563665.1. Classification (NCBI taxonomy): domain Eukaryota; kingdom Metazoa; phylum Chordata; class Mammalia; order Chiroptera; family Vespertilionidae; genus Antrozous; species Antrozous pallidus. The sequence goes on from CM050516.1 coordinate 19,046,094, forward strand.
AGCTACAGGGGGAAGGCTGGAGTGGAGGGGAGGCAGATGCTGGGGGAGATCAACCGAAAGACTTGTATGCATATATATGAGCATAACCAATGAATGAAAGACTCTGGGGTGGGAGGGAGGCAGGTGGGGACATGTGCGGGGGGCTAGGGGAGGCTGGGGGGAGGATATAGGGGGGGGGAGGAAAACATATGTACTACTATTAAATATAAGTTATATTGTAAATAAAATTAAAAAAATAAAATAAAATACTAGTCAGACTTCAAAAAAAAAAAGGAAGTAGAAATAGGTTAGGAAGAAATAGGTGTTTGGATAGACAGAAAGAGCCCATTGAGGCAGAAGCTTAGGGCACGAGGTAGAGAAAGGTGAAAGATGCTAATGAAGGAGACAGGGCAGGCTCTGAAAGGCCTTGGAAATTCCAAGGAAAGGAATTTGGACTTTATTCTAGCTGCAGCAGAAAGTCACTGGATAATTTTAATGGGGTTTGGCAATACAATTTTGCTTTTATAAATAGCACTCTGGTTATGTGTGGAGAATGGATTGTAGGGTAGAAAGGGGATAATGGGGTGGGGGGACCAGTGAGGCACTATTACAGAACTTAGGTTATAGCTTAAAGGATGGATTTCAGCTGTGTGTCTGGATGCAGACACACCAGATGATGAATTGGACATTGTGGGCAAAGAAAAGGGGGTCTTCTTTCTCTTGCTGGGGCTCTGAAAAATATCAGAAATATCTGTGTGTGACTACAATAGACTGAATGTTTTGTCTCCTCAACATTTATATACTGTAATACTAACCATCAATGTACTGGTATTATGAGGTTGGGCCTTTGGGAAATGATGAGGTCATGATAAGTGGATGCCTCATAAATGGGATAAGTGTCCATATAAAAGAGCCCCCTGAAGAGCCCCCTTGTCTCTTTCATCATGTGAGGGTCGAAGATAATTAGGAAGCAGACCCTCACCAGGCAATGAATCTACTGGCATCTCAATCTTGCATTTCCTAGCCTCCAGAACTGTGAGTAATAAATGTTTGTTGTAGAAACCACCCAGTCTATGATATATTCGAGCAGACTAAAACAGTGAGAAAGGAGAGAAGGAATGAGCTACACTTGACAAGCAGTGAGAGTAGGACATCCTATTCTTGGGAGAGATTTTATTTTTTACATGGAAGTGCTTAAAGACATGACAGATGAATGAATGCATATATACACGTTACCAAAAAGAGATCTTAGAGACCTAGCACTACCCTCTTTTATGAACAGGTGGGTCAATAGGTAATAGACAAAACCAAAGTCACAAAACAAATTAGTGGCAGAGTCAAGGCAAGAATTGAGTCATCATATCCATGCTCATGCTCCTTCCACTAGCCTACTCTAAATGAGGTTTCTTGGACAGGGTATTAAGGAAAAGGAGGCAGCTAAGAGGATCCTAGATGCATTGGTCATTTGATGGGACAGGAATTGGAGAATGCTAACATAATTTTCATATGCTAAATGAAATTTTTTTGCTAAATCCTCCATGGCGTCCCATTGCATACTCTAAGATTTGCAAGGGCAGGAATGACTTCTGTATATTCACCACCTGGCTCAGTTCTGGCATGAATGATGTATTCAGTGCCAGCTGAATGAATGAGTACATATTTCAACGTTGAGGGCTAATTCACAGTTATTTTCTAAGACATCCCTTCTGCTGATTAAATGCTTATTTCATTTTTGGCTAGAATTATATCAATAGGGTATTCAAATCAAGGATCAAATGGTTATGCTTCATTCTACACTGGTTGTGTGATACATGGAGAAAAATGTCCTTTAAGTCACACTTTGAGGAATGTTGAAAATTGGATGATCATGGAACTTGGAACAATCCTATCTAATAAAAGAGTAATATGCAAATTTGACTGTACCTTCGCTACACTCACAAGCCACAGCCACGCCCACCAGCCAAACAAGTGCAGATTATGCAAATAAACTCCAACCAAGATGGCTGCCACCACTGAGAGCAGGAGGAAGGCTTGGGTTTCCCTGGCAACAGGGGAAGCCAAGCTTTTACCTGCCATTGCCAACCTAGGCCTCCACTCAATGCTGCAAGTTTCAATTATAAAAGATACAGAAATGGTGGCAGCCACTGAGCTGGAGAGAACAGAGGCTTGGGTTTCTCTGGCAATATAATTTAATATTCTAATATTAAATTCTCAAACATGTAATATTTGTTTCTCTAATGAGATTATTAGACTCATAGGAGACAGAAGCTGAGCCACCAACATTTATTTATCTCACATGGAGCACTAGGCAAATAGAAGCTGCTGAATGCTTATTTGTTAAAATTAGTCAAATATCATCAGTGAAATTTCAATGTGCAGAGGATAATATAAATCCACCTGTGAATAAATAACTTATGGCATGAGTTGAAAAACTATCCATTAACACTTACATATATGAAATGCCATATGATTTTACATGTCTTCCCACACATGATCTTGACTGCAAGTCAAACAACATCATTAGATATCCAAACAATAATTGGTATTTACATTTTACAAATCAAATTTTCAGGGTTCAGAGAAGTGATTGACCAAATTCATACATCTAATAACTAATTTCTATATGAGGGTAGTGAATGGTACAGAGATTTGAAATCCAAAAGAGTTGGATTCAAACCCATAACATGGCCATTTATGTTCTCAATACTCTTGAAATCAAAAGAGACTTTAACTCTGAGTTCAGTTTCCAAGCCATAAGATAAAGATAGCATCTTTTTTAAAGATCTTATTTGGAAAACAACTAACACTGTTTGGCATCTAATAGGCACTCAGTACATAGTTCCTATTATGATAAGAATGTAGTAAGTAGAGTGGATAAGAACGTAAGATTTGGAGTCAGAACCATGTAGGTTTGTTTAAATACCAGCTCTGCTATTTGCAATCTGTTTGACCTTGGGAAATTTATACAAGTTCTCTAAACTTTCATTTCTTCACTTAAAACTGAGATAACTTCCATGCTCTATCTTGATAGAGTATTATCTACTGAACTAGCTCTCCTGCTAAACACAGCCATAAAGGCTGCACAACATATGTAAAAAATAATGTTTGAAGTCACTGTAGAACAGTCAATACAAGCAGAATATGAGGGACTATGATTTTGGAGAGATTCTAGGAAGGAGCTATTTGTCCTGGCTTTTTTCTCAGAGAGCATTTTCCAAATTATGGCATAGGTCAATAGATCTCAAGAAGAAAATGGCAGCCCTCTTGGATTGAATAGGAAAAAAAAAAAGTCGGCATTTGGGGCTAACAACGCAGCTGGAACGTGAGGACAAAAATCCCAGAGAAAATAAGAACCTGGGCATTAAGCACAAATTCTTTTCAAATTATAGCTCACTTCTTAAGATGTATTAGGCAGAGAAGGACTCCAAGACACCCAGAGGAGAAAAAAGCACCTAGAAACCTAAAAATTTGAACAGATACTTACTTCAGTTATCACATAGTGCTAAAAGGATGAAGTTTGGGGTTCAAATCCAATTAAGGTGTACAGATCATTATAAGAATCCTAAGGTACCATAAGGGCCTACCCTAGGAAAAGGAGCCATACCCTGGGAGTAAGGGCAAAATTGGAATAGTCCAATCATATGAGAACTTAAGACAAGATCAAGTTGATTCACCTATGCTCTATCTACTTGCAACCTCTTTGGAGAAAGATAAATTCATCCAGAATGTCTACAACTGTAATCCACACCATCCATTATCCAAAACAAACAAACAAACAAAAGACAAATAAACAATGACAAAGCATTCTTAAAAAAAATAGTACCACCTGACTGAAAATTAAGGATCAAAGAAACAGACCAACAGATGGATGACTGTGGTAGTAAATAAGAACTTTAAAGTAACTATGATAAATATGTTCAAAATAATAAATAAAAATATAGATGCTCACCAAAGACCTAGAATCTATTTTAAAACCAAATGAAGTTTTTAGAACTGAAAATACCATAACTAACATTAAGAATGTGAAATACAGATTTAATAGAAGGTTAGATAAGGGAGAAAAGCATAAGTGGAGTTTTTGTGGGTTTAAAAATATATATGTAGACTTCCAGGCTTCCAAAACTAAACTAAACTAAAATATATCTAGACCCAAAATATATGACAATAGTAGCACAAAAGATGTGAGGGTAAACAGAGTTAAACTGTTAGGTCTTTGTACCACTTTGGAAGTGGTAAAAGTACTCATCTAAGAGAGTCTATAAAAATCCAGGAAGAGTAATGTACTAGTAATTTCCAGGGAAACCACTAAAGGAATAATAAAACAGTCTCTAGTTAAAAAGCTAATAGAAAGAAAAAAGTAATAATAAAAATAATTGATTTTTTAAAAGAAAAGATAAGCCAAATAGAAAACAAATAGCAAGATAGTAAATTAACCAAATTTTCTCAGTACTTAAAGGTAAATAGACTAAATATTCCAATTAAGAGACATTGATTGTCAGACTGGATTAAAACAAGGCAAAATCTAATTATATACTGTTTACAAGACACACTTTTTATATATAAATACACAAAAAGTTTATAGTAGAGGATACATAAAATATATCTTCAAAAGAGATAAAGCAAAATCTAACAAACTAAAAGAAAATATAAAAATTCATAATCATAGCTGGAAATTATAGCAGCCCTTTCTCAAGTAGCTGATAAACTAAGCTGATAAAAAATGAGTAAGGATAAAGAAGTCAATAGGATGATAGTCATAATTAATATGTAGAACACTACATCCAATAACTGCAAAATACACATTCTTTTCAAGTGCATGTAGAATATTTACCAAAACAAACCTGATAAACTATGGAAATGATGCCTCTGAGGCCCAGGACTGCCTGGGCAACCATATCCATTCACATGGTTTCAACAGTTCCCCTGCTCAGATGCTCCCAGACCTTGGTGTCTTCAGACTTTATTTGTCTCCTTTTCTCTGCAATTCAGTCCCCTTTCCATATTGTTGACCCTACCATATCTATGCTTAATTATTAATGGGAAGTCTTACTGGGAACACAGTCAATTAACACAGAATTTGTATGTTATATGTATTATATACTGTATTCTTACAATAAAACTAGAGAAAAGAAAAGGTTTATTAAAAAATCAAAAGAGAAAATACATTTACAATACTGTACCATAGGTATTTTAAAAATCCACATATAAGTGGGTTTACACAGTCGACACCCATGTTTAAGGGTCAACTGTACATGTAAAAAGTAATAGCTGGAAAGAGATTTTAAATATGTTCTTTTTAAATGAGAGTCAAGAACCACTAAAGCAGCAGAGGAGATAATAGAGACAAGTGGTATGGGACCTGAGCAGATGGTATAAACCAAAGGAACCAAGAACACAGAGTGCTCAGAATTCATAGCAGAGATAATTAACACTACATAGCTGAATATAATTAGAAACAGATGGGGCTCAATAGCTATGAAAAGACCAAAGATGAAATTAAAGATAAATAAGAAAATATTTAGAGTAAAGATACTATATAATTAGTAACACTATGCTCAGTTTGTACTAGGGGTTTCATTTTGTATAACACTTGCTCCAACTCAGTTACTCCAGGATTCGTGACAAGAAAGTACTCTATGCATGGTATGCTTAGTTTCTTAGCACCTAACATGTATTAGATGCTTGTTATATGCCAAACACTAGATATAGGTTATATAAATTAATCCTCTTTGTGATAGATACTAGCCCTATGATATAGATCAGGTTGCTGATGCTCAAAGTGGCTAGTACCTTATTCAAATTTACATGGGTGGGAAAAGATTAAGTTAACATTTAAACTCTTCTGACTCTGGAACCTGACTGCCTACCAGTATACTATCATGGCAACCAAGAAATGTTTATGGAATAATAAATGCTATTGTACAGATTATCTAATATTATGTGTCCTTCTGTGAAAATAAATGCTTTAAAAATTAAACATCCTATATAATAATCATATATAATAAAAGGGTAATATGCAAATTGACCCTAATGGGGGAATGACCAGAATGACTGGTTGCTATGACACGCACTGATCACCAGGGGGCAGATACTCAATGCAGGAGCTGCTCCTAGATGGTCAGTGTGCTCCCACAGGTGGAGCTCTGCTGCCAGTGCAGCCGCCACCTCAGCAGCGCTAAGGATGTCTGATTGCAGCTTAGGCCTGCTCCCCAGCCTTCAGATAGACATCCCCTGAGAGCTCCCAGGTTGCCAGAGGGATGTCTGACTGACAGCTTAATCCCAATCCCCCATGGAGCAGACCTAAACTGGCAAGTGGACATCCCCCAAGGGGTCCCGGACTGCGAGAGGGCGCAGGCCAGACTGAGGGACCCCCTCATCCCTAATGCATGAATTTTCATACACAGGGCCTCTAGTAAGGTCATAATTAGCTAAAAATACCTCTTCACTCTTTATTACCCTTGAAGTCTAAGCATAGTTGGTCACAAATAAATGCAATTATTGAATGAGTATCCCTCATGAAAGAAAAGTCAGAGCCTCTCAGAGGACAGAAGAGAGAAAACCTGGGGTTTGGAAATCTGGACAGATGGTAAGTTAAATAAATATGTTTTCAGGGTTCAGAGTTAGTGGGTCCCAATGAGGGATCACCTATCACTTAGTGGACATGATTGACAACTGTATAAAGTGGATGTAAAGATCACAGTCTAAACTCAAGCCCTGTTTATCGATGAGTATGAGTTAAGGAGTAAATCAATCCAGACAGAGAGAAACTGGAAGAGTATCCGCCTTTTCGGGAAAGCTGCTTTAGAAAGCAGCTTTAGTGGGGATGAGTGGGGTAGACAGAGACATCATGCACCTCTTCTCTGTCTCAAAGCCGTTACTCCCAAGCAATTTCTTCCCAAGGGGACAGATTTTAAATGTGCTCAAAATGAAATGTGAACCACCCAGAGAAAAAGAGAACAAAGCATTCTGGTGACTACACAAAACTCAGAAGGGACTAGTGCATCCCGGACCCCACCTTACTATTTACAGTGAATTAACTGGCTGGCTTCTTCAAATGCATCCCTAACCTGGAGAACAGCACCAGGGAGGAAAGCCTGGACATGGAAGCCTTCCTGTTCCTGCTGTAGCTATTCTCAACGGCAATCGCATGGGTGACTCACAGCACTGCCAGGTTCTCTGGCTCCAGCAAAGATGGTGCTTGGAACAACATCCACTACAATTGTCACTGAAAGCTGTTTGTGGACAGAGCTTGCTCTTCGCTGAGACATGCAGAGAAGGAGCAGGGTGGAGAAGAACTCCATTTGTAGGGAAATGAAAAGGTGGCTTCAGGACCCTGGGAGCCAGCTTACTTTTAAGCAATTAAGCTCACTTGGGAAAATAAAAAATTACAGCTTCCTATGCTTGCTTTCTACCATTGTAGTCCCAGATGAGGTTTTCTAAGTTTCTATTTGGTGCTGAATTTGGTTCTAATGTATAGTAATGCTTGAAGACATATTGTGCCATTTAGAAGATTTTGTGATCAAGAAGCCACAGGAGAACAAATGAACGACCTCACTTACCTACCTGGACTCAAAAAACTGGTGTATACTCCCACTAAGTATATATGTATCCTCACCATTGTATTCTCTTCACTAGCCTGATGCAGAGGTGGTGAATGAATAAATGGATGAGTGAATGAATGAATGAATGATAAATACTTTCTAAAAATACTCTAGAATCTCAGGATGGAAAATGTGACCTGAGAAAAGAAATACTTCAGCCTTCATAAAATTAGAGACCTCCTTTAACAACATTATTGAAGTGAAATAAGCCAGGTAGAGGAAGATAAATATCACATGATACCACTCATTTGTGGAATATAATGAATAACAAACTGATGAACAAAAATGGATCTAGAGACAGAGAAACATCAATTAGAACATCAAACCTCAGGGAAGGTAGGGGGTAAGGGAGAGAGATAAACCAAAGGACTTATATGCATGCATATAAGCCTAAACAATGGACACAGACAACAGGGGGGTGGGTGCATGAAAGGGAGGTGGGAGGTAATGGGGGGATAAGGACATATATGTAATACCTTAATCAATAAAGAAAGAAGATAAACTAGACGGAAAAAATATCTCCCATATCAATCAATTCACTACCTCTCTATCTAACTCTAGGAAATATATTTTTAAATGAATGTAATTTTTTATTCACCCTTACCCTGAACAAGAATCTTTCTTTCTGAAAAATAGAGCCATTGGCCCTCATTCTTCTGAGATTCCTCCCCCCTACCCTCAAAAAAAAAAGTCAGACCTTTTTAATAAGACATCCCTTTGGATATCAAACCCTATGTTGGTTCTAATTGAAGTTCAATAACCCAGTTCCTTTAACAATATTCAATACTAGAGGCCTGGTGCATGAAATTCATGCATGGGGGGCAGGGGGAGTCTCTTAGCCCAGTACCCTCTCCAATCTGGGACATCCTTCTCACAATCCAGGACTACTGGCTCCAAACTGCTCACCTGCCTGCCTCTCTGATTGCCCCTAACCGCTTCTGCCTGCCAGCCTGATCATCCCATAACCACTACCCTGCCAGCGTAATTGATGTCTAACTGCTCCCCTGCCAGCCTGTTTGCCCCCAACTTCCCTCCTCTGCTGACCTGGTCATCCCTATCTGCCCTCCCCTGCAGGCTTGATCACCCCCAACTGCCCTCCCTTGCAGGCCTGGAACCTCCCAATGGCCCTCCCCTGCTACCCCTCTTGTGGTGGCCATCTTGTGTCCACATGGGGGCAGCCCTCTTGTGTGTTGGGGTGATGGTCAATCTGCAAATTACTCTTTTATTAGATAGGATAGAGGCCTGGTGCATGGGTGGGGGACAGCTGGTTTGCCCTGAAGAGTGTCCCAGAACAGGATGGGGATTCCTTTGGGGTGAGGGGCAGCCTGGGTGAGGGGTCTGTAGAAGTTTGCAGACCAGCCATGCCCCCCAGCAACCCAAGTGAAGGCCCTGGAATCTGGGATTAATTTATGTCTAAAATAGATCAACTGATACACTAACCACAGATGAGCAGTAAAACACGTGGCACACACACTTTTGTTATGAGCTTTCAGAGAAGGTAGGAAGAACTTGCACAGGTCATACTCCACTGTTGGCCTACCTGAATAAGAAGCATTATGCTCTAATATATGTTGTATACCCCATCTATCAGTCATATTGTAACAAATTACGCTTTCAAAAATAAGTGTTATAGCAGAACTGATCATTCTTATGGGACATTGAGAGGAAATTAAAGGAAAGAGGTATGCCAAAAGCCTTTGAAAAAGGTACCTCTTGTAACCCAGCAATGTCACCTTTAGGAATTTATCTTAAAGAAATATTCAGAGCTATTGCCCCTCAATATAAATAATATTTTTAGAATGGTGAAAAAGTTGATTGGCTAAATAAATTATTGGAATACTATTGATTGGTCTTCCATATTGGAATACTATGTAGTGGTTAATAATTAATTCATAAAAGAACATATATCAATATATCAAGAAATTATTCATGATAAATTACCAAAATTTGGAAAAATAATGTTTCACAGGCTTTTTATTAGGATAGTATTTATAAAACCTAGAAATTTATATGTGCATAAACAAATACTGAAAAGACATACTGTCTTCTAACATTATCTCAGATAGTGGGTTTATGAACATTTTATCTTTGTACTTTTCTGTTTGTTTCTAATATTTCAGTCATGAATTTACATATTTTTAAAAAAGGAAACTTGCCATACCCAGTTTGGCTCAGTGGATAGAGTGTTGGCCTATGGACCAAAAAGGGTCCTGGGTTCAATTCCAGTCAAGGGCACATACCTTGGTTGCAAGCTCCTCCTCAGCCCAGACCCTGGTCAGGGTGCATGCAGTAAGCACCAATTGATGTGTTTTTCTCACATCGATATTTCTTTCTTCGTTCTCTTCCACTCCCTCTAAAAAGCAGTGGAAAAATATCCTTAGGTGAGGATTATGGCTCATTTAAACTATTGGTAAAAAATAACAGCTTAGCTTGTTTGAGGATACATCTAATGACTCTAGGTCCATCTAGCCTGTTTCCCCAGAGTGACTTCTTGGCCAGGTTGCTTCTCCCAGACTCATGGGAGCTGAAAGAAGGCTACTGGCTCATGTCAAAAAGAAAAGATCCTGTGTATATTTTTATGATTATCTCAAAATACACTCAATTTTAAAAAAGGAGTAAATAAGGATATTATTGATAGAGCACGTTTTCAGAAGGCAAAGACTAGAGTGGATCCCAGGCTTCTAGAGGCCTAGCAGGGCACATGCGCGCGCGCACACACACACACATGCACACACATTTCCCCCTAAATCAAGAGTGTCTACTTGCTACATTTCCTCCAGGTCTGACAGTCTTTGATTCTCCAAAGATGGGATGCACCTCTATATCCCATCCCAGCTTGATTACCATTCTAGTCAGGGATGTCTTGGTATGTTTAATTTAAATCACCCTTTCTGGAAAATTTAATATTTTTGTGTATATGCCACCTTTGGGGAAATCTATTGGACACTATCTTTCAGCCACCACAGTGAAGTTATATTAAATATAGCCTCAGCCTTCTCCAGCAGGGTGGTCTGTTTCTTTTCATATCCTGCAGAGTTGCTATGATGATCTGCAGTAGGGAATGAACCATGACTAGATCATGAGAAAATAAGTGCCATGTGTGGGAAGAGGCACTTCAGAGCCCGAGATTCTCTATCAAATATGGTGACATCTGAGGGTCCTGTAATCTTATCTAAGAAAAGAGTAATATGCAAATTGACCATACCTTCGCTAAACCCACAAGCCACACCCACAAGCCACACCCACCAGCAATCAGGATAAAATATGCAAATAAACCCCAACCAAGATGGCTGCAGTCACTGAGAGCAGAAGGGAGGCTTGGGTTTTCCCAGCAATGGAGGAAGCCAAGCTTTCTGCCTACCCTTGCTGGCCTAGGGCCTCCTCTCAATGCTACAAAGTTTTAATTATAAAAAACACATATATCCCAACAGAAATGGAAGTAGCCACAGAGCTGGAGAGAACAGAGTCTAGGGTTGCCCTGGCAATGGAGGAAGCCAAGCTTCTGCAGCTCTGGCCAGCCTAGGCCTCCACTCTAGGCTACAAAGTTTCAATTATTGAAGGTAAATAAACCCGAACAGAAATGGCTATTGCCACAGAGCGAGCAGAAGGCATGGCTCCACTCCAGGCTACAAAGTTTCAATTGTAGAACATAAATTAATCCAAAATCCCAGGGCCTCCTCTTGGATAGCTGGGGGGGCATGGCCGGCCTGCAAACCACCATAGGCCCCTTGCCCAGGCTGCTCCACACCCAAGGGAACCCCCACCCTGATCCGGCACACCCTTCAGGGCAAACTAGCTGGCCCCAACCCATGTACCAGGCCTCTATGCTATCTAATAAAAGAGTAATATGTAAACTGACCATCACTCCAATACACAAGATGGCTACCCCCATATAGTCAAAGATCCTGCCCCCATGTGAACACAAGATGGCCACCACAAGATGGCCAGCAGGGGAAGGCAGTTGGGAGGTTCCAGGACTGCAAGGGAGGGCAGTTGAGGGTAATCAAGCCTGCAGAGGAAGGCAGTTAGGGATGACCAGGCCAGTAGAGGAGTTAAGTTGGGGGAAAACAGGCTGGCAGGGGAGTGGTTAGGAGGTGATCAGGCTGGCAGGCAGAAGCAGTTAGGGGCAATCAGGAAGACAGGCAGGCAAGCAGTTTGTAGCCAGCATTCCTGGATTGTGACAGGGATATCCTACTGCCTGTTGGACATCCCTTGACGAGTCCCAGTTTGGAGAGGGTGCAGGCTGGGTTGAGAGACACTCCCACCTCTGCACGAATTTCATGCACCAGGCCTCTAGTCCTATATAATAAGAGTAATATGCAAATTGTCCATATCTCCGATCAAGCCACGCCCACAAGCCATGCCCACCAGCCAATCAAGAGCAAATAAACCCCAACCAAGATGGCTCTGGCCACTTAGAGTGAGAGGGAGGCTTGGGTTTCCCTGACAATGGAGGAAGCCAAGCTTTCCACCTGCCCTTGCCAGCCTTGGCCAGGGCAGAGCCCAGTGATCAGAGCAAGCTGGGGGTCCCCCGCCCAGGGCTCGAGCCTCAGCCAGAGGCTTGTGGCCAAGGTGGTAGAGCAGGATGATCTTGGTGCTGGGGGTTCCCTGCCTAGGGCCCAAGCCTCACAGCCTTGGCCAGAGGCTTGCAGCTTTGGCTGGGGGCAGAGCAGGGCGATTGTGCACGCTGGGGGTCAATGGTCTAATGCCCCAGCGGAAACTCAGCCAGAGGCTTGCAGCCTTGGCCAGGGTCGAGCAGGGCAATCACCCAGGCTGGAGGTTCCCCACCCAGGGCCCGAGCCTCAGAGCCTTGGCCAGAGGCTTGTGGCCTTGGCCAGGGGTAGAGCAAGGGCAATTGCCTGCACTGGGGTTCCCCCTTCCAGGGCCCAAACCTCAGCCAGAGGCTTGCAGCCTTGGCCAGGAGCCAAGCAGGGCGATTGCACGTGCTGGGGGTCCACCCCCCAGGGCCCAAGCCTTGGAGCCTCAGCCAGAGGCTTGCAGCCTTGGCCAGGGCGGAGCCGGAGATCAGAGGAGATAGGTGTGAACTGTAGAGAAAACACTTTTTCTGACTGCTCATTGGCTAAGGTCCCTGTATGCCACTGGTAATATTCTTAGTAACTTGGGTATAAGAATCCAAAAAAGCAATCTAGGGTTTTTCTACCACATTCCTGGAGAAAAAAACAAAGGTTTGCTGCTGGAGGGCTAAGAAATGTCATATCCTGCCCTAGGTGGTTTGGCTCAGTGGATAATTCCTAGGTTTGCCAACCCAGGGTCTGGGTTATATTCTGATCAAGGGCATGTACCTAGGTTGCAGGCTCCTCCCCTGGCTGGGGCCCAGGTCAGGGCTCATGCAGGAGGCAAGCAATCAAAGTGTTCCTCTCACTTTGATGTTTCTCTCTGTCTTTCCTTTTCTTTTCCACACGCTCTAAAAATCAATGGAAACATATCCTCAGGTGAGGCTGAAAAAAAGAAAAATAAAGAAATGTCATATCCTATGAAAGACACATCTTGAAAATGCCTAAAGAAAGTTGTCATTTTTTCATGGTGAAGGGACCTGAGTCTGGGTTGATGAAAACACCTTGGTGGCTGTGGTGACTGGCAATGGCTGCAGCAGTGGGGTGATGGGGCTGGTGCCTTTTCCTGATCAGCCTGGTCGCCTCCCACAAAGAGAGGCCAGACTACAGCTTAGGCCCACTCCTGGTGGGGAACGAGCCTAAGCTGTCAGTAAGACATCCTCTGAGGGTTCCCAGTATATGAGAGGGGGCAGGATGGGCTGAGGGGACCCCTCCCCCACAGTGCATGAATTTCGTGCATTGGCCTACTAGTCCTATCTAATACAAGAGTAATATGAAAATTGACTGCACCTCTGCTACACCCACAAGCCACGCCCATCAGCCAATCAGAAGCAAATATGCAAATAAACCCCCAACCAAGAAGGCTGCAGCCACTGAGAGCAGGAGTGAGCTTGGGTTTCCCTGGCAATGGAGGAAGCCAAGCTTTCTGCCTGCCCTTGCTGGCGAAGCCTCCACTCAGTGCTACAAAGTTTCAGTTATAGAAGATACATGTATCCCAACAGAAATGGTGGCAGCCCCAGAGTTGGAGAGAGCATAGGCTAGGGTTGCCCTGGCGATGGAGGAAGCCAAGCTTTTGCAGCCCTGGCAGGCCTAGGCCTCCACTTAAGGCTGCAAAGTTTCAATTATTGAAGGTCAATAAACCTGAACAGAAATGGCTGTTGCCACAGAGCCAGCAGAAGGCTTGGCTCTGCTCCAGGCTACATAGTTTCAATTGTAGAAGATAAATAAATTCCATATACCAGGGCCTCCTCTTGGGTCACCAGGGGGCGTGGCCAGCCTGAAAATCACCACAGGCCCCTTGCCCAGGCTGCCCCATGCCCCAAGGGTACCCCCACCCTGATCTGGCACACCCTTCAGGGCAAAGCAGCTGGCTCCCATCCATGCACCAGGCTTCTAGTCTATCTAATAAAAGAGTAATATGCAGATTGATCATAACTCCCAACACACAAGAAGGCTGCCCCCATGTGGTCAAAGATCCTGCTCCCATGTGGACACAAGATGGCCGGCAGGGGAGGGCCATTGGGAGGTTCCAGGCCTGCAAGGGAGGGCAGTTGCGGGTGATCAGGCCAAGAAGGGAGGGCAGTTGGGGGCAAACAGGTTGGCAGGGGAGCAATTAGACTTCGATCAGGCTGGCAGGCAGAATCAACTAGGGGCAATCATGGAAGCAGGCAGGCAAGCAGTTTGGAGCCAGCAGTCCTGGATTGTGAGAGGGATGTCCGACTGCCCGTTTAGGCCTGATCCCAGCAATGGAGGAAGCCAAGCTTTCTGCCTACCCTTGCTGGCCTAGGGCCTCCTCTCAATGCTACAAAGTTTCAATGATAAAAAACACATATATCCCAACAGAAATGGAATCAGGCCTAAACGGGCAGTCGGACATCTCTCGAGGGGTCCCAGATTGGAGAGGGTGCAGGCTGGCCTGAGGGACAACCCCCCTCCCATTTCAGTGCATGAATTTCATGCACTAGGCCTCTAGTTGATAATAATTCAGAAAGCCTATCAATATAATGTTCAACATCATCAACACCAACTTAGGTTTATTGTACACTTTCCATGGGCAGGAAGATTCAAAAGAAGGAAGACAGTCTGTTTGCGAACACAATAGGGGCCTGGCTGGGAATAATGTTTAACTGAATCAGTATTCAGAGTGTTACAGGGCAAGATCACCACAGTGATGCTTAAATGGTTTATGGACTACCTGTACCCCCTTCCAGGATATATTGAGTCAAAATCTCAGGGTGTATGCTCTTCTCCTCCCTTTTAAGAACATTGAAGTCTGAGAGGTGTTGGTCTCCTGGGGAGGCATCATGAAGAGGCAGGAACTCGTGTTAGTACTAAAAGTGGAGAAGCGCATGAAGGGCTTTCCAGGTAGAGAGGTGTGGAGCAAGGCCCATCTGTGGGCAATGAGAAAAACGATTTAGATGGAGCAAATGGGACCAGTTGGGGAATGTGGATGATAGACTGAAAAGATTGACTGAGACATGAGAGTGAAACCTAAGATTCTCTACTTTAGGAACTTTGTGTCATGAGATATATATGAATTTGATATTTATGTGCACAAAACACTATCATAAGCATGTGTGTTTTTTTGATACCATATCCCAACTCACTCTCTACTCAACAGATACAAATACATGTTCAGGAAATAAAGCAATGAATGCATGTTCTTGTTTTAAAATGAACCACTTTAAGTTTTTGAAACCCTTGTCATTTGTAGGGAAATTAAATTGACTAATTTAAACCTTTTGTAATTACTTTTTATCTTAGAGAATAGGATCTTTTTCCTTAGATATCTACTGTACTTCCATAAAAACAAGACTGTTTTATGAAAAAAATAAGCATAAATAAATCCAGTGATGTTGTTAAAAGAATATAGGGTTTACCAGTTTTGACTGGTATCAATATGGCAATATTGACACCTTATATCATTGGTATGCATATGTTATTACAAAATTTCCTTCTATCATGACTTTGCATTTGAAGTAATGATTTTGTTGTTGCTATGGATGTTTCTTAGAGTCTTCTTATCCATATGCAAAGAAGAGAGAGAAAATTCTCATTCTTTCATCTATCCCTGCTTTTTTTTTTAAATGAATGTTAGCTGATCTCAGTGTAGTTCAGTTGATTTCTTAGCCATTGAAAAAAATCCACAAATCCTCAATTTGAGCCTGCTATGTAGAGTGGCCAAAATGAAAAGCAGCTTAATTGTAACAAATTTTGTTCTTGTGACTTTGGGCTTGAGCCTCATGTTTAAAACCACAGTGAATTTTCTGTGACTGGCAGTTTAATCTCCATTAGATGCATGTCCTTCTGATCATTCAGTGAGGTAGCTTTGGCTAATATCTTCTATCTGAATTGGCTTTTGACTCCTCTCATTTCCTATATTTTAAGACCCACTATCACAGACATTTAAATTAGGTGAAATTTATCAAGCTGTTCTTATGAAATGAGGTAACAAACAGAAATTTAATAAAATGGCTTAACCTGTGAGTAAAACTCTAAAAAATGGAAGTCGCTGTAAAATAAATCTGTATCATTTCAGCAATTCATAATGGTCACAAAATGAAGAATATAGGTAGCAGGTCATGCATTATATGAAATCCCCACTTAAAAATCCACTTAATTTGAGAAGTATATCAGGATGATTCCAAAACAATGACTGTATTATAAAGATGCCCCTTGAATTTAGTCCAATTGTGAAATGAATATATTGTGTGTAATCTTCAGTAGTTTACGTGTTTTTCATGTGATAATACTTATTATTAAACCTGACAGTTGATGAAAACTGCCCACATTGCAGAGCTATAGTGGTTGGCAATGGAAGAAACATATCTGTCATGTGTGTGACATGATGTAACATACACTCTTAGGATATGCAAGGTGGAGTAGAGGTGAAGATGGAGCAGTGGTATCAATGAGAAACCTATTTCAATAACCCAATTTAAAAAGGAAGTGGGCCTTCTTGGCTCTTGGTATTGAGACGTGGGAAGGAGGGGACATCTGAGAGAAGGAAAGTGGCAAGAAGTCTTTGTAACAGAGCAGTAGCAGAACACATATGGCATCTGTAAGGGAGGAATGTTTTCCAGTGGCATCCTGTCTCCTGAGGAATATAAAAAGGACAAATTAGGGCAGTAATATACTCTGTGTAGCAGCAAATATTCAGGTTACCCTGGGGAGAGACATGAAAAACCTCTGTTTGTGGGGACTACAAGTCATTTCCATCTCCCTGGGCTGAGCAAAAGCCCCAGCTGTGTGATTTCTTAGCCAATTAAGGGAACTTGCACAGCAAATGCAGTGCATTAAATGCAAGGCCACAAATCTGGGGCAACTTTCCACTTTGAAGGTTTTCTTGTTTCATCTGTGATTTCCTTTTTACTCTTCTCACTTACAGGGACATAAGGTGGCATCAAGGCAGCTTGTAAGGCATCTTTTTTCCCCACTTCTGCCTCCATCCTTCTTCTTGGGCCACTTGGAGGGTTCCCATTGAGGTTCTGTAGCCAGGGCACAGAGCTGGCCGGAAGAGGTGGGGCTGGGTAAGGTGGTGTGGGCACCTCAATTAGACTTGTTAGTGGGCCACTTGTCCCATCAGGGAAGGAGCCTGGCCTGAGATTTGGAGCTTTTTATATAAAGAGAAGTTGATTGTGAAAAACTGGACACATTATAAAAAGTTCCTGAAATTCTCTAAAAAATTGGTTCCAAGAGCCTTCCCCATTATTTTATTTCTAGTTTTTCCCAGTGACTTCTTGGGCCTCTTACCTGTCTCTCCTGCCATGCTCTACTCACAGACTTTATTCAAGTTGTAATTTACCCAGATTATTCGACCTCCTAACTGTGAGTCTGACTCTGCCAGCATGAGATAGTTTGCCCTTCCACCAGAAGAGAGGAAGCAGTCCCTTCCATCATTTTCTTCTCTCCTAAAATAATAACAACATAAACTGATGAACAATAATAGATTCAAAGACATACAAGCATCAAACAGAGGGTAAAACCTCAGAGGGAAGGCAGGAGAGCATAAGCAGATGGGAAGAGATCAACCAATGAACTTGTAGGCATATATGCATAACCCAGGAACACAGCCAATAGGGTGAAGGCCTGGGGTTGGTAGTGGGGATGGGCAAAGAGAGGTCAATGAGGGGGAAAAGGAGACCAATGTTACACTTTCAACATTGAAGATCAACAATAATATTAATAGTGGTAAGAACATTCAAGAATAATAAAACAGGAAGGCCCTCTCTTCAGACCTAGAAAACAGTGGGGACAGGGTTGTTACTGTCTAATCCAGCTGTCCTGGGGGAGCATATCTGAATGTAACTGTGGTAAGCTAACAAATGCCCACCTCCCAAATATGTGTCCACATCCTAATTCCTGAAACCTGTAAGTGTTACTTTATTTGGAAAAAAAATCTTTGAAGACGTGATTAAGAATATTGAGATGAGGAGCTCATCCTGGAATATCCAGGCATTGACTCTTGGATTTTCCCTTTTCCAAAATACCTTCTTCCATATAAATTCAACCTTCCTCATTTGGTTATGATCTTGAATATATATCTGGTAGATGAGCTTCTGGAATAAGAAAATACAAAAAAGTGGGCTGATAAGTATAGCTAAATTTATAAGGAGACTGCCATGCCTTTTCTTCCTCCCCCACCCCAGCAACCATAAAAGGCTGACTTTCCATGGCTCTGGAATTCCATTAAATCAATAAAAAACATTGGTTGACTTAAGCCTTGAGCTGGAACCAACATCTTGGTAATGGAAGCATGGGAAGACCCAGGGCCTTGGGTAATGGAAAAATTCCAAGTCAAAACAGAGTCAACCTGGGGGCAGTGGCTACTAATTGAAAACATTTAGCCACATTAGTGCAATATAATCCAGGCTGAGGAGCTAGGAATGCTCAAAGGAAGGCACAAGGAAGGGTGAGAGAAGAAATATGAAGAGACATGAAAGAGGAAAAAGCCCTTTGGATTTCTAAGAACATCTTTTGCCTAGCTGCAAGACCTGCAAAAAATTTCACCAGGTTTTGTTCACCAGGCTTAGCGGCTCATTTAGAAATAGGAGGTATGGCAGCAGGGGAAATACATTTGCACAAAAGTGTGGTGTGTGTGTGTGTGCGTGTGCGTGTACGTGTGCATGTGTGTGTGTGTGTTTTAGAAAAGTCCAAAGCAATGATTTGGAATGGGTTTCATGTGGATATGCTAAGTACCTTTTTCTCTCTATCTTAATTTTCCCATCTGCACAGAGAAAGGTATGAATTAGAGAACTCTAATTATACAGCACTAAAGCACTAGAGGATTTATAATGTTAGATATGAAAGAGATATTCTTTTTTTAAAGCATATTAGGCTTTTATTATATGGGATTATTAGTATAAAATAAAATGGAGGTAATTATGTTTTGAACCATACTATTTACCAATCAGTTCAGCATTTCTTAAATATTTTAATCTTCCATTACATAGTTTTATTCTGGACATTTGTATCAATTTATTAATTAATCTTGACTGAGTAAATTTCATTTATAGACTTTTTGGAATAAACATCATCTTTAAATAATTGCTTTATTTTGTAGGCATTTTCCATACATCTCAAATGCAATAAGAATTATTTATTTAAAGGATTTAGTACCAGTAATACTGCTATATTATAAACTGAAGCATAAAATTGGAAATTATTGTAAACTCACTTTCAATATGTGACAAACTTTGTTGGTTAATGCTGTAATTCATAAAACTTTACTCAGAATTCTCTGGCTCAGCTGTAGAAACCTTATCACTTTTATTTTTCATGTCAGCAGTTTGCAACACTTAAAATTTTTTCTCAAGTATTCTAATGTATCAGGAGTAAGTAACACTGAGAGAAGTTGCTCTCCCACACAGTAGAGAGTGAGCTTTCTCTGGCTTAGCAGTACTGTCCTTTCTAGTTAAATTATCCCAAAATGTAACTCACCTAATATACAAAAAGAATGTAAGCACTTTTATAAAGATTATACATTTTAAATATTGTATAAAGTGAATAATTTGACATAATTATATTAGTACCACTAACTAATTTTAAAGATCTATTTATTAGTCAGGTTTTGTAAAAAAATATATATATTTTCAGTATAACTTAGATTTAATAGTAGTACATATGTTTTCCTTTTTCCCCCCATTATCCTCCCTTCAGCCTCCCCTACCCCCCAGCACATGTCCCCACCTGTTCCCCCCACCCCAGTGTCTTTCATTCATTGGTTATGCTCATATGCATGCATACAAGTCCTTTGGTTGATCTCCCCCAGCACCTGCCCCCCCATCCTTCCCAGCCTTCTCCCTGTAGCTTGACAGCCTGTTCAACGCCTCCCTGTCTCTATATCAATCACTCTCCCCTGTTTCTTTTCTTCAAAAATATCTTGCATCTGCATACTAGAAATAAACATACACGAACAAAAAATGTTTGAGTCTTAGTTTCAATGTCCAACTGTTCTGAGTCACAGTTTCAATGTCAAATAGTTCTTTATGTGTACAAGTCAGCAATGGTATCCAGCTGGTGGACACATCGTGGCAATGCAAGTTCCATCCTCTCTGGTTTGGTCCTGGGCCTCCTGCAGCCATGCAAGGCTGCTAACTGCTAGCATGGCAAGATGTCGTCAGTGTCCCCCATCTCTGGACCGTCCTCGTGACTGGAACAGACCTGTCAGTTCCTCACTGTCGCAGGAACCCACATGGTCTTGGAGTTGTTCTCTGAAAACACACAAACACATTCTGAAAGAGACATTCTTGATCACCTTGCCCACTCTAGGTGTTTGACAAGTCTGAAGAGTGAGGCCCAGATTGTAGAAATGACTTGTCAATAGTCACACAGCAAAGTATTGCTGAAGCTAGAATTAGAATCTGGGGCTTGGGTTCAAGTTCTTTGCATTTTTAAAAATGGATTTTTAATTGAGGGGATTGAATCAAGGATGGATTTTAGGGTTTCTGTAATCCCGTGAATTTTGTATGCCAAAATTTTTTGAATGTCTATATCATTCATATTTTTAAGAAATAAAATATTTAATTTGATCTCCAGAAATGACTAAAGACTTCTCAAAAAGCCATCCATCAATTAATTGAGCAGATTGATTATACCTCTTCAGCACCTCAGGCCCTTTTCGGGCATTTGGACTGGGGCAGTAGACACAGCAGGCAGAAATCCCTGTTCTCAAGGAGCTTATATTTTATAGGCAAGGGTGATAGACAATTAACAAGTAAAATGTATTGTATGTAAGGTGGTGATAGGCGTATGGAGAGAAATAAAGCAGGGATAGGTAGTGCAGGGGACCACTTCTGCTTTACTTGAGTTGAAATTAGATTTTCCCCATGAGTGCCAAGACTCCTTGCCCTGAAGATCAGGAGCATATTACAATAAAGAACATGGCATGCTGTGCTATAGCTATTTTATGAGGGGACAGCTAGAGGAAGAGAGTGTCCTGAGAAAGCCCCGGATCCTCCTCCCTTAGTCATTTTTAGCAACACCCATGCCAGGAAAGTGAGCAGTTCATCCTCCTGAGCTATCTGAAGCTGGTTGCCAGGCCGTCATCACTCACAGGGTGCCGCACGCTGTCCATCTCTGAGACAGAGATGGTTTCTTGTCAGCATTATTTATGATTGATTGCATCACTGCATCCTGGGAAGAAGGGAAGACAGGACAGGCAGAGAAGCAGCAACAGAAGTTAGTGGAGATTTTTGGTGATGAATGAAGGCTAACCTTTCAGTAGTCTGTGCTGCTGCTTTTAAAAAGTATTTTGAGCTTGATTTAATCTTTACATGGTTCTCAGAGACATGTCAGGTATGGTTAATCTTACTTTAAAGATTTGTCTTCTAATACACAGAGGGTGTGGGGTCATATCAGGTCAGAAGCAGGGCCAAGGATTAAAGCCCAGATTCTCTTGTCTCCTTGTAAGAGGCCTTTCTCCTCCATCTACATTTTCTTAAATCCTCACCCAAGGATATTTTTCCATTGATTTTTAGAGAGAGTTGAAGAGAGAGGGGGAGAAACAGAAATATTGATGTGAGAGAAACACATCTATTAGTTGCTTCCTGCACATCATCCAAACAGGGCCTGGGCGGGGGAGGAGTCTGTAGCAGAGGTATGTGCCCTTGACTGGAATCGAACCTGGGACCCTTCAGTCCACAGGCCAATGCTCTATCCATTGAGCAAAACCAGCTAGGACCTCCATCCACATTCTTAATTTCATCCCTCTCTCCTTTCTTTCCCTTTTATTCCACATTCAACCCAGCAGCAAATACTTCTTCTTGGAACTATATCTAGAATCCAACCTTTGTCATATCCCACCCTGACGGCACTGGGTCAGTCCACCATTATCTCTCACAGGGACTGTTGAGTAATCTGCCAACTAGCCTCCCTGCTGTGTGCCTCACCCTCTGCCCCTAAATTTCAATTCATCCTTCACTCAGCAGCCCAGAAGCCAAGAGTAGTCACTCTAGAGTGACAGTAGAGGTTGGACATGCACTGACTCACTATAAGAGGCCCATGCCCTAAGTAGACCTTCGGTTTCTCGGCGCCAAAATTCTTTGCATACACATCAGTGGTGGTTTTAGAACTGAAGAGTGGTTCTGAGGAACCAAACAAAGTCATGGAAGAATACAGATGAATATATTTGAGACATCCTGTTATTGCTGTATTATATTCTTGAGGGCACTGGGGAGGTATTGAAAGTTTTGAATAGAAAATTGACTCACACTTTTGGCTCATCACTCTGATGCTGTGTAGAGAGTAAATTGGAGCAGAGCAAGAATAGGACCTGGAATGCCTTTGAGAAGACTATTGTAGTGGTTTAGGGAGGAGATGATGGTGTGGATTAGGTGAAGTAGAGTAGCAGGGAAGGTAGAGAGAAGTGACATAATTGAGATATAGTTTGGAGGCAAAATATAAAAAATGTACAAATAAATTGGATGTAGGTGTTCAACAGAAAAAGAGAATGGTTTACCAATTGATGACTTGCAATATTAAGTAGATGGTAGTACAACTTAAAGAGATGGGGAAGACTTGGGAGGGACTGGATGGTTATGGAAGCTGGGGTAACAAGTCCTCTTTGGGCTGATTATGTGTGAAGAGTCTATGCATAAGACACCAAAGTAGGCCTAGAGCTGGAGTTAGAGTTTAAATGTTGTCATCTTATAGTAGTACTTAAAATCATAGTATTGTTTGAGATCATTCAGGGAGTGAGAACATAGATAAAAGACTTAGAACTAGGCCATCAACACTGATAGGGCAGGTAGAGAAGGAGGTCCTCACACAGTGGTGGTGATGGAATAATAACAGTATTGCTACTGTTGCTGCTGCCAGGAATATTGATGGCAGTAGTAACCACCATTTACTGAGTATATAGCACATTCCAGCACTGCTCTGATTTGTTTCATTTAGTTCTCACATCAACCCTATGAGGCAATTACAATTAACTGCTTATTTTTTAGCTTTATTGAGGTATAATTGACAAATAAACTTGCAAGATATTTAAAGTGTATAACATGATGATTTGATATACACTGTGAAAAGATCCCCCCACTATTGACTTAATTAGTACACCTATCACTTCACATATTTACCGTTTTTCCTTCCTTCCTTCCTTCCTTCCTTCCTTCCTTCCTTCCTTCCTTCCTTCCTTCCTTCCTTCCTTCCTTTCTTTCTTTCTTTCTTTCTTTCTTTCTTTCTTTCTTTCTTTCTTTTTTTTGTTTTTGGTAAGAACATTTAAGTTCTACTCCCTTCCTTAGCAAATTTCAATTACCAGTACACAGTACAGTGCTATTAACTATAGTCACCATGTTACTCATTAGTTCCTCAGAGCTTATTCATCCTATTACTGAAAGTTTGCACATTTTTACAAACCTGCTATTTCCCCCATCCCCAGCCCCTGGTAACCACTTTTCTACTCTGTTTCTATGAGTCTGACTTTTAAAAATTTAAAATTTCACATGTAAATTATGCAATGCAGTATTTGTCTTTCTCTGTATAGATTATTTCACTTAGCATAATTCCCCACCCCCAGTTTTATCCATGTTGTCACAGGTGACATGATTTCCTCCTTTTTGAAGTCTGAATAATATTCCATTATATGACAAAAACTTAAATTGTTTCCATACCTTGGCTCTTGTAAATAATACTGCTATGAACATCATTTTCTTTTAAATATTGGTTTTATTTCCTTCGTATATAGTCCCAGAGTGGGATTGCTGGATTATGTAGTAATTCTATTTTTAATTTTCATACTGTTTTCCACAGTGGCTGCATTCGTTTACATTCCTACAAGCAGTGCACAAAGGTTCTCTTTTCCCCACATTCTCATTAATTTTATTTTATAGATGAGGAAATCAAGTACTTAAAGGTTAAATAACCTTCTCAAATATCACACAACTAGGAAGTGAATGAGGTGGTAATAGAGCCCTAATCTCTTGGCTTGTTTGCCAGGACTCCTGTCATGTGATGCAAAGGACAGAAGGAAGCCAAGCTCCTGTCCCTGGAATCCTGAAGCCTGCCTCCAAGGATGGCTTACTGTGGGAGCTGGTAATATTTTGATGTCAGTATGTCATGGTAGTACATATATCATGGAAGGCCACATGGGTGGTGGAAATGTACTCACCTGGGAGGTGGTTTCCCAGACACTACTGTGATGACATTTATAGATGAGACACATTTTCTTAACAAATAAGAATCTAATGGATTAAGTCTCATCTAATTATGCCTTCTGCATCAAGCTACACTTCTCCCTGCCTGATGCTGCTGGCATAATTAAACTTAATGCACTTTTAATGATGTCTTCCTAACTCAAGCATTCACATGTGATTAGCTTCAAACAGGGATGAGCTGTCGCAGGTCTAGGGGCTGTTCTCTGAACCTATAAGACTTAGGTTCCGATATAAATTAATTGTGGACCTCAAGCTTCACAAATGTTAGCTTGGTGGTAAAGGTGGCTTGTAATGCTGGTCACCCTAATTTGAGGCAGCAAAATGGCATCCATTTCTAGTTAGTCTTAAACTTCAGTTTTCAAATCTATGTCAGTCCCCTCATCAGAAATCTTCCATAACAGTGAACATTACCAATATTTATTACTTACTGTATACCAGGCTCTTATATTTGTTAGCTCATCTCACCAACCCTGTGAAGTTTGGTATATTGTTAGTTTTACTGATGAGGAAACTGACTCAGAACAAAAGATTTTCCCACCTCAAATGGTTGGAAAGTGGTGAAGGCCAGTCTATACTTTATATACAATTCTGTGTCTCAAATGCTTGCTGTTGCTAACAGAAGAAAGTATGAATTGAGGTAGACATTCATAGCCCTCATGATCTTGTCTCAGTTTAGACTTCTAGCCTTATCTCTACTCTCACTGAATACAGACCCTATATTTCTGCTCAGGCTTTTTCTTCTGTTGTTTTACTCTCTGCACTCTATCAGCCCTTCACAGTTTCAAGTCCCAGTTTAGATCTTGCCTCTGCCAAGATTCCCTTCCCAATTCCTCCTGTTTCCTTTCTTCTTGTTTGGAAAGCACTTTATTTCTATTACTAATACAATAAAGACTTTGATGTGCCATAGTTAAATTATTCATATACTAGAGGCCCAATACATGAAATTCATGCACGGAGGTGTGTGTCCCTCAGCCCAGCCTGGACTCCCTCCAATCTGGGACCCCTCAAGGGATGTCCAATGCCTGTTTAGGCCCTATCCTGGCAGTATTGCTGGCTCCTAACTTCTTGCCTGCTTGTCTTCCTGATTACCCCTAACCACTTATGCCTGCCAGCCTTATCATCCCCTAACCACTCCCTTGCCAGCCTGATTACCCCTAACTGCCATCTCCTGCAGGCCTGGTCCCCCCAACTGCCCTCCCCTGAAGGCCTGGTCCTTCCCCCAACTGCTCTCTCCTGCAAGTCTGGGTACCCCCCAACTGCCCTTCCCTGTAGGCCTGGTAGTCCCCAACTTCCCTCCTCTGCAGACCTGATCCCTCCCAACAGCCCTCCCCTGCAGGGTTAATCACCCCATCTGCCCTCCCTTGCAGGCCTGGTCCCTCCCAACTACCCTCCCCTGCTAGCCATCTTGTGGCTGCCATCTTGTATCCACTTGGGGGCAGGATCTTTGACCACATAAGGGCAGCTATCTTGTGTGTTGGAGTGATGGTCAATTTGCATATTAATCTTTTATTAGATAGGATAGAGGCCTGGTGCATAGGTGGGGCCCAGCTGGTTTGCCCTGAAGGGTGTCCCAGATCAGGGTGGGGGTTTCCTTGGGGTGTGAGGTGGCCTGGGTGAGGGGCCTATGTTGGTTTTCAGGCTGGCCACTCCCCATTGCAACCTAAGCATAGGCTAGGGCTGGCTGGAAGCAGGTATCTGTAATTTATCTTCTGCAATTGAAACTTTGTTGCCTTGAGCAGAGATCAAGGCTGGCCAAGGCTGCAAAAAGCTTGGCTTCCTCTGTTGCCAGGGGCAACTCAAGATGAGTCCCAAGGAGGTTTTCTCAGAATATTTCAATTTCTTGTTGGGCTGTCTGTCATCTCATCCTCAATGAGGAAGGGACATCTAGTTAGAAAACATTGGGATCTGTGCTTGGTAGTTAAGACACAAATTCAACAACTATTCACAGTCATAGGCAATTGGCATTGGAAAGGGATGCAAACTGACCTTCACTCCAGGAGTTACCTCTGCAGCATCTTGAATAGTCATCTAAGTTCTGTTCTTTGGGGACACTCAAAACAAGTCTGTTCCCTCTTTTATGTAAAAACTAGAGGCCTGATGCACAAAATTTGTGGAAGGGGCTTGGCCCTCACAGCCACGAGGCTTGTCTCGGCCCTCGCAGCCCTGACTTGGTCCGGAAGGTCTGTCATTAGACTGTCTGGTCTCATTAGCATATTATGCTTTTATTATTATAGATCCCTAGGACAGTGGAGTGACTCCAGGCAGTGTGTTGTGGAGTTCCGGGGCCCCGCAAAAAGGAATCTACTTTCATCACCTTGGCCCAGGAGGAGTGCTGAGCCAAAGTCCTGTTACGACTTCTGAGGTTCTCTTTCTCCATAAAACACGTAAAAAATATCTTTTATGCCTGGATTGATATACAGATGAACATATTAATATTATATATTAGAACTTTTTATTTGATTTTAAAAGAAATTAAACACATTTCTGGGGGCTACTAAAAATATTGTGGACCCTGGGCACTGCATCCATTGTGCCTAATGAATAAGCGGGGCCTGACTGGGTTGAATTTCCCTACTGTCTTTATCAGAGATGTTAAAAATGGAAAACATGTATCTTAGAATTGACAGGATATGATAACTTCAAATCATAGATAAGAAACTTAGGATGTGAGAGAGTGTTCGGTAAGCAAGGATATTTGGTAGGCAAGTGACAGAGCCTGGACCACTCTTTTCATATCTTACAACTTTTCCATCAATTAATTTACTCACATATTTCATAATTAGTGACACCTATGCTATGTCCGACACACTACAATACGGTATCCAAGATCCTACTTGGTCCTTAGGGTTAGGCAAGATTTATGTTCATTTCACAGACATTCCAACTTGGACTTAGAGAGTTGGGCATGGGGTTTCTCCATACTCCTCTTGCTACAGAGAAAAAGAATTGCAAGTTTTGCTAAGCCACTTCCCGGTCCTAGTACCTCCTTGAGCCTAATATAACGAACAATTATTATTATTACTAGAGGCCTAATGCACGAAATTTGTGCATGGGGGTGGGGTGGGGGAGGTGTCCTTCAGCCCAGCCTGCACCATCTCCAATCTGGGACCCCTCGAGGGATGTCTGACTGCCTGTTTAGGCCTGATCCTGGATTCGGCCTAAATGAGCAGTCGGACATCCTTCTCACATCACAATCCAGAACTGCTGGCTCCAAACTGCTTGCCTGCTTCCCTGATTGCCCCTAACCACTTCTGCCTGCAAGCCTGATTACCCCCTAACCACTCCCTGCTAGCCTAATTGATGTCTAACTGCTGCCCTGCCAACCTGTTTGCCCCCAACTGCCCTCCTCTGCTGACCTGGTCTCCCCTAACTGCCCTCCCCTGCAGGCTTGATTGATCCCAACTGCCCTCCCTTGTAGGCCTAGTCCCTCCCACTGCCCTCCCCTGCTGGCCATCTTGTGGTGGCCATCTTGTGTCCACATGGGGGCAGGATTTTTGACCACATGGGGGCGGCCCTCTTGTGTGTTGGAGTGATGGTCAATCTGTGTATTACTCTTTTATTAGATAGGATAGAGGCCTGGTGCATGGGTGGGGGCCAGCTGGTTTGCCCTGAAGTGTGTCCTGGATCAGGGTGGGGGTTTCCTTGGGGTGAGGGATGGCCTGGGCGAGGGACCTATGGTGGTTTGCAGGTCGGCCATGCCCCATAACAACCCAAGCAGAGGCCCTGAGATCTGACATTACTTTATGTTATACAATTGAAACTTTGAAGCCTGGAGTGGAGCCAAGCCTTTTGCTCGCTCTGTGACGACAGCCATTTCTGTTTGAAACTTTGTAGCCTAAAGTGGAGGCCTAGGCTAGTGTTGCAGAAGTTTAGCTTCTTCCATCGCCCCGGCAACCCTAGCCTCTTCTCTCTTCAACTCTGTGGCTGCTGCCATTTCTGTTGGGATTATGTGTTTTCTATAATTGAAACTTTGTAGCATTGAGTGGAGGCCTAGGCTGGCAATGGTAGGCGGAAAGCTTGACTTTCTCCATTGCCAGGGAAACCCAAGCCTCCCTCCTGCTCTCAGTGGCAGCAGCCATCTTGGTTGAGGTTTATTTGCATAATTTGCTCCTGGATTGGCTGGCAGGCATGGCTTGATTGGAGGTATGGTCAATTTGCACATTATTCTTTTATTAGATAGGATTATTATTATTATTAATCCTCGCCCTAGGGGAGACACACACACACACACACACACATCTATGTGAGAAAGAAATATCAATCAGCTGCCTTCAATTTGTGCCCTGACTGGAGAGGGATCAAACCCCAACCTAGGTATGTGTCCTGACTGTAACCAAGCTAGCAACCTTTTGGTATGCAGGCTTACACTGCAAACTACTGAGCCACCAGGCTAGGACAACAATTTTTATTTTTTTCACGATCTTAAATATTTATGACTCATGTCCAGGTCCAATAACTGTCTTACTTAAACAATAAAATGAAATAAAGAAGGCATCCAGCATAGTTATTACCATATGTTCACTTTAAAATAACCCCCATGATTGGGTGGTGTATATGTATCATGCCACTAGTACTGTTAGTCACACTTTATAGCTGGAGAAAGTAAGGCTCCGTGAAGCCTCAACGTTTGAGCCCAGCCAGTCTAACTCCAACCCTCCTATTATTAACTGGTAAACTAATTTCTCTCCTCTTTCTGGCTCCCCTCTATTGCTTTCCTTTTGAAATAGTTTTCCTTCTTTTTGTTTTTTTACTCCCACCATCAAAGGCATAGGAGATTATTCAGCTTTTGAATCAATTTCTGTATATTAGTCAGTGCTTGGTTACCAGGAAGCTTTAGAATTTAACTTAACCACTCAAATCAACTGGTTCTTAGTTGAAGAGAGCAAAGTTCAGTTGTCCCTTGGTCCTGTGTGGTCAACTGCCCAGAGCCCATTCAGCCACCCTAGTGCACCCAGGGCCTCCCTCTATTATTGGGTAGCATAGAAATGAATCCCTTTCCTTGAAACTTCTGTGGTTGGTAATATTTTTAAAATTATATTTGTAAAGAAGACTTTTTATTTATAAATTTAAGCTAATTTCCAAGGTAGCTAAGTGTTATTGTGAAGCAATAGATATATAAATACATGTATTTATTTATAAGCACATGCAAAAACCCTGGAAGGATTCACTTTAAAGAAGAAACAGTGGTCTTTCCTGGAGAAGGGAGTAGGAAATAGAGAACTCTAGTCTTTATGAGACTTATTTCTATACAGTTCTTATTTTTTTCAGTGGAAAATTGATTGTTTAATTAAAGAAATTAAACACCAAGAAATATTGTATTACAAAGAATTGGATATGGTCTTGGGTAAAATCCTGTGGCCTCTGCGGGTTCTGATTTTCTCATTTACAAAATGAGGAATTAAACGATCTCTAATGGCCCTGCCAAAAGTACAAATATTCTCCAATTCTTTGTGTTCTATCTTATAAAGTGCAGCCTGAGTGAACCAGCAGATCACTGGCAAGGGCAGGAAACCACTATAATTAGCTTCTCAAGAGTAAGTAAAGTTAAGGGCTCATTTTGTCTGCTCTCAGAAGTGATGCAGCATTGCATCAGATCATTCATTTCACAGATACTTGTAGAGAACATACTATGGGCTAGAGAGGATTCTAGGTGCAGAGGGCAGTGCAGTGAACAGGAGTGACAAGGCCTTTGCACTTGCCAGAAACAAGACCGAAAACAGGTAAAAACACTGCAGTCATCACAGGTCAGAATAACTGGCACGAAGGGACCAAAGCTATATGCAGAGAGGTACTCAGGTAGCCTTTCTGAAGAGGAGATATTGAAGCTGACACCTGGAGGATGAGAATGAGCAAGTGTGCAAATAACTGGGGAAGGGTATTCCGAGAGGAGGGGCAATTATAAAGTTTTGATGGTGGGAAGGACTTAGTGCATTGGAGGGAGAGAGAGGAGGCTGGTGAGGCTGGAGCTTAGCCAGTGAAGGGTAGATTAGATGAATGAGGTCAGGGAAGTAGGCATGGCCAGGTCCTACAGAGCAACCATCTTGTAGGCCTGAAACTTAGATTTTACTCTAAGAGCAGTGATTCTCAGTGAAAGATTTTTAGCAGGAGAGTGATGTGTTCTGATGAAGCTGTCTTCATGGGATGGGAAGAAGGTAAAGGACCCCAATATATTTAAAGGAGAACTTCAGTGGAGTAGATGAGAATAAGAATGATGTTAATGAACTAAGCAGTCAAACTTGACCAGAGCCTTAACAGGGAGTCACAGGCAAGGAGGGGGCTAAGATAATGTTATTTTCACTTAACTATAGACTCCCTGCTCCTTGCTTAGAGTTGAAGAGAGGGGAGGTTTAAGATATGGTCCTGACCTCAAGGAGCTTAAGGGCATTTTCAGGCATATACAAAAGAGGCAACTGTGCCATTAAAAAATTGCCTGCAAATTTTTTGACACATATTGAGGTGTGGCATCTGTGTTACGCTCCCTTTCTGGACTCTGTTTTAGCTTGTTAAGTGCTTTAACTGACAGAGAATGGTGGGAGTGATGCCACGTGATTTCTGAGGAAGGGTTATAAAAGGAAATGCTTTTATAACATTTGTGGTTGGAGATAAACCCCCGTGACTACCTGGGAACCAGCATGTTATGAGGAAGCCCAAACCATGTGGAGAGGCCATGTATAGTCTCTCTAAGACCTAATGCAGGGGTCAGACATGAGGTTAAAGGAACCTCTATATGATTCCAGCGCCCTCCCTGCGAGCCTTCTCACCAGAGGTTCCAAATATCCTGGAGCAGAGAAGAGCTATCCCTACTGTAACCTGTTCAATTCCTGATCCACAGAATCTGTTTTAAGTCACTAAATTTTAGTACAGTTTGTTACATAGCAATAAAACCAGAGCAGCCAAAGACATTCTGAAAAGTTATGCACTGTATGATTCTAACTACATAACATTCTAGAAAAGGCAAAACTATGAAGATAGTATAAAAGGATTAGTGGTTGCAAGGATAGTGATGGGGTTGGGGTTGGGGAGGGAGGGAGAATGAATAGGCAGAGCACAGAAAATAGGGCAGTGAAACTATTCTGTATGATACTATAATTAATGGCGGATACATGTCATTATACTATTTGTCTAAACTCATAGAATAGACAACACCAAATGTGAACCCTAAGAGAAACTATGGACTTGTGCTGATTGTGACATGTCAGTGTAGGTTCATCTATTGTGAAAAATATACCACTCTGGTAAGGAATGTTGATAATGGGGAATCCCGAGGGTATATGGGAAATCTCTATATCTTCTGTTCAATTTTGCTATGAGCCTAAAAATACTCTAAAAAATAAAGTCTTTGAAAAATACAAAATCAGAGCATCAGTCTAGGTTGCTAAATCCCTGGATTAGAATATTTAGGAGATCTGCATTTGTCCTGGCTTTGGCATAAAACTCACTTTACCATTTGGATATTGCTATTAACTTTCTTGATGTTAGTACGAGGGACCAGGAGGAGAGAGAACAGTTTCTGCACTCTGAACTCCAAAACCCATATCCCTGGTGGCCTCCATGGGGCACTCTGCCCTTGCAGAAGTAGCCTGTGTAATGCAGTCAAACTGCCTTGATTGTCGGGGCGGGGCGGGGGGAGAAGGGGCTGATTCTCCACCTCCCTTTGTTTTCATCATTCCCCTCAAAGATTTTGGGCCTTGGGGAAAAATGTCAGGGAAGGCTATAGCGGTTCTAAACTCTGTCACCAACTTGAGAGGTTAACTAACTGCCCAGTGTTCTCCAACTGCCAGGATTTGAACACAAGATGCCATATTCCCCATTTTTACTTACCATGCTCTCCTGCTGTCAGCTCATCCCAAACATGAGGAGCCTTTCTAGAACTTATGTTTTGTGATTTTGAGATTTTGTTGAACCCTTATCTTCAAAACTGAGTCCATCAATGGCTTTGGAGAAGAGCTGGGACTCAACAGAGTGGATGTCAGGCCTTTATACTTTCATAGATCACCAATTCCTAGCCCCTCAAAACAAAAAACAAAACAAAACAAAACAAAACACCCCCATCTGGGCCATGTGCAGAAGTGGGGCTTCCTCAGCACTTTGTGTCCTGGCTGAGCTCCAGCCCCTGAAAACTCCCTGTGATCGATCACCTGCTTCCCTCCTTTCTCATTTCCCAGACCACTTTCTGCTTGAGGACAGCAACCGTTTCTCAAAGACCTCAACTCCTCCTGAATGGGCAGAACAGGATTGTGGCCTTTGATCCTGGGCTACATCATTAGCATCATAGTTAGATGGTTAGGCTCTGGAGTCTCAAACACTTGGAGGTTTTGACTCTGCCATTTTTAATTTTTAATTTTGGGCAATCACAGTCTCTGTAGAGCACAGGGTTCTTCTGAGGATTAAGTGGCATAATAATGCAAAATAACACTGTGCTCATTCAACAGGAACTGCTATCTTCTTTCTCATCTTGAAGTTGAGGGAGTTGGTGATTTTGGGATGTCTGGGGCTCTACCTATGGGGCAAAGTAATACGCTGGGTTGTCACTAGAATGCCGAGAAGGAACACAAAGCATGGATGTAATGATAACAGTAATGCTCCCTTACAGCTAGTACAGCACATTGCAGTTTATAACACGCACACAATACTCATACACAAAATAGCCTTCATTGATTCTTGACATGACCCTGAGGAGTAAGGAAACCATATCACATGATGTATTATGGAAGACCATGGAGAGGGGTACAGAATAAAAGTGAGAATTACCTTTGATCTCTGTGAAGAGGGGGGACAGTTGAAAGTACAAACTAAGAACAAATGCCTAGGAACATATCTGTAGTTCATATGCTGCATTAAAAATGTTTTCATTGATTTTTAGAGAGAGAGGAAGAGAAAGAGATAGAGAGAGAAACATCATCAATTGGCTGCCTGCTGCATGCACCCCATCGAGGACTGAGCCCACACTCCAGGCATGTGCCCTGACTGGGAATTGAACCCACCACCTCTTGGTTCCTGGGTCAGATGCTCAACCACTGAACCATGCCAGCAGAGCCATATGCTGCATTTAAAAAACACGTTGTTTTTTTTAAATTGGTTTTTAGAAAGAGAGGACGAAAGAGAGAGAGAAAAACATTGATCAGTTTTTGCCTCCTGTGTGCTCCCCAGACTGGGGATGGAACCTGCAACCTAGGTCTGTGCCTTCACTTTTGATGTATAGGATGATGCTCCAACCGATTGAGCCATCCTGCCAGGGCCATATGATTTATTTTAAAGGTCAGATCAGGCTGAGTGTGGACACAGCTACCTGGAGGAGGTGGTGAGTACCCAGATTCATACAAGTATGCAAGCAAGAGGCATGTGTCAGATGATAATCATCATCCCATCTAGCCTTCAAGCTGTCTTAACTGTGAGAGCCTTGGACTCTGTGAAATTGCACATGATTAACTAAACAGGTAGCAAATGATAATCCGAAGTTCCTTGGACAGCTGTGATTTCTCCTTTCCCTCCCTGGCACAGGCATGGCTGCACCTTTGTAATCAGATTAGAACAATAAGAATTTCCCATCTCTAAGGTTGAGGCAGGGAATCTGGTCTGCCAGCAATCTTCCAACTTGAATTCCACATATGCTTCTTGCCATTATTGATCCTGCTGCTGAGGGAGGGGTGGACAGAAATGGCTCATTATGCTTATGCCATAGGCAGGGAGCGATGGGAAGTGTGGCCTCTGGCAGAACACCAGCCAGTGGGAAGAAGCAAGTGGTAGGACAGATGAGAAAAGAGCAAATGGAATCACAACTGCAGGCAGGCTGATGGAGCTCTGGAAGGCAGGGATGGAGGCGGGAAGTCAAGTTGAAAGGAAATGTCACTGAGGATACCTGTCTTGGGGGACCCAGGGAGAAAGAGCTTCTGTAGATTTGACCATTTAATGAGTCTCGGTTTTATGTGGCGAGAAGACAGGAAGAGCTGCATGTAGAGAATTTCAAAGCATAATCCTTCTGAGATATAGTCCTGGAATTGAGTATCATTACCTAATTATATAATTCATTAATTTGTTGAGTACTTAACATATGCTAGGCTTGGTGAGATAATGGAGTGTGAAGATTTCTGGGGCTGTAGTTAAAAGTCTCAGGTTGGCCTTGGGGGCAACCCATTAAATCCTTCTGAGTCTCTGTCTACTCATGTGTAAAATGGGAGTACCAGTGCCTACCATGTGCCTCTTTAGTATTGTGAGGCTAGAATGAGGGCACTGTGTGCAAACATTTTACAAACTGGCCCTGTAGCAACTCTTTCTTTGGCAGGTATGGGAGAAAAGAGAGGGTGGTAAGGAACCCAATTTTCATTCCAAATCCACATCTCTAAAAAAATAAACTGGGGAGCTAGTTTACAAGGTCTTGATTCTGGGTTCTTAATTCTGGGTTCTTAAGATTTAGTGTTTATCTTTCTTCTAGGCTGGGGGATACAGGAATGTTTGGAGTCAGACAACTGTGCAATGCAAACCTAGCTCCACCAACTGGCAGTTCTGTGATGGGCATGTTGTTTAACTTCTTTGAGCATCTAAAGTGAAAACAGATGATAATGCCTGCCCTTTAGATTATTTTTTATGACCACTGAAAGAGAGAGAGTATATGCAATGCCATAAGGCCTTTTAGACCAACTTATAGAAAGTTATATGTGCCTGACAGAGACCTCTTGGTGTCCTAGAAGGTGAATAATCTGAAACTCTTCCCATTGATAGTCTTTATATTTTTTATCATTACATGGTGGGCAGAGGGCATGCCATTAGGATAAATGGCAACACCATCTGTGTTTGTATATCTCACAGGTGGTGTTGCCATTTATTCCAAAGGCTCTTGGCTACCTCCTAAAGACACACACTGCAACTATCTAGAAGGCTCTCTTTGAGGCATTCTGGTGAGCAGAAATTTCCCCACATCCTTAAAATTCTAGTGATGGCAAGAAAAACATCTGACCTGTCAGACCACCTGCAAAATATATTATTAGTTCCTTCTTCTCATTCTTTTGTGTAGGGCCAGCCCTTGGCCAGTTACATCCTCAAGTTAGTGGACATGTGCTTTTCCTTTTCTCCTCCTCCTAAGGAGTATCATATGTCCAGCAACTGTCTGGGGTTCTCATTTGAAAGAGTACTAAGATCAGGAGCGAGAAGGTTCATATTCTAGGCCCTGGTCTCCCACTTTTGCTTATGTGATATCGAGCAAGTCTCTTGATCTTCCGAAACCCGAGGTTTTAATTTATAAGATGAGAGTGATTATCTCTACTCTGTCTACCATTCAGGACATTGCTGTGGATCAAGACAGGCCATAATTATGAAAGACCTTTGCAGCTGCAGAATTCAGTGGCAATGTGAAAGATTATTATTCCAGAGCAACCATCACTCTAAGTAAAAGCATTCAAAACAGTGAGTGGGATTTTGTGTATGAGCCAATAGGGTGAGAATAGATTTGCAGGGACTTCTGAAAGCACCAAACTGCTGCTTGGCCTCACTGCCCTGTATATGAGTATGGTTTGCTTCTATCAATTGTCTCTTTATATATGCTCATTTCTGTGTGCAGTCTCCCTCAGGTCCTCATGGAATTTATGCATTTAGTATGTTTTTTTCCTACCCAGGACAATACATTTAATGCAAAGTTAAAGCCAACCACAGGCATCCAATCTCTACTGGAGGACAAAAGTAAACATGAACAATAAAAGCTTCCTTTCTCTCCCTGAAATGATGCAAAGAAAGTGAGACAGAAAGTAGAGAGAGAAAATAGAGAGAACCTCTGCTAATATACTCTTTTCTAAAGGATGAAGAAAATAAAATTTTATGGAAAGAAATATACCCCTTTGAAATGTTATTTATTACCATCTTAATACAAAATCTTGTTCAGAGAGCTTTTGCTATTTATGAGTTAACACTTCTAACCTCTCTCATCTCCACCACTGACAGGTTAATAATAACATTCTTTTCCTGACAGCATAGCAGAAAATGGTGGCTGACAGATGTCAGGATGGTGACATTGGTGACTGAATACATGCAAATGGGTTTGAACATGAAACATTTGAATTTGGTTAAACCTGTTTGAGACCAGTGGCTAGACACAGAAACAATGGATTAGAGCTTAATTACTGACTTTTCCCCCTAATTATTATATGGTTCCTAGCTGGTCCCTGATTGATGAATCATAATTCCTTTGGTCTTTACAGATGGACATCTAATTCAAAGTAGCTTAGACAAAAGAGGCAATTGATTAGCTCTTACCCCTGGGAGGTCTGGGTAAAGGCTGGCTTTTGGAACTGGGTCCAGGGACTCAGATGACATTTAGGACCCCTTCCCTTCATCATGTATCTTGATTTGGGTGAGTTGGTTTTGTTGTCTTCTACTATAGACAAACTTTCTCTACATGATTCAAAAAGATAGCCTTTGGGTAACTTTAGCTTGGACTCAGAATGTAAGGACCCTTATTCAAGCTCCACATTTAAAAAAAATCCCAGGGAAGAATTCTAGTTGGCCAGACTGGGGTCACAAGATTAGTTCTAGCCAATCATTGTGTCCAGGGTAAAAAGGGACTATAATTGCTTGGACTAGAGGTGTGGGGAAGGGAAGGGTACTAAGGTTGGCAGCACAACCAGGACAAGATTACAAGGTAGTAGGGGAAGTTCCCCAAAGGAAGGGATGCCAGGTTGTCAAAACCCAGAGATATCTACTACTACTTACTATACTGTTGTTTTTTTCTAATCGTTTTCCAATGGTTTGGAAGTTTTTATAATATTATTGCTAAATTGTTTCTATATAGTTCATTAATCTGATTATTCAATTAAATTAACAGCTTCTTTTCCCCACCTTACTAAACAAATGAGTTTGTGTGTAAAGACCTCTTTATTTAAAACAAAAAATCAAAATGATTCGACTATGGCTTTGAGACAAGATAAAGGAAAAAGAACTATTTTGTTTGTCTAAAATATCTATGTAATTAAGTTTTCTTAAAAAAATCATTTCCCTCCTGGAATTGCTTAGATAACATCCACTTCAAATACTGGTACATCCAACATCAGATTTTGTGCATAATGATTTTCTGCTATCTCTTCATGACACTTTTCAGGGAGTTACATAAAACAAGGCTTCCTAATTGTAAAATCATGACATTTGTCTTCAGTATTCTCTAATTTTCCTTCTGAATTCTTTGCTTATCCCCCCCCCCCACTATGACTTTATCACCCTTCAGGTGCCTCTTTACTATTCCAGAACCTTATAACAGGAATTTAAACTCAGTTTGAGTTTGAGTTTGCCAGATTTTTTTTTCTACCAAGAGCATTTACAAAGAAACTTAACAACTTTATGGAATCAAAGGCTTTATCCTAAATAAGGGATTTTAGGGATATAGTGCACATCAAGGGATTATTTTTGGTTGGGGGAATTTTTTCTTTTTCAACTATATCATGTTATATTAGTTTCAGGTGCACAACATAGTGATTAGGTGTTTATATAACTTAATGAAGTGATCACTCCAATATATCTAGTACCCATCTGACATCATACTTAGTTATTACAATATTATTGACTATATTCCCGATGCCAGTGGTTGGCAAACTCATTAGTCAACAGAGCCACAGTTTGCCGACCACTGCCCTGTGCTATACTTTACATACCAGTGATGATTTTTATAACTGGCAATTGGTATTTCTTAACTCCTTTCATTTTTGGTGGGTTGAGGAAAATTTTTATGGTGGGTCTGAAGTCCCATTATCTAGGTGTGTGAATACTTTTTTTAGATTTGAGATTAATCTTGATTAGTTTTCAGCTACCTCAATCCAAAAAATCTTCCCCAGGTCATTGTCCAATTTATCTGCATACATTTGATTAGCTTTATAAGGCTAGGAAAAAAGCCAGACATTGAGTTTTAGGGTTAAGTGTAGGAAGATCTCTTGACTGTGAGCCAGGAGAGCTAGCTTCTAACTAGTCTTAGATTAATCAGAAATTTATGTGACCTTGAGCAATTCACTTATTCTCTATGGACTCAAGTTCACTTATTTATAAAATATACTTAAGTAAAAATATTTGATGATTTCTAAGCTCTTTTCAACTCTTAAAATTTCTATTTT
Source organism: Antrozous pallidus (assembly GCA_027563665.1). Classification (NCBI taxonomy): domain Eukaryota; kingdom Metazoa; phylum Chordata; class Mammalia; order Chiroptera; family Vespertilionidae; genus Antrozous; species Antrozous pallidus. Next base: position 19,084,487 of record CM050516.1, read on the forward strand.
CATTTATTTATGTAAAACATTTATCCAGTGGAAATGCAACCATCTCTCCCCTGTGAGCATGAAATCAGACAATGCATATAAAATGCCCAGCCCGAAGCAGATGTTTAACAAATGCCAGTGGCAGTGCTTATTTTGGTAATGCTAATAATTTTTACACTACATAGTTTCTTAATTTGGTGTTTATGAACTGATTTTATGTGCTTTTTTTCTTTTTTGGTAACAGCAGCTTTATTGTGGCAATAGTCCAAACACACACACACACACACACACACACACACACACACACACACACAAACACACACACACACACACACACACACACACACACACACACACAACACACACTCCTTATGTACATCCAAGGATTCTTTGCCATGTGGTATATGTAATACTGTTGTCAACTTTTTCCATTGGCCAAAGCCTACAGTCCTTCAGGAATGGAGGAGAATGCTTTACCATAGCAGGAATGGTGAAGATGTTGCAAAGCAGCTCTCCTTCCTCATCTTGTGCTCATGACTTGATTTATGAACACATTATGGTTCCCCTTTATTTGTAGAGCCCAGAATTCTTCTCCTCATGTGTCTCTGGTAGTAGAACACTCATTGGTATCCCTGGCTCCTTCTATGGTGAGTTCTTTTATATTCAAGTCAGTGCCATCTACAGGAGGCAGTCTGTGCCCATCTGGCAGTATCTTTCTGGGACTTTGTACTGGAAACTGTCCTGAGGACAGATGGTTTCCTCTGATCTGTTATGGGAATTCCTTTGTTGTGGGAATATGCAAATTCTAGGAAGCTAAAGCCCTACCTCTGAGTCTCAGTTTGCTCAGGTATTAAATTGGGATGGTATTTTATCTCCAGGGTTATTGCCATGAGGATTAGAGAGTAGTGTATAAAGTGCCTATCATAGTGCTTAGTACATAGTAGAGGCCTAAAATATTAGTTTCCTGCTAAATTCAATATATAATATCTGAATGAATTTCTTCCTAAGCACCCTCCCCCCTTAAAAAAACACCTTCAACTCCTATTTCATAATGGATCAATAGCTTCCCATGCCCAGCCCAGTCTCCTCTTCACTGATTTGGTTGACCAGTATGGTGCCAGTTACATTGGGTACTTGCTCTTTCCCAAATAGGCCCTGCCTATTCTGTCCTTCATGCCCTGAGTTGTTCTGTTTCCCCTTCTCTGAATGCTTTTACTTCTCTGGCAGTGTAATATCTACATAACCTCAAGGCAACACACAAATGTCATCACCTCCTTCCCTTATTTCCCCAGGCAGAAATGACCTTCCCTCCTCTGGACACCTTTCTCATTCATCAAGTCATTCAACAAATATTGATTGAGGATCTATTACACTTGAGGCAGACAATGTCCCTGGTCTTGTAAATGCATATTCTAGATGGAAAGAGGGAGATAATAAGCAAATAAACAAGGTATTATTAGGTGGTGATGAATAATGTGAGAAAGTGACTTCAGAGCTAATCTGTATAAGATGGAAGGGAAGGCTGTTCTGGGCAGATGGGCATCTTGAGCTGAGACATAGTTGATAAGAAGCCAGTTTCACAAAGAACTAGTTGAGAGTTTCAAGCAAAGGAAACAGCAGATGCAAGGGCCTTGGAATGGAACTAAGTGTAGCATGTTTGAGGAACATGACAAAAGTTGGAGTAGCTGGAAAAGAGTAATCAAGGGAGAAAGGGTGGTGAAATCTCCTTAGGAGGTGGTCACAAGGTGGAAAGGCAGTAACTTTGGAGAGAGAGACAGACTTGGATTAATATCTAGGCCAAGTCATTGGTTGGCTGAATGACCTTGGTTTCTGAACATCTCTGAACTTTCATTTCCTTGTATGTATATGGGGTTAATAAATCCCCACCTCACAGTATTGTTTTGAGAGCTAAATGAAAGGTATATGAAATCCTAGCATAGTATCAAAGATAAGTTAAAGGTGTCACCAGTGGGATTCACAGTGCCTATGAAAAAAGCTGACAGGCAATGCTTTCTGATAGACTGTTTAAAATGCAAGTGGTCGGATTTGGTGATTCTAATGGAAAAAGCCAAATAGTTTGGTAAATAACTGGCTATTTCACAAAGTTGAACCGTCCCTTTCCTGAGGATGTACCTCTGCTGATTGTATTTTATCTCTAATGTCTTGTGTCTCTGTCTTCCCCCAAGAGAATGTTATTACAAACATACCTAATTGGCAAAGGAGCATTCAGAGCCCAAGTTGGAGGCCTGTGTATTATAAAGGTGTTTTCTTTCTTGAGACCATGGAGATTTGACTGTCATCAGGTAACCTGGTTTCTGGTATTGATAAAATAGTATTTTGTAGTTTCCAGTGATGTTTTCATGAGTGTTTTCTTTGGATGGCCCAATATTAGTGGATGTCAGTTCTGGCTGTGCATATAATAACATGATTATTCAAAACAATCGAAGCAGCTGTAAAACAACTATGCCTTCAGTCAGGCAAACTATATTTGGAGAAGGGTCTTGGGGGTTGGTGATTTTGTTTAAAGTTCCCTAAGTGATTCCAGTGTGCAGTTAGGGAAGAGAATCACTGCCTATTTTGACATCAGATGTCCCAATCCTTTGATAAGGAAAATGAGGCTCAGAGTATTTAATTTTATTACTCAAAGTTGACATGAATAAGGAGAAGCCAGGTACTGTGAACCCTAATCTACTGGCATTTCCACAGTGCCACATTGCTTCTCTACTCATAAGGTGATCTTGGAGGAAGTAGCTTCTTATTCAAGAACTTCAGTTTTTGTTTTTTTGTTTTTAAGTGGGATAATAGTGGACTTTCATAGACATTCTTTCTTAGAACATTAGTATTTGGTAAGAAAGGAACTTGCCATCTTGTCTCTCAATTAGGATAAGTTGATTTTTGACATTATTTCTGTGAAAGTTATTATCCATTGTCATTTCTATAGGGCTTTGATGACTTCCTCTTAGTACATATCAGAGTGCTACTGATTAGATAACCTGAATAGGGCTATAAAATATGCAAGACAAGGAAAAGTAGAGGATGTGTGTATCAACTTTCACGATGGGCAGAGTCTCCTTGATAGGGGTTTGTCTCAACTCCAGGGTAATCTAGTACTATTATGGGGAACTTTGATGACTAGGAATTTTATTCTATTCTATTTATTTATTTAATTTGCTTTTATTTAGGAACTCCCTTTAGCTGAGTGTAAGTGCATTGGCCCGTAACCTCCAGAACTGATCCTGGTCTTGTACACACAAACATATAGTTTCATTTCTTCAGAACAGTTCTGATAATCCTTCCCCAGGATGAATTTATTATTCTGCAGGGGACCTGATTTTCAGTTTCCCATTTCCTTGCTGTCTCCTGGCCTGGATCTATTTTAAACGGGCTACAGAAACTTTTTCCTCTTCCCCCTTTTGGCAATTTTGTCTGGATTAGTGATCTCTTATGTCCAACAGAATAGTCTGACCTTCCCAAAGGTGTGGCAAGTGTAGCTTTAACCATTTTAAGTTACTTTGGTATAACAGGAAGGTAGAAAACTGTTTGCTTATTATTTTCCTGACCATCATGCATCATTGTCTGGTTAACGGAGAGGTGGGTAATATAAAGGCTTTGGATTTGAGCAAACTCAGTTCAAATCCTGGCCCTGTCACATGACTTTGAGCAAGTTAATGTCATCTCTTTAAATCTGGGTTCCTCTTTTGTAAAACCATACTTTAGAGGACCGTTGTCATACTATAAAAGGTTATTAAGTGTGCTTAATATAGTAAGTCCTCAATAAGTGCTCTTATAGTCATTATGACAATTGTCCCAACTATTTGATGGTAAGGTGACAGAGATCAGTTTTCTCCTCATGTTCATTGTTGTTATCTGCTTCTTTATTCCATGTCACCCTGAATGGAGGTGACTACATGGGTATGGACAATGCCTGGAGCTACTCAAGTCTGTTAGTTTCTTTTCCTTCCCCCAAACCTTTTTTTTTATCATGGTAGTTGCTGCCTGAAATGCCACTCTTAGAGCTTTCTTCATTTAAAGTTTTGACCCATATAAATATGTAGCATTCCTTAGGAAATAAAACATTTGAAGCTGTTCACTATTCAAGTGTCAACGAATGTCAGGTTCTTCACAGGAAGCCCTCTTTTTTGAGTAAAAGAAAAGGTTTCAGGCAAGAATGAGGGTCATGTAGTCTGAGGACCAAGATTATCTACTTAGAACCCTGGTCTAGTTTTGGTTTTCTTGTGATTCTCTGCACATCACTTGGCCTCCAGTTTGGGAATGTCTGAGAGACATTCCCTGTGAGCCAACCAGTTCCCTAGAGGTACTATGACTATTGCAAGTGGTTCCTTATGCAATTGTAACTATAGCCCTTGAAAAAGAAATACCACTCTGTCTTTTTTATTTTGTTTTTGTTCTTTGCAATCCTATTTGGATGAATAACTCACAACAACCCAGGTCAGCTGAAATGACTTGTTTGAGATCTCTTTGTGAGTCATGCATAGTGACCACCATTAAAAATTGTATTGGACTTTGGTTCCACAATAAGGAAATCACATAAGCCCTAGAGCTCTGGCTTTAGAAATGGCACAATGGAATGAACAAATATGAAAAGTAGGTAATGGATCCACAGTGATTTAATTCTCGGTGATATTTTCAGTTTATGCAAATGCAAAAAGAAAAAAATAATAAACCTGGCTACTTGGAAAAAAACCAACAGAAACCAAAAAAAATATTTAGTGTTTGATCAAGCAAAAATCCAAGAGTGCTAAAACAAATATAGATGTTAAATAAAAGGCCCAGGTACCAAAGAGCAAAATTTAATGAAAGCTAGAACTGTTAAGTATGGGTTCCTGTTGAGAAAAATGTCAATCTTTCAGAGTTTTCCCATTGTTCTATTTTTAAGAAAAGTGTAGTAAAAATACATAATACAAGTCAACTTCACCCCCTTGCTCTTTTCCCCCATCACTTCTCCATTGACAAAAAATATCTTCCATTGGAGTCTCAGACCCCCACTTAGCATAGACCTTCATTTCTAGCACAGATGGCCTCTCACCATCAGATCATGTTACTGGTGAGCTCAGTAGCTGGAGAGGCATCCTACCAGTCCAAAGGCAAAAGGTCTTTGAAGCATGTTAATGGTACAGGATTATTCCAACTCCTCTGAAATGCAGGTTTCCTAATAGCGGGTCATACCAGATTCTGCAGTGATGGGATAAGGGCTGAGAAAAATCTGTCAAGAGGGCAGGGGCTGGGGAGGACATCAGCTGGCAGTAGTGGAAAGTGATAATCCATCTCAAGATTCTTGCTTCATGTACCATTCGCACTTTGACATGTGAGAGACTGAACAACAACACTTGAGTTGAAAGGGCAAAGAGTTTGATTTTGGAATGATTTTTTGCTATGGCTGATGAAAGAAGAATGGGAGGGACATAGAGGTGGTAGGTGTCCACTGAGAGAATCTACAGATGAAACCAATCATGCTGCCTACTTGTAGGCAGGCTTCAAAACCTTTAGTTTGTCAATTACTAATGATAACCCCTAGCAGAGAAGACTGGATAGAAGTTGGGGATAAGGGAACAGCCAGAATATGGTTATCAATAAAAGCTAATGACACATGATACACACTGAATCATGCACCTAGGAGATGGCTGCTGGAGAGCTGGAAGCCAATTGCACCAAGAATGAGAGTTGGGATCTCCAAGAAAGCCATGTGCTAGGAACTGCACCCTCCCAACCAAAGTTGCAGTCTGCCTGGGCTTCTCTCCACAAGCCCTGTCACCTCTCCAGTCTTGCTTTAGTTCAGCTTTGTAGTCACGATCTTGGGTGTATTGATTCTGGTCACCAGAATATAACATCTCCATTCTGTTTTAACCAGGGGGAAGGTCTGTCTCCTTGGCTTAAAAGTTGGGGCCAGGGATCTTAAGGACCCCAATGTCATTATCAATTTAATCCATCCCCGTTTCATCCTCCAAATAATTCAGCATTGGGTATTTTACTTTTTAGAAAGTAGTCTGGCCACATGCTAAAATAACACTTTTATATGGACATGAAAACCCAAATTCTTTGGGTCAGTGAAACCCTAAGCGTCATATTCAGCCTCTCACCAAAGAGTGGGCACATCATGGAAGGTTCTATTGCTTTTGGGCTTCGGTGAAGCTTCCTTTTCCAAAATTCTTTCATTACCTTTCTTTTGCACTTAGTTTGCATAGCATTTCCCCTCATATCAGAGGCTCCAAAGAGAAAAAGAGTCTATTCCTCAGTGGGGCTCCTGCTCAGTTGTTAAGCAAATGAGAAGTGAAAATCATGGGTGCTATCTTCCTGGCTGCCAGCTGTTCCCAAGTCTCTATTTGGCTCAGGAGGCCAATTGCCCTTCAGCCACCAGAGTGCCTCTGGGCTTGAATGTAGTCAGAAGGATATACTTCTCAGGGCTGAGGCTGACTCTGTGAAGAAATATACCATTCCACCTAAGGCCTGTGAGATGGCTCTTACACATTAAAAGGAGCTTTATCAGTGCTTCCAGCAATAACTCCACGAGTCCTCCTCTGAGTACACACCTGCCTTTGCCCTCTCCGCCACCCTTAGTCTCACTTGCTTTTCACATGCATTCTCAGCTAAATCAGTGTTTAGGCAGTGCTCTGTCTGGGGAAAGCAGCTCCCTCCTTCAATAACCTTCATTTCCATCCAGGGTTTGGAGCCATAGACTGGAGGGTAGCTTGGAGAGCTCCCATGGCGAATTAGTTCCAAAGTTGCTTTTTTTCCTTTTGCTTGCTTGTAAGTGGAACAAACCTGTAATCTCCAATCTGAAAACTGAATAGGGGTGGGTAAGGAGTTGGGAATAAGTAAGGAGAAGGAAGGGGCCTAACAGAACCTGCAAACCACGAGTGTTAGTAAGAAAAAAATTGCACACACTAAGACACATTAACAAATGAGTTAAAAGAACAGTACAGTTTCCTCATTAGTGTTCTGATGACACTATTGTCAGAGACACAGGCTCTTTTAGATAGGGTTATTTCCCCTTATTGCAGTGCAGTGTGATGTATCATCCTTACTTAGTAACAGAAAAGGGTGAAAGAACATCAAAAAAGGAAAAGGGATAGCAGAATGGGTTTTCAGTTCTTCAGGAAAATCTGTTGAATCCTCCTCCTTGTGGTCATAGTGGTTGGTGGCGGTTTGCGTTTCATTTTGTTGTTTTTGGCACTGAAGGGCTTGGGATGGGGTTGGAGGAGCCTGAGCCTGCTCCCCAAGGGGTCTCCATCTGTTCCAGTTATAATCCTGTGGCTCCCAAAGGCATCCCTGAACTGTGACTCATGCAGGGAATTGATTGCATGGACTTAGGGAAGTCATGGCTGACCACTCGGCCATTCTCTCCACCACCACCACCACCACTGGCTCCTGCCCCACTGTTTCGAGGGAGTGTCGATGTCCGTATGGCTTCATTGATGGATTGCTGTGGGATCAAACAGAAACCCTTTTCAGGAGGACCATGGGGTTCTTCCCCAGGTCCTTGGGAATGATTGGCAAGGAGAAAGAGTCAACACTGGACTTAAAATGTCACCCCTATCTTTTTACCCATCCAACTCCCTCCCTATTCTGTAATGCTAATTTTGACTTCCCATGACTCACAAAACTGTCGTATGGCTCTGGAAATGTCTGATCCCCTGTCTGGATCTTAAGTTCTCTGTTTAATGAGGTTTGCTGAACTGGGTGATCTCTAAGATCCTTTCTGGTTCTTATATTCTGTGTTTTCTAAAGGTGAAATAGTTCTATGGTTGTATTGATGATAATGTAGCAACATGAACCAAATGGAAAAGCTCTAGAAATCGGGTTTAGAAAACTTGGAATTTAGTTCTAGTTCTGACATCAACTATTCATGTGACCCTGGGCATATCCCCTTACCTCTCTGGACCATTTAAATCTCCAGGTTTATGAAATATTATTATCTATGTACCTACAGGCTTTTATTAGCAAGAGTGATGCCAATATGTGAACAATTATTTAAAAGATTAAAAAATTAAGGCTGTGTTATTGTTGGATTAATATAAAAACTTTCTCTGATTTACTTCAGAGAAAATGCTATCCTACTGCTGGCAGCATGTGTTAAGGGAATGTAGGGTTTAGTTGAATAATACAGTAGGCAAAATGTAATTGCAAAGGGGTATGTGCTAAAGAAAATGTGAATGCATTGCAAGGGTCATTATCTGTCAAATGCTTCTCATCAGCACATCTCATCTGCAATTCCAGGTTGACTTCAGATCAGTGCTAATAAGCTTTGTGATTTCTAGATTGTTGGAATTCTAGGTATGAAAAGGACTCCAATAATCACCCAAAGATCAGATGAGTTAGGAGGAATGTTCAAGAACACAATATGGGGTTAAAACCATATCCTACTAAGCAAGAGGAAGGGTTCTGTTCTGAGTTCCTATGGAGAAAGAAACTTCATAATATGAATTCCAAACCTGTATTTCTTCCTCTTGCTTTAACTTCCTAAATTATCCTCATAGAATTTTTGAGTTGGGGCTTTTGTGTGTGTGTGTGTGTGTGTGTGTGTGAATCAATGTAAAGAATTATATCTATAAGTTGAGAGGTTTCTTTCTTGAAGGTCAACCCTACTCATCCTGTGTTCCATGCTCACATTTTCTTTAAGCCATCCTAGACTGTACCAAGCAAGTGCTAGACTCCCTCACTGTAGTACTCATACATTATGCATTCTCTTGTAACAGTTATGCTTCAGGTATGTAAGTTTCATCTTCTTTAAGGAAGCTATCTGGAGAGAGGCAAGGGCAAAATATTTTTATTCCTTAACTATCTCCCAGAGTGTCCAGCTTATAGTAAGATGTTTAATTGATATTCTTGAATTTTGTCTAAGAAAACTCAATCACCTAGGATCCTTCTTAAAAATTGTATGGCTTTCTCCTTTGCATATCATTATATTCTAGTGGCCGAGAAGAGTGAGTGTCTACCTATTTTGGCCAGACTAACCAGGGCAGTTTTGACCCAATTTTTGTTCTTTCTGCAATACTTTGTTGGGAATATCTTCTTATTACTAGCAATTCTGTCAATGTTTTTCAATGTTATTTTTTTTAAATCAACAATTCAGATAAATTTGCCCCATATGATGTTCTACCCTCACTGGTTTTGTCTCTTCCTCAAATCCTCAGAGTTGATTTATTTATATTCTTTCTTAGTTGTCCATCACTGAAGAGGAAGTTTGGATTGCATTCTTCTAAGTCAAGGCCAAGTAAATACCACTATAATGCTCAATGGGGGAAATGTGAAATTAAAACATGAAGAATTAATGGTTACTTATTCTCACCTAAAAATGTTGAAAAGAAAATAATTTTGTATGTGTCTGTAAAATATGGAAACGTCTATAGGCTAACTTGAAATGTCTACCTTCTATTATTTTTTTTCCTCTGTCTTATCCCTTTAATTAAAAACAAAAATTTAAAGTTCATTCTAATGACCTTGGCCTTTGTTTCTGAAAAGGTCTCACACATTCCCATTAAAGTTGGTGGTACTTGTTCAACTTATTTTAAAGGAAAAGATTGGTGGCACAGTCAGCATTGCTGCCTATCAAAGTGTGAGAGAATATAGCCCAACATGTAGTTAAAACCCTCTAACGTCATGTCATTGAGCATTGGTGTTCAAGGAAGCTGAGGCTTCTCAGAGGTCCGTGACTCCATACATCTATTGGTGGTGGGTACTGCTTGATAACTAGTTTCCTTTCTAACACTTTTATGGGTCTCAGGAGAAGAGATGAAGAGAGCCCAGACTTTGGAGTGGAAAGCAATGCTAAAAATGACTTGCTCACTAGTTCAAACTTGGCCACACATTGGAATCACTTGGGAGATTTTGGAAAATAATAACAAACAACAACATTGAAGCCTGAGACCTAATCCCAAAGATATTGACTTGATAGGGTAGTGTGGGGCCTGGATATTTTGAGTTTTAAAAACTCCCCATGTGATTCAATTATATAAGCAAGGTTTAAATACATTGATCTAGGTAATTTCATTCACTTTATAGAGAAACTGAGGACTTATGACTGATTTATTTAAGCTTACAGTTATGGGGTCTAGTGCCTTTTAATTATGGTTCTTCCGCACCCCCCCCCCCCCTTTACTCCTGTAGCTAGTCTGTCTTAAGTAGAAGCAGTTTCTCTTTTTGCCTTAGGGAAATGTGGTTTTCCCTTGCGCAGTTTTGACATACCAGCTGTTTTTAAATGTCATCCTTAGAGATATTGTTTTGAAATTGATACTCAGGGAGAAAAGGGTGAGTGAAAAGTTTAAAGGTGGCTCTTCAGAGACTCATTTCATTTCTCTAACAGTGATTGCATCCCAACTTCTCAGCTGCTGGTTTTCTAAAGTCTGCTCAGGCTCTACACGTCATAGAGCATCCCAGTAAAAGCTCAAACCTCTGTAATGACCTTATCCTAGCACGTGTGCTAAGAGCCAGAGTGACCTGCTGGGATGGATGCACAACACCTCCCCCCCCCCCCCCCCCTGCTCCTTCCAGCATTACCAGGTCTCTCAGCTGCTCATTAATTCCACAGAAATGTGCGAAGCCTCGATTGTGGTGGCTTAAACATGATCTATGGCAGTATAGTCACATGCAATTTTGTCAGCAGCTTTCCGGGGGTGGGAGAGCTGGGGGTTATTTTCTTTTAGGAGCAGCTAAGAACTCAGGTTCTGGTTTATTTTCCAGGCAGACTGAAAAAGTGGAGGATGTGAGAAGTGGAGAATCCAACTTGGAGTTTGTCTTAGGTTATACTTTGCTGCTTTATGACAATTTAAATTAGACACAACGTTCTGGTTGCCTGAATCTTCCTCTGAGTTCCCAACTCTTATGTATTTTATCTCTTCCCTCAGTCTTCCTGTAGCCTGGTCACCCTGGCCTTATTCTGATTTCTGGGCAAGAGTTCTGGTGTTTGGGTCTCTCACAATTGTGCAACGTTTCCTGGCAACTCTCTTTCCATGAATTTCTTTCATACTTCAGATGTTAAACATTGCTTTCTCAAGGAAGCCTTTCTGACCTGCCCATATACCATTCCCTGATCACAATTTGACCGCATTTTTCTTTGTAACACTCATTGAATATGTGTATTTGCTTATTTTCTGTCTTCTTCATCAAACTCTCAGTGTCCTAAGAGCAGACACTGTATCTGTTTTGTTCCTAACTGCATCACCAATGCTGAGCAATGACTAGCAAATGGTTAATATGGAGGGCTTACTATGGTCCAGACATATTGCCAAGCTCTTTATGTCCATTTTTTTGTATAATCGTCACAATAATTTTATGAGGTATGAACTACCACTAGCTCCATTTTATAGAAAATGAGGATCAATTGAAACTTATCTAAGATTACACAGTTAATGCATAGAGTAAGTGGGATTATAGTCAGATATCAGACTCCAGAGCCTGTGCTTTAGACCATTATACTGCAATGTGTCCTAAGGGAGCAGTGAGAAAGGACTGTTGTGATCTGTACTGGGCAATCCCAAACCCAGTGTTTTGGGTTATGGTCCATGGGAGGATTTTGGGGAGTTATAAAGGCTGCAGCTCACCTAACTCTTTTCCTGTTCCCCTTGTTGCCTCTTGAGTGGCTTTTCATCACTTTGGAAGGTAGGTTGTGGGAGTCCTTATGTTCTGGATGTAATAGGCAAAGAAAGCTTTGTGTAGGTTCTAGGAGACCTTGTTGTATTTAGCTAAACCTTTTGGAAATCTAGACTAGGTTTAGGGTCTATGGCCCATGTTTTTGCTATCTTTTGTTATTGAAACTGGTAGTGGGTGAATTGGTCAAAGGTACGATTAAGGGTTTTCTGACACCTTCGACCAAATGCTATCACACTGCCATCCCTTAACTGTTCCTGTCATTATATCTTAGGAAAGTCACCTTTTGAATAGGGTCTATGGGGCAGAAGACAGGAAGAGCTTGTGTAAAGGCATATGGGGGGAAAGCATAGGTGGATAGCTGGAGTATGGAGTATGTAAGGAGAGTAGATTGCCTGGGAAGGGAAACTAGGATAGAGCCATGAAATGGAAATGCTGAATGCCAGGACAGAAGGCCCTCCTCCCCAAACTTGGAGTTTCTGTGTACAGAACTGAATACAGAGTTTCCAAACAATGGAAATAAATGTCCCACAATATCTTCTCCAAAAATGATCTTAGAGATATGTGTAGGGCCGATGGCAGAAGTCTATGGTTGTGATTTAATAGTGGGTGTGCTGAGCTTGGTAGCACTTGCATATTGTAAAATGGGCACCTTAGGGTGCATTCTAGGAGAGTTAACCCTACCAATGAATCTTTTTAGTCTGGTCTAGTAAAGTCAAGAGCCTAGGGCACATAGTTCAGAGTGACCATGCTTGTCTGTATTTCTGTTGATTTGAATCCTACTTGTGCTCCCTCTTAATTTCTGCCTCTTCCTGGAAGACTTCTCTAATTTCTTTTTCCTCTATATTGCTATAGGATTTCCTATCTATACCATAGGTTGCTTCTCTGAGTCATTTTTCTGTGTCAGTCTTCGTGGAAGGTGCTGAAGGCCACAGGTTGCATCTAAGTCCTCTCTATCTACTCAGGATGTCTTGCTCATGGTTTTAGTCCCATTATTACCACTTCTATAAATATTTTCTTATTGAAGCTAAATGATGAAATGTGAGGGGACTTGAAGGTCATGTAATCCAACTCCCTTTGTATACTTCAGTCTATATTCTTGCTAAGAGTTATTTAGCCTCTACTTGAATGCCTCCAGTTATGGGGTGCATGCTACTTATTGGAACAGTCCATTTCTGGATAACTCTGAAAGAAAGTAGATCTCTCTTATTGTACTAACATCTGTTCTCCATAGCTTTTGATCATTAGTTCTTGTACACTTTTGGATCCCACAGAACTAGTTTGTTTTCTTTCCCACTTGAAAAGTCTTAATATTTTTACAGGTAATTCTCATATCCTCCACAATTATTCTCTTCTTCAGTTAGTTGCCTTCAACTATATTTGATGTGGTTTGGAGTTACCGAGTGAATCTTTTTAGCCTTTTCTATGCATGCCATTCTTTGCCAAAGCTTGTCTTACAATGTAGTAGCTAAGAAAAGACCTATTTCACCAAGCATGACAAGATCATCCATTTTTCAGAGAGTAGACACCCTCTCCCCTGTATTGGGAGCTACATTTTTAATAATGCAAGCTCAGCAAGAATCTATATTAATAGTCATCACTCTTGCCTCATGCTTTGTTCACTGTCCACTTCACCTCTTAACTTTTAATCTCACTATCCCATCTTTGGCTGAAGTAGTTATTTTCTTGGGCTTTATGTTTACTGTTTTCTTCCCTCCCTCCCTTCCCTCCCTCCCTCCCTCCCTTGCTCCCTCCCTCCCTCCCTCCCTCCCTCCCTTCTTACCTCCCTTCCTGAATCCCTCCCTCCTTACCTTTCTTCCTCTCTCCCTTGCTTCCTCCCTCCTTCCCACCATCCCTTTCTCCCTTCCTTTCCCTTCCCTTCCTTCCTTTCTTTTCCCCTTTCCCTGTCACCTTCCTTATAGCAGTTTTCTGCAACCTGTCTTGGGCTGACCTCAACTTCCTGTCACTCCCACCCTTTCTAATAGAGAGAATCCCAGGAAACACAGCTGTGTAATACAACAGGTTAGGGAAAAGGCCTGGGAAGACGATGCCACCTTCATCCTCTTGGATTCGCTACGGGATTTGTAGCAGAACTCGATTAAGGCAACCAGCATGGCTAGTCCAAGCCCTCCAATCAGGATGTAGAACACGCCCGCCACATTGCTGAGGCTCAGAGCGCTTGTCTTGTCCTAGGAAGAGGAGAAGGGAAAGGGGGAGGGGAACAGAATAAAGTGAGCCGAGAGACTAGAGACCATCTAAGTAACAATATTTTACACGCATACACTCAATCCCATCACCCTCTTTAATATTCATAATAGTAGGAAAGACTTTTTATTCACTGACAGAGTATTAAATATCCCCCAGAAAAAAATGTGTGTATGTGTGTGTATAACAATTTTCCAAGTATCCATGAATATGTTTAATTTATAGTTGCATTCCACTCTCCCCCCTCCCCATGCCTGATCTGTGGGAGGGGTGATGTCATAAGAAATTTAGGCAGCTTCTATAAGACCTGTACCTTTGAGTTTATCCCATTCTTTCAGAAAATTGTCCCTTAATTTTCAGCTCAGTTTCTGTGCTCTATCCCTTCTGTTGCTCAGCAACACATTTATTTGCCTTGCTTATTATGTCTCTGGGCACTTTTCTGTGAGTTGGTACTTAAAGTGAAATTTCCCTTATATGTGCATTTGATTTCAATTTAATAAGACAGTTATTGTACATATAATAAAAGATCTACCAATGTATACATTTAACTTACTGATTTGAGTTCTAATTTAGGGAAAAAACGGGGGGCTTGGAGTAGTAAAAAGGCGGTGAAGTAGAAATATGGCTCTTTTAAATCCTAATAATTATGATTAATTAGTATCATTTTTATGTTGGAGTTGCTTTCTAAAAACCACTGTAGACAGACTCAGGTGGCTGAATTTAGAAATTTGTTGCCTCAGGTAAAAGATCTTGCACTGGCAAGGTGCATAATTTCTAAGGGCTTGGGGATAAATACCCATGTCCAGTAGGAGGTGACATAGCTTGCTGTGTAGAGTCTGAGAAAGGTGGGGACCGAGGGGACAACACCTTTTCAAGTGGTGAGAACAGTAAAATAAAACTGGTGGCTCAGCGAGAGAGGAATCTGCTTAGTGCTTAGTGAAATTCTTGACACAGGCAAGAGAACATATTTAAATCCTGAAGTAATACCCATCCCCAGATGTCATGATGGCTCTACCACCTTTGCTTATAGCGTTTGCTCAGGTACAAGTTTGTCATTGAAATACATAAAATGCACATCCCAGATGGCACAGGCATATACCACAATTGGTTGGTGGCACTGGATAGATATAGCTTTTACATCTCTCTTTGTGTGTGGTGTTTTTTTTTTTTTCTTTCTTTTTCAAGTGGGGATATAGGTGAGTCACACAAAGGGTGAACTGTCTTGCTCTAGGGACTCCTTTGACATCTGCCAATTAGAATCTAGGCATGTGGAAAGGGGTCTGTTGGTGACCAAGTCATTTATTTCTCTCCTAGTTCACTTGGTGCATTGTACAGGATTCAGCAGAGCTGATCTAGGGGACTGCAGCTGGCAAATAGCAGCATGTCTTCCCTCCCAGAAGCATCCTTATCCAGCAGAGTTATCTAAAGCACACCCCTTTGGAGTCTTCCTATATTGGTAAAGCAGATGGCCCTTGAATATGGGTTACACTTGGAAAAGCATATTCTGGCTTTGGAAGAAGTGGAAATGGTTATTCCGAGGAGTAGAATTTCATCTGCTCTGTATCATGGTCTGATAAAGGAAATGTGCAAAAATGAGTATTGTTCTTGGTTCAAGAGTTGGTTGACCAAGCAAATTCCACATGACATGACATTTTAGAACACTCAAAATAACTTCATGTTTGTTGTTCAGGAGGTTTGTAATTCTGCTTATGGATAGTAATTTAGAGTCCTTGGAGTAATCAAGGTTAGCAGAAGTTCCCATAAAACTTTTTTGTGTAGATAGGGAGGCATGTTAATGTATTATCAGCTCACACCTTAGAAAGGAAGTGTAGTGACAATGATGCTCAGGGGAAGTGGATAAAGAACAGCCCTGAGGGAAGGTGGCAGACGAAAGGCTGTAAGGAAAAGAAAAAGTCCTACTGACTTCACAAGCTGACCAGCCTTTCATTAGCTGAAGTACAATATGCATCTCTGGATCACCAACACTCTTTCTGTTTCCTTCCTCATGGTCTTTTCAAGTTTACCTTGGTGTGGATAGCCTTTAAGGATAAGAGAGTGGTGGGCATCTTTTGTTACTATTCTTAGAAAATACACACACACAAAAAAACTAAGAGAGCATCTGCCTTCCTGGCTGTAAAAGGTGGAGTGTCCACTTCTGGTATATCTGGGAAGGAAGCAGGGCTAGATATTCACGTGGACGTGGAGTTTGAGGGCATAGGCTATCTAACTTCAGAAGGAGGAAGGCCCAGTGACTAAGCATTTGCTTATGTCTGGATATGGAATACATCCTTCACTCCCGAAGGAGGTCTCTGGTCCATGAAGACAAGTGTATATGTGTGTGTGTATGTGTGTGTGGGGGGCACATCCCATACAAACAAAGAGTAAAGTAGATGGTGTTGGGACTACCACATCTTGTAGAGCACACAGTGTCATTGATCCTTCTTTTTTTTTTCTTCAAATATTTTTATTGATTTCAGTGAGGAAGGGAGAGGGAGAAAAAGATAGAAACATCAGTGATGACAGAGAATCATTGTTTGGCTGCCTCCTGCTTGCCCCCTACTGGGAGTCAAGTCTGCAATCCAGCACCATGCCCTAAAGGGGAATCGAACCTGGGATCCTTCAGTCCTCAGGCAGATGCTCTATCCACTGAGCCAGACCAGTTAGGGATTGATCCTTCTTTATGCCAACTCAGTTCTGTAGCAGTAGGGGCCAAGGAAGATTCTGGAATGAACAGGGCACCCGAGTCCTATCACCACCAATATCAGAAGGCACAATTGTCCAAATTTGACACAATTTGATAGGGTGTGGAATGAAGGGCTGGTGTTGGTGGCATCTTAGCCCATATGGTTGAGGAGTTTACATGTAGATATGGTTTTATGATGTGTTACAGTATGTGTGCCATTAGCTTTTTGATAGCACCTAATTTAATTCTTTCAAAGAAGGCCCAAGGCCCTGGTATTCTATTAATTTGCCCTTATTGACTCTTAGACTCACTCAGTTGGAATATGATGAAGTATTTTAAGAGATAAACAACAATCCCTTTTATTTGAGGACCAGACCTCTGATTACTCCTCTAGTCTATTGTGTTCCTACAAGAGGGTACTTCCTCACAGACTTGAATACAAACAATTATATTCATGCTTCACAGGCAGGTTATAAGCTTCCTAGCTATGACCAGGGAAAGGGGAAAGATGGAATTTGAAACTTTTGAGCACCCCTCTTGGGAACCATATTTATCTCCCATCCCACAACAGTTGCATTCCCCAAAGCCAGGCAGCTTGTTGGTGGGAGTAAAAAAGTCACAACTTGTCTCCCACCAGGAGGGGGAGAAGAGAGTGACAGTACTGAGAAGAATGACAGGTGAAAAGAAAAACAAAAATTCTGTCTTTCAGAATTATTGGGCTTGTTGTTATGGTGATGAGCCCCCCTTTCATCAGTCCTCCTTAACCTGTTTTCTTATTTGCTGCTTCTGTCACATGGAAGGAGTTTATTTTCTTGTTCATATTTTTCTATGCTCTTCCCACATAATAGGGGACTGTCCCAGACTCCCTCTGTGTTTCTGAACCAACATCCCTTCAAAGAATGTGTGTCTGTTATGAGTCTTTGTGAGGAGGTTTGAGTCATGCCTGAGGTTTCAAACTTGGAGGTTTTGAAATGACTTACATAGGAAGTCTTAGGGAGAAGCCAAGGCCTTTGGCCATAACACATCCCTGCACCGAGACTGTGCTGCTCCTTACCTAAGGCCTGCTAAATAAGGACTAAGTTTCAGGGTTCTCCAAATGCTTCATTCCTTATCTTCCTGGTGAGAGTGTGAACTCCTACCTAGCAAAGGCTGCAACTGATGCTCCTCTCTACATTCTACAGGATTTCTACACATTTTCTGATATATGTACAACTAGAGTTTTAGGGGCTGCTGCAAGCCTTCCATCTGCTGACTCTGGAACCAGACTTTGCCTTCCAGGGCCATGAGGAAAGCCCAGCCCCTCTTCCATCTATTAACCTGTCTGCTATAATGGGCTTTCTCTTGTGCTTTTCCAACACTTAATAATAATGGGTTGGGCAATGAGCCACTTTTCTGATGATTGGTTATTTCCTGGGAGTAAAGATTGAGTGGCTGGCTAGGCTCACTCTCTAGCTAGGATCAAAGTGAGGAAGCTATAGGAAGTTGGATTTGATTCAACTAAAAGAAGACCTTTCCACTGTCCAAACATGGAATGCCCCTCTAT